>CAKLBY020000193.1:0-1352337 GCA_921007115.2 Peronospora matthiolae
GCATGATCTGCAAAACCCTACTATCTATCGGATTATAGACGATTCCAATTTTCAAGAATATTCAGGATCCTGCCTCTCTCTTATATGGGTCCTCGCGCATCTCATACTTAACGCGGTCGAGCTGACACACAACATCAGATTGGCCCCGCGAGTCCATCAGGGATGTGTGTTTTTATCTACCTCATTCGTTGCTTGATAACGCATGGTAGCTCATGATAACTCATGGTGGTCAACAATTTCTGGTGGAACGAATAATAAACTTTTACTATGTGAAATGACGCAAGTCGAGTTGCCTCGTCCGGTGGCGCGGCTATCCTCCCTAAGCGGAGAATTGAGAACCTCGCTCGCAATTGATGATGGACATGCTAAGCGTCGTCAAAAAAGCAGTATGACGAGACACATTTGGTGACGAAAAAGGCCCGCCGGAGCACTAATGCCAAGCGCGTTCGTAAGGGGATGGCAAATAAGCTATTCCCTCGAATATATTCGAAGAGACACGAGTTCTCAATCAGGGGTTAGGAATTGAGTAAGCTTTTAAATCTCGTGACGACGTTGTACACAATTTTGGCATAATCACACCAGACGGTTTATGGTAAATATTATTCCCTCGATAGCAGATGTAGTTGATATCGCGTACTGGTAGAAGTCCTTTTCTTAAACCAATTTGCGAGACAGGGCAGAAAAATTTAAGCCAGATAATTCGCGTCCATTTTTATTGCAGCATTAGGATTGACACGTCACAGTCCTGTTTGAGCGAGGGTTCATCACGCTTATGGATACCGCTTTATCATCCATCATTAAGAATACGTCGCTGTAGACATAATTTTTAATGCGAAATAAACTCCACTGTATTAAGGCCTTGAAGCCTTACATATTAAAAGCGTTATTAGAAAACGATCGCTTACCGTATCGGACAATCGATCTCATACTCACCGAGAAGACAACTTTGCCTTCTTCTCTAAAGCAACGCTTTTTTCTTCGTGATCTCTGACTTCCCGCGTGTGGTATTAACAGAAGTACCGACCCACATCTTGCAAGTTTGTCCTGATTGTGACATATTTCTGTGTTATCATCATACTAGCTCTACTGGCTCTTGCCACCGCCTTGATTGCTCTTAAAATTACAACCCTGTCTTGGCAACGAGACGTCTGACTCGTCGGACTATCCGGAGATGTCACGAATCTCAGCAAACCTCATTGCGCTTCGCGAAACTGACTTGCTTGGAACCGTCGTCGCCTCGTTGTCTCTTTGTATGCGGCAGCCAACTTCGACACATTGTCGCCGTCAGACTCGCTAGGGTTATCCGGTCGATGTTATAATCTTTGAGGCCACGCGGTGCATCACCGCGTGGGGATGAGTGCTCTTTAAAACAACGGTACATGAAGACTTTATTATGATCGGGAATTTATAACTTGACATCCACATTTTTACTTAAGCATTATCATTTTCGTCCAATATATTATTACACACTGCTGAAAGTCGACACACGCACTTTATGTATGGTGAGCGGATAAATAATATCTTTTTTTATACATATACAGAACGGAAAAAAGATTTTTTTAGCATTTGGTGTGCGTTCCTCATGTAAGCGTGGTAGCTTGTCCGGCCTTTTTTAGTTCGATAAAGAATCAAATAGTTTTTAATTGCTATTCCATCAGTATATGTTCTTGTGTCTGACTTCCTGAAATTGATCAGCTCGATAAAGATCACGCGGCTATTAGTTTGACACGGTGGACTCACTCTGCGCTTTGAATATAGCTGCTTCCGTCGATACATAAATGAAAGAAAGAAAGTCTGCAATATTGGTGTCATAGAAGAAACTTATATAAGCATCTAAACATTAAGAAGCGGCATCAATCACTACCAATTAAATTCTTAAGGGTGTGTTTAGGGGTGGGTGTAGCACCAGGATGACCGTTAAAAATCTACACACCGTAAGCTGATACATGCAAGAACCTGAAAAAACTAGAAAAAATGCATGTTCAGGTATGTATAGTACAAATGCACATTATTTTTATTTCGTTAAATTACTACATTAAGCTTATTGATTTATAAATTTTACCCGAATCGGAAATTTGTCGTGTGGTTTAAATTTCTTAGTAAAATTCTTTATGTCCAGCTTGATATTCCTAAAATAAAGTTTGGTTAAACCATGTTTGAATGTCTGCATCAGCTTTAAATTTCGCCATCAGCACTGGTAGGAATGTGTTAATAATGTCTAAATGGTCTGTAGTTATACGTTCACATCGTAGACATTCTTAAGTACGTGGCGTTTTAGACTGTGCTTTCTCATTCAATCTAGAATAAACGATAAGGTCACAACATACTCATTGATTGTTGTTGCTCTACCACGACAAAAAAAGAGACTGATTGGGCAACGTTGCCTCTTATGAACGACAACTAAATTAGATACAGAATGCAACATCGCATCAATTTTTTCTTGGATCCGACTATAGTCGAAGAGGCGAAATCCTTTCTATCGTATAAATTATGAGAAGACCAGAAAGGAAATATCGTGAAAATTCTAAGATCAACATTTTGCTTAATTGACTGCACCTATGAGCAGAATAAAGATACTGATCTGATACTAAAGTAGCAACAACCAGATTATAAACAACAACAACAACTCCCATGGAAACATCAGCAGCAACATTTGATCGACAGCAGTAAGCTCCTCGGCTACAGCAGCGGAAGCAAAATTGGTAACAGTATCACATACGAAAGTTACAAAAAAACCAGCAAAAAGCACCTTGAACCTGATTTACCCGAACAAAAGAATCAACTACAGCATTAACGACTGCAACAGCAGTAAAAGCAACAACACAACAATAGCTAGGTGTAAAAATTGTTTAATGTAAACAACGGCATCAGCACCGACTATCAAAATTTACGGCCGTGTCATTCGAAATGAAAAACTCTTAGCACGCTTGCTCTTTTTACTTAGAGAAGGGTAATTATTCGGATTTTTCTGTTTGTCACACAATTTTGTTTTAAAAGGACGTTATATACAGATCACTAGCGTTTTTGATGTTATAATATGTTCAAACAATAAATAACGATAATTTGCTTAACAAGATTAGCTAGAAAATGCAGGTCTACCCTTTTGTGTTTACAAAGTGTTACGAGGCCCCCTTTGTTTAAGTACCACGAAACTTTACGTACACTAGTACTTGCAAAGGAAGCTAATTTACTCAAACAGCTAGTTTGAGCAAGGGGCAATAAGTGGACTGCATCTAACATAGTTAAGCTATCAATATTACTTATTTTTATTTAACTATATTAAACTACGTCGTCATTTGACGAAATCTGCTCACCACTCATTTACGCGCGTCTAGCAGCGATTGGTAGTAATTTTATGATTGATATGTCTTATATTAACTAGTCTTTGAGCAGTGCTGATTACTGATAAGGATATTATTTCTTCAATGTTATCTATCTTGAAAAAAATTGGTGGGAAATGGTCATGCTAGACAATACTCCTACTGACACCGTTTGGTGTCAATTTTTATGTGGCGGGCTACGCCGTAACACTAAGGACCTCTACTTTGCATGAATACAATTCTCTGCTTGTACGCTTTAAAAAGGGCTCCAGGCACCAGCCTTGACACCATTATTGTGATTTGCTTGTCCTTACAGTAAAAGGGTTAAAGTGGTCCGTATCACCCAGTGGCACTTTGCGATCCATTTTACGACCATTGAACTACTAATCAACGGGAACGTGCTAAAAAAAGAAGACACAAGCCCTTACCACACGCATGAAACTCTTTTAAGTGGTTATAGCCGAACATTAACACTCCATGTATATCGATGTTACAACTGGCGAAAAAATCGTTGGCGTCATCCTGTCCACTATGAAAAGAGTCCGACAACATACAGCCATCGTAAATTTGTCATAACGATTGTTCCCTTATAATGATTAATTTTGCGAACAGGCGTGTAGAAGACTAAGAAATAGCCTGTCTACATCAAAGATTTGTAAAGTTTGGGCATATACTAGCAAGACTTGTAGAGTCTCGAATACATGCCAATGTTGTAGTTGTACTGGAACAAAAAGGACGGCTTTGAATTCTAAATATGACGGAGGGCAGATTCAAACAAGAATTGCTCCCTGGCAAGGTCGACGGTCATCCGTAAAACACGGACTAGAGACATATTAATGGATGCCAATGGATAGGCATATCGATCGAAAGAGAATGGTTGGGCGAAAGTCATGTGCAAAAGGGTAAGTGAATCGCATTGAGCACAGACAGAGGCTACATAGACGAAAGTGAAGGACATTCAAATATGTGATCATTACCACCCTCTTAAGGACAAGCTTCATCAGCATTACGACTGTTAGACTGGCCCAGACTTATGGGAGTGCGTAACTAAAGCATTAAGAGGTCCGGCAACTAGCTGACTCACATAATTTTAATTGTGAAGGATGAAATTAAGACTTCTAATCGGTGGACCGACTTAATATTGCTGATCACATCACAGGGTATCTACCATTTATATACAGCTTGAATACTACACCCATGAGTGATCTAAAATTAATTTGCAATACAAGCCCATTTGCCATGTTTTTCGAGTGGGTATGCTAATGGCGAAGATAGTTTCGCTTGTAATAGCCGCAAGAAAAGCGGCGACAGCAATGAAAGAAGTGAAAGCTTTATAAAATATTACAGATGCATGTACTATGCTAGCGACGATTGTGTGATGCGACGTCTTTGGGGCCCATGTCGTGAACACCGGATCGAATGCAAAGGATAATATTGAGAGTATGAAAATCGAGCGAGACAGTAAGGACAATGTGGAAGTTTAAATGGCGTAGTTTTAGGACGGAGACTTCAACACTTAAGAGATGCACCATTTGTAGACGCAGCCGACCAGATAAATAAAGACAATACTTCGAGGGGCGCTGGAAATTTGATCAAGTCACCGATCCGGCAGCTCGAATGGTTTGATGACTTCATTGCATTTTTCAATGGATATCGCATACTCGGCCAGCGAGTCTAGACAATACGACAGAGTTCTGCTAATTTAATAAAGCATTCATGAAAGTGTACGATCTAACTTCGGAAAGTTTTAAATGAAGCACAACACAAGAAAAGGATTCATCTTACACCAGGCAAATGGACGTAGCATACTTTGAATTTTAAATTTCCCGTGAATGTGAAACCAAATATAACAATGTGGTACGGGTGGCTAAGGCAGACCAAATTAAACAGGTATCTCAGGCAAGGCCAGAATCTCTGCGCATGTAGATAGGCACTTCCTGGGTGCAAATTTGTAGAAAAGATTTCTCCTGAATTCCGAATGGTATCGTTTCGTTTATTTGTTAGATTTGCTGCAATAATTAATTGATAGCTTTGGAATAAAGATTAATGTGAACACAACGTATCTGAACACCTGAAATTTTTGTTGTGTGTAATGAATATTGAGATTTTTACTTGCAAGAGCCCTTAAAAATATGTATCGTTGAAAAGCTCTAACGGTCTTCGACGTGCAGGCAGGTGATATAATAAGGACTTGATCATCGGATGACCTAACATGGAGATCAACACAGCTCTACCTGAACGTGCTTGTCTTACGGGATGACGGAAAATTAAGATATTGCGCTTGCAATTGTCTTCGTGGATGATGTTCTATGGGCAAAAAAACCAGAAAGAAAAGATGAAATTGCTTGAGAAGCTTAATGTTAAGTACGAATTTTAAAGAAGGTAAGCGAAAGTAGAATCTAGGCTTCACGTAAAACCAAACAACGAGAGGTTTTTTGTCGAACTACAGACTGTGCAAAGACGTTCAAAATTTTAGGAGATAAGATACACGGTTTGAGAACGCCCAGGCCGTTAAGATCCCGGTACAGACTAATTTACACATGCATGGAGTGAAGGCAACAGCAAAGTTGATACTAGATTTAACTATTATAGCGCAGTCTTTGTGCTCATAGAATTAGCAACGTGCACAAGCCCAAGATTAGCGAATGCGTTTGGACAACTAAGACGTTTATTTTAGCACCCTTTAAGCACCACCGAAAAAGCAAGTCGGGTAATAGCAATGTTTAACACTTACAAAGATTAGTACCCGAACAAAAGCTCCATTTCGAACACATTTGTCCCCTTCAGACCCCGACCCGTAATTTAGCCCAGCTTGGTCGACACCGGGTCATCAAAGCAAACACTGGTCCGGTATAAGCCGTACCGCGAAGCGTTAAATGATACACAAGGGAAAACACAAGATAATATGTCACAGCGTCCAGATCATGTCAAACGGATTATGTACTAGCAAGTGGGCTAGTGGTATCCAATCGATGAAAGCGCTTATTTTTTTTCTAAATTATCCGTTGAAGCAGTATCTTGGACCTTTAAGCGACAAAAATCACTGCTCCTTCTACAACAGATGCAGAATATGTGGCAGCGTGTGAAGATATGATGGAGGGTATGACTGAACATTTATCATCCTAAAGGTGCTGCTATACCTTAAGCTGAACGGTAAAATTGGAACTGACAGGCCATGTAGCGGAGCTAAACAGCTTCTTAATATAGAGGAAGACTTAAGGCTCAACGATCAATTTAGTTCTAATGAACTAGACTTAATGATTCAGCAAGCGTAACGCTGATGGTCCCTGTTACGGGGACGAAACGATTCAGAGAATCGAAATCACTTAGTGCACAAGAGTTACTAGCTAACTCTAGGAGGTGCTGATAACTCTTAGTGATCAGTGATCAACGACCAAAGACGCATCGCAAGGCAAGTGTCTTTAAGATCAAAAGGGGAACTGAATTTCAGTTGCATGTAACCATATAGAATATTCTAATCCTGATATTACCTAATCGAAACACTTATGTCCTAAGTTAGCACAACTAAGATTTCTCCTATCTTGTGGCTGACACCGGTCAGCCCTGTAAAACGATAAGATATTTCACATTTTTTAAAGTGGGATACCATCCGTGTCTAAGACACAAAGTAACAAGTGTTTAACTTCGTGTGATTTACTTACAGTCGTATCTTTCTTTTAACCCTAGAGGGCATATGTGGTACGATAACCAACTCAAAATGTCGAATTAGGCAACGGAATATTCCGGTATTTTTACTGTTTTGGCTCTCTCCGTGTGGGGAATGCCTCGTCTACCGATGTTTTACGTACGAGCGCCCATTCTCTGGCTCGACCACCTAATTCTGAGTTTCTCATCTTACTTGCTGTTGCTTCAATCTATGCAAAGAAGAATAACTGGTCATCTTAACCTCTTTGAATCAAAAGAAGAACTTTTTATCAATTTTTCTAAAATGGCTTGACAGTGAAGTCAGGGAGGTAGGCCTTACGCTCTATATCGCGCATGGAAACATACTGAGTAGGCATTGGCGAAGCCTAATGGTAATTTACGTGTCCTTTAAGCATTATTTAATAGTACAAAACCTCAAAGACGTACACATCTCATGTCAGGAACTTGTTCGGAATTCCAATCCACTTGTTTGTTCCTAACTTAGTCTTCGAGTTTTATTTACATCTAATACCTGAGCCTAGAAGGATTATCTTAATTTTCATCTTTAGCGAGTTTTAACCGCTCAGGTGTAGATTGATTTACAATTTCTACTGAGCGTAGCGAATCTACCCTAACTTCTTAGTCAGAGGAGAACTTCTAAACTCGTAGATATTCTCATTTGGTGCACTAAATCAAACGAAAATGAATATGAGACTTCTGAAGTCTTACAGACTTACTGAGACTTATCTGTCACTTCTTGACAAGCTCTAATCTTCCAGACCTGTTTCAAGATACTAGGACTCAAACATTTCTAACATTACTGTTATAGAGTATTTAGACGTATCTATGGCACTTTGATCTTGTGAGAAGAAAAGTATTAGAAAGACGCGTGTTTTAGACCTGTCAAAAGGGGACTAAATATATTCAGGGAATTGCTAAATTTGCACCCCTTTTCCTTAAAATCCATTTTTTCCTTTATATCTTATTTACACAAAGTACCTAATCGCCGTTGGACAAAGACGAGTACTTTCTCTGCCACTTGGCTACGGGCGACATCTCGCGCGCTGCTGTAGCTGCTGGCACCGATATAGGTAAAAAGGTCAAAGCAGTGATGGAGTCGGGCGCACTTGTGACAGAAAAGATTGTCCGTCGGTATCAAAAAAGACGCCATTAAGAGCTCGGAATGCCGTCGTGGCTTTGTTCTTGACGACTTTACACGACCGGTCGTGCAGGCCAAAAATGTGAGAACAAGAGGAGAGACAGACGAGTGTCCAGGTTTCAACGCAGCGGCTGACCATAGTTCCCTCTTTTTGTAAGTGGCGATGTGCAGCTCGATGAGATGTAGACGAAGGAAAATACCTCGGTGGATGCTGTGGTGATTATTGACGTGCCAGAAAAAGTGCTGGTTGAACGCATTGCAGGTCAACGCGTGCACTTAGCCAGTGGCTGCAGTAATCATGTCAAGTTTGCTCCGCCGAATGTGGACCATAAGGACGATATTACGGGCGAGTCGTTAATTCAGCGCAAGGAAGACAACGAAGCCACGCTTGGCTCACGTCTGGAGAAAATTTTACATGCAAACGCAGCCCGTAAGCAGACGCAGCAGGGCAAGCTGGTGGAAGTGAATGCTCACACATAAATGCATAAGGTGAAGGAGCATATCCGTAAGAGTGTCGGATTGGATTAGAGTACAGACCGCTTTGATTCGCCCCCCCTGACTGCTTACAGACATTATAGCATGTTTCTCGGACAGCCTGTCAGTTTGCTACCCTCAACCTATTGAGCATATGTTAAGTACGAGATGCATGAATATGACGTCTTCTCGGCTTGCGTGTAACGTCTTTAAATGGCTCATCTTTCCACCTCATGTCACCTTCGTCCATACCGCCAGTTGACGGTTACTGACTGCACAGATGCAGTTAATTTATAATCGACCAACTAATTGTACGAAAGGGATGTATCCAGCGATTTTGACAATAGAAAGATTCAGCGAAGATGGCCAATTCCTCGCAACTAAATCCGTTCCTGCTGGTCTTCAACGACGTCACTTGCGCTGGCTGGGCGTATGTGTTGTACCTAACAATGAAAACGGTCCTCAAGGCGCGTGAAGGTGACAATCTGGACTGGAGCCAAGTAGCACAAATCACGTGGGACGTTGTGTCACTGCTGCTTAAAGTGGTTCAGACTATGGCCGTAATGGATATCGTGCACGATGCCGTGGGCTTTGTGCGCTCCCCAGTGGGCTCTACAATCATGCAAGTGAGCTCTCGGCTATGGCTCGTCCGGTCTCTGTCTCGCCTCGCGCTAACTGTTCGGCTTCCCGCTTTTGGTGGGGCCTCGTGTAGTTGCCGCGCTACTCTTTTCATGCACTTAATTTGTACTACGCCGTACCCAGCTTCCTCTTTTTATAGAAATTTCCACTTAAAAGGAACGGGCAATCAATTCGGCGTGAGCTGGTCTGGCGTTGGCGCTATTCCCAACCTTTGGTACGTTTAAGGCACCTCGATCACATTTAAGGTAGACACGCTTTCCTGCAATCGAACTTTTAATCGTAACAGCATCGCCTTGACCACGTGCGTACGTCTGCACGGTATCCAAAAGTTGCTCCCGACTGGCGTACTCAACCTCGGGAGGAGAAAGCATGTTATTGCGTACTGCCCTGTCAGTAAACGCTGGAGGAGCTAGACCACAGGCGTGAGTAGTATCTTAGGCATTTTTAACGTTTTACTTGCCAATTAATGGCCTAGATTATCGAGTAACATCTTTGTCAGAAAACAAATCTTAAATTGAAAAGGAAAAAGAATTACATATATTAGATTTTGAAAGAAGGGTGTAAATATAAGGAAAAGGGGTGTGAATTTAGCAATTCCCTATACTATTTAAGTTACATTATCATTTAACATCACTTGTATCTTTAATCTTAAACCATACTACCTTATAGAATAGTCCTCGTGAGGAGTTTTCTGGTGTACCAGACCAAAAAAATTTTCTTTTTAAAGACCCTAGTATTATACATACCATCAAACCATACCCGATAGGGTATGGTCTAACCTTGTAGGGTACGTGATACAAAAGTACAACATACCAGTGACACTGAACTTTAAATGTGTGTATCGTACCAGTATACATGGATTTCACAATAGTATGTGTATTCCCGTTTGAATGTCGATGCTTGTGACGTATCCAAGTGAGTACAACCCACAACAGTTACCATATCGAAAGCAGGGACTGACATAAGCTATTAATTAAATAGGTACGGTCGATTTATCATCATTATTCATTTAATTTATTCTATAATTTTGTTGTCACAAGTCGACACGATTGTACAAAATTGCCCTGGTAGCTGCATACACGTCAGTGCATCAAGAATTTTGTGCTGGTTAATACCTCTTTAAAACCAATGAAGAGACCAAAACACAAAACTTCAATAGCTTTTTTAAAGCTTTCTTCTACAATCACAAGATTTAATGTTTGATCGTTAGAATATGTCTTTCAATGTCGGCGTCTTTTTTGCAGCACATTTGGAATGGCAAAACAAAATAAAACTGACGAAAATCGCTGACATGAGCATCGATCATAAAGAAAGGTCATATCTTGGAGCTGACAAAGTACGATGCAATTAGCGAGACTAAATAAACGCTCTACTATTTTTGAAATGACAAAGTACGTAATGAGAGTAATTTGACTCAACTAAAGACTAAAACAAAGTTTTAGTCATACATTCAACGAGAGCTTCAACATGTATTTTAACAAAAGTTATAAAGAGGCTGCGCATCTTTGTCTAATCATAACCGAGTCAATGTATGCTAACTTTGGCAACACAACGGCTCGCAATCGAATTATCCGGTTCAAGATTTGATAAGTTTGGCACCACAACGTCTCGCAAGGAATGTGATTTGTATTGCTCTGTACGTACTAAGTGATTTATGCGTGTTATAAGTGCGTGTGGACATCTACATATCCGTGTTCACATGTAGCTTGAAGTGCGAACAGCTATGTCCGCGGATTCTTATCGATCAAAATTAACTTAAAGTGTTCTAAGGTTTGTGTGTGCTCCCTAAAACTTTTCGTTCAGAGTTCATATATCGTGTTTATAATTCGTACTTCGGCTCCATATTTTTTGCGGTTTCAAAAAGCTAATACCTAGCACTTCTAATCATCAATTTTAATAATTTTGATGGAACAATTCACGTTTTACTTATATTGAAAACCGTGATGCATACCAATTATCTGAAGTTGTATTCATTTCTTACGACATTAGAACAAACATCATTTTTGCGCCTACTTATAATTAGTCTACACCTACCTCGCGTCAGGTACTACAATACGTCGACATCTACATCCTCTCATTATCCACAACAAAATGCATAACAAATTAGTAATTTAAGGTATTGAGGAGCTTCTTAGTGCATGGTGTTCGTCTTTGTAGGAAAGTGTTAGCTTTAAACTATGGTAACGTTTTCTATGCCAAAAACGGCCCTTCATTTTTTGCAAGGTAATTATGTCTATGGTCGACTTACCTTGGTGCAAAGCGACGTGTGCAGTAGGTAAACCTAATTACAAATAAACGAAGCCACCTCTTAGCACATAAAGATTCTCTTATTTGATAAATAGCGTCAATCAGCACTTCTTTTCAAATACAACGCGATGTTGCAAATTTCTGCATGCTTTATCGAGTCGGAAGTTTGTGCAGCGAGCACGCACTCGTACAAACTATAATGCAGCTTTTACTTTATCACATGTCCATAGATTGAAGCTATTAGTGGCTGTGTGCACATGTTGAATGTTAAGCTTTTCAAGTGTACTTATCTGTGTGTCTGTGTGTCTTAAGATACCGCGGCTAAGTTTACTTTCACGTATTAAGTGCGATCTAGCATTTGTCCACCACAGGTTGATTTGTACGATAGGTGTCACTCTTAAAGTAGGCATTGATAGCGGCCGCGAAAATCGTAAATACCTTCGACTAAAGCACGCATGTGCATAAATCCAAAGTCGTACGAAGCCAAAATACAACAGTGATACTTAAAACGATAATGCACGGCTCCTTGGAGTTCAAAGTTGCTGCATGTCTGACACAACAGAATCAGCATCTCCCTTAGCATCTCTACTACCAATTGCGTTGCAGCTTTCAGGTTACCCATCCACTAGAACTAGGAATGGGAATAAGACTTCCTCCTGTAGATACTCCGAAGTCTCTGGAGTCGCCAAGGAGTAAACTTCGATGCTAAATTGGTGTCGCGCCCAAAGTTTACGCACCGTAAGTGCCTGCTCATCAAGTGATACTGCTAAAAGTAATTTTCGAGGACAGGCGGAAGCAGGCAAGTTGACAAGATCTGATAATAATTTTTTTTCACGCATACCGTGTATTTCTATTGCATTTTTTGTAGATAAATTGAGGTTTTCTGGTGTCATGAAACCTTGTTTACGAGTAAACGATTGTAATTTTAATCGTTTCAGAATTGTGTCAAAAAGCGTTGGACCTTATCGTTTAATTTTTGGATGAAGAAAATCAAGAACTATGCTGTATCTATAATCGATAAAATTGTAGCAATGAGAGGTAGGAGCGCAGCAAAAAAATTGTCTCAAATGGCGACCTCGCCTTTCTTACGACAATCTAGGTATGTCATTATTGATCTCCTAAACATGCGAATGGTACAATGCTGCAATCCGTTTTCATAGTACGGATTGTATACCTTTCCCTCGACATTGTCAAGATAGCGTCGCAAGCCGATAAACTGAAACAAAAGCTAAATCTTTAGCTAGACAGGCTTATAGCAGTCAAGGTTTGGTTATGCTTGATGTATCTGCAAGTATTATTATTTTTATTTAATATGATGTAATGTTCGATTAGCGACCTCTGCACGCCGCAAAACTAGTACAAATGTTGAAACTCAGGTTAGGTGTGTCCGACACATGCAATACACAAACATACTTTTCGATGTCTATATTCCGAACTTATTGTATTTATAAAACACTTTGTGCCGTTACTGGACTCGATTGTAAATTCGAAGTTTGTGTTTCTCTTCGTACTACAAGTTTAGAAGATCAGCAAAAACGCACAAGTCTGTAAAAACCGAAGGCAAGAATTTAACTTGACGAAAATTATACAACCGTACCGTTTTCGAAAAGGTTTCGAAGACCAAATATCTGAATTATTTCGATGCGCATAAAAGGGCCCATTTATAAGCAAGTTTGTGCCGTAAAGCCATGCGAAGGTATCACTTTGACATGCTTAAGTACAACCGAGGTCATTGTTTAAATTGTCGTGATCTATGTCCCAAGACCAACGTGAACTAATCTTCACTAAATTATGATTTTCATTCGCTGCAAGACATGTTTGCGATGCTGCAGTTTGCATGCATTAAATTTTTTACAATTTATCTCAAAGATTGTCAGAATATCATCGAGGTTGAAATCTTTCAATGGTTTAATAAAGACTGCTGTTGCTTATTCCCTCTGTGATGTCTGTTTTAGTCTAAAGATGGTTAGAATAATCATCGCATTCGTGTTGCCAACTTTTGACCATAATCTTCAGCTTGTATCAACAAAGTTCCCCATCTAGCTAAAAAGGTCTCCTTTGTTATTGGGAGGCGTGATGGCCAAGACAGTACGTCCTTCGATCGAAAGGATTATAAAGCACGAGTAAAGGAGGTTAGGAGATTTTCAATACAACCACTCAAAATTTGTGTGGTAATATATGCTACCTTAAGCAAAGACAATTGCAGTTTGCTATCTAAAATGACGTATAATTATAGACTTCCTAGGTAGAGTATCGGAGATGATGGTACTGTGGAGGTTGATGAAGGTCCTAACCCCGTCGGTGTTAATGACGGAGATGAAGCGCCAAATCACTCGTTTCTTTTAGGATACTAAAAATGAACCTCTTAAAGATACTCATTTGCATCGCGCTTTTGCATGGCCCACTTCTGAGTCTTAGTCGATCAGCGAGTTTAGGGCACCTTTAATAGCCGCTATGGTGTTTGTTACATTACTTTCTTTTGGATTTGCAGACTTTAAAAAAATGTGATCGCTAGTTGCCATATCTTAGACTGAAGCAACTGCTTACCTACTTCGTTTTGTCGAATTAAGTCTCCTTAAAGCAAATGTACATCCTTCTTTTGCGGAGCTCATCAATAATGATTTGGACTAACGACAGGATAAGACGCCATCAAACGCTATCCTAATCTACATTTTTCTTATCGATAATACTATAGATTCAGCTCCAAAAATTACCAAATTACGCTGAACGATGAATGACAATTCTTTGAATAAATTGATAAAAAATGTCACAGCTTATTCGGAGAATTTTATTGGCTTCGACGCCTCTGGTACCATCGACGTCAAAAAATGGCAGCATTTTCAGAAGGGTGCGGTACCGCGTTTCTTACGTGTAGCTTTGACAACTACTACTAAGAAAACCATTATAGACTGATGCCTTGAGGACTTGCGTAACCAAATAGGCGCAATCGTAATGTTACCTAAAATTTTCGTCTGACTGACTGTTACTCCTCTGCTCAAATATATGATTCTTCGAAGCTTTTTACTTTTTGTTTAAGTGGATTAATATGAGACCGGTTTTGTGACATGCTTGAACCGCAATTCGCTCTTATGGTGTATTCAAGTTTTAAATGATCTTTTCAGTTCGAAATTTGGTTGCACTGCCTACAGTGAAAGTTTTAGGATGAAAACAGCTAAAAAAAGTTATGTCTTCAATCGTGATTTTCGTAAGCAACTTAAGGGAGCTTTAATTCGTGGAAAATTAGCAGAGCAAAGACCTATTACCTACGCTAATACCCTTTTCACAGCGGTCAATTTGCGGTCGCGATTGTAGATGATTCGGTGGCCGTTACAAGCCCTCATATATGTACTATACTTGGATTTATCTTTTTTACAAAAACAGTCCTACTTGTTCAAATGCTGGTTCTCTGGAGCTTTCAAATTTTTTTAGAGGAACAACTGGTGCCCTAGCGAATATTGCAAATGTTAAAAGATAACAGCTTTCAATTTAATTATCAGACACGTATTGATAATGGTACGACTGATAATTTTGACGAGCTCGTGTCCTTCGTGAAATACAAAATTGCATTATGAAGAAATAAATCATAGTTAAACGTACATAACCTGGCCATGCACCATTTTTTAAGCTAATGTGGACCTTCAGCTAATTTTTATAGTCACTCTGGATTTGCCCACATGGTTAAATGTGCATTAAGGAGTAAAAAGTGGTAGGTCTATGCAGAATAGATACGTGTCTTTGATGAAAAACGTAAAGGATTCCAATTATCACTGAAGTAGATAAGATTTATAATGATTCAGTGCATTAATTTTAGAGATGTGAGAGGGAACGAAGCCTCTAGGATATCGTGTTTGGCGGTAAGCACTTCCAAACATCGGTAATTTTTGCGAGAAATTTTTTCGAAGCCAGGACTCAACAGTTGTGCATTAACAAAAAAATTGGAGAGGTTATCAGTGTGAATAAATTGCTGACTCTTGATGCAAAACGTGCACATTCATATCTGGAATTATTTTAATTCAAACATAGATCAACAGCTTATCTCGATTACATTTTGCCGGGTTTTTGCGATCAAGGGTACGAAAATGGTCAAATGTATAGAATTGGGTAGTGCGATCAATGTCACCTTTCTAAGTTTTAGTGGAATCAGCCGATCACCTACTTACAATCTTTTTGCAGGAATTCCTTGGATACAAAATTCGTATTGTTATTTAGACTATCTTATTTTGAAGATTTGGACGATAAAGATGATGCCGAATAAAGAATGGGATATCTTTTCTAAAGACAGCTGATGCTAAACATATCAAATATCGTAGCGAGGATGTTGAGCTTCGGTAGTTTCTGGTTAGAGTAAGCTACAGGTGAAATAATAGCTATTGGAATTACTGGACTGTAAACGTGAATTTAGGCAGACTGAGCAATCGTTGGTATCAGAAAGAATCTATAAACGGAATAGGCAACCGATTCCATCTCAACCACTTGTTGAGCCGAGCTATAAATGTTTCACAAACGTGCAATTCGTCTTATGCTATTGCTTCAAAATTCAAAGTCTAATTACCATCCAATTTCCTTCTGATTTCTATATACCAGCTAATGCTCGACACGATCTAAATTTAAGAAGTAGATGTTATGCTTTGATGCGGTTATTAAATATGTAAGATCTTTGGATTACTCTTCGATTACTAAAATATCGGCAGGGACTGGAACGTCACACACTACATGTGAAATGTTTATCGTACTTGGTCTTTATGATTGTTCTCGTGGATCTTTTACGTCGTATGCGTCATGTTTTCGCAGTTTACCTTACATTCATTATTTTCGATACCGTTTAAGGCAGGACCTCAGTCTTTCTTGAAGTTAAATTAAATTGCTTAAGCATTGGTACACTTTTTTGTATATATTATAAGACAGAAGACATGGATTCCGGTGTCGATTTCTAAATTCTTGTCTGGTGACTTCAAACGCAGTTGTAAACGATACCCGCTACGATTTTTGTATGTAATAAAACATACACAGGATCCAAGGGCAAACATTGGTTCATGCTGTTTTTAGTTTGGAAAAGATAAATTTACATATCTTGGGTTGTGTATTGTAGCGCAATAAATAGTTGAAACATTTGGCATCTGGCTGTCATACGAGCTCGTTAAACCGACTGTATGAAATCAGTTAATCGAAGAAATTTCTGCCACTATAGGTTAAAAGAGTTGAGGTTGAAAAAGCTGGCATAAACACTTGACATGAGGCTGCTTGTTATAAACAATCAAAAACGTAAAACGATTCTACCCTTCAGATTCAATCAGTTAATTATGCATTTTTAATCAAAAATCATTTCTATAAACGATTCTACCCTTCAGATTCAATCAGTTAATTATGCATTTTTAACCAAAAATCATTTCATGTGAATAACCTAAAAATTCATTGCGAGCACGAAGGGTGTAGCCATTAGTGACTATGCACAAGATTGTATGCCGACACGATATCATCTATTTTGGTCATTTTTCTGTTACAATAATCATCAAAAGGATCCCATTTTGGACCAGTGGCTGTAGAAATTTGCCATACCATTCGTCGTTAGACTCTTACCCCTGGCTTTCGCCTTTACCCTGCACCTTTGGGCCTTGTTATTTTGGCTTCTTTATTTTGGCTGGCCCTTCGGTTTTTTTTTACTCGGCGTGTCGACTTTGGCTTCAGGATCTGGCTTTTACCCTTGCGGATCTATGGCCTTTCATTCTTTTGGGCTTCGCGCCTTCGGTCCATTGCTAATACTACACCCTTGGACATGTTGTTTGCAATTTCGTTTTTTTTCGTGTCCACGTCTTACGGCGATCCGATTCACTTGTTACATGGGCACATTGAAGATATATGGTCTTGCCGTTAATAGAGCCATCTACACTCCCACTTATAACCGTTACAGATTTAACCCCAGCCACCTTCTACTAAAGGTCGTCAAGCTTGTGAATTGAACGTAAATTATTAAACCAGGGTCAAGCAACTACTCCCATACTACAGCACCCTAAGGTGTTTACCGCATGCCACTATAGTTTAAAGCATTTTGTGAAACACCCCATTTCCCAATTGGTACCCTGTAGAATTCGAACCCATGCTGATTACCCGTGGCATGTGGCTCTCTTACACTGCACCAAGACAGACCTGAAAGTAGGGGGATATAAAAAGTTTGGAATCATTATGTAGATAAGATTTTTGTAAAGTAATACTCCGGTTTTGTAACTTTGTCCTTCAAGCTTCCGGTGTATGTCGTCTACGAAATCGAAGTCTCGTCCTTCCTTATAGCGTTTTGACTACAACCTTTGTCTAAAACGGTTACTACGGATTGGCGCTTCGACTAAAACCTTTATCTAAAGAATTACTATAGATTTTTGGTGCCCACCAAGAAAAAAAAATCTATATACTTAACCATTATTCACTATTTTGAGCCAGTGTCGAACGAACACTATAGTTAAGCTGCTTGTTGAATACAGTGTAGTATAAGTTATGCAAGGCTGAATGCTGACCTTCTATACGGAATTTATCTGTCTGTTTTTCTGCCTGTCTGTACCCAATCCGGTGTTTTGTAACGGGACATCGGTCGCTTGTACTGTCACTGTACAAGCCACTTACACTGGACATACAGTAAGGTGGTGTCACGAGACTTCACGTACACGCGTCGTGCTGAGAGATATAATCTTACGGAAAAATTACAATCAGAACCGTGTTAAGTGTGGTTCATCTCCTGATGTTAAATTCTGTTTAGTCTTCGTTTAACCATTTCCAAATATAAAAGTATTGTAGCTATCTGCTCACCACTCTTTGCGTTATCTTTCTTGGCTTGGCTTTTTTTAGTTAATGTCATCAATATTTGTCAACCAATGAGCAGTGTATATCTTTTGTAATGCAATACTGTTTTCAAGTTTATTTTGTGAAGATGTCCCGTTTGTTCTAACAGCACATTCGTACCTAATATATGGCTTGTGTAAACTGTCGTGTATCAGAGGCATCCCGTTACATCACACCTCCTAAACCATCAGTCACGTCAGTAAATGAATGATGAATTGGTGAATGTTATGAGTGAATCTGAATAGGGAAAGCACTCATTTTTGTAATACCGACCATTCTTTCCCTCTCCCGGAACGGTAGACAAGTCCATGCGCTGTGAAACCAAAGCTGCTGTTAATGCAAGGACTGAATCATGATCCGCTGCGAAGTATGAGGCAAAGACCATGAAAGCAGCAGGTGATAACTTTCCTACTGCCTTTTCTGATACGGACTCATGCGATGATCCATCGCGTGGCCTCATATTTTGCGACATCGAGCTGTTGTAGTCTGGAGAGTCGGATAGCGACACCGAGTCGAAGAAGGCTACCGCATGTAAAGAGCCGAAAGCGGCAACTGTAACGAGGCACCCTGAAGCTTGTACTGGTGACAGAACAAGCTACTTATTCCGATGACAGAATAAGGCGGTGCCGCGTAACTTCACGTACACTCGTACGTGCAGAGGAAGACGGTAAGAAGAAGCGAGTACTTGATTAGAGTAAAAAGTAGAACTGTATTTTTAATAGTTAATGTCTGTTAATAAAACCCCTGTTTATCTTCATCTTACTATGTCTAAATACAAATGTGTGTATCAACTATCTGCTCACCACTCATTGCGTGCGTCTGTCGTGGCGCGTCTTCGTTGGTTGATATAATGGCCTATATCAACCAATTAGGAACTACTCGTAAGTGCTACAGAATATTTGTCCTTATGAAAATATTCTGACAATAGAACTCTTATAGTTATATTCTATCAACAATTTCTTTTAAATTGTTATGTAACGATTCACCCCGTTACATCACCCCCCCTTAACCATCAGTCACTTTAGTGACTGATTGACTAAATGGATACTCGTCCCAAATCATTTGGGACGGGGTTTGCACTTGTTGGTCCGCGTCCACTTTCCAACATCTCATCGCATGGTAAACAAGCCCATGCGATGCGCGAGCAAGGCCGCCGAGAGCGCGTCCGCACGTCTCTGTGCGGACGCCGAAGCAGAAACCACAGCAACTGATGTCTCATCGATTGCTGAAGCGACCCAGCCTGTGTCACTTGGTGATGCAGGCGCTGGTCATGAAGACACTCATGTCTTCACAGAGTATGAGCTCGGTGTCTCGTACTCTCCTGATACGGAAGACGGATCCGTATCGACGGCAATTGAATCCAAGCCGCCTGCCAAGCGTGGCATGGACGATGCTTTGCGTCGCAGCATCTTTGGTTCATTTTAAGAATCAGATGAACCATCGCCGAAGCGAAGGCGCTCGAGGTCGCGAGACTCGGGCGCTAACAGTGGTTTCGGTTCTCCTATAAACACCACTTCGCAACGAGGTGCCAGTCCTTCTGTCGGCACATCGCAGGAAGAGCGGGACCGCAATGTCTTGCGTCTCGCTCCTGAGAAGAAGGCATGGATGCCTCCAAAATCCGTCATGGATCACTTTTCGGCGACGACGAGTAATCGTTATCGAACAAGGTTGTTCGATTCGTCAAGGATCCATCACCTTGACCCCAGCGCGAAAAACTATCGCGCTGAGAATGAATTCTACATCGATGCTTTCTTTAGACATCGATGGTACAGTGGGAATCACAAACGTGATGGTCCCTCACTACTTCAAGCGTGGAACGCCTACATCCACAACCTTGAGGATGTAGGTCGTGACGTTTGGAACGACAAACTTATCAAGATCGTGATAAGTTTGAAAAGCGAACCCCGACAGGTTCACGCTACAAGCTGCATCGTCTGTCAATGGAGAAAGGATTACCCTGCCTCTCTTGGGGAGACTCGTGCCCATGTTGTGTGAACAACTCTGCACGAGCACCTAAGGAGGTTTACCTCCTTACCAGCCCGTGGTGGCGCGTACGTATCTCTATTGAGATGTACGAAGGGATTGACAACTTAAAATCCATTCATGACCGAGCCGGGAAGACTTTCTCCGGCGGTCCTTCTGCGGCACAAGATGTGCCGCGTTGCACTGCTCAACCAGACCCAGTACGTCGATCATCAGTTGGGAGCGGGGCTCCCAAGTATCCCAGGACGGGTGATAGCCGCGCCACCGGACGAGATAACTCGTCCGACGTCCGTTCACGTCGCGGTGGTTCAACAGCTGCTCAACTAGATAGCGCTGGCCAACGCGAGAGTCCTCTAATGGAGGTGGAGGAGGAGGGAAAACGCTCTCCAAACTATTGTGGGGAAGCGTGTATCCCCGAGAGCCTCTTTGATCGCGTAACGCAAGGGTCGCGCGACGATCTCGAACATGAGCGGAATAGGCGTCTCCAAATGGCGGACACTGTCTTGAAGCATCGAGCTGAGTTTGCCCTTGCTCAGCTTGAGAACGAGAGATCTCTGACATCTCTTCGTGACGAGCTAAGGGTAGCTCGTGGGAATGTTGATCGGTCTCGGGCTGAGATAACTGCTCTTTAGACCCTTGTTGATGCCCACCATCGGGAGCACAAGGCTCTCTGTGAGATGCTTGAGCGCAAGGGAGTTCTTCATCGGAAGAAGCAGCGTACTGATGGTACGGCTTAAGCCGACCAGCGTAAAACGTGGGATGCGTTCGCATCTTACGTGGCAACTCGATCGTGTATGCATTGCCTAGGCGGTGCAATACACGAAATGGGCCGATGTACTTGGGTAGTAGTTTACTGCTACCCAAGTTAGTCACTACATGCTTGGGTAGATTAACCGTAAAAGGTGGGACTAAGTCACCTTTATTAAATAAAAGAGTGTTTGCCCTTCCATTCTTGTCAGCGTTTTGCTTTTGCTTATCCACCGCTTCGGCGATGGAGTCTTGCACAAAACGGACTACCGTTTCACGAGCCAGTATGAACTCATCTGATGACTCGTTAGCTTCAGTGTGCTGTGAGCGCACTGCAGCAACATCAACCTTTTCTTCAGTGAGGGCTTCCGCACTCTCACTGGCATCATCTTCTTCGATATCGATGTTATCGATATCGGCATCAAACACAATGACCTCTTCGTCAGAGCGTGATGAGCGTGAGCCAGATTGGTTTTTGCTTGCGCGAGTTCCTCCCCCCTTAAACCAGAGTCACACTGTAGTAAGGTGGGAACACGCGGATGGCGCAAGCCATTCACGTAAAACGGTGTATGTGTCGTGGACGCATGCACCGAGTTGTTAATGGCAAACTCTACCGTTGGCAAGAACTCATTCCGACTCTTAAAGGAGTGTATGTATCCTCGAAGTATCTCTTCAAGGACACGATTGGCACGTTCCGTCTGACCATCTGACTCTGGATGATCAGATGTCGACATCTTCAGGCGAGTTCCGAGTGATTTGAACACCGAACGCCAGAAATCAGCAGTGAATCGTGGATCTCTGTCTGATACGAGTTCACGGGGCAACCCATGAAGTCGGAAGATGGTGTCAATAAAGACACAAGCACATTTACTTGCCGTGATTGACTCTGGTACAGCCATAAGGTGTACCATTTTTCTGAATCTGTCAACAAATACGAGAATACCCGTATTCCCGCGTGCGTCTTTGGGTAACCCGAAGCCGAAATCCATCGATATGGATTCCCAACACTCAGCCAGAACCGGTAGAGGCTGTAAAGGTGCACGCAGTGAAGGACTTTACTTCACTCGTTGGCAGACTTCGCATGCGCGAACATACTTTCGCACAAACTGATACTGGCGGGGCCAGTAAAAGTCTCGACTCACCGTGAGATATGTTTTCTCTCGGCCACGATGTCCTCCTATAGGAGCATCGTGATACTCGAACATGATCCGCAAACGCAGATCAGTATCATCTGGAATGACAACACGTGGTGTGTCACCAGAAACGGCTGTATAGTACAGTACTCGGTTGCGAGTAGTATATCGATCGGATGCAGATCGATACGCAGACGACAGTCGTTTCAACGATTCTCGAGATGGTTGGGAGAGATGTGTCAACAACTTCACTATCTCACCATCTTAGGCGTATGCCCGCCTCACATCATCATACAACGTTGTAGATGGGACTGAGGACGTCATAACCGCAACAGTGACTGTCTCACTGTTGGGTTTCGCGACTGGTTCAAAGTCGGGACGACGTGAGAGTGCATTAGCGACGACATTAAGTCGTCCTGGTTTGTACTCGACCGTAAAGTTGTATTCCGCAAAGAATGACAACCACCGCGCCATTCGTTGTGAAAGGTGCGGGCTGTTCACTGCCGTGCGTAATGACGCATGGTCAGTGTAAACAACGAAGGGTCTATCTCCTAATAGATAGCCTCTGAACTTCGCGAGTGCATACTTCATGGCAAGGAGTTCCTTGTCATGCACTGGATAGTTCCGCTCAGCTGGTTGTAGCTGACGCGACTGATAGCAGACGACGCGTTCAACGCCTTCAAGATCGTACTGCATTAATGCACAGCCGATTGCGAAATCGCTGGCATCACAGACCACATGAAATGGCCTGTCCTGATCGGCTATTGCTAGGACTGGGGATTGTATCAAGCTCTGCTTGATACCATCAAAGGAGCGCTGACATTCAGCGTTCCATAACCACCTCTCGTTCTTTTTCAACAAACGAGAGAGGTGCACAGTCATCTCGGCGTAATTGCGTGAATACTTATGCAAATACGCCGCTAGCCCAAGGAATTTTCGAAGACCTTTGACATCAACCGGCACAGGCCAGTCGGTGATCGCCTTGATCTTTTCGGGATCAGGACGTACACCGTTCTTACCAACGATGCACCCAAGAAGTGGTATTTCGCTTGCTGCAAATATACACTTCTTGAGGTTTGCATACGATTGATGCTTTCGCATGATTGTAAGAACTTGTCGGACGTGGTACCTGTGAACCTCAACGTCCGACTTTCCATCCATAGCTCGACTATGGATGAATACGTCATCGAAATAACTCGGCGCGAATTCTCGCACTGGTCTCAACAGATGTGTATCACATCTGTTGAACGTGGCAGGGGCATTACTAAGCCCTTGTGGCATTACTAGCCATTCCCAGAGCATGCCGCTAGGCGTGCTAACTGCAGTATAGGGTATATCCCGTTCTCGCATAAGGATTTGATAGAAGCCATCCATTAAATCCATGGACGAAAAGATGGTACTCTTTGACATACCATCAATGATTACGTCCTTCCTTGGTATCGGCGTCTGAGCCGGTACCGTTGCAGCGTTCAATTTGTTGAACGCGTGCACTATCCGCCACCCTCCTGTTGCTTTTCGCACACAGAAGGTCGGAGAGCTATGTGGGGAAGCTGATTCCCTCACATGGCCCGCAGCTAAACGATCGGCAAAGAACTTGTCGATCGCAAGTACTTGTTCACGAGGCAGTGCCCACTGCTTCATGACACAGTACTTCGAGCCTGGTTTAAGCTCGACCTCGTGTCGAATACCTTTATCCTTCGGTAATTCGCACGGAACAGTTTTAGGGAATACGTCCTTGAATTCAACCAAATCTTCATAGAGAGGATTTGTCTTGAGCGATTCCCACGATTGGGAGTCATATCGCTCAACTCGTGTCTTTTCATCTAGGACACTCTCGTCCATAGATGAACCACTGAGAACTCTCTCTTTCTCAGTAAACACTGTTGCGGACCTTATGTCGGCTACACACGCGTCGTCAGCAACGAGTACGCAGATCTGCTTGACTTTGCCACTACGCAGATCACGCAAGAACCTTTTATGTTCGAGCGTTGGCAACTGAGTGATCTCCGAAGTCAACTTCGGAGGCGCAATCAGATCAAGTGTATAAGCGCCTACACTTGATCCGTCATTGACTATGACATTCAATGTCTCTGTCATTTCCTGGGGACTTATTCCCTCAGGCCTCGAAGGCCTTATTCCTTCCGCTTCCCGGGGACTTAGTCCCGCGGGTTTTTTGGGGAACTCATTTCCACCGTATCTGTAATCTTGGGACTTATTCCCTTTACTTCCTCTAGCTGGGGTTGTGCAACCACAGCGAGATCCTCTACGAAAGACTCTCCAGTCGATCTAGGATTATCGTTTCGCTTAACCTGAGCGATATATTGTTTCTCTTCCAGATGTTCCCCACTAGGGATACATCTTTGTCCCTGTCCACCCGACTTATTCGAGTGGTGGACCTTCGGCGCAGCCTGTGTTTCCTCACAGCCGCCGGAACTTTGCTCCGAAGTGTAACCGTTTGGTACACTAAGGTTTTGTGCAGTCGCACTAACGACCGTACCGCAAGTGAGGCCATCGCACTCACTCGTAGTACATCCACACGCTTATAGACACTCCAAAACGTTCATCAGATGGCCATCTGATGAACAAGCGGCAGGCATCGTTACAGTTCGATGTTGCCAGTTTACCCGTGGTTCGTACCTTCTGAGCCACGGTATCCCAAGGATGACATCAAATTTGTCATCCAAATCCAATACGATAAAGTCATCGTCATATTGGGTATCTTCTAGCGTAAAGTGGATCTTCACTATACGCTTCATGACGGTTACGGATGCGCCTGTCGCAAGACGTACCGTCATCCTCGTAGGAGGTGTGTCACATTCACTGAACTTAAAGTGACCATCTTCTAGCGATTGGCGTCGCACAAAATTGTTGGACGCCCCACAATCGACTAGAGCTCGAAGGGACAACTTATTCGTCACTTCGAGTTTCAAGGTAATGAGTGAGACCTCATTACCTAGAGCAGCAACGCACAATATTTGTTTGTTGGGAACAACCTTCATCAAGAGGCCCACAAATTCTCTTGACGTTGCTGGACCAGTAGGGTGCTCCGCACCTACTGATCCTGTCCGTTTTTTGACGGTTCATCCCGTTGTTGCGTCTTCGCACCAACAGCGGACCCTCGTCCCTGCCCCTTTCTCGTGGGTGGACGGTCACTACGCCCAGTGTTGCGAGACACTGGACGAGGGGCACTACACTCGTAAGCGTAGTGTCCTGTCTTTTGACATCTGTTGCATCTCTGCAACTTCTTGTAGTCTGTAGAGCGAGCCTTCCCGCTCTCTACATAGCAGAGTTCCATCGGTTCTGGACCTCCGCTGTCATATCGTCTCGGTTGACGATATGATGTCGAGCTGGCGCGAGCCTGTCTCAGACTGAAGTCTTCCTGCTCCGCAATGGAAATGGCTTGTTCTAGTGAATCTAGTTCAAGCCGGAACAGGTGAGTCTTGACGGGACCATCCGCAAGACCCTGCATGAACACCGAAACCAACGTGTGTTCATCCACCGGATTGGAACTTATACACCTCGTAAGATGTCGTATATGTTGCGCATAAGCGTGCATATCACGCTTACCCTGCTTGAGCTTCAAGAGTTCGGTTCGAGCTCTGAACTCAGCTCTAGGCGGTTCAAACGTTTGTCTGAGCCGCGACTTGAAGACTTCCAACGACCCAAACGCATATGGGTCGTGCAACTTGAGCCCCAGTGCCCAAGTCTTGGCACGTCCTGCCAGATTTGACTGGGCAAATGCAACTTGCATATCCCCGTCGTCGATGCGACGCGCCCTTATGGCGTCGTCCAATTCGACGAACCATCTCAAGAGGGAGTCCTCTTCGACCCCCCTATACTTAAAGATGTCAATCTTCAATGTCTTGGGTCGACGCGAGTGCATCGACCCACCAGCAGCAGCCTGCTGCTGTCTCAACAGTTCAAACTGTTGAGCACCCTGTTCTCTCAACAACTCTGCTTGTTGAGAAACTCGTTGGTGAAGCAAGGCTGCTTTCTCGCGTACAGCGTCAAGTTCATTTTGAATGAGCTTGGCGATAGTAGCATGTAAGGAATCTCTAGTGAGAGCCTCTAGCATGACGCTAACAGCATGGATGCCCATGTTTGGACCCATCCGTTCAACCGCATCCCATTCGACATCGCTCAAATGGGAGTATCCGCCACGCGTAGCGTGAAAGCTTTCGTCGTCTTCATCATCCAACATATTCATGTTAGATGTGAACGTGGTCCTTGGACGGACTACGAAGTGCTACCAGGTGTAACGGGGCACCCTGAAGCTTGTACTGGTGACAGTACAAGCTACTTATTCCGATGACAGAAAAAGGCGGTGCCGCGTAACTTCACGTACACTCGTACGTGCAGAGGAAGACGGTAAGAAGAAGCGAGTACTTGATTAGAGTAAAAAGTAGAACTGTATTTTTAATAGTTAATGTCTGTTAATAAAACCCCTGTTTATCTTCATCTTACTATGTCTAAATACAAATGTGTGTATCAACTATCTGTTCACCACTCATTGCGTGCGTCTGTCGTGACGCGTCTTCGTTGGTTGATATAATGGCCTATATCAACCAATTAGGAACTACTCGTAAGTGCTACAGAATATTTGTCCTTATGAAAATATTCTGACAATAAAACTCTTATAGTTATATTCTATCAACAATTTCTTATAAATTGTTATGCAACGATTCACCCGTTACAGCAACGATAGAGCCAAGAAATTCGGTCTCGCGATGCGCCATGAAACTCGCTGAGCTTCGTGACATAGTTGGGGTGTCCGAAGAGTCGGATGCCGCGCCCTTTAGGTGAAGTCGCTTGCTTGAAAGCAATTTAGGCGCTGGCAAGAGCCGATTAAACTATTTTTGATGGTGGCCCAGTTTTGTGTCATAATCAAGAAAATTGTGTTTAAAGCGGTGCCGGTACTTCGATTGACAGTACGCAGGAAGCTAGATATCGCGATATAGTGTGCGTTGCTATAAAGAAGAAGGCGTGGCTACCTCTTCAGTAAGTAATTTACAGCTTGTACGACAGCTTAAGCAATACTCGTCAAATGAGGCATTTCGATCGATCAAGGTTATGGCTCCAACTCCAGTGCAAGTGACTTTCAAACTTGTCATGAACTCTGCATCTACGTTCTTCAATCGCCGGTGGTACAGCGAAAGACATAAGCGTGATGTAATTTCGCTGGTCCACGCATGTAACGCGCTCAACTGTAACGTTGGGGGGAAAAGACGCCAAGCCTGACTTAGTGAGTTGGCCCCGTCCCGCAATAAAATTAAAAAGCGTAATTTAGCAATCCCACATTATAAACTACATAAGCTATCGAGAACAGTCGGGCAATTATGCCTATCCTTGGGTAATACGTGCCAGCATGGTATAAACGACTTGCTACTAGATCCAAACGAATGTTACTCAATGACCGACCACTGGTGGAGGGCTCGTGTATCTTCGTAAATAAATTTGGGGTAGCTATTTACAATCAATATACAAACGCGCTAGTCGTTCGTGCTTCGACGGTCCTTCTTTGGCATCATGTGTTTTTCGTCACTTTGTTTGGCATACTATTAGTCCCTTATCAGTTGAGAGCGTGTTTTTAAATTAATTACGAAAGGCGAGTAGCTGGACCACAGAACGAGGTAACTTGTCCGACATCCATGCACATCGCGTTATTCAAGCAGTCAATTTACGAGGAAGCGTTATTCACCGCCTATATCGACGATTTCTTTATGTTTTTTCGCTCTATAGATTAGGCGGAGGAAGGAACACAACCCTTAAAAATCTCGCAGAACCGACCTTATGCTGTGTCGAATCGACCGCGAAAAGTGTGAGTTGCGCGAGGACATTAGACACGAAAGAGGTTGGCATCTGGATTTGCTCATTGATGTTAACAATTTAAGCTCAAAATAAGAGAAGGACAGGGCATAGTAGGTTTAGATCCGTCTTGCGGGTGGGCGGAATCGGCAATTTTTCCTCGCCGACCTTATGGATACTCGTTAGGATATTTCTTGACTTTGCAGGAAGACAGCCGGACTTCAGACGCGATTTGAAAGCCAGCATCGTGAGCACAAGTGAATGTTAGAAATGATTGATCGAAAGGACTTTCTGTACTAAAGGAAACACCATACTGATGATACGGCCTAAGAAGACCGACATAGTTTTTAGGATGCGTGCGCATCTTATGTGGCAGTTCAATAGTGTATGCGTAGCTTGAGCTACGCAGGAATCACAGTGGACTGACGAAACTGGGTAGTAACTTGTTATTACTCACGTTACTTACTGTCTCTAGCTGCAGTGCTCTTGTAGACGACTGTAGCAAATCCCTTAACACCTCTTCATCAGTGTGTCTTTACAAGCGCTAGGCGTGATTCGAATTTAATCAATATCGTGGCGAGTAAAAGCGTCTCCACCTTTACTTATGCAGTCTTTGAGAAAAAAATGCGATCGACATTGGTGTCGAATGTGGTGGACGTATTGTCAGCACTTCGAAAGTGAGATTTGGATTGATGGTCGCTCAAAGAAAACCATCCTCCCTCTTTTAGCGGCACTGCAATTCAAAAAAGGAAGAAGACGACGATGGCGTGAGCCGTGCACAAAGAAAAGCGTTTGCGTCGTCGGAGCAAGTACTAAAATTTTGTTGGCGAACGTTCCCATCGGCATAAATATTCTTTAATGCGTAAAAGATGGACGCATTCTCGAAATTTTCTTCGACGTAGATTCGCGCGCTCTTTCTGACCATTTGCATTTATGATGGTCAAAAGTTGAATTTGTTTAACCCTTTTGAGTGCTTTAAACACTAAATGCCAAAAATCTGCATTTTATTGCAAGATTGAATCGTACACAAGCTCACACGTCAACCCTTAAAGGCAGAAGAACATATCGATAAAGGACCGAGCACGCGCATATTCGAAAATTGATGTAGGTACAGCTGCAAGATGTACCATCTTGCTGAGCCTGCCAATGAGCACAAAGATATTAGTGTTCGTGTAAAAGTCTGAGGGGAATCCGAAGACAAATCTATTGAGACAAATTCCCATCACTCGGCCGGTACGGGCAGAGGCTACAGCGGGGCTCGAGGGGGAGAATAAAACTTCACCCATTGGCAGACCTCACAGGCCTGGACGTCTTTTGCACAAAATGATGGTAACAAGACCAGTAAAAGTCGCCGCTTACCGTGATACATGCTTTCCCACGACCACGATCTCCACTG
Organism: Peronospora matthiolae; assembly: GCA_921007115.2. Lineage (NCBI taxonomy): Eukaryota > Oomycota > Peronosporomycetes > Peronosporales > Peronosporaceae > Peronospora > Peronospora matthiolae. The sequence goes on from CAKLBY020000193.1 coordinate 29,377, forward strand.
ACAGGTGCGCCGTGGTATCCATACATGATGTGCAATTACAGATCAACATCTTGTTGGTGCGACGACGCAAGACGTGTCGCCGGCAATAGCCACATGATTGACTAAGACGTTTCGGACTGCATATGTACTAAAGGCAACTTTTCAAAAAAAAATTCCGGGTGTTTTCAAGAGTTGACGCTTCAATTGCACTATTCCCGTATCACCACCTTTTGTATGTCTTCCATTGAGGTTTACGACGGGACATACCAACTCAGTTATGCAACAGTGGTAAGACGAGTGTTGGGTGGCGTAGCCGGCTCAAAATCAGGCCGGCGCGAGAGTGCGAAGCGACAATATTCGATCGTTTAGCTTTCACGAGACGAAGAAGTTATACTCTGTAACGAATAAAATTATTTGCCAACCGCTGGAAGAGTAACGGACTGTTTACAATCGTGCGTTGAGATGCATGGTTTATCAGCTATCGGATGTACTCCAAGCTTGTCTAGCGTGAGATTTATGGCAATGTGCTCGTTGCCTTTAAAAGGGTAGCTGCGTTAATCTGGTTGCAGATTGGATTACTGAAGAGTGACGACACTTTCCGCATCAACTGCATCGTACTGAATTGGTGCGCAGCTGATTAAGTAGGCATTAACGTCACAGGCCACGTGGGGGGTTTTGTTGTTGATCTCTATCGCCATATCTGAGGCTAGTATGGAGCTTTGCTCACTACCTTGATAAGAGCGCTGACAGTCGACACTCCATTTCACGTCTCTTCCTTTTAGATAAGCGAGACAGGTAAACAGTCTTCTTTGGCGTAATTGCGTAAATAGAATGCAAATACTCCACTCGTTCAAGGCACTACCGAAGCCCCTTGACATTGTTGGGGACCGAACAGTCGGTGATCGCCTTAATCTTTATCGGATGCCATGCTTACCAAGAATGTAACAAAAAAGTCAAATCGCTAGCATCACACATACACTTCTTGAGATTGGCGTACAACGTATGCTCGCGCTGTAATGTAGTAAACTTCCGGAAGTGAAGACCGAGGACTTTAAGACTCTTCTGCTCATACGAAGAACGTATACTGACGATCAAATCATTCAAGTAACTAGGCGCGAACTCTATCACGGATCTTAAGATTTTCCGCTACACACCTGTTGAATGTGGCAGGGCATTATTTTATCCCTTGTGGCATTACTAACCACTTCCGAAGCAAATACTCTCAGGTTTTTAACTGCACTATATGGAATGTATCTATCTCATTTTAGGATCAGATTGAAATTGTCGATCAGATTCATGGATGAAAAATGGTACGATTAGCCATACTATCGATAATGACGCGTTTTCTTGGCGTTGGTGTTTGACCCAGTACAATGGTATTGGTAATGTGTTGATGGCGTGTAATTATCGCCACCTTCCCTGTGGATTCCCGCACATTGAAAATATAAGAGCTATGTAAAGAGTGAAATTTCTCACACGGCCGGCTGCCAAGCGATTTAAAGACGATTTGTTGATTGCAAGTACTTTTTAAATGAGGCAGTGGCCATTTTTTAAGGACACAGTAACACCAGCCTGGTTTCAGTCGATTTCATATAAAATAACTTTGTCCTTTCATAACTCGCACGGGGCTGCTTCTGAAAATACATTTCTAATTTCCATCACATCGTAGAAATTGTTATGGACGAATTTCATGATTAAGATTTAAATCGCTCAGTTCAAATCTTTTTACTAAGGACAACATTGTCCTTTGTGATCTGATGAGAACATGTCCACCTTCAACAAACACCATTTTTAATCATATATCACTTGCGTACTCATAATCCGCGGTTAGTATGCAGACCTGCTTGACTTTACAGCGACACAGGTCACGCAAATAATTTTTTTTGGCTGAGCGATATTAACTGAGTTTTCTCTGAAGTCAATTTCGGAGGCACGACAGATCAAGTGTTTGACTACGTATGCTCTATTCGTCATTAACCCGAAAAGTCTTTTTTATCTCACACAAACTTACTTCCACTGTTTGTTAAAGAATTATTCCCTCAATTATAGACTTCGGGTTATACCCATTTCGTATTGAACATCGAAGACAATCGGTCTCTCTTGATCCGGGTGTTGTCAATTAAAGATACAATCATGTCCCGGTCCGCTCGAACAAAAATGAGTGGTGGTAATTTGGCACTTCCTGTATTGTTATGCAGTCTACGGTATCTTTTTCCGCAATTAAAAGGTAGTCATATTGTGATCATGTTCAGTCGAAATAGCGACAGTAACATACGTATGACCATCGCGCATACTCGGAATGCATCCTCATGGTAGTGGACGCTCCAAGACGCTCACTAGATGGGCGTCTTGTGAGAAAACGACGAGTTTATCGACACTCCATCGATGCCAGCTTACTTGTTGCTTGTACCTTTTGATCCACGGCGAATCAAGGTTAACATCGAATCTGATATCCAAGTAGAATAGAATGAATTTGTCGTCGAATTAGACATCGGTTAGCGTTTATACATTACCCTTCTCTATGTCGCATTACTGTTAGGAAGATCCTGTCGCGAGATGCATTGTCATTTTCGTTTAAGGTATCTCTAGATCGATATATTTGATTTTGCTACTGTCTGGCGACTGGCGTCGTTCAAAGTTGTTCAACGCCCACCATCGACAAGGGCTCGTGGTGACATGTCCTTTACCACTTCGGGTTTTGAGTAATAAGAAAAAGCTCATTAACGGATGCAAAAACACCTAAGGATCGCGTATTAGGAGCAACTCTGGTCAAGAGGCCTAAGAAAATTCATTCGACCGTTTTGGAATATAGGTTGCTCCGCACCTGACCACATTCTGGTTGTACATTACGGTGTTTCGTTTTCGCAACCGTGTCGGATCCACGCCCCGGACCCTTCTTGGCCACTTGATGGCTACTATTCTCTTCAGTACGTTGTATAATACTTAAATCACTGCATCCTATGAACTATGTCCTAGCCTCTTACACTGTTTCATGTCTGTAAATTTTTAAAGTTGTAACGCGAGAGACTTCCCTCTAAGCGTAACAGATATGCATTATTTATGGGCCTCTGCTTTCACGCCGCATTGGGGTACGATATCATGTGGGCTCACGTAACTTTTATCACGCTAGAATTTTCAAGTCATACAACTCGGAAGAGCTCATTCAGGGTATCAAATTACAACCGGAAGAGACAGGTCATAATTGAACTGCCTGTGAGACCCTGCATGAACAACGTGATCGTCGTTTGTGTATTCCGCGAATTGGACGAGACACCTTTCGAAGGATAAGTACGTACTGAATGTACGAGTTTAAATCACGTTTGGCCAATTTTCAGCAGTTGCAAGCCCTAATCTCAGCTCGCAACGGTTCGAAGGTTAGCCTAAGCAGGGACTTAAGCCACATCACGATACAACGACAAATGATTTGTTTGGCTCTAAATACAAGACCCAAGTCTTCGCACACACAGCCAAGTTCAATATAGCAAATGCTACCCTCATTTTCTCATCGCAATGTGACGAACCGTTATCTTGTCATCTAGTTTTAAAATGATTTTAGCAGATAGTTATCCTCAGCTGCTTCATATTAAAAAATGTCAATCTTTAGTAATTTAGGTCAACGTGTGTGAGCCTGCCGCTAGCAGTAGCCTGCTTCTGCCTCAAACAGCTCGAACTTCTGAGCACTCTGTCCTCTTAACAGCTTTGTCGGTTGAGACCCTTTTTTGTGAAGCAAGACTGCGTTACTCCGTTCAGCATCAAATTAATTCTTTAATGAACTTGGCAGTGGTGGCATGTTGCCTATCTGCTCCCAATGCGGACAGCATTGCATCTCCGTCTTCTTGTTCTATCGTAGAGCTCAAACGTTCTACGGCATAGCATCTGATTCGACTAAAATTGGAGTAGCTCTATTGCGTTGATTAGAAGTCTTACGCTTTATCATTCAGCATGTTAATAGTCGTTGGACGGACTAAAAGTGCTGTCAGGTGTAACGAGGCACTGGTTCCTTGTACTGTCACCGTAAAAGCTACTTTTACTGAACACGGAGTAAGGTGGTGTTACGATACTTTAAGTACACGCTTCATGCAGATGAAGGGTACATTTTGAGAAAAGGGTAAAGTACAATTGTATTTAGTATAGTTAATCTCCCTTAAATTAATCAGAATTAGTCTGTTTAATTACATCTAAATAAAACATTTGTTGTAGCTATCTGCTCACCACTCGTTGCGTTCTTTTGTCGTGGCTTTTTTAGTTACTATCATAAATGTACATCAACGAATGAGAATTGTACAGCTTCTGTAACGCAATGTTTTTTTTAGCCAAAATTTTAAGAATGTTATGTTTGCCTTAAGAAGATATTAGTACGTGATGTATAGCTTGAATAAACTATCATGTAACAGAGGCAACCCATTACATGTACCTTACGTGTACTAAGCGTGATCAAATCTATTACTTTCTCATAGCTGTTTATAGATATTCAACGAGACTCTTAGGCTAGGTCACTATCGTGACGCACGCACGTGGTTGAATTAAAATTGATCAAAAATGAACGTAATCACAAATGCATTTGCTTGAAGCTCACAAGAAAAGGCCTGTCACATTGCCTAAATATTCTGTCCTAGTAAAATGCAGACAGTATCATCATCGTACTCTTTTTTTATAGTGAGTGCTGTTGCATAATATTTCGCAACATGATTAAGTTCTATGAACTGTATTACTTATACCGGAATAAGAGCTCCATAGCTTGCCCTTCTATCTTCACATAGAGTCTCGCACGCAACTTCCTTCGTTATAGATCCGCGAGCCTCGGCAAACGTACTTTTTTCTAGGCTCAAGCACTATTATTTGTCCGCACCAATGCCATAGTCGGGCCTTTGCCGTGTTCGAGCTAAATGACGCTAACATTTAACGGAAAGTATGTACTACCTTGTCCTACTACGCAAATACGATCTTACGACAAGTGATGGTCCAAAGTTAAATGACATTTCTGTCGAATAGCTGATTTAAAGAAAACGGTATGTAATCGGTACTAGTCTAGTCAAAACGAAACTTTTTCGTAGTTCTCCCGTCGATTTAAAAACCAAAAACGCCATCTGTTGGTCCCATCGCGTGTTCGTGTATTTTCCATCCGTAGTCTACTAATCTCATGTGTGAGAAACCTATTCTTGCGATTATCCATTGTGTTATCCGACGATACAATTTAAACAAAATCCCTGTCAATTTGTCTATTTGTGTTGTTTCTCCCTAAATTCTATTATAAGGACCGAGTCCGCCCTACCAGTCGCTCCAAAATATCCAACTATCTCCCACTTTTATTCGTACTAAGAGCGTCTTTGGCTGTGAGAATAGCTTAATCGTTCGTGTATTAGTGAGAGAACACTCTCACATTCTCTGAAACTTTTACTCCAAAAACTTCACAGCAATCAGTGTAACTATACAGAAATGGATTTTTTCTGCTTAACGTAACTGGTAAAGTTGTGGTCGCCTTAATTTGTTTTATAGGTCCTCAAAGAGGCTCAACTGTGTGATGCAGCTAGTGACATTTTGGACCACGTCGCCAAACTCAAATTATTGTTTTTTCAATCAAATGGAGCCAATGACATGCCACTAATCTTCGCCAATGACATGCAACTAATCTTCGCCAATGACCAGATAGATCTCAAAACCCTGAGCCAGTGACGTGCAGCCAAAACAATTGTCTTGGGTGTCACAGACTACAAAACGTAGGCGGAAACGATAGAACAACAATTGTTCGAGTGATCCCCGAGCTACTTCGCTGCCGTGTGCCGTTTTATGAGTGCAATAGATTTTCCTGTATTTAATATGACTTGGAGCCCCAAATCTTGATTAATCTAAAAAAAAATTAATTTTCAGAGAGTTAATAGGGATGGTTTAAAGCGAAGGATGCTACACGTGCTAGCAAGGAGGACGATAGCGTGGCCCCAACAACCTTCTCTCTTCGGAATAAAGCTGCTGAAAAGATAACAATCTACCAATTAGCGCCAGCCGTTTTGATGGTAGATAGGTGCTTAACGTGCACGGAATAGATGACTGGAAGAGAGCGATAGCTAGCAAGGAAGGATAGAGCGAGCAAGTAAAAGGCAAGAGGCAGAAACTTACCAACCTCCTACTGCGTCAAAAAAAACATTTGCTAGAGGTTTTAAGCCCAATAGTTGAAGCCACAGACGCAACTACGAAGACGTCAGGTGGCGTCGCGCGACCCGCGCTTCGACGCGGATCGCCAGCGCGGGTCCCACCGATGGTTCAAGCGCCCGCAGTTGTCGAAGTCTCGCCCGCTCGCGAAAGGAGCGAGGCTACTGACGATAATATCTTCACCATCCTCGTCGGCTTGACGGAGCGCCTAGCGAAGCTTGAGTCGTCGCAGCGCGTCCGCGACGAAGACGAAATGATTTCGGCGCTGTTAAAAATTGCATTTTCACTTCCGCCCTTGGCGCAAAATGCGCGATCGACCAATGACCATCGACGTGTTGTGGTCGCCGGAGCAGAAGCCAGCAGCTTTCCCGGCGCGAGCACCAGCGCCGGACGATGGCGTGTCGATGTTTGTGTCCCTGGCACCACCGTGCGGATAAGCGCCACCCGAGCTACTAGTACCATTGCAAGCAGCACCATCATCAGGACCCAGCAGCAAGCAGGAAGGATGAACTACATCTCGTCACCAACTGCGAGCCAGCAACAGTTGCCGATCCGAAAATTCGACGGGACCGAGCTCTGCCTAGGGCTGGGTAGTGGTTTTTTCGACTGGGGACGTACGTTCTTGCGAGCGATCAAGTTCGCCGAGTCTTCATAAGGTTTCCTCTGGTCAAAAGACATGAAGGTCGACCTGCTAGGTCAATTTACGTCGGGGACAGCGAAATTTTACTACCACAAGCAAGTGGGCACGTGATGGTTGCAACAACCGATGCTCGACTAAGGCATGTGTCAGATGCTAACGACGTTTAAAAAACAATTTATGGCTATCCAAGTGATGAAGCTCTTCATGATAAATAAAGAGGCAAAGCCAATTTGGTAGGAGCCTTTCCTCGACATGGTCGGCGTAAGCGACGCGCGCGGTTGAGCGGACTCGCTCGTCCTGGACAACATCGTCCATCACGCGTCGCCCGAGCTCATAAACTTGATTAGGGCCAAGTGCAACCCCACACGATCCGACTACCTGTGGCACACGAAGGAGCTAGCGCAGTTCGCGCAGTCGTCGCAACGCACATTGACGCGCGATCGTAGGACCAAACCTGCTTTAGTTGCGAAAAGGTCGGGCACGTGCAGCAAAACTGCCGCGCTAAGGACGCTGCGGTGGACGAGGAGCAGGGTGAAAGCAGTTCGAGGCGCGAGATGCTGCTCGCGCTGACTGAGATGCCCAACAAAGGCGCAGGAGGCAGCAGATCGCAGCCCGCGCCGACAAAGCAGTATGACCAAGATAGAGGGGCCATCGAATCGCAATCTACACGAAGCAAAAAGCTTGCGCGCTCGAGGAGGCGAAGCCGCGGTAAGAAGACGAGCGAGTTTGTGTTCGCGATTGGCGACGCCGACGCCGCCAATACCATTCGAAGAGGCTGGATCCTCGACAGTGGTACTAGCCGCTACTTCAATATTTTCACGAAGCAGCTGGTCGAGTCGAGACCGTGCAACGACGAGATTGCCTGCGGTCGGCGTGTCGCTCCAGCTTACGAAATGCGGCAGAGTGCGACTGAACATCATCGCGAACGGCGCAGCGGCAACCGTGACGCTAATCAACATCTACCTGGCGCCGAGCCTGCCAAAGCATATCGCATTCTACGGAAAACTAAAGCGTAAAGGTTCGCGCTCGTGCGTGATGAAGAGAAGTGCTCGATCGCCCGGCACAGTGACGGCGCTGTCGCTTTTGAAGTGGCAATGGAATAAATCGTGTTGTACGTGCAGACCATGACAACTAAGCGACACGTGAGAGCTAGCGGCTCCATTATGGCGGCAGTTGAGTCAGGCGCAGCCGGGGACGTTGCAACCGACGTCTAAGAGGGCATCCTGCGTCAAAAACCAGTGGTCCGTGGAATTGGCATTTGACACCATCGAGCGGATGGCGCGCGACCCGGCATCCGGCATACGTCTCACGAGCCACAGGCGCATGGCGTGCGTGTCTTGCGTGGAGGTAAAGCAGACGCGCAACGCGCAGTTGCAGCGATGCAGCGGCGAGAACGCGCCGATAGAACGCATCGGCGGCGTGATCTATTTAGACCTGAAAAACCGATGACACCTCAAGACCCATTCAAGAATCGATGTTTAATCAACGAAGTCGATCACAAGAGCAACTACTGCAGGATTATCCTCGCGTGGACGAAGTACGCCGCAACGAAGAAATTCGAGGCGTTCCTGACTCACTTTCAGAAGAGAATTGACTGTAGGACCACGTGCACGCACCGACGGCGGCGGCGAGTGCGCCGACGTGGAACTTTTCTGCAAGCGCACCAGAATAGCGCGGCAGATGTTGGAGGCAAGGAATTACGCGTCGAGAGGGAAGGCGGTGCATATGCACTGCTCAAATCTAAACCTCGCGCGAAGCATGATGTTCGCGTGCGCGCTGCCGCTCAACTTCTAAGTCGACGCTGTGTTGCATGCGGTGTACGTGCTTAGCACGATCCCGACGCGCTCAAAACGAGTTGTGTGTCGCCGCTCAAAATGCTGACGAGAACCGCGCCTGAATTGCTGCAGATATTCTTCTACGGGTAGCAATGCTACGTCTACCCCGACCCTCGCAAGAAATTGGTGGCGCAGCGATCGCAGATCGGGACTATCATCGGGATTAGCGACGAGGCTAGAGGGTACATGGTCTGGATGAGCAAAGCAGGCAAGGTAAGCGTCCCCCAGCACGTCAAAGGAATCGACATGCTGAATGAGACTCAGAACGTGCAGCTGCATGGTGCAATGGGAAGCAAAGACTGAGCCGACGCTGCGGAGGAGACAGCGCCAGAGCTAGATGCGCTAGCGGTGTCGAGATACGTAATTACCAAGGCGAAGAATCCATGAGCCCGACGCGCACACGGCACGCGCGGCGCGACAAAGCGCGCGCAAGCAGCATTCATTCAGGAGGAGCCAGAAGCTGGCGAGGACGTCGTGAGTGCGGCGTTTAAACGTGACTTGCAGAACTAAGTCGAGGCCATGCGAAGCACAATCGAAACGGCTAGGTAAAAGAGATGAAAAATGTTTGCGTCTCTGCAGGATAACGACGTATGGAAAATCATGCGACGAGCGCCAGGTTGTAACGCTCTGCATACTAAATGGGTGCATAAAACGAAGATAACTGTCAATGCTATTCTGTAGCGGCTCAAGGCGCAACTCAGGGCCTGTGGAAATTATCAAGTGCTCGGAGTCGACTACGGACTCACGTTCGCAGCAGTGATGGACTTCTTGACCGTAAAGTTTTTCCTCGCGCTTGCTGATACGTGGGGGGTGCCTCCAATCTGCCAATCATGCTCAACGCATACGAACACATACGTCAAGGCGGACAAAGAGGCGCTCGTGCAACTGACCGCTCCGCGACAGCTGCCGTTTTGTGTCTGGTGCGACGCTACGAAAACACTGCAAGCTTGAAAGAGCTCGTGCCTGAGCTCCGGAAGAGCCTGTACGGTCTCAAGCAAGCCAGGCGGATATGGACCCAGCTGCTCCACACCAAGCTATCGGCCGTGGGTTTTCGGCGCTTCGAGAGCGACATGTGCCTCTAATCATAACGCGAAGGGACAAATCTAGTGTTCGGAGTATACGTAAATGACATCCTCGCAACCGGGACGACTGCCACTGCGTTCGACCACTTCTTCGTCAGCCTTGCATCGCTATCAATTATGGATCTGAGCCAAGTAAGAAAGCTCCTTGGGATGTGCGTAAAGTTAAGCGACGACGAAGGACATCGCCTGGACCAGAAGGAGACAATTGGCTACCTCCTGCGGAACAACGGGATAATAGACGCAAATGCGACGCTGAGACCGATCGGAGATGATAGCAACGACGAGCAGCCAAGCATCGCGGAGAACCTATGATCAGCGAATGCGCCTCCAGGACCACGGTGCGCGAAATTTAGTCGCTGGATGGGTCGCTCGTTTAGTTCGCGCGCTATATGCGCCCGGACATTGCCTTGGCCGTCCATAAGGTGACACGGCAGACGCACGTTCCGCGCGCGCTTGACTGGAGTTTGGCGAAGCGCATCGCGTGCTATCTCAAGGGGACTGCAACGCTAAATATTACAATGAAGCTTTCCCGAGGTGACATCGCAGCGCCGCGACTTGACGCGTTCAGTGACGCCGACTTTGCGGGCGACAGGGCAGACAAAAAGTCGGTGACGGGCGGCATGCTTCTACTGAATGGTATGCCGGTAAGCTGGGGCGCGCGCAAGCAGGGTTGCTATCGACGATGGATGCGGATTTTCTGGTCACCAGCGAGATTGCGCGGGAAATGCAAGAGGTGCGAGAGAGGCTAATGGAGATCAGGCTTGCGCCAGCGCTGCCCATGCAAATGCAAGTCGACAACCATGCGGCTACAAGCCAGATCGCTGATGAAATGTCGTCGCTAAGGCAAAGCACGTGGACATCCGCCACAAGTTCTTATGCGATTTCGCTCGACGTGGAATTTTTTGAAGCGCGCTACGTCAGGTCCGAGAAGATGCTCGCGGACCTGCTCAAGAAGGCACTGAATTGGAGTAAGCCTAAGACGTCGCGCGAGCTTATGTAGATCGGGTAGAAGATGGATGACGTTGCAGGATGAAGGAGAGAGTTGAGAGAGCAAAGGCGCAATCGGGGAGAAGTGTTGGAAAGATGACATTCTGGCGATTGGCGCCAGCCGTTTTGCTGGTATATAGGTGCAGAACGTGCACGAAATAAATGACTGGAGGAGAACAATCGCTAGTAAGGCAGGAGATATCGAGCAAGTCAAAGGCAATAGACAGATTTTTTTTTAACCTCTTACTGCGTCAACAAACCTATGCTTTAGCTGCATCGATGCTTGTAAAGCTCAAGACTTTCTGGATGCGGCAGGAGACTGGAGAGGAGGTTCTTAGAGTCGATTAAGAAGATGCAGGATTAGGTGGAGAACCTTCAGCATAAATCCCTCAAGCAACAACTCTGGGCAGTTTTTTAGCGGTCCCCGGCAGTATTCATTTATTGTATAGCGGAAATTTCTCTGGCTTTAATAATAAAAATTCAGGGATCCATTTACTTTTTGGCCAGGGCCCAACATGGGACTCGACATCTTTTTATGTGAGGAAAATATTAACTTAGAGATAACAAATTACGGAGACTCTACTGTATAACTGAATAAATTTTTTGATTGGACAGGAAATAAGTTATACTGACTGCTGTAGACGCTCTAACCTGTCGCCATTATTCCGTCAAAGCAGCCGCGAACCTCGCTTGTTTATCCCTCGCTCGCCTCGCTTCTCCCGCTCTCTTCCCCGCCTGACGAGATACTATCAATTCGTGATGCTTGTATTTTACTTGTGCAACGGTAGTTGGATGTAAAAGTAGAATCTGTGTAGCAGTAATCATCTCCTGTTATTATTACTACAAAATGCATTGCAACTGCACTGCAACTTGACCATGTACCTGCCTGATGGTGTCCGTCTTTCCTCCTTTTCTTGTACGTCAGTCACACGTTGAAAAAGAATCGTCTTGTGCCAACCGTCATGTTGTCAGCTCGCTGTCCCATCTGTCAAGTCATCGCCCTGTCTCTTCCTGTCCCATCTGTCCGATCGTCTCCTCGTGATCCCACAAGTCATCTGGTCTGACCTCGGCCAATCGGGTAAGACCTTCACATGGTGTACGCCTTGAACCTGAAAACTGCCAGACGTGACAGTTACTAATACTTAAACTCAGTGTCAGTCTTTGCGGCCTTCAACTCAAACATTGTTCCCATTTTTTCCATCCTTGGCGCCGGTAGCGCTTTTGCCAGTGTGTCCGCCACCATGTCCTGTGACTTGACAAATCTCGGGACCACAAATTTTGCTTTCGGATTATGGCAGATAAATTTGAACCGCGTATCCACGTGCTTGGCGCTTGACCTACTCTTTCCGGCGAAAGAAGCTTTGTAGCTGCTTAATCGTCGATCCACATTGGCGTGGGCGTACGCACACGCAACTGAAGTTCGTTTAGCAGCTTCATCGTGCCTAGAAGCTCTCGTCCGGCCTGCGACGCTGAGATGATTCAGCCTTCATCGTCCTCAGCAATACCCCTATGACTTATTGCGCAACCGTAGCACAACAGCACCATCCATATTTAGTACATACCCCAACACGGACTTACGGTCAACCTTGTCGGCAGCAAAATATGCGTCGCTACAAGACCCGATCCGCACGTCCTCCGCTGTTTGTTCAACAGTATTTAGTTGCAAGTTTTTGTCCTTCGGAATCTCCAAGAATTTTATATTACGCATGACTGTCTTTCAGTCCTTGGACGTAGGCTTGTGCGTATGCCTCGTGGCCTTGTGCTATGTAAAGCTTGTCTGGAGGTGTAAATTCTGCAATCTATAGCAAACTTCCCACCAGCGACTGAAACGACTTCACGCTTGGTTCACCGCTTGCGCTTCTCGCAGGAAGGAAGTCCAGATCAATCTAACCTTCCACATTGTACTCGTTATCATTCGGAGTCTGCACTCCGTTTGCTGACCCCATCCCAAACCCCTTAAGCAACAGGTCGATCGTGACCTCTTGATCTAGAAATCATTCATTTGAGTAGTCCAATTAAATTTTTAATTCAAGAAACTTGTTCACGACCCCGCGTTCCTGTTTAGAAAAAAACTCATCTCAGAAAAAACTTGGTCGCAGCGCTTTGATCGATGCCTGTGACCAAAAGATAATCCACGTAGACACCGATCACTGTACATGTATCGCCCTTGAACTTGTAGTACAGGCACATGTCCGTCGTGCATTGCTGACTACACCTGGTCGCAGCTAAATAAAGCATCTAATTCCAAGATGCTTAACCTGCTTCAGTCCAAGAAGTTATTTTAAACAGCAGTGCCGCATCACTTGGCGACCTTGCCCCCTGGCTGTCTAGCTCTTTTTTCAAAAGTCATTCGTTTTGGCACCTTTAAGTAATTTTTTAGAGGCTCCTCCTTTGCCGCTTTGACATACACATTAGGTAAGTCACCATGGTATGCTGTGACATTCCATCGTCTAGAGAGCACCAGGATCAACTTCAGGGTTCCCAAGTCCTGACAACCGTGAGCGCTAGAGGATAATCCACTCCAAAGACTCGATCGCTTCCACAAACAACCAGACGAGTCTTGTACCGCTCTATGTCTCCTTTGGCATCGGTCTTGGTCTTGTAAACTCACTTGTTGTGTAGAACGTTCGCACCTATAGGTGGCACCACAATTTCCCAAGCGTCATTCGATTTCAAGGCGTCTAGTTCTTCTGTAACGGGGTTGCACGAGATCATGGTACTTTGTACCAGAGGTGTTACACACCTGAGGGTTCGCTTCTGTGAAGGTGATATAGAATATCTTATCGGTTTGTAGGGGCTGACGAGTGTCAGCCATTAGATACGAAAGATCTTTGAGTAGGATTAAGATATTCTATAGGCTTTAACAAAAATAAAATCAGTTCCCATTTTGATCTGAAAGACACGTGGCTTGCGAGCCGTCTTGATCGTTGATCTCTGATAACTAAGAGTTAGCGACACCTCCTTGAGGTAGCTACTCTTGAGCACTAAGTGCTGTCGATTCACTGAATCGTTAGGTCCCCTGGAACAGGGATCTGAAGCTACAAAGCTTGTTGACTCGTAAAGTCGTTAGTTCTTTCGAACTAAGTTGCTCGTAGAGCGTTAAGTCTTCCTCTGACTTAAGGAGCTGAGTAGCTCCGCTACACTTGGTAGCACTTGTAGTCAATTTACGCCTGAGTCTTTAAGACTGATCCTCTGTGAGGATGGAAAACATCACTCCCCTATCTGAGGCCCAAAAGGTCGCGCTTGATATGCTGACCGCATCTTTGGGTCCAGAGTACGTGGAGTTCCTTGTTTTACAAGGTCCTGAAGTGCTTAATGCACGTGTTGAAAGCTTTATGCAGTATGAAGCGACCCTTTCAGGGCAGGTCCAAGACCAAATAGCGTCGGCTATGCCTACACGCTACGTGTCTGTACCAGACGAAGAGGCTAAGCCTCGTCCACTTAGAGTAAAGTAAAAAACTACTCCGGTAAGGAGGGCGAGAACCTCATCCTCTGGATCCGTGAGATCGAGATGGCCATGAGATCAGGCCTGATCACGCTTGACCATCAACAGGTCTCGCTGGCTATCTCGAAGCTCGATGGTAGAGCTAGAGAATGGGCCTTGACGTGTAGCACGTCGGTGGACATAGCGTTTCCCACATGGGAGTCGCTCAAGTCACAATTGGTACAGGTATTCTCACCACCTAACCAGGCTTACCGCGTGCGTTCACTCTTTCTTTCTACCCGCCAGGGTAAAATCAATTATAGGACTATGTCCAAGAGCTGCGAACGCTCATGGCTGAAATGCAGTCTGACCCTTTGCCTGAAGAAGTCCATGTGACTATCTTCATGGAAGGTCTACGTACTGGCATTGCCAGAACCGAAGTTTTTCGGGTTCACCCCTCTACGTTTGAAGAGGCTGTGAGAATTGCTCTTAATGCTGAGCATAACTTCAAGTCGGCCAGACTTGGTTGGAACGGATACAATCCTCGCTCTGTGAGAGCAAACTATTCGGGTACCACTGCCTATAATAGGCCGGAACCGATGGATCTCAGCTATGTTGAAGATGGAGGTGAAGCTGAGCTTCAAGCTGCTGAGCAGAAACACGTTGTAAGACGATGCTTTACGTGCGGAAGCACTAAACACTTGCGGCCTGGTTGCCCTTTGCGTAAGCAACGTCAGACTACGAGCCAACACTCGAGCCCGAGTCAGAAGTCTGGCATGGCACGGGGAAATGCCGACACCCAGTAGGCGCGGGGTGCCCTACTGGGGAAGAACTAAGTTCTGTTGAACCTCTAGAAGGTAAAGGAATGCAGGGCTTAGCCCCAAAGAGTACCATACCTACGGGTATGGTGCGTGGATACAAGTCTGGCTTGTTGGTCGCCGAGGCGAAAATTAAGGGCTTCGAGAAGCCTTGGTCGATATTGATCGATTCTGGAGCGTCTTGCAATTATGCTCGACGCCGTTCCCTTGAGGGAAGTCAGCGTTATGCTGAGGCGCTTACAGCGCGTAAGGGTGATTTTATCACGGTTCGTTTAGCGACTGGAAGTCGCGTAACGGTGCCTAAAGTTCCATTGAACTTAGGTATAAAGTTTTTAGACTTTGACAGTATTGAGCGCTGTCTTGTCCTAGATTTGGACTCGAGATATGATCTCATCCTAGGTATGGCTTGGCTTGAGCGCCATGAGCCATGGATTGATTGTAGGTCTAAGACCTTAGGCGCTACGCGCAATGTTCCTAGCGAAGCTTTGGAGAGTCATGAACCCACCTTTTCGAGGCAGCAGAAGCGCTATTGGCGCGAGCCTTTGACAGAAGATGTCAATGTGCTGGATA
Organism: Peronospora matthiolae; assembly: GCA_921007115.2. NCBI lineage: Eukaryota > Oomycota > Peronosporomycetes > Peronosporales > Peronosporaceae > Peronospora > Peronospora matthiolae. The sequence continues at coordinate 44,859 of CAKLBY020000193.1, forward strand.
TTGGAATGTACGAGTTATCTAACTCCAATGTTAAAAAACATAAGTTTCGAGCCTAGCTCGTCTAAAACTAGTGAAACGGCACGTACTACGTTGAGTGGTAGTCGTTGTGATAACGAGTCACTGCACGCTGAAAGCATGGTTGGCCTAGGGCCGAGTAATCAAGGACGTGATTCCTTTGATGTGTGTATGGTGGCACGTGAAATTACACCGAGTGCGGTCGGCCGTGAGAGCACCGCACTGAATGTCGGTAATGACATTTTTGGCCATATGCCATTTAGTGTGGGCGGCCGTGAGGGCACCACGCTTAACGCCGGTAATGGCGTTGTTGGCGATTCGCCATATGGTGTGGGCGGCCGTGAGGGCACCACACCTAATGTCAGTAATGATATTGTTGGCGATACACCGCATAGAGTGGACGGCCGTGAGGGCACCACGCTTAACGCCGGTAATGGCGTTGTTGGCGATACGCCGTATAGTGTGGACGGCCGTGAGGGCACCACACTTAATGTCGGTCAAGACAAAAGCTCTCGTATCGAGCGTACTATGGTTGGTAGTAACCATGGGGACAATATTGTCCCGACCCCTAAGGGGAGTAAGGTCTCGAAGAGACAATCGAGACGCCGAGTAGCAGCTGTAAAGCGCCAGGCGTCCTCACAGTCACATAGTGATAATAGTAATACACTATATACACTTGTTAATGGAGTGAATGGTCAGGTTAATGGCAACGTGAGCCTCGAAACCCTTCCATCTGTGGAGGCTCTGTGTGAGCTAGACGAAATGTCTGATGGCGAGTTAAGCCAGGCCTTGAAGGAAGGAGAGTTATCCGAGTTAGCAATCATTAGACCTGATACTGACTTAAATTCTTCCTCGTTAATGGATGAGTCTGTCCTAGAGGATACAAAGGCGGCACTTAGTGCACTAAGTGGATCTTCGATCTTTAAAGATCCTTTGGATGCGTTCTATCCTTTAGTTAAGGAATTTCAAGATGTGGTGTGTCACAACCCACCTTCTGCCTTACCTCCCGATAGAGGTGTACGTCATGAGATTGACTTAGTTCCTGGAACTAAATACTGTGTAACACGGCAGTGGCCTTTGCCTAAAGAACAGTGCGACGTCATTGACGATTTCTTTCGTGCTAAGCACGCGGCTGGAATGGTTCGTGAGAGTAAATCTCCCCATTCAACACCGACATTTTGTGTCAAAAAGCCAAATGGCAAGTGGCGTATTGTGCATGCTTACAATATGCTTAATGCAGCCACTATACCGGCGCAGACGCCTATTCCTAGAAAGGATGTTCTTTAGAACAATATGGCGGGATGTACACTGTACAGTGCACTCGACTTAGTCGATGGTTATTACCAACTGCTCATGCGAGCAAGCGATATTCCGCTAACAGCGGTGAGTACTCCGAGGGGCATGCTTTGGGAGTGGCTCGTTATGCCACAAGGGCTATCTAACGCCCCGGCTACATTTAACCGGTTGGTAACGCAGCTATTCAGACCTCATCGAGGCTATGCACAAACGTACTTTGATGACATTTTAGTCCATAGTCGTGCAATGAATGGGCGATCAGATGTGGATAACCATATCGATCATTTACGAGCGGTTCTCGAGTGTATGCGAACTAATAAGTTGTATGCGAACGCATCGAAGTGCATCTTTGGTGCAAAAGAGATTCCCTTTCTAGGGTGCTTTATTGGGAAGCGAGGCCTTCGAGCGGATCCCGCTAAGGTAAAAGTCATAGTCGATTGGCCAGTCCCCAAGAACCAAAAGGACTTGCATAAGTGGTTTGGCCTTGCCAATTACTTACATAAGTACAGTGCAAATTACGCAGATATGGCTCGGCCATTGTCCAATCTCCTTAAAAAGGATGTGGGTTGGTGTTGGGGTAATAACCAACTGGATGCTTATGAAGCAGTTAAGGAGAGTCTCCTTCATGCGCCAATATTGGCTTTGCCCGATTCTGGTCGGCCTTTCAGTGTCGTCTGTGACGCATCTGACTTTGCCATAGGCAGTGCTCTGTTACAAACAGATGTCGACGGACGCGAACGCGTCATCGCATTTGAATCTCGACAGCTGAAAGCTGCTGAAAAGAACGATCCTGTTCGTGACAAAGACTACTTGCTATGATGTACGCTCTTGCAAAATTCAGAGTCCATCTGCTTGGCTCGAAGCCATTTGTGATCTATACCGATCATGCGTCATTGCGCACTGCGACACAGTCGCCTCATCTCTCACAGAGAATGGCTCGTTGGCTTTCCTTCTTTGCCTAATGTAACTTGGAGGTAAAGTACAAGCCAGGTAAGCAAAACGCTTTGGCTGATGCGCTATCGCGTCGACCTGACTTTGAGCTTGCTCATGTTACGACCCTGTCGTCGTCAGTCCCTGACTTAATTCGTGCGGCATATGCCAAGGACGATCAGTGTGTAGCTTTGCTACGTGCTCTTGGGAGCGATGAGTTTAAAGACTCGGACATAGAATTGTCGGCACGTTTACGTGCCAGGCTACATCGATTTTCCATCGATAATGGCCTGTTGTGCTATCGCACGGATATTGAGGACAACCCTCGTATCGTTGTACCTCATGATGAGGAATTAAAGTATCGGATCCTCTATGAGGCACATGATACTGCTTCAAGTGGTCATCTCGGTCGTGAGAAGACTTATAGCTCGGTGAGCCAAAGTTATTGTTGGCCCAAACTTTTTAAGTGGGTGCGCACCTATGTGCGTACGTGCGAAACGTGTCAACGGGTAAAACCCTCGGCACATGCGGCGGCGCCGCTGGCTAGTTTGTCGGTACCCAGTGGTTGTTGGGAGTCCATGAGCATGGATTTTGTGTTTGGCCTACCGAAAGGTTCGGAAGGCAACACTGGTATTGTGGTCTTTGTTATCCGATTGAGCAAGATGGCTCACTTAGCAGCTGTGCCGGATAGCAGTGATGCTGAAGGTACAGCAAATCTGTTTATCGACCGTGTCTTTCGCCAACATGGCTTGGCTGTGGCAATTATCTCTGATAGAGACCCCCGCTTCACTGGGAAGTTTTGTAAGTCTATCTTCAAGGTGCTTGGCACTCGGTTGGACATGTCCACAGCGGATCATCCGCAGACCGACGGTCAAATTGAGCGTGTGAACCGCGTCATCAACGACATTTTGCGCAGTGTTTGCGCTGATACGCCTAGGCGTTGGAGCTCAATGCTCCCTGTTGTTGAGATTGCGTTTAATAACGCTGTTCATGCCTCAACAGCCTTTACTCCGTTCTATTTAAACGGTCTCACTCACCCTCGCGTTCCATTAACGCTATCACTACGTGAATCAGGGCTTGGTATGGGAGAGGTTGCCGATCGGCTTGCTGATATCAGCCCTGCTACTGTTCAAAAACAGGTAAGCGAGTTTCTCGCAACGCGATTAAATGTCTTAAGACATGTGCGTGACGCAATGGCTGATAGCCAAGATACCCGAAAATAAGAAGCTGATGCCAAAGGCACAAATTGTATTTAACGTTATAAGGTCGGAGACCAATATCTACTCAATGCTAAAAATCTACCTACAAATATAGTGTCTGCTGTCTTTATAACTAAGTTGCGCTTACGCGTTGTTGGACCGTTTACGGTCACGGCCAAGAAGGGACTTGCGTATACGCTAAACCTCCCGCGCAAATTGCGCACACATCCAGTGTTCTACGTATGCTTACTTAAGCCGTACCGGGATCCTTCCCATGTGAACTTGGAAGCGCTTTCGCCGACGACAAGGGCACTGCCCCGGATTGCTGTAGACGATCTGCAAGTCCAACTGAGCCTCGCTCCGAGTTTGAGCTTGCTCCATCGCCTGAAGGCGGCTTTGCATCGCATCCAGCATGCACTGAGACTTACCCAAGGACTCTTGAAGACCCTTCACTTCGAGAACCAATTTCTCGTTGGCCTCCACCGGTACACCGGGCGCCACCGACTTTGCTCGATGAGCATGGGTGTCGTCAATTCCATGTCGAGAGACTACTGAAACGACGTCGTCGTCAGGGCCAATACCAGTATCTGGTAAAGTGGCGTGGGTACCCTGAGTCTGAAAACTCATGGGATTTGAAGAACCCCTTCGGCAAGACCGCCCATATGCTTTGGAGGCTTTTGAGCATCGTGGCCATGGTCATCTCGAGGCCGAGGCCGTTAACCACCACTAGTGGTGCGGGTTGGCGGGTTGTTCGTCACAGACTGACCAGCACTCGCGGCTACCTTAGTAGCCGAAGCATAGCGCGTGCGCTTGCGCAATTGGCCTCTGGCCTTAAGCTTGGCATCATCATACCGAAGCTTGCGTTCGAGACGCACATCCGCCGCATGGGCACTAGCTCTTAGAGCTAAAATGTTGCTGAGGCGACGCACATAGTGCATCCAGTGAACTAAGGCATCGTCTTCTTACTCGCTGTTTCGCCTGCGAGCAGGAGAATGGGTATACCCTTCATCGGTGGAACTGGTGCACCACGTGCTTGCATGTCAAGGGGTGCCTTGTATTGACTTTGAGTCGTTAGGTGCGGCTCCAGGTACCTCTCACGAAGTGCCTGGCAGCTCACCACCTCCTCAGGAGTCTTAGGCCCATGGCCAATGACCCACGTTGCCAATGTTTGGCCGGCCGCTTGACGCAGACGTTCCTCCACACTAGGTGGGGTGAACACATAATCACGCTGGCGTTCAAGGGTTGCAGTCATCTGTGCATAACGCTGAGCGTTTTCTTCTCTTTGAACAAGCAGTTCTTGTTGCTCATCGAGCGGGTTCGCGATGATAGTCTCATCAGAACCAGATGCTGCATGCTGCGCTGGCGGCGCGCTCGCATCTCCACGTTCAGCGAACGGATTTGGGATGTTCGAAGGTTGTGCCTCCGGCATCAGTGAGCCGGACGTTGTCCCTGTGTCACCGCGGACACTGTTATCGCTACCATAGTCCACCTCTTCCTCTAGTCTGAGGTAGTTACACAGAGCCTTTGACTCGTTTGGTGATGAGGACATCGTGCTGGAGCGTACGTTACCGTGAGGTTCACCGTACGCGCACTGTTCTCGCTGAGAACACGAGTTCGATTGACGTTTTGGCAAACGTCAGTCTGGTGGGGGAGGGTGCAACGGGGTTGCACGAAATTATGGTACTTTGTACCAGAGGTGTTACACACCTGAGGGTTCGCTTCTGTGAAGGTGATATAGAATATCTTATCGGTTTGTAGGGGCTGACGAGTGTCAGCCATTAGATACGAAAGATCTTTGAGTAGGATTAAGATATTCTATAGGCTTTAACAAAAATGAAATCAGTTCCCATTTTGATCTGAAAGACACGTGGCTTGCGAGCCGTCTTGATCGTTGATCTCTGATAACTAAGAGTTAGCGACACCTCCTTGAGGTAGCTACTCTTGAGCACTAAGTGCTGTCGATTCACTGAATCGTTAGGTCCCCTGGAACAGGGATCTGAAGCTACAAAGCTTGTTGACTCGTAAAGTCGTTAGTTCTTTCGAACTAAGTTGCTCGTAGAGCGTTAAGTCTTCCTCTGACTTAAGGAGCTGTGTAGCTCCGCTACATCATCGGTCATGTCAATCTTACACTACTCTCGATGGTCGCTCTTGACTGCATACCCATAGTGTTTGGGTCTTGCACTGTAACTGCATTTACCACATCGAATGGCTCAGCACGACTTGAAGTTGAAGTTCCGCTATCCTGTTTCTTGCTAGTCGACCTTGTGCCATGTCGTTTCTCTTGTCCATTCGGACCATCCTCCGTTACGGCTCCTGGTATTACGTTTTCATATACTTAATTGCACTTGAATATCCCGCTGACCATCGTTATAAATTTGCCCCTGAAGGTTGGCCGCTATAAAGTTTAATGTAGCTTCCGCCGGTCATTTGATGTTTAGCACATGTGCGTTGCCACAATAATCTTTTCCTTCGGGTTGAACACCTTGTACCCTTTCATCTCGTCCCTGTTGCCAATTGTAATGGCCGCCTTCCCGCGCTCTACAAGCGATTTGTTTTTGAAGTTGACGTGGACCGTGCATGCCGGACCAAACACAACGATGTCGTTTTGCATGGGTACCTTCTTTGTCAATAAATCCATGTGTGCCACCAGGATTCGACTTAGTTTGATTTCTGGTAAGAATAAAAGCCGTGTATTCAGCGGCATCCCCCCAGAAATATATTGGTAATTAAAAACAAACATCATGCTTTGTAACACATTTATGTTGGTACGATTCATTCGCTCAGCCTTGTCATTGCTGGCTTGTTTCCTAGCTCCACTCTCTTGACGTGATACTCCCGCAGTCTTGCAAAACACATGCAATGTCTTGTATTCGCCTCTACTGTCTGTGTGTAGGACGTGGATCTTGATATTAAACTCACGTTCAAAGCTTGCTTGGAAATGTTCAAACTTAAGTGCCACAACGTCTTTTGACTAGCCAAAAATACATGGCAATAATTCGAGCGATGATCAATTAAAAAGACCCGATAGAGACTTTCTAGACGAATTCGTGGGTTTATCGGAACTTTGAGGTCGGTAAAGATTACCCCACCTATTACATCGATTGATGAGAAATTCCCCGTGTCTTTCTTAGACTGCTTTCCCTTGACTTTTTTATCTTGAGCACACGCCATGCAATTCGAGCGTGTCTTGTCATTCAAATTTCTAGCAGAAGCGAAGTCTTTGACCACCTTGGTGATCGCTTCGAAACATAGATGTATCAGCCTGCGATTTAAATACATTTAGGTACCACTCTGAACATCCGAATTGGATTTAAATTCAGGTGAATTGAGTACAGCCAATATTGTCTCTTGTGATGCACTTGAGGTTGTGTTGTCACCGTCCATAACCTTGATAATTAATACGTTGTTGTAGCGGTCAACGTCCACAGCTGGTGCACCTCCGAACCCGAAGGTCAGCTCACGCCTCCCTCCTGGATATTCGAGTACGCATCCTTTATACTCGAGCTTACCAAAAGAAAAATTATTACGATCGAGGCTCGCGGCTTTCTGAACATTGAGGAGCCGTATTGTATTTACGACACCAACTGCAACAACTTTAATGTCTTCATTTCCTCTCACCGTCACACGTAGCGCACGTCCATCGGTGACCGCCGTCAAGTGTTCGCTATGACATTCTTTCGGACTTCCAGCAGACTTAGGTTGTTGACTAAATTCTGCTAGACCTACTTTTAAGATCCAATGGCTGTCTTGTAAACCAACACCATTACCTATTGCAAAGATGAAGTCTGTCTTTGAAGCCTTCTTAGTTAAAAAAGGGTACCTTGATCTAATTTGTACGAATTCGCCACGCTTGTAGCACGTTCACTTTTCACCTTTAGTGAAATTGTTATCGCCTTTGCCTTGATCTTGTCTTTCGGTTCTTTTCTTGGTTTGAAAGCATTATCCACATCCCACTCCAAGTTTTTTGCATAGGTGTCAATTTCGGTTGAGGGCGCTAATTGTGCTAACTTTTTAGCATGGCGTAAGAAATTGATGCGATACATGTTCAGCCTACAAACATAGATACACGCATATGCTGGTCCGCCTAGTGGACGATGTTGTCGAGTACCAGGCTGTCCTCTCCGCCGCACGCATCGCTTGCGGCCGTCAGACACAGGAAGTGGTCCATTTAGATAATGTGAATTTCCTTTAACGCCGTGAACAGCTTCATAATCTAAAAAGGTTAGATTTTGGTTTTAAAAGTCTGCAGCAACCTTTCAGACCATGCCCCATGGTTTAATTTTCAGACCACCGAGTTTCAAACTGCCGACGATAGTACGTCTGCGTCTTGCCGGCCAGGTATTTCCTCAAGACTTCGACCTTAGTATCCTCCGGCCATGCAAATTTACACGCACGCTTTGCAAACCCGACTTGGGGAACAAGTCTTTTGCCACATTAAAAGAATCTACTACCATGTACGTTATAGAGTCCTTTTTCGTCAAAGGGTTACAACGCCAGCTTTCGATGTTGCGCGTCCGGCATGTTTGCAACCTGCGGCCCAGGATAAATGTACATCTTGTTCGGCATGCCTCCACCAGGAATGAATCCCGATTGCACCTCCTGCCTGTGGTCCACAAGTTCAGAAATTGGTCCCATGTTGAAGTTTGCTTCAACATGACCCGCCGGTTTCCCTCCAACATTCGCTTGATTCAGGCGTCTTGCCCCAAAGTAAGTCGCTGGAGACACGTTTGAGGTTTTCTTGGGAGAATGGGTACGCTTCAAAGCCCGAAGACTCATCCCCGCTCCCACTACCAGGGCCGATCCCGAAGACTGACTCCGTGACCCCTTTTGGTCCTTGCTGACTTGCTCCTTCCGAATGAACTCCATCCTATTTATCCGATCGGATAGACCCCCGAGCATAGCCTGCATCTAGTACATCGCCCCTGCGGGCGCTACCGACTTTCTTTAAAACGTGGCTATCGATCTGAGCATGACCGTCGGTACAACGGCGGGTCCAGCTTGATCAGCTGCTTGGGCTTCGCGCTTGCTTGGTCTCACAACCTGTAGGTTCGTGATGCTTGGTTTACACTTGTGCAACGGTAGTTAGATGTAAAAGGAGAATCTGTATAGCAGTGATCATCTCCTGTTATTATTACTGCAAAATGCATTGCAACTGCACTGCAACTTGACCATGTACCTGCCTGATGGTGTCCGTCTTTCCCCCTTTTCTCGTATGTCAGTCACACGTTGAAAACGCATCGTCTTGTGCCAACCGTCATGTTGTCAGCTCGCTGTCCCATCTGTCAAGTCATCGCCCTGTCTCTTCCTGTCCCATCTGTCCGATCGTTTCCTCGTGATTCCACATGTCATCTGGTCTGACCTCGGCCAATCGGGTAAGACCTTCACACGGTATATGCCTTGAACCTGAAAACTGCCAGACGTGATAGTTACAAACACTCAACGTCGTTTGTCGCATCTGCCGCCTCTTTAATTACAGAAAAATCGGCAGCTTCAAATGTAACGAGGTAGTCCGTTTCATGAAATTTACACCTAACGGTGTCAACACGAATATTGTCTAGCATGACAATATTCTACCAATTTCATCCGAGATAAATAACATTGAAGGAGGGTTATCCCCTTTTGAATAATATTCATGCGCTGCTCAACAATTGGTTGATAAAAGACATACTAGCCATGGATTACCACCAAACGCTGCTAGACGCGCGCAACGAGTGGTGAGAAGGTTGTCGTCATACGATGGCGTAGTTTAACCTAGTTAGATAAAGATTAAAGTTACATTGATAGCATAACCGTATTAGAAACAGTTCTCTTTTTACCCTTTGCTCAGCACAGTCGTTGAGTAGAATAGCTTCCTCTGCACGTACCAGTGTACGTGACGTTTCGTAACACCCGGACAAGGGGTGCCCCGTTACACCTGGTAGCACTTCGTAGTCCGTCCAAATACTTAGTGTCCGCCAAACATGAACATGTTGGAAGTAGAAGACGACAGCTTTCACGTCACACGTGAAGGCCACTCCCATCGTCGTGACTCAGAATGGGAGATAGTCGGCCGCATGAGTGTGCTCATGGGCGAACCCGTCATCAGTGGTATGTTGGAGTCTCTTAACAGAGACCAGCAACATGCTGCTATCAACAAGTTCCGACACGGGGAACTTTCCGTCGAAAGAAAGAAAATAGCCTTGCTACAGCAGCTAGGCTCCTATAAGTCGATGGGTGGGCCGACGCACATGTGTCGACGCGAAACCTTGAAGATTGATATCTCAAGGTACAAGGGAACCGATGAAGATTCCTTTTTGAGATGGTTCGTCGAGTTTGACGATGCCTTCTGGGCCCGTCACATCGAGGGCGACGGCATGAAAGTCACCTTCGCCCTGTCAAATTTAACGGGACGAGCAAAGACTTGAGCCTGAGGGCTCAAGCTTCACGACCCAAACGTGTTTGAGTCGTTGGACCTATCAAAGTCTCGGCTTAAAGAGATGTTTGAGCCGCCGAAAGCCGAGTTTAGAGCACACTCTGCACTCTTTAGACTAAAACAAGGTAAGCGTGACGTGCATGCTCACTCACAGCACCTGCGCTACCTTGCGATTAGCTTCACAGAAAACCCTGTTGATGAGCACACACTCACCAACGTGTTCATCTATGGCCTTGTAGAAGGACCGGTGAAGACCTACATGTTCCGAGAGGACTTCCATACGCCAAAATAGGCGATAGCGTACGCGGAACAAGAATACTTCATCCTGAGACATTCTCAGGCTGACTCGACAAACTATCGTCCGACGAGACGACAGGAAAAAGGAAATCCCGAACCATTGGACATCTGTTATATCGAGAGCGAGAACTCTCGCTCTCTGAGTCACTAGCGGACGGCTAGATGCCATCGTTGTCAGAAGATTGGACACTATGCTCATGAGTGTAGTGTCCCAAGCACCGCAAAACGTCCAAAGACAGGACGTGATGAACGCTGTTGGCCAGGAAAGGTCCAAGGCGCGGGTCCGACAATGTCGCTAAGCCGCGACAGCAAGTCGGACCGCCAAAACGGACAGGGTCAGTAGGTTCGGAGCACTCTGCTGATCCAGCAACGTCAAGAGAATTTGCAGGACTCTTGACGAAGATTTCTCCCAGCACACAGTAGCTGTGTGTTACTGCCCTTAGTGATGAGGAGTCTCTCATCACTTTAAAGATTGAAGTAAGAAGTGGAATGTCACTTCGCGCCTTAGATGACCGTGGGGCGTCAAACAGTCATATTCGATGTCAGTCGCTAGGGGATAGTAGGCTCAACTATGGTGAGCGAGAGATCCCTCCAACGAGGATGACGGTGTGCCTTGCTACAGGTGCATCCGTAACAGTGAAAAAACGTGTAGTGGGAATCCACTACACACTAGAAGGAAAGCAGTACGATAATGAATGAATCGTACTGGATCTGGATAACAAATTTGATTCAATCCTTGGTATACCGTGGCTTATAAAATACCAGCCATGGATTAGCCGGTAGCATCGATCCGTGAAGATGCTTGCCTTTTTTTTTAATGGATGGGCGTCTGATGAACGTCTTGGAGCTTCCACAAGCTTGTAAATGTACAAAAAGTCAGTGCGGTGGCCTCACTTGTGGTACGGTCGTTAGTACAATTGAACAAGATCACAGTGTAGAAGGTCACTGCACTGTGGAACCAGCTTTCGGCACTTGTTTAGAGACACAGGCTGCGCCGAAGGTTTACCACTCGAAGAGATTGAGTGGACTGGAACACGGGTGCACACCAAGAAGGGTGCATCCCAGAAGATCTACCAGTGTTGTTCGGGATGAACAACACGCTGAAGCGAGATCGACTATCAGAGAGTCGATCGTAGAACAAGCCTGCTCGACTGAAAGAGAGTCTATCGAAGAGGACGTGACCGTGATAGTACACCCATAGTCAGTACACGTTTTGGAAGAAAGTTCCAGCTTTTCTGAGAGTTAGAACCGCCGAGAGAGATACGTTGAGGGTTTAGATACCCAACCACCTGTGGGTGTGTTTTACCAGAAAATTACCAAGACAGTGAATGTTTTGGTGAATGACGGATCAAGTGTAGGCGCTTATGCATTTGATCTGGTAACACCTCCTAAGTCAGCTTTGGAGGTAGTCAAGTTGCCAACGCTATAATCTAAAAGATTCTTGCGAGATCTGCGTAGCGACACGATCAAGCAGATCTTCGTACTCGTCACAGAGGGCGAGCTCGTCGCCGATATTCGGTCGGCAGGAGTGTTTGCTAAAAATGACCGGGTATTGAGGAACTCATCGATGGATGAGAGTGGCCTTGATGATAAGACTCGGTTTAAGCGATACACGTCTCAATCTTGAGGGTCTTTAAAGACAAATCCTTTGAGTAAGGATTTGCGTAAATTTAGGGAAGTTTTACCGGAATCAGTGCTATGCGAGCTGCCCAAGGACAAAGGCACTCGGCGTGAGATCGAGCTGAAATCTGGTTCGAAATACTGCGTCATGAAGCAGTGGCGACTGCCTTGTGAACAGGTCACAGCGATCGACATTTTCTTTGTCGATCGTTTAGCTGCGGGCCATGTGAGGATATCAACATCCCCACACAGCTTTCTGACCTTCTGTGTGCGAAAGGCCACAGAAGGGTGTTGGATCATGCACGCGTTCAACAAAATGAACACTGCAACGGTACCGGCTCAGCCGATCCCAAGAAAGGATGTCATCATAGATGGTATGGCAAATAGTACCATATTTTCATGTATGGATTTGATGAATGAATTCTATTAGATCCTCATGCGTGAACGGGATATGCCTGACACCGCATTGAGCACCCCAGTAGTGTGGTCTGGGAGTGGCTAGTGATGCCACAGGGGCTAAGTAACGCCCCTGCAACGTTCAACAGATGTATTACGAATCTGTTGCGACCAGTGCGAGATTCTGCACCGAGCTACTTTGACGATGTCTTCGTCCATAGTCGGTCTAGAATAGGAAGGCGGACGTGAGGGTAAATAGAATTCAGGTTTGGATGATTCTTACGCTAATGCGTGAGCACAACTGGTTCGTGAACCTCAAGAAGTAAATATTCGCAGCGAACGGACTACAACTTCTTGGCTGCATCGTGGGTAAAACGGTGTACGCCCTGATCCAGAGAAGATTAAGGCGATAAGCGACTGGCCTGTACCAGTCGACGTCAAGGGACTTCGGAAGTTCCTTGGCTGGGCGGCGTACTTGCACAAATACTCGCGCAACTACGCCAAGATAACCGTACATCTCTTTCGTCCGTTAAAGAGAAACGAGAGGTGGTCATGGAGCGCTGAGTGTCAGCACTCCTTTAAAGTTTTGAAAAAAGGCTGATACAATCGCCTGTGTTGGCGATTGCAGACCAGGACAGACCATTCCACGTGGTCTGTGACGCCAGCGATTTTTTCGATCGGCTGGGCGATAATGCAGTACGACTCAGGCGGCGTTGAGCGCGTCGCCTGTTAGCAATCGCGTCAGCTTCTAGTAGCTGAGCGCAATGATCCGGTGCGTGGCAAGGAACCCCTTGCCGTGAAATATGGACTGGCCAAGTTTCGGGTCTATCTCACAGGAGATAGGCCCTTCATCGTTTATGCCGACCATGCGTCGTTACGCACGGCCGTTAACATTTCTCACCTCTCGCAACGAATGGCGAGGTGGCTGTCTTTCTTCGCGGAGTAAACCTTCTCCGTCGAGTCTAATCAGGACGACTAATGTCGTCGCTGATGCTCTTTCACGTCGGCCCGATTTTGAGCCGACTGATCAACCTAACAGTCCGGGTGATCCCACTGTAGCAACACTAACAGTTAGTGTTCCGTCATCCAATCCACTCGGCGACGTGCAAAGAGCGTACGCAGGAGATGAGGCTCTTCTGCGATTGATTTATCACGTATCCAATCTGTGCAGTCAAGCTTTGAAGAGCTTGTCGTCTCAATACCGCTCTCCAACCGAACGGTGTTCTGTTCGTGATGGACTGCTGTACAATACAACAGTCAACGGCGACACACTTCGATTCATTTATCCCGCTCATAATAATTTGCGATTGCGCATCATGCATAAGTGTCACGATGCCCCAAAAAGCGATAGGGAAAAGACTTACTTAAAGGTGAGCCGTGAATTCTACTGGTCCCGCCAGTAAGAGTTTGTGCGCAAATGCGTTCGAGCTTCCGAAGTTTGTCAACTGGTGAAGCCTAGACCTTTATCCTGCGCATCCTTTCAGCCTCTTCCGATTCCTGCGGAGTGTTGAGAGTCCGTATGGATAGACTCCGTATTCGGTTTTCTTAAAGACGCTCGAAATAATACTGGTATTCTAGTGTTTGTTGAACGGTTCAGCAGGATGATACATCTTGTTGCTGTGCCGGATTCTATTACAGCCCAGAGCTGTGCTCGTGTCTTCATCTATGTAATCTTTCAACTTGTGGGTTACCCCGTGAACTCGTATCCGATAGGGACCCCCGCTTCAAACCGGAGTTCTGGCAATCCGTGTTCTGTTCACTTGAAACACGTTTGACGATGTCAACTTCTGACCATCCAGAAACAGATGGTCAGACGGAACGCGTCGACCGCGTCCTCGAAGATATGCTGCGAGGGTTTGTCCACCCGTTTACGAGCTGGATTGAATTTTTGCCGATGGCGAAATTCGCCATCAACAACTCGGTGCAAGCGTCGACAACACACACACCGTTCTTCGTGAATGGTCTACGCCATCCACGTTTACCCGCCTTCTTAGAGTGTGACTCTGGTTTAAAGGGGTGGTGGATTTGCTCGAACAAAAACCGATCTGGTTCTTGATCATCACTTGTCGACAATGGTGTTGACGTCATGGATGCCGATGTCGATGCGATAGATATCGATGATGATGATGACGACGATGCTGGTACATTCAGCATCGCCATTGACTGCCAAAGCGAGGACGATGACACCCTCACTATTGAAAATAACGTTCTTTCAGCAGTGCACACGAAGCGCACTGCTGTTGACAAGGATGAATCAGCAGAGGAATTTCTGCCGACTCGCGAAGCGGTTGTCTGCTTCGTTCAAGACTCTACTGCAGATGCACTAGACAGACAGAAACGAAATGCAGACAAGCATGGAAGAGCAAATGTTCTTTCATTTGATATAGAGGACATAGTTTTACCGTCTACAGTAAATCTACCGAAACACGCAGTGACAAACGTGAACAGCAGTAAACTACTGCCCAGGTACATCGGTCCATTTCGTGTGTTCCCCCGAATGATTCACGCATATAGTATCGAACTGCTTTGTAGGAAGTGTTCGCATCCTAGATGTTACGTTGACCGTCTCCGCCCGTACTATCAGTACGAGCCCGTTTCGAGAGGCAAAGAACATCTCCGCGGTCGAGAGCCGAGACCACCCTCAGGTGGTCCCGTTTAAACGAGCTAGTCTGTTCGACTAGCGAAGCGACCTGTTCACGCAGCTCAGCGATGTCTCCACGAGCAGCAGCCAGCTCACCACGAAGAAAACGAGTCGAACGTTCGCTCTCAAGTTGTGCTAGAGCAAACGCGGCACAATCTTTCGAACTATCGTGCGTTAGGGAATATTAATTATCCTTTACAAGATCCTGAAGCTCATAACGCCGATTCCGTTCATGAGCCAGATCATCTTGCAGCTGTTCCGTCACACGGTTCAGCTCTTGAACATTAAGCTGATCCAACCCTCAAACCGCATAAGGTGTTCCCGCCGCCACCACATCCTTTGGTAGACTCAGGCAGTGGTTAAAGCTTCCTAGTGGAGCGCATTTTCTACCACCGCGACGTACATGACGTCCGGAAGAGCTACCTCGTCCGCTGGCGTGGCTATCCACCGGCGCGGGACAGCTGGAAGCCTCTTGTCTAGCTGATTGTGGTTGTCCTGGTTCTCGTCGAGCAGTACGACGAGACCCACCCGCTGCATTCGAAGAATGTCCGTTGGAAAATGACCTCCCTGAACGCGAGTACAGGGATTACATGGTGTCAATCCCTTCGGTCATCTAGGAAGAGATACGCGCCCTCCAACAGGGATCATTAGGGATGAAAGCCTCCCTAGGGGCACGGTTCGAGTTGTCTAGGCAACCTGAAAACGATTTATCCCACGAGAGACAGGGTAACCCTGCCTCTTGAAAACCGGTGCAACTTGTTTCGCGCCCCGAATGGGCTGCGTTTCTCAAATCAGATGCGAGCTGCATCAAGTTTGGCGAGCCAGGCCTCACTGCCTATGCACTCGATGTTATGGATGAGGGCATTCCATCCTTGCACCAAGGCTTTGCCTCTCGAACACGGCTGCCATTGTACCACCGATGTTTAAAATATGCATCGGTGAAGAATTCTTCCTCAGCACGGATATTATGTGTGCTGGAATCAGGTGGGCAAATCTTCCCGCAATCGAACAACGGGATTCGATCCCGTTTAATAGTCAGGCCGACCAACCGGTCAAACTCTCTGGATGACGGCATCCACGGAGACTCCACCTGAGGAGCGTGGCGGAGGACATTTCGGTCCCTGGCCTTTCAATTGGTGCCGGCCGGAGCACTAACACCAGTCATACCCCGATCCCTCGAGTTACTTCACTCGTGGTGATGTATAGGTGCATCACCACCATCCCCAAGCGTCCTATCGTTGAATGGACTTGCGTGAGGGGAAATTTTCGTCGGAATTATCGCTTGATTCGAAGATCTCGGACGTGATGCCGCCACGTTCCGCAGAGCAAGTCAACCTGGCTCTTGCAGTGTCCGCCCCGGGTGATCCGGAGGCGCAAGGTGTCGCCTTCGGGTTGGATGCACCATCCGACTCGCCAGAATAGATGAGCTTTATCTCCGACTCAGTTTAATTACGACTCATGGTACTCGCAGCAGACGCAGCGGATGTACCTGTCGTACGTAGTGACTCACCATGTGGACGATTCACGACAACGGGTTACGAATTACCTGCTGCTGTGGTGTGAGAGGTACTCTGTCCGGCTGCACGCATGCGTTAGAACCGCCTACCTTGCTGCTGCAGTAGCAGCTCGCGTGGTTTTCGAAACCATGCGTTGGATGGCAAGTGAATGGAAATTAATAGACAAGTGCTCCCTTTCCCAGAGTAATCCAGCGGTGGTCACCCTGTCTCAATCATTTCTGATTCAATCAAGGGATGATTGATGGTTGAAGGGGAGTGATGTAACGGGGTAGCCCGTTGCATGAAATTGACACTTAACGGTGTCAACAGGAATTTGTCTAGCATGACAACATTTTACCAACACTATCCGAGAAAAATAACATTGAAGGAGTGTTATCCCCTTTGAATAATCCATGCGCTGCTCAACAATTGGTTGATAAAAGACATACTAACCAGGGATTACCACCAATCGCTTCTAGATGCGCGCAACGAGTGGTGAGCAGGTTGTCGTCACACGACGGCGCAGTTTAACATGTTTAGATAAAGACTAAAGTTACATTGATAGCATAACCATATTAAATACAGTTCTCTTTTTACCCTTTACTCAACATAGTCGTTCAAGCAAATTAGCTTCCTCTGCACGAACTAGTGTACGTGAAGTTTCGTAACACCAGGCAAAGGTTGCCTCGTTACACAAACAGTTTAGTTTTAGGCATTTTTTTTCAAGTATTGACCGAAAAATTTAAAGCAATCGTGGCCTAAAAATTTCAGCTCATCAGACTATCTCGCCGACCTGTCATGGCGGAAAATCGAAAGTCGCCTGTCGTCTAAGGCACACACCAAGTCCCTAGACCTTAAACGGACGCTAAAATGAAAACGTCGTCAAGAAAAACTTTCTGAAAATGCTTGGCCAGCCTGCTGTCGAACAAGGCACGCTTCCTGTCCGGAGTACTGACGCTAAGGCTCACCCTGTCAACGACGACAACGACTTGACCAGTGTAAATGGTGTCGTTAAAGCTTCTCCGACCGAACCATTTCCAGTACCCCTTCTTACGCACGAGGTGAGCAACTGGGATCGCATTAAGAAAGAAATCGATTTTGTAATTTATAATGCAGCCGCCAAACTTTCATCGGAAGAAGCTGGTCCATCCACTGAAATCCAGGCTGTTGCAAATGACTATGCAAATTCTCGCCTTTCCCCTGATGATTACGAAGAAGCTTTAAAGCGGTTCTGCCAGAATGCGAAAGTAACCCCGACCTCGCTATATATCTGTCGGTTCGTTCGCGCGCCAATGGCTCATACTTCACTGCCTACGCGTATATTGCTCTACAGACTTATGATTATAGAAAAAAGGGTACAATGATGATGATCTGCATGATGCAAGGCGTGCCGCGAGATGTTGGGCTCCTGAACTCGTCGAAAAGTATGTCATGAAACTGTCCGTTAAGGTTGATAAAACTATCACCGATGCGTTCAACCCTCTGTACCGTAGGATTAACAGTGTGAAGTACAGTCCGAAGACGTTAAGTGCAAGTTAAAACTGTCGTTTGGCTACCCCTTTATTTTGTTTATAGAATATGCCTTAATGAATGCCATTTATGTCATTGTGTGTTGTTCCTCACTCTTCGCTCCTATGATACTGTTTTAATGTGACACTTTATTAATGGTACGTTCGGGCTAAATGAACCACTATTGGGACACCACAAATGAACAATTGTAACTAGTAACTTTTGGTCTTGCCTATCCGAAGTAAACTATTTCTAAAGTTTTCTGAAGGTAGAAAAGAAAAGCATGGCTTCTTGAAACTGATACAATTCTTAGAAAATTATCTTTGCACATAACATTCACATGCATTAATTAGCATATAGGGATTCCAGGTTTAAAAACATACTACCTTAAAACAGATATAAACCTTTCAACTAAGTTTGTCGTCATGTCACTTTCACGATTATATAACAACGTGTAATGGCATATTCACTCGATTTCGTTTAATCATCTGTAAGCAATTTCAAAGTTCTATGATAACAGTAAAATGCATTTACTTGATATTTTGAGTTTATGGGCCGGCTGAATACAACTTAATGTGATAACAAACCGTGTCCGGAGCGATTCGCCGGTCACAGTGTCGAATAAACGAGATTTGCATACACTGTGCACACACCAAAACTCTAATCGACCGGTTGCTAACGTGGATTCCAGCATTAAGCTTCGCTTCAACCGAATCATCTGTGCACGACTTTTTATAGAATTGGCAAAAAAAAACTAATGATTAGCAGTACAACACGGGATGCCTAATCAACAAGTGTAGAGAGCTACTTAGAGCTCCTTAACGAAGAAAGTATTAGACTCAAAGAGTCTCTTAGTTACAACAAACTAACAGCGACGCACAGTCGTTCAAGCGTAAAAGCTTGACAATTCCCCTTTCAAAGGGATTACGATTCAAAGAATCACACAAAAACTAGTCACTACTAGTTAAACGAGAGTAAGCGCCTTTACAAGGCTAACCATCTTCGAGCACACTACGCCTTAACTAGGCACTTGTGTACAACAAATCTAACGAGAAAATGAACTTAATTTATTCTTTAACTACGGTCATAATTCCCTAAAACCTTGCCTGATCGACTTCTATGTTGTGATCGTGTGACATAATTCTAATCCCTTATCCTTACCCGATAAGGTGCGGTACGGCCGTGAGTAAATGGTACCAAGACTGTATCACTTAGATCCACCGATCTTTGCTTGGTGTAGACTCAAAACATAAACGGTTCAATAAATGCCGTGTAACCCCGTTAAATCGATCAATCGATTGACTTTAAAAATAAATTAACAAATGAGCAGTATGTCCGAACTATCCCCAAAGATTAACAGCAAAAAGGCAATTTACACCGTGCGGGACGGGCTATGAATGGATTAAGTGAGACTGGTGCTAAACAACAAGAGAAAATTAACACATGGATTATCGATAAAATATGAAGGCATCAAAATTAAGGCTCGCCTGAGTATATTTTGTAATGAAGCGGTGTTTCGAAAATTAGAAGTGATCGATGGGTTTACCGATCAAATGGGACGACCGAATTTCGAAAAGGATTGATTGGCTGTCAAGACGCACAAATTTTGAGTCCGAATATCAAGATACCGAGATCCATTTTAAAGACACCGGGATCAAGAATATGTCGGTTGGTCAAGGTCGACATTATGATCAGAGGTCGAGGGTGATCGACGAGCGTTCTAAGGTGATCGACGATCAGGGAGATCGATGAATCATCAGGATTGGACCACATACGCGAAGAAGCGGCTAACGGAATGCGGAAGATATGTGGCAGCATACCCTTGTGAACCGACAACCACACTAGTAGTTTAACCTTTGGTTGTCAAAATTTTAAAAAATAGATTACCTTTGCTTCTAAGTTCACGTGTCGAATTCTATTTCGGACTGATACACTGGCGTCTTGAGGTGAAGAAATTCTCTCAACCTCAAATCAATTGATATCCCCAGATAGGTGGTTAGGGAGCAGGAATTCTCATCTCATCCAAATTGAACAGGAAGAAGCAAGAACGCAAAGGACGAGGCTCAAGATCGCGACACGTCTCAAGTGGTTAGAAGTCTCGATTATGAAACATCCACACAGTGGACAAGGCGAACTCGTTGTGATCTAGGTGGCTTACATAATGTATTTTACCAGTTTACCCGTGATCATGTAAGAATTTACGCACGATGCAAAACACACCCCGACACGGACAAGTTTAACCACGACACGAGTCCATCACGAAAAGCGCATCCTTACCTACCGACGTGTTCAATAGATAGAAAATAAATGCACCGGAAAAGATTTTCCTTTTATGAATATCCGTCAGTACACCAGTGGAGAGTTGGGATTGCCTCCCTAAAGTGAGCTATCGCCTCTTCCTAACAATGAAACCTGTGCTATGATCTTCTTTAGACTTGGTACTGCCCGTAAGTTTCGTGTATTGAAGACTTTAAAGCACAGACGAAACCTGGGATGAAGCTTTAAAGGCAGATGGATTGCCGCCGACCCCTGATCTTATAGGATTTACAATATTTGAGTTTGGGGGGACGGATGACATAAAAAAAAGGGAATATTCGATCTGGAAGGAAAATCTTGACCTCTCCTGAGGTTTCTTCGGAGACCACCGCGTATCGTGCCGCAAACCACGACCTCATCGGTGGAAACCCTTCATAAATAAACCAAACAATATCACTTGCGAAAACGCAAACAAAGTCAAAGACGAAGAACTATAAGACAGCTCGAGTAGAGAAAGAAGCGCTCAGATCGAATTAAAATGATCAAAGCATCGAGTTGGTTAATCAACTGATTGAGTTGGTGGAAGGTATCATAAATTGGCGAGGGGATACCACTAGAAGATTAATCATAATCTTTCATTGTGTAACCCAGTAATCCAGATTCTAAAGCTTGGGCTAATAGGAAGGCTTTATAATCCGATAAATCGACCGGCGGCAACGTCTTACATGCTGGACGAGATCAATCGGATCATACATCTGCTACATGACGCTAGTTTTGTTGCTGGAGAATTTGTCGCTAGCAAAATGCTAAAGTGCGAACAAAATTAAGTAACCCACGCTCATCGATCAATGTGCGACACATTAATTTCTATTAACGGGTCTGTGTGATCAAACGGTTCAAGCGGGCGTAGCGAAAGTAGACGCTCCGAGCGGATATTACACTAGATCGTCGCAGCATGCGTCAGCCCATTTTGGAATTTAGTCGAATGATTCGATCGCTGTATAGCGAATGTCTCTAGGCCCTAATGGGGAGAAACATCTGTGCGATCGCATTTAAACGATCAATATCAGACAATGATCGATGAAGGCACGTGCTTTAGTGGGAAATAATTTGACTAAGCCAGGACGCCTGCAGGACGTACCTCGGAATGGCTATCGAACGTATTTAATGTATTTATAATGGGAGCAATCATAGTGATCGATACCCTATATATGAATCAAGACTATAAGAGCTCAAGAACTCGAAAGGTCGATATTTGCATCGTCTTGAGCTTAAATTATCGATTGGGCAATATCGATCATGACGATGTCGATTCCTTAAATCATGGAAAGGAGAGCGGAGACGTTTATTGTTATGAGCCGCAGAAGCGTTGCTGAGTGGTGGTAGAAATTTCCAATGAATATTTACGTCAGCGATGACGATGCTAAATATGTCAGCGGCAAGGACAGAGATGACGATAGGACCAGAAGCTGAATTTACAAGGATAAGTTGGCATTTTCGCTCAATTGAGCGCCTAAAGAAGAATATTGTTTAGTATTTTTCGATCTGTTACCAAATGCAGCTCCAAACTAGTACAACACCTGAACGAGAAAAATCGATCAAGGATCACCCCATCTGGCAGTGGAATGATAAAAAAGGGTAAACCCGGTAATGGTGAAAGATCGAAGGCGTGTACCCATTGTGGATTTACCCGACACAACGATCTGGGGTTAAACGAGATTGAGTGTGGTCGCGAAGGACATCCTTCCGACAAACGTATAATTTCGTGTTCAGCAGGCGGACCATTACATATTAGTAGCAAATATATCGTGAAAGCCTTTTCAATGTGAGCCAAAAGTCATGCTGGCCCGCAAACCATACTGAACACAAATTGAGTTGCTTATGGTGGAAAAGTTTTAATACTAGGAGGCTACGCCACGTAGGGATCTGGCCAGAGCTGAGCGCTCTAGTATTTGCATGTTTGCATTTCTCAGAAGGACAACGGAATGATCAAGAGACTAACGATAGGATCGATCCGATCGCTAATTTACATGACTATCCAAAATCGATGACGTGTACATTAAATTTGAAAAGAGTGAACGATTACACTCGATTGATTGTGAGGATAGAGCTCGACGTCGCGACGAGAAAATCACGCGGGTACAGAATATACACCACACTCTAAGAAAATGGTTCAGGAAAGGAAAGCAGCGGGAGAGGTCGACAATTAGAATTTTATTATGTTTTTTTACTTTGGCGCTGAAGAGTCGATACTCGATTTGCTCATGGGGTAAGATGTGTAATCGAACGAAATCTAAGCACAAGAGTGATTTAGAATCGGAGAAATTACATAATGGTGAAGCGGGTAAAGATCGAGACTACGTCATAGAAATTGTTAGTGTAATTTTTCGACGTTTAGGTAGGTGATCAAATCGTCGAATAAGCCATGTTGGGTTTAAAATTAATGGTGTAAGCGGTCGTCCGTCTATGTATAGCCAACCAAACATTATGTCTACCAGACGATGTGCAAATTGGTTTGGCGGGACGGAAGCCGCTGTATAGATCAACTCTGCAGGCCAACAACCTAAATGATCAAAATGTAATATTTCAAGCAAGCATATTTAAGGATGTTTACATCGAAGCTGGTCCACCTAGGTCTCAATTTTGGTGAGGCGAGACGTGGGGTAGGTGCTTACAGTGACTAGTGGGCCTTATCAGATGAAGTACCTAAATCTAACAATTTTCAGCGATTGCGATATAATTCTAGTTCTTGAAGCTGCGGTAAATTTGTGGATGAAATATGACAAGAAACCTTGATCACCAAGATTTTTTTTGTTTATGTCACGGTGATATTTCTAATTGGCATCGTTTAGCGTTCGAAGTGAATACAAAGCGAGAAGAAGAAATCTATGATAGTATGCAGGACCGCTGTCCTAGCAAATCATTTGTACAAAGCCTTCGCGTATTGGATCCCTTTCACCGACAGAATCCGAAGATGAAGCATAGATATCGAGGACGAGTATGCCGTATCCAGGCCAAGAGATGTGTAACGGAAGCAAAGTTTAAAATAAATCTGCGGATTGAAGGTATATGACAAATGAGGAGTTACGATCGGCAGGAACACCTTTTACAATATGCACGAACAAGAAAATTGCATACGCTGATAGAGGATAGGATCGGCCAGGTGAAACTATAGAAGATGTAAAAGTGACTGCGACTGACAGTACGGGATATGTGGTAGCTGATACGTTACAAAAACGGTCCATCGATTAACCAGACGCGATCTCGATTAAGGATGGTGAGTGCAGGGAAAGATTGATCGACTGGTCAAAAGTTAGAAGACAGTAAGGATTAACATGCCTGCGGAAAGACAAGGAAGATTGGTTCTCTAACAGTTGTAAATACGACCGAAATAGGAACGACATCGCTCGATACGGAGATCTACCAACAAGGTAGACCTGTGAGTCGATCGGAATTATGGACAATGACTGCGATATAGCTGATCCGTTCCATAAATAGTTCGGCCATTACTTAGAGGGCATTCAGAACGAATATAGTGAGTTACGAGAACGGGCCGAGCGACGGGCGAAGGAAAATAATGATAGTAAGATCGACGAGGATGTTAAGAAAGCAGAGGTATCAAATGCAACAATGTATTGCTACCATTTTGACAATTTGCTTGCTGAAGTGTTGGTCAGCATAGGGCAGTTCTGCCAGAAGTTGCTCGGTCCGTAAAAGAAAAACAATCGACGATTAGAATTTGAGCGATCTAGGTGTACCAAGGACTGATAATCAAAAGAATTCCCGACAAGTGATACAAAGGAGTCGCGATTTACTAATTGTCACAGAAAGTATCCTACCACCAGCGGCGCGTGGGGCAGTTTGTTATACAGATGTGGGTGGAGCCAACCAAGTCTCGCAGAAGGTCAGACTCGAGACTCCACAATTTGCTAGTGGTACTTGCCGATCAGATTAAAACTACGTAATTGGCCGATTACATTCGAGCCTCTACATCACTACGGACACCTCCTTCATTTCAGAATTTGGATTAAGTCATTTGGTACTGTCCCCTCGACAAGGCGAAAATTTTTGGGTGGTAGAATTGACTGTAGTTCCAAGAGCGATTTCTGCCTTTACTACAACACCGGGGTTGTTTGAGCAGTCGCGGATGCCATTTGATTTGGAGGTTTTTTAAAGATTTACCAACGGTTGATCGATAAAGCCCTGAACGGGTTCATGGTTAAAGGCGCAAGATTTGAATCGATCACGGCCGAATCACCAAAATTTATCGACTACTTCACCCACATTATACGATAGATTAATCTAATACCATCGGTGTTGGATCGAAATCCTATTCGTCGAAATATTGATTCTAGCTACGTCGTGGAATTTATTTGTGAAATGTGAAGATAACATTGGGGGCGTGCGATGCGTAAAACTAAATGTTAATTTTGACCAAAAGCTGTTGAGGAGGACGCAATGTGGAATACTTAGGTCATCAAATCTCGCTCGCAGATTTAAAAGCTAGTACGAAAGATTTGAGATCGTTGGTTAGCCCAGTTCTATCGGACGCTGCGATCGATACAGTCATTTAGGTATGTCTATAATTCTTCAGTCTATTTGGTAAAGACTTCTCCATTGTAGCATCAGCGTAGAACAAGCTGCGTGAAGCATGTATCAATACTATCAGCCCCGTTGATCAAACCTTAAAGCCTACGTACGCGGCAGAATCTGATGAAATTCGCAAAGGTTTTAGAATAAGTAAATGCGATGCACCAGTTGAACGGGAGATCGATGTTGATCTGTACCCGATTGCAGGGGAGATCACGATCAAAACCCGAAACCAGGAATCCACATTAAATGGTACCCAATTTGAGTGGCCGATCACTTTCTGTACCCAAAATTGGAGATCGACGTCAATCGTTACCATTTTGCAAGCGATAACCGCGATTCGGAGGGCAGGAATCGTTGAGAAGAAACAATGATCGCGTTCGCGTTGCTCAAGGCCAACATAGTCACAACACCGATATTGAGCACTTCGACCCCGATCGATCACCTGTATTTGTAGTGTATGCTAGTAAGTGGCCTTTACAGCGGCATTGCTTTTAAAATCGATGATGATCGTTGTCCTGTTACTTTCTCCAGTCGTACGTAAAATAAATTTAACGATATCAGTTTCGGAATGGTAGAGAAAGAGGTGTTTGCTCTCTTCCACATGCAATTTGTAAGTCAGACGATGCAATCATGCCGCAAGATTACATTGTTTGCACAATTTTCAACTCTAGCATGTTTACGACAATCTTCAGGTCTCATCGGAAAATGAGAAAGATAATCTGCTGTTACTATCTCATTTGACGCTGGCAGTTCGGAGATCTATGAACAGAACGTTGAAATACTCGGCACACTTGCTGCGAGAATGACGCCCTGTGAAGGAGTAGATTAACAATCTTTGAGATTTAACCCGTGAAAACAGCCAAAACAGACGATAAGTATGCAATCTACCACTATAGGAGCGAACGAAAGCTTGCAAGTAAACAATATCGAAGGCCAGATTGAAAAGAAAGGCGGATTACATAGCATGTTTATACGGAAACTGTCGGAATGAAAGATTATGGCTGCTTCTTCCGAATTTACCCCAGTTATAACCGTGAATGAAGCAGAATACCGATATTTGCTCCTCAACTTTATTATCTTGCCGGTCAAGTCAGAGAACAAGTAATTATCTGCGGACATTCGAATATTGAAATCCGTTAAATGCGACGATCAACAGACTTTAGAACACTATGACCGCTTGCTAAGACACAGACAATTGGAGAAACTCCGATCTTGTCCAGCCTATGAAATCCTGCATGTGGAGCGTTAAAGGAATAAGAGTGCAGATTGACTGGCGAGTGAAGCTTTAAAGCAAGTGAAAAATAGTTTTTTCGAATGGGAATCGTCAAGTTTAGATAGCTCTTAATCAATTAGTAATATTATTATAATTAGAACGAATCGATCATACGGTCAAATTGGTGGCTATTGCTCGATCAGCCTTGATAAGTCAACTTTAGCTTAAGCGTTTGAAGGAGACAACGAGCTGTTACTGTAGTCTAATCTATTTTCGTGCAATGTGATTGCGAAAGCAAGCTCATTCAGATCCCAAAGACGATCTCGAAAAATTATTAAAAGTGCGTGTTCGGACGATCCGATGAGAGCAAAGTGGAACGTCATGGTCGCGGGCCGGGATTTGTGTTCGACATTATTCCAGCGTTTATATGGATCATATAACAAAGATAGCAGACCACTTGATAATTTAGAACGCAATTGGATGGTTCGGCCGAGCGCATGGTGCAGAAATTGACTCGATCGACAAGATGTATGTCATTGTTCTGGGGTAGCTTGTTACCTGATATTGACACCAAACGGTGTCAACAGGGATGTTGTCCAGCGTGACAATCTCCTGCCACTATTATCCGAGATAGGTACTATTAAAGCAATCTAATACCGTCAGGATATAATTCATGCTCTGCTCAAATATTGGTTGATTCAGACATATCAACTAAGGTTACTATCAATCGCTGCTAGACGCGCGTAATGAGCAGCTTGTCGTCATACGAAAATGAAGTTTAATGTAGTTCGATAAAGGCTGAAGTTCTATTGATATCTTAACTGTTTTTTGTGTACAGTTTTCTTTTTAACTTGCCGCAAACTAGCTGTTTGAGTAGATTATCCTCCCTGCACGTACGAATGTACTTGAAGTTTCGTTTCACCCCACACACAGGTTGCCCCTGTTACGTTACATGCTTTGTTGCAATTTACACATACGCATTAATAACGCACGTGTTTGGCAGCATACGATGTAGATTGGACACAGAGCTGACAAACAACTAATCAACATTTGATGGCGACGACAGTACTAGCAAGAGGGATGTCATGATGTTCTATTGACATATCACGATGTACAAGGTGGCTGAAATCTCCTAAGTATGCAAAAATGTCCTATCGGGGGGTTATGTGTGACTTAATACCATAGTCTCCAAGCGAGCACAGGGTTCTATGGCCAAGAAGTCGAGCCCGGCATGCAATAATGCCGCATGAAAGACTGCATTCATCCCTCTATGCTCGCGTTTTTCTAGCGCTGTGGGCTGCCGGATTACCACTCTTCAGTATTGAAGGAGATTTTGCAAAGTAAAACTTTGCTTCTCGTTGAATACCGCGTATTTCTGCTTCATCCATAAGTATTTCAGACATATGCTGCTCATCACTAACCAAATTCCATTACAGATGAAGACAGCGGCATCTGCGTCATCATGGAATTGTTCTGTTCGGCAGAGCCGCTTTCGAACCAGGATCGAAGGATCTTCAATGTAACGAGGTCACACTATCCATTGGCTAAATCGTTTGAAGCCCTCCCGTATGTAATACGGGAGACAGGTGTGGCCTCAGATTTTGCATCATTAGAGAATACCGATCATTCGGTATTCTCTGAGTTAATGTAATTACCGTGGAAGTACTTTGTATTTTAATCATTTTCATGACTGAGTGATGTGCCTACCATCCATTTAGCTCGAATACTGACTTGTGTATAAGTTCTAATTTAGTGTATCATAGTGCACTGAAAGTAGGATATTCCTTGATGAAAAATCTGAATAAACTCAGTTCTCATTTTGAGCAGAAGTCCGTAGCCTATCCCCTTTCAAACCTAGAGTTTGAATGTACCTTAAAGCTGTCGTGGGTTAAAAAGTCCCTGGAATCAGGTATTCCCTTCTGAACATAGTGTGTGTAGTTCCTTAGAACTACGCTATTCTAAGCTAGAAAAACTCATAGAGTCCGCGCTAAGATCCGTAGAACTAGCCAACTCTCTTTAACTTGATACGTTTGTTTCTTAAAACTAATTGGCTGTTAGCCTTAAGCCTTTGGATAAACCCGTAAAGTCTTCCTCAAATCAAGAGCTGTGGTAGCCCCGCTGCACTATCGTTTTATGCTTTCAAAAAGCGACGGGCAACTCAAAGATGCTCAGCAATTTCCTCTGTCTAGTGGACTATCAGTATTCCTCAACAAGCAAGGGCTTGCGGGAATTTTCAATCAAATGAGCCAATACATTTTAACTCCATGGCAACGCAGATCTTCCCAACAACTTTTGTTTAGGTGACGATTGCTATGAAATAATTTGAGTTGCTCGGCAGCTACTCGATAGCAAGTCCAGATCCGATGTACGGTAAGAAATATGTGCGTGGTGTTCCAAACTTGGGACGGGCGCTGATGCGCCACAGCCCGCTACCACGAATCGGTACTAAAGACGTTCCTAATCGCTATTGAATAAAATCAACGCTCCGTCGAGCTGACGTTTGTGGAGCCCGAACGCTCAATGTAAAACTCTTATCCGGATTGTACAGTTCGATACATTGTCGGCGACCGCCAACAAAACTCTGTGGTGTCTGGGATGCGCGTAAAACACCGTGCCGCTTGGAAGATGCTGTGATTCTAGCTGAATGTTCAACTTCCGAGTACACAGCCAGCTTCGGCAGTTTGCTGGCGAAAACCCATCTAACTCATCGACATTTTGCAAAGTAGGAAGCGCTCGCCGACTTGACCGCAAGGACCCGTACTCTTCCCAGCAATGTGGCTCCGCTTACCCTGAACCAGCCGTGCCCAAACCATCAAGTAGTCGCATAAGGAGCCCCGATGGATTGTCTGGCGCAGGTTCAGTCCGGACCCCGAAATAAAGGTTTTGTTAGCAGTATCACCGTAGCCCAACGCCCATATTTTAGACTGCGAGTGGGTTGCAGAGTACCGTATCGCTAGTCGGTGCGAAGTGAGATTTCAGTCTGCCGTGTTTGTTGGATGTGCAAGGCCGATATAGAGCAGGCAACGATCAGGTAGTAAGAGGAATGAAGTAGCTGCAGGACCCAATCGTTCCGTTGCGGATTATGGCACCATCCCAGCGTCCCCTAAAATTGGTGAAGTGCGTTGAATTGAGGGTAGGAGGACGCAGGCGCTTAAAAAAGGCAGACAATACGATTGAATCCTATGCGCTTCGTCCCATCGGCTATTTACGCTGGTACGCAAGATCGAAATGTACGTACCTATCCTAAAAGCAATTAAAATGTTTGGCCGTAGGCTCTCGTAGAAGGTCAAGATCCCGCATTAAGAAACTCTTCGATGGCTTGAATAATCACGTTGCCCAACCTCCAAGCCGATGCCATTCATACAATATCGTTCCAGAACATGTCGGCGTACCTCGAAAGGCCCAGAAATGCCACGAGTCAAATTAATTGTCGTGGGTTTGCAAGAGCCACTACCGAGCGTGCTCAGTACGTTTAATTTAATTGGCAACCACAAACGATGCCAGCCTGAAGCCAGCGTGTAGAATAGGCAGGAATGTGTTCTGTGTGTACCGGCCTCCGAAGTCGTTGCTTGCGCCCACCGAAGTTGTTAGCACAAATTTCTTATTATTCTGACGCACCCATACCAGAATGACGAATAATTCTAATGTGAACAGAATGGACAGGAGACTGGATTGAGAACGAGCACCCAGTTTCCATTATGGTCGCAATCTTCGAAGCTGCGAACAACCGCCGTTGTAACTTTCCGGTATTTTGCGCCCAATTGCGATGCTGCAAGGCGCCGATCCAACCTCATAGCCCAAGTACCGTTCGGTGTCCCTAATTTAAAGGAATAGATTGCCCTGATATCCCGGCATTATGTCGAAACCGTGTTCAGATAGAATAGCTGACTCTTGTCAAACTGAAAAACTGTACCGGACAGGGCTCAAAGAACAAGAAACAAGTCTCAGCGCCATATCGAGCTGACCCTCTTTTCATAAATTTTGTTAAATGATTGACAAAGTCTGAAAAAATGTGCGGGGCCCCTACTGCCTCTGGGACAGGAAGGCATCACTACAAGATTATTTGCTAAATTGAAATGATAAGTTTTACGACTAGGCGAAAAAGCAGTTAGTCGAGCGTGCATCACTGATGAAATCCCGAAACCACTGAGAACGAATTGGACTTGACTTTTTTTAGAACAAATGAAGCCATTATTTTTGATAGCCGCCTAGTTATAGGCTGAACATATCATAACTTGACTACAAATTGCCCTTTAGAGTCGCGTAGATAAAGGTTTTTGCAACTGTCTCGTACGCCTTACGAAAGTCCAGCAAAAGAAAGACCCAGCTTTTAGATGCTTTCAATGCTACGTCTGCAGCAGCCGTAGCAAGCTGCGCGACCATCATCATCACTAATTTAAACATCTGTGTAGTGCACGAAGCCTTGCCGCAAAAACCCCATATTTTTTGGAAAGGACGCGTTGAAATATTATTGCCATCGCATTTGCAAAAAATTAGACTGTTCTAAAGTAGTGAATAGGCCAATAATTCGTCGCATCCACAAAATATTCATTTTTATCGCAAAGGGTTATTAAAGGCTTTCAGAAAAAAACGTGGATACCAGTTTCTGTTAATCCTTCATTAATGACCCGAACAAAAGATAATACAAGAAAAGCTGGCGAATCTTTTTTTAAGTTATTGTTTAGAACTTAGGGACCAGCTACGGCCGTTGATCGCCGATAGAACGTACGCGTCCATGATTGTGGATAAAAAGCCTGTTAAATTTTCCTGTGACAGGAAGTGCTCGGTTGGAATTGGCGCAAAGCTTCAAATGGCCTTTACCAATCCGGCCAGAGGCTCGCTTTCGATGGAAACCACCGATAGCAGTCGACCATTCTAATGCAATTTATTTTATTTATATTGCGTTTGATTGCTGGCCCATGGCTACAATATTTCGTATCACAACGATCGCGTTCCCAGTCGACAACTCTGCGGAAAAAACGAACGGAGGCGACCTGTCGACCGGACGATATTTTTACGAAGACGCACAAGGTGCTTTTGCCTTGTTTATCAATGTAAGCAATATCTTTTGTGAGCGATTTAGCAATTATCGTTATATAAGTCGACTGTATATTGCCAGAGCCGTGCTTAGCGTTGTATCACCCGCTTACTGAACCGACGAATTCAGCGATTACATTCGTCCACTTAAGTCGGTGTACTGAAAGACGAACCGATGGCCGTACCGTCCATGTTCTCGAGGAATCTAGTAATCACAAGGTAAGTGTTTGGTGCTTAAATATAATACATTACCTGCCAATGACTAGCACGACGTCGAGGCCTGCAAGGGTCGCGCAAGCAGAGAACCACTTTCTGATGATTTAACCTTTTTTAAGTAATACGCGTATCCTCCCACTGGGCGCTGTCAGCCCATTGTAGCAGGGACCTAAAATCGGTAAATACGACTGGCGCATTCACTTACCCGATAGATGAAACGGTACTCAAATTCGTCGGAAACGCCATCCTTGGTTTGGTCGCAATACACTCTTTTAATTTATAAGCCAGTAGCACCATTGAAAGCGTTTAAAGACGGACCTTAACCGGTGGCACGGCAATGCTCACATTGATAAATGAAGGGACTTTAAAAATGACCTGAAGTCTTCAGCAAAAATTGTTGTGAAAAACGTGTCCAAAATTCAAGAGATTAGATTAGCGTAAAGAATTCATATTTTGACCGTAGCGTAGGTGCGTGCAGATTGACGAGGATAGCTTCAATAATTGAGACGGATACTGCCCTGATATTTCAGCATTGCAGGTTGTTGATGTTGATGTGCGCAGGCGAAGGCAAATTGTGAAGTGAATGTATTTATGGTCCTTAGTTCGCAAACTTGCTTCGCTACCTCTAAGCCACTCATTTCCTATACTTAGACAAACTATATCAGTCCCACTGATTTAGCTAGACCAATGAACACCCTTCGATCTTCTCAAGATCTTCTAGAAGGTTCACTGGTTTATCTAGACCAATCAACACCCTTCGATCTTCTCAAGATCTTCCAGAAGGTTTAAGAAGCTCTCCTTGTGACGTCACCCGATGACGTCATGCTGTGCTTCTTCTCATCCAGTCCTTCTCGATTCTTCCAAACCTATCCAAGACCATAAAAAGCAGTAGACGGTGCTATGTTAACACTCCCACTCACCGCTATTGCTAAATGCCCTTGGGTCCAATGCAGCTTGCTTGTATCAAATACTTCAGTCGCTTGGTCCCCAGAGCCTTCGTAAGCATGTCGGCCAATTGGTCCATGGTGGAGATGTACTTGACCACGATGATACCGTGGGCCACATTCTCCCGGATGAAGTGGTGACGAATGTCAACGTGCTTGGTTCTGGCATGTAGCCGGCATTGCTGGCAAGCACAATTACTCCTTGATTATCTTCCCAGACCCACGTTGCTCCCACTTGCTCGTGACCTAGATCCTTAAGCAGCGCACGAACCCATAACACTTCCTGTGTACACAGGCTTAAAGCCATGTACTCTGCCTCAGCAGAGCTTAGAGCCACCGTGCGTTGATACTTGGACTTGTATACTGATGGACCGTCGTCCGCCTCGCCAACGCTTGCAGCATAGGCTAATACAGCCTCTGCAATGAGACCTTCGTCATTAATTCTTGCACTCTTTGGAGAAGGTGGTCCATCGCTACCTTCTGACGTGTCTTCACTGCTATTTCCATTTTCAAGCAGCAGCATTCTGTCTCGTAAGCGTCTTGTCCGATTTATCTCCGGCTGACATACCAACCTGTCCATCTGAAAAGCTTGTCTCGGAGCTTGATATCCCGTTATCTCATCGCCTCTTGGTTCTTGAGTTTCTGGATCGAGTAATTGAGGTATGATGATACCTGTTTCGAATGGAGCCAATTCTATCTCGTCCATCTCGACATCAGGAGCGCTTGCTTCGACATCTTCCATCATCTCGTCTCCATCATACGGACGAGCCACCGGAATCACTGCTTTATCAGTGTCCCTATTATACTTGACGACTAGTACTTTATCCGGTACCACCGTGTCGTATATGCCTTCAACTTCCCGCTCGTCCAGCTTTACGAAGCGCGATATGACAACCTTCGACCTTTCCAACTTTTGAACACCCTGTATCCCTTGGTGTTCTCCGCATATCCGAGGAACATACACCGGTAACTCTTTGGTTCGAGCTTCGTCCTCTTGGCGTCGTCAATGTGAGTATACCCTTGCGATCCAAACACACGCAAATGCTCAATACTCGGCTTCATCTTGAAACCAACCTCGAACGGTGTTA
The DNA here is from genome assembly GCA_921007115.2 of Peronospora matthiolae. Lineage (NCBI taxonomy): Eukaryota > Oomycota > Peronosporomycetes > Peronosporales > Peronosporaceae > Peronospora > Peronospora matthiolae. Next base: position 78,017 of record CAKLBY020000193.1, read on the forward strand.
CGTCCGAATTTGCAGAGTTTGTCGATCTGTTGATCAAGTACACAGCCGTACTGACCGCCTCTGCCCACCACTGCATGTCGATACCCTTGTAGTACAGCATGCTCCTTGCCTTCTCCATGATAGTGCGATTCATGTGTTCTGCAACGCCGTTCTGTTGCGGACTATATGGTACTGTCCGCTGGTGCATGATACCATTACGGGCGCATTTATGGGCAATCTTCTTGTTGACAAACTCCGTCCCGTTATCCGACCGTATACACTTCAAGTGCTTGCCCCATTGATTCTCATAGAAAGCCTTGAACTCGCTAAGCCTTGCGGCCACCTCGCTCTTGTGCTTCATGAAGTACGCTGCCACAAATCTTGAGTAGTCGTCTACGAATGTCAATACGAATCGTACACCACCCTTTGAGACCGTCTTCATCGGTCCCATCACGTCCGTGTGTACTAGTTCCAACACACGTGACATCCTTGTTAACGATTGAGACGGAAATGTATCAATCGTCAGCTTGCCCTTCATGCATCCACTGCACAGCTTCTCGATGCCCTGCTTTACCGCCGGCATACCACTCGCAGCGCGCTGTGTCTTGTCCATACCAGATCTTCCGGGGTGTCCCAAGCGAGCGTGCCAAAGCTCCCACTCACTTTCAACCCCTGCTTATTCTACAAGCCGGGCTTCTTCTTGTTCGCAATCTAGGAAGTACGCCTTGCCAATCTTCTAGCCGCTTGCAATCGCGCGCTTGGCACTCCAAATGATGCAGGACGAGCTTTGAAACTCCACTCTCATGCCTCGTCCTGCCTGTTTGCCAACGGACAGCAATCGTTTGTCAAGTCCTGGTATGTGCATGACATCGACCATCATGATCCGTCGACCGTCTAGACCTTTCAACTTGACTGTTCCCACTCCAGCTACCTGCAGCTTCTTGCCATCAGCGATAGAGACTTGTTGACCAGTCTTTAACTCCTTGTACTCAAATCGATCGCTCCGGTGTGGTGTCATGTGCGACGTAGCCCCGCTGTCGATAAGCCATTCTTCGCATTGCAACTCACCAGCAGCAAACACAGCATTTTCTTCCTCGCCATTGCTACGCTTCAGGCAGTCCCGCTTATAGTGTCCGACTTGACCACACTTGAAGCACTTGCCTTTAATTCCGGTGTTGGTTTTCCGTAGATAGTTTCCCTTGCGGCCGTTACCTTGGCCTTTCTTGAACCGTCTAACGTTGCTGCTTACAGGAAACGCCTTCTCCGTAGTCTCCTTCCTCTGCAATCGTTCATGCTCCTTGAGCAGCTTTTCCTTGACCTCGATGAGCGTAAAGTCCTTGGAATTCTCCACAATTGACGAGATGAGCTCATAGTCCGTCGGAAGACTACTAAGCAGCACCACTAGCTGCCGAGAGTCATCGACTGGCTCTCCAAGTGTCTGGAGGCCGACAACAAGCTCGTCACAAGCATTCAAGTGCTTCGACATGGTCGAACCATTCTCCATCTTGAACTCATGCAGACGACGTGCCATCTCGACACGATTGTGGAGCGTGGTGCGGTTGTAGAAGTCCCTCAAGATGACCCACGCGTGCATAGCTGTCGTCGCCGATCGTATTTTGGTCTGGTGCTGTAGCTCTATGCCTTGAGCGATGATACCCAGTGCCTTAGCGTCGTTTAACAGCAAGGCATCCGTCATCTCTTCTTCTTTCTTGATGACTTGAACGTGCACCAGCAGCCCCTTGCGCGCCAACGTCATGCGCATGTTATACTCCCAGTGGAAGTAGTTTCCACTTACTAGGAGGACTTCACACCGCTTGTTTGGCATGGTGGACGTGGTGGCTTGGCAGTTTGGAGCGCGTTGCGTATGTTAATCTGTTGATGTTGATGTGCGCAGGCGAAGGCAAATTGTGAAGTGAATGTATTTATGGTCCTTAGTTCGCAAACTTGCTTCGCTACCTCTAAGCCACTCATTTCCTATACTTAGACAAACTATATCAGTCCCACTGATTTAGCTAGACCAATGAACACCCTTCGATCTTCTCAAGATCTTCTAGAAGGTTCACTGGTTTATCTAGACCAATCAACACCCTTCGATCTTCTCAAGATCTTCCAGAAGGTTTAAGAAGCTCTCCTTGTGACGTCACCCGATGACGTCATGCTGTGCTTCTTCTCAGCCAGTCCTTCTCGATTCTTCCAAACCTATCCAAGACCATAAAAAGCAGTAGACGGTGCTATGTTTACACAGGTGTCGGACCTTAGCAATTACGTTAGACTTATTACATTACGCTGGTCACTAATACTGAGTCAGTACTGATGCACGTACACTGCGACAGCAAAGGAGGCGACGCGCGTCACGTCACGTACACCGTATTTTAAATGAAGGCTGGCTAACAACGAATCGTTTAATGGGAGTAGAAAGAAAACGTTTGTTTTATTTTTACTCAAGTTAACAAAACATTTACCTATATTAGTGCAAACCTTTTTTATCTACATAAGTGTATGCTAAAGTTGTGCTCACCACTCATTGCGCACACTTATAGTTATTTGGACCACTAGAGCTAGCTACTAAAAGGCCCACATCAGCCAATCGGCGAGTACTGCGGAATATCACCCCTAAAGTTAGTATTCACAAGCATCATCAACCTTTACAAAATCACTTTGAAACTAACATGTATCATGGCGAAATAAATGTAACAGGCTAGCGCCATTGCCCCTCCTTAACATTATTCACTCAGTCCCTTTCATATTAATATGGTCCCGATTAAACCACATCAGAGATAATGGGAAGTTTTCTGGTCTGGTCCAATCGTTTTTGATCTTCATCGCTTCGATCAAAATTTGTGCGATGAGAGGCGAAGCTACTGAGAAGGCAGCTGCGCGTGTAAACGCACCTGATTTTGACGAAGACCTGCCTCTCGCGGCAGACGAAGTTTCTTCTGCTGCTAATGCAACCCTTTTTGCGTTACCAGTTGCCGCAGAGGCGCGTAGTGTATCACCACTTGCCAATGATCATAATGCCTCCAAAGTGAAACCCATCTATTTCGGGGGATTTGGACGGTGGTACGACTTAATATATTCCCCCAAATCGACCGAGTCTCAAATGGGGCCCGATTAAAAGGCTTTGAATAGGACTCGAGAAAGTAGTAAGGCTCACTGCTACTAAAAGAGCCCACTTAATTTAGGAGGAGGAGTGTTCTGACTCATTTTGCGTGTTCGCCTCCTGGACAATGCGTTGATGTTTTGCAGCGCCGTAACGACGATTAAAGTAGTAATACACTTACAATGATACCACGCGGGAGGCTCTAGGCGGCAATGTGCAGTGTATTGCACCTGAAAGCATTTAAAATTATCAAAAACGCTTGGATAGTTTTAGACAAGACAAATCGACATCATAGAATTTACTAATCGATACAAGATAATTGCACGGCCTTATCATCTAAGCGATCAACTTTCGCGCCATAAAAGAATTTTTCACGATGGTTACTAGGATTCAATGGTAAAGAAGCAACAACAAACGAGAGAAAAGCTGGTTGCTGCAAGCGTGGAGCGCTTGCATACTCAATGTACAGCACATTGGGGAGTGATCCCTGGCTCCAAAAAAATTCGCAGCTCGCATCAGATTTTTAGAAACGCACCTCGACGGTTGCAAAATAAGTTCGCACTCTCTGTATCGTCAGGCAGATATTTTACGCCTCACGTAGGGCGAACCATGTCCGTGTTGGCTCGAAAACACGCATCGCAACTCAAGAAATATGTACTCTCTTTTCTCGCACTGTGGTAGGGTGCCCATCTCTTCTGAGACGCGCGATGCGATTGATTACCTGCAATCGATCTACCAGTGCAATGGGTATGCATTTCTTAATGTCTCTTCCAATATGTCGGATGTATCTCGTTGTATTGGTGGATGATACCCTAAACTTTAATCATTAGCTGGGTGTGAGTCTCACAGCTCTCGTACGAAGGCGGAAAGCCGCATCGGAGAATAACATAAGTCGTACGCTGTCCCTTCACGTCACGATGGTTTTAAACGCTTCACGTAAGGAGTAGAACACAATGCAAGTCTACCACTGTAACAAGGCACCCTATGTCTGGGTGCCACGAATCTTCACGTACACTGGTACGTGCAGAGGAAGCTATTCTACTCAACGACTATGCTGAGTAAAGGGTAAAAAGAGAACTGTATTTAATATGGTAAAGCTATCAATGTAACTTTAATCTTTATCTAACAATACTAAACTACGTCTTCGTATGTCCACAACCTGCTCACCACTCATAGCGTACGTCTAGCAGCGATTGGTTGTAATCCATGGTTGATACGTCTTTTATCAACCATTCTCGGAGCAGCGCATGAATACTATCAAAGGAGGTACAATTCCTTCGATATTACCCATCCCGGATAGTATCGGTAGAATATTGTCATGCTAGACAGTATTTCTATCGACAAAGTTTGGTGTCAATTTCATGTAACGGGCTACACCGTTACAATCAACAGCTGGGGTTGGGGCGGAAATATTTACTACAAGAAAGGTTGATAGTTGCAGATGGAGTGTGATCGTTTGCATTAACCATCGAGCAATTTGTGTGATAAAACCGAGTAAGAGAGACAGGAGTGTGTCTTAATATTTTTCGTTGCAACACCTTGCCTTTATCGGTAGGTTGACCGTGCGGAGTCAGCATTCCACTAATTAAAGAACGGACAGAAGCGTCACGCCTATCGCAACGAAGTGTCCGACATTCTCCGCCAACATGCGGCACTACAGAGCCAAGAAAAGAAACTGCATGGTATCAAAAAAATCTTCTCAAGATTTTTAAGCGTAGCGGGTGGATTCGCCCGAGGAAGAGACCTCATGCCGGTTGTCGGGGCGTAAAAGGCGCCATAACACGTTTCATGTGTGCGCAGTCTGCGGGTAAACTTGATCGTGTACGCATTGTCTTTGCGATTTAATATGCGAAATGGGCCGAGGAGCTTGGGTAGTTATTAACTACGACCCACATCAGTTCCTTTCTAAATACCTAGATATGACGTAGATAGTGGAACTAGGTCAACAACATTAATCGAAAAATTAAAGCCATTACACGTTGTAAACGCTCCGTTTTTTCCAGTCCAGTGCATTAGCGATGAAGTCTTGTACGAATTGGAACACTGCTTCCTGAGTCAACAGAAGTTTCCAGCTATCTCTGGTGTGTTTTCTCGTGCTCTTGACGCGCACTCCTATAAGATTTCACCCCTCATCAGCAAGGTTGTCATCATCATCGCTGGCACACTAATTGGCGATGCTGAATATGCCAGCATTGTCGTCCTCGTCTGGGTCATCAATACTTTTGTCACTATTGCTTATTTAATATTCTTACAGGTAAATCTGACTGACATCGGCAAAGCCATCTTCGTCGATTCCTTTGACGTGTAATAAGTAAGAGTCAAAACGTTTTTTGCTCGAATTAATTTCCCCCTTTAAATCAGTGTCACACTTACATGATATGTAGGCGTGCATGAAGTAAGCCATTTACGAAGAACGGTGTTTTCATTTTCTCACGGAACCCTTTACCCCTCTTTCTAAAAGTCTCTAAGTCCACATCTACTTCGAGCGCACTTCACCGCAGCCACTCCTTATAGTCGTACAACCGGAAAGCTGATTGAGCAAGCACATAAGTTCTCTATTTCTCACTAGTAAGCTTGTTTGCTTGGCCCCGTGAGTAGTATAATTCGTTGGATTGAATTTTGTCTTAGCCACGTCTTTGCCTAGGTAGGACATCCCGAATAGTTAAATACTTTCGGTTGCCTTCACACTTGTAGTCAACCTGCCAGCGTTAAAAATTTCTTTTGTCGGATGTCACTGCAGTCGACTTCTCCTCCACGTTGGAAGCGTTGGTGTAACGTGGTAGCCCGTTCTATGAAATTGACACCAAACGTTGTCGATAGAAATACTGTCTAGCATGACAATATTCTACCGATACTATCCGGGATGGGTAATATCGAAGGAATTGTACCTCCTTTGATAGTATTCATGCGCTGCTCCGAGAATGGTTGATAAAAGACGTATCAACCATGGATTTCAACCAATCGCTGCTAGATGCGCGCAACGAGTGGTGAGCAGGTTGTGGACATACGAAGACGTAGTTTAGTATTGTTAGATAAAGATTAAAGTTACATTGATAGCATAACCACATTTAATACAGTTCTCTTTTTACCCTTTACTCAGCATAGTCGTTGAGTAGAATATCTTCCTCTGCACGTACCAGTGTACGTGAAGATTCGTAGCACCCAAACAAGGGGTGCCCAGTTACGGTTGGTGGGTGATCCGGTCATCTCCACTAAGTCGGCCTTTATGATTGTCATCTCGTCTGCCTCGTAGATCGCGTCCGTTTGCGACCCAGTAGCCACCACTTAGTCGCCCTTCCCGATCATCCATCTGCCCGCCCCAGTTTCCGCATCGGATAAGGGGGTCACCCGATCCTCTCCGCTCAGTCAACCATTCTGACTCATGTTTCTTCCTTTGCACCGGCCGCGTTAGTGGGCAACCCGGGCGACTAAATTTAGTCGATCACGACCTCCAATTAGTCCGTCACAGTGCCCGCATTGGGAGGGGGCAAACCGATCGACTTTAGCGTTCTATCACCAAAAACCGTCTCCCTACCTTCCGAGGCGGCAAGTGGCTGAGCAGATTTCCAATATGTCGGCTGCCACAAAAGTCAACCTACTAGCCACTTTATTTGCGTCGATGGGCGTCCCTACGACTTCTACTCCGTCGGCCTAGACGGTCTTTGACCAATTCGCCACGTTGTCCGACCTCCGCTTTGTGCGCCAGACCTTGGTCGGCCTCTGTGCTACCGGTTTAGCTCATGCGCATCCCCACGAGGCATGTGAGCGCCGGCTAGCGTCGACTTATATCTAAATGTAATCGGATGGACCAATGCAGACGAACATATGAAGAGCTGCAGGACCGCTCCAGCAAGAATTTACAATCCGTGAGGAGCTGCAGCATGATATGACGATGGTTTAAGATCTTCTCTGTCGGGTCCACTATCCGCAGAGCGAGAAGGTATCCCTCGAAGCCCCTATGGACGACTCCTCTTCACATTTAATAAAAAAATTGGTATCCTTTTGAACAAACGCTCCGACCAAGTTTTTTACTTTAAAAAGAAAAAAACATTTCAAAAAACCCTCCTACCTTTTTAAATTTAATAAAAGCTAAATCTTCGGATATAGGTCCAAGTTTCCGCCGACTCATGTATGAACTCGAAGATACGCGAGTCAGACATCCCGGATCAGTCGGAGCTACACATAAAAGCGTCAGAATAGCCTACATTCTTCGTCGCATTGGAACCTATTGATGACAGCTCGATCGTAGGCAGCAAATTGATGCGGGAGACCTTTGCTAAGTCGAGGTCTTATGTGTGTCGCTTAGCTAAGGAAGTTAGAACTTTAGCTTTGGCACTGTCATGCAAGCTCCCATTTTCCAGGCCATCGAGTGAATAAGCCTATCTGCGAACTATCTGGTAGCTGGGTCGAATGCAGCTTCGGCCACCAGATCTGCCCGTGCCACAAAGGCTTTCTTTAACACAGGCAATTTTTAAGCCTTCGGGTTCTGACAACGGTTTGAAATTCAAAAGTCACATTTTGTAGACCGTATGTGGCCCAAAAACTAAATTTGATAGAGGCCCATTCGCTCCCGCATGCGGACATGATCTCCGGTCCTGTAACACGGTGAACCGTTACATGACAATTTATACGAAATTGATAATACACGTCACTATAAGGGTTATATTCTCAGAATATTGTCAAAAGGATAAATATTCTGTAGCACTTACGACTAGTTCCTAATTGGTTGATATAGGCCATTATATCAACCAACGTAGACGTGCCACGACAGACGCACGCAATGAGTGGTGAGCAGATAATTGATTTACACATTTGTATTCAGACATAGTTAGATGAAGATAAACAGGGGGTTTATTGCAGACACTAACTATTATAAATACAGTTCTACTTTTTACTCTAATCAAGTACTCGCTTCTTCTTACCGTCTTCCTCTGCACGTACGAGTGTACGTGAAGTTACGCGGCACCGCCTTTTTCTGTCATCGGAATAAGTAGCTTGTACTGTCACCAGTACAAGCTTCAGGGTTCCCCGTTACACCTGGTAGCACTTCGTAGTCCGTCCAAGGACCACGTTCACATCTAACATGAATATGTTGGATGATGAAGACGACGAAAGCTTTCACGCTACGCGTGGCGGCTACTCCCATTTCAGCGATGTCGAATGGGATGCGGTTGAACGGATGGGTCCAAACATGGGCATCCATGCTGTTAGCGTCATGCTAGAGGCTCTCACTAGAGATTCCTTACATGCTACTATCGCCAAGCTCATTCAAAATGAACTTGACGCTGTACGCGAGAAAGCAGCCTTGCTTCACCAACGAGTTTCTCAACAAGCAGAGTTGTTGAGAGAACAGGGTGCTCAACAGTTTGAACTGTTGATGAAGCAGCAGGCTGCTGCTGGTGGGTCGATGCACTCGCGTCGACCCAAGACATTGAAGATTGACATCTTTAAGTATAGGGGGGTCGAAGAGGACTCCCTCTTGAGATGGTTCGTCGAAATCGACAACGCCATAAGGGCGCGTCGCATCGACGACGGGGATATGCAAGTTGCATTTGCCCAGTCAAATCTGGCAGGACGTGCCAAGACTTGGGCACTGGGGCTCAAGTTGCACGACCCATATGCGTTTGGGTCGTTGGAAGTCTTCAAGTCGCGGCTCAGACAAACGTTTGAACCGCCTTGAGCTGAGTTCAGAGCTCGAACTGAACTCTTAAAGCTCAAACAGGGTAGGTGTGATGTGCACGCTTACGCGCAGCATATACGACATCTCAAGAATTGTATAAGTTCCAACCCGGTCGATCAGCGCACGTTGGTTTCGGTGTTCATGCAGGGTCTTGCGGATGGCCTCGTCAAGACTCACCTGTTCCGACTTGAACTAGATTCACTAGAACAAGCCATTTTCATTGCGGAACAGGAAGACTTCAGTCTGAGACAGGCTCGCGCCAGCTCGACATCGTGTCGTCAACTGAGACGATATGACAACGGAGGTCCGGAGCCGATGAAACTCTGTTATCTAGAGAGCGAGAAGGCTCGCTCTACAGACTACAAGAAGTTGCAGAAATGCAACAGATGTCAAAAGACAGGACACTACGCTTACGAGTGTAGTGCCTCTCGTCCAGTGTCTCGCAACACTGGGCGTAGTGACCGTCCACCCATGAGAAAGGGGCAGGGACGCGGGTCCGCTTTTGGTGCAAAGACGCAACAACGGAATGGACCGTCAAAAAATGGACAGGATCAGTAGGTGCGGAGCACCCTACTGGTCCAGCAACATCACGAGAATTTGTAGGCCTCTTTATGAAGGTTGCTCCCAAAACACAAACATTGTGCGTTGCTGCTCTAGGTAATGAGATCTCACTCATTACCTTGAAACTCGAAGTGACAAATAAGTCGTCCCTTCGAGCTCTAGTCGATTGTGGGGCGTCCAACAATTTTGTGCGACGCCAATCGCTAGAAGATGGTCACTTTAAGTTCAGTGAATGTGACACACCTCCTACGAGGATGACGGTACGTCTTGCGACAGGCGCATCCGTAACCGTCATGAAGCGTTTAGTGAAGATCCACTATACGCTAGAAGATACCCAATATGACAATGACTTTGTCGTTTCGGATTTGGATGACAAATTTGATGTCATCCTTGGGATACCGTAGCTCAGAAGGTACGAACCACGGGTAAATTGGCAACATCGAACAGTAACGATGCCTGCCGCTTGTTCTTCAGATGGCCATCTGATGAACGTCTTGGAGCGTCCACAAGCGTGTGGATGTACTACGAGTGAGTGCGATGGCCTCACTTGTGGTACGGTCGTTAGTAAGACTGCACAAAATCTTAGTGTACCAAACATTTACACTTCGGAGCAAAGTTCCGGCGGTTGTGAGGAAACACAGGCTGCGCCGAAGGTCCACCACTCGAATAATTCGAGTGGACCGGTACAAAGATGTATCCCTAGCGGGGAACATCTAGAAGAGAAACAATCGATCGCTCAGGTTAAGCGAAACGATAATCCTAGATCGACTGGAGAGTCTTTCGTAGAGGATCTCGCTGTGGTTGCGCGCCCCAGCTAGAGGAAGTAAAGGGAATAAGTCCCAAGATTACAAATACGGCGGAAATAAGTTCCCCGAAACCCGCGGGAATAAGTCCCCGGGAAGACGAAGGAATAAGTCCTTCGAAGCCTGAGGGAATAAGTCCCCAGGAAATGACAGAGACATTGAATGTCATAGTCAATAACGGATCAATTGTAGGCGCTTATACACTTGATCTGATTGCGCCTCCGAAGTTAACTTCGGAGATCACTCAGTTGCCAACGCTCGAACATAAAAGGTTCTTGCGTGATCTGCGTAGTGGCAAAGTCAAGCAGATCTGCATACTCGTCGCTGACGACGAGTGTGTAACCGACATAAGGTCAGCAACAGTGTTTACTGAGAACGAGAGAGTTCTCAGTAGTTCATCTATGGACGAGAGTGTCCTAGACGAAAAGACACTAACTGAGCGATATGACTCCCAATCCTGGGAATCGCTCAAGACAAATCCTCTCTATGAAGATTTGGTTGAATTCAAGGATGTATTCCCTGAAACTGTTCCGTGCGAATAACCAAAGGATCAAGGTATTCGACACGAGGTTGAGCTTAAGTTAGGCTCAAGGTACTGTGTCATGAAGCAGTGGCCACTGCCTCGTGAAATAGTACTTGCGATCGACAAGTTCTTTGCCGATCGTTTAGCAGCGGGCCATATGAGGAATCAACTTCCCCACATAGCTGTCCGACCTTCTGTGTGCGAAAAGCAACAGGATGGTGGTGGATAGTGCATGCATTCAACAAGTTGTATGCTGCAACGGTACCGGCTCATACGCCGATACCAAGGAAGGACGTAATCATCGATGGTATGTCAAAGAGTACCATCTTTTCGTCCATGGATTTGATGGATGGCTTCTATCAAATCTTTATGAGAGAACGGGACATACCCTATACCGCAGTGAGCACGCCTAGCGGCATGCTCTGGGAATGGCTAGTAATGCCACAAGGGCTTAGTAATGCCCCTGTCGCGTTCAACAGATGTGTATCACGTCTGTTGAGACCAGTGCGAGAAATCGCACCGAGTTATTTCGATGACGTATTCATCCATAGTCGGGCTATGGATGGAAAGTCGTACGTTGAGGTTCACAGATACCACGTCCGGAGGTTCTTACAATCATGCGAAAGCATCAATTGTATGCAAATCTCAAGAAGTGTATATTTGCAGCAAGCGAAATACCACTACTTGGATGCATCGTTGGTAAGAACGGTTTACGTCTTGATCACGAAAAGATCAAGGCGATCACCGACTGACCAGTGCCAGTTTATGTCAAAGGTCTTCGAAAATTCCTTGCGCTAGCGGCGTATTTGCACAAGTATTCAGGCAATCACGCTGAGATGACTGTACACCTCTCTCGTTTGTTGAAAAACGACGAGAGGTGGTTATGGAACGCTGACTGTCAGCGTCAGATGATGGTATTAAGCAGAGCTTAATACAATCCCCAGTCCTAGCAATTGCCGATCAGGACAGGCCATTTCATGTGGTCTGTGATGCCAGCGATTTCGCAATCGGCTGTGCATTAATGCAGTACGATCTTGAAGGCGTTGAACGCGTCGTCTGCTATCAGTCACGTCAGCTGCAACCAGCGGAGCGGAACTATCCAGTGCATGACAAGGATCTCCTTGCCATGAAGTATGCACTCGCGAAGTTCAGAGTCTATCTATTAGGAGATAGACCCTTCATTGTTTACGCTGACCATGCGTCATTACGCACGGCAGTAAACAGCCCGCACATTTCACAACGAATGGCGCAATGGTTGTCATTCTTTGAGGAATACAACTTTACGGTAGAGTACAAATCAGGACGACTTAATGTCGTCGCTAAAGCACTCTCACGTCGGCCCGACTTTGAAACAGTCGCGAAACCCAACAGTGAGACAGTCACTGTTGCAGTTATGACGTCCTCAGTCCCATCTACAACGTTGTATGATGATGTGAGGCGGGCATACGCCCAAGATGGTGAGATAGTGAAGTTGTTATCACATCTCTCCCAACCATCTCGAGAATCGTTGAAACGATTATCGTCTGCGTATCGATCTGCATCAGATCGATACACTACTCGTAACGGTTTACTGTATTATACAGCAGTTTCTGGTGACACACCACGTGTTGTCATTCCAGATGATTGTGATCTGCGTTTGCGGATCATGTTCGAGGATCACGATGCTCCTATAGGAGGACATCGTGGCCGAGAGAAAACATATCTCACGGTGAGTCGAGACTTTTACTGGCCCCGCCAGTACCAGTTCGTGCGAAAGTATGTTCGCGCATGCGAAGTCTGTCAACGAGTGAAGTCAAGCACTTCACTGCGTGCACCCTTACAGCCTCTACCGGTTCCGGCTGAGTGCTGGGAATCCATCTCAATGGATTTCGTCTTCGGGTTACCCAAAGACGCGCGCGGGAATACGGGTATTCTCGTATTTGTTGACAGATTCAGAAAAATGGTACACCTTATGGCTGTACCAGAGTCAATCACGGCAAGTAAATGTGCTTGTGTCTTTATTGACACCATCTTCCGACTTCATGGGTTGCCCCGTGAACTCGTATCAGACAGAGATCCACGATTCACTGCTGATTTCTGGCGTTCGGTGTTCAAATCACTCGGAACGCGCCTGAAGATGTCGACATCTGATCATCCAGAGTCAGATGGTCAGACGGAACGTGCCAATCGTGTCCTTGAAGAGATACTTCGAGGATAAGTACACTCCTTTAAGAGTTGGAGTGAGTTTTTGCCAATGGTAGAGTTTGCCATTAACAACTCGGTGCATGCGTCCACGACACATATACCATTTTACGTGAATGGCTTGCGCCATCCGCGTGTACCCACCTTACTAGAGTGTAACTCTGGTTTAAGGGGGGAGGGACTCGCGCGAGCAAAAACCGAATTGGTTCACGCTCATCACGCTCTGAAGAAGAAGTCATTGAGTTTGATGCCGATATCGATAACATCGATATCGAAGAAGATGATACCAGTGAGATTGCGGAAGCCCTCACTGAAGAAAAGGTTGTTGTTGCTGCAGTGCACTCACAGCGCACTGAAGCTAACGAGTCAGCAGATGAGTTCATACTGGCTCGTGAAACGGTAGTCCGTTCTGTGCAAGATTCCATCGCCGAAGCGGTGGATAAGCAAAAGCAAAACGCTGACAAGAATGGAAGGGAAAACGCTCTTCTATTTAATAAAGGTGACTTAGTCCTACTGTCTACGGTTAGCCTACCAAAGCACGTAGTGACTAACGTGGGTAGTAGTAAACTTCTACCCAAGTACATCGGCCCATTTCGTGTATTGCACCGCCTAGGCAATGCATACACGATCGAGTTGCCACGTAAGATGCGAACGCATCCCATGTTTTACGCTGGTCGGCTTAAGCCGTACCATCAGTACGCTGCTTCTTCCGATGAAGAACTCCCTTGCGCTCAAGCGTCTCGCAGAGAGCCTTGTGCTCCCGATGGTGGGCATCAACAAGGGTCTAAAGAGCAGTTATCTCAGCCCGAGACCGATCAACATTCCCACGAGCTACCCTTAGCTCGTCACGAAGAGATGTCAGAGATCTCTCGTTCTCAAGCTGAGCAAGGGCAAACTCAGCTCGATGCTTCAAGACAGTGTCCGCCATTTGGAGACGCCTATTCCGCTCATGTTCGAGATCGTCGCGCGACCCTTGCGTTACGCGATCAAAGAGGCTCTCGGGGATACACGCTTCCCCACAATAGTTTGGAGAGCGTTTTCCCTCCTCCTCCACCTCCATTAGAGGACTCTCGCGTTGGCCAGCGCTATCTAGTTGAGCAGCTGTTGAACCACCGCGACGTGAACGGACGTCGGACGAGTTATCTCGTCCGGTGGCGCGGCTATCACCCGTCCTGGGATACTTGGGAGCCCCGCTCCCAACTGATGATCGACGTACTGGGTCTGGTTGAGCAGTGCAACGCGGCACATCTTGTGCCGCAGAAGGAACGCCGGAGAAAGTCTTCCCGGCTCGGTCATGAATGGATTTTAAGTTGTCAATCCCTTCGTACATCTCAATAGAGATACGTACGCGCCACCACGGGCTGGTAAGGAGGTAAACCTCCTTAGGTGCTCGTGCAGAGTTGTTCACACAACATGGGCACGAGTCTCCCCAAGAGAGGCAGGGTAATCCTTTCTCCATTGACAGACGATGCAGCTTATAGCGTGCACTAGTCGGGGTTCGCTTTTCAAACTTATCACGATCTTGATAAGTTTGTCGTTCCAAACGTCACGACCTACATCCTCAAGGTTGTGGATGTAGGCGTTCCACGCCTGAAGTAGTGAGGGACCATCGCGTTTGTGATTCCCACTGTACCATCGATGTTTAAAGAAAGCATCGATATAGAATTCATGTTCAGTGCGATAGTTTTTCGCGCTGGGGTCAAGGTGATGGATCCTTGACGAATCGAATAATCGTGTTCGATAACGATCACTCGTCGTCGCCGACAAGTGATCCATGACGGATTTGGGAGGCATCCATGCCTTCTTCTCGGGAGTGAGACGCAACACACTGCGGTCCCGCTCTTCTTGCGACGTGCCGACAGAAGTACTGGCACCTCGTTGCAAAGTGGTGTCAATAGGAGAACCGACACCACTGTTAGCGCCCGAGTCTCGCGACCTCGAGCGCCTTCGCTTCGGCGATGGTTCATCTGATGAATCAGATGAACCAAAGATGCTGCGACGCATAGCATCATCCATGCCACGCTTGGCAGGCGGCTTGGATTCGATCGCCGTCGATACAGAATTGTCTTCCGTATCAGGCGAGTATGAGACACCGAGCTCACAATCTGTGAGGACATGAGTGTCTTCGTGACGAGCGCCTGCATCACCTGGTAATACAGGCTGAGTCGCTTCAGCAACCGATGCGACATCGTTTGCTGCGCTTTCTGCTTCAGCGTCCGCACAGAGACGTGCGGACGCGCTCTCGGCGGCCTTGCTCGCGCATCGCATGAACTTGTTAACCGATGCGATGAATTGTTGGAAAGTGGACTCGGAACAACAAGTGCAAACCCTGTCCCAACTGATTTAAAACGAGTATCCATTTAGTCAATCAGTCATTAAAGTGACTGATGGTTAAGGGGGGGTGATGTAACGGGGTGAATCGTTACATGACAATTTATAAGAAATTGTTAATAGAATATAACTATAAGGGTTATATTCTCAGAATATTGTCATAAGGACAATTATTCTGCAGCACTTACGAGTAGTTTCTGAAAGATTGACAAAGGCCATTATATCAACCAAAGAAGACGCGCCACGACAGACGCACGCAATGAGTGGTGAGCAGATAATTGATTTACACATTTGTATTTAGACATAGTTAGATGAAGATAAACAGGGGGTTTATTGCAGACACTAACTATTATAAATACAGTTCTACTTTTTACTCTAATCAAGTACTCGCTTCTCCTGACCGTCTTCCTCTGCACGTACGAGTGTACGTGAAGTTGCGCGGCACCGCCTTTTTCTGTCATCGGAATAAGTAGCTTGTACTGTCACCAGTACAAGCTTCAGGGTTCCCCGTTACAGGTGTATGTACAAGAATTATGACGCCAAAGATCACATAAAACCGTAGACCAAAGACCTGATTAGCTCTTAGATCGTCGAGACGACGGGTCCGAGCAACCTGGTCGACCGTCTCAAAATACCTTGGAGATCTTTCGATCTCCCGACCGATTAGTCGTTTGTCCCTCTAGGTAAATTGTTCCCTAATTATCCCTACCAGGTAAAGTGTTTGCTGATTGCTGAGCCTTGGGATCTTTCCCAAGTATTCTTTTACACGTGTTGTTTAAGCAGTTAGGAGTGCTCGCAAAGCTTACCGGGGCACTAAATTAAAATTATTCAGACCACATTTAAGCACTCTGGAGATCGATCTATCGATTTTGGATCTCCAATCAGCAACTGCGCACGAACCCGTCTCTCGCGTTGTATTACATAGCTCGAAAGAAGCGTCGAGACGAGCGATTTAGGCGTAGTAGGACGTTATCGATTCTATCATTTAGGGGATGACTCTTGGGATGTGCGATCTTGACACTTCTTTGGATTCCTTCTTTCGCCATCTCCCTCGACATCGCCGTGTGTCGTATTTGCTCCCAGGGCGTGAGGTGGGGTCCAACTCGATCAACCTGCTCAAAGTACTTAATAAATTTAATTGGCGTTTTCATAGCTCACACAGTTCAATTGTAATTGGAGCCTCATTCAGACACATAGGCTTTTCGCATCCAAAACAATCCTATTTCGCCCCTCATTATTGTCAGACTTTAACTTGCTATTCTCCTTGCCTCCCTTGTCATTTCACCTTTTCGTATCGGTCCTTTTGATCATAGCTCGATTTCCAACTCCGGTCTACTTCTAAAAATATAATTCTGCTCATGAGAAACCGTACTTTATCATGAGAGACAAACTTTACCCAAATGGGACCGCGATGCAGGTTTAAAGATCAGGTAAAACCATGATATACAGAAGATTCTATGGGACTTTCTAAGCTGTGATCAAGTTTCCATAGATTTGCAGATCTTTGATTAAATAATAACTCGTGTACTTGAGTTCAACTCTAAAAGAAAGGCTCTACACATTGAAATAAGCTCATCCATCTTAAAAGGTAATCTACACAACCTTTTTTACGAGCAAAACTCTCATTGCTTACGCTCATTACGTGTTTCCTACCAGTGTGGATCTTTAAATGTCCCTTTGAACTCGTGTTCACCCTCTTCCATATTTTTTAATACCTTCCTTCGACAATGAGCGTAAGTCAAAAACATCCAATGTACAAGGTCAACTGAGAATGTCTAGTGTAATCGATTAAAGAACTTTTGATCCGCTTGAGCTTGGATATGCGTACAATCTGAATTACAAGGTATTCTGCTCTTTGGGCCTCCAACAATTCGGCATGGTTTTTCCACCTGCTCCAGAACATAGAAAGGTGCGTTCCAAAATTAAGCTAGTCTTCTAGTACATTACTTTGTAATCCGGTCATTATAGAGACAAAAATAGGTATCCGGTCGAATCCTATGGTAGACCACCACTTCGTTCTGCATTGCACTTGCATACGAGTTGCCTATCGTGGATTATTGTTCACCCATTTCCTTGGTCTCTGATTCTGTCCCTAAATACGCTGGTTCCACCTTCTGGGTTCTGACTCCTGATGTCGTATGTTCGCCATCGGTAGTGTGATTTTAAGGATTTATCTGACATCTCTACATTGGACAAGATAAACAGACATTTCTTTTCTACCCGGATCTGTGCAATTCTAACCGCGAACGTAAATCGTTCTGCGTACTTGGCTTAGTCTTGGTACCCTACTTTTACAACGAACAACTTGATAAAAATAGGCTTAGGTATGAGTCTAACTTTTTTACCATACCATTGGCTTGAATTGGGTTGACCATTTTTGCTTGATGATGTGGACACACCATACAAATAAATGCTAGGATTTCATACGACATAAATTTCGGATCTCGATCGTGACGACATGCTTTGACATACTCAGAAAGACGGAAACACATTTTTCGTATTATTAAGCGAACGTCGGGGATTTACGCGACGCACGGGTATTGTCCATGACAGATCTGGTGAATAAATCAACACCTGTATCGACAAATCTGTATTTCTATTGTACGACATAGGCAGACACAAGACATGGTCAATTGCTATATCTTGAGAAGGGTTAGTCACCTCGATGTTCTCAGAGCACATTTATTGTATAAAAATTCTGTTCCAATCCTACAGTATATGCGAGAGCTAATAGATTTCTGCGGTCTCCGAAACAAACCTTCCCAATGATTGTAAAGTAGTATTACTTTGTACGTCCGTCCGATTCCTTAATGACCTCCACACATACTCGTGTGGAAGTAGTGGGATAAGTCGGTTGAGTAGAGTGTGGTACCAGTAGTCTAATGGTCATATTACGATTTAAACATCAATTCTACCATCTACACGATGTACCAAAATCTCTACCTCGCTTTCATCACAATCTTCACGTGTTTTGCCGCACTGATTAGCAAACCCGACCGACAGGTTATTCTAGTCTCCTTTCAATTATTCCTTTATGTCTGAAACCCAGCTCTCCTCTTCTTGCGACTTTCGACATCGTTCCACGCAGAGTCGCGGTACCACCTCCTCTTGCATAATCTCCGGATATCCTTATGTGACGCTTCAGCCTAATTACTACATTTTTTTTGCTCGAGAGGTTTTAATATTTCTGAATTTGCAGCTCTGGTAGATGGTTGATCTCTTCCGAGCCTGGTTTCTTACTCGACAATTACTTAATGCGCCTTTTGTGTGCAAGGCGCTTATAGCCAAATGGTCCGCGCTCTAGTTTCAATTTCGTTTCACATGCAGAATCTAGTGATAAGGCCACGATTGAAGTTCGTTTTAAGACCGGTCTTGTAGAGGTGATAGACCTGAGGCCATGCATTTAATTATGCCTTGCATCTCATGCACAAATAAAGCTAAAAGTTCACAGAAGTTTGTATATCGCCACTTCAATGTTTTCACAAGCAAAATTCTTGCAGCTTACCCTCGAATTCCGCTTCATTGCTGTAGATGTTTGAAGATAATTATAGGCGGCTTCAACAATGTATCACTTCGGAAGTCTCCTTACAATCGCGCTACAAGCCATACCTCCTTGCTTGGCACGGGATCACCCTACGAAAATCATAACGTATATCATATCGTCGAGTTCCACAATATGAGTGATTATGTCGTTCATCTTCCTCGCCTGTTTTTTAGAAGCAATGACCTACAGTCTTAAGTTATCACACTCTCTAGAGATGACAATAGCTGCCAACGCCTTAGCACCTAATTTTCAGCTTTATTATCATTTACGATCTTAAAAATAATAAAAGAAAAGGGAATGGCCAGTTTTCGAAGCGTACAAGTAGCATTATCCAATCATGCTACTTTCGAGTGTCTTGCCAAGACTTCGAGGGGCCTAGTGACTATCACAGTAAATTAGGTCTCCAGTACACGCAAAAGGGCCAACAGCTCTTTCTTCACAGTACTGTACTTAAGCTCGTTAGCCTTGAAAGTTCTTGTTGTCAAGGTTACAGGCATGAGCAGTCTTTTATAATTATGTATGGGGATGCCAAAATGGTTTATACACTCGCATAGACAAAATTATGGCCTTTCGAATTGGGTCGAGTGTGTCAGAATTGGCGTCGTATAAATACATCTTGCACATAGCAAAGGCTACAAGAATGCAGGCCTCATTTAGGTCATTTTTAATCGTTGAAGTAGCCTTATTATTCTTTTTTAACATTCGTCGTCGGTCATTATAGTCTCCTTCCATCAAATCGTATGTTGACGATACAGGCACGGTGCAGTACTAAATAAATCTGCTTCAGTGTTATAGCATCTTAAAAAGTTTACGTGGACTTTAGTGCCATTGGTATGGGAAGGTCGATCGAATATATAAGACGGATGAAAAGTCGGATGAAATTACAGTCCTCCATTATATACTCAATGCATAAGCTAGTCTACATTTCGACAAATCCCACGAACTATTGACTGTGCTGATCGACAGATTTTAGTAGCCGCACACATCCAACAACCATTCCAAGTATAAGCGCTACGCATAATACGTTTTTGTGGGGGTCAGAATGTCATCTATATAGTACCACTGACCCAGGATCGAGAAGTTTCGACTTCTCATCCAGCTAAAGTACATGAAACAATCCTCGGAACAAAATGCCCCTGCATTTAAGAATTTAATAGAAACCTGCACAAGGCATAAACCGCGAGTCGTTGAATCCCCCGGGGCGCGTTCTCGAGCCAAAGCGGCATTCGCATCCGTTCAAAAAATTATTCAGGGGGGTAGTAAATCCGTCTCGCCCTTTTAGCTATAACGACTAGCCAGAACAACCTGCATTCTCAACGAGCGATGTCAAAGTGCTTGGTCCTAATTTCCCAGTAATTCTTAATCAGAGGCATAGATTAGACCATAAATGGAGTTAGGTCTTTATCTAACCTGTTTTTAAAGTGTTGCCCAATGTGCACCTCAGTTGTTTCACTAATAAAACAATCCGGCTGGCCTAGAGTGACGTCGAGGTTGTATAATCTTTGCCGATAAACAGCCATTTATTCATATCGTCCAACACTTCCTTTGAAAATTATCAGGCTCCTTACGGGCGCATTGCACGATCGGCTTTGCATCTCTTGCACCAATGTCACATATATCCTCTCAGTTTGCAGGTGGTTAGGCGATTCCCTATCCCATCAGCAGATTTATTCTCTTCTAACTATAGATCGAAGCTTTTTCACCTCTTTTAAAGCGTTCCCATCCAGATCAGGAAAATGGATATCTCCCCACTCAAAAAAGTCGGAGGAACGGTCCACTTCTGGTATGTTTGCCCACATCCAGTTTATGTCATCGGCCTACAAATCTCCAATTTCGAATGTTCACACTTCTTCGCCATCTTGAGGCGAAATTTGGCCTCAGATTCCTCTTCTTCCGTAGCACATTCTCCCGATGAAGTGTCATTTAAAAAAATTATGCTAAAGCGATCTCTTTTTGCAAGAGTTCCTTTTCCTCACGCGAATGTCCTTTTGTGTATGGTGAAGGATGGTGTAACGCATTTATCATTGCGACTAGAACATTGTGACCGTTGCACAATTCGCAACGTAATTTTGTACTGTGAGTTTCCGACATTGGCGTCGCGTATTTTTTTTAAGTCAACCTGGGGTCGAGTCGTTCGGTGGTAGATTCGTGCGAAAGTTTTAGCCAATTAGCGTGATTTGAATTCCTACTAAGAAAAAACAAAATGCTCTTGGTACTTGATCCTTCATCAGTCAAAAATCTGTCTTACTAACATAATACAAAATTATCCAGTGGGGGTCTACGTTGGGTACCTTCATCGATTTTCGACTTATTTTACCCGAAGAATTTTAAATTTTTCGCTCTCTCCGTAGATTTTCAATCAACTTTTTACAGGGCTATTTGACAAATTTTTGTCCAGTAAACGGATGTATTATCTAAAGTGCACAATTGTGACTCGGTTGTCGCAAACGTCATTTGTCCGGCGATTCGTATCTGTACTTCATTAGGGATGCAGAGTGTTACATCTCAAAGACCTAGCCGGATCCTAGCCTGTACTATAAAGGCCATTCTTGAGATTGTATTCTGACCTACCATGTGGCCTGCCCATACCTCGATCACATACACTAAATTGCCATAAAAGGGGAATTAAATGATGGTGTGCCGTCCCGTAGCGCTTGCCGATTCTTTTTTGCCGAAACATTCTTGTCATTCGCTTACAAGAAATATAACAACCCTTCTTACACAAAAAATGATATTCTTAAATGGATATCTTGGCGCCTGTATCGAACAAATTCGCGCGATCAGTATTCAACTGCCCTGAGTCTTTAGTATGTTAAAAATTGTTTAATTATGGCGTAGTATGTCTCAGTTCCTCAGAATTATCCCAGCTAAAGGTCCCACTCCATTCCTATTTTCTTCGGCAAATTACACGATTCATTGAGAGAGACAACAAGTTGCATGGATACATTCATATTCACAACATAAAATCGGTCTCTTGAAGGAGTGCCTCTCTCCTTATCAGGCTGCTTTTTCAAGCCAGGATACAAAGTTTAAGCGCTCGACTCGCATCAAATCAAATCTAAGGAATTCTACTATATATTGTATTCCATGCTACCTCAAGCAACATGTTGGCGTGCTATTAGGATTAGATTATTAACGATTAAAATTGAAGAGCCCTCGATCCGGAACTTTTCCGATCCAAGGGTCTACCCACACCTATTTAACAAGAAATTGCAGCCGTTTGATAATGAACTTTCTTTCCACAGCGGTCACAGGTCATTCTCCAACATCCTAGGTCTCAGCTTCTCCTGGACCGCGATAGGTGCATCTCACGTCTGACTCGGCCGACGTGTTGCGGGTTCCCGGATTTTCTGCTTTTTTTCGATGCTAGTCAACCTCTTTTGGGGTCTCGGCTCTCGCCGTTTTTGTTCTCAGGTCCTTTTACGCTTACTCTAGGTAAAGATGTCTCAATTTTTACTCTTCAAACAAATTACCTGGACTGGATCTCTCGAACCTCGACTCATCTAGGGTCGCTCGGACTGCATGCGAAATATGGCGGTTTCCATATCTAGGTCGATCAGAAGGCGCTAACACCTCGATTCGTAACTTGCTGCAATTTAAGAGCGTATTGCCACTTTCGCCTTCGTCTTATGACGTGACTTTAATATTTCCTCGAAATCTTCCACGTCTGCCACGTGTAGCTTTGTCAATTAGTCTGGAAACTCTGTGTCGTCTCCAATTTCGATAAAAAATCGACTTATTACTTGTTACTTATAACATACCTGATCTTTAGTTTGCTCTGAGAACACTCATGTTTGGACGGTTCGAGTAGTCTAACGGGAGTTAGTCTGACCTCTTCTTCGCGTGGTAGCATAGGCGAGCAACTAGTACTTCTAGTCCACAAAACTGCATCTAAATTTTTTGTAGCCGATTCTTACAATATCATTATATGAAGCGGCCCATTTGGCGCGACCAATTATGCGCCGACTAGATTAGCAGCACTTTCAATACCGTACACTTTTTGCTGTCTTGCGCTTGGTAGTTAGCGAAGTCCTTCTTCACCGTGGTCAAATAACTGCAAGATTATTACTCGTCCATTTCTCGACCATTTAATATTTTCTTAGGTCCTAAGTTTCATCTAGCCCGATGCGAGGGACCATGATAAAATCGTGTCCATAGATGATTGGTAATCCTCGCTGTATTCCTTCAGATCCAGGTCATCCGACTCGTAATTAAACAAGCCAGCCGATTCCAGGTCTCATCCGTCATTGTTGGTTGCCTCTAAATTTAGACATCTTTCCATTGACCATTTCCAGATGTCTCCTGTCGTGCTACCTGTCTCTCTCCGGTTCATATTCGAATATGGTGGGTTAATGGTGCTGGGTGTTCTTTTAGATACCTTGGCCTTACCACGTTGAAGTGCTCTTGAATATAACCTACCGACTTGGAATGTGATCCCCTTTTACACCTTTGCCATGTGGTATATGTGCAATTTAAAAAGATTCGGTCGGCCCGCTTTGAACATTATATTTCGGAAGCTTTTGGCTGGTCCTCTTTTGGGCAAATAATGGCCTATCAGGAATTGGCATTGGTATTGGCTATTTACGCATCGCCTTGTCATGAGCAGGCGGTTTTGCTAGCTCATTATGTTCGCCGGCCTGTAGTAACGCGGCGCCAACTTGTATTAGTGAAATCCAAGCGACGTGGCCGAGTGTAAGAACCTTTTAAAGGGGATCCTGCTTGGCACGTGAGGACTGGATTTAGCGAGATGGCGGTTTAGTTAAATGTGGGCCTCATGTCACAGCTTCTGCTGGGGGCAAAACCCGGTATCCTGAGAAGCCACTTAACTTTTGTCATTCTTTTTTAATGTCAGCAGCGGAAGCAAGGTAGTTTCCGTGGGGTTCATCTCGACAACACTTGCTCACGCTTTAGCTTTTCTTCTGTTTTGTGATGCTGATGAACCCCAGTTCAAACACATCGTTCAATTCAAGCCTTTCTGCGTCCATGCCTACTTCCCAAGGAGTGTCACAAGCGCGGTATTTTTGCTTTCGATCGTCCGTATCTTTGGAAGGGGCGACAATGGTCTGCTGAGCTATCATAGCGGCCGAATTTTTAACAATTTCATCTCTCAATTGCTATTCAGGATCGTGTAGATCTTATATCGGTAGTAGTCCATCGTAATGTCGGCGTCCGATTAGTTTATCGACTTTGAGCGTTCGGGGTCGGAAAATAGGTGCCGGGACTTGATGGCCCAGAACAGACAGACTTGTTGTCGTCGGTGCCTTCATCTTGCGCTGTCTTGGCTAAAACGTTGTTAGTTTTTGTCGATTCGAAAGCTTTAACATTTAGGCTTCCGCCTTCTTCTAGTGATTCTCTAGAACATGAAAGATGCCATAACCCATTTTGTCCGCCTCGAGGATATAGGGATGGTACGCATGTTTCTAGATACATTACAACCTTGACAAGACTGATCTGGCTCCTCTAAAGAATCGATCGGTCCTTCGATCCTTTAATTTATTCTTATTTAATTACTAACAATCGGACATTCAGTTGCACTTCGGCCTTCTGCTCTACCTAGACTTGAGCATCTTCTTGCCTTCAGAATCCGCAGTGAAATTCCGCGTCGTCCGAGATATAGGAACACGCACCGTCGTTATCGAATGAGTTTTTACAACTGCGTGCTGTGCCCCTATTACACTAACTGCTCCTAAATGATGACTTACGGGGGGTTGATCCGATTCGGCCAATGGGCCTTTACTCACCTTGTGTACCCGTCGGTTGGTGAGTTGCACTCTTCGGTCGACACGGACGATGAGAAAGATTAATGTTCTTGATTGATGTAGACCTGGTCCCCAAGGGGATATGATTCCTGGGTCCGACTGTTAATGGCCACTCTATTGACCCAGTCGAAAGTAAGCTCATCTATAAGTTCTCCACGTAGCTTGTCGCTCCTGGACTTTTCCTCAACGTCTAAGGGTTATTTATTTCCTGGTCTTTCCTTTGATGCCTAACCGTGGGTAAAGAGCCACTTTTCACAGCGGGTAATGAGTGGGGTTTTGTCAATCGACAAAAATACAGTCTAAATAATTCCTGGGGTTCCGTCTGCACTTGATATTTACCTTTAAACTGTCTTCTATGGATGTGCATTTTATTTCCCGGAACAGGCGGGTAGACTAATGAAGTCCTTTGATGCACGACGAAGTCGTGCCACGTGTTTCTTAAATTGAGTAGTTTTCAATATCGTCCTATCCTGTAAATTCTTCAGTCGGATCTCCCTTTGTGCTCTGTCTCTCTATGTTACTGGTCAGGAGTGAATGAATCTTAGTGAAACCAGGTCTTCTCATGAGAAACTAGGTCTACCGAGGAGGAACCGAGGTCTACCATTGAGGGACCCAAGGCTACCAATAAGGTACCGGAAATATTTGGGATCACGGAGACCTTTAAGGACCGCGGTTTATGCATATGGACCGGATATACCAATAAGACTTTGTATTCACTTTTGTTCAGCGCTGCTTAACCAGTACTCGAGCATAGGTCTTCTCTTTGATCGGCTTTGCGAATCCATCCTATCCAAGGGTCCAAAATCTTTTGTAACCTTTTCTCCTAGGCGTTCTTTTTTTGAATTTGTCTCCTTGTTCCTTCGTCTTAAATAGCTTTTTAGTCCACATTCTATTTCGAGCACACTACACGCCACAAATGACCATAGTGTAGGCTATTTGTAAAAAAGGTTTGTTGCCGTAAATTTGTCACAAACAATTGTCTGCTCACCGTTCAAGCTAAAATAATATACTGTTAAATCAAACGAAGATTAACTTTTCTTTCTGTAGAATCTTTATGGCGTAAAAATGGGTACACAAACTCTGTAACAGGGTATTTCGATAAAGGATGATAAACACAAGGTAAGTATCAAGTTTGAATATTTTGAATGACAAAAATAATTTTTACACAATAACTTTTAATCAATTGTATTGCTTTGCAGATGTAATACACTGCTAATTGGCTGATAGAAATTAAGAAACTGACCAATAGAGTTTAGTCACGATATATGTACGCAACATATGGTATGCAGATAGTTACGATACATGAATGCATTTAAACATCGTGTAATGGAATCGAATAGGAATTTTCATTAG
Organism: Peronospora matthiolae; assembly: GCA_921007115.2. NCBI lineage: Eukaryota > Oomycota > Peronosporomycetes > Peronosporales > Peronosporaceae > Peronospora > Peronospora matthiolae. Next base: position 103,831 of record CAKLBY020000193.1, read on the forward strand.
AGTAAATTGACCTAAACACAGCTCAACTTTACCTTTCATGAAAACAACTTTTCCGTTTATCAATCTTCCTCTGCACGTACGTGTACCTGTGGTTGTCTGACGCACAAACCATTGCACTGTCAGCAGTGCAAGATTCATTCCGTAAGCTGAATAAGGTATGCTACGAAGCTGCAAAGCAGCCGTTGTCTTAGCTTATCAAACCTACGTGACTGTTCGCCAAAATCTTTTCCCTGACTTTAAAGATGCGCATCACCGCCCAATACTGCCTTAACGTCAAGGGAAGATCAAATAATCGTTCCTCTTGCATTGACAAGTACCGAGATCCTCAAATTATTCTTTGATAAAACGAATGAGTTAATAAAGAGCTCTAGTGGCTTTAGGCTTCCATTGTTTCAGTTAAAACTAGACATAAATTAAAAGCTGTTGCTTAAAAAACGGGGTCAACCTTGTTTGAATTGGATGTGTACAAAACTTTTCTTCTACCCGAAATATTTAGGACTTGGCGGTGAGCTGCCCTCTACTATTGATGCTATAGACCATATTGATGTTAATCTTATAGCTAAAACCATGTTTTTCAGTATAGGTGGGTCAATGGTTAAGCTAGTTTCGTAATTTTGAAAGTGCAAGTCACTCACCATGACACCTAATCTTTAACCTCACGACGGTATACATTTATTGTTCTAATGGAATTTTGATAATCAATTAATCATAAAGGTATTAGGTAGCGAAAATCCTGGTAATTTTCAATTGTAAAAATAAAACACTGACAAAGTTCAGGCGACAGCTGAAACGCAGGTGACCTGCGTTGCAATACGGGTCATCAGACCAATTTTACTCTTACATTTAACGCGCGGCAGTTCACGGCAGCCACAGTTAACGTGCACGGAATGACAATAAATGAACTTTCACGTGATAGAAGCATACGCATGAAAGTGTGAAATCAGTGGTTCAAAAGATACCTGTCTAATTCCATTGTCCATTTACGTGAGAAAAATTCGGAGGAAACAAAGCCCAACACTACTTCTATTGTCCAGCTATTATTAATGGTGATTGTTTGCATCACCATTAAAAAATTCTCAGAGCATGTCGCTACTACAAATAATCAGTGGCCACGAAGCCCTCGAGCTGAAATCAGAAGCTTTGCATTAAGAGGTCCCTCACCTCAACCCAATCATGTAACTGAGCAACAAAAAGTAGTGGATACAATGCCCTCAAACTAGAATTCTTGACCGATGAGACAATTATTGCCTGCCACAAAGACGTCAAACTGCCATCATGGTTAAGATCTGTGATAATTTAGTGGCTGCAAGGCACCAACACGGATTCCATACCGTAGAGTATTGATCAGAATGTTTGGCTTTATTGCCTCTGTAAGAACTTTTTGGAAAATAAAAAAAAATAGATAAATAGTTAACATTGACAACATGTTTCGTGCAATTTAAAATACAGACGCAGATGAGATGTTTTTGCTCCGCACATCACTTTTTTCGATAAAGATTGACTAGTCATCTGATCGTTAAGGGTTGCCATCTCTCCACATCCTCTTTCACATCCTAAGAGTGTATTTATAGCTCGATCACGACGCTTATCAATATCTATCGATGCAGACATTTTAAGCCTGACGCTCATTTAATAAAAAGGTGGAACGTCCGACAGTTTACCGAGTGCTAAACTTTACGATTAAGTGTTTATCGCAAGGGCTGGAGACTCGAGCAGTTATTTCAAAGAACATTCTCCCCAATTGATTGCGAATGAGGCCTAAATCTGTTCGGTTGTCGAACACTTTCGTAGACCAATCGTGAAGAAAATTCGTGGGCCTCTTTCAACCTAGGCACGCAACCTATCCGGAAAGCAGAACTAGAGGTAGAGAATAAATACATCTACAAGGGTGTCATGATGGAGGATCTTTGCAAGCCTTCTATTGAATCAAAAACGCGTCACGTCCGTTGACGTGATGCGGAGGTTCACAGTCTTCAATGACTAGGACGGCTTCAACAGTGAGAATGGTTTATTCAGAGCCGCTCCTCTCGATCAGTATCCACAGTTGCTTCCACTTCTGCGCAAAGTCGTTGCCCGCGAGACTGTAATGGAACAGGATATGCCAAATGAGTACGCCCGACAATTTATAACAAAAGGGCTTCTTTTCTCCATTCCAGTGTGAGCGGCTTATGATTATGGTTCGACAAGAAATGTCGGAGAAAAGTATCAAGGAGGTCTTGGAAGCGTTCGCTTACACGGCAAAAGGTAACCTGCTGTTATCCAGGTACAAAGCATGATTGCATTCTATGGATGCGTAAAATTTGAATATTAGTAATCGGGTGTGACTCTCTCATGTGAGAACGCAAGGTAATCATAAATGAGATGCAGCTTAAATCTGGTAAATTGGCTACCAGAAGATTACCAGGTGTGATAAGGACATTGGGACGACGTTTTCTCTTGGACGATAGAAACACATCGTAAATATGGGACTTAAATGCAACATGATTAGCATAAAAAATTCGGGAATTGCCTTTAATTCAATCAATTAAAGCCGCAATTCTTAACATCGTTCGTCGGTAGCTATGAAGGCAAGCATGTCCACAAAGAAATCCGTATTCATTCTAGGAAGTTACATTTACTTTCACTGGAAAGATGCCATGCGTATGACGCTGGCGCGGAAGGGACTTCTGGTACATGTTTAATGTGTGGAGGACCTAAAGGAGATGACAGTAGAATGACTTTCTGAGCGATAAGAAGACTCCAGGGCTGATTGCCCTAGCGATTGCATTAGAGCACCAGACTAAGATTCGTTCGGGGACATCGGCTATTTATGCGTGGAAGACGCTCAAGGACTTCTTCAATCGGGCGACTCTACACAAAGGTGTGTCGATTACTTGTCATCTTCATTATATGAAGATGGAAGCTGGAATGACGATATTCAAGCGCCTCAACAGAAATGGTGAACTTGTTGTGAGGCTGCAGACACTGAACGAAGCTTTGAATGAAGCTCGACAATTGGTAATTCTGCTGCGATTCCCCCGGAGGAGTAAGAGCTGATCTCCTCCATCGTTGGAAATTTAAAGACACCGCGGTATCGAGGTTCAGGAGTAGCTACTGAAATAATTTAGACGAATGGAGAGGAAGGAAAGTCAACTATGTGCACTAAAGGTGACATACATAGCAATCATAAAAGCTCGAAGAACGTAAAAGGTGGAAAGGAACGTGGTCAAGCGGGGTACATCTTAAGAAATAATTAAGGCTCCAAGGCAAGTGCTTTATCTCCAGCTAAGTCGGGCATATAAGCTTGATTGCCCAAACCGGAACGGCAATGGTGACGGTGGAACCGTATTTGCCGTGGGTGGTCGATCGGTCGGTTGTTTGATTAAAAGTGGTGAGAGTACACATGTCACCGTATCGCGACAATTAGTCGAATACGAGACATTGGCGAGGGACACCGAAGGCAAACGGATTCGTATAAAGAAAGATCCGCACATGCCAGGTTTTGACCGACCGTTGCTGTCCGTCGGCAAATTGGCTAAAAAAAGGAGCATGCGTGCTATTTTTGTCAAGATTCATAAGTCATTCGGAACAAGTCCAAGGCAGTGGCATCCGAACAGAAAATCGGCAAGATGCCTGTGCTGAAATGTCATCAAGACATGGCACATAATGTAGAAGTACGCTCAAGTCGAAGATTAGTGGCAGCTATGGCATTTTAAATGGGCATACGAGCGAAGAAGTACAGTTGAAAATGTAACTAAGATCAACAGAGATACCGATGATCATGAAAATGAAGGTCAAGGATATGTGCGGTGGCCGCATGGAAGGAAAGCTGATGGTGGAGATATTCCCATCGCAGTATAATAAACTAAAAACAATTATACTGGAGCTTCTGCACACGGACGTGATGAACCCAATGAAGTTAAGTCAAAAGACGATGCTTAGTACGTGCTCAATTTTTATGGACGACCATGCTTGGTTTGTGGTGGCTACCTTTCTCAAGGCGAAGACACAAGTATTGATGAATTGACAAAGGATCAAGACACTGAACGAAAGATGGTGGAATGCCTGGATTAAGTTCCTTCGCTCGGACAACGGATCTAAATTCGTGAACGAGTTGAAGAACAAATATCGTACGACCAGTGGAATCGTACATCAGAAAACGGTACCATACAGCCTACAGTAAAATAGCACGGAGGAACGAGGCAACCGGACAGTTGTGGAGACAGAAAGATCGATAATGCATATTAAAGGCGCCTCGATGAATTGGTGGGTAGAAGCGGTAACACGGGGGTGCACCTAATGAACCGGTCGATCGGCATGGTACACCTAGGAACCACACCTTATGAATTGGGATCTGGGTAGAAGCCGTGCATAAAACAGCTGCGTGTGGTTGGGATGATATGTAGGGCACACGTGGACTAGACCAAGTGTACCAAGTTGGACCCGAAATGTTTGTATGCTTGTTCCTCGGGTACGCGGAGAATGCCAAAGGTACGTGCTATACGACTTATTCGCGCACAATCTGCAAGTTTTACGATTGGTACAGCTCGACGAACGAGAAGTCAGCGGAATAAATGACACACCGATATCGAGAAACACGACTATCATCCAGGTCATAGAAGTTGACAATGACACGATCTATCCCGAGAATGGACAGAGAAAGGCTCAAGATGAGCCAAAGGAGTTTCTGGACGAGTCTGCACAGAAAACGAGATGGAAGAAATGGACAACAAGTAGCCGCCTGGATCGGAGCCGACAGAGTATCCTAGAATGGATAACGAAACGGTCTTCCTGCCCGAACTCGCTCGAATTCGTCGTAGTCAAGAACCTGTGCTCATGATTGAGAGAGGATTCCGATCGGATTACGATGATATAAATGGATATAATTTTATCCGCCATCTTCCAAGCGATTACATTACGGGTTGGCTATGGTTGCCTACTTGCTATAACAGAACTGGAGTATGCCGCAAACGTTTAAGACACTGCTAATTATTCAAATACGTACCAAGAAGTCTGTGCAAGTGATATTTAAAAAAGTGGATCAAGGCTATGGAAAAAGAACTGAAGGCACACAAGGTGAATAGGTCAAGAGTTTCTGTACGAAGAACTGGATAATGCACGACCAATTGGATGTAGATGGGTGTTAGCGAAAAGCGCGATGGACATGGCACGGTAATCAAGTAAAAGGCAAGATATGTTGCAAATAGTCTAAGCAGAAATTCGGCGTGGACTTTTGAGACGTAATCACCTGTGGTCAACGTGAACTCCATACGAATTGTGTTGACGGTAATTGTGGCAGAGGGATATGTATCCGAGCAAATGGATGTGGATACAGCTTTCGTGAACAGTAAAATATAGGAAAAAGTGCACATAGAAGTGCCGAAGGGCTTTTAGCAACAAAATTGATTGTGTGCAAGGCAAAGAAAGCCATATATGGACTTAAACAAGCAGCGAGAGCATAAGACCAACACATTCATGACCTTTTGTACAAAGATTGGATTTAGAGCTGCGGGACCAACTAATGTATTTACGTGCAACGCAACACGGCAGCATAATCTATTTTTGCCGAATGTCCTTTACTGATTATCGCTACCTAAAACAATGAAGACATTTCATTCGTCAAGAACGCGCTGAAAGAATCATTTAAAATGAAGAATCTTGGGACGACTACGTGAATTTGGGTGTACAGGTCAAACATGACTCAAGGGCTGGGATTCTGTAAATCAAGCAGACCAAGTACATCGACAATGTGGTGCAACGGTTTTCCCATTAAGATTTAGAGGTATTGGTGAATTCATGTGAAGTGGAAATCAAGTATCTAAGATGCGATCACCGGCCACAAGGTCGAAGCGGTCGAACATGGGTCAATACCAAATCGGTCGCTAATCGTGTGGTTACTATTCATCGTGACATGCATTCTCCTGGATGTATCTTGCACCGTGATGCAGTTATCAAGGTTACTAAAGAATCTTGGACATTGGGATGGAGAGCAGCAATTCCAGTGCTGCGAAAAAAATTAAACAGGACGCTGTACATCAGGATTGTAAGTGACCATACGGATGGCAAGATAATGATGAAAGCCTTGATATACGTTGACTGGGGCAGCAGCATCGATAATCTTAGATCTGTGTCAGGCATCATGCTCATGATTAGAGGCGCACCAGTCGTCTTTAGGTCAAGATATCAACGAAGAGTGACACTAAGTACTGCTGAAGCGGAAGACATGGCACTAGGTTTATTTACGCAGGAAGTTCTCTGGGTACAAGCGATGCTGAAGGACCTGGGACACAAGCACGTGAAGCAGCTTATGCCTGGGAGCACAAACAAGGAGCGATCGCTTTGTCAAGCAACGTCGGATACAACGCGCGTACATCGTAAATCGACATTCGCCATCACTTGATCAGAAAAATTGTCGTAGATGATACAAATTCAGTTAGTTACATCACGACTGAAGATCGAGTGGCAGAAATACTATCAAAAGCTTAGAAACCAAGGGACTCAAGTTCTGTGTGAAGCAAGTGATGTCAAGTTTGCTAACGCATCACAAAAGCGGTAAGTGGGATTGTTAACAAGGCACACAATATGTTTGTATGCTATGGATGCATGTTGATTGGATTTTTGGTGATCAGGAGTGACTCACTTTCGTGAGAACACAAGGTAAGCATACAAGAGGTACAGCTGTCGTCCAGTAAAATAATTAGCAGGAGATTACAAAAAGATTAGCAGGTAGTGATAAGGACGTTCTGACGACAGTGTTTCCTGGACGATAAAATTACATCGTAGATGCAGGACTTAGATGAAACATGCATAGCATAAGATCTAAGGACGTCAAGCAATAAATAAAGTCGGTTTTTTCTGTTAAAAGCAGGAGTTAAGTGAAGTAAACGACTTGTAGATTACTGCGCAACAGACGCGTTCCGGCCCTCCGCCGGGAACCTCATCAGTGGTTTGCCATTCTACAAGTGATAACTATCTATACATCTACCTGCTCTACGACCTATTATAATGCATAGAACCCTAAAGTACATTCTACACATACCCTGTCATGGGTCGAATCTCTGGAGTCGAAACCAGTGCATCATGCACTTCCAACGTTTGCTTTAACTCAACAACCACGCCTTGCAATGTGCTACCCTTTCAATTGATGTTTGACAGTAGTACAATCATATCTATATCACTTAGGACAATGCGTTCACGCGTTTCTAACGGAAAAGGAAAAGCGCTGATGAAACGTCTGATTAATAACTAAAGAGATGCTAATCCTGTAACCGAGGCGCAGCGACTGTTGTCAGCAATTTCAACCTAAACTATGAGCTGCTCTTTAAACAAATTAAAGAAAAGGCTCATCAATAGTCGTACAAGCATAGCTAATTTTCATTACGCTTTTTTATGATGTTACTTACTAGCCTTTTAAAATACAGAAACGTTTGCCATACCGATTGTTAAATGTCAAATTTGCAGCATTTAAAAATTTTTAAACGCTGCGTGCTTTAGATTCAAATTGAAATTTGGTGAAGGTATGCCTTGACGCCTAGTCTATCGCTACTTTAAATTGGCCCATGCTTCTTATCCAAACAATTAGTTTAGGCAAACGTGGGTCTTAAAGGAATGTGCATCGTAAATTGTTCGCAAGCGGTAAACATTAGCGGGTACGTCACGATAAAATGCTAATCTCTAAATAACTTATTTGCAGGTAGTTTGTACCTGCTGAAGTCGGCAAAGCTCTCACATTAGTTCATGCAGGCCATGAAATCAATATGTTATGTCGAGACACGACATTCTGTATAAGTTGTGAGCAGATAGTAAAAGTGAATATGACATCTCGATTTGGAACATGTAGATTAAATTTCGTCAGAAGAATAATTGTACTACGTACAGCTATAATTTCTCTTTCATAAATGAGCTCGATATCGTAGACTATTCGTCCCTAGATGTTTGTTCAGTCAAAAGGCACCAACTTACATCATCATATGTGAAAACTGCTTGTGCTGTGTCAGTACAAGTGTATCGTGGGCTTTTACATTAACAATTTTGACCTCAAACTGATCCATCTTGTAACGATTGTCTTCGTTAGATGATAACTTGCGCAAGGTACATGACAAGTATGAACATTATGATAAGACAGGAACCAAAATTATTACACCATTAGTTAAATAAGTAATTGTTATCCCAAAGCGTGAGGATGTTAGTGAGTGTGCGCAAGGTTCCGTACTAGTCTTTTTAAATCGTACTCATCTTTATGTGTTGATGTCCGAAATTTACGCGGATGGGTGTGCCTTGCCTGTACTTAGTGCGATCAAGCGTGTCCCCCCTACTTGTGTTTTATTTGCATTTTTAAAGTCACTAATTAGATACATTACTAGCTTGTTGCACGTACTTAATAAAATTGTAATTGATCAACGATGAATATGGAAACACAAGCAAATGCTGGACGCTCATTAGCAAAGGCTGATAGCGTTTTCCGAGTATACTGTACTGGATCCATACAAAGAATGGCAACAATGTAATCATTCTTTAGTAACATCTATTTTAATGCGTGTTGTAGCATATTTCATATCTACGAAGTGACTTATTATAGTAGAGAGCAAGCATTTAAAGCCGGAGCATGACAGAAGATCTCATCGAATGGTGGGCAGATAGTCGCAACACATTTTTGCACTTTAATCAATGTAAAGAAGACGAAACAGGATTCTTTACAAGAGGTTAACATGCTAATACAGTTCTACGTATATCCTTTCCTCGTACGAAATCCTTAATCTCCATGACACGTGTGCGTGAAGTCCTGTAGTACCAACTAACTCTGTAGTTGTTCGAAAAGCTGACTCTGTTTTGGGAACAGAAGATCAAAGGTATTAATCCTTTTCTTCCAAAAAAATTTTAAATTTAAAAAACTCAGTTTCTAACAAAAAAATCTAAAATATTTGTATTAAGAAAAATAATTTTTTATTTATCATAACATTTATTTAAATTTAGAAAAAATTAGGTAAAATAAAAACTATTTTTTATTAGAGTTACTATACAACCTCAAATTGTTTTTTTAAAACATTTTTTTTGATTTAGTTAATAAAGGTTTATGTGAAGGCAAATCCGGCGCAGAATGTATGCACATTTTCTGATCCGTCCTTACTAATTGTAATAATCGTAATTTGACTGTGGGCTTTTTTAAATGAGAGCCATAATTGACAAGACATTTATCGTAATTAGGATTTGACACTATTAAAGTAGTGACCGTTCTGCGTAGATCATGTGCTACACGTTTATTTGCCGTCTTTTTGTAATATCGATGATTGTTGCATCTGAACTCCGTTCTTCTAAATTACGGCAAACATATTACGCGCAACCGCTCTGTTGCTAATTTAATTTAAGAGATGAAGAAGGTTAAAGTGCGAGGTGCAACGCAATATTCCCCACACAGAGATAGCTGTGCTAGGGAATGCATATCTTTGTGAGTCCAGGTATCTATTTCCGCTAATATCCTTTATTCAGAATAACAGTGCTAGCTAGAAGTGCACGCAACACAGAGATTGCATCACACTAATTCATCCAAAGTTAAACTGTTCTCATTTAAAACACCTTTTTAAATTACAGAAAATAATTTGGGTGATGCCCTGCACGATTGGTCCGTCACTGCCTTAGCACACTATCACAAGCCAATCAGAGCAAGACTTTTACAAATGCACGAGCACGCATCGATCAGGCATTTACATACAGTAGACGTTACCTTGAACAAGCAAGTACTTGTATCTGGAGAATTGATGTCCCTATCATGACGATACGTGTTCGTTGGGGACATCGTTACTTTGAGGGCAAACGACCCTCTCTGTTGTTTAGTTGATGCAACGATTATTTTTATACCAAATTTGATAAATACGTACCTAGATTACTAAATTGAAGCGACATCGGAGATTGTATATCGAAACAAATTGAATTGATTAGATAAGATGAGCATTTGTCCAGCTCTCTCGATCTCCCTTTACCCGCTGATCATCCTAGATCCGAAAAGGAATAATTAAATTATTTTGTTCTTGGTCACGCCTCAACGGACTGTGTTAGGACCTAAAATAACTGTTTTTTTACCCTTAGCTATTGGATAATAGGATCGTCACTAAGAAACATTTATCTTCTAACTTATCTTGTTCGTACTTGTGATTATGGTTGACATATCTTTAATTCGCTCAAGCTTAAGCTTTCTCGACCGATGCGAAATATGCAATGCTACGATTGTTTTTACTTGTTACAAAAGACCGATTGAGTGGTAACATAAGAAGGTGTTACGCCTGCGCTAGACGCATGGGTTTTCCAAAGTAAACCGTTTAGTACAGGTAAGGTTTTTCGCGGGAATTTGCTCAACGAGTATTAGTAGTACAAGAAAAACTGAGAATTTAAAGAAATGCTCTTCCATTTCAGTGTTGTGCTTCAGTTATAGATTTTCAGCTCCTGGTTTTTATATATGCGAAGCGACCACATTAAATAACTGCAATTGTAATGATAACTCAATACTCGTGAGATATTTGCGAGAATGCATGACCCAAAAAGTTGAATCTAGTCACTTTATGACTGCAAGAAAGAGCAAGTTCTAGTCAACCTTGGTAATATAAGAGAAACAACTGATTTATAACATTACAGCGCCGTCAACCACCTTATCTAATTTTCTATAGGATCCCTCTAAACAGGCTATTTTACACATTTAACCTTTTTGGACGTAATCACTTTTTTGCCTGCTAATTTTTGTTGTAGTTATCCACCAAGTGTACTCGTAGTCGCCGATTTATTTGTGCAGCAATGGTTAAAATTATTCTTCTCTCAGACTTGCGCATATCAGTGGGGCTATTATTATAGTCATACAACATGGATATTTCGGATAAAATTAGTAACTGGAGTCACAGATTGAATTCAGAATAGGGCCCGAATGACATGTCAGTGACTTCGAGTGCATGTTTACGTAGTATACGTTTGTACGTTAAAGGATGACCTGGACGCAGCGTATAAACACGAAATGCAATACCTCCGGCATAATGAGGTGACGTTAGATTTAATTTACGTTGAATAAAAGAGGAGAAAACGCCCAATTGCCTCCAACTTGTTATTCGTTCATCGAAATAAATACTTGATACGGCAAACATACCCATTCTTAAGTTAAAGGGGAATAAATCGGTAACCATTACTCCAATGACATATATCAGAAATTTGATCGGTTTGAAAAACTTTGGCGTCTGAAACTTGCGGTCAGTCTTATTCTTTCGCTTAGGCGCGACTACGCATCCTTTCTCTTAGGTGGTATCCTTGATTGTTATTGTGTAGGTCTTCTCCTAAGCGTGACATGTCAAGTGTTGTGAAGTGCAAAGCAGCATATTAGAGCATTGTTTGCAGTGCAATGAGTGATGCAAAAACGCCGAGCAACAGGATCGGATCGATCATCAGTAGCATTTTTTTGGAATTGTGTGCGTGACCAACACGCGAGCAGTAGGCACGTTTGTCGGACTGCCTTGGACGATTCCTTCATCTCTTGAATTCGCCATTTCGAGTGCCTCTTGCCATCAACTATATCTTCCTGTTCGCGTCGCACTTAGTGATGATAAGTAGTGGTAATTTATAAGTGATATCTCAATGTGGACGACTTTTGCACAGTAGAATACACCCAATGCCGCACTTGATCTAGTATGTGAGTAGTCATTATGCGAGCATGTCACGGGCTTGGCATCAATAATCTGAGACCACGCCTTCGCAATGTCAGCCCAGAATAAAACGCTGTGGTAGCTGTAGTACGAACATTTGCCAATTTTTTGTGGTCCATTAAATCAACTGTACAAGTTGCACTAAACGCGTTAGTGTTTGTAAACTCAGCGAATTATTTGGGTCATTTCCATCGTCGCTTTGAAAACCGAGTCACTGGTGTCGTCGTCACTGTTTGCAAGCAACCTGGACGACAGGACTTCGATATTTCTTACGTCGGTAATTAGACGTTACGAACTGGAGAATAGAACAGCTCTATTCATACATAATTACAGACAGTACTCGCCTTACAGCTGAGAACTTTCGGCTAAAATCATGACAGAAGTGGTGCTTTGATTTCTACTTTCGACCCTCAAACTGGATATTGACTCATTTCAACTCATCTACCTTTTAAGAAGCTGGACATACTCGTACGTTTGAAGGTCTGTGCATTTCTCTATCTCTCAGAGGTTCTCCTCACAGATGTGATAATTTCATTCGCCTTGCTACCAGTAATTACATCGATAAAATTACCCCTTTAAATCTCCGTGTACACCTGGTGGTCCGCAGGCTTTGGAGGAAGCGGCACGTACCTCATTGATCATGCACCATTACAGTTTTTAACCACGGCCTATTTTGATTTTCGAGCGATGAACACAAGCACTCTCAGTTTATACGAAACGTCAAAACGAAGAATAAAGATTAATGACCGATCTCATCATAGAAATGTCCAGATTAAGGGCAGCAGAGACCAATTTACTCTCAATGAATTCAAGGTATGGCTTATTGTTGTCTAATCGGGCGACAATGCCGGCTATGGAACAAAAGACAGCGACGTTCGTACGATCACCAAGAAAAATACCATATATGTTACATCTGCTATTTCTTACGCGCACAAGACGTAGCAACAAACTCGGCTGCGCTATGTCGAACCTAAAAGATCCCTGAATAAAATTGATTGTGGTATGGTGCTTTGTTCAATACTCTTAATATTGTACATGTCTAAGTCCCTATCGAGTAGAAAGGTCATAATGACAACGGGCGGACGACGTAGCACTACGTAGCACCACCGTTATTCCGTACTACGTAACTCCCTAAATAACAAGTTTGAGCACAGTATCCGTCCATTGAACAGAATTGTGCTCGTGTTATATCAACAATTAGTCACTTCGAAGGACGTTTGGCCTAATTAAAATATCTTTGTCTGATTTTCGAGTCTATTTGGTAAATAGGACAAATGCCGACGTGAAAGGAGTCGACTACCTAAAATTTATGGCTAATTTCACTCACTTTTGTGTCGTTGAACGTGGGACTTAAAAGACTTTACTACACTAACTCTAAAAAGTATTAGCTACAGGAAGCAATAATTTTTTTCCGAAAGCGGCTGCCGAAAACTAGTATCGTATCTGCAACGAGTGGCCTGCTATTTTCTGGAAATGGTGGATGGAAAAACGTTTTTTGAAGTCGGGAACGCCATGCTGAATTTTTGCTCTTGTAAACGGATCAAATGATAACATTTTATCCTGCCTCGGACATGTCATGGCATTTGTTGGATACAATGACCTCTGACAGTGCAGTGGATTGTGCGTCCGACTACCACAGGTACACGTACGTGCAGAGGAAGATTGATAAACGGAAAAGTTGTTTTCATGAAAGGTAAAGTTGAGCTGTGTTTAGGTTAATTTATTCTAATGAAAATTCCTATTCGATTTCATTACACAATGTTTAATTGCATACATGTATCGTAACTATCTGCATACCATATATTGCGTACATATATCGTGACTAAACTCTATTGGTCAGTTTCTTAATTTCTATCAGCCAATTAGCAGTGTATTACATCTGCAAAGCAATAAAATCGATTGAAAGTTATTGTGAAAAATTGTTTCTGTCCTTCCTGAATATTCATACTTGATACTTAGCTTGTGTTAATTATAATGTAACGGAGGCACCCCGTCACAGGTGGCTTCTTCCTCAATATCTTGTGATTTAATGGCATTCAACCAGCCCTTATACTAGGGCGTGCTCGATATAGCTACAGTCTCAAGCACTGTTTAATGAAGATCACGCAACGGGAGGAGGCAAGTATTTAACTTAACAGCCACAATCTCGAGAGCTGGTGCTAGCGTGGCAATACGGATGAAGCCATCAGCTCTAAACGCCACTGTGATCCGAGCAACAACATTTCGCTACCCACTGATCGCTCAATCTCACCTGGAATTGGTGTGGACTCGTGTCTATCGCAGGAAATGACTCTATAGGCAAGAGTGATTTTCCAGCCTCTGTACTTGTGCTGCAATGACCCGTTCTTCTGTGTTGGTAATGACAAGTACACATAATTCAAGCGCAACAAAACACATTAAGGTGATTGCATGCTGCGCATGTGTTTATTTGACTTCAAATTGGTGACTCATAACCAGTCAGAGCTTTATGCATCCCTTTGGTTGGCGGAAAATTTTGCGCTTGTGTTTTTCCTGTGGTGAACGAAATACGCGAGACGATCCAGACGCTAATGGCTATAATCTAAAACGTCCGAAGTGCAGCGGCAATGTAAGGCCCAGTCTGACAGTTCTAAGTCAACTGTTGACACTAGGTGGCATGTGCAGTCGTATGCAGCAAACATGGCGTTGTACCCGAAGTTTGTGGACGACAGTGAAGTGGAATGGTCGACGAGCAAGCAGAAGCAGTATGAATTATCGGTACGTTCCCGTTTGAGCGCACTATTGACAAAAATGCTCTGCTAAGCGTAAATGAGGTTAAGGCGCTGCCCACACACGCGACGAACGGAGAAAAAAGAGGGATTGAAGGTGTACATATTTGCGAGCTTTGTTGTAAATGCGCACTTTAAATTTTCTTTGCCTGTGTTTTGGCACTGACTGTATAAGAGGGCATTTTCAAATTTGGCTCTTGTGCTTACACAGGTATTTTAAAGTGACAAGTGGAAAGCTGGCCGCTTGATGCGCTCAAGTTTGCATGGCTAGCTTGGGAACTTGCGAAAAACCTATTGTATCTGTTGTGCTAGGCACGACTTGTTCTGTACTTAGCGGCGGTATCTCCACTTTACACCTTTTTTTATCCGTCAGCTTGTACATGGCAAAACGAATTTCCCTCCCGACTTAACTCAGGCCCCAACCTGGTATAATGGAGTAGATTTCGCGTTTTCATAAAAGCAAGCAGCGAATCCTTAAGTGCAACAAAATCTCGTCCAGGACTACATCCTACCACAGACATAGGCAAGCAGTAAAACCAACTTGTCGATCAGGTACTTAAGCCCTAATCGAGATCGGTGTGTTTCCACTTACATCCACAATTTTTTTCTCTCTGCTGGATTAGTCAGTTGGCTTGACACTTTAGTCATCACAGGGACACTCCGCAGAGGGCAAATGGAATTGGATATCCAGTCTAAAATGTAGACAGGTCTCTGTACTTGAGAAAAATGACAGATACGAATTTGATCACCTACCATGGGCTGTTGACGCACGAGGACTGGGAAGGGGCGATAAACTGCCGAGCCAGACAGACTAATTTGTTGCTGTAAAAAGCCGATAGGGAGGTTTTGGCTACGCAAACAATAGCCATGATTTCTACAACTTTTGAAACGGGGTAGCCCATTACATGAAATTGACACCAAAAGGTGTCAATAGGGATTTTGCCTAGCATGACAATATTCTACCAACATCATCCGAGATAGATAATACTGAAGGACTACTATCCCTTTTTGGATAGTATTCATGCGCTGCTCCGATATTTGGTTGATAAAAGACATAACAACTGTAACGGGTTAATCGTTACATAACAATTTATAACAAATTGTTGATAGAATATAACTATAAGGGTCAGATTCTCAGAATATTGTCATGAGGGCAAATGTTCTGCAGCACTTACGAGTAGTTCCTTATTGGTTGATATAGGCCATTATATCAACCGACGAAGACGCGCCACGACAGACGCACGCAATGAGTGGTGAGCAGATAGTTGATATACACATTTTATTCAGACATTGTTATGTGAGGATAAATAGTGATTTATTAACAAAGATTAACTATTATAAATCCAGTTCTACTTTTTACTTTAACCAATACTCGCTTCTTCTTACCGTCTGTCTTCCTCTGCACGTACGAGTGTACGTGAAGCTCCGAGGCACCGCCTTATTCTGTTTCCAGAATGAGTAGCTTGTACTGTCATCAGTACAAGCTTCAGGGTGCCCCGTTACACCTGTTAGCACTTCGTAGTCCGTCCAAGGACCGCGTTCACATCTAACATGAATATGTTAGATGATGAAGATGACCAAAGCTTTCACGCTACGCGTGGCGGCTACTCCCATTTGAGCGATGTCGAATGGGATGCGGTTGAACGAATGGGTTCAACCATGGGCATCCATGCTGTTTTAGCGTCATGCTGGAGGCTCTCAATAGAGATGCCCAACATGCTACTATCGCCAAGTTCATTCAAAATGAACTTGACGCAGAACGCGAGAAAGTAGCCTTGCTTCACCAACAAGGTTTTCAACAAGCAGAGTTGTTGAGAGAACAGGGTGCTCAACAGTTTGAGCTGTTGAGTCAGCAGCAGGCTGCTGCTGGCGGGTCGATGCACTCGCGTTGACCCGAAACCTTGAAGATTGACATCTCCAAGTATAGGGGGGTCGAAGAAGACTCCCTCTTGAGATGGTTCGTCGAATTGGATGACGCCATAAGGGCGCGTCGCATCGATGACGGGGATATGCAAGTTGCATTTGCCCAGTCAAATATGGCAGGACGTGCCAAGACTTGGGCACTGGGGCTCAAGTTGCACGACCCATATGCGTTTGGGTCGTTGGAAGTCCTTAAGTCGCGGATCAGACAAACGTTTGAACCGCCTAGAGCTGAGTTCAGAGCTCGAACCGAACTCTTGAAGCTCAAGCAGGGTAAGCGTGATGTGCACGCTTACGCGCAACATAAACGACATCTCACGAGTTGTATAAGTTCCAATCCGGTGGATGAACACACGTTGGTTTCGGTGTTCATGCAGGGTCTTGCGGATGGTCCCGTCAAGACTCACCTGTTCCGGCTTGAACTAGATTCACTAGAACAAGCCATTTCCATTGCGGAACAGGAAGACTTCAGTCTGAGACAGGCTCGCTCCA
Source organism: Peronospora matthiolae (assembly GCA_921007115.2). Taxonomy (NCBI): domain Eukaryota; phylum Oomycota; class Peronosporomycetes; order Peronosporales; family Peronosporaceae; genus Peronospora; species Peronospora matthiolae. Next base: position 120,644 of record CAKLBY020000193.1, read on the forward strand.
GCTCGACATCATATCGTCAACCGAGACGATATGACAACGGAGGTCCAGAGCCGATGGAACTCTGTTATGTAGAGAGCGAGAAGGCTCGCTCTACAGGCTACAAGAAGTTGCAGAGATGCAACAGATGTCAAAAGACAGGACACTACGCTTACGAGTGTAGTGCCCCTCGTCCAGTGTCTCGCAACACTGGGCGTAGTGACCGTCCACCCATGAGAAAGGGGCAGAGACGCGGGTCCGCTGTTGGTGCAAAGACGCAACAACGGGATGGACCGTCAAAAATGGACAGGATCAGTAGGTGTGGAGCACCCTACTGGTCCAGCAACGTCAAGAGAATTTGTGGGCCTCTTGATGAACGTTGTTCCCAGCACACAAACGTTGTGAGTTGCTGCTCTAGGTAATGAGATCTCACTCATTACCTTGAAACTCAAAGTGACGACTAAGTTGTTCCTTCGAGCTCTAGTCGATTGTGGGGCGTCCAACAATTTTGTGCGACGCCAATCGCTAAAAGATGGTCACTTCAAGTTCAGTGCATGTGACACATCTTCTACGAGGATGACAGTACGTCTTGCGACAGGCGCATCCGTAACCGTCATGAAGCGTATAGTGAAGATCCACTAAACACTAGAAGATACCCAATATGACGATGACTTTATCGTATTGGATTTGGATGACAAATTTGATGTCATCCTTGGAATACCGTAGCTCAGAAGGTACGAACCACGGGTAAACTGGCAACATCGAACTGCAACGATGCCTGTCGCTTGTTCTTCAGATGGCCATCTGATGAACGTTTTGGAGCGTCCACAAGCGTGTGGATGTACTACGAGTGAGTGCGATGGCTTCACTTGTGGTACGGTCTTTAGTAAGACTGCACAAAACCTTAGTGTAACAAACGGTTACACTTCGGAGCAAAGTTCCGGCGGCTGTGAGGAAACACAGGCTGCGCCGAAGTTCCACCACTCGAGTAAGTCGAGTGGACAGGGACAAAGATGTATCCCTAGCGGGGAACATCTAGAAGAGAAACAATCGATCGCTCAGGTTAAGCGAAACGATAATCCTAGATCGACTGGAGAGTCTTTCGTAGAGGATCTCGCCGTGGTTGCGCAACCACGCTAAAGGAAGTAAAGGGAACAAGTCCCAAGATTACAATTACGGCGGAAATAAGTTCCCCGAAACCCGCGGGAATAAGTCCCCGGGAAGCCGAAGGAATAAGTCCTTCGAGGCCTGAGGGAATAAGTACCCAGGAAATGACAGAGACATTGAATGTCATAGTCAATAACGGATCAAGTGTAGGCGCTTATACACTTGATCTGATTGCGCCTCCGAAGTTGACTTCGGAGATCACTCAGTTGCCAACGCTCGAACATAAAAGGTTCTTGCGTGATCTGCGTAGTGGCAAAGTCAAGCAGATCTGCGTACTCGTCGCTGACGACGAGTGTGTAACCGACATAAGGTCAGCAACAGTGTTTAATGAGAACGAGAGAGTTCTCAGTAGTTCATCTATGGACGAGAGTGTCCTAGATGAAAAGACATGAATTGAGCGATATGACTCCCAATCATGGGAATCGCTCAAGAAAAATCCTCTCTATGAAGATTTGGTTGAATTCAAGGATGTATTCCCTGAAACTGTTCCGTGCTAATTACCAAAGGATAAAGGTATTCGACACGAGGTCGAGCATAAACCAGGCTCGAAGTACTGTGTCATGAAGCAGTGGCCACTGCCTCGTGAACAAGTACTTGCGATCGACAAGTTCTTTGCCGATCGTTTAGCTGCGGGCCATGTGAGGGAATCAACTTTTTCAGATAGCTCTCCGACCTTCTGTGTGCGAAAAGCAACAGGAGGGTGGCGGATAGTGCACGCGTTCAACAAATTGAACGCTGCAACGGTACCGGCTCAGACGCCGACACCGAGGAAGGACGTAATCATTGATGGTATGTCAAAGAGTACCATCTTTTCGTCCATGGATTTGATGGATGGCTTCTATCAAATCCTTATGCGGGAACGGGATGTACCCTATACCGCAGTTAGAACGCCTAGCGGCATGCTCTGGGAATGGCTAGTAATGCCACAAGGGCTCAGTAATGCCCCTGCCACGTTCAACAGATGTGTATCACATCTGTTGAGACCAGTACAAGAATTCGCACCGAGTTATTTCGATGACGTATTCATCCATAGTCGGGCTCTGGATGGAAAGTCGGAAGTTGGGGTTCACAGATACCACGTCCGGCGGGTTCTTACAATCATGCGAAATCATCAACTGTATGCAAATATCAAGTAGTGTTTTTTTGCAGCAAGCGAAATACCACTTCTTGGGTGCATCGATGGTAAGAACGGTGTACGTCCTGATCCCGAAAAGGTCAAGGTGATCACCGACTGGCCTGTGCCGGTTGATGTCAAAGGTCTTCGAAAATTCCTTGGGCTAGCGGCGTATTTGCATAAGTATTCACTCAATTACGCCGAGATGACTGTAAACCTCTCTCGTTTGTTGAAAAAGAACGAGAGGTGGTTATGGAACGCTGAATGTCAGCGCTCCTTTGATGGTATCAAGCACAGCTTGATACTATCCACAGTCCTAGCAATTGCCGATCAGGACAGGCCATTTCAACATCCTGTGCCGCAGAAGGACCGCCGGAGAAAGTCTTCCCGGCACGGTCGTAAAGGGATTTCAGGTTGTCAATCCCTTCGTACATCTCAGTAGAGACACGTACGCGCCACCACGGGCTGGTAAGGAGGTAAGCCTCCTTAGGTGCTCGTGCAGAGTTGTTCACACAACATGGGCACGAGTCTCCCCAAGAGAGGCAGGGTAATCCTTTCTCCCTTGACAGACGATGCAGCTTGTAGCGTGCACCTGTGGGGGTTCGCTTTTCAAACTTATCACGAGCTTTGATAAGTTTGTCGTTCCAAGCGTCACGACCTACATCCTCGAGGTTATGGATGTAGGCGTTCCACGCCTGAAGTAGTGAGGGACCATCACGTTTGTGATTCCCACTGTACCATCGACTTACTAATACTATCGACGTTAAAAAATGTAAACGGATTATTTGTTTAGCTTTGACGACTACTACTGGGCGGACTTTCGTAGGCTGATGCCTTGTGGACTTGTGTAACCTACTAGGCGCAATCATAAATTCGCAAAAAATCCGTATCTGGCCGAATGTTACTTCTCTGCTCATTAGGAATTTTTTTCAATGCTATTTAAATCTGTTTTTAACTTTGAATGGACATTGCCCCGCGGTAAATGACAGTCTCAAACCTCCATTTACGCTCATAATGTAGTCAAGCATATACGGATACTAGAATATCGACATTGGAAGATTGCCAGAAGGAAAAATGGTGAAAAATCATTCAAAATCATGATCACTGTGAAAAGCTAAAAGGAAATTTTGATTCGCGGGAGATTAGCATAGCGGACGGTATCTTATTTTTAAATTTATTTCTTATCGTTAAAAAAAATTACGAAACTTTAATAAAAAAAAGCTTTTTCCTTAAAGGATCGACTTTTTTTCCTTCTTTTTGTAAAATTTTCTACTTCAAAAGGGCCTATGACTCAGTTGGTTAGAGTATACGCCTGATAAGTGTAAAGTCAGTAGTTCAAAATCCTATATGTGAGTCAGCTTTTTGAACAACTTCTCCATTTAATTCTAAAATTAAACGCAAAATCGAGAAATGTTAACAAATAATAGAATTTGGAAACAAAGATTAGTTGATATTGGTGTTATTGCAGCTAAAAATACGTTAAATTTTGGTTTCAGTGGTGTAATGTTACAAATATTCGGTACCGATTTGAATATGATTCCATGATTGTTCCAGATTCTCATCCATCTACCAAAAACGTGTTTACATTTACAGACAAATCTGATTCTCTGGATAGGGATTATCCATTCTCCCGAACTGCTTTGGTGCCGCATTTGTCGCCCCGACGGATACTGCAAGTTCAAAACGTGAAAAGTTTGTGAATAAAATTATTAGAAGTAAATTTAAAGTGGTGCGACTTTAGACTTCGAAGTGGTAGGTTTCTTCGTGCGGGTTTAAAATGAAATTCAAACAAGTGACTCATGGCCAAAAATGCATAACCGGGTCATGCACCAGCATTGGAGAGCTTTTGTTGACCTTCAAGTAACTCTTGATCGTCTTGCTGCTGTGACCTACATGGCTATGCATGTATTCAGCGGTAAAAAAGTGGAAGATTGTTGCATAGCATTTACATTTCTGTGATGCAAAACTCACGGAATTCCGATGATCCAATATCGAAGCTGATATCTCTTAGGATTCGGTGTTTGGACGTCGAGATTCAGGAGGGGGTGAAGCCTCCAGGATTATATCTAATGGTGAGCACTGCCACCATTAGATATAATCCTGGAGGCTTAGTCAAATTTGTTAGGCACTCTCTCGACGTTAGAACATAACAGTTGCGCATTGACATCTACCGGAGAGGTTATAGTCGGGGACATCTTGCTGACTCTTTTTGCATAACGTGACAAATCCAGCCAGAATTTGAACTAAAACTTGAAGAAACAGTCTGACTTGATAAAATTTTGCCTAGTTTTTTGCGGTAAGGGTGCAAAATTGGTCAAACGCCTGAAACTGGATGTCAAATAGTAGATACAGATGCTTGAATAAAAGCTACAGGAATTTCTGAACCTCCCAATAAAACTATAATAATCAAAGGAAAAACAATTTGCAATAAAAATAAAAATTACACTTAACATGGTCCGAGCAAACCCTGCAAAATTTTTCAATGAAGCATAGCTGCCATCAAGTTTTTAAAAATTCGAACAGGTATAGTTTTAACCCGTAAAACACAAGAAACTAATTCAACATAATTCGTATTTTCTAAACAAAAAAAAATGACATTATTGGGGACCGACCCTTAAGATTGAATAAAAAAGAGCCTTATAAAAAAAGAATGGTCAATTGTGATAAAATTTAAATGTTTAAATTTAGAATATTTTAAAAAAGACGTTTCGAATGTGAAACTTATGTTAGATACTATGATAATTTACTGAAAATCATTTAGTAGATATAATTAATAGATCAGGTGAAAATAATTTTCATTAATTAAACAATTTTTTACATGTGCAAATTAATTTTAGAATGTGGTAAGGTCTCTTTTAGAGGGATAGTTGATACCGTTACAAATTGTAGTAGAAATAGCCGAACACCATTTGTCTTGGTCTATTGACGACTTTGAAGGTATGAATGGTGAAGATGATGTCAAATACAGATGGGGCTTTTTTCTGGAGACAGCTGATGCTAATTTTTTAGACATTGTCGCAAGGATAGTGAGCTTCGGATGTTTTTGGGGATCGAAGCAAGGTATAGACGTACTTATGAGCTGGTGGTGCAACTTGGCTGTGAATACGAACTTTGATATCCTGATCAATACTCAGTATCAGCAAGAAATTCTCGCGCAATGGGCAACAGATCTTATCTCAATCACTTGTTGACCCGAACTATGAAAGGCACGCAAACATCAGTTGAGTCACACTTAGTCATCTTAGGCGAATGCTTTAACTGGGCTAGGTCTTATAATCATCCCTTATCCTTCAGATTTTGTAAAATGCTAATTCCTAGCTGCTGCTTATCACGATCGAATCAAAAGCAGATGTTATGCTTTGGTGATTTATTAAAGCTATGAGAAATTTACATTACTTTTTGGATAATCAATATATCTGCAGGGACTGAAAAGTCTCACACTATATGTGGGATGTATACCGCACTTGGTCATTAAACTTTAATCATGAACATTATAAATACGGCGAAAATTCATTTTCTATCCGTGTATTTACCTTACACTTATTATAGTCCTACCGGTCGGGGCGGGGTCTCGGTCTTTCGTGAAGCGTAAAGGAGAATCAATGTAGAAATTAAGAAAAAATTTTAGCAAATTTCTTGCTGTGACATGTTCTCATTGGTCTGTTTAGCTTTATGGAAAAAAGTTATAGCCGATTGCTTCAAGCTGTGGGAATACATGACCAGCCTTTCGGTGGTGATTATCGGATACTAGCTAAAGATCTAGAATATCTATTTCTTGCTAGTAGGACACCTCTGTATGGAAATTCCAAATCATCGCTTTGTCTGCGAGGAGAAATTGCAAGTGCAATTTTAAGAAGGTAGTTATTTGGACAAGGTTGACCTGCAACTAAAAGGTCTTGCTGATCCTTTAAGGATCATCAAATTTTGTGTAAACTCAAAGACATTAGTAACGGGGTTATTTCTAAGCCTCGGTAGTAGATCCTAATGACTCAAAAGCTGTAATAATAGTGTTACATTCAAGTAAGATTTCACTTAAGCTGAAAGGTTTTAACTAAAAGAGCTTAAATCGATCGCTACAATGTAAAATAGTTAAGTAAATAAATTACCCTATAAAGCGCTTCATGGAAAATAAAATCTTTTCCCGAGGAACTTCAGTGACTTCTCACAAGTTCAGGGGCTTAGAGAGCTTATTATAATTTGCTGTTGGAGCACAAACTAATTTGGCATCTAATCATTGGCAGGGCGTCGGGCTAACAAATGAATGCAGAAGCGGGGTCCGAGACATTGACTACAATAAAGGTCAAGCTATCACTTGTAGGCCCAAAAGAATTTTTAATACATTGGAACGACTAAATTGGTCCATCCTTTTTTGAGGATACTGAAAAACAAAGAAAAAAGATTTGTACGCCAGCTTCCAAGTTTCTTTCCGATGACGCAACACACAATCGGACGCAAAGCTCGCTTAACTTTATGCAATAACCATACATAAGAGCCACGGGCAAACATTGGTTTATGCTGTTAAATATTTTGGAAAGAAATATAGAACTCTTTCATTGATTTTTGTAGCGCTATTAAGATTTTAGCACATTCGACATTTATCTGTTATACCATGTTCTTACGACCGACTGTACGACATTTGATAATCGAAGGGTTTGCCGCCACGATACGTGAAAGAGTTAAGGTATACCGTGCTGGCCGGGAATGCTCAAAATGAAAAGCTTAATTATATATTTAAACGCAAAATAATTTATCTTGAGGATAAAATTAATTAATTCTACATTTTATTCATAAATTTGTCACTATACATGTCAATAACCTATAGGACTCACTTCGAGCACGAAGGGCGAAGCCATCAGTGACTACGCACAAGGTTGTATGCCTTTACGGTATCAGTAAATTGGACCTTGTTTTGTTTTAATACGATACAATAAGTTTCCATTTTGGGCTTTAGCTGCAAAAAATTGCATCTGTCTTTCGTCGTTGGGCTTACACCCTTGGCTTTCAACTTTTAGACTGCCCTTTGGGCCTTCTCGTTTTGTATTCTACGTTTTGGCTGACCCTTTTGCTCCTTGCCACTGTGGGCGAGTCAATTTTGGCTTCAGGAAAAGGCTTTACCCTTGTGGGCCTCTGGCGATTTGTCTTTCGGGCTTCGCGCCTTCTGTCCGTTGTTGTAACTCCATCCTTAGCCATTTTGATTTGCTTAAGCACCTGTTTGTGGCAACTTCTTGCGCCCATTCAAGTCAATTGTTGCATGCGCACATTAAACGTATCGGTGTCTTGCTGTTATTACATCCCCTTTACGCCTGCACCCAAAACTACATCAGCTTCACTACTGGCACCTTCGATTTAAGGCTTTGTATTTAAACACTCGATTCATCTCTATAGGGGGGAAATATGTTCATAAGACAGGGTCTAAAAGCTATTCACAACACACAGCACCCGAAGGTGTTTATTGCAAGCCACCACATTTTTTGCCATTTCGTAAACTACCTACAATTTTCCAAAAAGGTACACTGTGGAAGTAGAATTCGTGCCAATTACCCATGGCATGTGGATCTAGAACTCTACATCAAGACAGAACTAAAGATATGGAAGTGGAATAGGATTCAAAACAATTAGGTATACGCGATATTTGTAAATTTATACTCTGGTCCCGTGACTTTGGCTTTCTAGCTTCCGGATCCGGTCGTCTATGGTCTTAAAATATGGCCCTTTCTTACTATACATTTCGACTACAAAAAGTATCAAATACGATCATTGCGGATTTTTGATGCCAATTAAATTACGATAGGTTTCTAAAAACTTTACTATACTTTTATTTGTTTGAACCACTGTCTAGCGAACATGATAATTAGGCTGATTATAAGATACAGTGTAATGGAACTTATTTTGTGATATTAAATAGATCTATGATATTGTACTAATCCGTCTGTTTTTCTGTAAATAAATCGGTGTACTGTAATGAGACACCTGTTACTTGTACTGTCGCAGTAAAAGCTACTTCTACTGATCACCGAGTTAGGTAGTGCCACGAGGCTTCACTTACGGACGTCGTGCAGAGGATGGTTACAGCACGGGAAAAAAAGGTAAATCAGATTTGTATTTATTTTAGTTAATCTCCTGTCAAATAACCATATTGAGTCGAAGTTTAACGACACATTTACTTTTTGATATGTACAGTAATTATCTGCCCACCAATCATTGCGTTCTTCTGTCGTGGCTTGACTTTTTGTTAAATTATATCATTCTATGTTAACCAATGAGCCATCTATACTTCTGTAACGCAATTTTGTTTTTAAAGCTAGTGTTGTAAAATATTCAATTTTTCCTTTTAGCAGATTCGTACGTGATATTTAGCTTGTGCAAACCATCACGTAACGAGGGCATCTCTTTAACCCTGTACATTACCATCGATTACATTAGCGAGTATTCAATGAATGAGTCAATCTTTTTAAGTGAGTCTGGAGGAGGTAAGCACATATTTAATAATTTTGACGATTTCTTCGTTCTTCTGGATGGTTGACAAGTCCATGTAATGTGAAGTCAAAGCTGCTATAAATGCAGCGATGAGATTGCGTCTGCTGCGACAGTTGAAGCAAAGGCCGCAAACGCAGCAGGCTACAAAATGCCTGCTGCTTGTTCTAGTCCGGGCCCACGCGGTGATGCGACGGATAGCCTCAAGATTACTACATCAAGCTGATATACCCTATTGAGTTGGACGGCAACACTGTGTCAAAGATTGCTGCCACATAGACAGAGACGAAAAAGGCGATGAAAGAATCGAGCAAGTCGATTTCTCGAAGCGCAATTTACTTCGCTGAGCGTCGTGACATCTTCGGGTCGTCCGACGAGTCGGGCGCATCGTTCCCAAGGCGAAGTTGTTCGCCTGAGAGCAATCAGGCGGTGGCAAGAGCCAGTCGAACAAGTATCACGGTAACAAAATTATGTGTCACAATCAAGACAAACGTGCTAGACGTGGTGTCTTTACTTCTATTGATACCACGCAGAAAGCCAGAGATTGCGAAAAAATATGCGTTGCTCAAGAGAAGAAAGCGTAAATGCTTTTCAGTGAGTATCAGATCATTTGTCCGATACGGTAAGTGATTGTTATCGATGGAGCTTTTATTTCGTTAAGGCTTCATGGCCTTACTATTTCGCGATATTTTTGAGCTAATAATTATTTCTACATCGATGATTCTCTTATAACATGGATAATTTAGCGGGATCCGTAAGCATGATGAACCCTCGCTTGTACGGGCGTGAAACGCGCTTATCCATAATGTTGCAAAAAGTGAACGCGAAAATTCTGACTTGACAACTTTCCCTGTCTCTCAATTGGTTTGAGAAGCGGACTTCTACCATGTCGCATTATAAACCGCATCTGCTATCAAGATTTAGGATGACCTTTCTGGTGTGATGCATACCTAAATGTCATACAAATTGTCACGAGCTTCAAAGGGCTTACTCAAGGACCGACCCCTGGTAGAGGGCTCGTGTTTCTTAGAATATGTATGAGGGGATAACTAATTTGTCATACCTCTACAACCGTGCTTGGCGTTCGTGCTCCGAGGGCTTTCGTCGGCATCGAATGTGACTTGTCACATTATTCGACAAGTTTAACACGTCTAAAATTAGTTGCGATCGGGCTCCTTAAATGTCCACCGAAGGCGGGTAGCTAAGCCACCAGGCGAGGTGACTCGTCCAACATCCATGCTTAGAGAGGTGGTTCAACAGCAGTTACATGATCAAGAGATAACCACCGTTCATATTAACATATTGGTGAGGCAAAGGAAAGAACGCATCCTCAAATGATCTTGCAGCGCCGATCTGATGCTGTGAATCAGCTTGACTGTGATACTGTGAGTCAGCGTGACCGCGTAAAGTGTGAGTTGCACAAGGAAAACGCACACGAGAGAGGCAGGAGTCTGGATTTGTTTGGTAATATAATACTTCTAACCTCAGATCGGAAGAAAAAATAGCCGAGTATGCCTTTTACCAATTTTAAAATGAGCGAAACAGCGTTATTTTTTTCGACGAGCTGATGGAAGCTCTTCAGTATCTCTCTCGGATCCGCGGAGCGATCTCCTAATTTCATACGCGGGCTAATATCCAGCATAGTGAGCATTGGTATCTGCTGGAGATGCTTGAGTGCAAGGAATTCTCACTGGAAGAAGTTTCGCACTGATAGTACGGTCTACGGCGAACGACGTAGAACGTAGGATGCGTGCGCATCTTACGAGAATTTTTAATCGTGTGTGTGTTTTCAGTGCGGCGCAGCACCCGACATCGACCGATAAACTTTTACAGTTGCTTGTTATTATCCACGTTAGCTACTTTGTGTTGAGGTAGATTGAATGCATATTGCAGGAATACATCACATTTATAAAAAAGGTTTCTCTTCCATTATTGTCAGGATTTTGTTCTTGTTGATCTACCTTCTTTAGGGTAGAGTCTTAAATGTAACGGACACCCGTTTCGCGAGCCAGTGTGAATTCACCGACTGACTTATGTCTTTAGTCATAGTGCTTTTGAAGGATACTGCAGCAATTTCACCTGTTGTATCAGTGAGTAAGTTGTTTCGCTGCTGTGGCGCACTTTTATGAGTATATCCAAATCACGTATTTTGGTTGGCCAGAGAGTTAAGTTATACTCACTGCTGTAGACGTTCTTGGCCGTAGCTCATGTACTGCATCTATTGGCGATGCAAAGTCATTCATTCGTAGTATTGCGGTGGTACGCAAGACCATCATTTTTTGGCGGTGGCATCGACGCCTGTTGAGCAACAAAGACTGTTCACAAACAAGCTTGCTGCCTCTGCAGCCAGTTCATGCGATAGAGACTTTGTCGACGTAACTTCGACTGTCACTAATATTGTTCATTCCTTCCCTCCACGGTGGTACGTCCAAGCGCAAGGCAGCCGTGACACAGTCGCGTGCTTCGTGCCCTTGTGGCGGCGGCTTAACAGTTGCTCAACCATGGGCACACGAGACGACAGAGTCGATCTCGGGATGTAATGGGTATTCGATATTGCGTAGTGCCACGTCCTGTCCGTGTTGGTACGACGCAACGAGGTGGGTTCACAGCCCATCGGCGCCACATGAGTAACGATCGCAGGGATTCTTATCTACATCGAAGCCGCACTGCTTTGTTCTTTTTCGTCATTTGTGGCGCTGAAGTTCACATACGCAAGGCTTATTCCTATCTGCGACATGGACGTCGTTGACGTGTGTCTTCGGACGCACTAGGCGTAATGCCGATCAAAATAGTATTGTGGTGGGTAAGAGAATCCTCGCCCTTAATTTCCTTTGCTTCATTAAACACGAAGTGATCGACATTGGCGTCGAATGTGGTGACCTCATAATCAGCACGTGATGAGGGAAGGCCGGATTGGCTATTCTTGGAATTCGTCTCTCCCTTATGCCAGAGCCACACCCTGTACGCGGAAATAAGCGGATGGCGTAAGCCATTCATGAAATGTGGCGTGTGCGTCGTTGACGCAAAAAATTATTTTTTAAGCGAACCTCAACAACGGCATAAAACCGCTCCAATTTGTAAAAGATGGAACGCTTTTTAAAAAAAAATCTCCTCGAGTACACGATTTGCGCGTTCAATCTGACTATCTGTTTTTAAGATGGTCAGACGTTAACATCTTTGAGCGCACTTCGAGTGTTGGAAACACGGAACACCAGAATTCTGCGGTGAACCGCGGATCTCGATCGGACAAAATCCTTCGATTTAATTCATGAAGGCGGAATACCGTGTCGATTAGACACGATCACAATACTAATTCGTTAATTTATTTAGGTGCAGCAACCAGATGTACAAATTGCGGAAACTGTCAACGAACACAAGAATAACAGTATTGTTGTGAGAGTCTGAGGATTATTTAAAGACAAAGTTCATTGAAGCAATTTCCTAGCACTTAAACGGATGGGGCGGAGGCTGCAATAAGGCTCGAAAGGAAGGCCTGGACTTCATTCGTTGTAAGACTTCACAGGCCCGGACGTGCTTGCGCACAAATTGAAACTTAAAAGGCCAGTGTAAGTCGCCGCTTATTGTAAGATACGCTTTCTCAAGACCACGATGTCCATCAAAAGGGGCGTCATAATTAGAATACGTGACAAACAATCGCAAATTACCATCACCTTGTATGATGATACAATACGTGTCGCCTGCAACAGCCGAAGATTGTAGCTATCCGTTGCTAAATGTATATTTCTGTAGAAGATCAACATAATGAATACAAATGTTTATGTCTTTTTTTCTGTATTGGTGCATTTTGTATAGTTTTTGAAGGTTGAAGACGAGACACTCGAAGTTAGTACCGCGAAAGTGGTCTTACCAGCGTCGGGTGGATCAGAACCGGGTCGACTCGAGAGTGTGTCAGAGAAGACGTCAATTTGTTTGGCTTACTCTCGACGGAAAAGCTTTACTGCGCAAAGAATGACAGCTAAATTGACATCCGCTGCAAGAGTGTGGACTGTTACGGCCAAGCGTAATGCCGCACGGTCCGTATAAACGATGAAGGGTCTACCACCAAGCAGATCGACTCTAAACTCATCCAGCTCGTACGTCATAATAAGGAGTTACTTGTCATAAAAGCGGTAGTTGCGCTCAGCTGGTTGCAGCTTGTGTAATTAGTAACAGATTACACGATCCGCATCGTCTGCAGCATACTGTAATAATGTACTGTCGATTCAAAGTAGCTGGTATAACACGCCAGGTGCAATAATTTGTCTTGGTCTGCAAATGACGAAAAACTGGCGAGTGCATGAATCTATGCTTGATTACGTCGAAAAAGAGCTGGCATTTAGCACTTTATACCCACTTCTCGCCCTTTCAACAAACGAGAGGGATGCACAGTCATTTCGGCGTAATTGTGTGACTATTTTGCAAATACGCCGCTAGGCCAAGAGATTTTGAAAGTCTTTTGACATCTATAGGCACCTACCAGTCGGTGGTCACCTTCTTTTCTAAATCGGGCGGGACGCCACGATTGCTCACGATGTAATCAAGAAGTGGCATTTTGGTAGCAGCAAATGCGCACTTCTCTAGATTAGCGTACAAATCACGCTCACGTAGTAATGTAAGAACTTTCTGGATGTGGAGTCGGTGCACTCTCACATCCTACTGTCCATCCATATTCCGGCTATGGACATACATATCATTGAAGTAAGTGGGCGAGAATATAATTAAGGATGTTATTACTTTCTTTACCCACCTGTTAAGTGTGTCAATGGCATTTCTTTGACCTTGCAGCATTACTAACCACTCCCAAAGCGTGGCACTCGGGGTGGTGACTGCCGTTTGAGGAATTTTCCTTTTGCACATAAGGAGCTGATAGAGCCCGTCCATTAGATCTACGGATGATAAGATGGTAATCTTTTTATCTATAATGACCTATCCCCTTGGTTTTGGGTTTAAGCCAGTACTGTGGTAGCATTTAACGTTTTTAAGGCGTGTGATTTCCGCCACTCTCCCATGAACATGATTATAATGAGAGATACATAAAGAGGTATACTTCCTTATATGACCGGCTGCTAAGCAATGCACAAAGAATTTGTCGATCGCTAGTACGTTGTCATGAGGCAGTGGACATTGCTGCATGACACAGTACTTCAAACCCGTTTTCTAGTCAATTTCGTAAAGAATACCGTTGTCTTTAAAAACCTCGCAAGAGGCTGCCTCTAAAAAAACAATACTAAATTCCTTTTAATCACTATGGAAAGATTTGTCATTGCTTTCCCATGATTGGGATACATATCGCTCATAGTCGAGTCTTTATTCTGAGGACACTCTAGTCCATTGATAAGTACATTTGGTCCCTTTTGCTCTCAGCGAATACCATTGCCGACCGAAAATCGGTTACATGCTCGTCTTCTGCGATGAGATTGCAAATTAAATTAACTATTCCACTGCTCACGCAAGAACCTCTTTTGTAAGATTGTGGGCAATTGAGTGCTCTGTAAGATTTTTTTGGAGGCAGAATCAGATCAATCTGGAAAGTGTGCATACTTGATCCATGATTGACAAGGACATTCAATGTCACTGTTATCGTATGGTACTTATTTTCACTGTTGAAAGGGGACTCATTCCCTTACTAGCTTCTTAAGATGAACTATCACATGAAACGAGTGAAATTAATTCCTCTCTTTTTCTATGGCGGTGGTAGCGCTACGGCGGCCAGGGTTTCTACGTGCGAATCTCCAATCGCATAAAGATCATCGTAATGTCAATCTTGGGCAACCGGATAATTGTAACTAAAGTGTTGGCCGTTTAGTGTAAATTCAGTTCCTAGTAAGCTTGAATTAGTAAATTGGTGGGCCTTCAGCACGACCTGTAGTTTAACGCAGTCGCTATCTGGTCCATTGCGTAAAAGAAATTACGCCGTGGCCATCTATAGTCGTACAAACAAGCAAGACACACGCGAGGCCATAGCACTCACGTTTAGTTTGCCCAAATTTTAGCAAGCGCTCCATAGCGCTCATCAGATGATCATCGAATGAACAAGTGACAGGTATGTCGACTGTTTGTCTGTCCCAGCTGACTTGTGGCTCGTATTTTCTAAGCCACAGCAGTGCAGGATAATATCAAATTTGTCATTTAAGTTAAATAAAATTAAGTAAGCATTGTGTGGGACTCCCTTCAGTGTACAGGTAATACCCCACAACACGTTTCATCACTGCTATGGATGCACCTCTCGCGACGCGCACCTTCATTCTTGCTATTGGGATCTCGCGCTCGATATATGCAAGCTCTATGTTATCTAGCAATTGGAGTTGTACAACGTTCTTCGACACCTCAAAAACGACTAGGGCTCAAAGTGACATGTCCTTTGCCACTTCGAGTCTCAAGTTAATGAGGGAATCCTCATTACCGGATGAAGTAACACACAACGCTTGCATGTTTGAAGTAGTTCTTGTCGGTAGGCCTGCAAATTCACTTAGCGTTGCTGAAATAGGTATGGTTCCCCAAACCTACTGAACCTAAACGTATTTTGGTCGTCCGTTACAATGTTGCCTTTTCGCAACTGTGCCAGACCTACGACTTGAAGCCTTTTTGTCCACTTGACAGTAGCTGTTTCTCGTAGTTCGTGGTACTTCTCTCGGAGCACTGCATTCTTATGCAAAATTTCCTGGCTTTTTACACCCATTGCATGTCTGTAATTTATTATAATCAATAGTGCAAGAGCTTTCACTCTCAGCGTAGCAAAGGTTCTTCATTTCTGGACCTCCGCTTTCCTGTTGCCTCAGTAAAAGATAGAAGTTTGAGCTTAAATGAAATTTTTTACGCTAAATACTTTGTTTCCCAACTCGGATTGCCTCTTGCATGGCATCAAATTCAAATGGAATGCAATAGGTCCAGTTTGGACCGTCTGTGAGACCCTGCGTAAACAGCGTGATCACCGTTTGTTCATTCGGCGGATTAAATGTGATGCGATGCAACTTGTAAGATGACGTATTTACTGAATGTACGGGTGTGCATCACTTTGCCTGGTTTAAGTTTTACCAGTTGCAAGCCCTGAACTCAGCTCGCGGTGGTTTGAAGTTTAGCCTAAGCAGGGACTTGAAGACTATATACGATACAGCGACAATTGATTCGTTTGGCTTAAAACACAAGGCTCAAGTCTTCGCACGCCATGCCGACAATGTGGCAAGCCCTAATGGCGTCATTTAGCTTTAAAACAATATCAACATCCAATCTTCTCTAGCTGCTTCATATTCTGAGATGTCAATTTTTCGTGATTCGGGTCAACGTGTGTGTGTCTTTCCGCTAGCAGTAGCCTGCTACTGCCTCAAAAAGCTCAAACATCTGAGCACTCTGTCCCCTCAACAGTTTTGTCCATTTAGACCCTTGTTGTTGAATCAAGACTACCTTACTACAATCAGCGTCAAGTTCATTTTGAATGAACATAGTAGTAGTGGCATGCTGCCCGTCTGCACCCAGTGCGGACAGCATTGCACCTTCGGCTTCTTTCTCTATCTTCGAGCTCAATCTTTCGACGTCATCTCATCTGATTTGACTCAAATCGGAGTAGCTCTCGTGCGTTAAATAAAGTATTCTGCTTCATTATCCAACATGTTAATAGTCGTTGGACGGACTACAAAGTGCTATCAGGTGTAACGGGGCAGTGGTACCTTGTACTGTCATAGTAAAAGCTACTTTAACTGACCACATAGCTAGGTGGTGCTACGAGACTTCACGTACACGCGTCACGTAGAGGAAGGGTATATTATGAGAAAAGGGTTAAAGGAGAACTGTATTCATTGTAGTTAATCTTCCTGAAATGATAGTCATATTTAGTCGACGTTTAACTACATGTTTATGTACAAAAATGCATTGTAACTATCCGCTCACCAAATGCTGCGTTTTTTTTATCTTGGGATAGCTTTTTTGAGTGGAATAATTAATCTATATAACTTTTGAGAAGTGTACTATTTTGGCAACAATAAATTGCCTTTTCAGCCAGTATTGTAGATATGTTTTGTTTGTCCAGACAGTATATTAGTACCTAACATATAGCTTGTGCAAACTATCATATAACGGAGGCAATTCGCTACATGTATCTAACACGTACTAATTGTTATCAAGTCTGTTACCTTCTTATAGGTGTATAGGTATGTTTAACGAAAATCTTAGGCCAGGTCACTTTCGTGATTTACGCAGGTGAATAAGAATGAAGTTGATAGTTAGTGAACATGATCACATACAAAATGCTTGACGCCCACAATAAATGCCCTGCCACGTTGCCGAAGTATACTGTACTCGTTTAAAGAATACATTAGTAACATCATAATCTTTCTTCAGTGTTTGCTGTTGCATCGCTTTTTACAACTTAAATCATTTCTTTGAATCGGATTACTTACATCGAGGGGCGAGCTGTAGAGCTTGTTCTTCTATCTGTACCTAGAGTCTCGCATACAACTTCCATCATTATGCATCCACGAGCCTCGGTGAATGCATATTTTTTTGTTCAAGCTCTATTTTTGTCCGCATTAACGCCATAATTGGGCTTTCGCCATCTTGAGCTACATAACGTTACTTTAATTGTATAAGCATGTACTACCTTGTCCTGCAACGCGGATGTGATCTTACGACAAGTGTGCAAAGCGGTCGCAAGGAAATTTACGGCTCACTTAGAGTAAGGGACTAGACGGTTCGCACACCTCAGCTAGGCCTTAAGCGTTATGATTGGTGGACACAAAATGGAACAGGTGGCTAGCAATAGTGCACCTAACCCCAGAGAGCAGACTCGATTTCTTTTGGGACAAGGGTAGATGACCGTTGGACCAGTTGGATCGCTCAATCCATCGCGAGACAACGCAAGGGAGAATTCGAGATCTCTTATCTAGGATTCGCGATTTTGACTTAGGGTCACGGTCCGGACCTAGGATCACGATCCGGACCCAGGATCACGATCCGAGGTCAAGTTATGGTAATATTTCGGGTAGACCACAAGAATGTTCGACTGCTAATACACCTGGTGTGGGCCACACCAGTACTAGAGGAGATATTTCTAAAACTGCGACGCGTGGCATCTAGTTAGGATATAAGGATAAGGCAGAGGGGTAAGTTATAGTTTGATTGGTTAGACTTAAAGAGAAGTCAGCTTATGTCAAAAGATGCACTCAATCTTTTCCGGTCAGGATCTTTAATCTCTTCCGGCCAGGATCTTTGGCCTCCCGACGAATAAGAGTCGCATTACTCGTCCATGTAAGCGTCGCACCTGGATCGTTTCGGCCAGGTGCGTTCAGGAATTATAAGGTAACTACAACTGCGTTTAAACGTAGGAAGACACGTAAAGGCAATGCATAAGATTGCGAGATGGCTCAAGTGGTCGATGCTCGGGTATCAAGTACCCTCACATTGGGCAAGGCAATCTCATTGAGAGCAGGGTAGCTTATAACAGTACCCCACCGACATCCCAGTGATCGCGCGAAGGTTTCCGCCTGATCATACAAAACCATCCTCAACACGATCAAGTTTTCCCACGACACGAGTCCACCTGGAAGAGTGCAATTCACCCTACCGATGGTCACACAGCGTGAGAAAAGCGATAATACACGAAATTGGAGTACCTCCTCCGTCAGTCGGTCGTCTGGGCGGTAGTGGAGACTCGGGATCGTCTCAAGAATTGAGTGATCACCACTCCACTACGCAAGTAATGGTCTTAAGCTAGATGTCGTGTATCGATTAGCTGATGCAAAAGAAAACTTTATGTATCCGGTACTGGTCTAGTCATAACGCAAAATTTACTTCGTTCTCCTCGTCGAATCAAAAAAAGAAAGCGCCAGCACTTGGGTCTATCGCGCGTTCGTGCGTTTTCCACCCGTAGTCTACTAAACACATTTGTGAAACGTTATACCTGCAATATTCCATTGTGTCATCTAAAGACACATCCAGTTGTAAAACACAGTAACGTTTTTTCTATTTATGTTAATTCTCCATAAATTTAAATTATAGGAACGAGTTTGCCCTTACCGGTTGCTCCAAAATATTCAATTACTTTTTACTTTATTGGTTCTAAGAGCGCCTGAAGCAGAAAATTATTCTCACTACTCCAGACAAATGTTAAAAGCCTAATTTTCTGCACCAATGAAAGATCACGCTTATATTCTATAAAACTTACATTTAAAAAACTTCACAGCAGTCACAATGTGTAAAGGGGCACCCTGAAGCTTGTACTGGTGACAGTACAAGCTACTTATAATGAAGACAGAATAAGGCTGTGCCTCGGAACTTCACGTACACTGGTACGTGCAGAGGAAGACGGTAAGAAGAAGCGAGTACTTGGTTAAAGTAAAAAGTAGAACTGTATTTATAATAGTTAATGTCTGCAATAAATCACTATTTGTCCTCGTCTAACTATGTCTAAATACAAATGTGTAAATCAATTATCTGCTCTCCACTCATTGCGTGCGTCTGTCGTGGCGCGTCTTCGTTGGTTGATTTAATGGCCTATATCAACCAATTAGGAACTACTCGAAAGTGCTGCAGAATATTTGTCCTTATGACAATATTCTGAGAATCTAACTCTTATAGATATATTCTATTAACAATTTCTTTTAAATTGTTATGTAACGATTCACCCCGTTATATCACCCCCCTTAACCATCAGTCACTTTAGTGACTGATTGACTAAATGGATACTCGTCCCAAATCATTTGGGACAGGGTTCGCACTTGTTGGTCCGAGTCCACTTTCCAACATTTCATCGCATGGTTAACAAACCCATGCGATGCGCGAGCAAGGCCGCCGAGAGCGCGTCCGCACGTCTCTGTGCGGACGCCAAAGCAGAAACCGCAGCAACTGATGTCTCATCGGTTGCTGAAGCGACCCAGCCTGTGTCACTTGGTGATGCAGGCGCTGGTCATGAAGACACTCATGTCTTCACAGAGTATGAGCTCGGTGTCTCATACTCTCCTGATTCGGAAGACGGATCCGTATCGACGGCGATTGAATCTAAGCCGCCTGCCAAGCGTGGCATGGATGATGCTTTGCGTCGTAGCATCTTTGGTTCATCTGATTCGTCACATGAACCATCGCCAAAGCGAAGGCGCTCAAGATCGCGAGACTCGGGCGCTCACAGTGGTGTCGGTTCTCCTTTGGACACCACTTCGCAGCGAGGTGCCAGTACTTCTGACGACACATCGCAAGAAGAGCGGGAACGCAGTGTGTTGCGTCTCGCTCCCAAAAAGAAAGCACGGCTGCCTCCAAAGTCAGTCATGGATCGCTTGTCGGCGACGACAAGTGATCGCTATCGAACACGATTGTTCGATTCGTCAAGGATCCATCACCTTGACCCCAGCGCGAAAAACTATCGCGCTGAGAATGATTTCTTCATCGATGCTTTCTTTGAGCATCGGTGGCACATTGGGAATCACGTGATGGTCCCTCACTGCTTTAAGCGTGGAACGCCTACATCCATAACCTTGAGGATGTGGGTCGTGACGTTTGAAGCGACAAACTTATCAAAGCTCGTGATAAGTTTGAGAAGAGAAATCTGACAGATGCACACTATAAGCTGCATCGTCTGCCTAAGGAGGAAGGGTTACCCAGCCTCTCATGGGGAGACTCGTGCCCATGTTGTGTGAACAACTCTGCACGAGCACCTATAGAGGCTTGCCTCCTTACTAGCCCGTGGTGGCGCGCACGCATCTCTACTGAGGTGTACGGTGGGATTGACAACCTGAAATCCCTTTACGACCGTGCCGGGAAGACTTTCTCCGGCGGTCCTTCTGCGGAACAGGATGTGCCGCGTCGTACTGCTCGACCAGACCCAGTACGTCAACCATCAGTCGGGAACGGGGCTCCCGAGAATCCCAGGACGGGGGATAGCCGCGCCACCGGACGAGATAACTCGTCCGACGTCCGTTCACGTCGCGGTGGTTCAACAGCTGCTCAACTAGATAGCGCTGGCCACCGCGAGGTTCCTCTAATAAAGGGGGAGGAGGAGGAAAGACGCTCTCCACACGATCATGTGGATCGGTGGTTCCCGAGAGCTTCTTTGATCGCGTAACGCAAGGGTTACGCGACTATCTCGAACATGAGCAGAATAGGCGTCTCCAGATGGTGGACACTGCCTCGAAGCATCGAGCTGAGTTTGCCTTTGCTCAGCTTGAGCAACGAGAGATCTCTGACATCTCTTCGTGACGAGCTAAGGGTAGATCGTGGGATTGTTGATCGGTCTCGGGATGAGATAGCTGCTCTTCAGACCCTTGTCGATGCCCATCATCGGGATCACAAGGCTCTCTGCGAGATGCTTGAGCGCAAGGGCGTTCTTCATCGGAAGAAGCAGCGTACTGATGGTACGGCTTAAGCCGACCAACGTAAAACGTGGGATGCGTTCGCATCTTACGTGGTAACTCGATCGTGTATGCATTGCCTAGGCGATGCAATACACGAAATGGGCCGGTGTACTTGTGTAGAAGTTTACTACTACCCAAGTTAGTCACTACATGCTTTGGTAGACTAACCGTAGACAGTAGGACTAAGTCACCTTTATTAAATAAAAGAGTGTTTGCCCTTCCATTCTTGTCAGCGTTTTGCTTTTGCTTATCCACCGCTTCGGCGATGGAGTCTTGAACAAAACGGACTACCGTTTCACGAGCCAGTATGAACTCATCTGATGACTCGTTAGCTTCAGTGCGCTGTGAGTGCACTGCAGCAACAACAACCTTTTCTTCAGTGAGGGCTTCTGCACTCTCACTGGTATCATCTTCTTCGATATCGATGTTATCGATATCGGCATCAAACTCAATGACTTCTTCTTCAGAGCGTGATGAGCGTGAACCAAATCGGTTTTTGCTCGCGCGAGTCTCTCCCCCCCTAAACCAGAGTTACACTCGAGTGAGGTGGGTACATGCGGATGGCGTAAGCCATTCACGAAAAACGGTGTATGTGTCGTGGACGCATGCACCGAGTTGTTGATGGCAAACTCTACCATTGGCAAGAACTCACTCCAACTCTTAAAGGAGTGTACTTATCCTCGAAGTATCTCTTCAAGGACACGATTGGCACGTTCCGTCTGACCATCTGACTCTGGATGATCAGATGTAGACATCTTCAAGCGCGTTCCGAGTGATTTGAACACGGACCGCCAGAAATCAGCAGTGAATCGTGGATCTCTGTCTGATACGAGTTCACGGGGCAACCCATGAAGTCGGAAGATGGTGTCAATAAAGACACAAGCACAGCCACTTGCCGTGATTGTCTCTGGTACAGCCACAAGGTGTACCATTTTGCTGAATCTGTCAACAAATACGAGAATACCCGTATTCCCGCGTGCGTCTTTGGGTAACCCGAAGACGAAATCCATTGAGATGGATTCCCAGCACTCAGCCAGAACCGGTAGAGGCTGTAAAGGTGCACGCAGTGAAGGACTTGACTTCACTCGTTGGCAGATTTCGCATGCGCGAACATACTTTCGCACAAACTGATACTGGCGGGGCCAGTAAAAGTCTCGACTTACCGTGAGATATGTTTTCTCTCGGCCACGATGTCCTCCTATAGGAGCATCGTGATACTCGAACATGATCCGCAAACGCAGATCAGTATCATCTGGAATGACAACACGTGGCGTGTCACCAGAAACGGCTGTATAATACAGTAACCCGTCGCGAGTGGTGTATCGATCTGATGCAGATCGATACGCAGACGACAATCGTTTCAACGATTCTCGAGATGGCTGTGAGAGATGTGTCAACAACTTCACAATCTCACCATCTTGGGCGTATGCCCGCCTCACATCACCATACAACGTTGTAGATGGGACTGAGGACGTCATAACCGCAACAGTGACTGTCTCACTGTTGGGTTTCACGACTGTTTCAAAGTCGGGCCGAAGTGAGAGTGCATCAGCAACGACATTGAGTCGTCCTGGTTTGTACTCGACCGTAAAGTTGTATTCTGCAAAGAATGACAGCCACCGCGCCATTCGTTGTGAAAGGTGAGGGCTGTTTACTGCCGTGCGTAAGGACGCATGGTCAGTGTAAACAATGAAGGGTCTATCTCCTAATAGATAGACTCTGAGCTTCGCGAGTGCATGCTTCATGGCAAGGAGTTCCTTGTCATGCACTGGATAGTTCCGCTCAGCTGATTGCAGCTGACGTGACTGATAGCAGACGACGCTATTAACGCCTTCGAGGTCGTACTGCATAAATGCACAGCCGATTGCGAAATCGCTGGCATCACAGACCACATGAAACGGCCTGTCCTGATCGGCAATTGCTAAGCTGGGGATTGTATCAAGCTCTGCTTGATACCATCAAAGGAGCGCTGACATTCAGTGTTCCATGACCACCTCTCGTTCTTTTTCAACAAACGAGAGAGGTGTACAGTCATTTCGGCGTAATTGCGTGAATGCTTGTGCAAATACGCCGCTAGCCCAAGGAATTTTCGAAGACCTTTGACATCAACCGGCACAGGCCAGTCGGTGATCGCCTTGATCTTTTCGTGATCAAAACGAAAACCGTTCTTACCAACGATGCACCCAAGAAGTGGTATTTCGCTTGCTGCAAATATACACTTCTTGAGGTTTGCATACAATTGATGCTTTCGCGTGATTGTAAGAACCCGTCGGACGTGGTACCTGTGAACCTCAACGTCCGACTTTCCATCCATAGCTCGACTATGGATGAATACGTCATCGAAATAACTCGGCGCGAATTCTCGTACTGGTCTCAACAAATGTGATACACATCTGTTGAACGTGGCAGGGACATTACTAAGCCCTTGTGGCATTACTAGCCATTCCCAGAGCATGCCGCTAGGCGTGCTAACTGCGGTATAGGGTATATCCCGTTCCCGCATAAGGATTTGATAGAAGCCATCCATCAAATCCATGGACGAAAAGATGGTACTCTTTGCCATACCATCAATGATTACGTCCTTCCTCGGTATAGGCGTCTGAGCCGGTACCGTTGCAGCGTTCAACTTGTTAAATGCATGCACTATCCGCCACCCTCCTGTTGATTTTCGCACACAGAAGGTCGGAGAGCTATGTGGGGAAGTTGATTCCCTCACATGGCCCGCAGCTAAACGATCGGCAAAGAACTTGTCGATCGCAAGTACTTGTTCACGAGGTAGTGGCCACTGCTTCATGACACAGTACTTCAAGCCTGGTTTAAGCTCGACCTCGTGACGAATACCTTTATCCTTCGGTAATTCGCACGGAACAGTTTGTAGGGAATACATCCTTGAACTTAACCAAATCTTCATAGAGAGGATTTGTCTTGAGCGATTCCCACGATTGGGAGTCATATCGCTCAACTCGTGTCTTTTCATCGAGGACACTCTCGTCCATCGATAAACTACTGAGAACTCTCTCGTTCTCAGTAGACACTGTTGCTGACCTTATGTCGGTTACACACTCGTCGTCAGCGATGAGCATGCAGATCTGCTTGACTTTGCCACTACGCAGATCACGCAAGAACCTTTTATGTTCGCTCGTTGGCAACTGAGTTATCTCCGAAGTCAACTTCGGAGGCGCAATTTGATCAAGTGTATAAGCGCCTACACTTGATCCGTTATTGACTAGGACATTCAATGTCTCTGTCATTTCCTGGGGACTTGTTCCCTCAGGCTTCGAAGGACTTATTCCTTCGTCTTCCCGGGGACTTATTCCCGCGGTTTCGGGGAACTTATTTCCGCCGTATTTGTAATCTTGGGACTTATTCCCTTTACTTCCTCTAGCTGGGGTTGCGCAACCACAGCGAGATCCTCTACGAAAGACTCTCCAGTCGATCTAGGATTATCGTTTCGCTTAACCTGAGCGATCGATT
Source organism: Peronospora matthiolae (assembly GCA_921007115.2). NCBI lineage: Eukaryota > Oomycota > Peronosporomycetes > Peronosporales > Peronosporaceae > Peronospora > Peronospora matthiolae. The sequence continues at coordinate 145,184 of CAKLBY020000193.1, forward strand.
GTTTCTCTTCTAGATGTTCCCCGCTAGGGATACATCTTTGTCCCAGTCCACCCGACTTATTCGAGTGGTGGACCTTCGGCGCAGCCTGTGTTTCCTCACAGCCGCCGGAACTTTGCTCCGAAGTGTAACCGTTTGGTACACTAAGGTTTTGTGCAGTCTTACTAACGACCGTACCACAAGTGAGGCCATCGCACTCACTCGTAGTACATCCACACGCTTGTGGAATCTCCAAACGTTCATCAGATGGCCATCTAATGAACAAGCGACAGGCATCGTTACTGTTCGATGTTGCCAGTTTACCCGTAATTCGTACCTTCTGAGCCACGGTATTCCAAGGATGACATCAAATTTGTCATCCAAATCCAATACGATAAAGTCATCGTCATATTGGGTATCTTCTAGCGTATAGTGGATCTTCACTATACGCTTCATGAAGGTTACGGAAGCGCCTGTCGCAAGACGTACCGTCATCCTCGGAGGAGGTGTGTCACATTCACTGAACTTAAAATGACCATCTTCTAGCGATTGGCGTCGCACAAAATTGTTGGACGCCCCACAATCGACTGGAGCTTGAAGGGACAACTTATTTGTCACTTCGAGTTTCAAGGTAATGAGTGAGATCTCATTACCTAGAGCAGCAACGCACAACGTTTTTGTGTTGGGAGCAACCTTCATCAAGAGGCCTACAAATTTTCTTGACGTTGCTAGACCAGTAGGGTGCTCCGCACCTACTGATCCTGTCCGTTTTTGACGGTCCATCCCGTTGTTGCGTCTTTGCACCAACTGCGGACCCTCGTCTCTGCCCCTTTCTCATGGGTGGACGGTCACTACGCCCAGTGTTGCGAGACACTGGACGAGGGGCACTACACTCGTAAGCGTAGTGTCCTGTCTTTTGACATCTGTTGCATCTCTGCAACTTCTTGTAGCCTGTAGAGCGAACCTTCTCGCTCTCTACATAACAGAGTTCCATCGGCTCTGGACCTCCGTTGTCATATCGTCTCGGTTGACGATATGATGTCGAGCTGGCGCGAGCCTGTCTCAGACTGAAGTCTTCCTGCTCCGCAATGGAAATGGCTTGTTCTAGAGAATCTAGTTCAAGCCGGAACAGGTGAGTCTTGACGGGACCATCCGCAAGACCCTGCATGAACACCGAAACCAACGTGTGTTCATCCACCGGGTTGGAACTTATTCAACTCGTAAGATGCCGTATATGTTGCGCGTAAGCGTGCACATCACGCTTACCCTGCTTGAGCTTCAAGAGTTCAGTTCGAGCTCTGAACTCAGCTCTAGGCGGTTCAAACGTTTGTCTGAGCCGCGACTTGAAGACTTCCAACGACCCAAACGCATATGGGTCGTGCAACTTGAGCCCCAAAGCCCAAGTCTTGGCACGTCCTGCCAGATTTGACTGGGCAAATGCAACTTGCATATCCCCGTCGTCGATGCGACGCGCCCTTATGGCGTCATCCAATTCGACGAACCATCTCAAGAGTCCTCTTTGACTTCTTTGTACTTGGAGATGTCAATCTTCAAGGTTTCGGGTCGACGCGAGTGCATCGACCCACCAGCAGCAGCCTGCTGCTGTCTCAACAGTTCAAACTGTTGAGCACCCTGTTCTCTCAACAACTCTGCTTGTTGAGAACCTTGTTGGTGAAGCAAGGCTACTTTCTCGCGTTCAGCGTCAAGTTCATTTTGAATGAACTTGGCGATAGTAGCATGTTGGGCATCTCTATTGAGAGCCTCTAGCATGACGCTAACAGCATGGATGCCCATGGTCGAACCCATTCGTTCAACCGCATCCCATTCGACATCGCTCAAATGGGAGTAGCCGTCACGCGTAGCGTGAAAGCTTTGGTCATCTTCATCATCCAACATATTCATGTTGGATGTGAACGCGGTCCTTAGACGGACTACAAAGTGCTACCAGGTGTAACAGGGCACCCTGAAGCTTGTACTGGTGACAGTACAAGCTACTTATTCTGATGACAGAATAAGGCGGTGCCTCGGAACTTCACTTACACTCGTACGTGCAGAGGAAGACGGTAAGAAGAAGCGAGTACTTGGTTAAAGTAAAAAGTAGAACTGTATTTATAATAGTTAATGTCTGCAATAAATCACTATTTGTCCTCGTCTAACTATGTCTAAATACAAATGTGTAAATCAATTATCTGCTCTCCACTCATTGCGTGCGTCTGTCGTGGCGCGTCTTCGTTGGTTGATATAATGGCCTGTATCAACCAATTAGGAACTACTCGAAAGTGCTGCAGAATATTTGTCCTTATGACAATATTCTGAGAATCTAACTCTTATAGATATATTCTATTAACAATTTCTTTTAAATTGTTATGTAACGATTCACCCCGTTACATGATCTATCTCAAAAAGCCAACGACATGCAGCCAAAAAGTTATCTTGGGTGCCACAGAAATACGAAACGTAGACGGGAAAAAGAAAAAGTTACTGTCTCTTCAGTTTTGCTCAAGTTATTTCGCTGCTGTGGCCTCCTATAATTAGTACTGTAGAGTCCCCTTCATTTGTATGGCAGGGATCGCCTAATTCTGATTAAATAAAATTATTATTAAATGGCAGAATCATGGGGGATAGGGTTGAAGCGAAGGGTGCTACAGGTGCTAGCAAAGACGACGACAGCGTGTCCGCACCGCCCGTCCCCTTTTCGACATGCTGCCTCAATGCTTGCGGAACTCAAGACTTTCTGGATGCAGCAGGAGACTGGAGAGGATTCTCAGAGATGATTCAGAAGATGCAGGTTTAGGTGGAAAACTCTCAGCAAAAACCTCTCAAGCAACAAACTCTAGGTAGTTTTTGTAGTGGTCCCTCAGCAGTTGTTTAATGTATGTACGGCAGAAGACTTATCTGGTTTTAATAATAAAAATTCAGGGATCCCTTTACATTTGGCCTGGGCTTAACAAGGGACTCGACATTCTTTTTAAATGAGGAAAATATTAACTTAGAGATAACAAATTACGGAGCCTCTACTGTTTAGCTAAATAACGTTTTTGATTGGACAGGAAATCAAGCTATACTGAATGCTGTAGACGCTTTAACCTGTCGCCATTATTCTGTCATAGCAGCCGCGAATCTCGCTTGTTTGTCCCTCGCTCGCCTCGCTTCTCCCCGCTCTCTTTACCACCTGACGAGAGCAACGTCGTTTGTCGCAGCTGCCGCCTCTTTGATTACAAACAATCGAATGTTCGACGGCAGCTTCAAAGCTCCGCGTCAAGTGAATCTCAGTGGTCGTAAGAAGCCTCTGACGACGTCGATATCAATTTTCAGAGGTCGAAATGACGGGTCAAAGGACGAACTCCTGCGCACGAATCGATTGGCGAGGGAAGAACGACAGGCAATAAAGATACGCACAGCTGCGATTACTGTAACGGGGTGAATCGTTACATAACAATTTATAAGAAATTGTTAATAGAATATATCTATAAGAGTTAGATTCTCAGAATATTGTCATAAGGACAAATATTCTGCAGCACTTTCGAGTAGTTCCTAATTGGTTGATACAGGCCATTATATCAACCAACGAAGACGCGCCACGACAGACGCACGCAATGAGTGGTGAGCAGATAACTGATTTACACATTTGTATTTAGACATAGTTAGATGAAGATAAATAGTGATTTATTGCAGACATTAACTATTATAAATACAGTTCTACTTTTTACTCTAACCAAGTACTCGCTTCTTCTTACCGTCTTCCTCTGCACGTACGAGTGTACGTGAAGTTACGAGGCACCGCCTTATTCTGTCATCAGAATAAGTAGCTTGTACTGTCACCAGTACAAGCTTCAGGGTGCCCCGTTACACCTGGTAGCACTTCGTAGTCCGTCTAAGGACCGCGTTCACATCCAACATGAATATGTTGGATGATGAAGATGACCAAAGCTTTCACGCTACGCGTGACGGCTACTCCCATTTGAGCGATGTCGAATGGGATGCGGTTGAACGAATGAGTTCGACCATGGGCATCCATGCTGTTAGCGTCATGCTAGAGGCTCTCAATAGAGACGCCCAACATGCTACTATCGCCAAGTTCATCCAAAATGAACTTGACGCTGAACGCGAGAAAGTAGCCTTGCTTCACCAACAAGGTTCTCAACAAGCAGAGTTGTTGAGAGAACAAGGTGCTCAACAGTTTGAACTGTTGAGACAGCAGCAGGCTGCTGCTGGCGGCTCGATGCACTCGCGTCGGCCCGAGACTTGAAGATTGACATCTCAAAGTATAGAGGGGTCGAAGAAGACTCCCTCTTGAGATGGTTCGTCGAATTGGATGACGCCATAAGGGCGCGTCGCATCGACGACGGGGATATGCAAGTTGCATTTGCCCAGTCAAATCTGGCAGGACGTGCCAAGACTTGGGCACTGGGGCTCAAGCTGCACGACCCATATGCGTTTGGGTCGTTGGAAGTCTTCAAGTCGCGGCTCAGACAAACGTTTGAACCGCCTAGAGCTGAGTTCAGAGCTCGAACCGAACTCTTGAAGCTCAAGCAGGGTAAGCGTGATGTGCACGCTTACGCGCAACATATACGGCATCTTACGAGTTGAATAAGTTCCAACCCGGTGGATGAACACACGTTGGTTTCGGCGTTCATGCAGGGTCTTGCGGATGGTCCCGTCAAGACTCACCTGTTCCTGCTTGAACTAGATTCACTAGAACAAGCCATTTCCATTGCGGAGCAGGAAGACTTCAGTCTGAGACAGGCTCGCGCCAGCTCGACATCATATCGTCAACCGAGACGATATGACAACGGAGGTCCAGAGCCGATGGAACTCTGTTATGTAGAGAGCGAGAAGGTTCGCTCTACAGGCTACAAGAAGTTGCAGAGATGCAACAGATGTCAGAAGACAGGACACTACGCTTACGAGTGTAGTGCCACTCGTCCAGTGTCTCGCAACACTGGGCGTAGTGACCGTCCACCCATGAGAAAGGGGCAGAGACGAGGGTCCGCAGTTGGTGCAAAGACGCAACAACGGGATGGACCGTCAAAAACGGACAGGATCAGTAGGTGCGGAGCACCCTACTGGTCTAGCAACGTCAAGAGAATTTGTAGGCCTCTTGATGAAGGTTGCTCCCAACACAAAAACGTTGTGCGTTGCTGCTCTAGGTAATGAGATCTCACTCATTACCTTGAAACTCGAAGTGACAAATAAGTTGTCTCTTCGAGCTCTAGTCGATTGTGGGGCGTCCAACAATTTTGTGCAACGCCAATCGCTAGAAGATGGTCATTTTAAGTTCAGTGAATGTGACACACCTCCTACGAGGATGACGGTACGTCCTGCGACAGGCGCATCCGTAACCGTCATGAAGCGTATAGTGAAGATTCACTATACGCTAGAAGATACCCAATATGACGATGACTTTATCGTATTGGATTTGGATGACAAATTTGATGTCATCCTTGGAATACCGTGGCTCAGAAGGTACGAATTACGGGTAAACTGGCAACATCGAGCAGTAACGATGCCTGCCGCTTGTTCATCAGATGGCCATCTGATGAACGTTTTGGAGCGTCCACAAGCGTGTGGATGTACTACGAGTGAGTGCGATGGCCTCATATATGGTACGGTCGTTAGTACAACTGCACAAACCCTTAGTGTAACAAACGGTTACACTTCGGAGCAAAGTTCCGGCGGCTGTGAGGAAACACAGGCTGCGCCGAAGGTCCACAACTCGAATAAGTCGGGTGGACTGGGACAAAGATGTATCCCTAGCGGGGAACATCTAGAAGAGAAACAATCGATCGCTCAGGTTAAGCGAAACGATAATCCTAGATCGACTGGAGAGTCTTTCGTAGAGGATCTCGCTGTGGTTGCGCAACCCCAGCTAGAGGAAGTAAAGGGAATAAGTCCCAAGATTACAAATACGGCGGAAATAAGTTCCCCGAAACCGCGGGAATAAGTCCCCGGGAAGACGAAGGAATAAGTCCTTCGAAGCCTGAGGGAACAAGTCCCCAGGAAATGACAGAGACATTGAATGTCCTAGTCAATAACGGATCATGTGTAGGCGCTTATACACTTGATCTGAGTGCGCCTCCGAAGTTGACTTCGGAGATCACTCAGTTGCCAACGCTCGAACATAAAAGGTTCTTGCGTGATCTGCGTAGTGGCAAAGTCAAGCAGATCTGCATACTCGTCGCTGACGACGAGTGTGTAACCGACATAAGGTCAGCAACAGTGTTTACTGAGAACGAGAGAGTTCTCAGTAGTTCATCTATGGACGAGAGTGTCCTAGATGAAAAGACACGAATTGAGCGATATGAGTCCCAATCATGGGAATCGCTCAAGGAAAATCCTCTCTATGAAGATTTGGTTAAGTTCAAGGATGTATTCCCTGAAACTGTTCCGTGCGAATTACCGAAGGATAAAGGTATTCGTCACGAGGTCGAGCTTAAACCAGGCTTGAAGTACTGTGTCATGAAGCAGTGGCCACTACCTCGTGAACAAGTACTTGCGATCGACAAGTTCTTTGCCGATCGTTTAGCTGCGGGCCATGTGAGGGAATCAACTTCCCCACATAGCTCTCCGACCTTCTGTGTGCGAAAATCAACAGGAGGGTGGCGGATAGTGCATGCATTTAACAAGTTGAACGCTGCAACGGTACCGGCTCAGACGCCTATACCGAGGAAGGACGTATTCATTGATGGTATGTCAAAGAGTACCATCTTTTCGTCCATGGATTTGATGGATGGCTTCTATCAAATCCTTATGCGGGAACGGGATATACCCTATACCGCAGTTAGCACGCCTAGCGGCATGCTCTGGGAATGGCTAGTAATGCCACAAGGGCTTAGTAATGCCCCTGCCACGTTCAACAGATGTGTGTCACATCTGTTGAGGCCAGTACGAGAATTCGCGCCGAGTTATTTCGATGACGTATTCATCCATAGTCGAGCTATGGATGGAAAGTCGGACGTTGAGGTTCACAGGTACCACGTCCGACAAGTTCTTACAATCATGCGAAAGCATCAATTGTATGCAAACCTCAAGAAGTGTATATTTGCAGCAAGCGAAATACCACTTCTTGGGTGCATCGTTGGTAAGAACGGTGTACGTCCTGATCCCGAAAAGATCAAGGCGATCACCGACTGGCCTGTGCCGGTCGATGTCAAAGGTCTTCGAAAATTCCTTGGGCTAGCGGCGTATTTGCACAAGCATTCACGCAATTACGCCGAGATGACTGTGCACCTCTCTCGTTTGTTGAAAAAGAACGAGAGGTGGTTATGGAACGCTGAATGTCAGCGCTCCTTTGATGGTATCAAGCAGAGCTTGATACAATCCCCAGCTTAGCAATTGCCGATCAGGACAGGCCGTTTCATGTGGTCTGTGATGCCAGCGATTTCGCAATCGGCTGTGCATTAATGCAGTACGACCTCGAAGGCGTTAATAGCGTCGTCTGCTATCAGTCGCGTCAGCTGCAACCAGCTGAGCGGAACTATCCAGTGCATGACAAGGAACTCCTTGCCATGAAGTATGCACTCGCGAAGTTCAGAGTCTATCTATTAGGAGATAGACCCTTCGTTGTTTACACTGACCATGCGTCCTTACGCACGGCAGTGAACAGCCCGCACCTTTCACAACGAATGGCGCGGTGGTTGTCATTCTTTGCAGAATACAACTTTACGGTCGAGTACAAACCAGGGCGACTTAATGTCGTCGCTGATGCACTCTCACGTCGTCCCGACTTTGAAACAGTCGCGAAACCCAACAGTGAGACAGTCACTGTTGCGGTTATGACGTCCTCAGTTCCATCTACAACGTTGTATAATGATGTGAGGCGGGCTTACGCCCAAGATGGTGAGATAGTGAAGTTGTTATCACATCTCTCCCAACCATCCCGAGAATCGTTGAAACGATTGTCGCCTGCGTATCGATCTGCATCAGATCGATACACTACTCGTAACGGTTTACTGTATTATACAGCCGTTTCTGGTGACACACCACGTGTTGTCATCCCAGATGATACTGATCTGCGTTTGCGGATCATGTTCGAGTATCACGATGCTCCTATAGGAGGACATCGTGGCCGAGAGAAAACATATCTCACGGTAAGTCGAGACTTTTACTGGCCCCGCCAGTATCAGTTTGTGCGAAAGTATGTTCGCGCATGCGAAGTCTGCCAACGAGTGAAGTAAAGTCCTTCACTGCGTGCACCTTTACAGCCTCTACCGGTTCCGGCTGAGTGCTGGGAATCCATCTCAATGGATTTCGTCTTCGGGTTACCCAAAGACGCACGCGGGAATACGGGTATTCTCGTATTTGTTGACAGATTCAGCAAAATGGTACACCTTGTGGCTGTACCAGAGACAATCACGGCAAGTGGCTGTGCTTGTGTCTTTATTGACACCATCTTCCGACTTCATGGGTTGCCCCGTGAACTCGTATCAGACAGAGATCCACGATTCACTGCTGATTTCTGGCGGTCCGTGTTCAAATCACTCGGAACGCGCTTGAAGATGTCAACATCTGATCATCCAGAGTCAGATGGTCAGACGGAACGTGCCAATCGTGTCCTTGAAGAGATACTTCGAGGATAAGTACACTCCTTTAAGAGTTGGAGTGAGTTTTTGCCAATGGTAGAGTTTGCCATCAACAACTCGGTGCATGCGTCCACGACACATACACCGTTTTTCGTGAATGGCTTACGCCATCCGCGTGTACCCACCTTACTAGAGTGTAACTCTGGTTTAAGGGGGGGAGGGACTCGCGCGAGCAAAAACCGATTTGGTTCACGCTCATCACGCTCTGACGAAGAAGTCATTGCGTTTGATGCCGATATCGATAACATCGATATCGAAGACAATGATCCCAGTGAGAGTGCGGAAGCCCTCACTGAAGAAAAGGTTGTTGTTGCTGCAGTGCGCTCACAGCACACTGAAGCTAACGAGTCATCAGATGAGTTCATACTGGCTCGTGAAACGGTAGTCCGTTTTGTGCAAGACTCCATCGCCGAAGCGGTGGATAAGCAAAAGCAAAACGCTGACAAGAATGGAAGGGCAAACACTCTTTTATTTAATAAAGGTGACTTAGTCCTACTGTCTACGGTTAATCTACCAAAGCATGTAGTGACTAACTTGGGTAGCAGTAAACTACTACCCAAGTACATTGGCCCATTTCGTGTATTGCACCGCCTAGGCAATGCATACACGATCGAGTTACCACGTAAGATGCGAACGCATCCCACGTTTTACGTTGGTCGGCTTAAGCCGTACCATCAGTACGCTGCTTCTTCCGATGAAGAACGCCCTTGCGCTCAAGCATCTCGCAGAGAGCCTTGTGATCCCGATGATGGGCATCAACAAGGGTCTGAAGAGCAGCTATCTCATCCCGAGACCGATCAACAATCCCACGATCTACCCTTAGCTCGTCACGAAGAGATGTCAGAGATCTCTCGTTGCTCAAGCTGAGCAAAGGCAAACTCAGCTCGATGCTTCGAGGCAGTGTCCACCATCTGGAGACGCCTATTCCGCTCATGCTCGAGATCGTCGCGTAACCCTTGCGTTACGCGATCAAAGAAGCTCTCGGGAACACACCGATCCACATGATCGTGTGGAGAGCGTCTTTCCTCCTCCTCCACCTCCATTAGAGGACTCTCGCGGTGGCCAGCGCTATCTAGTTGAGCAGCTGTTGAACCACCGCGACGTGAACGGACGTCGGACGAGTTACCTCGTCCGGTGGCGCGGCTATCCCCCGTCCTGGGATTCTTGGGAGCCCCGCTCCCAATTGATGGTTGACGTACTGGGTCTGGTCGAGCAGTACGACGCGGCACATCCTGTGCCGCAGAAGGACCGCCGGAGAAAGTCTTCCCGGCACGGTCGTAAAGGGATTTCAGGTTGTCAATCCCTTCGTACATCTCAGTAGAGACACGTACGCGCCACCACGGGCTGGTAAGGAGGTAAGCCTCCTTAGGTGCTCGTGCAGAGTTGTTCACACAACATGGGCACGAGTCTCCCCAAGAGAGGCAGGGTAATCCTTTCTCCCTTGACAGACGATGCAGCTTATAGCGTGCACTAGTCGGGGTTCGCTTTTCAAACTTATCACGAGCTTTGATAAGTTTGTCGTTCCAAGCGTCACGACCTACATCCTCGAGATTATGGATGTAGGCGTTCCACGCCTGAAGTAGTGAGGGACCATCACGTTTGTGATTCCCACTGTACCATCGATGTCTGAAGAAAGCATCGATGAAGAACTCATGTTCAGCGCGATAGTCTTTCGCGCTGGGGTCAAGGTGATGAATCCTTGACGAATCGAACAATCGTGTTCGATAACGATCACTCGTCGTCGCCGACAAGTGATCCATGACAGATTTAGGAGGCATCCATGCCTTCTTTTCTGGAGCGAGACGCAACACATTGCGGTCCCGCTCTTCCTGCGACGTGCCGACAGAAGTACTGGCACCTCGCTGTGAAGTGGTGTCCATTGGAGAACCGACACCACTATTAGCGCCCGAGTCTCGCGACCTCGAGCGCCTTCGCTTCGGCGATGGTTCATCTGACTCATCAGATGAACCAAAGATGCTGCGACGCAAAGCATCGTCCATGCCACGCTTGGCAGGCGGCTTAGATTCAATCGCCGTCGATACGGATCCGTCATCCGTATCAGGAGAGTACGAGACACCGAGCTCGTACTCTGTGAAGACACGAGTGTCTCCATGACCAGCGCCTGCGTCACCAAGTGACACAGGCTGGGTCTCTTCAGCAACCGATGGGACATCAGTTGCTGTTGTTTCTGCTTCGGCGTCCGCACAGAGACGTGCAGACGCGCTCTCGGCGGCCTTGCTCGCGCATCGCATGGGCTTGTTTACCATGCGATGAAATGTTGGAAAGTGGACGCGGACCAACAAGTGCGAACCCTGTCCCAAATGATTTGGGACGAGTATCCATCTAGTCATATCAATCGTTACTAAAAGGGGGGTGGTTGGGGGGGGGGGGGTGATGTAACGGGGTGAGCCGTTACATAACAATTTATAAGAAATTGTTAATAGAATATAACTATAAGAGTTATATTCTCAGAATATTGTCATAAGGACAAATATTCTGTAGCACTTACAAGCAGTTCCTAATTGGTTGATATAGGCCATTATATCAACCAACGAAGACGCGCCACGACAGACGCACGCAATGAGTGGTGAGCAGATAACTGATTTACACATTTGTATTTAGACATAGTTAGATGAAGATAAATAGTGATTTATTGCAGACATTAACTATTATAAATACAGTTCTACTTTTTACTCTAACCAAGTACTCGCTTCTTCTTACCGTCTTCCTCTGCACGTACGAGTGTACGTGAAGTTACGAGGCACCGCCTTATTCTGTCATCAGAATAAGTAGCTTGTACTGTCACCAGTACAAGCTTCAGGGTGCCCCGTTACAATTACCAAGATCCAGACCCAATTCCGTCGTGTCCGGGCTTCCCAAATCGCTCGAGCTGCTGTTATGCACGATCTAGAGTATCAACTTTAACAGGCAATGCTGACAATTGATATTCAGTATTAAGCGCTGTCTATCCAACAGCTCCAGCTGATTCTGAGACGGTTTTTGTTTGCGCGCTCAAGTAAAAAAAGGACGACTGTGGCTACAGGACCAAAATTAACAAGGCTTTGGCAATTAGAAACGGACCAAACGGGACGGAAACTCCAGGATTACGTGGTCTTTTTACTGTTTGTCAGCTGTCTCAAGGGATCGTCCGACATGGCTACAAAGTGGCTGGCTGTAAAAAAAAGATACTACATGGGTCTACCAAGTGTCGCAAATGAGCGAAATCGCCTTGTATACACTTGTGCACGACGATTCGAGATTTCAAATACAAATGCTCATGTGGCAGTGAACCCCTATCTGATGCTGCTAGACACGCTGACAATTGCGTCAACGTACAAGACACTTGACGATCAAAAAGTTCTGTCAGACGTGTGTTATCACCTTGGAATCTCAAGGCGGTACAGTGTTTTCGACGCAGTGACTGCGTGTATCACGGTCCAGGCAGAAGAAAAACAATCACGTGTGGAGGTCGACAAGTTGGTGCAAGTCACTGCACGTATTGCTGCCCAAACGCTGCAAGCGGCGGCGAGAGAAGAGGAAGCACAAGGACGAGATGCTGGTCTGCTGTTGCAGTTTGCAAAGAAGTTGTTATTGGCGTCGTCATCAGTGACTTGTCCACTAACGAGTTGCATACAAAGACAGCATTGTCAATCGAGAGCCATTCTCGTGATGCAACGGTTCAATGGTGGGACATTTTTGGGTACGTGTGGTACGTCATTTTTGCATTGACTCGACGGTGGCAGCACTTTCGTGGTCAGAGCGAGCCATTTGTGTTGGAAACGTGTTAGAACTCGCGTATCATTGCTCGTTTGAAGGTGCTATTGTGGAAGTTATTCCGCTCGTACTGTCTGAGTTAATGACTTTATCACTCGTGCAATGGGCGTTTGACGTAAAGCATTCCGAGCAAGATTTAATTATGAACAACGAAGATTATGACATGGATGATGATGGAAACGTGCCGAGTGTTTTATTATCCGTTCAAGACTTTGCATTGGAAGAAGAAGTGCAGCGCGGCGTGGAAGGACTCGGCGTCGCTGAGCCTAGTGTCCGTGCGCAGTGGCAAAAGCTTTGCCATTCAAATTTTGCTCCGCTGTGTATCGATGTGCTGCTGCGTGTGAACAACGGGACACCGGAGCTTGTGTTGTCCGGCAAGAGTCCTGTTTACCAGCTTTGCGACGTTCTTGCTACTTTGATTTTGTCAACAGGGCGGTCTCACGTCCTTACTGTAGCGGCTAACTTTACGAATCCTCCTCCGGCTTTGCTTGCGTTGCTGAGTGCGATGACGGTCGAGCAGAGTCCGTGGAGGTCCACCGTTCTCTCAAGCATTACAAATCTAGTCGATAGCATGTGGCAGAGGATAAGGTCAGCGATCAAAAGCAGCACTTCCCAGCACCTGGCGCCGCTTTTCGGAGAGTGCTCGCTTGATACAACGACGGTGCCATTGCAGATGCTCCTTATTTTTAACGTCGTCTATTCTCACATGCTTTTGGGACTTGACGATGAAGCATTTTACGATGGGCAATGGCCACTTCGTTTGTGTGAAGTCAAAGCCTTGGTGACATTTTTGAAACAATTTGTTTACGAATCGTGTTGGATAGTTGATGGCAACACTGCACTACCGACTGGCACCATGGACGAAAGAGACCTCGTGAGATTCGCTGTGGTTGTGAAATCCGTTAAGCTGTTCAGCCAGCTCTATGATCGGGATTGTCGGCGTCGTTTCATGCCTGATGACGCTTGGTCGTGGCCTTTATTGCCTACGATCAGGGAAATTGTGGACCTTGAACTGATGAATGAGGACGGTCCTCACGGTGCGGACGCGATCTACATGCTGATGAATGGGAAAGCGTCTTCTCCGTACGCGCGTGCAGCGCTGATCCTTGTCACGATTCCGCAAGTTTTGTCTTTCAATGAACGTGTCCAGCTTTTTCAAAAGTTGCTGGACGATGCGAAGGCGCAAGCAGGCAACACGCGCGACGAATTTTCACGGGCTTTGCAGGTTCGGATTCAACGCTATGAGATTTTGCGCGACGGTTATGATTTCTTTCGAAAAGTGTGCGACGTTATGTCTCCTGCAGCCCTCAAGTCGCGCATCAAGGTCACATTTATCAACGAGCAAGGGCTCGAGGAGGCAGATATTGATGGTGGTGGTGTGTTCAAGGAATTCATGGACAATTTAACGAAGAATGCTTTCTCACCAGAGTTCGGCTTTTTTCTAGAAACGGATGATCATCTCCTTTATCCTAACTCAAGTGCGAAGTTCATTGTGGACACGCACAAAGAAGCGTTAGAACGCTACCGATTTCTGGGGCGACTCTTGGCGAAAGCTGTATTTGAAAACATTCTCGTAGAGCCACAGTTTGCTGCATGTTTTATCAACAAACTCTTGGGCAAGTTCAACTACATTGACGACTCGCATTCATTGGACCCCGAGCTATACACATCACTTATGCGCCTGAAGCACTACGACGGCAATGTGGAGGATCTAGCGCTGACATTCAGCGTGAGCGAGGTGCAGTTAGATAAAGTAGTGACACGAAATCTCTTGCCGGACGGCTCGAAGGTCCCTGTTACGAACGAAAATCGGATTCGATATATCCACTTGATGGCGAACGATAAGCTGAATGTGTTGACATCCATTGAATGTGCTGCATTCCTAATGGGTTTTCGTGACTTGATTCCGGAGTCATGGATTCAAATGTTTGCTCCAGCCGAGGTGCAGATGCTTATTGGTGGCACTGCCACGAACATCGACGTTGATGACTGGGAGCGGCATACTCAATACGGAGGTGGCTATCACCCGTCCCAAAAAGTTATCCAATGGTTCTGGGAAATTGTGAAGGAGGATTTTACGCATGAAGACCGTGCAGCGCTACTCAAGTTTATCACGAGTTGTTCCCGTCAACCTCTGCTTGGCTTTTCAAAATTGGTTCCTCAGATCGGTATCCACCAAGTGCGCGTAGAAGACGACGAGCGACTGCCATCGAGTGCAACGTACATGAATCTACTTAAGCTACCAGCTTATTCCAATAAGAAGTCGATGCGCAAGAAGCTGGTGTATGCTATTCGATCAAATGCAGGCTTCGACCTCTCTTAAAGAAGAGAGCTGATAACTGCGAAGTGGAAGTTGACAAAGCAGTTTCCCACATAGCTTTATTACGAGGCACGAATAGTCGATCGGCCAGTGATATGACACATTTCTGCAGTTGGAGACTGGTTGAGTCGAGGCGCACAGCCACATTTTACAATCCTGTTGCACGCTGTGACACTTTCAAGTAATTACAAGGAGCTCTGCCTGGCGTTTTTTTTTCTCAATAGTATTAGATCTGCAGCCTTTGCAGCGATTCGTTTAGTTCGGGTGGCGTGCACGCAACGTGTTTGTACAATTGTGAACCAGACATGACGACGATGGCGAGAGAAGAAATGGGATGAATAGCGAGACTGAAACGTCATCTTTTACTGTGCTGTCGAAGGCACCACTATGTGCGGCGCGTGCTACGCTTTGTCACAGAAGCTGTCCCGGAAAGAGCACTGGACAACAACGAACTGTTCGCGGGTGGTTTCAAGAAATGAATTTTCAGCTTTTTCCGAGTAAGATGTGGTGACAAGGCGCTGAGGCAGTGTGTAGTTCCATCCGGCTCACCGCAGCAAGTGGCACGTTTGTTCCCTAGAAACGATGTTGTGATGACTTAGCAGAGGGCGACGACGTTCCTTGTGCTAGTTTTTTTGCTGAACGGTAATATGGGCTACCTAGCATGTGTGTTTCTGGGATTATAAAAGGTTGGTCGATTTGTCTCCCCCTTCGCTTCGGGCGATGATTTCTTCATCTAAGAAGTATGCGAGAATGACGTGCGGATTCTTAAACTATGTTGCACCAGTGACTCGTTTCGATCTGATTGTTGCTGCGCGTACATCCTGAACAATGGCAAGGAGGACACACTGTAGGACGTGCTCACGTCTGAATATCGTCAGGTGCACTGATAACGTGGGATGATTAGGAGGACGGATACAATTATGAATGAAACGTCGTCTTTCCGCGTGCAGCGGTGACCCCGATCAGGTCGTTTTGTTCACGACAACAATGCGTATCCGATGTATTAACACGAACGTGACAGTCTATTTCATCTCGGTATCAACATCTTGCTCGCTCTGTATATCCAAGCTTTTCGTGACGCGTTCTGATTGAACAAGCAAAGAGCTGTGGAACAATTGGTGAGCCTGTTCTCGTTACCAGCCACGTTAAGGAGCTGGAGACGTACACCACTCATGGTCATGATGGATCGACCAACTCGTGGTTCGGTAGCGCTTACCCAGTACATGTACCGATCCTTAGTCAAGGAAGCCACGGTCTCAGGTTCTGGCTGCGGGATATCACGGCACAAACGAGGTCGCTGTTTTTTCAGTTCCAATAGGTATATCTCGAGACAGGTACTCTGTGGGCATTACGATTGCAGCCAGTAGCTCCAAACGTCATGTTGATCCTGGCGTACACATGCCATGGCCAGCTACTTTGGAATCCAGTGTGGAGTCAAGCCGATCGATGAGACGGAACCTGTGTATACCCGAGGCAGTTCGCCTGCTTGCACAAGAGAGTGAGTGAATGGAGACAAAAGGGGTTTCGCATTGAAGTTTTAGGTCTTTTTCGTTCGTTCGGAAGTATGGGCTTGACCTGATCGAACCCTCGAACGTTTGCTTATCAACCGTTACGTTTTTCCTAATCATCGAGACTAACATCGACACACTTATTGAACGTGCAAAAGAATCCCTCGTCGCAGCCCCTTTGAAAAGAGCCAGTCCCGAGATCGAAACACTCGCCCTTGTAGCGTGGTCCGCGACATGTCGTCGTCCCGTCTTCACAGAACTTGCCGGCAGAACAGATGATATGGCACTCTCGGTGGTCGATCGGATCTGCATCGACTCGACACAAGTCGTCGATGCACTTGAACCCGGCGTCGCACCCTGCTTGGAATTTCACTGCCGTGGCATTGTAACACTTGGTCTCGCTTGCAGCAGCTTGACACGTGTGAATGGTGCCGACGCAGTACTCTCTCGCTTTGTTGCACCCTTCTGTCAAACAGTCGACCGTCGAGTCGGAGTGATCGTGAGATGTGGACATGGTGATCGTGCTCGAGGCGACCATGCAGAATGTTGACGTGAGGAGGATCGATGATAGATGAGGGACGACGAGCTTCATCTTGTCAGCGGAAGATTGAACAAGCAAAAGTGACAATGGCGTGGATCAAACAGGCAGAGCCAACGGACTTAATAAAGGCCGAATGATCCGCTCGTGTAGTTTGTTGAGAAAGAAAAAGAAGGAAATCAGTACTTTTGCGTTGAAGCATCGCCGCCAGCCACTTCTGAGTACGGACGTCAGTGTATTTGGTTGCGATCCTGTCGTGAAAAAGATCGTGTTTGTCACATTTGTATCTGCAATATTACACATCAAATGCAGCCTTGTAACAGCGACACCGTCAGTAACTGTCGAAATGGCTCACTTTTTCCGATACGAAAGAGATCTTAACACTCCAGTTAAACGCATGATCGGCACGGATCACGTGAAGTACGCGTTCGAACTTAGCACCCGTGTCTTCGTTGCCACCAAAACATCAACCGAACTTGCTGCGTCAAAAGAGGTCCATTATCTACCAAAAGGACTCTGGCTCATTTTACTGTATAATTAGGTCATTTATTACTAACCTACGAATAGTGTTAAAAGACTCGATCGCATAACAGATTCACATCATCATAACGGTTGCAAGATCAGATAGTCTTTTCTTTATCACACGGCAGCACAACCATCTATTCACTAGCCCAGCCCCACACCTCGCTCACTACATACCCTCCCAAATCCGATCCCCCCAACCCCCACTTTACCCCCAGTCTCCCTTCAAAAAAAACCAATCCATCACCTAACTCATCCGCGCATCCAGGGCATCCCCCCGCTCACCTATGTACGGCGCCTCGCAGGTCCTCGCGCTCAGCGTGTCCGTCGTACTCTGTGCACTCGCCGTGCTCTACTCCGACTTCTTCTCAACACTCGTGCTGCCCACGCGTCCGTCGTCGCATCTCAGCGTAGCTGAGCAGCACCAGCTCTTGGCCTCACTCGTTTTCTACTCGTCGAAATCCCCCTCCTATTGGACCAATCCACAGCCACGAACTCCCCAACCCCTAACCACAACAATCTCCACCCCGCCTCCCCGTATCGCCTTTTGCTGCAGCGCTGACCTCGACGTCTCCGTTCCAGCTGTCGCCCTCATGCACCAAGTCGAACTCCAGCAACACCAGCAGCAGCATAAGACACAGCACGCGACCACGTCTCTGGCCTTACCGGTGCGCCATCACGAGCGCATCGACTCGCTCCAGGAGCTCCAAGAGAGTTTCGTCTTCTACTTTTCCTCAGGAGCTGCTGCTGAGCAGAGTGTGAACTCGTCCGCTGCGTTCCACGAGATTGTGGCACTAGCTAATGCCCTGCCAGACGTCCAGCGGAAAGTGGGCGGCAATGCCGCGACTATGGCTGCTCGAGCCTCGGCTGAAGGGTGCACTGTGCTCTTGGGCGCGGCTATGGGCGTCCAAATGAAGCAGCACTTTGATGACCCGACGATCCAACTTGTAGGGACCATTGAGGGAGAGGGGAAAGAGGACGTGCACTTGGTGCTCGAGTACGGACGTGGTGACGCCTTTCGAGGCCATGTGTCACCACGGGCGAATCGCTATTATTTAAACCATGACGTGCACAATGCGCGGCTGTCGGTGCTTGAAGAGTTCGAGCGAGCGCTCGAGACGTTCGAGCCGGACTTGGTCGTCTTTGGCGGCTTGCAGCTCATGGAAGTTGAGCAAGATGTACGTGCACGGGTCCTGCGTCTTGAAGCACTGGCCGGGGTGTTGCAGAATTTGTATGCAGTTGACACACCCACGCATTATGAGTTTGCTGCGGTGTCGGACTTTGGGCTGTTTTCCGACACGGTGCGCTTGGTGCTGCCATGGGTGGATTCTATCGGTCTGAATGAGCAGGAGCTGTTTATTCTGCACCACTTTTTAGTGACGGGGAAAGAAAGCACTGCGACAACGTCTCGACCGACGATTGCTGAGATTAGTGCACAGTTGCATGGCATTATTCAGTTTGCAAAGGATGCGAGAGAGACGGTTGAGGCAAGCAGACGGGGGAAGGAGGACGATGGAAAGCACGAGGTGACGGTGGCGTTAGCGCATTTGTCGCGGATTCATTTCCATACGCTCCAGTTTCATGTTGTATGCCAGAGGAAGAAGGGTATCTGGGAAGACCCGACTTCAGCATTGGTGCAGAGCGCACTGATTAGTTCCAAGGTGGCGTGTGGCAAGCCGCCGGTCCCAAGAAGTGGCAGTGCTTCTGATGACGAGAACGAGGCCCAGTCGATGCGTACTAGCGCTGAAATGGAAGTGGACCCGGAACGGGTCGAGATGCTGCTGGCTCGTGAGCAGCTATTGAGCGAACGTCAGGATCTCAAGGTCGACCTGGATCCATTGTCGCCGGTCATTACGTGGCAAGAAGCTGACTTTCAATGCCACCTGGTGCCAATGCTAGCTTGTAAAAAGCCTGACTACACTGCTGGACTGGGCGACAATATCTCTGGTACGGGCATCGCCTACCACCGCCTTCAAAAGACAAAGACCAAGGCTGGTGTCTTTGCTGAATAGACGGAGCAACCTTTGCAGCAAGACTTGCGCGTGAGTTGTCTGATTGTATAGCATCCTAACTGCTCGTTGGCTCTATCTGCTATCAAGTTCTTTACTCCTTGACCGTGATCTCTAGTTGCTTGCTTGCAGTGCGTGAGCTGGAGCCAACCCTATCCGTCATGCATCGAAACCACGGCCAGATCTTCGTCTCACGCATCACGTCGTTGTACGTGTCCAGGCCGTGCATCGCACGAAGGACACCAAAGACCGAGAGGTCTGCTTTGTTTGGTTCATGCCCTCCAAGAAACATGCGCTTGTCACCAACCGCATCAGCCCAGCTATTCAGAGCCGCATACAGCGCCAGTCGCTCATCGTCAATACCGTATTTCTTCTTCGACCGCTTGGCAATGAGGTACATCACCATTGCCCCGACGTACTTGGACAAGTGACGTTCCATGGACGTGAAGTTTCCAGCGGTCAAGCAATAGTCGAAAGCCTGCAGCGCCTCCGGCAGCGTAGGATAGATATTGGGAGGGGTCAAGACAATGAGCTTCGGTCGACCCATTGGCACCACTGGGCTTCCTCCTCCTGCGGCTCTTTATGCTCAAGCTGGGAGCTTTTAGCTGGCACGACCAGGTCCCACAGTCGTGCGCTAATTGCCGCAGATTCTACGACCACGTCATTGCCGATAGTGACAACTGGCACCTTGGCATACTTGGTCACAGCTTTGGTCTCCTTCTTGGTCAGTGGATTGACTTCCACCACGTCGTACGGGAGCTTGAGGTAGTCCAGTACAGCCTTCACCTTGCAGCAATAGGGACACGGTTCGTACTGATAGAGCACCACCTTTGGCACTGCTCTATTCGTATTGACCGTATCCGTAACTGAAGCACCAGTCGAGCAAAAAGCACACGAAGCACTCGTGTTTACTGCAGTAGCGGCCGCAAATCTCCATTTTTGAAGCAATAGCGATGCGGAGCACGAGAATGAGACTGATAGTTAATCGTTGTGGGAACAAAGCGCTTGGGTGCCGATGGACGTGCGAGGGCCAACGACATAGAGCGCAATCCGCAGGCGAGACGTGCGACACTACGATGTAGCATACTTAAGAATGGGTGGTGGAGATTGAGCACTCTTGTTAAAAGCCGATGCGGCAGTTACAGCAATCGACCACTGTAATTGAACATGGTAGAGTTAGCCTGTAAATATCGTGCTGTAACCTATTTTGCTGGACTGAGTAGCCACCGAACGCGAATGCATCTATCTGGCTGGACGGACACGCTCAATAAAACATCCCATGGCCGTCAGGCGTAATCGAAAATGCTTCTCGGAACAAACATTCGTATCGTTACGACGCTGACTTGCTTGTTATAGGATGAGACCATGAACGATTGTGCCAAGTAGTCGAAACTGTCGCACTTAGCAGCTCGGCCGAAATTGACCTGGCAAAACCCCTTGGACGAATGAGGTAGAGCCGGGGTCGCCACTGTGCCTTCTTGACAGCTATGGCAACACGAAACTGTACCAGCTTCAACTTGAATCGATTGCGGGACAACCGCCGGTAGACACATGCACTAAAGATAGTCTAGTAATCAATCAATCAATCAGTCAATCGTCACCGTCTCGTTGCCACCACGACCATTGACCACCTGTCAGCATTCACCACGCAAACTGCGGGAAACAAGCAGGAACGATCGATCTAGTCGGTAGAACAGTGCTGGAAGACGCTGCACGTTTCGACCGCTTTAGTCTCTTTCAACGTCGATTCGAACCAGCTTGCTGGACTGATGTAATCTCTCGATATCGCGACCGCTACGAGCGCCACGTTGTACAGCTTAGCTCTCTTCCAGCTCTTTTTTCAGCGTAATAGAACCAGAACATCTGGTAGTCACCACCACCACCACCTTCATTTGTCGAGCTTCGAGCGGTCAGCTTTCACAAAGAGCTCATCCGACCATTAGTCGCAGCTTTGTACTCTTCCTGCTGGTTGGTGCTGCTTGACTGACTGACGCCTTGAATGTCTTTCGTCTCACGTACAGTAGTCCCATCGCCGAGATCGAACTCGCAAGTCTTTTTAGCACCGACGTCCTTGCGTCAGTTCCGAATTCCTTCCATTCATACATCAGCTCCTCATGAAGCGAGAGACTTGGGGAGTCAGGGCTGCTGCAAAAGCCTTGTCTCTATGGACACGATGGATGCGTCCCTCAAGCTGGACGTGGCACTCCTGGACAACAGTCTCGTCAAACCAAGACCACCTCACTCCGTGTCGCCGTATTCATAGAGATAGATATCGGTGTATAGAGGGACAATTTGTATCTAATGTGGGGGTGGGTTACAAATTCAAGCCCAGCTTCGACGGTATTTCGTGTGATGTTGGCACAGCAAAGTGCCAGTCTGAAGGCTGCGGGGTAGTTTGTAGGCAGCATGGTGGGTTGGTTGCCTGGGACATATAATACAGCGTACAGGCACTACCTAAGATGGTGATCTTTTAGGACTTGGCGAATATGTCTGGAACTGACTCTGTCTCTGTGAAAAGACTCTTTCTCTGCTAAAAAACCTTTTTTTCTCGATTCTACTTCTGTACGGCTTCGAGGATCTCTTCAGCTCTGTGTCAGCTCTGTCTTCTTCTTCGATAGTTTAAATTCCCATTGATGGAAAAATAGCCAATAAAACTACGGTATGCTCCTCACAACAATAAAGACCAACCCCAGCAAACGACCAGAATGTCTACATGTCTCAGACGTTGGAGCACACCCTGGGGCAGATTTGTTTTTAAACTTAAGGGGCGGACATGTGTTGGTGGTCTTATGGCTATAATTCTGCTGGTTTCGGGCAAATTTGAACTTGGAGGTGAAAGTGGAGTGGGTTGTTCTAATGGAGCTTTCACGTTTAATCTTTCAATTATTGACTTTGCTGAGGTACTGGAACACGCCACCAGAATTGAGCCAGTGATAACTTATGGGAAACTGTGTCTACCGAGACTGAAATGTCAGCAGAGGGAGGACTGTGGGACCAAGTTAGTATACACATCATGGCTACAAATACCCAAAACTGGATCTATTGTAGAGGCTACGTGATCAAAAGTCGGTGGCGAAAAAGCCTGATTCCGACTTTATTGTTCAGTTTTTTCAAAGTGAGTGTTTACGGCACCCCGAGTTTATTTTACGTGTGGTTTTAAGAGCATATGTTCAGCGGCCACAGAGCTTTCAAGATAAATTAATTGAAAAACTCATCTAATTTATAGGGGTGGCACGGCACCCAAACGAGCTCGTTCGTGTACCTGGGTAATCTGAAATCAGTTGGCTAGAAATCCTTAGTGTGATTCCTCTGGTAACCGATGAAACGATCGTCGCTGGCCACAGAGGCCTCAAAGTAACTTCATAGTAAGCTTTTAAAAATTGGTGACTGAAGGGTACTCGCACTGACTCCATAGCATAGCTTAGTAATCTAAAAACGTTGGCTTGCAATCCCGCTCTCTAAATTCTTAGTAAAGCTTAGTAACTAAAAACTATGTGGCTACAAGGCACTCGCACCGACTCTATTATATAACTGAGCAATTCAAACCAGTGACTTCAAAACTCTTGACCTGATTCTTGGTACTGCTAATCGAACGAAATCGCTGGCCACAGAGATGCGAAAACAATTTTTTAGTAAAGCTCTGTCAAAAAATGTGACTGTACGGCACTTACACCGACTCCATGTGTAAGCTTTGTAATTTAAAAATTGGTGGCTGTAAAGCCCTTTATCTGATTTATTTTAGCCAATAAAATGATAATGGCTTGGCCACAGAAACCTTCACTATAATCGCATAGTAAACCAATGATAAAAATGAGTGGCGACAGGGTCCCCTTCCTGATTCCATAGTATAGCCAAGTCAAAAAGAATCAGTGGCTATAACGCCTCTGTGCTAAATTCCTGTAAGAGATGAACAAGCATACTCCAGTATATTTCGGTCCTTACAATCGGAAATATTGAAGCACGAAAGACAGTGAAATCTGCTCATTCCTCGTTTCGCCCTCATCAGAGCAACCGTTCTGCCCGTCAAGGCATGCCACCTTTCCGCGCGTTGGTCCTCCTCGTGAGTGCAGTGCTACTGCTCAACCGTGCTTGCTGTTCAATCCCAACCAAACCAGCGGTCGCAACGTCTGATGATCAAGCTAAGAAATACACGACCGCGGACAGCATATCAGGTGCCCATGCGTCCTATCAAGTTCTAGAGGCACGGGCCGAAGCCTCGGGCGGTTTCTTCCAAAAATTGGTTAACTGGTTTAAAGGGATCATGGCCAAATTTCCTCAGCTCTTCGGACTGTCTCGCCAACCTGTCATGGCGGAAATTCGCGAGCCCCCTGTCGTCTCAGGCACGCGCCCAGTCCGGAGACCTGAACCGGACGTTCGAACTGAAAGCATCGTCAAGGTTAACTATGTGGGGAAGCTTGGCCAGCCTTCTGTCGAATCAGGCACGCTTCATGTCCGGAATGCTGATGCTGAGGCTCACCCTGTCACCAACGACAACGGCCTAACCAGTGTGAATGCTGTCGTCGACGCGTATTTTGACGCTTATCTAAATTCGGGCCCGACAATGCACAAGGTGACCAACTGGGATGACATCAAGAAGCAAATCGATATTGAGTCTTTCATTGCAGCCGCCAAACTTCCACCGCTAACAGAGCACCCAGCTGCTGAAGTCCATACTGCTGCATTTAGATTTGCTAAGGCAAACATCCTCCCTGATGAAGGTACCGATGTCTTTCAGCGTTTCAAAAGGGAGGCGGACGGTGACCGTGACCTTGCCCAGTACCTGTCACTTCGGTCGTCCGGCTGGACAATGCCCCTCGTTCCTATAATCTGTGCCAGCCTACATACTAATGCTTTTAGAGAAGAGGGTATGAAGATGATGATCTACATGATGCAAGACATGGCCGCGAGGAGTTGGAATCCAAAATTCGCCAGAGAGGTGTTCAAGGAATCGTTCGTCAACGAGGAAAAAGATTTAGTCGATGCTTTCTATTCTCTGTACGATAGGTATTATGAACTTAGAAATAAGCTTGTTCCTCAGTCGTAGCTCGTACGTGAAAGTCATTTGGCGCGCCTGAATTTAAATAAAAAGCTTGCGTTTCTGGCATACATTCTTGTGTTGTGCTCCTCACTTTTCACTCCTATGTTCTGCAGTGACTCTTTGGGCAGGGCATGTTTGATATTAGCCTTTCACTTCTATGATTTGGGTTCATGGATAACTATCGAGACAATTATAATAATTGATCGCGATTGATAATTTTGTGGTCCAATGTGGCAGGGGGGTACAATTTTATACTATTACGTTAGGTAGAGATCAATAAACAAGTTACTACATTTGATTTAAATTTTTTATTAAACTTTTTTTGCGGATAATATTCACATGCATTCACAAATATTCATTGATGTGAGGTAAAATCCATGACTTTGTATCAGGTTTAAACGAATAGTACCATGTTTATTGTGATAACCAGTTACTGCGGTTTTCATAGACTTTTAGTTTAAATACCACTCATTTTCGTTTACCGGCCATAAACGTATTTTCACGTATTTTTAAAACTCCACCAAGCAGATTTCTTCTATGTAGAGTAATAGGGCCAACTGTAAACGACTTGATTTAATTGGAATATCGTGTCTGGAGGGATCTCGCTAGTTACCATGTCGATTAAAAGAGATTTGCGCCCACAATGCACATACCGAAACTTTACTTGACTGGTAGCTGACCAAGTCCCCAGCCTTAAGCCTTGTTGTAGTAGAAGCATTTGTGCACGACTATTTGATGATAACGGCGAAGGGATCGCAAGCAAATTGCAGTGCAACACGGGATACGTAGCGGAGCTACTTAGCGCTCTTAAACAGGGGATGTAACGGGGTGAACCGTTACATAACAATTTATAAGAAATTGTTAATAGAATATAACTATCAGAGTTACATTCTCAGAATATTGTCATAAGGACAAATATTCTGTATCACCTACGAGTAGTTCCTAATTGGTTGATATAGGCCATTATATCAACCAACGAAGACAAGCCACGACAGACGCACGCAATGAGTGGTGAGCAGATAGTTGATATGCACATTTGTATTCAGACATAGTTAGATGAGGATAAATAGTGATTTATTGCAGACATTAACTATGATAAATACAGATCTACTTTTTACTTTAACCAAGTACTCGCTTCTTCTTACCGTCTTCCTCTGCACGTACGAGTGTACGTGAAGTTACGAGGCACCGCCTTATTCTGTCGTCAGAATAAGTAGCTTGTACTGTCATCAGTACAAGCTTCAGGGTGCCCCGTTACACCTGGTAGCACTTCGTAGTCCGTCCAAGGACCACGTTCACATCCAACATGAACATGTTGGATGATGAAGATGAACAAAGCTTTCACGCTACGCGTGACGGCTACTCCCATTTGAGCGATGTCGAATGGGATGCGGTTGAACGAATGGGTTCAACCATGGGCATCCATGCTGTTAGCGTCATGCTAGAGGCTCTCAATAGAGATGCCCAACATGCTACTATCGCCAAGTTCATTCAAAACGAACTTGACGCTGAACGCGAGAAAGTAGCCTTGCTTCACCAACAAGGTTCTCAACAAGCAGAGTTGTTGAGAGAACAAGGTGCTCAACAGTTTGAACTGTTGAGACAGCAGCAGGCTGCTGCTGGTGGGTCGATGCACTCGCGTCGACCCGAAACCTTGAAGATTGACATCTCCAAGTACAAAGAAATCATAGAGGACTCTTGAGACGATTCGTCGAATTGGATAACGCCATAAGGGCGCGTCGCATCGACGAAGAGGATATGCAAGCTGCATTTGCCCAGTCAAATCTGGCAGGACGTGCTAAGACTTGGGCTTTGGGGCTCAAGTTGCACGACCCATATGCGTTTGGGTCGTTGGAAGTCTTCATGTCGCGGCTCAGACAAACGTTTGAACCGCCTAGAGCTGAGTTCAGAGATCGAACTGAACTCTTGAAGCTCAAGCAGGGTAAGCGTGATGTGTAAGATTACGCTCAACATATGCGACATCTCACGAGTTGTATAAGTTCCAATCCGGTGGATGAACACACGTTGGTTTCGGTGTTCATGCAGGGTCTTGCGGATGGTCCCGTCAAGACTCACCTGTTCCGGCTTGAACTAGATTCACTAGAACAAGCCATTTCCATTGCGGAGCAGGAAGACTTCAGTCGGAGACAGGATCGCGCCAGCTCGACATCATATCGTCAACCGAGACGATATGACAGCGGAGGTCCAGAGCCGATGGAACTCTGTTATGTAGAGAGCGAGAAGGCTCGCTCTACAGGTACTACAAGAAGTTGCAGAGATGCAACAGATGTCAAAAGACAGGAAACTACGCTTACGAGTGTAGTGCCCCTCGTCCAGTGTCTCGCGACACTGGGCGTAGTGACCGTCCACCCATGAGAAAGGGGCAGGGACGAGGGTCCGCAGTTGGTGCAAAGACGCAACAACGGGATGGACCGTCAAAAACGGACGTCAGGATCAGTAGGTGCGGAGCACCCTACTGGTCCAGCAACGTCAAGAGAATTTGTAGGCCTCTTGATGAAGGTTGCTCCCAACACACAAACGTTGTGCGTTGCTGCTCTAGGTAATGAGATCTCACTCATTACCTTGAAACTCGATGTGACAAATAAGTTGTCTCTTCGAGCTCTAGTCGATTGTGGGGCGTCCAACAATTTTGTGCAACGCCAATCGCTAGAAGATGGTCATTTTAAGTTCAGTGAATGTGACACACCTCCTACGAGGATGACGGTACGTCCTGCGACAGGCGCATCCGTAACCGTCACGAAGCGTATAGTGAAGATCCACTATACGCTAGAAGATACCCAATATGACGATGACTTTATCGTATTGGATTTGAATGACAAATTTGATGTCATCCTTGGAATGCCGTGGCTCAGAAGGTACGAACCACGAGTAAACTGGCAACATCGAACAGTAACGATGCCTGCCGCTTGTTCATCAGATGGCCATCTGATGAACGTTTTGGAGCGTCCAGAAGCGTGTGGATGTACTACGAGTGAGTGCGATGGCCTCACTTGTGGTACGGTCGTTAGTACGACTGCACAAAACCTTAGTGTACCAAACGGTTACACTTCGGAGCAAAGTTCCGGCGGCTGTGAGGAAACACAGGCTGCGCCGAAGGTCCACCACTCGAATAAGTCGGGTGGACTGGGACAAAGATGTATCCCTAGCGGGGAACATCTAGAAGAGAAACAATCGATCGCTCAGGTTAAGCGAAACGATAATCCTAGATCGACTGGAGAGTCTTTCGTAGAGGATCTCGCTGTGGTTGCGCAACCCCAGCTAGAGGAAGTTAAGGGAATAAGTCCCGATATAACAAATACGGCAGAAATAAGTTCCCCGAAACCCGCGGGAATAAGTCCCCGGGAAGCCGAAGGAATAAGTCCTTCGAAGCCTGAGGGAATGAGTCCCCAGGAAATGACAGAGACATTGAATGTCATAGTCAATAACGGATCAAGTGTAGGCGCTTATACACTTGATCTGATTGCGCCTCCGAAGTTAACTTCGGAGATCACTCAGTTGCCAACGCTCGAACATAAAAGGTTCTTGCGTGATCTGCGTAGTGGCAAAGTCAAGCAGATCTGCATACTCGTCGCTGACGACGAGTGTGTAACCGACATAAGGTCAGCAACAGTGTTTACTGAGAACGAGAGAGTTCTCAGTAGTTCATCTATGGACGAGAGTGTCCTCGATGAAAAGACACGAATTGAGCGATATGAGTCCCAATCATGGGAATCGATCAAGGAAAATCCTCTCTATGAAGATTTGGTTGAATTCAAGGATGTATTGCCTGAAACTGTTCCGTGCGAATTACCGAAGGATAAAGGTATTCGACACGAAGTCGAGCTTAAACCAGGCTCGAAGTACTGTGTCATGAAGCAGTGGCCACTGCCTCGTGAGCAAGTACTTGCGATCGACAAGTTCTTTGCCGATCGTTTAGCAGCGGGCCATGTGAGGGAATCAACTTCCCCACATAGCTCTCCGACCTTCTGTTTGCGAAAAGCAACAGGAGGGTGGCGGATAGTGCACGCGTTCAACAAATTGAACGCTGCAACGGTACCGGCTCAGACGCCGATACCGAGGAAGGACGTAATCATTGATGGTATGTCAAACAGTACCATCTTTTCGTCCATGGATTTGATGGATGGCTTCTATCAAATCCTAATGCGAGAACGGGGTATACCCTGTACCGCAGTTAGCACGCCTAGCGGCATGCTCTGGGAATGGCTAGTAATGCCACAAAGGCTCAGTAATGCCCCTGCCACGTTCAACAGATGTGTATCACATCTGTTGAGACCAGTACGAGAATTCGCGCCGAGTTCTTGCGATGACGTATTCATCCATAGTCGAGCTATGGATGGAAAGTCGGACGTTGAGGTTCACAGGTACCACGTCCGACAAGTTCTTACAATCATGCGAAAGCATCAATTGTATGCTAACCTCAAGAAGTGTATATTTGCAGCAAGCGAAATACCACTTCTTGGGTGCATCGTTGGTAAGAACGGTGTACGTCCTGATCCCGAAAAGATCAAGGCGATCACCGACTGGCCTGTGCCGGTCGATGTCAAAGGTCTTCGAAAATTTCTTGGGCTAGCGGCGTATTTGCATAAGTATTCACGCAATTACGCCGAGATGACTGTACACCTCTCTCGTTTGTTGAAAAAGAACGAGAGGTGGTTACGGATCGCTGAATGTAAGCGCTCCTATGATGGTATCAAGCAGTGCTTGATACAATCCCCAGTCCCAGCAATTGCCGATCAGGACAGGCCACTTCATGTGGTCTATGATGCCAGCGATTTCGCAATCGGCTGTGCATTAATTCAGTACGACCTCGAAGGCGTAGAACGCTTCGTCTGCTATCAGTCGCGTCAGCTGCAACCAGCTGAGCGGAACTACCCAGTGCATGACAAGGAACTCCTTGCCTTGAAGTATGCACTCGCGAATTTCAGAGTCTATCTATTAGGAGATGGACCCTTCATTGTTTACACTGACCATGCGTCATTACGCACGGCAGTGAACAGCCCGCACCTTTCACAACGAATGGCGCGGTGGTTGTCATTCTTTGCAGAATACAACTTTACGGTCGAGTACAAACCAGGACGACTTAATGTCGTTGCTGATGCACTCTCACGTCGTTCCGACTTTGAACCAGTCGTGAAACCCAACAGTGAGACAGTCACTGTTGCGGTTATGACGTCCTCAGTCCCATCTACAACGTTGTATGGTGATGTGAGGCGGGCATACGCCCAAGATGGTGAGATTGTGAAGTTGTTGACACATCTCTCACAGCCATCTCGAGAATCGTTGAAACGATTATCGTCTGCGTATCGATCTGCATCAGATACATACACGACTCACGATAGTTTACTGTATTATACAGCCGTTACTGGTGACACACCACGTGTTGTCATTCCAGATGATACTGATCTGCGTTTGCGAATCATGTTCGAGTATCACGATGCTCCTATAATAGGACATTGTGGCCGTCAGAAAACATATCTCACGGTAAGTCGAGACTTTTACTGGCCGCGCCAGTATCAGTTTGTGCACAAGTATGTTCGCGCATACGAAGTCTGTCAACGAGTGATGTCAAGTCCTTCACTGCGTGCACCTTTACAGCCTCTACCGGTTCCGGCTGAGTGCTGGGAATCCATCTCAATGGATTTTGTCTTCGGGTTACCCAAAGACGCACGCGGGAATACGGGTATTCTCGTTTTTGTTGACAGATTCAGCAAAATGGTACACCTTGTGGCTTTACCCGAGACAATAACGGCTAGTGGCTGTGCTTGTGTCTATATCGACACCATCTTCCGACTTCATGGGTTGCCCCGTGAACTCGTATCAGACAGAGATCCACGCTTCACTGCTGATTTCTGGCGTTACGTGTTCAAATCACTCGGAACGCGCTTGAAGATGTCGACATCTGATCATCCAGAGTCAGATGGTCAGACGGAACGTGCCAATCGTGTCCTTGAAGAGATACTTCGAGGATACTTACACTCCTTTAAGAGTTGGAGTGAGTTTTTGCCAATGGTAGAGTTCGCCATTAACAACTCGGTGCATGCGTCCACGACACATATACCATTTTACGTGAATGGCTTGCGCCATCCGCGTGTACCCACCTTACTAGAGTGTAACTCTGGTTTAAGGGGGGAGGGACTCGCGCGAGCAAAAACCGAATTGGTTCACGCTCATCACGCTCTGACGAAGAGGTCATTGGGTTTGATGCCGATATCGATGGCATCGATATCGAAGAAGATGATGCCAGTGAGAGCGAGGAAGCCCTCACTGAAGAAACGTTGGATATCGCTGCTGTGCACTCACAACGCACTGAAGCTAACGAGTCAGCAGATGAGTTCATACTGGCTCGTGAAACGGTAGTCCGTTCTGTGCAAGATTCCATCGCCGAAGCGGTGGATAAGCAAAAGCAAAACGCTGACAAGAATGGAAGGGAAAACGCTCTTTTATTCAATAAAGGTGACTTAGTCCTACTGTCTACGGTTGATCTACCAAAGCATGTAGTGACTAACGTGGGTAGTAGTAAACTACTACCCAAGTACATCGGCCCATTTCGTGTATTGCATCGCCTAGGCAACGCATACACGTTTAAATTGCCACGTAAGATGCGAACGCATCCCACGTTTTACGTTGTTCGGCTTAAGCCGTACCATCAGTACGCTGCTTCTTCCGATGAAAAACGCCCTTGCGCTCAAGCGTCTTGCAGAGGGCCTTGTGCTCCCGATGGTGGACATCGACAAGGGTCTGAAGAGCAGTTATCTCAGCCCAAGACCGGTCTATATCCACACGAGCTACCCTTAACTCGTCACGAAGAGGTGTCAGAGATCTCTCGTTCTCAAGCTGAGCAAAGGCAAACTCAGCTGGATGCTTCAAGACAGTGTCCGCCATTTGGAGACGCCTGTCCCGCTCATGTTCGAAATCGCCGCGTAACCCTTGCGTTACGCTATCAAAGAAGCTCTCGGGAACACACGGATCCCCACGATTGTGTGGAGAGCGTCTCCCCTCCTCCTCCACCTCCATTAGAGGACTCTCGCGGTGACTAGCGCTATCTAGTTGAGCAGCTGTTGAACCACCGCGACGTGAACGGACGTCGGACGAGTTACCTCGTCTGGTGGCGCAGCTGTCTCCCGTCCTGGGATACTTGGGAGCCCCGCTCCCAGCTGATGATTGACGTAATGGGTCTGGTCTAGCAGTACGACGCGGCACATCCTGTGCCGCAGAAGGACCACCGGAGAATGTCTTCCCGGCACGGTCGTAAAGGGATTTCAGGTTGTCAATCCCTTTGTATATCTCAGTAGAGATACGTACGCGACACCACGGGCTAGTAAGGAGGTAAGCCTCCTTAGGTGCTCGTGCAGAGTTGTTCACTCAGAATGGGCACGAGTCTCCCTAAGAGAGGCAGGGTAATCCTTTCTCCCTTGACAGACGATGCAGCTTATAGCGTGCACCAGTCGGGGTTCGCTTTTCAAACTTATCACGAGCTTTGATAAGTTTGTCGTTCCAAGCGTCACGACCTACATCCTCAAGGTTATGGATGTAGGTGTTCCACGCTTGAAGCAGTGAGGGACCATCACGTTTGTGATTCCACTGTACCATCGATGTCTAAAGAAAGCATCGATGAAGAATTCATGCTCAGTGAGATAGTTCTTCGCACTGGGGTCAAGGTGATGGATCCTTGACGAATCGAACAACCTTGTTCGATAACGATCACTCATCGTCGCCGACAAGTGATCCATGATAGATTTAGGAGGCATCCATGCCTTCTTTTCAGGAGCTAGATGCAAGACATTGCGGTCCCGCTCTTCCTGCGACGTGCCGACAGAAGTACTGGCACCTCGCTGTGAAGTGGTGTCAATAGGACAACCGACACCACTGTGAGCGCCCGCGACTTGCAATCTCGAGCGCATTCGCTTTGGCGATGGTTCATCTGATTCGTCAGATGAACCAAAGATGCTACGACGTGTAGCATCATCCATGCCACGCTTGGCAGGCGGCTGGGATTCGATAGCCGTCGATACGGATACGTCTTCCGTATCAGGTGAGCATGAGGCACCGAGCTCATACTCTGTGAAGACATGAGTGTCTTCATGACGAGCGTCTGCATCTACAGGTGATACAGGCTGAGTCGCTTTAGCAACCGATGAGACATCAGTTGCTGCGGTTTCTGCTTCGGCATCCGCACAGAGACGTGCAGACGCGCTCTCGGCAGCCTTGCTCGCGCATCGCATGGGCTTGTTAACCATGCGATGAAACTGATGGACTGTGGACTCGGACCAACAAGTGTAAACCCTGTACCAAATGACCAAATTTGGGACGAGTATCCACTAGTCAATCAGTCGCTAAAGTGACTTATAATTAAGGGGGGGGGTGATGTAACGGGGCGAATTGTTACATAACGATTTTTAAGAAATTGTTAATAGAATATAACTATCAGAGTTACATTCTCAGAATATTGTCATAAGGACAAATATTCTGTATCACCTACGAGTAGTTCCTAATTGGTTGATATAGGCCATTATATCAACCAACGGAGACGCGCCACGACAGACGCACGCAATGAGTGGTGAGCAGATAGTTGATATGCACATTTGTCTTCAGACATAGTTAGATGAAGATAAATAGTGATTTATTGCAGACATTAACTATGATAAATACAGATCTACTTTTTACTTTAATCAAGTACTCGCTTCTTCTTACCGTCTTCCTCTGCACGTACGAGTGTACGTGAAGTTTCGAGGCAACGCCTTATTCTGTCGTCAGAATAAGTAGCTTGTACTGTCATCAGTACAAGCTTCAGGGTGCCCCGTTACACTACAGGTTTCCACCTAATCATGCATCACCTCTGAAAATCCTCTTAAGTCCTCTGCCACTCCAGAAAGTCTTGAGGTCCGCAAGTATTGATGCAGCATGTCGAAAAGGGACGGGCGGTGTGGACACGCTAGGGTCCTCCTTGCTAACACCTGGAGCACCCTTCGCTTCAACTCTATCCCCCATGACTCTGCTATTTAACAATTTTATTCAAAAATTTGGCGACCCCTGCCACATAAATATAGGAGACTCTATTGTACTAATTAATGGGCGCCACAGCAGCGAAATAACTCGGGGAAAACTCGAGATTTAATTATTTTTTCGTTTTCCCGCTTACGTTTTGTAGTATTGTGACAACCGATTTACCTTTTTTGGCTGCATGTCATGGGCTCAGGATTTTGAGATCAATTAGGTCTTTGGCGAAGATTAATTGCATGTCGTTGGCTCCATTTGATTGAAAAAACGATGATTTGAAGTCGACGACTTGGTAAAAATGGCACTAGCTGCATTGTACAGTTGAGTTTCACTGAGGACCAATAAAACACACCAAGGCGACCACAACTTTACCAGTTAGGATAAGCCGAAAAGAGCTTTTATATAGTTTTACGAACTGCTGTGAAGTTTGGAATATAAGTTTTGGAGGATATGAGAGTGGTCCTTTCTTAACGCACAAAACATTATGCTATACTCACTGCTAGAAACGCTCTTAGTACGAATACAAGTGGGAGATAGTTGGATATTTTGGAGTGACCGATAGGGCGGACTCGTTCTTTTGAATTAGAACTTAGGGATAAACAACACAAATATACAAAAGTTGACTGGGTTTCAGAATAGAAAAAAACGTTAGAGATCACAATGGATTATCGCAAGAATAGGTTTCACACATGTGTTTAGTAGACTACGGGTGAAAAATGCACGAATGCGCGACGGGACCACCTGGTGGCGTTTTTAATTTTTGAATCGACGAGAAGAACGATGTGAGATTTCGCTTTGACTAAACTAGTACCGAGTACATACCATTTTCGCTTCATCAGCTATTTAATACAAACGTCATTTAATTTTGGACCAGCATTTGTCGTAAGATCGTATTCGTGTGGGAGGACAAGGCAGTACATGCTTTTACGTAAACCATAGCGTCATATAGCTCGGACACGGCAAAGGCATGACTATGGCATTGGTGCGGACATATAATAGTGCTTGAGCCTAGAAAAAAATGCATTTTCTGAGGCTCGTGGATGCATTAGCACGGAAGTTTTATGCGAGACTCTAGGTTAAGATAGGGGAGAAATCTCTGGAGCTCGCCCTTTAGCATACGTAATATAGTTTATAGAATTAAATCCAATTGCAAAACATTATGCGACAGCACTCACTATAGAAAGAATATGATGCTGTTACTGTCTCTATTAAATCAGTACAGTATATTTAGTAACATGGCAGGCCTTTTCTTGTGAGCGTCATGCATTTACTTATGTGATCATATTCACCTTAAATCCATCTATGTTTGATCACGTGCGAGCATCATGATAGCGACCTAGTGTAACGGGGTTACACGGCGGTTATTGAACAGTTATGCTTTGTGTCCGCACCAAGTAAAGATTGTTGGATCTGAGTAGTACAGTATTGGTACCATGTACTTACGGTAATACCGCACCTTATCGACTAAAACTAAAAGATAAGAATTTAGTCGTAGGATCGCAATTTAAAAGTCAGTAAAACAAGTATTTAGGGTTCTATAATCGTAGTTAAAGAATGAATAAAGCATAGTTCCCCTTTTGAATCGCTGGACACGAGTGCCTCGTAAAGGTATATTGTGTTGTTAAAAGCATTCGCCCTTTAAAGGCGTTTACTCTTGCTTATATAGTAGTTAAAAGTTAGTTAGTGTGTGAATCTGCGAATCCGTAATCCTTTGTAACCGGTAGTATTAAGCTTGTACGCTTGAACAATTGTAAGTCGTCGTAGATTTATTATTAATAAAAGGTTCTTCGAGTCCAGGACTTCCGCTGTAAAAAAGTGCTAAGTAGCTCCGTTACACTCAGACTTCTCCTGTAACGGGGCACTCTGAAGCTTGTACTGATGACAGTACAAGCTACTTATTCTGACGACAGAATAAGGCGTTGCCTCGAAACTTCACGTACACTCGTACGTGCAGAGGAAGACGGTAAGAAGAAGCGAGTACTTGATTAAAGTAAAAAGTAGAACTGTATTTATCATAGTTAATGTCTGCAATAAATCACTATTTATCCTCATCTAACTATGTCTGAAGACAAATGTGCATATCAACTATCTGATCACCACTCATTGCGTGCGTCTGTCGTGGATTGTCTTCGTTGGTTGATATAATGGCCTATATCAACCAATTAGGAACTACTCGTAGGTGCTACAGAATATTTGTCCTTATGACAATATTCTGAGAATGTAACTCTGATAGTTATATTCTATTAACAATTTCTTAAAAATCGTTATGTAACAATTCGCCCCGTTACATCACCCCCCCTTAATTATAAGTCACTTTAGCGACTGATTGACTAAATGGAAACTCGTCCTAAATCATTTGGGACAGGGTTTGCATTTGTTGGTCCGAGTCCACAGTCCATCAGTTTCATCGCATGGTTAACAAGCCCATGCGATGCGCGAGCAAGGCTGCCGAGAGCGCGTCTGCACGTCTCTGTGCGGATGCCGAAGCAGAAACCGCAGCAACTGATGTCTCATCGGTTGCTAAAGCGACTCAGCCTGTATCACCTGTAGATGCAGACGCTCGTCATGAAGACACTCATGTCTTCACAGAGTATGAGCTCGGTGCCTCATGCTCACCTGATACGGAAGACGTATCCGTATCGACGGCTATCGAATCCCAGCCGCCTGCCAAGCGTGGCATGGATGATGCTACACGTCGTAGCATCTTTGGTTCATCTGACGAATCAGATGAACCATCGCCAAAGCGAATGCGCTCGAGATTGCAAGTCGCGGGCGCTCACAGTGGTGTCGGTTGTCCTATTGACACCACTTCACAGCGAGGTGCCAGTACTTCTGTCGGCACGTCGCAGGAAGAGCGGGACCGCAATGTCTTGCATCTAGCTCCTGAAAAGAAGGCATGGATGCCTCCTAAATCTATCATGGATCACTTGTCGGCGACGATGAGTGATCGTTATCGAACAAGGTTGTTCGATTCGTCAAGGATCCATCACCTTGACCCCAGTGCGAAGAACTATCTCACTGAGCATGAATTCTTCATCGATGCTTTCTTTAGACATCGATGGTACAGTGGAATCACAAACGTGATGGTCCCTCACTGCTTCAAGCGTGGAACACCTACATCCATAACCTTGAGGATGTAGGTCGTGACGCTTGGAACGACAAACTTATCAAAGCTCGTGATAAGTTTGAAAAGCGAACCCCGACTGGTGCACGCTATAAGCTGCATCGTCTGTCAAGGGAGAAAGGATTACCCTGCCTCTCTTAGGGAGACTCGTGCCCATTCTGAGTGAACAACTCTGCACGAGCACCTAAGGAGGCTTACCTCCTTACTAGCCCGTGGTGTCGCGTACGTATCTCTACTGAGATATACAAAGGGATTGACAACCTGAAATCCCTTTACGACCGTGCCGGGAAGACATTCTCCGGCGGTCCTTCTGCAGCACATGATGTGCCGCGTCGTACTGCTAGACCAGACCCATTACGTCAATCATCAGCTGGGAGCGGGGCTCCCAAGTATCCCAGGACGGGAGACAGCCGCGCCACCAGACGAGATAACTCGTCCGACGTCCGTTCACGTTGCGGTGGTTCAACAGCTGCTCAACTAGATAGCGCTGGACACCGCGAGAGTTCTCTAATGGAGGTGGTGGAGGAGGGAAGACGCTCTCTCCACACAATCGTTGGGAAGCATGTATTCCCGAGAGCTTCTTTGATAGCGTAACGCAGCGTTCCGCGGCGATTTCGAACATGAGCGGGACAGGCATCTCCAACTGGCGGACACTGTCTTGAAGCATCCAGCTGAGTTTGCCTTTGCTCAGCTTGAGAACGAGAGATCTCTGACACCTCTTCGTGACGAGTTAAGGGTAGCTCGTGTGGATATAGACCGGTCTTGGGCTGAGATAACTGCTCTTCAGACCCTTGTCGATGTCCACCATCGGGAGCACAAGGCCCTCTGCAAGACGCTTGAGCGCAAGGGCGTTTTTCATCGGAAGAAGCAGCGTACTGATGGTACGGCTTAAGCCGAACAACGTAAAACGTGGGATGCGTTCGCATCTTACGTGGCAATTTAAACGTGTATGCGTTGCCTAGGCGATGCAATACACGAAATGGGCCGATGTACTTGGGTAGTAGTTTACTACTACCCACGTTAGTCACTACATGCTTTGGTAGATCAACCGTAGACAGTAGGACTAAGTCACCTTTATTGAATAAAAGAGCGTTTTCCCTTCCATTCTTGTCAGCGTTTTGCTTTTGCTTATCCACCGCTTCGGCGATGGAATCTTGCACAGAACGGACTACCGTTTCACGAGCCAGTATGAACTCATCTGCTGACTCGTTAGCTTCAGTGCGTTGTGAGTGCACAGCAGCGATATCCAACGTTTCTTCAGTGAGGGCTTCCTCGCTCTCACTGGCATCATCTTCTTCGATATCGATGCCATCGATATCGGCATCAAACCCAATGACCTCTTCGTCAGAGCGTGATGAGCGTGAACCAATTCGGTTTTTGCTCGCGCGAGTCCCTCCCCCCTTAAACCAGAGTTACACTCTAGTAAGGTGGGTACACGCGGATGGCGCAAGCCATTCACGTAAAATGGTATATGTGTCGTGGACGCATGCACCGAGTTGTTAATGGCGAACTCTACCATTGGCAAAAACTCACTCCAACTCTTAAAGGAGTGTAAGTATCCTCGAAGTATCTCTTCGAGGACACGATTGGCACGTTCCGTCTGACCATCTGACTCTGGATGATCAGATGTAGACATCTTCAAGCGCGTTCCGAGTGATTTGAACACGGACCGCCAGAAATCAGCAGTGAATCGTGGATCTCTGTCTGATACGAGTTCACGGGGCAACCCATGAAGTCGGAAGATGGTGTCGATATAGACACAAGCACAGCCACTAGCCGTTATTGTCTCGGGTAAAGCCACAAGGTGTACCATTTTGCTGAATCTGTCAACAAAAACGAGAATACCCGTATTCCCGCGTGCGTCTTTGGGTAACCCGAAGACAAAATCCATTGAGATGGATTCCCAGCACTCAGCCGGAACCGGTAGAGGCTGTAAAGGTGCACGCAGTGAAGGACTTGACATCACTCGTTGACAGACTTCGTATGCGCGAACATACTTGTGCACAAACTGATACTGGCGCGGCCAGTAAAAGTCTCGACTTACCGTGAGATATGTTTTCTGACGGCCACAATGTCCTATTATAGGAGCATCGTGATACTCGAACATGATTCGCAAACGCAGATCAGTATCATCTGGAATGACAACACGTGGTGTGTCACCAGTAACGGCTGTATAATACAGTAAACTATCGTGAGTCGTGTATGTATCTGATGCAGATCGATACGCAGACGATAATCGTTTCAACGATTCTCGAGATGGCTGTGAGAGATGTGTCAACAACTTCACAATCTCACCATCTTGGGCGTATGCCCGCCTCACATCACCATACAACGTTGTAGATGGGACTGAGGACGTCATAACCGCAACAGTGACTGTCTCACTGTTGGGTTTCACGACTGGTTCAAAGTCGGAACGACGTGAGAGTGCATCAGCAACGACATTAAGTCGTCCTGGTTTGTACTCGACCGTAAAGTTGTATTCTGCAAAGAATGACAACCACCGCGCCATTCGTTGTGAAAGGTGCGGGCTGTTCACTGCCGTGCGTAATGACGCATGGTCAGTGTAAACAATGAAGGGTCCATCCCCTAATAGATAGACTCTGAAATTCGCGAGTGCATACTTCAAGGCAAGGAGTTCCTTGTCATGCACTGGGTAGTTCCGCTCAGCTGGTTGCAGCTGACGCGACTGATAGCAGACGAAGCGTTCTACGCCTTCGAGGTCGTACTGAATTAATGCACAGCCGATTGCGAAATCGCTGGCATCATAGACCACATGAAATGGCCTATCCTGATCGGCTATTGCTAGGACTGGGGATTGTATCAAGCTCTGCTTGATACCATCAAAGGAGCGCTGACATTCAGCGTTCCATAACCACCTCTCGTTCTTTTTCAACAAACGAGAGAGGTGCACAGTCATCTCGGCGTAATTGCGTGATTGCTTGTGCAAATACGCCGCTAGCCCAAGGAATTTTCGAAGACCTTTGACATCAACTGGCACAGGCCAGTCGGCGATCGCCTTGATCTTTTCGGGGTCAAGACGTACACTGTTCTTATCAACGATGCGCCCAAGAAGTGATATTTCGCTTGATACAAATATACACTTCTTGAGGTTTGCATACAATTGATGCTTTCGCATGATTGTAGGAACCTGTCGGACGTGGTACCTGTGAACCTCAACGTCCGACTTTCTATCCATAGCTCGACTATAGATGAGTAAGTCATCGAAATAACTCGGCGCGAATTCTCGTACTGGTCTCAACAGATGTGATGCACATCTGTTGAACGTGGCAGGGGCATTACTGAGCCCTTGTGGCATTACTAGCCATTCCCAGAGCATGCCGCTAGGCGTGCTAACTGCGGTACAGGGTATACCCCGTTCTCGCATAAGGATTTGATAGAAGCCATCCATCAAATCCATGGACGAAAAGATGGTACTCTTTGACATACCATCAATGAATACGTCCTTCCTCGGTATCGGCGTCTGAGCCGGTATCGTTGCAGCATTCAACTTGTTAAATGCATGCACTATCCGCCACCCTCCTGTTGAATTACGCACACAGAAGGTCGGAGACCTATGTGGGATATTTATTTCCCTCACATGGCCCGCAGCTAAACGATCGGCAAAGAACTTGTCGATCGCAGGTACTTGTTCACGAGGCAGTGGCCACTGCTTCATGACACAGTATTTCGAGCCTGGTTTAAGCTCGACCTCGTGTCGAATACCTTTATCCTTCGGTAATTCGCACGGAACAGTTTCAGGGAATACGTCCTTGAATTCAACCAAATCTTCATAGAGAGGATTTGTCTTGGGCGATTCGCACGATCGGGAGTCATATCGCTCAATTCGTGTCTTTTCATCTAGGACACTCTCGTCCATAGGTGAACTACTGAGAACTATCTCGTTCTCAGTAAACCTGTTGCTGACCTTATGTCGGCTACACACTCGTCGTCAGAGACGAGTACGCAGATCTGCTTGACTTTGCCACTACGCAGATCACGCAAGAATCTTTTATGTTCGAGCGTTGGCAACTGAGTGATCTCTGAAGTCAACTTCGGAGGCGTAACCAGATCAAGTGTATAAGCGCCTACACATGATCCGTTATTGACTAGGACATTCAATGTCTCTGTCATTTCCTGGGGACTTAATCCCTCAGGCTTCGAAGGACTTATTCCTTCGGCTCCCGGGGACTTATTCCCGCGGGGTTCGGGGAACTTATTTCCACCGTATTTGTAATATCGGGACTTATTCCATTAATTTCCTCTAGTTGGGGTTGCGCAACCACAGCGAGATCCTCTACGAAAGACTCTCCAGTCGATCTAGGATTATCGTTTCGCTTAACCTGAGCGATCGATTGTTTCTCTTCTAGATGTTCCCCGCTAGGGATACATCTTTGTCCCAGTCCACCCGACTTAATCGAGTGGTGGACCTTCGGCGCAGCCTGTGTTTCCTCACAGCTGCCGGAACTTTGCTCCGAAGTGTAACCGTTTGGTACACTAAGGTTTTGTGCAGTCGTACTAACGACCGTACCACAAGTGTGGCCATCGCACTCACTCGTAGTACATCCACACGCTTGTAGACGCTCCAAAACGTTCATCAGATGGTCATCTGATGAACAAGTGGCATGCATCGTTACTGTTCGATGTTGCCAGTTTACCCGTGGTTCGTACCTTCTGAGCCACGGTATTCCAAGGATGACATTAAATTTGTCATTCAAATCCAATACGATAAAGTCATCGTCATATTGGGTATCTTCTAGCGTATAGTGGATCTTCACTATACGCTTCGTGACGGTTACGGATGCGCCTGTCGCAGGACGTACCGTCATCCTCGTAGGAGGTGTGTCACATTCACTGAACTTAAAATGACCATCTTCTAGCGATTGGCGTTGCACAAAATTGTTGGATGCCCCACAATCGACTAGAGCTCGAAGAGACAACTTATTTGTCACATCGAGTTTCAAGGTAATGAGTGAGATCTCATTACCTAGAGCAGCAACGCACAACGTTTGTGTGTTGGGAGCAACCTTCATCAAGAGGCCTACAAATTCTCTTGACGTTGCTGGACCAGTAGGGTGCTCCGCACCTACTGATCCTGTCCGTTTTTTGACGGTCCATCCCGTTGTTGCGTCTTTGCACCAACAGCGGACCCTCGTCCCTGCCCCTTTCTCATGGGTGGACGGTCACTACGCCCAGTGTCGCGAGACACTGGACGAGGGGCACTACACTCGTAAGCGTAGTGTCCTGTCTTTTGACATCTGTTGCATCTCTGCAACTTCTTGTAGTATGTAGAGCGAGCCTTCTCGCTCTCTACATAACAGAGTTCCATCGGCTCTGGACCTCCGCTGTCATATCGTCTCGGTTGACGATATGATGTCGAGCTGGCGCGATCCTGTCTCCGACTGAAGTCTTCCTGCTCCGCAATGGAAATGGCTTGTTCTAGTGAATCTAGTTCAAGCCGGAACAGGTGAGTCTTGACGGGACCATCCGCAAGACCCTGCATGAACACCGAAACAAACGTGTGTTCATCCACCGGATTGGAACTTATACAACTCGTGAGATGTCGTATATGTTGCGCGTAAGCGTGCACATCACGCTTACCCTGCTTGAGCTTCAAGAGTTCAGTTCGAGCTCTGAACTCAGCTCTAGGCGGTTCAAATGTTTGTCTGAGCCGCGACTTGAAGACTTCCAACGACCCAAACGCATATGGGTCGTGCAACTTGAGTCCCCAAAGCCCAAGTCTTGGCACGTCCTGCCAGATTTGATTGGGCAAATGCTACTTGCATTTCCTCGTCGTCGATGCGACGCGCCCTTATGGCGTCATTTAATTCGACGAACCATCTCAAGAGGGAGTCCTCTTCGACTCCCCTATACTTGGAGATGTCAATCGTCAAGGTCTCGGGTCGACGCGAGTGCATCGACCCACCAGCAGCAGCCTGCTGCTGTCTCAACAGTTCAAACTGTTGAGCACCTTGTTCTCTCAACAACTCTGCTTGTTGAGAACCTTGTTGGTGAAGCAAGGCTACTTTCTCGCGTTCAGCGTCAAGTTCGTTTTGAATGAACTTGGCGATAGTAGCATGTTGGGCATCTCTATTGAGAGCCTCTAGCATGACGCTAACAGCATGGATGCCCATGGTTGAACCCATTCGTTCAACCGCATCCCATTCGACATCGCTCAAATGGGAGTAGCCGTCACGCGTAGCGTGAAAGCTTTGGTCATCTTCATCATCCAACATGTTCATGTTGGATGTGAACGTGGTCCTTGGACGGACTACGAAGTGCTACCAGGTGTAACGGGGCACCCTGAAGCTTGTACTGATGACAGAATAAGGCGTTGCCTCGAAACTTCACGTACACTCGTACGTGCAGAGAAAGACGGTAAGCAGAAGCGAGAACTTGGTTAAAGTAAAAAGTAGAACTGTATTCATCATAGTTAATGTCTGCAATAAATCACTATTTATCCTCATCTAACTATGTCTGAAGACAAATGTGCATATCAACTATCTGCTCACCACTCATTGCGTGCGTCTGTCGTGGCTTGTCTTCGTTGGTTGATATAATGGCCTATATCACCAATTAGGAACTACTCGTAGGTGCTACAGAATATTTGTCCTTATGACAATATTCTGAGAATGTAACTCTTATAGTTACATGTATTAACAATTTCTTATAAATTGTTATGTAACGATTCGCCCCGTTACATTTAGAAAAATCCCGCAAGCAACATAGTATGGAGATTTTTATGGCCCTCTGGCAGTTTACGTATGCATATTTGTATAGCGGAAATTTCTCTGGCTATTATAATAAAAATTTAGGGAGCTCTCCGACATTTTGCCCGGTCTTAACTAGGGACTCGACCAAAGGGGACGCAGCCGGTAGATAAGGTGAAGCAAGTGTGTAAAAGGTACGCCACCGAGTCGCAAATTCTGTAAGTCACTGATAGCAGGCATCTGGGCAGTTGAGGTCCTTCCCCGGGTAGAAATGAACCTGCCCAACAAGGGGCTCGACATTCCTTTTCAGAAAGGGAGATTATTAGCTCAGAGATTAAGATATTACGGAGACACTACTGTATAGATTTATAGCGTTTTTGATTAGCCAGGAAATCAAGTCATACTGACTCGGTTCATGCCCTCCAAGAAACATGCGCCTGTCACCAACCGCATCAACCCAGCTATTCAGAGCCGCATACAGCGCCAGTCGCTCTTTGTCAATACCGTATTTCTTCTTCGACCGCTTGGCAATGAGGTACATCACCATTGCCCCGACGTACTTGGACAAGTGACGCTCCATGGACGTGAAGTTTCCAGCGGTCAAGCAATAGTCGAAAGCCTGCAGCGCCTCCGGCAGCGTAGGATAGATATTTTGGGAGGGGTCAAGACAATGAGCTTCTGGTGGACCAATTGGCACCACTGGGCTTCCTCCTCCTGCGGCTCTTTATGCTCAAGCTGGGAGCTTTTAGCTGACACGACTAGGTCCCATAGTCGCGCGATAATTGCCGAAGAGTCCACGACCACGTCATTGTCAATAGTGACAACTGGCACCTTGGCATACTTGGTCACAGCTTTGGTCTCCTTCTTGGTCAGTGGATTGACTTCCACCACGTCGTACGGGAGCTTGAGGTAGTCCAGTACAGCCTTCACCTTGCAGCGATAGGGACACGGTTCGTACTGATAGAGCACCACCTTTGGCACTGCTCTATTCGTATTGACCGTATCCGTAACTGAAGCACCAGTCGAGCAAAAAGCACACGAAGCACTCGTGTTTACTGCAGTAGCGGCCGCAAATCTCCATTTTTGAAGCAATAGCGATGCGGAGCACGAGAATGAGACTGATAGTTAATCGTTGTGGGAACAAAGCGCTTGGGTGCCGATGGACGTGCGAGGGCCAACGACATAGAGCGCAATCCGCAGGCGAGACGTGCGACACTACGATGTAGCATACTTGAGAATGGGTGGTGGAGATTGAGTACTCTTATTAAAAGCCGATGCGGCAGTTACAGCAATTGACCACTGTAATTGAACGTGATAGAGTTGGCCTGTAAAATATCGCACTGTAACTCAATAAGTTGGACTGAGTAGCCACCGAACGCGAATGCATCTGGCTGGACGGACACGCTAAATAAAACATCCCATGGCCGTCAGGCGTAATCGAAATTGCTTCTCGGAACAAACCTTCGTATCGTTACAATGCTGACTT
Source organism: Peronospora matthiolae (assembly GCA_921007115.2). Classification (NCBI taxonomy): domain Eukaryota; phylum Oomycota; class Peronosporomycetes; order Peronosporales; family Peronosporaceae; genus Peronospora; species Peronospora matthiolae. Next base: position 189,786 of record CAKLBY020000193.1, read on the forward strand.
GCTTGTTACAGGATGAGACCATGAACGATTGTGCCAAGTAGTCGAAACTGTCGCACTAGCAGCTCGGCTGAAATTGACCTGGTCAAACCCCTTGGACGAATGAGGTAGGTTCGCCAGCAGGGGTAGCATCATCCAAAAGATTGCATACGCAGTAGCGACTACCATCGAATATCCTACAACTGACGACAACACAAAGGTGTCAAGGACGACCTTCCCTACCTGAAGAGCCGGGGTCGCCACTGTGCTTTCTCGACAGCTATGACAGCACGAAACTATGCCAGCTTCAATTTGAATCGATTGCGGGACAACCGCCGGTAGACACATGCACCGAAGATAGTCTAGTAATCAATCAATCAGTCAGTCATCACTGTCTCGTTACCACCACGACCATTGACCACCTGTCAGCATTCACCACGCACATTGCGGGAAACAAGCAGGAACGATCGCCTAGTCGGTAGAACAGTGCTGGAAGACGCTGCACGTTTCGTCCACTTTAGTCTCCTTCAACGTCGATTCGAACCAGCTTGCTGGACTGATGTAATCTCTCGATATCGCGACCGCTACGAGCGGCACGCTGTACAGCTTAGCTGTCTCCTAGCTCTTTTTTCAGCATAATAGATCCAGAAGATCTGGTAGTCACCACCACCACCAAAACCACCAAAACCACCACCACCTTCATTTGTTGAGCTTTAAGCGGTCAGCTTTCACAAAGAGCTCATCCGACCATTAGTCGCAGCTTTGTACTCTTCCTGCTGGTTGGTGCTGCTTGACTGACCGACGCCTTGAATGTCTTTCGTCTCACATATCAGTAGTCCCATCGCCGAGATCGAACTCGCAAGTCTTTTTAGCACCGACGCCCTCGCGTCAGTTCCGAATTCCTTCCATTCATACAGCAGCTCCTCATCAAGCGAGAGACTTGGGGAGTCAGGGCTGCTGCAAAAGTCTTGTCTCAATGGACACGATGGATGCGTCCCTCAAGCTGGACGTGACACTCCTGGACAACAGTCTCGTCAAACCAAGACCACTTCACCCCGAACCGACGTCACTGTCGAAGCCACAATCAAGTCGGCGACTCCCTCCTGACGTCCGACGAGCTCGCCATCGGGATCGAATGCAGCGCCAACGTCTCTCGGAGAAGAAAAGTATCGAGCTCAAGCGTCTTGAGGTCGACAGTCTGTCACAAGAGTTGACCCGTGTGACGAAGTCGCTGTTTAAAGAGCTTCCGGGGGACACGTGTTCACTTGAAGACCTTGAGTCGACGTCCTGTTGTTTCAAAAACGAGGACCACAAGCTAGAACTTGAGAGTGAGGAGCTCTGGAACATGGATCCGAGTGTAGCTGCTCGAGTGGTGCAGCACCGATATGTGCATCTCGTGCTGCAACAAGGGACGATCGCGAAGGAGAATCGACGATTGACCGAACGCTTTCGTGAATGGCAGCGATTTATGAAACTCATAGCAGTTGAGGAAGAGCGATTACAGCCGACGGAAGCCATAGCTCTCAAGGACAAGCTGGAGCAAGAACGTGAACAAGTTGTCGCAGGACAATGGCTGACGTTTATCCACGGAGAGCCAGTTCTGTTTTACCAGCCGATTTCAAGGAACGCGTGCCACGAACTCATGTATACGGGGTACCAACGAATGCAGGAATTATCATGGGGACCGGGTGCCAGGGATCTCTATAATGAAGCTTTTGGCTGGAAAGTGTGCTTTTCCATGTATCAGGACCACAGTGAGGTGGGCGATGGTGTGCGAAAGGCACAGATGCAACATCGATTTTTCAAGAAAATTAGTGCCATTGACGCTAATGGAGAACGCGTTAACGGTGACACGTTGGCGCAAGTGACGTGGAAAATCATCAGTACGCCGGAACTTTATTCGCAAATGTATCGCACTCCCTTGACGTCAAAGATTTTGCAATGAGTGGACGCACGCACGAGTGTCCTGATGCGGACATTTCCAGATGAAAACGCCGTCATGAGCATGCGCTTTGTGTGTTTGGTTGCGGAAGTGCACGACTGCGTCATTATCGACAGCTCTGATGCGATCGACACGACCTTAGAAGGCAATGCTCGACGTCGCGTGACGATCATGAGCTCGCTCTTTGATCCGAACAAAGTGTTTCCTTACATCGACACCCACGTACCTGATGCGACATTTGAGTGGATGCGGGACGGCCTAAGCTACCTATCGTTCACTGAATATAACGATGAGGAAATGATAGAGATCGAGTATGGTGGATTGATGCACGTGTGTCGCGAGACAGCGTCTTGCACAGGTTTGCCTTTTGCTGCTATGAACATAGGGGAGGCACTTGTACGCTGGGAACAATTCGTCACTCCTATGCGCACGTTGTTACTGTCTGATAAATAATGTAAAGTTCTTGTCATCTACATTGAAAGTGGCATACAGTGTGAGCACGGTACTTGCTGTCAAATAGAAGTGCATTGCAACATAAAAGTGAGTAGTACGTCAACCGATCTATGTCCTTACAAGCAAGTGGTACATGTATTCTACCGCCAATGTTGCAACTTCAAACTAAGCTTGTAAGGGATTCAATTTGCTGCATATGCACTGCAGCTGACATTCCCGACATAAAAGTGTTCACCTGTCATTACTAATCGTGTTAACGAGCCGGTGCACCCGTCAGTCTTAATTTTCCTCGACATAGTTGTGATCTATGTTGCTTGCAAATGTTAAAAAAGAATACACTTGCAACCAATACATACTGATATGGTAATGCACGGTCAAATGTTGCCGATCGATAAGTGTAGATCTCCATCATTCTTGCAACTAAACTGATGAAGCTATTACCGGAAAACGGTGCTTGGCTAATTTAAGCAATCAATTTTTTTCGAGCATTACAAGTCGTATACACCATTCTTACAGCCATTTCACTTACAATGCTAGATATAAGGCGCGAAGGTACTAAGCTAATCACACATCGATTGGTTGTAGTCACCGCTTGTTGCGAAGCCGATGCCGCGTTTTTCACCATGCCACCAGATAACGAAAGTCCAGACTGTGCTCGTCGGTAGTCTATTCCATTATGTTACTTTCAAAGATAACAAAAAAGGAACGTATGTGCGTAGTGAGAACTTGACTGCCTCTTCATCGGCTGTAAGACAAAAGCTTAATTCCTGGGTTCGACTTTGTGACTTGACCGTTTACAGTTACGTGAGCATTGAAACATCTGCTGTCCTGACAATATTAAAAATATGAAAGCATCAGGGTAGGTCAAGTTCACATCCACTAGCACCACAGCTTGCACACACGCAATATAACGCAAAACCCTTTGTTTAGGGCGCCGCGAAACTTCACCTACACTAGTACGTGCAGAGGAAGCTAATCTACTCAACAACTAAGCTGAGTAAAGGGTAAAAAGAGACCTGTATTTATTATAGTTAAGCCATCAATATAAATTTAGTCTGTATCTGACTATATTAATCCACATTGTCGTATGACGACAACCTGCTCACCACTCGTTGCGCGCGTCTAGCAGCGATTGATGGTAATCCATGGTTGATGTGCCTTTCACCAACCAATCTTTGAGCAGCGCATGAATATTATTCTACAAGGGGATAATATTCCTTCAATATTATCCAATAAGGGGATAATATTTCTTCAATATTTTCCATTTCGAGTAATATTGGTAGAACATTGTCATGCTAGACAATCTCCCTTTTACACCGTTTGATGTTATAATAATGTAACGGGCTACCCCGTTACATCACCCCTCCCTTTAACCATCAGTCACCCGTTAATTAAATTTAACTGATTAGGACTTAATGACCACCGTTAGATCACTCCGGAAAGGGAAGCACTTGTTGGTCAAATTTCAACTCATTTGCCAATTTATCGCAGGGTATACAAAGTCCTTGCGATGTGCAGGCGAAGAGATTTCTTCGCTTGCTTCAGCAGCAGGTGATCCTTCACCTGCTGTTGAGATTCAGCAACAGGAAGTGCCTGTTGTGAAAAGTCCACGTGGTGAGTCACCACATGCGAAAAATACATCTGCTGCGTCCCAGCGAGTACCACGAGTCGTAATCCGGATGAGTCTGAAATCGAGCTCATCTATTCTTGCGAGTCAGATGCATCATCCGACTCACAAGAATAGATATGGATCTTCCAGGGCGGAGACTGCAAGAGCCAGGTTGACTAGCTCCAGGAAACATGGCGGCATCATGTCCGAGATCTTTATATCGAGCGCATCCTCGCCTCACGCAAGTCCATCTGACGACAGGACGAGTGGTGATGGTGGTGATGCCCCTATGTATCACCACGAGCGAAGTATCTCGAGAATCGAGCAACCACTAGTGTCAGTGCTCATGCTGACACCACTCAAGAGGTCAGGGACCGAAGTGTCCTGCGCCACACTCCTCGAATATAGTCTTCTCGAAAGCCGTCTTCCAAAGCGTTAGATCGTATGGCCAGTTTGACCACCGAACGGGGTTAAATCCCGTTGTTTTACTGTAGGAATATTCGCCCACCTGATTCTAGCACGGAAACTATCCGTGCTGAGGACGAGATCTTCACCGATGCGTTGTTCAAACATCGGTGGTATAATGGCAACCGTGGTCGAGATGGTAAGGCCTTGGTGCAAGGATGAAATTCCGTCATCCATGACATCGAGTGCATTGGCCGTAAGGCATGGCTAGGTAAACTTGATGAAGCTCCTCTCAGGTATGAAAAGCGCAACCCGGTCGGCATACGGTACAAGATGCACGGACTGTCAAGAGAGGCAGTATTACCCAGTCTCTCGTGGGGTGATTCGTGTCCAGGTTGCCTGGACAGCTCGATCCGTGCCCCTAGGGAAGCCTACCTCCCTAATGATCCCTACTCGAGAGCGCGCATCTCTTCCGAGATGGCCGAAGGGTGACACCTTGCAATCCCTGTACACGCGTTTGGGGAGGTCGTTTTTCGACGACCCTTCTTCGAACGCAGCGGGTAAGTCTCGTCGTACTGCTCGACGAGACCCAGGACATCAACAATCAACTGGGCACGAGGATCCCAGCTCTCCCATGCCGGTTGATAGCCACGCCAGCGGACGAGGTAACTCGTCCGGACGCCATTCCCGTCTCGGTGGTTCAAAATACGCTCCACCAGAAAGCGTTGAGCACCGCCAGAATCCACCAGAGGATGTGGTGGCGGCGGGAACACCTGATCCGGCCCTCGAGGATCGGATCAGCTTGATGTTCAGGAGCTCAACCGTATAACGGAACAGTTACACGATGACCTGGATCATGAACGGACTCGGCGTTATGATCTTCAGGATCTTGTAAAGGATAATTACAATCTCTTCGCGCACGCTCGTTCGAACGGTCGTGCCGCGTTTGAGTTCGAGCAACTTGAGAACAAATTTTGGGCTCGTTTGCTTTGTGACGAGCTGACTGCAGCTCGTCAGGACATCGCTCAACTGCAGCTCATCAGGTTTCTTTGCTAGTCGACCAGACTGGCTCGTTGAAACGGGACACTCGAAGATGGTCTCGGCTCTCGACTGCGGAGGTATTTTTCGCCTCTCGAAACCGGCTCGTACTGGTAGTATGGGCGGAGCCGACCGACGTAAAACGTAGGATGCGTACGCATCTACAAGTCAATTCAATCTTGTATGCGTTGCCCATTCGGCGCAACACACGAAATGGACCGACGTACTTGGGCAGTACTTTACTGCTGCGCACGTTTGTCACTGCGTGTTTTGGTAAATTTACTGTAGACAGTAAAACTAAATCTCCTTCGTCAAATGAAAGAACATCTGCTCTTCCATGTTTTTCTGTGTTTCTTTTCTGTCGGTCTAGTGCATCTGCAATCGAGTCTTGAACGAAGCGGACAACCGCTTCGCGAGTCAGCAGAAATTCCTCTGCTGATTCATCCTTGTCAACAGCAGTTCGCTTCGTGTGCACTGCTGAAAGAACGATGTACTCACCAGTGAGGATGTCATCGTTCTCACGATGGCAGTCATTGTCGATACTGAATATAACAGCATCGTCGTCATCACCATCGTCGATAAGGTTTGTGATCGACATCGGCATCCATCACGTCGACTCCATCGCCGACGCGTGATGAGCAATGACTGGATCGGTTTTCGTTCGAGCGAGTCCACCCCCTCTTAAACTAGATTCAACACTCTAATGAGGCGGGTAAACGTGGATGGCGTAGGCCATTCACGAAGAACGGTGGATGCGTTGTCGACTCTTGCACCGAGTTGTTGATGGTGAATTCCTTCATCAGCAAAAACTCGCTCCAACTCGAAAGCGAGTGGATGTACCCTTGAAATAGCTCTTCGACAACGCTGTCGACGCGTTCCGTCCAACCATCTGTATCAGGATGGTCAGCAGTCGACATCTTCAAACGTGTTTAAAGTGAACGGAACACGGATTGCCAACACTCAGCTGTAAAGGGGGGGGGCCCTATCAGACACGAGTTTAACGTAAAAATTGTGAAGTCGGAGGATAGCATAGATGAAGACACGAGCACAGCCCTGGACTTTGATTGACTACGGTACAAAAACAAGATGTACCATATTGCTGAATATCAACAAACACACGAATACCATTATTCTAGTGAGCGTCTTTGGGAAAACCCAAATACGAAGCTCATCAATAAGGACTGACAACACACTGCCAGAATCGGAAGAGGCTGCAAGGGTGCGCGGGATGAAGGACTAGGCTTCATCCGTTGACAAACTTCGCAAGCGCCAATGTATTTCCGCGCAAACTCATACTGGCGGGGCTAGTAGAAGTCACGACTTACCATAAATTTATTCTTTTCCCTACCGCGATGCCCACTTGTTGGGGCATCGTGACACCCATACATGATGCGCAATCGCAAATCGTTATGAGCGGGAACGACGACACGAGGTGTGTCGCCGTTGACCGCTGTATAGTACAGCAGTCCATCATGAACCGAATACCCTTCGGCTGAAGAGCGGTATTGAGACGACAAGCTTTTCAAAGCTTGACTGCAAGGATTGGATACGTACTCCATCAATCGCAAAAGAGACTCAACTTCTGCGTATGCTTCTTGCACGTCTTCGAGCAGATTAGACAACGGATCACTCACTGTTAGTGTCGCTACAGTGGGACACCCCTACTGGGTCACCCCTACTGTTGGGTTGTGCGGTCGGCTCGAAATCGGGCCGACGCGAAAGGGCATCGGCAACAATATTAAGTAGTCCTGGTTCATACTCGACGGAGAAGTTGTACACCGCGAAGAGAGACAGCCACCTCGCCATTCGTTGCGAGAGGTGTGAACTGTTTACGGTCGTGCGTAACGACGCATGGTCGGTATAAACAATGAAGGGCCTATCTCTTAAGAGACATACCCGAAACTTAGCCAGTGCATAATCATGGCAAGAGGTTCCTTGTCATGCACCGGGTATATACACTCAGCTGCTTGCACCTGGCCTAACTGATAACAGATGACGCGCTCAACGCCGTCTAAGTGGTGTGGCATCAACGCGCAGCCGATCGCAAAATCGCTGGCGTCACAGACTACATGGAATGGTCTGTCCTGATCTGCAATTGCCAACACAATCGATTGTGTCAAGATTTTCTTGATGCCTTCAAAGAAGTGCCGACACTCAGCACTCCATGACCATCTCTCGTTTTGCTTTAACAGACAAGAGAGATGTACGGTCATCTCGGCGTAGTTGCGCGAGTACTTGTGCAAGTACGCCGCTAAGCTAAGGCACTTTCGAAGACCCTTGACGTCGACTGGCACAGGCCAGTCGCTAATAGTCTTAATCTATTTCGGATCAGGGGTTACAACGTTCTTACCCAAGATGCAACCAAGAAGTAGTATTGCTATCGCTGTAAATTTACACTTCTTGAGGTTCGCGAACGACCTTTACTCACGCTTGAGTGTAAAAACTTCCGGACTTAGGGTTTTATGACCATCCACATCCGTCTTTCTATCAGTAGCCCGGCTATGGACGAAGAAATCGACAAAATAACTCGGCTAGAAATCTTGCACCGATCGCAACAGATTCGTAACACATCTGTTGAACGTCAAAGGGGCGTTGCTTAGCCCCTGTGGCATCACTAGCCACTCCCAAAGCTTACTACTGAGGGTGATCGCTGCTGTGTACAGTATGTCCCGTTAGCGCACGAGGATCTAATAGAATCCGTCCATCAGATTCATGGACGACAAGATGGTACTTTTTGCCATACCATCTATGATGACGTTCTTCCCCGGTATCGGTATTTAAGCCGGTACCGTTGCAGCGTTCAATGTGTTGAACGCGTGCACTAACCTCTCCCCTCCTGTGGCCTTTCCCACACAGAAGGTCGGAAACTGCGTGGTGATGTTGGTTCCCTCACATGACCAGCCAGCTGTGACCTGTCCACGAGGCAGTGGCCACTGCTTAATGACACTGTCTTTCAAACCATGTTCCAGTTCGACCTCATGCCTAGTGCTTTTGTCACTGAACAGCTCAAATGGCTCGGATTCCGAAAAAAAACCTGAATCTCACCAAATCCTTATGCAAAGGATATGTCTTTAAAGACTCCCAAGATTAAGGCGTGTATCGCTCAATCCGGGTCTTTTCATCGAGGACACTCTCGTCCATAGATGAACTACTGATTACTAGTTCGTTCTCAGCAAAAAGTTGTGCCGACCGAAAATCGGCGACGTACTCGTCCTCTGTGACGAGTACGCAGATCTGCTTGATCTTGTCACGACGCAGATCTCGCAAGAATCTTTTAGATTCTAGCGTTGGCAAATTAATTACCTCCGAAGCTGACTCCAAAGGTGTAACCAGATCAAGTGCATGAGCGTTGACATTAAATCCGTCATTCACCAAAAAATTCGCTGTCTCAGTACTTTCGTGGGAAAACACATCCGCAGGTGGGGATCTACACCCTCAACATGACTCTCTCGATAGTTATCACTCTCAGGAACGCTGAAATTTTCTTCCATTACGTGTACTATCACGGTCACATCCTCTTCGATCGACTCTCTTTAAGTCAATCGTGTTTGCTTTGCGATCGACTCTCTCCTAGTAAATCTCGCTTTAACATGTTGTTCATCCTGAACAACGTTAGTTAATCTACTTGAATACACCATTCTTGGTCTGCATCGTTGTTCAATTCCACTCTATATCCTCGAGTGGTGAACCTTCGGCGCATTGTATGTCTCTACACAGGTGCCGGAATCTGGTTCCGCAGTGTAGTGGCCTTCTACACTGCGATCTTGTGCATTCATACTAACGACCGTACCACAAGTGAGGCCATCACACTCACTCGTAGTATATTCGCACGCTTTGGACGTTCCAAGACGTTCATCACATGTCCATCTGATGAACAAATGGCGGGCATCTTCACGGATCAACTCTGCCAGCTGATCCATGGCTGGTACCATCTAAACCACGGCAGACCGAAAATGACATCAAATTTGTCATCCAAATCCAGTACGATGAAGTCATCATCGTACTTCTTTCCTTCTAGCGTGTAGTAAATTCCCACTACACATTTGTTCAATGTTACGGATGCGCCTGTAGCAAGGAACACCGTCATCCTCGGGAACTCTCGCTCAACATAGTCAAGTCTACTATCTTCTAGCGGCTCATGGCGATTAGAACTGTTCGACGCCCCACACTCAACAAGGGCGCGAAGTGACATTCCACTTGTCACTTCAATCTTCAAAGTGATGAGAGAAACCTCATCACTAGGGGCTGTGACACACAGCGACTATGTGTTGGGAGCAATCTTCGTCAAGAGTCCTACAAATTCTCTTGACGTTGCTGGATCAGCAGGGTGCTTCTCACCTACTGACCCTGTCCGTTTTTGGCGGTCTGACTTACCGTTGCGGTTTAGCGACATGGTCAGACTCGCGCCTTGGATCTTTCCTTGGCCAAAGGAGGTCACCACGTCCTGTCTTTGGACGTGATGCGGTGCTCGGGACACTACACTCATGGACTTAGTGTTCAATCTTCTTACAGCTATGGCATCTTGCCGTTCGCCTGTGACTTAGAGATTAAGAGTTCTTGCTCTTGATATGCCAGAGGTCCATAGGTTCTGGACCTCCTGTACCCTGTTGTCTCGTCGGACGATAGTTTGACGAAATAGTCTGAGAATGTCTCAGAATAAATTCTTCTTATTCGCATACGCTATCGCCTATTCCAGCGTATGGAAGTCCTCTCGGAACATGTAGGTCTTCACCGGTCCATCTATAAGGCCGTAGATGAACACGTTGATGAGCGTGTGCTCATCAGCAGGATTTACGTGACGATACTCGCTAGGTAGCGCAGGTGTTGAGCGTACGCATGCACATCACGCTTACCTTGTTTGAGCCACAAGAGTGCAGAGAGTGCTCCGAACTTGGCTCTCGGCGTCTTAAACGTCTCTTTTATCCAAGACTTTAAGATCTCTAAAGACTCAAACACGTTTAGGTCGTGAAGCTTGAGCCCTAAGGCCCAAGTCTTTGCTCGTCCTGTCAAATTTGACAGGGCGAAGGTGACTTGCATCTCGTCACACTCAATGTGAAAGACCCTGATGGTGTCGTCTAACTCGACGTTCCATCTCAAAAGAGAATCTTCATCGGTTCCCTTGTACCATGAGATATCTATCGTCAAGGTTTCGGCCGACGCATGCGCATCGGCTCGCCCGTCGACTGATGAGAGCCTTGCTGTTGTACCAAGGCTATCTTCTGTCTTTCGACGGAAAGTTCTCCTTGTAGGTACTTGTTGATATCAGCAGGTTGCCGGTCTCTGCTTAGAGACTCCAACATGCCACTGATGACGGGTTCGTCCATGAGCACACTCATGCGGCCGACTACCTCTCATTCTGAGGTACTCAGATGGGAGTAGCCTCCACGTGTGACGTAAAGCTGTCGTTTCTACGTCCAACATGTTCATGTTGGACGGACACTAAGTAGTCGTTGGACGGACCACGAAGTGCTACCAGGTGTAACGGGGGACCCTTTGTTTGGGGTGCCGCGAAACTTCACCTACACTAGTACGTACAGAGGAAGCTAATCTACTCAACAACTAAGCTGAGTAAAGGGTAAAAAGAGACCTGTATTTATCATAGTTAAGCCATCAATATAAATTTAGTCTGTATCTGACTATATTAATCCACATTGTCGTATGACGACAACCTGCTCACCACTCGTTGCGCGCGTCTAGCAGCGATTGATGGTAATCCATGGTTGATGTGCCTTTCACCAACCAATCTTTGAGCAGCGCATGAATATTATTCTACAAGGGGATAATATTTCTTCAAAAGTATCCATCTCGAGTAATATTGGTAGGACACTGTCACGCTAGACAATCTCCCTTTTACACCGTTTGATGTTATCAATCTCATGTAACAGGCTACCCCGTTACACATATTGAGCATCATTTTGACGTCGATTCACGTTGTGCCGACCGCTCCCGCATATGTCAAATTTGTTTTTACATCGGATATGCTTGCCTGAGTGTATCTCTTTTTATAATTCACACGACTATCTACACCAGCGATAATTGAGCAAGCTTAAGTATTTATGGCTGGAAGGGCAGTGGCGCTAGCTTTTGGTGGGCACGACACGTTTGCGGAAAGAGACGTATTTCAATTCGGTACGAACTGACATTGTCATTGCGGAGATGAAAACGTGTCTTAAGACGATAGCTTTGTGCGTGCATTGTCATCTTATATAAAAGGATTGACGATGTGCTGCAATCTGTATTGTTTTGTTGTCTCCACAGCTGAACATGTACACACGCGACTACACGTTGGCGCTGATCGATGCCATGTACATACTTGTATCACCTGTGTTCTTTTGCAAATGAATGCGCCCGCGAGATTCCAAAGCAGAACTCCAACGGTACGCAAGAACCGTTAATAGATTGTAATTACTAAACTTTGAGCTATCAAAGCTGGGTACAATACCTGACACGCTTTTGCCTATCGTTGCTACTGTTTTTTTTAAATCGTCTTCAGCGGTACTGTGAATGTACATGCACTGTTTGCAAGCCTTGAAGACGTCATGAAGCTGATTCATTACACAGCAATGCAATACCTAGGTACAACAGACCGTGGTCGCACCAGATCATACTCAGACCGGATGTCAGGCCGTTAGGTACGTACGGCCTAGTACAGGAGTAATTACAGCGCAAAAAGTAAAAAAAGGGATAAGTCTGACGTCATTGGAGGACGTCACAGTCTGACGTCATTGGAGGACGTCACAGTCTGACGTCATCAGCTGACGTCATTAGATGACGTCACTGAAGAAGCTTCTAGAAGGATCCAAAAGGGTAGGTTTAGAATAGCACAGGGTAGCGAACTAAGGACCTACATTAATTCAGTTTCCAATTTACCTAGTGAACGAGAAGTCATCACATCTGGTAGCACTTGTTGGTCTCGCCGTCTGCCGTCCCCGCCGTCTGCCGTCCCTGCCGTCCCCGCCGTCTGCCGTCCCCGCCGTCTGCCGTCCCCGCCGTCTGCCGTCCCCGCCGTCTGCCGTCCCTGCCGTCTCTGCCGTCGTAACCGTCGTAACCGTAGTAACCGTCGTAGCCGTAGTAACCGTCGTAGTCGTCGTCGTCGCTCAAGAGCAGTGATCTGGAGAATCCATCGTAAGTCCCAATCTTTTTTTGGGCAGGGACTCCTTTTCATTGGCTGTAAATCCTACCGGGCCATTATCACTACTACCGTTATCGAGGTCGTGGTCTTATTGAATATAAATCGACTTGTTTCGGGAATAAGTCAGTTTGGTTAACGGAAGGTTAATACTTCGGTTCGTGACCCGCCACCCGCGCAAGCAACCTACGCCACTCGACATTAACGACTCGCTGGCACAGCTATCCGTGACAAAGCCGGACGCAGCCGACAAGTGCCGTGTGGACCTACTGGAAGCAATCCGTCGCACCAGACGCATTCTTGTCCGCTTCGAGAAGCACTAGGACACGGCTCAGCGCTCCGACTTGCGCAAACACATCAAGACTCGGCTTGTGGCGCACGCTAGCGACTTGCTCAGCTTGGAGAGCACTGTGAGCCTGCGCATCTCACGCGAGATTTCCAAGCACACAAGCAAAACCGCCCGAGTCCCGTATTCTGGACCACCAGGGTACAAGGTCGTGCCCGCCCGTCAACAACCAACTGCCAAGTCAACTAAGTCCTGGAAGCCCGGATCAAAGGTTATCAAGAGAAGTACCAAGACCATAGCTCCGCCAAGTACAATTAACTAATCGTTAATATCAGTTAGTTATGTATTGTTACATAAGTCCACCCCAATGACGTCCGAATAGCATGCACAACTGCTGCAATCGATGGTTGCGACAATGGAGAAACAATCGCTGTTGCTAGAGCAGTTTCAAAGGTCCACACAATTATCGGAAATAAAGCTTGAAGGTGTAAAGCTTCCGACGTATGGTGGCAGATTGGACGAATCGTTCCTTCTCTACAAGGAGCAAGTAGAGCAATACTTCTTCGCAGAAGGAGTGAACTGGAAATGTCATGAGCTCTCTCTCCGCATACTAGCCATTTTGGGGGGCACACTAAAGCACGGAGCTGCTCAGTGGTATGTCATGCAAAAGCAGTACATTACAACCGTGGACGACTTCTTCTTCAAGATAGAACGGGAGTTCGTTCCAGCTGATCTACAAGAGCGTCTGCAGGAAGAAATGAATGATATGAGAGAGCGCGATTGCAAGGACCTCCCTGACTATGTAGGCAAGTTTCGACACGTGGTAACTCAAGTCCAAGACATGAGCGAACTGGACAGGATTATGTACTTCCTACGCGGAATTTCTGGTCGTACGCGAGAAGAGGTCCAGTACCGTCGCTGTACAACGTTGTTAGACGATATTACTGTTGCGTTAGACTTTGACCGTTCTCATCCGACGAGGTATTCCCGGGGCAGGTCACAGGATAAACCTAGGTACCGGTCATACGACAATAATCGTCGATATCAATCCAACACTGGCCCAGAGCCAATGGTCGTTAGCTATGTGCAGATTCCTTCTCGGGACGAATGTCGTCGACGAAATTTGTGTTTCAAATGCGGTAGTCCGAATCATCGCTCTGCACAGTGTCATCAGCGCCCCACACGTTCTGTTCGAGAAAACACTAATGCTGGACAAAACTATCAACATCAGGTACATCGTCAGCATGTAAACAATGTGGACGGTCGTGAGGACGACCAGGACACAAGTGTTTACGACCGAGTCACGATCAATGCAGTGGAGGTACAAAAGAATTCTGAGGTACCATGCATTGCCATCCACTCAAGTAGCTCGGGGCGGACATACCAGCGCAAAGTCGACTACTCGTTCGTGATGGTGTTATTGGTAATAAACCCGTCAAGATTTTAATTGACTCTGGAGCGTCAACGAATCTGATCAAACCCGGTCTGGCGTCCACAGTTCTCAGCGAACAGATGGTACAAACACGACGTTTTGATGGTACCTGGACATCAAGTCAACCCACAAATCGGGTGAAAGATACCATTTTAATCGACGGTATGGAGTTCCCTAAGATGCAGTTTACAGAATGGGATCTACCGGATACACATGACTTGATATTTGGTCAACCATGGTTTACCATGTACAACTTCCAGATCAACTGGCGTACACAACAAATTGAAGTTGCAGCACACACGACGTTCAAATACGTGGACGGGCCGACATTTCATGCGAAGATGACTCGCGGAGCCTACGAGGAAATATATCAATTAAAAGTTACCACCATAGACCATCAGGAGATACCGCACAAGCTACAGCCAGTGCTAGACGAGTACAAGGACGTATTCCCCGACCAACTTCAAGAGGTAATGCCTCCACCGCGATCGGTCAACTTTGAGCTACAACTGAAGCCTGATGCGGTGCCGAGCTCTCGGGCCCCCTTCCGTCTATCAAAAGTGGAGCAGGAGGCGCTCCAACAATTTGTGGAGGAGAATATACGGAAAGGATGGATCGAGGTGTCCAACTCTCCATGGGTTTCAAACATATTTGGGATTACAAAAAAGGATCCTGTTACCGGGCGGTTCCCTAAACGCGCAGAATGGCTCCGCAGCGGAATTTCCAAGATCCCCATTAGATGGGTCATTGACTACCGATATGTTAATAGCATGTCTGTCGTGGGAAAAATCCCTTTGCCGTTGATCGAGGAACTGTTCGACCGCATGGTGGGATGTAAGTTTTTTACGCTTCTTGATCTTGCGCAAGGGTATCATCAAATGGTAGTCTTACCATCAAGTAGACCCTATACGGCTTTTCTCACCCATAAGGAAACGTATCAATGGTTTGTAGCACCCATGGGTTTATCTGGAATGCCTGGTGTCTGGTCGCGGCTTTGCGAACGTTGTTCGACCAATTTGGAACCTTTGTCGTGGTGTATCTTGACGACATATGTATCTTCTCCCGTACAATGGAGGACCACGTCGGCCACGTTCGCGCAGTATGCGCCGTGTTACGCAAGGAGAAGCTTTATATCCACCCTTTGAATGTGCGTTTGGTCGAAACGAGATTGCATTATAGGGCATATGGTTTCCGACGAAGGTCTGCAGATCGACCCAAAGAAGACCGATGCTATTGCACAGTTTCAAGCTCCGACGTGTCGCAAGGAGCTGCTGAGTTCTCTCGGGCTGGCAGGGTATTACCGTCGCTTCCTCTGCAATTTTGCCAAGATTATACGTCCTCTTCGAGCATTAACCAAACACGAGACTCGCTGGAGCTGGGGAGAGGATCATCAGCGATCATTTAACGCGTTAAAACTCGCACTTCAGCAGGCTCCGACGCTAAAGCTGCCAGACTTTACGCACCCTTTTATTGTCACTACGGATGCGTCTGGGTACTGCATGGGCGGTATCCTCTCTCAGCGCATCAATAATAGCGACCACGCCATCGCATTTTATTCGAAACATCTAAGCCCCCACGAATTGAAATGGCCCGCTCATGAAAAAGAGCTGCTAACAATCAAGACTGCTTTAAAAAATTGGCGCCCGCATCTCCACGGACGACACTTTTCAGTCTACACCGACAATTCAGCGTGCAAATGGATACTCCACCATCCTAAAGTGTCGCCCAAGATGGCACGCATGCTGACGTTCTTTTCCCAGTTCGACTTTGGCTTACGTCATGTTAAAGGACGGTCTAACGTCGTGGCCGATGCATTATCTCGACCGGCCGTATCCGCAGATCCCTCCAGCGTGCGCGCTGTGCCTACGTGCCCAGTTCCCGATCTGTCGCAAAACGTACATGAATGTACAGATGCTTGTGCCCTCAACTCTCACCTTTTGCAGCAACACATGGTTCAATCCGCTCTCATGCGGTCCATTCCGCTCGAAGTCGCACACCTCTTGCTTGACGATGTGGAGTTGCGGGGGGAGTCTCGTCCGATAGGAATCGCTCAGGAGCAAATCCACAACGCTGCGTTTCACGTGGTGCGCGCACATCTCAGTTACAAAGTGCGAAAAACTATCCAGCAAGGAAATCACACAGACAAGTTTTTCCAAAAGATCTGGAGAACTCAACAATCGAAGGACAACTTCATAATCGACAAAGGACTCATATATGTCAAACAAGACGAGGCAATGCAACAGATATGCATCCCAGACATACCAGAAATGAAGACGGAGATTATATAAGAGTTTCACGATGCAGCCACAGCGGCACATCCAGGAGTGCGCCGAACTTACGTAAAGCTAAAGCAATGGTACTACTGGCCGAAGATACTTGAAAACCGTGCAGAAGTACGTGGAGACATGTGAAACATGCGCGCGATGGAAGTCTAACAGCCAGCGGAAGAAAGGATTAATGATTCCTATTTCCGTTCCGGAGGAATGCTGGGAAGTAGTATCAATGGACTTCATTACTGGGCTACCCGTGTCGGAAGGCTATGATGCTATTTGCGTCGTCGTAGACAAGTTGTCAAAGAGGCCGATTTATGCACCGACATATACGACTGCCGATTCGAAAGACACCGCAGATCTATTTTTCGAAGCTGTAGTCCGACATCATGGATTGCCGAAGGTTATTATCAGCGATCGGGATCCAAAGTTCACGGCGAACTTCTGGAAATCACTGATGAATATAATGGGTGTCAAGCTAAGCATGACAACCGCTCATAGAGCGCAATCAGATGGGCAAACGGAGCGCCAAAAGTTGGTGTTGGAAGACGCTTTACGCTGCCTGGTATCGTACAGTGGCGACAATTGGGTCAAACTACTGGGTACTGTAGAGTACGCGCACGCTACATCGGTGAACGCATCTACTAAGCTCACCCCGTTCGAAATCGATACTGGGAGAAAGGTATTTAAGCTGATTTCGCATGAATACGGAGGCCACGCTGATCTGGGCTCCCATTCAATTTCAGAATTTGCCTCCAAGTTTGCCAACGATCGTCAAAAACTAGTACGCGAGGCACGCGAAAACCTGGAACAAGCCCAGGAAAGGCAAAAGAAGCACTACGACTCATAAAGAAGAAGCGTTACTTTCAAAGTAGGTGACTTAGTTCTGTTGGATGCCAAGAATCTACCGCTTAGAACATTGAACGCTCACGTTGATCTAAAGAAAGCGAAGCTGGCAGCAATAAAAGTGGGACCGTTTGAGATAACCAGGATGGTCAATCCGAACGTTGCCAAGTTAAAGCTTCCACGACATATGAAGAGACTGCACTCCTCATTCAACATTGACCTACTCTTCCCATACAAGCCAAATGCCTCCGAGTTCGCTGGACGACCAATTCCGAAAGCAGCACCAGTTATATTAGAGCCAGACACCGGAGAGCAACTACACATTGTGGAAAGCTTGCTTAGTCGTCGTCAGCGCAATCGCCAAAAAGAATGGCTAGTCAAATGGCATGGCCTCCCGGAGTGTGACAGTACTTGGGAGCGCGAGAGATCCATCCGCCACGTTTCGCATTGGCAGCAACTAGTCCAAGATTTTCGAGACGGCCAACGCGAATTCAAGTCCAGGGAGATGTCAGGCCGCTAGGTACGCACGGCCTAGTACAGGAGTAATTACAGTGTAAAAAGTAAAAAAAAGGGATAAGTCTGACGTCATTGGAGGACGTCACAGTCTGACGTCATTAGATGACGTCACTGAAGAAGCTTCTAGAAGGATCCAGAAGGGTAGGTTTAGAATAGCACAGGGTAGCGAACTAAGGACCTACATTAATTCAGTTTCCAATTTACCTAGTGAACGAGAAGTCATCACACCGGATACTTACAAAACACGATACAACATGTTAACGTCACTTTCAAAGTAATCATGCAGGCCGTACCTGTATGTCAACATCGAGGTAGTGTGCCCTGCCTGGAGAAGACAACCACATGCATTCAATCAAGCTCATTGAAAGACTGTTGCAGCATGTAGCTGATTTGTTTTTATTGAGGGTTGTGGTATGTCGATTCACTTGGCAGTGGATATGATAGATACTAACAATAAGGGCAAGCGCTTCAACGGTTCATCAGAGTTACAGCTCGAGAAGAACACGAGTAGTCGAGTTAAAGTGATTAAGTAACGGGCTATGCGCTCGATTTGATGCTTTAAACTGGCGATGCCACACGTCGTGGAAGGTTTGCTGATCGAGGTTATGGCTACATAGCTCAAAATCCAGCCATATATACTAAGTACTACGCTAGTGCCACGCACCTTTTGTTTCGCGAATCAAGACCAAACAATTTACGTCAATTACAACATGAAGTCACATCTTAGCGAAACCGAACGGCTGAGTCGTGCTGAAGTCTACTCGAATGTCGTGACATGATCACCCTCGTAAGAGTAAACTTGGCGACCAACGGCGCACATGGAGACATTAATTGGGCCGTACAAATTGACTGACCGTAAGTTTAAATCAGTTGGAATGAAAGCGGAAGGAGCGCGAGGAGATGGCGCAAAACAACAGAGTAGGTGCAAAGAAGAAGACCAAGATAGACGGTGTAGTGCATTTCGTGTCTTGAGCACGTTACGGCTACGTCCTGATAGCGTGGAGCCATCACGTTTTTGACGTCCCGTATGGTCAACAGCTTGCGATGGATGGTCTCTTCCTGACAGAACGGGCAGCCAAGCGATCAGGCAGGTACCGTCGACTGTCTGTCCAACAGTCGTATGTAGGAACAGTAGGAAGTCGCACCCGCAAAGTCACAGACGAGGCCAAAGTTCACGTGGCGTTGGCCTCACAAAATTGCGTCCATCACATGACGTTAGCGATCTTGTGTTAATTAAATCCTTGAATGAAGAGCGCTACGGGCTTGATCGTAGCTTAAACACAATCCCCACATCAGCCTTACAAGAGGAATCAGGTCGGTGGCGATGCCCTCGACGTATACCAATAACAGCAGCCAACGGTGAATCATCGTAGCGTACCCACTTACCAAACAGCGTCTTGGTGAACGCTGTAGTTCCTTGACATTGCGCTCGAATCGAGCTCTTGACCTTTTTAAGAAGAGATAGACACCCAAGATAAAGCCGGTCATCTCGGTGAGAAAAGCAAAGGGTGTAACGGGGCACCCTGAAGCTTGTACTGGTGACAGTACAAGCTACTTATTCTGATGACAGAATAAGGCGGTGCCTCGTAACATCACGTACACTCGTACGTGCAGAGGAATACGGTAAGAAGAAGCGAGTACTTGGTTAAAGTAAAAAGTAGAACTGTATTTATAATAGTTAATGTCTGCAATAAATCACTATTTATCTTCGTCTAACTATGTCTAAATACAAATGTGTAAATCAGTTATCTGCTCACCACTCATTGCGTGTGTCTGTCGTGGCGCGTCTTCGTTGGTTGATATAATGGCCTATATCAACCAATTAGGAACTACTTGTAGGTGCTACAGAATATTTGTCCTTATGACAATATTCTGAGAACATAACTCTTATAGTTATATTCTATTAACAATTTCTTATAAATTGTTATGTAACGATTCACCCCGTTACAAAGGGACAGGCAGGCAGGCAGGCTCAACGGTTTGCGCCCCATATCATTCGTGCACACCCTTCTATTAGACTCGACGTTTCGATTCCTCGGTCGTCAAATGAGCTTTGCACAGACTCATCAAATGCTCGCGGCGAATGCGGTCGGGATGTAAGTCCAGCAAATGTGAGAAACCGATGGGGTAGAAAGCGCAAGGTGTGCAACTCAGTGTCAACTTTCGGTTACTCACGTTCCAGAGGTGTCCTACTTCCGTCCATGCGAGCCACTCTATATGCGCCATCTGCCGTTCAAGGGGCGGTGGTTCGACAGGAGCCACTGCCTCAGATGCTGCAAGACTGTCGAACGTTTTTGTTTAGAGCATACCACGTGGTGATAAGACTTCCCATGGAAGCAGTCAATTGTCACCCACGTGTCCTTTACCTTGATGCGAACAGTATCAAGCCAAGATATTTCGGCATCAACGACCTGGTGAACAACGTCTGCTTTACTTGTTTAGCGCATGCTTAGGCCGGAGATAGGCTGCAAGAATGTGCACAGCTATAAGCAGAGTACCTTCTTCGCTATACGCTGTCGTGCGGTGATGTCCACCTCGTACAGCCAAGCCAAGCCAAGCCCGTCAATGACTAAAGGTCGTGGCTATTAACTCATCGGCGGTACCGCAAAGAACGTGGCCGTCGATGGCAAACGTCGCGTACACCTTACGTCAACACAACGACTCGAAAGAGCACAAATTCTGGTCCATTCGCTTGACCAAGTTCACGTGTTTTGCGCGTACGTCCATCTACTTTACTAACCCGATGACCACAAAATGGTCAATCTCTCGTCGCCCGACACGAACTTACGTACACCATCTGCCTCCAAGCCGGCATCAGAAAGAAGCAGAAGAGCCCGGACCATCCTTTTTCAACCACGTTGCACGTGTCATGTCTGTCTGTTCACAACCGGGAATAGACTGCAAATCGATCAATGCATCAATCAATCGAATCAAATGTAGAATATCCTCACAGTAAGGTCGGTCTGTGTCGCGGTCAATACACAGCGTGGCAATACTATAGCTATCGATATCCCCAGCAAATTAAGATGTTAGCAACTAGAACGTTAACGTCCAGCATCGCCGACCGGTCCACAACATGGCGACAAAAGTTTGTGAAACTTTTGTCACGCGACACTCGTCGACGTCATCGCGACACCGCTAAAGGCTGGAAAAGAAAAGACTGTCTTTGAACAAGTGCGAGAAAAAAGCTGCCCGAGGAGCAATGCCTCGAACACTTATCTTGAATCCCCTCGCTTGCTTGACAACTGTCAGCTGGTCGGGTCGTCGTCTGCTTTACAATAACCACAACCACTCGGGCAGCTCGATACCAATGATTGTTGGTAATGTCTCGAGGAGGTCACGACAGCATTTGACCATTCTCGAACCAACTTCCTCGCTAAAACTCACCCTTCCTCTTCCAAAGTCTCTTCTAAAATGGTAGTAAAGCACTCGAACATAGCAGACCAAGTCCCCGACCACATTCACTTGTCCGTGTCGACACAACAAGCGCTCACCGATACGGCCGACGCCATTATTGCCGAGACGCTGGACACGTACGAAGGGTTTGTGGCAAACGGTCGTCAATTGCCCAGCGATGAGTGGAAACACGTCAAGTCGAGGGAAAAAATTCGAGTCTATCGTGCACGGAAGCGACGGAGCAGCAACAAGGTCTCAAAGCAGAAGAAGAAGACCCACAGTCTCTCTCAAGATGAGAAGGACCCGAGTCGCCCTCGGTTCATGTCAGCAGGGGCAATGGAGCAGCACCAGCATCAAGCAGCAGTTCAAGGTCGACCCTGTGCCTACGATATCCCGATTCCAGAAGTGGATGTTAGCAGTACTGCAACCCATAGCTCTTCCAGTAACGAGGTGGACTCGTCCTCGTTATTTGACCACAGTGTCCTAGCCAACGTCAAACCTTGTCATATCCCGCTCATGGTCGCTACAGGAGAGATCAATGGCTCCCTCGAGGACGTGGCCTATGGCGGTCTTGCTAATTCGAAACACGCTTGGCTCGTGCGGAATTCGTACGTCCATAACGACATTTTCGACGACCGGAAGATCCTCGCAACGTTCCAGCTCCCTAATGAAGAAGACCCGTTTCGATCCGTGACGCTGAAATGGGGTACAGTGGACTACGGGGCGTTTACGACGCGACGGGACTTTCTCTACCTCGAGTCCCAAGGCATGGCGTTTGACTCGGACGGCGAGCGTGTGTTTTATTATCTGATCCACTCGATTGAGTTGCCGGAATGTCCACCACTGGATTCGAGTCACAACGTCATCCGAGTGCAACTCTCAGTGTGCTACATTGCTCGACAGCTGGAAGAGCTGGATGTCGTCGAGATGTTTGGTCGTGGGTTCGTGGACCTTCGGGGAGATATGATGGCGAGTTACAGTGCCATGATTCTGGCAAACAATATCACGTCAAGTGCCGGAGTGGTCGAGTGCTCGAACATGAGAAAACTGAGCTACCTCATGACGTTGCGACGACGGAGTGATACGTCGGGCGTCGTGTCACACGTGAGTGATTGCGGCGTGTGCCATAAACCATTGAGCAAACTCGGGAGTCTCTTGCAGTCTCCTATTAGTTGCCCTATTTGCCGTCAGATCATGTGCAGCAAGTGCAGTGTGCAGAAAAAGCTCACGATTGAAGCGTCTTCGGAAGTTACGCAGAAAAAAAGTTTCACGTTCTGTCTCTTGTGTGTCATTGAAGCCAAGGAATTGTCAGCGTGGGAAGTGGCTGTAGCTTGTCTTCGAAGCAAAGGGATGTGAATGAAACGATGAGAGGCGGGCGGAGCTGGTCGTTAACATGGACGTGACCCATATTTAAGACTTTTATCGGGGCCGAAATGAAGACGCTAAACGACTGCGTTTTATACTCAAGATGCTCCTTACTAACAATATCGAGTGCTACGTTCTTGCTTAAGTTTAGGCAAGTACGTGGCTTTACGACGTTGTTTTACGTTTGTATGGTAGCACTATCATGTATTTTCATAGAAAACGGCACAACGTGTTACGGACATCACCGAGTGCAAAATTAAATGAGTTTTTATTTTAGAGATTTCTGCCAGCGCTGGTGCGTTTAATATGAATAGAACAGAGCGTGTGCATTGTGCTCATAACCCTTTTAGTGCCTCTACCTTACCAGCAACAATATCAAAATTCCATCCATTTACATTTGCACAGTCGTGTGAACGTGACTATTTGGTCGGGAAATGCACACTTTTGGCGATCACAAATATTAACAGTTAATGTTATGGTCTCGGTTAGTGTAACTAGGGCACCCTAAAGCTTATACTGATGACAGTACAAGCTACTTTTTCTGATGACAGAATAAGGCGGTGCCTCGGAACTTCACGTACACTGGTACGTGCAGAGGAAGACGGTAAGGAGAAGCGAGTACTTGGTTGAAGTAAAAGGTAGAACCGTATTCATCATAGTCGATGTCTATTAATAAATCACTGTTTATCTTCGTCTAACTATGTCTGAATGCAAATGTGTATATCAACAATCTGCTCACCACTCATTGCGTGCGTCTGTCGTGGCTTGTCTTCGTTGGTTGATATGATGGCCTATATCAACTAATTAGGAACTACTCGTAAGTGCTGCAGAATATTTGTCCTTATGACAAATTGCTGAGAATACAACTCTTACAGTTATATTCTATTAACAATTTCGTATCAATTGTTATGTAACGATTCACCCCGTTATATCACCCCCCCTTAACCATTAGTCACTTTAGCGACTGATTGACTAAATGGAAACTCGTCCTAAATCATTTGGGACAGGGTTTGCACTTGTTGGTTCGAGTCCACTTTCCAACATCTCATCGCATGGTTAACAAGCCCATGCGATGCGCGAGCAAGGCCGCCGAGAGCGCGTCTGCACGTCTCTGTGCGGACGCCGAAGCAGAAACTACAGAAACTGATGTCCCATCGGTTGCTGAAGCGACCCAGCCTGTGTCACTTGGTGACGCAGGCGCTGGTCATGGAGACACTCGTGTCTTCACAGAGTACGAGCTCGGTGTCTCGTACTCTCCTGATACGGATGACGTATCCGTATCGACGGCGATCGAAACCAAGCCGCCTGCCAAGCGTGGCATGGATGATGCTATGCGTCATATCATCTTTGGTTCGTCTGACGACTCAGATGAACCATCGCCGAAGCGAAGGCGCTCGAGATCGCAAGTCTCGGGCGCTCACAGTGGTGTCGGTTGTCCTATTGACACCGCTTCGCAGCGAGGTACCAGTACTTCTGTCGGCACGTCGCAGGAAGAGCGGGACCGCAATGTCTTGCGTCTAGCTCCTGAAAAGAAGGCATGGATGCCTCCTAAATCTGTCATGGATCACTTGTCGGCGACGATGAGCGATCGTTATCGAACACGATTGTTCGATTCGTCAAGGATCAATCACCTAGACCCCAGCGCGAAAACTATCGCGCTGAGAATGAATTCTTCATCAATGCTTTCTTTAGACATCGATGGTACAGTGGGAATCACAAACGTGATGGTCCCTCACTACCTTAAGCGTGGAACGCCTACATCCATAACCTTGAGGATGTAGGTCGTGACGTTTAAAACGACAAACTTATCAAAGCTCGTGATAAGTTTGAAAAGCAAACCCCGACAGGTGCACTCTATAAGCTGCATCGTCTGTCAAAGGAGGGTGGGTTACCCTGTCTCTCCTGGGGACACTCGTGCCCATGTTGTGTGAACAACTCTGCACGAGCACCTAAGGCGGCTTACCTCCCTAATAGCCCGTGGTGGCGCGTACGTTTCTCTGCAGATCGATCGTGTATGCGTTGCCTAGGCGATGCAATACACGAAATGGGCCGATGTACTTGTGTAGTAGTTTACTACTACCCAAGTTAGTCACTACATGCTTTGGTAGATTAACCGTAGACAGTAGGACTAAGTCACCTTCATTGAATAAAAGAGTGTTTGCCCCTCCATTCTTGTCAGCGTTTTCCTTTTGCTTGTCCACCGCTTCGGCGATGGAGTCTTGCACAAAACGGACTACCGTTTCACGAGCCAGTATTAACTTCTCTGATGACTCGTTAGCTTCAGTGCGCTGTGAGTGCACTGCAGGGATATCCATCGTTTCTTCAGTGAGGGCTTCCGCACTCTCACTGGCATCATCTTCTTCGATGTCGATGTTGTCGATATCGATATCGGCATCAAACGCAATGACCTCTTCGTCAGAGCGTGATGAGCGTGAGCCAAATCGGTTTTGCTCGCGCGAGTCTCTCCCCCCCTTAAACCAGAGTTACACTCTAGTAAGGTGGGTACACTCGGATGGCGTAAGCCATTCACGTAAAACGGTGTATGTGTCGTGGACGCATGCACCGAGTTGTTAATGGCAAACTCTACCATTGGCAAGAACTCACTCCAACTCTTAAAGGAGTGTAAGTATCCTCGAAGTATCTCTTCAAGGACACGATTGGCACGTTCCGTCTGACCATCTGATTCTGGATGATCAGATGTCGACATCTTCAAGCGCGTTCCGAGTGATTTGAACACAGAACGCCAGAAATCAGCAGTGAATCGTGGATCTCTGTCTGATACGAGTTCACGGGGCAACCCATGAAGTTGGAAGGTGGTGTCAATAAAGACACAAGCACAGCCACTTGCTGTGATTTTCTCGGGTACAGCCACAAGGTGTACCATTTTGCTGAATCTGTCAACAAATACGAGAATACCCGCATTCCCGCGTGCGTCTTTGGGTAACCCGAAGACAAAATCCATTGAGATGGATTCCCAGCACTCAGCCGGAACCGGTAGAGGCTGTAAAGGTGCACGCAGTGAAGGACTTGACTTCACTCGTTGACAGACTTCGCATGCGCGAACATACTTTCGCACAACTGATACTGGCGGGGCGAGTAAAAGTCTCGAACCACCGTGAGATATGTTTTCTCCCGGCCACGATGTCCTCCTATAGATTCATCTTGATACTCGAACATGATCCGCAAACGCAGATCAGTATCATCTGGAATGACAACACGTGGTGTGTCACCAGAAACGGCTGTATAGTACAGTAACCCGTTACGAGTAGTGTATCGATCTGATGCAGATCGATACGCAGACGACAATCGTTTTAACGATTCTCGAGATGGTTGGGAGAGATGTGACAAAAACTTCACAATCTCACCATCTTGGGCGTATGCCCGCCTCACATCATCATACAACGTTGTAGATGGAACTGAGGACTTCATAACCGCAACAGTGACTGTCTCACTGTTGGGTTTCGCGACTGTTTCAAAGTCGGGACGACGTGAGAGTGCGTCAGCGACGACATTAAGTCGTCCTGGTTTGTACTCGACCGTAAAGTTGTATTCCGCAAAAAATGACAACCGCCGCCCCATTCGTTGTGAAAGGTGCGGGCTGTTCACTGCCGTGCGTAATGACGCATGGTCAGTGTAAACAACGAAGGGTCTATCTCCTAATAGATAGACTCTGAACTTCGCGAGTGCATACTTCATGGCAAGGAGTTCCTTGTCATGCACTGGATAGTTCCGCTCAGCTGGTTGCAGCTGACGCGACTGATAGCAGACGACGCGTTCAACGCCTTCAAGATCGTGCTGAATTAATGCACAGCCTATTGCAAAATCGCTGGCATCACAGACCACATGAAGTGGCCTGTCCTGATCGGCAATTGCTGGGACTGGGGATTGTATCAAGCACTGCTTGATACCATCATAGGAGCGCTTACATTCAGCGATCCGTAACCACCTCTCGTTCTTTTTCAACAAACGAGAGAGGTGTACAGTCATCTCGGCGTAATTGCGTGAATACTTATGCAAATACGCCGCTAGCCCAAGAAATTTTCGAAGACCTTTGACATCGACCGGCACAGGCCAGTCGGTGATCGCCTTGATCTTTTCGGGATCAGGACGTACACCGTTCTTACCAACGATGCACCCAAGAAGTGGTATTTCGCTTGCTGCAAATATACACTTCTTGAGGTTAGCATACAATTGATGCTTTCGCATGATTGTAAGAACTTGTCGGACGTGGTACCTGTGAACCTCAACGTCCGACTTTCCATCCATAGCTCGACTATGGATGAATACGTCATCGCAAGAACTCGGCGCGAATTCTCGTACTGGTCTCAACAGATGTGATACACATCTGTTGAACGTGGCAGGGGCATTACTGAGCCTTTGTGGCATTACTAGCCATTCCCAGAGCATGCCGCTAGGCGTGCTAACTGCGGTACAGGGTATACCCCGTTCTCGCATTAGGATTTGATAGAAGCCATCCATCAAATCCATGGACGAAAAGATGGTACTGTTTGACATACCATCAATGATTACGTCCTTCCTCGGTATCGGCGTCTGAGCCGGTACCGTTGCAGCGTTCAATTTGTTGAACGCGTGCACTATCCGCCACCC
Source organism: Peronospora matthiolae (assembly GCA_921007115.2). Lineage (NCBI taxonomy): Eukaryota > Oomycota > Peronosporomycetes > Peronosporales > Peronosporaceae > Peronospora > Peronospora matthiolae. The sequence continues at coordinate 217,057 of CAKLBY020000193.1, forward strand.
TCCTGTTGCTTTTCGCAAACAGAAGGTCGGAGAGCTATGTGGGGAAGTTGATTCCCTCACATGGCCCGCTGCTAAACGATCGGCAAAGAACTTGTCGATCGCAAGTACTTGCTCACGAGGCAGTGGCCACTGCTTCATGACACAGTACTTCGAGCCTGGTTTAAGCTCGACTTCGTGTCGAATACCTTTATCCTTCGGTAATTCGCACGGACCAGTTTCAGGGAATACGTCCTTGAATTCAACCAAATATTCATAGAGAGGATTTGTCTTGAGCGATTCCCATGATTGGGAGTCATATCGCTCAACTCGTGTCTTTTCATCCAGGACACTCTCGTCCATAGATGAACTACTGAGAACTCTCTCGTTCTCAGTGAACACTGTTGCTGACCTTGTGTCGGCTACACACTCGTCGTCAGCGACGAGTACGTAGATCTGCTTGACTTCGCCACTACGTAGATCACGCAAGAACCTTTTATGTTCGAGCGTTGGCAACTGAGTGATCTCCGAAGTTAACTTCGGAGGCGCAATCAGATCAAGTGTATAAGCGCCTACACTTGATCCGTTATTGACTATGACATTCAATGTCTCTGTCATTTCCTGGGGACTCATTCCCTCAGGCCTCGAAGGACTTATTCCTTCGGCTTCCCGGGGACTTATTCCCGCGGGTTCGGGTAACTTATTTCCGCCGTATTTGTAATATCGGGACTTATTCCCTTAACTTCCTCTAGCTGGGGTTGCGCAACCACAGCGAGATCCTCTACGAAAGACTCTCCAGTCGATCTAGGATTATCGTTTCGCTTAATCTGAGCGATCGATTGTTTCTCTTCTAGATGTACCCCGCTAGGGATACATCTTTGTCCCAGTCCACCCGACTTATTCGAGTGGTGGACCTTCGGCGCAGCCTGTGTTTCCTCACAGCCGCCGGAACTTTGCTCCGAAGTGTAACCGTTGTTACACTAAGATTTTGTGCAGTCGTACTAACGACCGTACCACAAGGGAGGCCATCGCACTCACTCGTAGTACATCCACACGCTTGTGGACGCTCCAGAACGTTCATCAGATGGCCATCTGATGAACAAGCGGCAGGCATCGTTACTGTTCGATGTTGCCAGTTTACCCGTGGTTCGTACCTTCTGAGCCACGGTATCCCAAGGAAGACATCAAATTTGTCATCCAAATCCAATACGATAAAGTCATCGTCATATTGGGTATCTTCTTGCGTGTAGTGGATCTTCACTATACGCTTCATGACGGTTACAGATGCGCCTGTCGCAAGACGTACCTTCATCCTCGTAGGAGGTGTGTCACATTCACTGAACTTAAAGTGACCATCTTCTAGTGATTGGCGTCGCACAAAATTGTTGGACGCCCCACAATCGACTAGAGCTCGAAGGGACAACTTATTTGTCACTTCGATTTTCAAGGTAATGAGTGAGATCTCATTACCTAGAGCAGCAACGCACAACGTTTGTGTGTCGGGAGCAACCTTCATCAAGAGGCCTACAAATTCTCGTGACGTTGCTGGACCAGTAGGGTGCTCCGCACCTTCTGATCCTGTTCGCTTTTTGACGGTCCATCCCGTTGTTGCGTCTTTGCACCAACAGCGTACCCGCGTCCCTTCCCCTTTTCTCATGGGTGGACGGTCACTACGCTCAGTGTTGAGAGACACTGGACGAGGGGCACTACACTCGTAAGCGTAGTGTCCTGTCTTCTGACATCTGTTGCATTTCTGCAACTTCTTGTAGCCTGTAGAGCGAGCCTTCTCGCTCTCTACATAACAGAGTTCCATCGGCTCTGGACCTCCGCTGTCATATCGTCTCGGTTGACGATATGATGTCGAGCTGGCGCGAGCCTGTCTCAGACTGAAGTCTTCCTGTTCCGCAATGGAAATGGCTTGTTCTAGTGAATCTAGCTCAAGCCGGGACAGGTGAGTCTTGACGGGATCATCCGCAAGACCCTGCATGAGCACCGAAACCAACGTGTGTTCATCCACCGGATTGGAACTTATACAACTCGTAAGATGTCGTATATGTTGCGCGTAAGCGTGCACATCACGCTTACCCTGTTTGAGCTTCAAGAGTTCAGTTCGAGCTCTGAACTCAGCTCTAGGCGGTTCAAACGTTTGTCTGAGCCGCGACTTGAAGACTTCCAACGACCCAAACGCATATGGGTCGTGCAGCTTGAGCCCTAGTGCCCAAGTCTTGGCACGTCCTGCCAGATTTGACTGGGCAAATGCAACTTGCATTTCCCCATCGTCGATGCGACGCGCCCTTATGGCGTCATACAATTCGACAAACCATCTCAAGAGGGAGTCCTCTTCGACTCCCCTATACTTGGAGATGTCAATCTTCAAGGTCTCGGGTCGACGCGAGTGCATCGACCCACCAGCAGCAGCCTGCTGCTGTCTCAACAGTTCAAACTGTTGAACAACATGTTCTCTCAACAACTCTGCTTGTTGAGAACCTTGTTGGTGAAGCAAGGCTACTTTCTCGCGTTCGGCGTCAAGTTCATTTTGAATGAACTTGGCGATAGTAGCATGTTGGGCATCTCTACTGAGAGCCTCTAGCATGACGCTAACAGCATGGATGCCCATGGTTGAACCCATTCGTTCAACCGCATCCCATTCGACATCGCTCATATGGGAGTAGCCGTCACGCGTAGCGTGAAAGCTTTGGTCATCTTCATCATCCAACATATTCATGTTAGATGTGAACGTGGTCCTTGCACGGACTACGAAGTGCTACCAGGTGTAACGGGGCACCCTGAAGCTTGTAATGGTGACAGTACACGCTACTTATTCTGATGACAGAATAAGGCGGTGCCTCGTAACTTCACGTACACTCTTATGTGCAGAGAAAGACGGTAAGAAGAAGCGAGTACTTGGTTAGAGTAAAAAGTAGAACTGTATTTATCATAGTTAATGTCTGTCAACAGATCACTATTCATCCTCATCTAACTATGTCTAAATACAAATATGTAAATCAACTATCTGCTCACCACTCATTGCGTGCGTCTGTCGTGGCGCGTCTTCGTTGGTTGATATAATGGCCTATATCAACCAATCAGGAACTACTCAAAAGTGCTGCAGAATATTGTCCTTATGACACTATTCTGAGAATATAACTCTTATAGTTATATTCTAGAAGCAATTTCTTATAAATTGTTATGTAACGATTCACCCCGTCACAGGTAAGGGGCGGTAAAAGCCGAGTCTCAGTAGACGCGGGGCTCCCTGCAGATTAAGATGCAAACAATTGGTTTGTCTAGAAGGTGATGGAGAAGAGTACCTAGCAGCAATTGTCTTCGTGAGCAATGTTACGAAGCTTGAGTACAAGCCAGGCTTGTTAGTAGCGAACGCAACGGTGAAGGGCTCTGACAAGCCAAGGTCGATATTGATCGACTACGGGGTGTCAAAAATCATGTAAGATGTTGTTTCCTGGGTGGAAGTCAGCAGTACGCTGAGGCGCTGAAAGCGTGAACGAATGAGATTATATCTGTTTGCTTGGCGACAGGTGCATTAATCACTTTTTTTAAAGTCTGTGTGATCTTATATGTTAAGTTTTGAGGCTTTGACAGTCTTGAAAGCTGTCTTGTCCTTGACTTGGATTAGAGGTGTGATCTCATTACTAGTACGGTTTGACTCAAACGCCGTGAGACATGGTTTGATAGGAGCTATAAGACCTTAGTCTCATTTCTCACTGTTCCTAATGCAGCTTCAGAGAGTCATGAGCCTACCTCTGCTAGGCAACAGAAGCGCTACTGACGCGAGCCACGGACTGAGACAGTCAGTGTGCTGGACATCGGTATGGCTAAACTAATTGAGTTAAATTGGTTTAATATACATTTTACGAGACAAGCCCGTTGACGATTCGGAAAAGAGAATGTACTCCGTCGAATGATAATCGTTGTGATAACGAAATCTGTGAAAACCCAATGCATTGTTGGCCTGGAGCTTGTCATAATGGGTTAATTCCATTTGGTATGCGTGGAGTGGAACGTAAGTACCCACTGGGTGGTATAATGACTGAAAGTGATACATCACCAAATGTCGGTATTGACATTGGATTGGAAATAGATCAAATAAAGGGTGACACAGTTGTGCACCTCGGGAAAAGTGTAGTACCAGATGTCGGCAATGACATCGGACCTGACATTGGGCATATTACGGTTAACGCACTCCGTCACCTTAGGGCATTACGGTCTTGGGTGTAGATATGACATTAGCTCTTGTACAGGGCAAGTAAAGAATTTTGATGGTGTCAATATTGGGAACGAGGAAGCTCCAAATTATTTGAGTCTTTCAGTCTTGTCACAGAGACGATTGCGACCCCGGATTGCATTTATGCAAAGAAAGGCTTCTGTTACGTTTCTGAGTGATACTAGCGAGAAGCTATACACAATCGATGGCAGAGTAACTGATGACGTTGACGGATCAGTGAGTCTCATGACTTCACCCTCACGTAATGCTCTGTTTAAGCTAGATGTAATGTCTGCCGATGAGCATGGCATGACCTTGAAGTCGGGTAACTTTTCTGAAGTGGTGGTCACTAGATCCAATAATGAGATAAAATCTTGTCAATGCTTGACGAGGCTGTCTTAGAATATACAAAGGCAACAATGAGTGCTCGAGTGATTCATCACTCTTGAAAGATTCTGATGACCTGATGCATCCTTTGGTTTGGAAGTTAATGGATATTGTGTATCGCGATTCACCTTTTTATCTGCTACATCCTGATAGAAGCGTGCGTCATGAAATTGACCAGGTTCTGGAAGCAAATTCTGTGTGACACCGCAATGGCTTCAATTAGAGGAGCAGGCTGACGTCATTGACGAACTCTTTCGTGCAAAGCACGCGGCTGGCATGGTGCGTGAGAGCAAGTCTTCGCACTCGACACCCATATTTTGTGTCAGGAAGTCGAATAGTAAGTGGCGCATTGTGCATGCTTACAATAAGCTTAACACAGCCACCATACCGGCACAGACGCCTATTGTTTATAAGATTCTTTCAAAACGCAATGGTAGATGGTTCCATGTTCATTGCACGCTACTTGGTCAATTAGTGCTATCAATTGCTCATGCGGGCTAGTAATATTCCGCCTACAGCGGTTTTTACGCCTAATGGCATACTTTGGGAGTGACTTATTATGTCATAAGCGCTATCTAACGCCCCTGCACTGCTTAATCGTCTCGTGACGTAGCTGTTACGACTTTACCGATGATATGCAAGAAGCTAGTTTGACGACATTTTTGTTAGTAGTAGTGCGGAAAAAGAAAGGTAAAAATTATTGCATAGGCCATTTACGAGCAGTGCTCTAATTCACGCGCACGAACAAGCTTTATGCAACTGCATCAACATGCAATATTGGTGCAGAATAAATTCATTTTCTTGGATGCTTCATTATAAATTGTAAGCATCGAGCGGTCCCGCTAAGATAAAGTTAATTGTTGACTGGCCGATTTTGTCGAACCAGAAGGACTTGCGTAAATGGCTTAATCTTGCTAAGACTTGCACAAGCATAGTGCAAATTACGCTGAGATGGCAAGGCCATTGATTAACCTCCTCAAGAAAGATGCAGTTTGAATCCGAAACGCAGTCCATGCTCAAGCTTTTGAATCCATAACGAAGTGCATCCTCCATGCTCCAATTTTGGGTTTACCTGACCCCTAGCAGCCTTTCATTGTCGGCTGTGAAGCAACTAAATTTTCTACTAGTTGTCATGTATTTCAGACAGATGTCTACAAACATGAGCGCGTCATTGCGTACAAAAATTTACATCTTTAGTCTGCAGAGAAGAAATATCCAATTCACGACAAATAGTTACTCGCATTGAAACATGCTTTTGTTGAGTTCCAGATTCCATCTACTTGAATCAAAGCCTTTTTATCTTTGCTTACATGCGTCATTGCACACAGATCCACAGCCACTCCACCTATTACATCGTACGAACCTATGGCTTTCATTTAATGCTATTTACAACTTCGAGGTGACGTATAAGCCGGGCAAGCTTATAAATTTGGCCGATGCGTTGTCACGCAAACGTATGTCATCATCCATTATGATCTAATTCTTGCGGCATGTGCACGTAATGAGCAATGTGTAGCGTTTATAAATGCTATTGAAAGCGAGAAGTTTAAAGACTCAGAATTCAAATTGTCGGCACGTTTACGTGCGAATCTACATCAAAATGTCATTCATGGTAGATTGATGTGCTTTTCCACGGGTGTTGAGGATGTGCCTAGCATCGTTGTTTATCATGATGAGGACCTGAAGTATCTTATCCTCTTTAAGGCACATGAAACTGCTTAAAGCGGTCGTCTCGGTCGTGAGAAGAAATTCAACTTAGTCAGCTAGACTCATTGGTGGATTAAGCTGTACAAATGGGTGAGTACTTATGTGCGTATATATGAACCATGTCAACGGGTCAAACCCTCAGCACATGCGGTTGCACATCGTGCTAGTTTGCCTGTACCCACTGGGTTTCGGAAGTACATCAGTATGGACTTTATGTTTGGCCTATCGATGGATTCGAAGGGCAGCACTTGCATTGTGGTAATTGTTGACGTTTTGAGCAAATGAACTCATTTAGCGGCTGTTTCTGGTGCCTTTGATGGTGAGATACAGAGAAGCTTTTATCAAATGTGAGTTTCGTCGGCACGGATAGCCTGTAGCAATCGTCTCGGATCTTGAATTACCTTTCACTGGCAAGGGTTTGAACTCTCATCAAGGTGCCGAGCATCAGGTTGGGCATGTCCACAGCGGATCATCCGCAGACCAACGGCTAAATTAAACGTTTTAACCGTATCATTGGTGACATTTCGCGCAGTTTTCTGCTAATACGCCTGGGCGTTGGAGCTTTATGCTCCCTGTGGTCGAGTTTGCAGTACTTAACGCTGTTCATGCATCTACTGGATATAATCCAATCTACGTGGATTGTCTGACTCGACCACGCGTTCCGTTAATGCTTCCACTACGACGTTTTGGGTTGGGTGGGCGAACATTAGCCGATCGGCTTGCTGCTGTCAGCCCAACTACTGTTCAGAAACAGGTCAGCGAGTTTCTAGCTACGCGATTGGATATCTTACGATATGTACATTAAGCAATGGCTGATAGCCAGGAAAAAGAATAGAATTAAGGGGATGCAAAAGGCAGAAAGTGCATTGAGAGTCAGGAAGTTGGAGACCTAGTCTTACCTAATGCTAAGTTTTTACCTACCACGGTGGTGTCAGCGGTCTACGTGACCAAATTGCGTCCTCGATTCATTGGACAATTTTACAGTTGTGGCCAAAAAGGGCCTAGATTATACGCTCAACCTCCCACGCAAGATGACAACACATTTAGTGATTTACGTCGGCTTGCATAAGCCTTATTTTAATCCGTCACTAATAAATTACGAGGCGCTGGCGCCGAAAGAGTTAGCGATTCCACAAGTCATGGTACTATTAAAAGAAGATCTATCGCCCTTCAAGACGCGCCACTCGGTCACTTAGAGCGTGCACCTCGTGAACTAACTCATCAACGACGCGTCGAGATTCATCGATCACCACTAAATATCGTTGACAAACAAGGAGATCAATACAAAAATGTTAAACACCTCCTGCAGCGTATTCGTCGCGACGGTGAGCACTAGTACTTGGTACAGTGTTGAGGGTACCCGGAGTCAGGTAACTCATGAGAATAAGAAGATCCACTGCGGTGGGATTGTCAGTGTGCCGTTGACGTTATTGAACGTCGTATCCAGGGTCAGTCGACCCCTACCGCTTCCCACTAGTTGGTGAGGGAGTAGAGACGGTTGCAGCTGCAGCTGGTCCGCCGATGCGCGGGTCCGTAGCTCCCGCAGATTAGCATGTCTGATAGAGCGATCGTTGTTGGCCTTTGGCCTTTTGATTGTGAAACAAAGCGCTTCTTTTTTTCGAGCCGAACGTCGGCAAGTGAAGCGCTCTCTTGAAGATTCGACAGGATCAGCCGACAACTTGCTCTGTGAGCCCAATGCGTAAAGGCGAAATCATTATCTAAATCTGTCTCAACAGGAATGAGAACGACATCTATTGTCCGCATGGTGGACACTGACGCCCCTCGTGCTCGCAGATTTAGCCTGTCGAGGTAAACTTGGACAATCGTACGGTCGACACCCATGCATTTCCCTCGAGAGTTTGTCTATCCTCTAGTGTTTTGGCTGTGGCAGCCTAAAGTACCGTGGCCCATGTTGCGAGTGACTGTGCGACAGTCTAGAGAATGTTCATCCGCACAAGGTTGTGTGAAGCGGTATCCACTGTGAGCATAAGCTGTGGCTACACATTGTGCTTGAAGCCTACGGTCACCGAATGGCCGAAGATATTAAACTTTGTATTCTTTAAAGTGGTTAACAACACACCCAAAGCAGGGTCGACGGCTGCACGCTCTTTTAAGGATGAAGGTATCTCCTCGTGTTTGACGAATGAATAAGGCGAGACGCTCGTGGTGTAACGCGCCGGTGGCATAGGTGGAGGGTGGTCATCGACACTTGACACGACGATGTCACTCTCATAGTCCACCATCCCATCATCGAGGAACGCTTTAAAGGTATTAGTTACATTTTTTGGCTCAGTTATATTGAGATGAGTTGTGAACACGATGGTCAGGACGAGAGCTTTAGGGTCTCAAAAGAGAAGTTAAAGAATTGTCGGAACTTAGGTGTCGAAAGTTTATAGACAGAAAATTTTAATGGTATCACACGGTGCCATTGAATTTTCTGTTAACAAGCTGTGGTTTTAAACCGGTTATGTTGTGTGTCCACACCAAGTAATGATCGGTGGATCGGAGTATTACAGTATTGATACCATGTACGTATGGTATTACTGCACCTTATCGGTTAGAGATAACGGAGAAGACTTCTGTCATGGGATCGCAATGCAGAAGTCTTTCAGATAAGGTGTTATTGCCGTAGTTATAGAATAAGTACAGCTTAATTCCCATTTTGAATATTTGGACACAAGTGCCTAGTAAAAGCCGTAGTGTGTTGAGAGAGCCTAAGCATTGTAAAGGCGCTTGATCTTGTTTAACTAGTAGTGAATATTTAGTACATGATTGTGCAAATCGTAACCCCTTTCGAACCGAGATTGTTAATGATGTACGCGTGAACGAATTTACGTCATTGTTAGCTTGTTCTACTAAGAGTCTCTTTGAGTACAAGCTTTCCTCTGTTAAATAGCGCTAAGTATCCCCGCTACAACTAAAAATTTGAAGTCGACATATACAACTCGTATTGCTGTACCGGGATATACTCCTGATCATGTCACATGGAATTTATGATATAAGTATAGCTTAATTACTACTACTACCATTGAATAGGTTTTTAGCTGATTGCAGTACAGGCCCATGAGCCAACGTTTTTTTAAGGGTACGCATTTGGTGTAAACCGTTTCGCTTGCAATAGCTTCAAGAAATGCGGCAATAGAATTAAAACAAGTGGTAGGTAGCTGAATAGATAATAACGCGATGCAGCTGAGGAGCCATGTCATAATGCACATAAGATGGACGAATACGCAAGGTCATTCGAGACGTCAATCAGGACATTTTTTTGTACTGTGCAAACGACGAAAGTGGAATACGACGACTCTGAGGCCCGTACAGGAAACATCGAATCGAATGCAAAGGACGGAATTTAGAGTGTAAAAACAAGCAAAACAGTTAAGACAGATTGAAAGTTTCGATGGCATAGTCGCAGGGCGAAAACGTCAAAATTTTGCAGCGATACACCATCTGTAGACGCAGCCGGCCAGATGAATATCGAAAATTCTTCGAGGCACGCTGGATTTTGTAGATAGGTCAGATATTCGGCAGCTCAAATGCTTCGATAAACCCATTGCATATGTAAATGAATTTTCACAAACTGGGACAACGAGTCAAGACACTGTGATAGAGTGTTGTTAATTAAAAACGAAGTATAGTGATATCGGACGGTCTAGATTTGGAAAGTTCCGGATTTACTGACATAAAAGAAATGGACCAACCTTACATGAGGCAAGTACGAGTAGAAATGTTTTATACGATAATTTGCTGTTGAATGTGAACCCGATTCAAACAGTGTTTATTCGGGTAAGTGAGAAAGATCAGATTAGATAATTAAACAAATGTAATGCAATATTCTCAGCACTTGTAGACCGGCGCTTCCCGGATATATTACAAGAAATGATTTTCTCCTGATGTCCGGATTGTAACGGGGCATCTTTGTTTGGGTGCCACGAAACCTCACGTACACTAGTTCGTGCAGAAGAAGGCGCTGATCTACTCTAACAGCTCGTTTAGGTAAAGGAAAAAATAGACCCGTATTTAATTTAGTAAACCATCAATGTAACTTCAGTCTTTATTTCTTGGTATTAATCTGCATTGTCTTATGACGACAACCTGCTCACCACTCTTTGCGCGCGACTAGCAGCGGTTGACGGTAACATCGGCTTGACATGTTTTTAACGATCAATGTGTAAGCAGCGCATGAATATTATCCAAAATAGGATACTGTTCCTTCAGTAATACCAATCTCAGGTAAAATTGGCAGGAGATTGTCACGCTAGAGGATCTTCCTATTGACCCCGTTTGGTGTCAATTTTATGCAACGGGCCACCCCTTTACTTTACCCCCCCCATATCATTAATCAACCTTTGATCAAACATAATTGATTGGGACAGGGTGATTACCGTTGGATTACTCTGGGAAGGGGAACACTTGTTGGTCATGTTGCAACTCATTTGCCAATTCATTGCGTGATGTCACAATCCATTCGATGTGCTGCCGAAGCAGCCAAAAAGGCGGTTGCACGCATGTGTGCAACCGAAGAGAGTACTTCTCATGCATTATCAGGAGGTGGTCATTCTCCTGCTGTTTCAAGTGAGCAACAGGCAGTGCCTGTTGCGACTAGCTCACGTGGTGAGTCACCATGTACGACAGATACATCCGCTGCGTCTGCAGCGGGTAATGCGACTCGCAATTTGAATGATCCTGAAACAGAGCTTATCTATTCAGGAGATCCGGAAGATGTGTCCGACTCGAAGGCGAAACCTCATGCCTCCGGATCATCCGGGGCGGATACTGCAAGAGCCAGGTTGACTGTCTCTGGGGAACTTGGCGCTATCATGTCCGAGATCTTCGGACCAAGCGATTCTTCTGACGAATCCTCACCTCACGCAAGTCCATCTGACAATAGGATGCGTAGTGATGGTGGTGATGCCCCTGTGTATCACCACGAGTGAAGCAACTCGAGCGATCGAGCTACCACTGGTGTCAGTGCTCGTGTTGAAACCACTCAAGAGGCCAGGGATCGAAATGTCCTGCGCCACCCTCCTCATGTGGAGTCTCCTTGGATGCCATCATTCGAGCAGTCAGATCGTGTGGCCGATATGACCACCGAACGGGATCGAATGCCTTTGTTCGGCTGTAGGATGATCTGTCCTCCTAATTCCAGCACGGAAACTATCCGTGCTGAGGACGAGCTCTTTACCGATGTGTTATTCAAACATCGTTGGTACAATGGCAGCCGTGGCCGCTACGGTAAGGCCTTAGCGCAAGGATGGAATGCCTTCCTCCATGACATCGAGTGTATTTTTCGTGAGGCCTGGCTAGATAAACTTGGTGCAGCTCGCATCAGGAAGAAGTGTAACCCAGTCGGGGTACGATACAAATTGCATCGGCTGCATAGAAAGGCAGGGCAAACCTGTCTCTTGTGGGGCGAACCGTATCCAGGTTGCCTGGCCAGTTCGAACCGTGTCCTTAGGGAGGCCTACCTCTCTAAAGTTCCCTACTGGAGGGCGCGCATCACTTCTGGGATGGCCGAAGAGATTGGCACTTTGCGATCCCTGTGCTCGCGTTCGACGAGGTCGTTTTCCGACGGCCCTTCTTCGAACGCAGCGGGTGGGTCTCGTTATATTGCTCGAAGAGACCCGGATAATCAGCAATCAGCTGGGCACGAGGCTCATAGCTGTCCCAGGTCGGTTGGTCGCCTCACCAGCGGACGAGGTAACTCGTCCGGACGCCATTCACGTCGCGGTGGTTCAGGATACGCTCCACCAGAAATCGTTTACCACCGCCAGAATCCACCAAAGGATGTGGTTGTGGCGGGAACACCCGATCCGGCTCGAGGGTCGGATCAGCTTGATGATCAGGAACTGAACCGTGTAACGGAACAGCAACACGATAAACGGGCTCATGAACGGACTCGGCGTTACGAGCTCCATGACCTTGTAAAGGATAATTACAATTCCTTCGCGCACGATCGTTCGGACGATCGTGCCGCATTTACGTTTGAGTAACTGGAGAACGAACGTTTGATTAGTTCTCCACGTGACGAGCTGACTGCAGCTCGTCAGTCTATCGCTCAACTGCGTGAGCAGATCGCTTCGCTAGCCGACCAGACTGGCTCGTTTAAACGGAACCACTCGAAGGTGGTATCGGCCCTCATCTGCAGAGGTGTTCTTCGCCTCTCGAAACGGGCTTGTACTAATAGTACGGACGGAGACGTATAACGTAGAACGTTGGATGCGTACGCATTATACGAAACAGTTCTGTCCTGCATGCGTTGCTTATTCGGCGCGACACACGAGATGGACCGATAAACTTGGGCAGTTATATACTACTGCCCACGTTTGTCACTGCGTGTTTTGGTTAATTTAATGTAGACAGTAAAACTAAAACTCCTTCACTAAAAGAAAGAACATTTGCTCTTCCATGTTTTTCTGCGTTTCTTTTGTGTCTGTCTCTTGCGTCTGCAACAGAGTCTGAAATGGTACGAACAACCGCTACGCGAGTCAGCAGAAATCCCTCTGCTTATTTGTTATTGTTAACAAGAGTGCGCTTCGTGTGCACTGCTGACAGAACGTTGTCTTCACCAGTGATTGCGTTATCTTCCACACGGGGAAGTCATTGGCGACAATGAATATACCAGTATCCTCGTCGTCATCATAATCGATGTCGATGTGATCGACATCGGCATCCGTAGCGTCTGCACCATTGTCGATGTGCGATGAGCAAGAACCAGATCGTTCGTTCGAGCGAGTCCCCCCCCAAACCAGAGTCAAACTCTAAGAAGGCGGGCAAACGTGGATGGCGTAGGCCATTCACGAAGAACGGTGTATGGGTTGTCGACGCATGCACGGAGTTGTTGATGGCAATTCTGAAATCGGCACGAACTCGTTCCAACTCACTAACGAGTGGACATAACCTCAAAGTATCTCGCTAACGAGTGGACATAACCTCAAAGTATCTCTTCGAGGACGCGGCTGACGCGTTCCGTCTGACCATCTGTTTCTGGATGGTCTGAAGTTGTCATCTTCAAACGTGTTCCAAGTGAACAAATTATGGATTGCCAGAACTCCGCTGTGAGGCGGGGGTCCCTATAGGACAAGAGTTTGCGGGGTAACCCGTGAAGTCGGAAGATAGTATCGATGAAGACACGAGCACAGCCCTGGGCGGCTGTGATTTACTCCGGTACAAAAACAAGATGTACCATATTGCTGAACCGATCAACAAACACACGAATATCAGTATTCTTGTGAGCGTCTTTGGGAAACCCAAAGACGAAGTCCATCGATACGGACTGCCAGCACTCTGCCGGAATCGGTAGAGTCTGCAAGTTTGCACGGGATGAATGAATAGGCTTCACCCGCTGGCAAACTTCGCAAGTGCGAATGTTTTTGCGCAAAACTCATAGTGGCGGAACCAGTAGAAGTCACGACTTACCGTGAGGTAAGTCTTTTCTCTACCGCGATGCCAACTGGTTGGGGCATCTTGACACTCATACATCATGCGCAATCGCAAATCATCATAAGCGGGAACGACGACTCGAGTTGTGTCGCCGTGGACTGCTGTACAGCACAGCAGTCCATCACGAACCGAATGCCGTTCGGTTGAAGAGAGGTATTAAGACGACAAGCTTTTCAAAGCTTGACTGCATGGATTAGACACGTAATCCATCAATCGCAGAAGAAACTAATCTTCTGTGTATGCCTTCCGCACGTCGTCGAGCAGATTCGATGACGGAACACTCACTGTAAGTGTTGCTACAGTGGTATCACCCCTACTGTTGGGTTGAGCGGTCGGCTCGAAAATCGGGCCGACGCGAAAGAGCATCAGCGACGACATTAAGTCGGCCTGGTTTATACTTGACGGAGAATTTGTACTACGCGAAGAAAGACAGCCACCTCGACGATCGTTGCGAGAGGTGTGGACTGTTTACGGCCGTCCGTAATGACGCATGGTCGGTATAAACGATGAAGGACCTATCTCCTAAGAAATAAAACCGAAACTTAGCCAGAGCGTATTTCATAGAAAGGAGTTCCTTGTAATACACTGGGTAGTTACGCTCAGCTGCTTGTAGCTGATGCGACTGATAGCAAACGACGCGCTCAACGCCGTCTGAGTCGTACTGCATTAACGCGCAGCCGATCGCAAAACGCTGGCGTCACAGACCACATGGAATGGTCTGTCCTGGTCTGCAATCGCCAACACAGGCGATTGTATCAAGCTTTTCTTGATGCCTTCAAAGCAATGCTGACACTCAGCACTCCATGACTAACTCTCGTTTTTCTTTAGCAGAAGAAAGAGAAATGCGGCTATCTCGGCGTAGATGCGCGAGTATTTGTGCAAGTACGCCTCTAAGCCAAAGAACTTTCGAAGTCCCTTGACGTCAACTGGCACGGACCAGTTGCTAATCACCTTGATCTTTTCCGGATCAGGGGTACGCCATTTTACCCACGATACAGCCAAGAAGTGGTATTGCTATCGCTGCGAATACACACTTCTTGAGGTTCGCGAACAACTTATGCTCTCGCATTAGTTTAAGAGCCGCCAGGAAGTGGATTCGATGGACATCCACGTCCGTCTTTCCATTGATATCCCGGCTATGGACGAAGAAATCGTCAAAGTAACTCGGTGCAAAATCTCGCACCGGTCTTAACAGATTCGTAACACATCGGTCGTACGCTGCGGGGGCGTTACTTAGCCCTGTGGCATCACTGGCCACTCCCAGAGCATACCACTGGGGGTGCTCACTGTTGTGTACGGGATGTCCCGTTCACGCATGAGTATCTGACAGAATTCATCCATCAGATCCATGGACGAAAAGATGATACTTTTGCCATACCATCAATGATGACGTCGTTCCTCGGTATCGGCATTTGAGCAGGTACCGTTGCAGCGTTCAATTTGTTGAGCGCATGCGCTATCCACCACTCTTCTGTGGCCTTTCGCACACAGAAGGTCAGAAAGCTGTGTGGGGATGTTGATTCCCTCAAATGACCAGCCGCGAAACGATCGGCAAAGAAAATGTCGATCGCTGTGACCTGTCCACGAGGCAGTGGCCACTGCTTCATGACATAGTATTTCGAATCGGATTTCATTCGATCTCATGTCGAGTGCCTTTGCCTTTAAGCAGCTCGCATGGCACGGATTTAGGAAAAATCCCTGAATTCAACCGAATCCTTGTACAAAGGATTCGTATTCAAAGACTCCTAAGATTAAGACGTGTATCGCTCAATCCGGGTCTTCTGATCGAGGACACTCTCATCCATAGATGAGCTACTGAGAACCCGTTCTTTCCCAGTAAAACTTGTGCAGACCGAATATCGGCGACGTACTCGTTCTCTGTAACGAGTACACAGATCTGCTTGATCTTGTCACTACGCAGATCTCGCAAATAAAATTTTAGATTCTAGCGTAGGCAACTTGATTACCTCCGGAGCTGACGTCGGAAGTGTAACCAGATCAAGTGTATAAGCGCCTACACTTAATCCGTCATTCACCATGACATTCAGTGTCTCGGTGATTTCCTGGGAAAATACATTCGCAGATAATTAGGGGAAAAACACACCCTCAGCATAACTCTCTCGGGTGTTATCAACATCAGAAAAGCTAGAGCTTTTTCTTACAATATGTGTACTGACTGTGGGTGCACTACCACAGTCATGTCCACTTCGATCGACTCTATTTCAGTCGATCAGGCTTGCTCTACGATTGACTCTCTGTTATTCGATCTTGCCTCGACATGCTGTTCATCCTGAACAAAACTCATCTCTCTTCTTGTATGCACCCTTCTTGGTTTGTATCCATGTTCCGGTACACTAGATCTCTTCGAGTGGTCAATTTTCGGCGCATTGTGTGTCTCTGCACAGGTGCCGGAAGCTGGTTCCAGAGTGTAGTGGCCTTCTACACTGTGATCTTGTGCAGTCATATTAACGACAGTACCACAAGTGAGGCAATCGCAGCCACTCAAGGTACATCCACACGCTTTTGGACGCTCCAAGGCGTCCATTAAATGGTCATCTGATGAACAAACGGCAGGCATCTTCACGGATCGATGCTGCCATAGGATTAATGGCTCGTATCTTTTGAGCCGTGGCATTCCTAGGATAACATCAAATTCTTCATTTAAATCCAGTGCAATGAAGTCATTATCGTACTGCTTTACTTCTAGCGTGTAGAGGATATCCACTACACGCTTGTTCACTGTTACGGATGCCCCTTTGGCAAGGCACACCGTCATCCTCGCTGGAGGGAACTCTAGCTAAGCATAGTATAATTTTGCTATCTTCTAGCGACTAGCGTCGAATAAATCTGTTCGACGCCCCACAGTCAACAAAGGCGCGAAGTGACATACCACTTGTCACTTCGATATTCAAAGTTATGAGAGACTCCCCATCAATAGGGGAAGTAACACACAGCGACTGTGTGTTGGGAGCAATCTTCGTCAAGAGTCCTACAAATTCTCTTGACGTTGCTGGATCAGCAGGGTGCTTCTCACCTACTGGCCCTGTCCGTTTTTGGCGGTCTGACTTACCGTTGCGGTTTAGCGACATGGCCAGACTCGCGCCTTGGATCTTTCCTCGGCCCACGGCACTCATTACGTCCTGTCTTTGGACGCGATGCGGTGCTTGGGACACTACACTCATGAGCGTAATTTACGATCTTCTGACAGCAATGGCATCTTGCCGATTGCTTGTGAATCAGAGAGCGAAAACTCTCGCTCTCGACATTACAGAGGTCCATTGATTCGGGACGTCCGGCTCCTGTCATCTAGTCGGAAGATAGTTTGATGAGTTATTCTGAGACTGTCTCAGGATGAAGTCTTCTTGTTCCGCATACGCTATCGCCTATTACAGCGTATGGAAGTCCTCTCGGAACATGTAGGTCTTCAACGGTCCATTTTAGCGACCGTAGATGAACACGTTTGATGAGTGCGTGCTCATCAGCAGGATTTCCGTGACGCTACTCAGAAGTTAGGGTAGGTGTTGTGCGTAAGCATGCTCATCACGCTTACCTTGTTTATGCCATATGAGTGCAGAGCGTGCCCATGAATTTGACTCTTGGCGGATCCAACGTTTATAAAGAGACGAGGCTGCAAGGTCACTAACGACTCAAACATGTACAAGTCGTAAAGTTTGAGCCTTGAGGCCCCAGTCTTTGCCCGTCCTGTCAAATTTGACAGGGCACAAGTGACTTGCATCTCGTCACGGTCGATGTGACGGGCCCTCATGGCGTCGTCTAACTGGACAAATTATCTCAAAACAGAATCTTCATCGGCTCTCTTGTACCTGAGATATCCATCTTTAATGTTTCAAGTCGACGCATGTGCGTAGCCCCGCCCATCGACTGATGAAAGCCTTGCTGTTGTAGCAAGGCTATCTTCTGTCTTTCGACAGCAAGTTACGTACGAACATACATGTCGAGGACTTCCATACGCTGTAATAGGCGATAGCGTATGCGGAACAAGAAGACTTCATCCTGAGACAGTCTCAGAATAACTCATCAAACTATCTTCCGACTAGATGACAGGAGCCGGACGTCCCGAATCAATTGACCTCTGTAATGTCGAGAGCGAGAGTTTTCGCTCTCTGATTCACAAGCAATCGGCAAGATGCCATTGCTGTCAGAAGATCGTAAATTACGCTCATGAGTGTAGTGTCCCAAGCACCGCATCGCGTCCAAAGACAGGACGTAATGAGTGCCGTGGGCCGAGGAAAGATCCAAGGCGCGAGTCTGGCCATGTCGCTAAACCGCAACGGTAAGTCAGACCGCCAAAAACGGACAGGGCCAGTAGGTGAGAAGCACCCTGCTGATCCAGCAACGTCAAGAGAATTTGTAGGACTCTTGACGAAGATTGCTCCCAACACACAGTCGCTGTGTGTTACTTCCCCCTATTGATGGGGAGTCTCTCATAACTTTGAATATCGAAGTGACAAGTGGTATGTCACTTCGCGCCTTTGTTGACTGTGGGGCGTCGAACAGATTTATTCGACGCTAGTCGCTAGAAGATAGCAAAATTATACTATGCTTAGCTAGAGTTCCCTCCAGCGAGGATGACGGTGTGCCTTGCCAAAGGGGCATCCGTAACAGTGAACAAGCGTGTAGTGGATATCCCCTACACGCTAGAAGTAAAGCAGTACGATAATGACTTCATTGCACTGGATTTAAATGAAGAATTTGATGTTATCCTAGGAATGCCACGGCTCAAAAGATACGAGCCATTAATCCTATGGCAGCATCGATCCGTGAAGATGCCTGCCGTTTGTTCATCAGATGACCATTTAATGGACGCCTTGGAGCTTCCAAAAGCGTGTGGATGTACCTTGAGTGGCTGCGATTGCCTCACTTGTGGTACTGTCGTTAATATGACTGCACAAGATCACAGTGTAGAAGGCCACTACACTCTGGAACCAGCTTCCGGCACCTGTGCAGAGACACACAATGCGCCGAAAATTGACCACTCGAAGAGATCTAGTGTACCGGAACATGGATACAAACCAAGAAGGGTGCATACAAGAAGAGAGATGAGTTTTGTTCAGGATGAACAGCATGTCGAGGCAAGATCGAATAACAGAGAGTCAATCGTAGAGCAAGCCTGATCGACTGAAATAGAGTCGATCGAAGTGGACATGACTGTGGTAGTGCACCCACAGTCAGTACACATATTGTAAGAAAAAGCTCTAGCTTTTCTGATGTTGATAACACCCGAGAGAGTTATGCTGAGGGTGTGTTTTCCCCTAATTATCTGCGAATGTATTTTCCCAGGAAATCACCGAGACACTGAATGTCATGGTGAATGACGGATTAAGTGTAGGCGCTTATACACTTGATCTGGTTACACTTCCGACGTCAGCTCCGGAGGTAATCAAGTTGCCTACGCTAGAATCTAAAATTTTATTTGCGAGATCTGCGTAGTGACAAGATCAAGCAGATCTGTGTACTCGTTACAGAGAACGAGTACGTCGCCGATATTCGGTCTGCACAAGTTTTACTGGGAAAGAACGGGTTCTCAGTAGCTCATCTATGGATGAGAGTGTCCTCGATCAGAAGACCCGGATTGAGCGATACACGTCTTAATCTTAGGAGTCTTTGAATACGAATCCTTTGTACAAGGATTCGGTTGAATTCAGGGATTTTTCCTAAATTCGTGCCATGCGAGCTGCTTAAAGGCAAAGGCACTCGACATGAGATCGAATGAAATCCGATTCGAAATACTATGTCATGAAGCAGTGGTCACTGCCTCGTGGACAGGTCACAGCGATCGACATTTTCTTTGCCGATCGTTTCGCGGCTGGTCATTTGAGGGAATCAACATCCCCACACAGCTTTCTGACCTTCTGTGTGCGAAAGGCCACAGAAGAGTGGTGGATAGCGCATGCGCTCAACAAATTGAACGCTGCAACGGTACCTGCTCAAATGCCGATACCGAGGAACGACGTCATCATTGATGGTATGGCAAAAGTATCATCTTTTCGTCCATGGATCTGATGGATGAATTCTGTCAGATACTCATGCGTGAACGGGACATCCCGTACACAACAGTGAGCACCCCCAGTGGTATGCTCTGGGAGTGGCCAGTGATGCCACAGGGCTAAGTAACGCCCCCGCAGCGTACGACCGATGTGTTACGAATCTGTTAAGACCGGTGCGAGATTTTGCACCGAGTTACTTTGACGATTTCTTCGTCCATAGCCGGGATATCAATGGAAAGACGGACGTGGATGTCCATCGAATCCACTTCCTGGCGGCTCTTAAACTAATGCGAGAGCATAAGTTGTTCGCGAACCTCAAGAAGTGTGTATTCGCAGCGATAGCAATACCACTTCTTGGCTGTATCGTGGGTAAAATGGCGTACCCCTGATCCGGAAAAGATCAAGGTGATTAGCAACTGGTCCGTGCCAGTTGACGTCAAGGGACTTCGAAAGTTCTTTGGCTTAGAGGCGTACTTGCACAAATACTCGCGCATCTACGCCGAGATAGCCGCATTTCTCTTTCTTCTGCTAAAGAAAAACGAGAGTTAGTCATGGAGTGCTGAGTGTCAGCATTGCTTTGAAGGCATCAAGAAAGCTTGATACAATCGCCTGTGTTGGCGATTGCAGACCAGGACAGACCATTCCATGTGGTCTGTGACGCCAGCGTTTTGCGATCGGCTGCGCGTTAATGCAGTACGACCTCAGACGGCGTTGAGCGCGTCGTTTGCTATCAGTCGCATCAGCTACAAGCAGCTGAGCGTAACTACCCAGTGTATTACAAGGAACTCCTTTCTATGAAATACGCTCTGGCTAAGTTTCGGTTTTATTTCTTAGGAGATAGGTCCTTCATCGTTTATACCGACCATGCGTCATTACGGACGGCCGTAAACAGTCCACACCTCTCGCAACGATCGTCGAGGTGGCTGTCTTTCTTCGCGTAGTACAAATTCTCCGTCAAGTATAAACCAGGCCGACTTAATGTCGTCGCTGATGCTTCTTTCGCGTCGGCCCGATTTTCGAGCCGACCGCTCAACCCAACAGTAGGGGTGATACCACTGTAGCAACACTTACAGTGAGTGTTCCGTCATCGAATCTGCTCGACGACGTGCGGAAGGCATACACAGAAGATTAGTTTCTTCTGCGATTGATGGATTACGTGTCTAATCCATGCAGTCAAGCTTTGAAAAGCTTGTCGTCTCAATACTCTCTCTTCAACCGAACGGCATTCGGTTCGTGATGGACTGCTGTGCTGTACAGCAGTCCACGGCGACACAACTCGAGTCCTCGTTCCGCCGCTTATGATGATTTGCGATTGCGCATGATGTATGAGTGTCACGATGCCCCAACCAGTTGGCATCGCGGTAGAGAAAAGACTTACCTCACGGTAAGTCGTGACTTCTACTGGTTCCGCCACTATGAGTTTTGCGCAAAAACATTCGCACTTGCGAAGTTTGCTAGCGGGTGAAGCCTATTCATTCATCCCGTGCAAACTTGCAGACTCTACCGATTCCGGCAGAGTGCTGGCAGTCCGTATCGATGGACTTCTTCTTTGGGTTTCCCAAAGACGCTCACAAGAATACTGATATTCGTGTGTTTGTTGATCGGTTCAGCAATATGGTACATCTTGTTTTTGTACCGGAGTAAATCACAGCCGCCCAGGGCTGTGCTCGTGTCTTCATCGATACTATCTTCCGACTTCACGGGTTACCCCGCAAACTCTTGTCCTATAGGGACCCCCGCCTCACAGCGGAGTTCTGGCAATCCATAATCCGTTCACTTGGAACACGTTTGAAGATGACAACTTCCGACCATCCAGAAACAGATGGTCAGACGGAACGCGTTAGCCGCGTCCTCGAAGAGATACTTTGAGGTTATGTCCACTCGTTAGCTAGTTGGAACGAGTTCGTGCCGATGGCAGAATTGCCATCAACAACTCCGTGCATGCGTCGAAAACCCATACACCGTTCTTCGTGAATGGCCTACGCCATCCACGTTTGCCCGCCTTCTTAGAGTTTGACTCTAGTTTGGGGGGGGACTCGCTCGAACGAACGATCTGGTTCTTGCTCATCGCACATCGACAATGGTGCAGACGCTACGGATGCCGATGTCGATCACATCGACATCTATTATGATGACGACGAGGATACTGGTATATTCATTGTCGCCAATGACTTCCCCGTGTGGAAGATAACGCAATCACTGGTGAAGACAACGTTCTGTCAGCAGTGCACACGAAGCGCACTCTTGTTAACAATAACAAATAAGCAGAGGGATTTCTGCTGACTCGCGTAGCGGTTGTTCGTACCATTTCAGACTCTGTTGCAGACGCAAGAGACAGACACAAAAGAAACGCAGAAAAACATGGAAGAGCAAATGTTCTTACACTTACGCTTCGAGGAAGCCTCAAAGCCTAAGTCTCAGGTCTTTAGTACTTTTAACTCTGTTTCAAACTTTGTCTTTTACTCATCCTAAACACCAATGGTTCCCTTGGACTCAAGGGAACCACTCAATCTACGTGCATATATCTTACTGGCTAATAAAGGTACAGAGCCCCTTAAACCAGCCAAAATATAGACGTGCTACTTTCGCTTCTTCAAAAGTAACACCCCTACTTAAGAAACATGTAAACTTAATCGAAACTACTTATGTAACGGGGTTACCCATTACATCACCCCCAACTCAAGACAGCACTTACGAACCGTGAGTGCTCAACCACAAGACCCAACGGACTCACAAGCCAAACGATGACTGAAGACGCAAACGCCAACACCACAGCACTCCCGCGCACTGTCAGCGATAGTTCGATTGACCACGTGATGGATAAGCACCTGATTCCATGAACGCTGAGCGAATTGTCCATAGCTCGAGCTCCGGACTCTCTTGAGACGATGCAGGATTACTTCCGGCGTTTCCGTGAATTGCGTGGGAAGAGGCTTGATGGTATCTCGTACGAGTCACTCCATCGGTCTTGGTGTGCATTTATACGGCGGTGGAACCGGATGCTCGAAGACAGAAAGAACTTTCAGCAGTGGCTTTTTAACAGCGAAGGTGTTTACGCCGATCACTCAATCGGTGTAATGCACGAGAAGATATGCGAGAATGCGTGGAACGTAGATCGACTCTGATACGTTCACATGCACGAATCTTGTTACTCTTGTGACTCGATGCCTCGTCCAACTCGCGAAACTTTCCAACGACACGTCGCTGATTATCCACTCAGTGAATGTGAGCAGCTCTGGATCAGACGGTATGAGCGCAGCTTGATGGAGCGCAAGACCGCGGTTAATCGTGGCGCGTCACGCTGGCGACACCACTCGCGTTCTCGAGGTCGTGGTGCCACGCGCTCGTCATGGAGTTCTCGTTCGCGTGGTCGTGGCGATACACGTTCATCACAACGTTCTCGTCGTCATTCTTCATCTCGTTGTTGTGGTGACGTTTCACCACGACGTTCTCGCAATCGCTCTTGGTCTCGTAGTCGTGGTGACGCTTCACCACGACACAGTCGTCGTTCGTCTCGTTCTCTCTCACCACGAGAACACTCAGGTCATCGACCAAATCTGAAATAAGCGTATGCGCGGACTCTTAAGCCCGAACGACGTCTGGAACGTCTCGAAGAAATGAAGAGCGCGGCTCCCACGTATCCTTCTCGGGTGGAAATCCGAGCCAACGCATACGATACTTGCGCGCGGTTGGAACCGTGCGCTCATGGAGTCGCGACGACCTCGTTTCGCGACAAGGGTCCTTGTAACCTAATAAGAGTTCCACGATACTGCTCTTCTGACCCTCTGCGTCCACAAGCGGTGGTTGGCCCTCGCGATGGTACTGCTGGCGTCCTGGTTGCCCAGGACGATGTAGACGCAGCTCTGAACAAGGCTGTCGATGCCCAGCTGGAAGCTGAAGCTGCCTTTGATCGAGCTGCGGGCTGAGAGAACAACGAGCGAGATTCGACAGTCGAACCGCGAGCTGCTTGAACGGATGCAGAACCTGGAACGCCAGATTCTTAGGCACGCGCAGGCTGGGACGCAGCCGCGTCTGATGTCGCTGTCGCGTCGAGCAAGGCGAGAGGGAAGGTTGACCTATGATGCTTTGAATCCGAGGGCGGAGCCAACCCGTGAAGCGTAGATGGACGATACTCCTTGAGCCGCCAAACGTAAAACGTGGGGTGAAGTCGTAGTGACGAAGGGATGTCCAGCTCGTATGCGTCACCGATCGCCTGTAGTACCGTGAATGGTCCGATGAAACGTGGCGCTAGTTTGCTCGCGCCGAGATTGATTACTGCTGAATCTCGTAGGCCTTCAGTAGATAACAATACACGATCACCCTTCTTGAATGCACTCGTGTTCTTTCTGCCACGTTTGCCTGCATTACCTTTCTGTTTATCCACTGCAGATCGAACAGTATCGCGTACAAACCTCGTGATGGCTTGACGTTGAATTTTTTTCTCTGACACAGCCATGTCATCAATTGGTCGCGCCAATTCAATCGGCGCGTAGTTGGCTTGAGGTCTTCGCATACCCGAAAAAGGGTCAGTCAGCGTCAGTGCAGTCCATTGAGCTAGCGGGGACGCCACGTCACGTGGCGTCAAAACACAATGCTTCATCTTGGATTGGGTGACAACATTCGCGCTCAGAATGCCGTGAGCTTTACTCAATAGTTGTTTACCACTATCACTCCCCGCCAGATCGGATCCACGAAGAGCTGTGGGTGGACCCACGGCAAGAAGTGTAGGTACACAAGGATGACGCGCCAAATTTGCAAAAATTGGCGTCAACCCCGTTGACGCGTGAACCGCGTTGTTGAGTGCAAACTCCGCGAGTGGCCAAAATTTACACCAACTCGTAAAAGAAGTTTCGTAACTTCAAAGAACATCTTGGAGGACCCAACTAACCCTCTCTGATTGCCCATCCGTTTCCGGATGGGCTGCTGTCGACATTTGCAGCTTTGTGCCAAGGAACTCGAACAATGACGTCCAAAAAGCAGATGTGAAACGAGGATCACGGTCCGAGACATGAATTTCTGGTAGACCGTGATTACGAAACGCAGTGTCAATGAAGTGCACCGCGGTCTCAGCCGCGGTGATCGTTGCATGAACAGGCACCAGATGTGTCATTTTGCTGAAACTGTCCACAAAATCCAGATTGCATGTTCGATCGTGGAAATAGGGAGCAATCCCGAAGATAAAGTCCATTGAAACTGAGCGCCAAGCCTCAGCTGCAATCGAAAGGGGTCGCAGGGTTGCCTGCGACGATGGAGATGGCTTCACGTGCTGACATATTTCGCAGGTGCGAACCCAGTTGCGAATCCACTTGTACATGTGGGGCCAGAAGAAGTCACGTGAGACAGCCGCGAATGTCTTTTCGCGGCCCAGATGACCGCCAATCGGGGCATCATGGTACTCGTGGGTGATTTGAGCACGCGAATCCAGGTCATTCGCAATCACCGTTCGAGGTGCATCGATCTTATCGATGCTGTGTAGCAGCAAATTACCATCTATACTGTGTCGTTGAGTGTGTTCACGCTTCGTTCGCGTAAGAGCTCCCAGTGCAGCATCACTGGGAGCGCGGAGATAGGCAATCATGTCCGCGTAATCCGGATCGTTCGCGTAAGCCGCGACAATTCCATCGTAAAGGCATATCTCGGGTGTGACCCGAGTTAGATTCAACTACACACACGTCGAACATCTTCATCTTCGTCTTCAGTTACCTGACGAATCAGTGCCATACGAGGATCGTAATCTGTACGTCATGACAGTGCGTTAGCAAGAGTGTTAGTCTTGCCTGGCTTGTAGTGCACGACGAAGTTATACTCGGAGAAGAAAGAGAGCCACCGTGCCATCCGTTGTGACAGGTGTGGGCTCTTCATCGCTGTTCGCAGCGATGCATGATCAGCATACAGGGCGAACGTGCGTTCGCCCAGT
The DNA here is from genome assembly GCA_921007115.2 of Peronospora matthiolae. Taxonomy (NCBI): domain Eukaryota; phylum Oomycota; class Peronosporomycetes; order Peronosporales; family Peronosporaceae; genus Peronospora; species Peronospora matthiolae. The sequence goes on from CAKLBY020000193.1 coordinate 242,714, forward strand.
AGGTGGACACGAACTTTGATGAGTGCGTAGCGCTTAGCTAATAGCTCCTTATCGCGGTCTGGATAGTTCTTCTCTGCCGGCTTGATCTGTCGTGATTGGTAACTCACGACTCTTTCACGGCCCTCATGACAAAACTGCATGAGGGCGCAACTATTTGCAAAGTCACTTACATCACACACCACTTGAAACGGCTTGGTGTCGTCAGGGAGTATTAACACTGGCGACGACGCCAGGCTTTTCTTCACTGCGTCAAAGGCTGCTCGATGTTCGGCACGCCACGACTACGTGGCGTCTTTCTTCAGAAGTGACGTCAGAGGCTGTATAGAGCCGGCGTAACCCTTTGTGTACTTGTGCAAGAAATTAGCTAGACCGTGCCATTGACGCAACTCCATATGATTCTTGGGTGTGGGCCAAGAACAGATTGACGACACCTTCTCTGGATCGGCTCGAACTCCCGATTTAGTCACGTAGCATCCCAGCACCGGAATCTACGGTGCAAAGAGTACACACTTCTTCAAGTTTGCATACAACTTGTTGTTCCGCATGACTTGAAACACCTGCTTCAGGTGTTGAAGGTGAACTTGGATAGCAATGAGGTTGCCCTCAGCGCGACTGTGACAAAAATGTCATCGAAGTAGCTAGGAGCAAAGTCTCGAAGCGGTCTTAACACTTGAGATATTATGCGATTGAAAGGGGCTTGTGCGCTCTTCAATCCTTGTGAAATCACCAGCCACTCCCATAGCATACCACTCGGGGTTCTCACCGCAGTGAGTGGTACGTCACTCTGTCGCACCAAGATCTGGTAGAAGCCATCGGTAAGATCGATGGCGCTGAAGATGAAGCTACCTGGCATGGAGTTTAGAACCATGCCTTCCCTGGGGATGGGCGTTTATACAGGATTAGTGGCATCGTTTAGCTGGTTAAACGCATGCACTATACGCCAGCCCCCCGTAGCCTTCTGCTCGCAGAAGGTTGGACTAGAATGGGGTGAGACACTGTCACGCGCATGAACGGCCTTGCGACAATCTTCAAAGAATGCATCAATAGCCTAGACTTGGTCCAGAGGCAACGGCCACTGCCGTGTCACACAATATTTTGATCCTGGCACAAGATCAATCTCGTGCCGCACGCCACGATCGGCAGGAAGTTCAGCCGGAATCTTGTCCGGGAACACGTCGGCGTACTCTCGAGCAATGTCGTAGACAGGGTTACCAGACTCGAGCAGAGCCTCTTAAGATTGCGACACAAATATTTCTTCGCGTGCTGACTTTTGTACAGCGCTTCGAGGGCGCGTCATTCGCTCCTCATTAGGCTCATAGGTCACCTCGTTGGTGACCAGACATACTTGTACTACCGTGCCTCCCTTGAGGTCGCGTAGAAAATGCTTCTAGGAGAGTCCTGGAAGGCTCGTAGTCGACGACGCGTCGCGAGGTGGACTCGCGACCTCAATGTATTGGCGCTTTTGTGGAATCACGTCCACGTACACAATAGCCTGGACACATTCCAACGCTGAGTTCTCGTACTTTGCATCCCCATCGTGCTTCGAGTCTATGCTCGAAGCTGGCGAACCGCAGTCAGGTGATAAATCTGCATCCCTCCTCTAGACGCTGGGTGTCCTCATGCAGGACGTCGAAACCGCGCGACGGGAGTAGTCCATACTCGTCTGTCGACGCATGATGCGAGAGCCCATGTCTGACCGCCACAAACGCGTGTGGGATCCCCTGCTCGACCACGTCTTGCTCATGTGGAAACATCTGTTCTACCACAGTGGGCGATGATGGGAACCTCTGTTCTACCATCATGTTCGCACGTGGGGACTCTTGTCCATCCACGTCACACTCTGTGGCGAGCCCCTGCTCGGCCACATCTTGCCTTTGTGGGAGCCTCTGCTTGACCACAATGGGTGCAGGTGGAAACACCTGTTCGTGTTCGACCACTGCTATATCGTGCGGGAACTTCTGTTCGACCGCGTCGTCTTCGCGCGGGAGCCACTGCTCGTCCGCGTCGTCATTACGCGGGAGCCACTGCTCGTCCACGTCGGACTCCTCGCTGCAAAGCGAGGAGATATCGGCTTTCGTACGTAGTGGCACGGAACAAGCGATACAGAGAGGGCCATCGCTCACTCTGTGTACCGCCGGTGTAGTGGATGTACTATCCATGGATGTAACGTTCGGCCAATCGCTTAAAGTCACCAAGAGATGGTTGAACACTTCGCTGACGTCGAACTTCCTAGACGTCTCACTGATCTGGTTAACCAGTCGATCTGAGGCTTGTAGAGTGCCAACCATGGCATGCCCAGTATGCAATCGAATGCATAATTCATCTCAATTACCAAGAAATTGTCGTTACTGCGATAGCCGTCAAACGTGTACGGAAACGACACTTCGCGCCGCGATACGCGGCGTGGTTTCCTGTCGGCGAGCTTGACAACAACTTGGCCAGGTCACTCGTGGACCTGGATGCTGGGTGGCAGCATTAACACGCAAGATTCACGGAAGAAATTGTTTGTGGCTCCTGAATTCAGTAGCGCTCGTAGAGGTCGCCGGATACCGGCGACATATAGATAAACGATAATCAGTCGTGAATTACCACTCGTAGTGGTGGCATTTGACCGTGCACGCATCACAGATGGGCTAGGAGGTCGGGCTTCCACCGGTGGACCCGGACCTCCCGTCAAACCAGTAGGCCGCCCTGCACCTACTGATCTCGTCCGTTTTTTGGACGAGTTAGCGGAGCACCTCCCTTATGATGGGTGTCCGTCGCGTGTACCGACATCGGTGCTGGCGCGCGGCATTCAGCCGCGCGATATCCCGGCTTTCGGCATCGAAAGCTAATCAACTGGCGTCCGCTACGGACGTCGCCCTTGTAGAACGTAGCGCGTCGTCGGTCACTCGACGACTCAATTGCATCTATCTCCATATGTTTCAGGCCCGCTGACTTGACATCGGTAACACTTGAAGGCTTGTTATAGGCCTTGGTGACTCTGAAGTCCTCACGGAAGGCGATAGCGAAAGCCTCCTCCAACGTGGCAGGCTCCGCGCGTTCCAGCGATAGGCAAGTCTGCCCTTCACGCATGCCATCAATAAACACATTCACTTGTGTGTACTTGTCCGTGGGATGCGTGACAATGCACGACGCCAGATGTCGAGCCATCTGCACGTAGTCGCGCATGGGCATCTTACCCTGTCGCAAGGACAGAAACCTTAAACGCACCAACAGCTCTTCCTGTGGCGGCTCGAAGGCGGGTCGAAGGTCACTCTGGATGGCTTCCAGGGTGAAGAACGCATACTCGTCCACAACGAAATTACCGAAAAAAATTATTTTTTTTATAACTTGAATTTACTTAATTTCAGATTTTATTAAAAAATCAAAAATTTTATAAAATCTGAAATTAATTAAATTCAAGTTATAAAAATAAACTTTTATTTTAAATACTTTTTAATAAAAAGGAATTTAAATAAAAAAAAATTATAAAAATAAAAGAAATAAAATATTTATTAGCTTTACCTATACTTGATTAAGTTAATTTAATAGTAATACTAAAAATCATTTCAAAAATTTGTTGAAAACGTGTTGGAATAAATTTGGTTTTTTATATAAATAGAAATATATAAATAAACAAAAACTATTAATAAAATTGAAGAAGCAAAAGTAAATCCAAAAGGTATTTGAAAACAAGTCATTCAATTATTACATTTACTTTAGCTTTAACTATTTATATTGGTTTTAATTTAATTGGTACTAAAAAACATAAATTAAATTTTTTGAATAAAATATTTTTTTCTTTTAAACATATGATTTTCCAAGAAATTTTTTTAATTTTGAACTTATTATTCTTTCCCAGTGAGACGGGAAAGGAGGAAGTTTACCTTCGTTTGAGGAGCCTCGAGAAGTTTCGGGGTGATAGCGATGTCAACTTCTCGAAACCGACGCGACAACGACAAGTGTTTTTTTCCTTCGCCGAGTAGACGGAGGTCTCCATCTTCACGGCAACATTCCGTGAAGTCCGCGAGGGAGTTAAACCTCGCCGATTGGATTCGGCGAACTTGCAAGCCATGTAGTCGTGTATGGCGAGACGCTGTCCATCAGGAGTCACTGATTTCATCAGCGACACAACGAATGCCTCTCCAGATATCGCCGCGAGGCGATTTAGGACATCCCACTCAACAGCAGTGAAATGCGGAAAATTCGCATGCCCCAGACTTACTTCTGGAGCGCCAAAGTACGACGAATCGCTCATCCCAAACTCGAGCATGGGAAGGACTACTAAGTACTACCAGGTGTAACGGGGTCAAAACAGACGCACTAAGCTTACACTATTCTACGCTTTGAGGAAGCCTCAAAGCTCAAGTCTTAGGTATTAAGTACTTTTGACTCTGTTTCATATTTTGTCTTTTAATCATTATAAGTACGATTGATTACCTTGGACTGATCAGAACCACTTTATCTACGTACCTATATCTTACTGGCTAAAAATGGTACTAAGCCCATTAAACCGGCAAAAATATACGACTTGCTACTTTCTCTACTTCGAAAGTAACACCCCTTCTTAAGTAACATGTAAACTTAATCGAAACTACTTATGTAACGGGGTGGCCCATTACAAAAATAGTGTTGTTTAGGATGAACAGCATGTCGAGGCAAGATCGAATAACAGAGAGTCGATCGTAGAGCAAGCCTGATCGACTGAAATAGAGTCGATCGAAGTGGACATGACTGTGGTAGTGCACCCACAGTCAGTACACATATTGTAAGAAAAAGCTCTAGCTTTTCTGATGTTGATAACACCCGAGAGAGTTATGCTGAGGGTGTGTTTTTCCCCTAATTATCTGCGAATGTATTTTCCCAGGAAATCACCGAGACACTGAATGTCATGGTGAATGACGGATTAAGTGTAGGCGCTTATACACTTGATCTGGTTACACTTCCGACGTCAGCTCCGGAGGTAATCAAGTTGCCTACGCTAGAATCTAAAATTTTATTTGCGAGATCTGCGTAGTGACAAGATCAAGCAGATCTGTGTACTCGTTACAGAGAACGAGTACGTCGCCGATATTCGGTCTGCACAAGTTTTACTGGGAAAGAACGGGTTCTCAGTAGCTCATCTATGGATGAGAGTGTCCTCGATCAGAAGACCCGGATTGAGCGATACACGTCTTAATCTTAGGAGTCTTTGGATACGAATCCTTTGTACAAGGATTCGGTTGAATTCAGGGATTTTTCCTAAATCCGTGCCATGCGAGCTGCTTAAAGGCAAAGGCACTCGACATGAGATCGAACTGAAACCCGGTTCGAAATACTGTGTCATGAAGCAGTGGCCAAAGCCTCGTGGACAGGTCACAGCGATCGACATTTTCTTTGCCGATCGTTTAGCGGCTGGTCATTTGAGGGAATCAACACCCCCACACAGCTTTCTGACCTTCTGTGTGCGAAAGGCCACAGAAGAGTGGTGGATAGCGCATGCGCTCAACAAATTGAACGCTGCAACGGTACCGGCTCAAATGCCGATACCGGGGAACGACGTCATCATTGATGGTATGGCAAAAGTACCATCTTTTCATCCAAGGATCTGATGGATGAATTCTGTCAGATCCTCATGCGTGAACGGGACATCCCGTACACAACAGTGAGCACCCCCAGTGGTATGCTCTGGGAGTGGCCAGTGATGCCACAGGGCTAAGTAACGCCCCCGCAGCGTACGACCGATGTGTTACGAATCTGTTAAGACCGGTGCGAGATTTTGCACCGAGTTACTTTGACGATTTCTTCGTCCATAGCCGGGATATCAATGGAAAGACGGACGTGGATGTCCATCGAATCCACTTCCTGGCGGCTCTTAAACTAATGCGAGAGCATAAGTTGTTCGCGAACCTCAAGAAGTGTGTATTCGCAGCGATAGCAATACCACTTCTTGGCTGTATCGTGGGTAAAATGGCGTACCCCTGATCCGGAAAAGATCAAGGTGATTAGCAACTGGTCCGTGCCAGTTGACGTCAAGGGACTTCGAAAGTTCTTTGGCTTAGAGGCGTACTTGCACAAATACTCGCGCATCTACGCCGAGATAGCCGCATTTCTCTTTCTTCTGCTAAAGAAAAACGAGAGTTAGTCATGGAGTGCTGAGTGTCAGCATTGCTTTGAAGGCATCAAGAAAAGCTTGATACAATCGCCTGTGTTGGCGATTGCAGACCAGGACAGACCATTCCATGTGGTCTGTGACGCCAGCGTTTTGCGATCGGCTGCGCGTTAATGCAGTACGACTCAGACGGCGTTGAGCGCGTCGTTTGCTATCAGTCGCATCAGCTACAAGCAGCTGAGCGTAACTACCCAGTGTATTACAAGGAACTCCTTTCTATGAAATACGCTCTGGCTAAGTTTCGGTTTTATTTCTTAGGAGATAGGTCCTTCATCGTTTATACCGACCATGCGTCATTACGGACGGCCGTAAACAGTCCACACCTCTCGCAACGATCGTCGAGGTGGCTGTCTTTCTTCGCGTAGTACAAATTCTCCGTCAAGTATAAACCAGGCCGACTTAATGTCGTCGCTGATGCTCTTTCGCGTCGGCCCGATTTTCGAGCCGACCGCTCAACCCAACAGTAGGGGGTGATACCACTGTAGCAACACTTACAGTGAGTGTTCCGTCATCGAATCTGCTCGACGACGTGCGGAAGGCATACACAGAAGATTAGTTTCTTCTGCGATTGATGGATTACGTGTCTAATCCATGCAGTCAAGCTTTGAAAAGCTTGTCGTCTTAATACCTCTCTTCAACCGAACGGCATTCGGTTCGTGATGGACTGCTGTGCTGTACAGCAGTCCACGGCGACACAACTCGAGTCGTCGTTCCCGCTTATGATGATTTGCGATTGCGCATGATGTATGAGTGTCACGATGCCCCAACCAGTTGGCATCGCGGTAGAGAAAAGACTTACCTCACGGTAAGTCGTGACTTCTACTGGTTCCGCCACTATGAGTTTTGCGCAAAAACATTCGCACTTGCGAAGTTTGCTAGCGGGTGAAGCCTATTCATTCATCCCGTGCAAACTTGCAGACTCTACCGATTCCGGCAGAGTGCTGGCAGTCCGTATCGATGGACTTCTTCTTTGGGTTTCCCAAAGACGCTCACAAGAATACTGATATTCGTGTGTTTGTTGATCGGTTCAGCAATATGGTACATCTTGTTTTTGTACCGGAGTAAATCACAGCCGCCCAGGGCTGTGCTCGTGTCTTCATCGATACTATCTTCCGACTTCACGGGTTACCCCGCGAACTCTTGTCCGACAGGGACCCCCGCCTCACAGCGGAGTTCTGGTAATCCATGTTCCGTTCACTTGGAACACGTTTGAAGATGACAACTTCCGACCATCCAGAAACAGATGGTCAGACGGAACGCTTCAGCCGCGTCCTCGAAGAGATACTTTGAGGTTATGTCCACTCGTTAGCGAGTTGGAACGAGTTCGTGCCGATGGCAGGATTGCCATCAACAACTCCATGCATGCGTCGACAACGCGTACACCGTTCTTCGTGACTGGCCTACGCCATCCACGTTTGCCCACCTTCTTAGAGTTTGACTCTAGTTTGAGGGGATGGGGGTGGATTCGCTCGAACGAAAACCGACCTAGTTCTTGCTAATCACGCGTCGACAAAAGAGTCGACGAGATGGATGCCAATGTTAATCAAATTGACACCGATGACGATGATGCCGACGATGCTGGTATATTCAGCACCGCCAACGACCGCCAAAGTGAGGGCGATGATACCCTCACTTGTGAAGACAACGTTCTTTTGGCAGTGCACACGAAGCGAACTGCTGTAAACAAGGATTGATCTGCAGAGGGATTTCTGCTGACTCGCGTAGCGGTTATTCGTTCCATTTCAGACTCTGTTGCAGACGCAAGAGACAGACAGAAAAGAAACGCAGACAAACATGGAAGAGCAAATGTTCTTTCTTTTAGTGAAGGAGTTTTAGTTTTACTGTCTACAGTAAATAAACCAAAACACGCAGTGACAAACGTGGGCAGTAGTATATAACTGCCCAAGTTTATCGGTCCATATCGTGTGTCGCGCCGAATAAGCAACGCATGCAGTACAGAACTGTTTCGCAAAATGCGTACGCATCCAACGTTCTACGTTATACGTCTCCGTCCGTACTATTAGTACAAGCCCGTTTCGAGAGGCGAAGAACACCTCTGCAGATGAGGGCCGATACCACCTTCGAGTGGTTCCGTTTAAACGAGCTAGTCTGGTCGGCTAGCGAAGCGACCTGCTCACGCAGTTGAGCGATAGACTGACGAGCTGCAGTCAGCTCGTCACGTGGAGAACTAATCAAACGTTCGTTCTCCAGTTACTCAAACGTAAATGCGGCACGATCGTCCGAACGATCGTGCGCGAAGGAATTGTAATTATCCTTTACAAGGTCATGGAGCTCGTAACACCGAGTCCTTTCATGAGCCCGTTTATCGTGTTGCTGTTCCGTTACACAGTTCAGTTCCTGATCATCAAGCTGATCCGACCCTCGAGCCGGATCGGGTGTTCCCGCCACAACCACATCCTTTGGTGGATTCTGGCGGTGGTAAACGATTTCTGGTGGAGCGTATCCTGAACCACCGCGACGTGAATGGCGTCCGGACGAGTTACCTCGTCCGCTGGTGAGGCGACCAACCGACCTGGGACAGCTATGAGCCTCGTGCCCAGCTGATTGCTGATTATCCGGGTCTCTTCGAGCAATATAACGAGACCCACCCGCTGCGTTCGAAGAAGGGCCGTCGGAAAACGACCTCGTCGAACGCGAGCACAGGGATCGCAAAGTGCCAATCCCTTCGGCCATCCCAGAAGTGATGCGCGCCCTCCAGTAGGGAACTTTAGAGAGGTAGGCCTCCCTAAGGACACGGTTCGAACTGGCCAGGCAACCTGGATACGGTTCGCCCCACAAGAGACAGGTTTGCCCTGCCTTTCTATGCAGCCGATGCAATTTGTACCGTACCCCGACTGGGTTACACTTTTTAAACCTGATGCGAGCTGCACCAAGTTTATCTAGCCAGGCCTCACGAAAAATACACTCGATGTCATGGAGGAAGGCATTCCATCCTTGCACTAAGGCCTTACCGTAGCGGCCACGGCTGCCATTGTACCACCGATGTTTGAATAACACATCGGTAAAGAGCTCGTCCTCAGCACGGATAGTTTCCGTGCTGGAATTAGGAGGACAGATCATCCTACAGCCGAACAAAGGCATTCGATCCCGTTCGGTGGTCATATCGGCCACACGATCTGACTGCTCGAATGATGGCATCCAAGGAGACTCCACATGAGGAGGGTGGCGCAGGACATTTCGATCCCTGGCCTCTTGAGTGGTTTCAACACGAGCACTGACACCAGTGGTAGCTCGATCGCTCGAGTTGCTTCACTCGTGGTGATACACAGGGGCATCACCACCATCACTACGCATCCTATTGTCAGATGGACTTGCGTGAGGTGAGGATTCGTCAGAAGAATCGCTTGGTCCGAAGATCTCGGACATGATAGCGCCAAGTTCCCCAGAGACAGTCAACCTGGCTCTTGCAGTGTCCGCCCCGGATGACCCGGAGGCGTGAGGTTTCGCCTTCGAGTCGGACGCATCTTCCGGATCTCCTGAATAGATAAGCTCTGTTTCAGGATCATTCAAATTGCGAGTCGCATTACCCGCTGCAGACGCAGCGGATGTATCTGTCGTACATGGTGACTCACCACGTGAGCTAGTCGCAACAGGCACTGCCTGTTGCTCACTTGAAACAGCAGGAGAATGACCACCTCCTGATAATGCATGAGAAGTACTCTCTTCGGTTGCACACATGCGTGCAACCGCCTTTTTGGCTGCTTCGGCAGCACATCGAATGGATTGTGAAATCACGCAATGAATTGGCAAATGAGTTGCAACATGACCAACAAGTGTTCCCCTTCCCAGAGTAATCCAACGGTGATCACCCTGTCTCAATCAATTATGTTTGATCAAAGGTTGATTAATGATATGGGGGGGGGTAAAGTAACGGGGTGGCCCGTTGAATAAAATTGACACCAAACGGGGTCAATAGGAAGATCCTCTAGCGTGACAATCTCCTGCCAATTTTACCTGAGATTGGTATTACTGAAGGAACAGTATCCTATTTTGGATAACATTCATGCGCTGCTTACACATTGATCGTTAAAAACATGTCAAGCCGATATTACCGTCAATCGCTGCTAGACGCGCGCAAAGAGTGGTGAGCAGGTTGTCGTCATAAGACAATGCAGATTAAGACCGTTAAATAAAGACTGAAGTTACATTGATGGTTTAACTAGACTAAATACGGGTCTCTTTTTTCCTTTACTTAAACGAGTTGTTGAGTAGATTAGCTTCCTCTGCACGAACTAGTGTACGTGAAGTTTCGCGGTACCCCAAACAAAGGGTGCCCCGTTACAACCATGGTCGTCATGCACTAGGTTCAATATCGATCTTGACTATTCTACGGATAATCGGATACAAATTTCTGTACGTTTAGTTTAAATAGACGCGTGTACATCTTTCAATCTTATTTTATAAGAACCTTTTAAGAGCTCGACTGTGTTCGACTACCAGTTTCAGTCAATTACAATGAGCTCGTTCTAGGAATGCAAGGCTCGAAAAATCACGCAGCTGCCTAAATTCCATTGACTGATAAGGCAACGAGTGTTCCAGGGTACGTTCGAGCAATGCTATCATATTAAACGCATAACATAAGCTAACGCGATGCACACGTCTTTTCTGACTTCAATATGCACGCATTGCACTTTGTTCAGGTAGCTTTTCATGTATGTGATGCTTGCTCATCGAATGCTCCGCCTTTTTAATTTTTTTTAAAGCTGTACAGACATGGTGTAAGGGGGGTTACACTTCTTAGGGTAGTCGATAATCTGTGTCTTAGACGCACGGGATGAAGTCTCACTGAAAGAAAAACCGCATATCTTATCGGTCTAAGGACGCTGGCGAGTGTCAGCCACATAATAGATGAAAATAGGTGACGGCGGGGTCCGACAGATGCGTTTAAAGCCGGTGCCTCAGACGTAGGAGATAAAGGAGACGATGATTTATGGTGAATTAGCTGCTTATTAAAAATAACCAGAGCATCAGACCTGGAGGAAACAGGTGACGATCGCTTCGTCTTCAGCTCGGTCGTCTTCTTTCCCAGTAGGTCACAGTACGCATCCCGCCGGCGAATTCTAGCACGAATCGATCAGGATCAACCGCGAGATCGAAAACTGGGCACTCGGTGTTCACGTATGATCTAATATGTGTGCAGATCGTTCTTGGCACTAGCCAACTAGTCCGTTATTGAGGACTGGAAGGCAAAAACGTCGGACTTCACATTGGCTATTTGGGACTTTGCTTGATAATCGGTATTTTTGGATGACGCAAACACCAACGTCAATTAGCCCTTTAAGACAATCTAATTGCCGCCGATGATTCTCCTGATCTTCATGGCAGCCCGCGTTGAGCTTTTAGTGGGTAAACTTCAGGATCGTATCCTCTAGTAGACGCCCTTCGTGATCGGCTAATTTTTACAATACATTCGGCGAGCTTCTGCTCGAAATTTTTCAACTAATCAAGCACATTATTATAAAGGCGGCTCACACATTGCGTATTAGATCCAGAGAAGATTTAAGATTCGTGTAGTTGGCATTCCAAGCAAGCACCATGAACTTTTTGAGCTCTTAACTCCTCTTCTATCGCACTTTATTTGTCCAACACGTCTTAACGGTCCTTAACACCATTGTAGAAATCATTGATACGCGACCGCAAGGTGCGTTGATCGACCAAAGGGAGGAGTTCATCTGGCCGTTTAAAAGATGCAAACTAACGCAGTAGAAATCCAGCAGGCGGTGGAAAATTTGGCATGTTGGACGGGCGCGGGCGTGAGATCAACAAATAATCGGAATCATACAATAAGGCAATACATGTGAATTTAGAGTTACAGAAGATGAGCAGGCGGATGCCAAAGTGCACTGATACACCGGAACAGTATGCCCGTCGTCAGCGGAGGAGACGGCTGTGGCAAAGCATTGTGAATAAACTATAAGTGGATAATGGGTTTATAGATCTAAAACGACGACCGATCGTCGAATAGGATCGATTGTCTGTAAAGCTGCAAAATATTGATATCAATAATTGAGATACCAAGATCCGTTCTAAGACACCCGAATTGAGAATGTTTTGGCTGACCAAGGATAAAATCTTATCGGAGATCGAGGGTGATCGACGAGCGATCATGGTGGCCATCGATTAAGGTAATTGACGATCGATAAAGGTCATCAACGATCGATAAAGTCAATAATCGAGTGTAATCGTTGATATTCAATCAAAGGGAAAGAAGATCAGGATGAACGACGATTGATGAGGAGTGGACCACATCTGCGAAGGAACGATCGACAGCATGAAGAAGGCACTTGGCAGTATACCCTGGTATACAGACAGCATCAATGGTAGTTCTAGCTTTCGGTTGTCTAACCTTAAAAAGAATCCTATTTACTTTTATGCAAACGCACCAAATTTACAATGGGGCTGAATCATTGGCCTGCCGACGTCAAGAAAGTCGCGCACGCTAAAATCAAATGATAGCCTTAGATAATTGACTGGTGATCAATAATTCTCACATCCTCATTTCAACTGCGATCAGACGAAGCAAGAGTGTATAGGACAGGGAGCAAGATCTCGAGACGGCTCAAGTGGTCAAAAGGCTCGCAAAGCAAGCATCTACATTGTAGATAAGGCGATCTCATTGAAATCTAGGTGGCCAATATCAAGGTACCAACTAGTTTACTTGTTACAGTGTGAGTATTTCCGCACGATCACAAAACCCATCCCCAACCAGGTCAAGTTTTATCTCGATACGAGTCCACTGAGAACTGTGTAGCCCGCTCTACCGACGGGTACTCAAGTTGAGGGCAAAAATGTAAGGCGAGGAAACGGAGTACCTTCTCCGATTGTCGGTCGTCTGGTCATCAGTAAACAAAAATCATTGTCTCATAAAATTGTGGTGAAGCGAGTATTAGAAAACAATACATTTAACGGTCGACGATCCGGACGGACATGGGATCTCGCGATTGGGAAAGGGACCGGGGACTTGGGGATCACAAGTAAGGAGCGGCCGTTTGGTCCAACCGTGATGAGCGGTTAAGGTTACTGCTAACGGGGTTAAAATCATTAACGTAACTAGTTAAACGGTACCGATATGGATAGTCCTCAACCACTTGTCGGTCGGCCCTGGTACCCCAAGGTGGACCTCGGTCACCCGAAGGTATACCTGGTCATCCATAGGTCGACTTGGCCTCTCAAGGTCTGGTGGCTTCTGGCCACTCATCATAGCGAGCCCAGGTGCAAGGCAAGTATAGAGGTAACGAGTTTAAGAGATAGGATCACATTAATGACTACTCAATTTGGGATCCAAGTAGCACGACGTGTCGTGCGCTAAGAAACTTGTGAGTCTACCGACCTGTTCCGAGACAGGGATATGTTTGGCCTACCCATCGAATCGACAGTTTTCAGTTAGACACAAGCGTAAGTAGAACCCTAGGAAGTACATTGACCTGTGAGTTCGTAGAGTAGCAACCCCCCCCCCACTCTATCCCGCTATAGGAAGCGGCCTCCATACCCTAGTGGTAAGGGAGAAGACACGTACAGGCCAGGCGGTAAACGCCCCTGAGACAATTAAAGGCCAGGCGCCACCAGCACCTGAGACAAATGGTTATAAGACCACTCTTGACCAATTTAATCGAGTGGCCGCCTACATTGGACCCCGACTAAAGCATATCCGCTCGCCCCCAGGAGACCTCCATCAATGCCGACGTCCACGTCATCACCAAGTCTTCCGAAGAGTGAAACCCGCCAAGCCGACGGGTACACAAGGTGAGTCAAGGTCCACAAGCGGCATCGGGGTACTTCTCAAACAGTTGGCAGTCCGGCAGCGTGAGTGGTTTGCGGTCTCGTCAAACAATTTTGACGACTTACTTCACCACAAAATGAGCGATCGACACGCCATCAAACTATTGCCAGAATGGGATACTGGTTTTGCTCTTGCTATATTTGACGACATGGTATCAGCAACAGTTTCATTTGAGTATGAGGCATTAGTTATTGCGACTATCAATGAAAAATATGGACATGAGAACGGTGCTAAATTTCATGTTTGCTTGAGATTTTACGCTGACCAAAGTATGAAATAGTCTACATTTACCAGTTTAATTATGCAACCAAGTGGTGAAAATGATTCGACCTAGTTAATCCCGTTGCAGCGCAGCTTTGATGGAGACATATACGGAATATATCAAGTTCCCTGAAGAATCAAATGGAGACAGGAATATAGATACCTCTGACCGTAAAAAATCAATCGGGCCATCAATATACTTGTCCGCATGTAAAAGAGCTGACATTTTCATCTGTTAGTACTTTGATTCGGTTCATGAGCAATATCAATGGAAAAGTTTCGGTGCTGTGAAAAGAGTTATTATGTACCGTATTGATCCATGTAATATGGAGATAATGTGCAAACAAATCGAGCAAGGCAACAAGAAAAATGAACAGGTTGTCATCACTAGATGTTGCGATGCATATTAAGAAAACGATTATAATTCATGGAGAAGCTTGACTGTATTTATGCAATTAAAAAAATGTTAGAGCATTGAAAGGGCTGTTAAGAGACAAAAGATTGTAGAAAATCGATGTCGGAGGCCGGTACTGTTGCAGCCTGCGGAGCTTTGGTGGAGGTCAAAGGAATAGCAAACACGTTGGATGAAATTTTTAGTGTATCAGGGTGAAAATTTGCTCACGATGGGAATGGACTATTGAACAGCAATAACTCTGGCACATGATTCAACGTAAAGCAGCAAGACGAGAAACATTAAATTGTAACAACATCACGTACGTGACCATATCAAGAAAGGCATCCTGAGGATTGACAAAGTAGATGGAACTATGATCCCCGCTGGCATGCTCACAAAAGCACTACCAAAAAAGCAGTTTATCCAGATGCCGATCGCAAATTCCGATCACAAATGGAAATGCGAGCCTAATTGTCGGTAGAGGGTTCCGACGCTTTCATCGTAGGAGAAGTGTTGTAATATTCTTACGGCATGTATCTGTTGAACCTTGAAGGACTGGTGGAAATGTGACAAGTAGGCAAGGGAGAATCATGGATGGCGAATGGGGATGAGGTGGGTCTCACGAACGTTACCAAAGGATAAGACATTGTAGTGAACTTTCGCTTGGCAGGTTGTCCACCGCTTGTAGGTGCCAAGTCGCGCGGTCTGGTATTTGAGGAGCAAGAAGCAAGCAAAAGAGCCACCGTAAGTAAATATCTATTGTGTGTCAGCAAAAATCCATTGTTACCTCGTGGATCAAGAATGTGCCGTCATCTAATGAGAGTGCTAAGCAACGGAAATTTGCAACATCCCTGACGTGGACTAGCACGCTTTTTGCACGATGCTCTTATTCACCTCTTGTCTACCTTGGTAATATGCGGCTCGTGAATTAACACAATCAGTCCGAATTTGTGTTCATAGTCCCAAGGGGAAATAGAAGCACGAGTAACTGCTTTACTTGGGATGAGAGCATCTAGCCATGTCCTTCTTGATGATCAATAAGCCACAGAATGAACAATGTAAGTGCGTGAATGTAGTGTTGCCACCCATTTAGAGCAAACGCAGGACGTCTACTTTAATATTTTCACTCATATAGATCTTGTTAAAATACATCAAATGGCTTTTAAAACGTCATAAAAACTCTGATGCCAATAACTTGCCTCGGTTGTCAAAATGAATATGAATTTACATCAATTATTGGTGGGTTCTGGCTGATCAACGAAATAGTGGTGCTAATTAACGTCTACTTTAGCGTCATTGGTACATATGTGTCCGTACGACACATGTGATGCTGCTAATGATCACATGGTGATGACAAAATTCGAATGAGTCGTTTCTCCATGCTCGTACGAGTAGACACTTTTTGCGCGCAAGATTATTTTAGTTAGACTAGTAGTTTACGAAGATTTATCGTTCTCTGCACGTACGAGTGTACGTGAAGTTTCGTAGCACCCAAGCTAAGGGTGCCCGTCACAATAATAGGACGTAGGGCATTTCTGTTTTTGTGATCAATTGGCCTATTTTTAACCTGTTCATTTCAAATTCATGTCTATGGCGGTATACGTTGACTTGTGCAGTCTAAACTCACGCAAGTTTATGACAAGGAAGCATAATGCTTTGTCGTGTGTCATGGTACAGTAGCGACTTCTTAGACAGGGTGGCATTCAGATGCAAAAAAGTTGTATCGTATTCATCATCGTTCCTAACCCAGTATTCGGTCGGGAAGCTACCAAGGACATGGCGTAGCACATTAACATTGGGTATGTGACATCTCCGTCACTTCGTTCTTCCGGTATAAATATGCACCTGACCATTTTTCACGAATGACTACAGTAGCCATTCCTCTTCTAACAATGATGATTATCTGACGTATGCAAATTATAGATTTGAATGACAAGCAAGGTCAACGACAGCCGATGAGTACGAGCATTATTTTAAAGATTACAAGCTGTAGAAATGCGACTCATTTTTACTCGCAAACCATCCTTCACCTTTGCGCAATCGACATGCCTGTTTTGCGCAAGAATTGCAAGAAGTAGTACATTATCAGTTGCCTGAATCCTTAATAAAACAGAAGCCGTCGCCACAACTGCATGGTCACGCACCTATTCAAAAATTCTTCTGGAAAGCGAGATTACAATAGACTGTTCACCGCTCACGTGCTGTCCGACACGTGACGAATTTTATACGTAACAGGAGTTGGTTTCGTAGACGAAAACGTGTTTGTAGATGCATTGTGCGCCTCACTGACCGAGGGTATGCACCGTGGAACACTATCGTCCACACGTGGCACTATCGTGATAGGGTCTTCTTAAAACGACCGTTAACAGACTGGCAGAAACTCCGTTCAAAAGTTAAATGCATTTTAAAGCTGTTCAATAACGGACATACCTGGTAAAGTATAAAATGGTGCGACGGACGAGAGCCCTCTTATGCCTTGAGTAAATACTGCAGTTCCAATCACGTGATACTGGTTCGATCCCCGTACGACTAAACAAGGTCGTTTAATATTGTAAGACGCATAAGCCTGAGTGTACCACCCGGAAACTCCAGTGTTACTGAGCTTGGCCTCTCGCAGAAGCATATGCCCCCAGCAACGAATAGTCGGGGGCCCTGGACTGACTGGCCCCATAGAATCTAGTAACTAGTGGCCATCCGGAAGGGGGGGGGTAGGTCCCGTCTAAGAGGGCAGACGTTGGTCGTTAATAAAACTAAACGTACCCACTGCACCTTCCAACAAAATCAAAATCTAGTTGCACGCATCTTTTGCGTACAACGATCAGTGATGATGCCAAGAGCTTTAAAAGTTTGAAAATTGCTTCTAGTGACTGATATCGTGACCATAGCGATTGATCCTGCAGATTTCATCTCATCTCAACTAAACAAATGCAAGTGCAATCACAAGGATCTTGCCGGTGCACCGACTGATGGAAATGGCATGATTCCACGTATGGATCACGATCTTCTAGTTTACACATGGCATTTGCACAAATACTAGGTCACAATGTAACGGGGTGAATCGTTACATAACAATTTATAAGAAATTGTTAATAGAATATGACTATAAGAGTTATATTCTCAGAATATTGTCATAAGGACAAATATTCTGTTGCACTTACAAGTAGTTCCTAATTGGTTGATATAGGCCATTATATCAACCAACGAAGACGCGCCACGACAGACGCACGCAATGAGTGGTGAGCAGATAACTGATTTACACATTTGTATTTAGACATAGTTAGATGAAGATAAATAGTGATTTATTGCAGACATTAACTATTATAAATACAGTTCTACTTTTTACTTTAACCAAGTACTCGCTTCTTCTTACCGTCTTCCTCTGCACGTACGAGTGTACGTGAAGTTACGAAGCACCGCCTTATTCTGTTATCAGAATAAGTAGCTTGTACTGTCACCAGTACAAGCTTCAGGGTGCCCCGTTACACCTGGTAGCACTTCGTAGTCCGTCCAAGGACCGCGTTCACATCCAACATGAATATGTTGGATGATGAAGATGACCAAAGCTTTCACGCTACGTGACGGCTACTCCCGTTTGAGCGATGTAGAATGGGATGCGGTTGAACGAATGGGTTCGACCATGGGCATCCATGCTGTTAGCGTCATGCTAGAGGCTCTCAATAGAGATGCCCAACATGCTACTATCGCCAAGTTCATTCAAAATGAACTTGACGCCGAACGCGAGAAAGTAGCCTTGCTTCACCAACAAGGTTCTCAACAAGCAGAGTTGTTGAGAGAACATGTTGTTCAACAGTTTGAACTGTTGAGACAGCAGCAGGCTGCTGCTGGTGGGTCGATGCACTCGCGTCGACCCGAGACCTTGAAGATTGACATCTCCAAGTATAGGGGAGTCGAAGAGGACTCCCTCTTGAGATGGTTCGTCGAATTGGATGACGCCATAAGGGCGCGTCGCATCGACGACGGGGATATGCAAGTTGCATTTGCCCAGTCAAATCTGGCAGGACGTGCCAAGACTTGGGCACTGGGGCTCAAGCTGCACGACCCATATGCGTTTGGGTCGTTGGAAGTCTTCAAGTCGCGGCTCAGACAAACGTTTGAACCGCTTAGAGCTGAGTTCAGAGCTCGAACCGAACTCTTGAAGCTCAAGCAGGGTAAGCGTGATGTGCACGCTTACGCGCAACATATACGACATCTCACGAGTTGTATAAGTTCCAATCCGGTGGATAAAAACACGCTGGTTTCGGTGTTCATGCAGGGTCTTGCGGATGGTCCCGTCAAGACTCACCTGTTCCGGCTTAAACTAGATTCACTAGAACAAGCCATTTCCATTGCGGAGCAGGAAGACTTCAGTCTGAGACAGGCTCGCGCCAGCTCGACATCATATCGTCAACCGAGACTATATGACAACGGAGGTCCAGAGCCGATGGAACTCTGTTATGTAGAGAGCGAGAAGGCTCGCTCTACAGGCTACAAGAAGTTGCAGAGATGCAAAAGATGTCAAAAGACAGGACACTAAGCTTACGAGTGTAGTGCCCCTCGTCCAGTGTCTCGCGACACTGGGCGTAGTGACCGTCCACTTATGCGAAAGGGGCAGGGACGAGGGTCCGCAGTTGGTGCAAAGACGCAACAACGGGATGGACCGTCAAAAAACGGACAGGATCAGTAGGTGCGGAGCACCCTACTGGTCTAGCAACGTCAAGAGAATTTGTAGGCCTCTTGATGAAGGTTGCTCCCAACACACAAACGTTGTGCGTTGCTGCTCTAGGTAATGAGGTCTCACTCATTACCTTGAAATTCGAAGTGACAAAATAAGTTGTCCCTTCGAGCTCTAGTCGATTGTGGGGCGTCCAACAATTTTGTGCGACGCCAATCGCTAGAAGATGGTCACTTAAAATTCAGTGAATGTGACACACCTCCTACGAGGATGACGGTACGTCTTGCGACGGGCGCATCCGTAACCGTCATGAAGCGTATAGTGAATCTTCACTATACGCTAGAAGATACCCAATATGACGATGACTTTATCGTATTGGATTTGGATGACAAATTTGATGTCATCCTTGGAATACCGTGGCTCAGAAGGTACGAACCACGGGTAAACTGGCAACATCGGACAGTAACGATGCCTGCCGCTTGTTCATCAGATGGCCATCTGATGAACGTTGTGGAGCGTCCACAAGCGTGTGGATGTACTATGAGTGAGTGCGATGGCCTCACTTGTGGTACGGTCGTTAGTACGACTGCACAAAACCTTAGTGTACCAAACGGTTACACTTCGGAGCAAAGTTCCGGCGGCTGTGAGGAAACACATGCTGCGCCGAAGGTCCACCACTCGAATAAGTCGGGTGGACTGGGACAAAGATGTATCCCTAGAGGGGAACATCTAGAAGAGAAACAATCGATCGCTCAGGTTAAGCGAAACGATAATCCTAGATCGACTGGAGAGTCTTTCGTAGAGGATCTCGCTGTGGTTGCGCAACCCCAGCTAGAGGAAGTTAAGGGAATAAGTCCCGATATAACAAATACGGCAGAAATAAGTTCCCCGAAACCCGCGGGAATAAGTCCCCGGGAAGCCGAAGGAATAAGTCCTTCGAAGCCTGAGGGAATGAGTCCCCAGGAAATGACAGAGACATTGAATGTCATAGTCAATAACGGATCAAGTGTAGGCGCTTATACACTTGATCTGATTGCGCCTCCGAAGTTAACTTCGGAGATCACTCAGTTGCCAACGCTCGAACATAAAAGGTTCTTGCGTGATCTACGTAGTGGCGAAGTCAAGCAGATCTACGTACTCGTCGCTGACGACGAGTGTGTAGCCGACATAAGGTCAGCAACAGTGTTTACTGAGAACGAGAGAGTTCTCAGTAGTTCATCTATGGACGAGAGTGTCCTAGATGAAAAGACACGAATTGAGCGATATGACTCCCAATCATGGGAATCGCTCAAGAAAAATCCTCTCTATGAAGATTTGGTTGAATTCAAGGATGTATTCCCTGAAACTGTTCCGTGCGAATTACCGAAGGATAAAGGTATTCGACACGAAGTCGAGCTTAAACCAGGCTCGAAGTACTGTGTCATGAAGCAGTGGCCACTGCCTCGTGAGCAAGTACTTGCGATCGACAAGTTCTTTGCTGATCGTTTAGCAGCGGGCCATGTGAGGGAATCAACTTCCCCACATAGCTCTCCGACCTTCTGTTTGCGAAAAGCAACAGGAGGGTGGCGGATAGTGCACGCGTTCAACAAATTGAACGCTGCAACGGTACCGGCTCAGACGCCGATACCGAGGAAGGACGTAATCATTGATGGTATGTCAAACAGTACCATCTTTTCGTCCATGGATTTGATGGATGGCTTCTATCAAATCCTAATGCGGGAACGGGATATACCCTATACCGCAGTTAGCACGCCTAGCGGCATGCTATGGGAATGGCTAGTAATGCCACAAGGGCTCAGTAATTTCCCTGCCACGTTCAACAGATGTGTATCACATCTGTTGAGACCAGTACGAGAATTCGCGCCGAGTTCTTGCGATGACGTATTCATCCATAGTCGAGCTATGGATGGAAAGTCGGACGTTGAGGTTCACAGGTACCACGTCCGACAAGTTCTTACAATCATGCGAAAGCATCAATTGTATGCAAACCTCAAGAAGTGTATATTTGCAGCAAGCGAAATACCACTTCTTGGGTGCATCGTTGGTAAGAACGGTGTACGTCCTGATCCCGAAAAGATCAAGGCGATCACCGACTGGCCTGTGCCGGTCGATGTCAAAGGTCTTCGAAAATTCCTTGGGCTAGCGGCGTATTTGCATAAGTATTCACGCAATTTCGCCGAGATGACTGTGCACCTCTCTCGTTTGTTAAAAAAGAACGAGAAATGGTTATGGAACGCTGAATGTCAACGCTCCTTTGAGGGTATCAAGCAGAGCTTGATACAATCCCCAGTCCTAGCAATAGCCGATCAGGATAGGCCATTTCATGTGGTCTGTGATGCCAGCGATTTCGCAATCGGCTGTGCATTAATGCAGTACGATCTTGAAGGCGTTGAACGCGTCGTCTGCTATCAGTCGCGTCAGCTGCAACCAGCTGAGCGGAACTATCCAGTGCATGACAAGGAACTCCTTGCCATGAAGTATGCACTCGCGAAGTTCAGAGTCTATCTATTAGGAGATAGACCCTTCGTTGTTTACACTGACCATGCGTCATTACGCACGGCAGTGAACAGCCCGCACCTTTCACAACGAATTTAATTTTGGAAGATGCTCTACGATGTATGGTTTCGTACCATGGAAGTGACTGGTCAGAGCATCTCGGCACTATCGAGTTTGCGCACGCTACACTGGTAAGCACGTCTACCCAGCTCTCACCATTCGAAATTGACACGGGGCGGAAGTGCAACAACGCCATAACAGGCGACTCCAGTGACAACGTGACGAAGATCGGTATATCCGAGTATGCTAAGAAATTTGCAGACAGAAGACAGAAGATCATCGAATTTGCACGGAAGAACTTAGAGAGTGCTCAGAAGAAACAAAAAGAGCATTACGACAGGAAACGCAGCAGTGTTACGTTTAATGCTGGGGACATGGTTATGCTTGACGCTAGACATCTCAATTTACGCCATCGCAACAACGGTCAAGATGCAACAAATTCAAAGCTAGTTGCGAAGAAGATTGGGCCGTTCAAGATTAAAAAAATGATCAACCAGAATGTGGCCAAGCTGACTCTCCCTCGAGCACTCCTCAAGTTGCACCCGAGCTTCAACATCGATTTGTTAAGCCACTTTGTGCCAAACCCTGTGCGGTTTAGCAGTCGACCGGTGCCGAAAGCAGTACCAGTGATACTTGATGAAGCCACCGGTGACGAGTTGCACATTGTGGAAGCGCTTGTCAAAAAGCGCATGGTTAACAGACAACCGGAGTGGCTCGTCCGGTGGCATGGACTTCCGGAGCACGAGTGTACCTGGGAAAAAGAAAAAAACATCAGACACGTTACTCATTGGCGCGATTTAGTAAAAGACTTCCTAATGCACCAACGCGAACTCCGCTCAGGGAGGATGTAGCGGAGGCGCTCGTTTCAGAATGGCTTTCGACGTCGTTTATGCACACGGTGTGCAATCCCGCTCCAGAATGATTGCGGTTGACGTCGTCTACGCGCACGTTGCACAATCCCGCTCCAGAATGGTTGCGGACGGACCGCATAAGAGCACGTTGTGCAATCCATCGAGTTTAGTCCCAGTTGAAATCGAGAAAGAATTATCCATGGAATCCAAAAGGCTTAGAGTAGCAGCTTGTGTGTGAACTAAGGACCTAATGCAATCACTTTTGTATTTTCCATCAAGGCATTACATCCCAGGCACCACATCTTTCGATAGTTTATCAACTATAGTCATGATCGCGTCAAACCCGCTTGACACTGGTAGTCCCGTAATAAAATCCATCGATACAACTTCCGAACAGTCTTCTGGTATAGGTATTGGCATGAGCTTTCCATTTTTCTTCAGTGTGCTCGTCTTCCATCGCACACATGTACCACAGCTTGATACGTAATCGCGTACATCTTGTTCCAAGTTTGGCCAAAAGTACCATTGCGCCACCTTTAACTGAGTGCGACGTATTCCTGGATGTGCCGCTGTGTTCCCATCGTGATGTTCTCGGAGGATACCGGTGATCAAACGATTGTCCGATGGAACGCAGAGTCGATTGACAGCATGCTTTGTTTTCAGATAAAGAAGCTCATTCTTTAACACGTACTTCTCATGAACGTTGTTGAGAGCACTCTTAAATTCCTGATCATGCGCGTAGCCGACCTTAAACGATTTCTTCATCGCAGGGGAGAGGTGCACACTTGATACCACGAACTCGATGTGCTGAACTTGATCCTGCACGTGTACTTGTTGAATCTGATTTACACCAACGTGGTGAAGTACATTATCCACCTCCCGAAGGTCATGCACATCGAGCAGAAGGTCTTGATCGAGACGCGAGAGAGCGCACAGAGCTGCCAAGTGGACACCGTGACGACGCAGAGTTTTTTCGTGAATAACGCACTGCTGCCCACAGTTATGAATACGAGGCATTGAAACTAATAAACTGTCTGCGAGCGGAGTGACCCCGTTCGGCCGTGACAACGCATCGGCGACCACGTTGGAGGTGCCTTTGACATGGTGCAACGTAAAGTCGAATTGCGAGAAAAATGTCAACATTCGAGCCAATTTTGGTGTAACAATGGGATGATGAAGCATCCAGCGGCACGCAGTATTGTCTGTAAACACATCGAAAGAACGTCCATGTAAGTAATGGCGCCATTTGGAAAGAGCCGTCTTGATCGCTAATAGTTCTTGCTCGTGGGCAGGCCACGCTTGCTCATGAACCCCAAACTTCTTAGAGTAAAATGCAATGGGGTGATCTTTGCCATCCGCGATCTGGGACAGGACGCCACCCATGCAGCACCCGGAAGCATCTGTGGTGACAGTAAACTTGATCGCGAAGTTCGGTAGCTGAAGCACAGGTGCTTGTTGAAGGGCGACCTTTAAGTCGCGAAATGCTTTGTCTTGATCGTGCGACCACTCCCACCGCACTTCCTTTTTAACGAGCTTCGTAAGGGGTAGTGCAATTTGTGCGAAAGCACAGATAAACCGTCGATAGTATCCAGCTAATCCAAGAAAGCTCATTAGTTCTTTCCGCGTGCTTGGTGCCTTCATCTGCTCAATAGCTGTTGTCTTCCGCTGATCCACACTCAAGCCATTCTTTGATATTGTATGGCCTAAAAACGCTACACTGTCCTTGCCAAAAGAGCACTTTCCCCGATGTGCGTAGAGCTTCTCTTGGCGCAGTACCTTAAACACTTCGCGCAGATGCCGAATGTGATCTGCGTTCGACTTGGAAAAGACGCAAATGTCGTCAAGGTATACAACCACGAAGTCAAATTTATCGAAGAGGACCCGCATAAGTCGGGACCAGACACCTGGCATTCCTGCCAAGCCCATAGGCGCAACACACCATTGGTATGTCTCCTTGTGAGTCCGAAAAGCCGTGTATTGACGACTGGGTTCGTTTACAAGCATCTGATGATATCCTTGAGCCAAGTCTATAACGGTGTAAACAGTACAGCCTGTCATTTGATCAAAAAGCTCCTCAATGAGAGGCAGAGGAATTTTTGGAATCTTGGTCTGACTATTCACGTATCGATAATCGATAACCCAGCGAATAGGTTGCGAGCAATTTCCCGACCGAAGCCACTCACCCCGGGTGGGAGCTTGTCCAGTAACATGGTTCTTTTTTGGTATACCAAAGACGTTGGAAACCCACGGTGAGTTTGAGACTTCTACCCAGCCTTTCTTAAGGTTCTCTGTCACGAAGGACTCGAGCGCTTCTTGCTCCGTCTTGGACAGACGAAAGGGGGCTCGAGAGCTGGGAATGGCATCCGGTTTCATCTCAACTTCGAACTGCACAGCACGTTTCGGCGGGAGACCATCAGGAAGCGTTTCAGGAAAGACATTGCTATATTCCAAAATAAGATCATAAACCCAAACAGGGATGATATCGCTTGTGGGAACAGGAGATACCTTTACCATGTAAATCTCGGCGTATTCGTTCCGTCTCACATACAATTGTCGCGAAGGTCCACTTCGTACAGGGCTTAGATTATACTGATCTGGATGGGCCAACCCGTTCTCGTTCATACCATCTGAGTTAGCGTGAGCCTGTTGGTGTAGAATTTTACCGGAGATCCAGTCCACCTGCGGGGCGTACGTGCGAAACCACGGAAGCCCAAAAATGACGTCCTGATCAGCATCTAAGGGACTCTCCGTAAAAATCATGTGGGCAAATTCTATGTCACTCATCCGAACAGTTGCTTCAACTGTCGATAACTCGGCTGGCGGGGTTAGAGAGCCATCAAACCTCTTCAGCTGGCCCCGATGTTTACTGATGACTCGTGACGCAAGGCCTGGACGAATCACGTTGGTCAAAGCTCCACAATCCAATAAGATTGTCACTTGCACACCATCAATTAAACCGCGTTTACGCAGCAAAGTAGGCTGTTGATCGGCCAAGTGTACTTCAACAGCGTTGATAGTGTATTGATCGAACACGATCCCACTTTCATCTTCTTCTTTTGTTTCTTGCACACTATCAATCATGCTGATTTTCACATTCGGTCGCGATGAGCTCTGTTTTCGTGGCCTCGTCGGACATTCTGCGAGTCGATGTCCTGGCTGTTTACAATAGAAGCACAATTTGCGCTGGAAGCATTCCTCCTTAGACACCACTTGCACATTATCAATTTCCATAGGCTCTGGCCGGGCATCTTCGAAGTGCGGACGCGGCCTTATTTCTTGTCTTCGAAACGGCTGCGCGCGTCTGGCGGTCCCGACGCCAAAATGCGATCGCTCGAAGTCATAAGCAACATTGATCGCTTGACTTAAAGATGAGCATCGTCTATACTCGACTTCGGCGCGAGTTTGTTCTTTAATCCCTGAGTAAAATAGAAAATGGAGTCGACATCACTCATATTTCGGACCTGAATCATCAGCTGTCGGAAGCGATTAACAAACTCCCCAAGGTCCCGGCATTGACCCTGATCCAGGTTTCGAAGCTGGTCACGGAGACGTATCTGAAGGTCTGCTGGTACGAACTCTTGCTCCAGATGAAAAAAGAGTTCATCCACAGTCGTGATCCTACTTCTGGACCAAACAAACCATTCCGCTGCAGTGCCTACGAGCATGCTTCCAATGGTTGGAATGATTGTAGCTGCCATCGTCGCGCACTTCCAATTGACACGCCTCACCGTAAAGTACTGCTGTACTTGTTCTTTAAAAAGCGCAAACGATTCTTGTACTTGCCCTCCATACCGGGGAGCCTTCACTGCGTCCAAATGTAAGTCCTTAAGTGTTGTAGCTTCCGCAATCTTTCTCATCATTTCTTGTTGCTGCGACATCATCGCCAGCATGCTTTGCATGAGCTCAGCATTTGACGGCCCGCTCATGGCGTGCACAAAACTTGTCGCCCAGCTGTTTTGCAGTCAGATCGGGGTCGGGTCGGGTTCAGGGTTTGCGTGTGGGTCGGGTTCAGGGTTTGCGTGTGGGTCGGGTCTTCTGACCAACAAGTGCTACCAGATGTGGTGCCTGGGATGTAATGCCTTGATGGAAAATACAAAAGTGATTGCATTAGGTCCTTAGTTCACACACAAGCTGCTACTCTAAGCCTTTTGGATTCCATGGATAATTCTTTCTCGATTTCAACTGGGACTAAACTCGATGGATTGCACAACGTGCTCTTATGCGGTCCGTCCGCAACCATTCTGGAGCGGGATTGTGCAACGTGCGCGTAGACGACGTCAACCGCAATCATTCTGGAGCGGGATTGCACACCGTGTGCATAAACGACGTCGAAAGCCATTCTGAAACGAGCGCCTCCGCTACAACCATCGTCCGCGTTTTGTCAGATAATAAGGCGATATGGCGCTGCCCTTGTAAGGCGGAAAGTATGTCTGTTTACAGTCGTTTACAAATTCTAGCCATGGCTGTCTATGCTACAACAGCAGCTCCCCCTTAATCTACAAATATGTTTAGACGTTGTAACGGGGTGAATCGTTACATAACAATTTATAAGAAATTGTTAATAGAATATAACTATAAGAGTTATATTCTCAGAATATTGTCATAAGGACAATATTCGGTAGCACTTCCAAGTAGTTCCTAATTGGTTGATATAGGCCATTATATCAACCAACGAAGACGCGCCACGACAGACGCACGCAATGAGTGGTGAGCAGATAACTGATTTACACATTTGTATTTAGACATAGTTAGATGAAGATAAATAGTGATTTATTGCAGACATTAACTATTATAAATACAGTTCTACTTTTTACTCTAACCGAGTACTCGCTTCTTCTTACCGTCTTCCTCTGCACGTACGAGTGTACGTGAAGTTACGAGGCACCGCCTTATTCTGTTATCAGAATAAGTAGCTTGTACTGTCACCAGTACAAGCTTCAGGGTGCCCCGTTACACCTGGTAGCACTTTGTAGTCCGTCCAAGGACCGCGTTCACATCCAACATGAATATGTTGGATGATGAAGATGACCAAAGCTTTCACGCTACGCGTGACGGCTACTCCCATTTGAGCGATGTAGAATGGGATGCGGTTGAACGAATGGGTTCGACCATGGGCATCCATGCTGTTAGCGTCATGCTAGAGGCTCTCAATAGAGATGCCCAACATGCTACTATCGCCAAGTTCATTCAAAATGAACTTGACGCAGAACGCGAGAAAGTAGCCTTGCTTCACCAACAAGGTTCTCAACAAGCAGAGTTGTTGAGAGAACAAGGTGCTCAACAGTTTGAACTGTTGAGACAGCAGCAGGCTGCTGCTGGCGGGTCGATGCACTCGCGTCGGCCCGAGACTTTGAAGATTGACATCTCAAAGTATAGGGGGGTCGAAGAAGACTCCCTCTTGAGATGGTTCGTCGAATTGGACGACGCTATAAGGGCGCGTCGCATCGACGACGGGGATATGCAAGTTGCATTTGCCCAGTCAAATCTGGCAGGACGTGCCAAGACTTGGGCACTGGGGCTCAAGCTGCACGACCCATATGCGTTTGGGTCGTTGGAAGTCTTCAAGTCGCGGCTCAGACAAACGTTTGAACCGCCCAGAGCTGAGTTCAGAGCTCGAACCGAACTCTTGAAGCTCAAGCAGGGTAAGCGTGATGTGCACGCTTACGCTCAACATATACGACATCTCACGAGTTGTATAAGTTCCAATCCGGTGGATGAACACACGTTGGTTTCGGTGTTCATGCAGGGTCTTGCGGATGGTCCCGTCAAGACTCACCTGTTCCGGCTTGAACTAGATTCACTAGAACAAGCCATTTCCATTGCGGAGCAGGAAGACTTCAGTCTGAGACAGGCTCGCGCCAGCTCGACATCATATCGTCAACCGAGACGATATGACAACGGAGGTCCAGAGCCGATGGAACTCTGTTATGTAGAGAGCGAGAAGGCTCGCTCTACAGGCTACAAGAAGTTGCAGAGATGCAACAGATGTCAAAAGACAGGACACTACGCTTACGAGTGTAGTGCCCCTCGTCCAGTGTCTCGCGACACTGGGCGTAGTGACCGTCCACCCATGAGAAAGGGGCAGGGACGAGGGTCCGCAGTTGGTGCAAAGACGCAACAACGGGATGGACCGTCAAAAAACGGACAGGATCAGTAGGTGCGGAGCACCCTACTGGTCCAGCAACGTCAAGAGAATTTGTAGGCCTCTTGATGAAGGTTGCTCCCAACACACAGACATTGTGCGTTGCTGCTCTAGGTAATGAGATCTCACTCATTACCTTTGAAACTCGAAGTGACGAATAAGTTGTCCCTTCGAGCTCTAGTCGATTGTGGGGCGTCCAACAATTTTGTGCGACGCCAATCGCTAGAAGATGGTCACTTTAAATTCAGTGAATGTGACACACCTCCTACGAGGATGACGGTACGTCTTGCGACAGGCGCATCCGTAACCGTCATGAAGCGTATAGTGAAGATTCACTATACGCTAGAAGATACCCAATATGACGATGACTTTATCGTATTGGATTTGGATGACAAATTTGATGTCATCCTTGGAATACCGTGGCTCAGAAGGTACGAACCACGGGTAAACTGGCAACATCGGACAGTAACGATGCCTGCCGCTTGTTCATCAGATGGCCATCTGATGAACGTTTTGGAGAGTCCACAAGCGTGTGGATGTACTACGAGTGAGTGCGATGGCCTCACTTGTGGTACGGTCGTTAGTACGACTGCACAAAACCTTAGTGTACCAAACGGTTACACTTCGGAGCAAAGTTCCGGCGGCTGTGAGGAAACACAGGCTGCGCCGAAGGTCCACCACTCGAATAAGTCGGGTGGACTGGGACAAAGATGTATCCCTAGAGGGGAACATCTAGAAGAGAAACAATCGATCGCTCAGGTTAAGCGAAACGATAATCCTAGATCGACTGGAGAGTCTTTCGTAGAGGATCTCGCTGTGGTTGCGCAACCCCAGCTAGAGGAAGTAAAGGGAATAAGTCCCAAGATTACAAATACGGCGGAAATAAGTTCCCCGAAACCCGCGGGAATAAGTCCCCGGGAAGACGAAGGAATAAGTCCTTCGAAGCCTGAGGGAATAAGTCCCCAGGAAATGACAGAGACATTGAATGTCATAGTCAATAACGGATCATGTGTAGGCGCTTATACACTTGATCTGATTGCGCCTCCGAAGTTAACTTCGGAGATCACTCAGTTGCCAACGCTCGAACATAAAAGGTTCTTGCGTGATCTGCGTAGTGGCAAAGTCAAGCAGATCTGCATACTCGTCGCTGACGACGAGTATGTAACCGACATAAGGTCAGCAACAGTGTTTACTGAGAACGAGAGAGTTCTCAGTAGTTCATCTATGGACGAGAGTGTCCTAGATGAAAAGACACGAATTGAGCGATATGAGTCCCAATCATGGGAATCGCTCAAGGAAAACCCTCTCTATGAGGATTTGGTTGAATTCAAGGATGTATTCCCTGAAACTGTTCCGTGCGAATTACCGAAGGATAAAGGTATTCGACACGAAGTCGAGCTTAAACCAGGCTCGAAGTACTGTGTCATGAAGCAGTGGCCACTGCCTCGTGAACAAGTACTTGCGATCGACAAGTTCTTTGCCGATCGTTTAGCAGCGGGCCATGTGAGGGAATCAACTTCCCCACATAGCTCTCCGACCTTCTGTGTGCGAAAAGCAACAGGAGGGTGGCGGATAGTGCACGCGTTCAACAAATTGAACGCTGCAACGGTACCGGCTCAGACGCCGATACCGAGGAAGGACGTAATCATTGATGGTATGTCAAAGAGTACCATCTTTTCGTCCATGGATTTGATGGATGGCTTCTATCAAATCCTAATGCGGGAACGGGATATACCCTATACCGCAGTTAGCACGCCTAGCGGCATGCTCTGGGAATGGCTAGTAATGCCACAAGGGCTCAGTAATGCCCCTGCCACGTTCAACAGGTGTGTATCACATCTGTTGAGGCCAGTACGAGAATTCGCGCCGAGTTATTTCGATGACGTATTCAGACATAGTCGGGCTATGGATGGAAAGTCGGACGTTGAGGTTCACAAGTACCACGTCCGACAAGTTCTTACAATCATGCGAAAGCATCAATTGTATGCAAACCTCAAGAAGTGTATATTTGCAGCAAGCGAAATACCACTTCTTGGGTGCATCGTTGGTAAGAACGGTGTACGTCCTGATCCCGAAAAGATCAAGGCGATCACCGACTGGCCCGTGCCGGTCGATGTCAAAGGTCTTCGATAATTCCTTAGGCTAGCGGCGTATTTGCATAAGTATTCACGCAATTACGCCGAGATGACTGTACACCTCTCTCGTTTGTTGAAAAAGAACGAGAGGTGGTTATGGAACGCTGAATGTCAACGCTCCTTTGAGGGTATCAAGCAGAGCTTGATACAATCCCCAGTCCTAGCAATAGCCGATCAGGACAGGCCATTTCATGTGGTCTGTGATGCCAGCGATTTCGCAATCGGCTGTGCATTAATGCAGTACGACCTTGAAGGCGTTGAACGCGTCGTCTGCTATCAGTCGCGTCAGCTGCAACCAGCTGAGCGGAACTATCCAGTGCATGACAAGGAACTCCTTGCCATGAAGTATGCACTCGCGAAGTTCAGAGTCTATCTATTAGGAGATAGACCCTTCGTTGTTTACACTGACCATGCGTCCTTACGCACGGCAGTGAACAGCCCGCACCTTTCACAACGAATGGCGCGGTGGTTGTCATTCTTTGCAGAATACAACTTTACGGTCGAGTACAAACCAGGACGACTTAATGTCGTCGCTGATGCACTCTCACGTCGTCCCGACTTTGAAACAGTCGCGAAACCCAACAGTGAGACAGTCACTGTTGCGGTTATGACGTCCTCAGTTCCATCTACAACGTTGTATGATGATGTGAGGCGGGCATACGCCCAAGATGGTGAGATAGTGAAGTTGTTGTCACATCTCTCCCAACCATCTCGAGAATCGTTGAAACGATTGTCGTCTCGCGTATCGATCTGCATCAGATCGATACACTACTCGTAACGGTTTACTGTACTATACAGCCGTTTCTGGTGACACACCACGTGTTGTCATTCCAGATGATACTGATCTGCGTTTGCGGATCATGTTCGAGTATCACGATGCTCCTATAGGAGGACATCGTGGCCGAGAGAAAACATATCTCACGGTAAGTCGAGACTTTTACTGGCCCCGCCAGTATCAGTTTGTGCGAAAGTATGTTCGCGCATGCGAAGTCTGCCAACGAGTGAAGTCAAGTCCTTCACTGCGTGCACCTTTACAGCCTCTACCGGTTCCGGCTGAGTGCTGGGAATCCATCTCAATGGATTTCGTCTTCGGGTTACCCAAAGACGCACGCGGGAATACGGGTATTCTCGTATTTGTTGACAGATTCAGCAAAATGGTACACCTTGTGGCTGTACCAGAGACAATCACGGCAAGTGGCTGTGCTTGTGTCTTTATTGACACCATCTTCCGACTTCATGGGTTGCCCCGTGAACTCGTATCAGACAGAGATCCACGATTCACTGCTGATTTCTGGCGTTCCGTGTTCAAATCACTCGGAACGCGCTTGAAGATGTCAACATCTGATCATCCAGAGTCAGATGGTCAGACGGAACGTGCCAACCGTGTCCTCGAAGAGATACTTCGAGGATACGTACACTCCTTTAAAAGTTGGAGTGAGTTTTTGCCAATGGTAGAGTTTGCCATCAACAACTCGGTGCATGCGTCCACGACACATACACCGTTTTACGTGAATGGCTTGCGCCATCCGCGTGTACCCACCTTACTAGAGTGTAACTCTGGCTTAAGGGGGGGAGGGACTCGCGCGAGCAAAAACCGATTTGGTTCACGCTCATCACGCTCTGACGAAGAAGTCATTGCGTTTGACGCCGATATCGATAACATCGATATCGAAGAAGATGATGCCAGTGAGAGTGCGGAAGCCCTCACTGAAGACAATGATCCCAGTGAGAGTGCGGAAGCCCTCACTGAAGAAAAGGTTGTTGTCGCTGCAGTGCGCTCACAGCACACTGAAGCTAACGAGTCATCAGATGAGTTCATACTGGCTCGTGAAACGGTAGTCCGTTTTGTGCAAGACTCCATCGCCGAAGCGGTGGATAAGCAAAAGCAAAACGCTGACAAGAATGGAAGGGCAAACACTCTTTTATTTAATAAAGGTGACTTAGTCCTACTGTCTACGGTTAATCTACCAAAACATGTAGTGACTAACTTGGGTAGCAGTAAACTACTACCCAAGTACATTGGCCCATTTCGTGTATTGCACCGCCTAGGCAATGCATACACGATCGAGTTACCACGTAAGATGCGAACGCATCCCACGTTTTACGTTGGTCGGCTTAAGCCGTACCATCAGTACGCTGCTTCTTCCGATGAAGAACGCCCTTGCGCTCAAGCATCTCGCAGAGAGCCTTGTGCTCCCGATGGTGGGCATCAACAAGGGTCTGAAGAGCAGCTATCTCAGCCCGAGACCGATCAACAATCCCACGAGCTACCCTTAGCTCGTCACGAAGAGATGTCAGAGATCTCTCGTTCTCAAGCTGAGCAAAGGCAAACTCAGCTCGATGCTTCGAGGCAGTGTCCACCATCTGGAGACGCCTATTCCGCTCATGCTCGAGATCGTCGCGTAACCCTTGCGTTACGCGATCAAAAAGAAGCTCTCGGGAACACACCGATCCACATGATCGTGTGGAGAGCGTCTTTCCTCCTCCTCCACCTCCATTAGAGGACTCTCGCGGTGGCCAGCGCTATCTAGTAGAGCAGCTGTTGAACCACCGCGACGTGAACGGACGTCGGACGAGTTACCTCGTCCGGTGGCGCGGCTATCCCCCGTCCTGGGATTCTTGGGAGCCCCGCTCCCAATTGATGGTTGACGTACTGGGTCTGGTTGAGCAGTTCGACGCGGCACATCCTGTGCCGCAGAAGGACCGCCGGAGAAAGTCTTCCCGGCACGGTCGTAAAGGGATTTCAGGTTGTCAATCCCTTCGTACATCTCAGTAGAGACACGTACGCGCCACCACGGGCTGGTAAGGAGGCAAGCCTCCGTAGGCGCGAGCGCAGAGTTGTTCACACAACATGGGCACGAGTCTCCCCAAGAGAGGCAGGGTAATCCCTTCTCCCTTGACAGACGATGCAGCTTGTAGCGTGCACCTGTCGGGGTTCGCTTTTCAAACTTATCACGAGCTTTGATAAGTTTGTCGTTCCAAGCGTCACGACCTACATCCTCGAGATTATGGATGTAGGCGTTCCACGCCTGAAGTAGTGAGGGACCATCACGTTTGTGATTCCCACTGTACCATCGATGTCTGAAGAAAGCATCGATGAAGAACTTCATGTTCAGCGCGATAGTCTTTCGCGCTGGGGTCAAGGTGATGGATCCTTGACGAATCGAACAATCGTGTTCGATAACGATCACTCGTCGTCGCCGACAAGTGATCCATGACAGATTTAGGAGGCATCCATGCCTTCTTTTCTGGAGCGAGACGCAACACATTGCGGTCCCGCTCTTCCTGCGACGTGCCGACAGAAGTACTGGCACCTCGCTGTGAAGTGGTGTCCATTGGAGAAACGACACCACTATTAGCGCCCGAGTCTCGCGACCTCGAGCGCCTTCGCTTCGGCGATGGTTCATCTGACTCATCAGATGAACCAAAGATGCTGCGACGCAAAGCATCGTCCATGCCACGCTTGGCAGGCGGCTTGGATTCAATTGCCGTCGATACGGATCCGTCATCCGTATCAGGAGAGTACGAGACACCGAGCTCGTACTCTGTGAAGACACGAGTGTCTTCATGATCAGCGCCTGCATCACCAGGTGATACAGGCTGAGTCGATTCAGCAACCGATGGGATATCAGTTGCTGTAGTTTCTGCTTCGGCGTCCGCACAGAGACGTGCAGACGCGCTCTCGGCGGCCTTGCTCGCGCATCGCATGGGCTTGTTTACCATGCGATGAGATGTTGGAAAGTGGACGCGGACCAACAAGTGCAAACCCCGTCCCAAATGATTTGGGACGAGTATCCATTTAGTCAATCAGTCACTAAAGTGACTGATGGTTAAGGGGGGGTGATGTAACGGGGTGAATCGTTACATAACAATTTATAAGAAATTGTTAATAGAATATAACTATAAGAGTTATATTCTCAGAATATTGTCATAAGGACAATATTCGGTAGCACTTCCAAGTAGTTCCTAATTGGTTGATATAGGCCATTATATCAACCAACGAAGACGCGCCACGACAGACGCACGGTGCAATGAGTGCGTGAGACGACGTCAACCGCAATACATTCTGGAGCGGGATTGCACACCGTGTGCATAAACGACGTCGAAAGCCATTCTGAAACGAGCGCCTCCGCTACAACCATCGTCCGCGTTTTGTCAGATAATAAGGCGATATGGCGCTGCCCTTGTAAGGCGGAAAGTATGTCTGTTTACAGTCGTTTACAAATTCTAGCCATGGCTGTCTATGCTACAACAGCAGCTCCCCTTAATCTACAAATATGTTTAGACGTGCATCTGTTTCGCTATAGATGAACAGGAATTCGTACACGCTTGGCTCCAACACCCTATGCAGTCCCTGTCTTATCTCGTACTATGAAGAACATTGGTCGTATACAATCAAGCAAGGAAAACAGGTGGAACTAATGACGCTGTGCAGATGGATTTATTGTGTCTTGTAGCTCAGTACAACCGTTCCTTCTATACATCGACAAACGTCAACCATCGCAAAAGGCTGCAAGTACGTTGTACGGTTTCGTGCTTGCCAATACGTGGGACATCGTGCGGTAAGGCACGATTTTCAGCTTGCAGTTGATGGTGTATGCACATGTAGTGTGTCAAAACGCTCCAAAATCACGACGGTGAAAGGATTTCCGATACAACTTCAGTTTGTAAAAACGTCACAAAAGATTTGGAATAGAAGATAATGAGGGTTTATCT
Organism: Peronospora matthiolae; assembly: GCA_921007115.2. Classification (NCBI taxonomy): domain Eukaryota; phylum Oomycota; class Peronosporomycetes; order Peronosporales; family Peronosporaceae; genus Peronospora; species Peronospora matthiolae. Next base: position 278,375 of record CAKLBY020000193.1, read on the forward strand.
TTGACGTTGATTATAAACGCTCACTGTCGTGTCGCGAATACGTAGTACGTTGCTTATCCTACAATGATCAGGTATCTGTAAAGAATGGATCGCAGCTTGTCGTGCTTGTCTGGCCTATGGAACTAGGAACATGTGAAATGACACAGGCCACACATGCTCGACTACTTGACTTGTTAAACCACTTGTCGAGTAATATACTAAATTGGTCGACCTACCGCTTTGCCCTATGTATCCGCGGTGACGCATCGTAAAACCTTGATAGTGTTCGAGCGCTCAAGCATTGAGGACTCGACTCGATAAGCAGAGAATAATGGACAGACTTTTGCGTACATGATGTAAGACGTACGTCCTTTTCAAGACGGGTTAGCAATGCCGCTATTACGAATGATTAGGTGGATGTACGTGGTTCACCACACGGGATGTAGTGGTCTACTGGTTTAAGTACATCGTCGCTCAATGCCTTGGCTCAGACATAGTTTGTAGCCTTTGTGCTGTCGTGTCATTGATACTCATGATTGTTAAAGTCCACAAGTTTTTGAGCCCTAAAATACAGCTGTCAATATTTTCCTGATCGTACATGATTCGCCGGCTCTCATCCGCTGTCTCGTTATGCAGATAGACCACCAGATCCATCAGACTCGATTTTTGGATGATGTGCGCCATTATATCACCACCAAAAGGTAGCTGCAATTGTAATGGGGTACCCATTGATCGGGTGCCACGAAACTTCACGTACACTAATACGTGCAGAGGAAGCTAATCGACTCAACAACTATGTTGAGGAAAGGGTAAAAAGAGAACTTTATTTAATATAGTCAAGCTATCAATATAAGTTTATTCTTTATCTAACTATATTAAACTACGTCGTCGTATGACGACAACCTGCTCACCACTCATTGCGCGCGCCTAGCAGCGATTGGTGACAATCTATGGCTGGTATGTCTTTTCTCAAACAATCTTTGAGCAGCGCATAAATATTATCCGAAAGGGGGATAATATTCCGTCAATATTATCCATCTCTGATAATATTGGTAGGATATTGTCATGCCGGACAAAATCCCTATTGACAACGGTTGATGTCAGTATCATGTAACGGGCTACCCCGTTACGGCAATCGTCGACAAAAGGCGGAACGCAACGATGGCGATCATTTCTCCAGCGGTAACTCACACACTGTTGTATACAGCTGTGCGGTTCGGAATACCGCGCCCAGAACTGAACAACTTCGTTTGTGTGCCCATGTGTAGCGATTCACCTCTGAAAGATGCGATTAAAAAGTCTCACTTTTAGCGCCACATACATATGCTATCTGACAGCTCATGATTAGTTTTCCCTCGAATGTTTTTATTAAAGTTTATCACAGGCAATCATTGCATAAATTTGATACCCCACGGTCGCGCTTTGGTCGCTCCGAACAATCGTGTGGGGCCTTTAAAAGACCGGAGATGCCACTTATCTCGTTCCGAGCTATCTTCGTCGTTTTGCACGAATTTATATAAATAAGGCTCCGTTCCGCGGGACGCTATGGGACGAGATCATTATTCATTGACCCTTTTGTAATGGAGAGAGCCAGTCAGATGTAATCGACTTTGATACTTGCTAGTTAGAATTTCATCTTTAAGGTAAAATAGTTTTTGTGAATATTACCATAAGGGGTAATGTACCGAAGCACTCACCGATTGGCTGATATGGGTCATCATATTATCCAGCTCTAGCGGACCAATCAACGACGGACGCGCGCAATGAGTGGTGAGCAAGACGCTAGCATACATTGTTGCAGATAAATACAATCAGGCCAGGACCAAAATTTCGATGAATGACTAGGACTTAATTACAAATAATACAGTATTACTTTTACCACCAACTGGTAAATTTCTAGTTGCTTTCCCTTGCTCTGCGTAATTTTCAAAGGTAGCGATGCACCACTCACCCTGCTGTCGGTGATAGTAGCTCCACACCAGTTGTCTAGTGTGTTTGTCCGGTGCCCCGTTACACCCGGTAGCAGTTTGTAGTCCGTCTAATGACCACAGAAACCATTCAATATAAACATGTTAGAGGATGAAGCGACGACACCTTTCACGGCACCCGTGAAAGCTACTTCTATTTGAATGATGTCGAGTGGATTGTGGTCTAACGAATAAGATCGACCGTTGGTGAAGAAGCTGTCTGATATCTGCTATCCTTAAAAGGAAGGATCAGCAGCATTCCGTCATCGCCAAGTTCTTGCAACAAGAACTTGACACACCGCGAGCTGAAGTGACCCTGCTGCATCAACAAATCATTAAGAGTCTGAGCTCCTGATACAGCGAAAGCATAAGTCTGCTTCTGCAGCGTCGAAGCTAGAATTTAAGCTTAGAAGTCTCTAAGTACCAGGGAGTCGGAGAAGAATTCCTGTTGAGATGGAATCTCGAAGTGGATGATGTAATTTAGGCTTGCCACTTTGACAATGAAGGAACACAAGTCGCATTTGCCGAATCGAATTTTTCAAGGCCTACCAGAATCTGGGCTTGAATCTCTTATAACACGATTTAAGCGTGTTTGGATCGCTGGCGGTCTCTAGAACTTTGATCAGCCAACAGTCTAAAGCCGCAATGAGATGAGGTCGGGAACTCTTTCGAATCTCCTAAGGATAAAACAAGGCAAGCGTGACACATACGCTTACGCTCAGCACGTTCGTCACCTTGCAAGTTGCTTGGTAGCGAACCCTGTAAGTGAATTAGTGTTGATCACGATATTGTTACAGGGCCTTACACATAGCCTTGCTAGGAATTACCTGTTCCGTAACAGTCCTAAGTTGCTTGAGAAAGAGATTACGACTGCGATGCAAGAGTACTTAAGTGTAAGACAGGATTACACTAGCTTGAACAAATATAAGCCTTTAAGACGAGTAGAGGAGGGAGGTCCAAAAACCAATAGATGTCTGCAGTGTTAAAAGCGAAAGACCTCGCTCTACAAATAGTAGTCGATTGCAAAAGTGAAATCACTATCGAAAGTTAGAGCACTACGCCTACGAGTGTAGACACGCCCAGCGTCCCATTTACTATGCAAATTGATCGACCGTGTGCCAAGAAGGGCAACGGGCAAGAATCCGACGCTGTTGCGAATTCACAAGAGCGTGGCGGACCGTCAAAAAACCGTTGGGGTCACAAGGAATGGAGCACCCTACTGATCGAGCAACCTTAAAAGAATTTGCAAACCTCTTAATGATAATTTCTCCAGAATCATAATCCTGGTGTGTCTCTGAACATGGCGATGAGATACCCTCATCATCTTGAACATAGAAGTGGCAAAGAATTTTCGTCTCGCACCTTAGTTGACTGTGGAGCGCTAACAACTTTGCTCGTCTCCAGTCGCTAGAGACCCGTAGGCATAATCTTGTTATACGCGGTATCCTTTTGACGAGGATGGCTGTGCTCCTTGCAACAGTCGCATCAATAACAGCGATAAAACGTGCTGTAAGAATTTAACGAACGATAGAAGATTCGCAGTACGATGATGATTTTATCGTACTCGATTTGGATGACAAATTTGATGTCATCCTAGGGCGACCCTAGCTCAGAAGGTACGATCCAAGATTCAGCTGTCAGTGTCAAACCGAATAGGGGAGTGCAATGGTCTCACTTGATGTACGGCCGTTATGAAGACTGCACGAGATCATAGTGTGACGTCTAATCACACTTTGGATGAAGCTGTCGGCGGCATTGCGGATGCTCATGAGATTCAAAGTTCTACCAATTAAAGAAGATGAGTAGATTAAGACATGGTTGTATGCATAGAGGACAACATCCAACTAAGAGAAATCCAGTTGCCTACACAGGGCAACACAATGATCCTAGATCGGCTGTATATTCGATAATTGAGGACCTAATGGTGGTAGCGCAACCACAGCTAGAAGACGCTAGGGGAATGAATCCCTACGTTCTTAAACAGAAGTTTTTCTAAAGCACTTGTTGGTGAGGTAATAGACCTCATCAGACGGAGTGTATAATTCACCAGCAGACTTTTAAAAGCGATCTTAGGAAGAAAAAGAGACATCAAATGTCTTGGTGAATGACGGGGTAAGAGTGGGAGCTCATAAAATTGGTCTGATTGCTCCTCTAATGTTGACTTCGGGGTTCAATAAGCTGTCAAACTAAGCCAAACCAGTTCTTTCGAGATCTTTGTGGTAGCAAGGTCAAGCATATCTGTGTGATCGTCACGGAAGACAAGTGAGTGTCATACATTCGGTTGGCAGAAGTATATGCCTAATACTAGCAAATTTTCAGCGGCTCATCGAAGGACAAAGGGCTCTCGATGAGAACACCCGGTTTGAGCGATACACGTCTCAATCTTGGGAGTCGCTTCAGGCAAAAACTTTACACAAGGATTTGATCGTGATCATGTTCGTGTTACCTGAAGCCGCACCATGCGAATTAATAGATAATAAAAGCACACAGCATGAAGTCGAGCTCAAACCCGGTGTGAAGTATTGTGTCACGAAGCAGTGGCCACTGCCTCGTGAACAGATCCTAGCGATCGACACATTCTTTGCCGATCGCTTAGCGGCTGGTCATGTAACGGAATTAGAATTTTCCACACAGCTCTCCGACCTTCTGTGTGAGAAAAGCCACAGGACGGTGGCGGAAAGTACACGCATTCAACAATTTGAATGCTGCAACAGTACCGTTTCAGACGTCGATACCAAAGAAGGACGTATACATTGATGTTATGGCAAAAAGTACCATCCTTACGTTTACGGATATGTTAAATGGCTTCTGTCAGATCCTAATGCGTGTACGGGACATCCCGTACACGGCAGTAAGCACCCCAAGCGGCGTGCTTTACGAGTGGCTATAAATGCCACAAGGGATTGATAACGCCCCTGCCGCTATTAACATGTAGCGGGTCTACGATAAACCGCACTTAACTTACACTATCTAATGATTTGAGGAAGCCTTAAAGACCAAGTCTCAGGTGTTTAGTATTTTTACTATGTTTTTATTTTTGTCTTTTATCATCGTAAGTACGAACGGTTCCCTTGGACTCAGGAGAACCACTCAATCTACGTGCCAATATCTTACTGGCTCATAATGGGAACAAGCCCATAAAACAGCCGAAATGTACGACGTGCTACTTCCACTAGCTCAGAAGTAGCGCTTCTACTTAAGTAACATGTAAATGCAACCAATACTACGTGTGTAACGGGGTGGCCCATTTCACAACAGATCTAATACAAATCTGTTAAGACCAATGCGAATTTTCGCACCGAGTTTATTCGACGATGTCTTAGTCCATAACCAGGCTAGCCGAGTTTGGATGGACAGACGGACGTGGAGGTCCATATAATCTACGTTCAGAAGGTTCTTATATTACTGCGCATGCATAGAGTATATGACAACCTCAAGAAGTGTACATTTGCTACTATCGAATACTGCTTCTTGGGTGGTGAGTTATCAAGGCAATACGCAGATCCAGAAAAGTTCAAGACAATCACCGTCTGGCTTGTGCTAGTCGATGTCAACGAATTTAATAAGTTACTTGGCTTAGCGGCGTACTTGCACAATATCTCGCGCAACTACGCCGAGATGATGGTTCGCCTCTCTCGTTCTTTAAAAAAATTGAGAAGTGTTCGTAGGAAGCTGATTACTAGATCATTATTGTAACAAGCAGATCTTGATGCAATCGCTCATTTTGGCGATGAGTCCAAGTAATTTTGTTCTATGTGGTCTTTGACCCCAGATATTTCGCAATAGGCTGCACGTCAATGCAGAACGGTGCAGACGGCATACACGTCTTTGGTTGTCAATCTCTGTACGAAGCTGAGAGTAGTAACGAAGTGCATGACGACAAATTACTTGCCATGAAGTATGCACTGGCAAAGTTTCGCGTATTTTCCCTTGGAGATAGGCCATTTGTAGATTCTAGCGCCGTAAGTCATTATTCACGGCCGTAAACATCCCACAACTCTTGCAAAGGATGACCAGGTGGCTGTCCTTCTTCTCGAAATAAAACTTTCGTACGGAGTGCAAACCCGATCGATTTAGTGTCGTCGCGGGCACGTTGTCGCGTCGACCAGATTTTAAGCCGGCTGCGCATTCCAGCTGTGTAGTTGATACCACTGTTGCAGCACTAGCCACTGGCGTTTCTTCTTCAACAGTGCTTACACACATAAAAAGGCCTACACAAAAGACAAGGCTCCTCATCTACTAATGAATCATTTGGTGAGTCCATCCCGTAATACTCTTTCAATATTCACCAGTCTTATAACAATTATCTGCGGAACGATACACAACAGGCAACAGGTCGCTGAACTATACAGCTGTTACCGGTGACAAAACTCGTGTCGTCGTCCCCACTCACAGTTTGCGCTTATGTATCATGTGTGAGTGCCGTAATGCACCACCTAGTGGGCATCGTGGGCGTAAGGTGACTTATCTTGCGGAAATCCGCGACCTATACTGGCTTCTTCAGGATTGGTTCTTGCGCAAATACTTTCAATCTTGCGGAGTGTGCCAACGTGAAGCCTAGTCCTTCATCCGGTGTGTAGCACAGCCTCTACCAATACCGGCAGAGTAATACCATCCCGCTCCAATAAACTTCTTCTTTGGTTTCCACGAAGACGCTCATTGAAAAATGATACTTTTGAGTTTGTGGAACTTTTTAGCAAGATTGTACATCTTGCTGCAATTGATGAGTCAGTATCAGCATATTTTTGTGCCTGTGTCTTCATTTATGCATTATTCCGGCTCCACAGTCTATTCGAAGAACTTGTCTTAAATTGAGATCCGTAATTACAGGCGGCCTTTTGGCAATCCTTGTTGGATGCCTCGAACTCCGCCTGCCTATTTTCTTTTCACGTGCAGTCGCGCTTTGCCGCGTCGCGTTACCCGCAGCTTACTTTTGTCAGCAAAACAGCAGACGCCACTTGATCATAGTCATAGTTGTTGTTGCCGTTGTATCCTTGCCACTGAATTTGATTCGCTCCGCGTCCACGAGCATTGCCGCCGCGTTGAGCTCCCCGATTGTCTTCCTTCTGCTTGGTCCAGCACTTTCCACTGTGTGCCCCTATTTTCTGCAGAACGTACACTGACGAACCTCTGACCATCCCAATAATGATGTCCAGAAGGAACGCGTCAACCGCTTCCTCGAAGAGAGACTTCGAGGATACGTTGAATATCTCACAGATCTAAGCGAATTTATGCCTATAGTGGAGTTTGCAATCAACGACTCCGTACATGCATCGACATCGCACACACTGTATTGCTCGTTGCGTGTTAAGGTACTCTACGCGAACGTTTCCTATGTCAATTTAATCGACATCAAAGACGATAACCTCATTTAAAGTGACGGAACTAATGTAGAATACAGATAAGGATGAAATTGCTTGTAAAGCATCGCCAACGACTACATCAGCGAGGATGAGATCATGTTTTCGCTGAAGAAAAAGATGACCGTTTAGCAGTACGCACAAGGCAAACTGCAACAAAACCAAGTGAGTCATAAGAAGCTAATCTACTGTGTAACGGGGTGAACCGTTACATAACAATTTATAAGAAATTGTTGATAGAATATAACTATGAGAGTTACATTCTCAGAATATTGTCATAAGGACAATCTTCTGCAGCACTTACGAGTATTTCCTAATTGGTTGATATAGGCCATTATATCAACCAACGAAGACGCGCCACGACAGACGCACGCAATGAGTGGTGAGCAGATAGTTGATATGCACATTTGTATTTAGACATAGTTAGATGAAGATAAACAGTGGTTTATTAACAGACATTAACTACTATAATTACAGTTCTACTTTTTACTTTAACCAAGTACTCGCTTCTTCTTACCGTCTTCCTCTGCACGTACGAGTGTACGTGAAGTTCCGAGGCACCGCCTCATTTTGTCATCAGAATAAGTAGCTTGTACTGGCATCAGTACAAGCTTCAGGGTGCCCCGTTACACCTGGTAGTACTTTGTAGTCCGTCCAAGGACCACGTTCACATCCAACAGGAATATTTTAGATGGTGGTGGTGACCAAAGCTTTCACGCTACGCGTGACGGCTACTCCCATTTGAGCAATGTCGAATGGGATGCGGTTGAACAGATGGGATCAACCATGGGCATCCATGCTGTTAGCGTCATGCTAGAGGCTCTCAATAGAGATGCCCAACATGCTACTATCGCCAAGTTCATTCAAAATGAACTTGACGCTGAACGCAAGAAAGAAGCCTTGCTTCACCAACAAGATTTTCAACAATCAGAGTTGTTGAGAGAACAGGTTGCTCAACAGTTTGAAATGTTGAGACAGCAGCAGGCTGCTGCTGGCGGGTCGATGCACTCGCGTCCACCCGAGAATTTGAAGATTGACATCTCAAAGTATAGGGGAGTCGAAGAGGACTCCCTCTTGAGATGGTTCGTCGAATTGGATGACGCCATAAGGGTGCGTCGCATCGACGACGGGGATATGCAAGTTGCATTTGCCCAGTCAAATCTGGCAGGACGTGCCAAGACTTGGGCACTGGGGCTCAAGTTGCACGACCCATACGCGTTTGGGTCGTTGGAAGTCTTCAAGTCGCGGCTCAGACAAACGTTTGAACCGCCTAGAGCTGAGTTCAGAGCTCGAACCGAACTCTTGAAGCTCAAGCAAGGTAAGCGTGATGTGCACGCTTACGCGCAACATGTACGACATCTCACGAGTTGTATAAGTTCCAACCCGGTTGATGAACACACGTTGGTTTCGGTGTTCATGCAGGGTCTTGCGGATGGTCCCGTTAAGACTCACCTGTTCCGACTTGAACTATATTCACTAGAACAAGCCATTTCCATTGCGGAACAGGAAGACTTCAGTCTGAGACAGGCTCGCGCCAGCTCGACATCATATCGTCAACCGAGACGATATGATAGCGGAGGTCCAGAGCCGATGGAACTTTGTTATGTAGAGAGCGAGAAGGCTCACTCTACTGACTACAAGAAGTTGCAGAAATGCAACAGATGTCAAAAGACCGGACACTACGCTTACGAGTGTAGTGCCCCTCGTCCAGTGTCTCGCAACACTGGGCGTAGTGAACGTCCACCCATGAGAAAGGGGCAGGGACGAGGGTCCGCTGTTGGTGCAAAGACGCAACAACGGGATGGACCGTCAAAAAACGGACAGGATCAGTAGGTGCGGAGCACCCTACTGGTCCAGCAACGTCAAGAGAATTTGTGGGCCTCTTGATGAAGGTTGCTCCCAACACACAAACATTGTGTGTTGCTGCTCTAGGTAATGAGATCTCACTCATTACCTTGAAACTCGAAGTGACAAATAAGTTGTCCCTTCGAGCTCTATTCGATTGTGGGGCGTCCAACAATTTTGTGCGACGCCAATCGCTAGAAGATGGTCACTTCAAGTTTGTTAAATGTGACACACCTCCTACGAGGATGACGGTACGTCTTGCGACAGGCGCACCCGTAACTGTCACGAAGCTTATAGTGAAAATACACTATACGCTAGAAGATGCCCAATATGACGATGACTTTATCGTATTGGATTTGGATGACAAATTTGATGTCATCCTTGGAATACCGTGGCTCAGAAGGTATGAACCACGGGTAAACTGGCAACATCGAACAGTAACGATGCCTGCCGCTTGTTCATCAGATGGCCATCTGATGAACGTTGTGGAGCGTCCACAAGCGTGTGGATGTACTACGAGTAAGTGCGATGGCCTCACTTGTGGTACGGTCGTTAGTACGACTGCACAAAACCTTAGTGTAAAAAACGGTTACACTTCGGAGCAAAGTTCCGGTGGCTGTGAGGAAACACAGGCTGCGCCGAAGGTCCACCGCTCGAATAAGTCGAGTGGACAGGGACAAAGATGTATCCCTAGCGGGGAACATCTAGAAGAGAAACAATCGATCGCTCAGGTTAAGCGAATCGATAATCCTAGATCGACTGGAGAGTCTTTCGTAGAGGATCTCGCTGTGGTTGCGCAACCCCAGCTAGAGGAAGTAAAGGGAATAAGACCCGATATTACAAATACGGTGGAAATAAGTTCCACTAAACCCGAGGGATAAGTCCCCGGAAAGCCGAAGGAATAAGTCCTTCGAGGCCTGAGGGAATAAGTTCCCAGGAAATGACAGAGACATTGAATGTCATAGTCAATAACGGATCAAGTGTAGGCGCTTATACACTTGATCTGATTGCGCCTCCAAATTTGGCTTCGGAGATCACTCAGTTGCCAACGCTCGAACATAAAAGGTTCTTGTGTGATCTGCGTAGTGGCAAAGTCAAGCAGATATGCGTACTCGTCGCTGACGACGAGTGTGTAGCCGGCATAAGGTCAGCAACAATGTTTACTGAGAACGAGAGAGTTCTCAGTAGCTTTTTGATGGACGAGAGTGTCCTCGATGAAAAGACACGAGTTGAGCGATATGACTCCCAATCGTGGGAATCGCTCAAGACAAATCCTCTCTATGAAGATTTGGTTGAATCAAGGATGTATTCCCTGAAACTGTTCCGTGCGAGTTACCGAAGAATAAAGGTACTCGACACGAGGTCGAGCTTAAACCAGGCTCGGAGTACTGTGTAATAAAGCAGTGGCCACTGCCTCGTGAACAAGTACTTGCGATCGACAAGTTCTTTGCCGATCGTTTAGCTGCGGGCCATGTGAGGAAATCAACTTCCTTACATAGCTCTCCGACCTTCTGTGTGCGAAAAGCACAAGGAGGGTGGCGGATAGTTCATGCATTTAACAAGTTGAATGCTGCAACGGTACCGGCTCAGACGCCGATACCAAGGAAGGACGTAATCATTGATGGTATGTCAAAGAGTACCATCTTTTCGTCCATTGATTTGATGGATGGCTTCTATCAAATCCTTATGCGAGAACAGGATATACCCTATACCGCAGTGAGCACGCCTAGCGGCATGCTCTGGGAATGGCTAGTAATGCCACAAGGGCTCAGTAATGCCCCTGCCACGTTCAACAGATGTGTATCACATCTGTTGAGACCAGTACGAGAATTCGCGCCGAGTTATTTCGATGACGTATTCAGACATAGTCGGGCTATGGATGGAAAGTCGGACGTTGAGGTTCACAGGTACCACGTCCGACAGGTTCTTACAATCATGCGAAAGCATCAATTGTATGCAAACCTCAAGAAGTGTATATTTGTAGCAAGCGAAATACCACTTCTTAGGTGCATCGTTGGTAAGAACGGTGTACGGCCTGATCCCGAAAAGATCAAGGCGATCACCGACTGGCCTTTGCCGGTCGATGTCAAAGGTCTTCGATAATTCCTTGGGCTAGCGGCGTATTTGCATAAGCATTCACGCAATTACGCCGAGATGACTGTGCACCTCTCTCGTTTGTTGAAAAAGAACGAGAGGTGGTTATGGAACGCTGAATGTCAACGCTCCTTTGAGGGTATCAAGCAGAGCTTAATACAATCCCCAGTCCTAGCAATAGCCGATCAGGACAGGCCATTTCATGTGGTCTGTGATGCCAGCGATTTCGCAATCGGCTGTGCATTAATGCAGTACGATCTTGAAGGCGTTGAACGCGTCGTCTGCTATCAGTCGCGTCAGCTGCAACCAGCTGAGCGGAACTATCCAGTGCATGACAAGGAACTCCTTGCCATGAAGTATGCACTCGCGAAGTTCAGAGTCTATCTATTAGGAGATAGACCCTTCATTGTTTACACTGACCATGCGTCATTACGCACGGCAGTGAACAGCCTGCACCTTTCACAACGAATGGCGCGGTGGTTGTCATTCTTTGCGGAATACAACTTTACGGTCGAGTACAAACCAGGACGACTTAATGTCGTCGCTGACGCACTCTCACGTCGTCCCGACTTTGAAACAGTCGCGAAACCCAACAGTGAGACAGTCACTGTTGCGGTTATGACGTCCTCAGTCCCATCTACAACGTTGTATGATGATGTGAGGCGGGCATACGCCCAAGATGGTGAGATTGTGAAGCTGTTGACACATCTCTCCCAACCATCCCGAGAATCGTTGAAACGATTGTCGCCTGCGTATCGATCTGCATCAGATCGATACACTACTCGTAACGGTTTACTGTATTATACAGCCGTTTCTGGTGACACACCACGTGTTGTCATTCCAGATGATACTGATCTGCGTTTGCGGATCATGTTCGAGTATCATGATGCTCCTATAGGAGGACATCGTGGCCGAGAGAAAACATATCTCACGGTAAGTCGAGACTTTTACTAGCCCCGCCAGTATCAGTTTGTGCGAAAGTATGTTCGCGCATGCGAAGTCTGCCAATGAGTGAAGTCAAGTCCTTCACTGCGTGCACCTTTACAGCCTCTACCGGTTCCGGCTGAGTGCTCGGAATCCATCTCAATGGATTTAGTCTTCGGGTTACCCAAAGACGCACGCGGGAATACGGGTATTCTCGTATTTGTGGACAGATTCAGCAAAATGGTACACCTTGTGGCTGTACCCGAGACAATCACAGCAAGTGGCTGTGTTTGTGTCTTTATCGACACCATCTTCCGACTTCATGGGTTACCCCGTGAACTCGTATCAGACAGAGATCCACGCTTCACAGCTGATTTCTGGAGCTCCGTGTTCAAGTCACTCAGAACGCGCTTGAAGATGTCGACATCTGATCATCCAGAGTCGGATGGTCAGACGGAACGAGCCAATCGTGTCCTTGAAGAGATACTTCGAGGATACGTACACTCCTTTAAGAGTTGGAGTGAGTTTTTGCCAATGGTAGAGTTTGCCATCAACAACTCGGTGCATGCGTCCACGACACATACACCGTTTTACGTGAATGGCTTGCGCCATCCGCGTGTACCCACCTTACTAGAGTGTAACTCTGGTTTAAGGGGGGGAGACTCGCGCGAGCAAAAACCGATTTGGTTCACGCTCATCACGCTCTGACGAAGAGTTCAGTGCGTTTGATGCCGATATCGACAACATCGATTTCGAAGAAGATGATGCCAGTGAGAGCGCGGAAGCCCTCACTGAAGAAAAGGTTGATGTTGCTGCAGTGCACTCACAGTGCACTGAAGCTAACGAGTCAACCGATGAGTTCATACTGGCTCGTGAAACGGTAGTCCGTTTTGTGCAAGATTCCATCGCCGAAGCGGTGGATAAGCAAAAGCAAAACGCTGACAAGAATGGAAGGGCAAACACTCTTTTATTTAATAAAGGTGACTTAGTCCTACCGTCTACGGTTAATCTACCAAAGCATGTAGTGACTAACTTGGGTAGCAGTAAACTACTACCCAAGTACATCGGCCCATTTCGTGTATTGCACCGCCTAGGCAATGCATACACGATCGAGTTGCCACGTAAGATGCGAACGCATCCCACGTTTTACGTTGGTCGGCTTAAGCCGTACCATCAGTACGCTGCTTCTTCCGATGAAGAACGCCCTTGCGCTCAAGCATCTCGCAGAGAGCCTTGTGCTCCCGATGGTGGGCATCAACAAGGGTCTGAAGAGCAGCTATCTCATCCCGAGACCGATCAGCAATCCCACGAGCTACCCTTAGCTCGTCACGAAGAGATGTCAGAGATCTCTCGTTCTCAAGCTGAGCAAAGGCAAACTCAGCTCGATGCTTCGAGGCAGTGTCCGCCATTTGGAGACGCCTATTCCGCTCATGCTCGAGATCTTCGCGTAACCCTTGCGTTACGCGATCAAAGAAGCTCTCGGGAACACACCGATCCACATGATCGTGTGGAGAGCGTCTTTCCTCCTCCTCCACCTCCATTAGAGGACTCTCGCGGTGGCCAGCGCTATCTAGTTGAGCAGCTGTTGAACCACCGCGACGTGAACGGACGTCGGACGAGTTATTTTGTCCGGTGGCGTGGCTATCCCCCGTCCTGGGATTCTTGGGAGCCCCGCTCCCAACTGATGATCGACGTACTGGGTCTGGTTGAGCAGTACGACGCGGCACATCCTGTGCCGCAGAAGGACCGCCGGAGAAAGTCTTCCCGGCACGGTCGTAAAGGGATTTCAGGTTGTCAATCCCTTCGCACATCTCAGTAGAGATACGTACGCGCCACCACGGGCTGGTAAGGAGGTAAGCCTCCTTAGGTGCTCGTGCAGAGTTGTTCACACAACATGGGCACGAGTCTCCCCATGAGAGGCAGGGTAATCCTTTCTCCCTTGATAGACGATGCAGCTTGTAGCTTGCACCTGTCGGGGTTCGCTTTTCAAACTTATCGCGGGCTTTGATAAGTTTGTCGTTTCAAACGTCACGACCTACATCCTCAGGGTTATGGATGTAGGCGTTCCACGCTTGAAGCAGCGAGGGACCATCACGTTTGTGATTCCCACTGTACCATCGATGTTTAAAGAAAGCATCGATGAAGAAGTCATTCTCAGCGCGATAGTTTTTCGCACTGGGGTCAAGGTGATGAATCCTTGATGAATCGAACAATCGTGTTCGATAGCGATCACTTGTCGTCGCCGACAAGCGATCCATGACTGACTATGGAGGCAGCCATGCTTTCTTTTCGGGAGCTAGACGCAACACACTGCGTTCCCGCTCTTCCTGCGACGTGCCGACAGAAGTACTAGCACCTCTTTGCGAAGTGGTGTCAATAGGAGAGCCGACACCACTGTGAGCGCCCGAGTCTTGCGGTTTCGAGCGCCTTCGCTTTGGCGATGGTTCATCTGATTCGTCAGATGAACCAAAGATGCTATGACGCGTAGCATCATCCATACCACGCTTGGCAGGCGGCTTGGTTTCATTCGCCTTCGATACGGATCCGTCATCCGTATCAGGAGAGTACGAGACACCGAGCTCATACTCTGTGAAGACATGAGTGTCTTCATGACGATCGCCTGCATCACCAAGTGACACAGGCTGAGACGCTTTAGCAACCGATGACACATCAGTTGCTGTGGTTTCTGCTTTGGCGTCTGCACAGAGACGTGCAGACGCGCTCTCAGCGGCCTTGTTCGCGCATCGCATGGGCTTGTTAACCATGCGATGAAATGTTGGAAAGTGGACTCGGACCAACAAGTGCAAACCCTGTCTTAAATGATTTAAGACGAGTATCCAATTAGTCAATCAGTCACTAAAGTGACTGATGGTTAAGGGGGGTGATGTAACGGGGTGAATCGTTACATAACAATTTATAAGAAATTGTTGATAGAATATAACTATAAGAGTTACATTCACAGAATATTGTCATAAGGACAAATATTCTGTAGCACTTACGAGTAGTTCCTAATTGGTTGATATAGGCCATTATATCAACCAACGAAGACGCGCCACGACAGACGCACGCAATGAGTGGTGAGCAGATAGTTGATATGCACATTTGTATTTAGACATAGTTAGATGAAGATAAACAGTGGTTTATTAACAGACATTAACTACTATAAATACAGTTCTACTTTTTACTCTAACCAAGTACTCGCTTCTCCTTACCGTCTTCCTCTGCACGTACCAGTGTACGTGAAGTTACGCGGCACCGCCTCATTTTGTCATCAGAATAAGTAGCCTGTACTGTCATCAGTACAAGCTTCAGGGTGCCCCGTTACATACTGGCACGAGAATCGGTTGCCCGTTACGTGCAAGAATCCTTTACTAAGTCGGAGGACCGACAGAAACGAAGCGCTGACAAGCTGGAAGAGCAAATGCTCATATATATTTAATGTTAGAGTCTTATTTCTAATTATCACGGTAACCCTACCAACGCACGTAATAGCTAATCTAGTTGTAGTAAAATACAGACCAAGCCCGTCGACCCGTTCTAAGTACTACATCGCAAATATAATGCGTACACAGTCAATTTGACTCGCAAAATGCATGCTCATCCTACGTTTTTTGTCGATCATACCTATCCGTACTATCAGCACGAGGGATCTTTCTCGGGCGAATACAAACGCCACGCCTAAAACCTCCACGAAACATTTTGGACCCGAGCCATTTCTCAATCTGAACATGTAGTCACGCATGCTATCGACGAATGCCAACCACTTCGTCGTGAAAAGCTCTACACTTCCGCTTGTTCTCCAATTGGTAGTATGCAAATACAATCGCTCGTAGGATTGTTTTAAAGGCGGATCGTTGCACATACACACCCACAGATAAAGTTTCATGTCTCTCTTGTTCGGTGCGAACACAGTGATCGTGCAAGCATTACTGGAGAATACCAAGCTCCGTCTGCAGCTCCAAATGTTCAAAGTATGTATTTCCGCCACGACAGCATCCATTGGTATTTTTGCACGGTGGTCAGAACTTTTATGTGAAGGGCATCTTGAACCATTGCGACGTGAAGGGGAGGCGAACGGGTTACCTTGATAGCATGCGCGGATATCCGCCGTCCCACAACAGATGCGATCCCCGCGCCTAGCCGATGACTGATGTTAAAGGTCTTAATCTCCAGTACGACGAGACACATCCGATGGCTCAAAAGAGCCATCGGAAAACACGCTCTTATGGCGCTAGTAGAGCGTTTGCAGATTAGCAATTTTATCGCGCATCATAAAAGAGACTTGCGCCTTACTCCAGGGCTAAGAAAGGGTGTACAAATCACTTTAAGTGCGTTGAGTATTGCCGAAAGAACAAATCACAAAATGCCTTATGTGAAAAACGAATTCCTGCCTCACAAGACATGTGGTGCAATCTGACTTTTGCATTAATGAAGGTTAATTTCATAAACTTTACACGAGCTGCGCCAAATTTTCGAATCCAAGCTTTGCTCCCTGTGTGCTGGACATTGAGTATAAAGGCTTCAATTGCCTGCAGCAAACAGATTTTCTCTCGATTAGTGTTGCCACTATACCAACGAAGCTCTAGGGAAGTAGCCAAATAGAAGTCTTCTGCAGCTCTAAAGCTACTAGCGCTGATGTAGAGGCCGCGCAACTAACTATCTTGCACAGAAGAATTGATGATAAAGACTTGCCTCGCCTGACAGGGTATTCACAAGCCTTCCTGGTAGTTTTAAGGCTTTTGATTCAGGGGCTAGACGCAGCACATTGCCGTATAGAGCCTCTTATGTGATACCAACAGAAGTCTTGGTACCACTGGAATTTTCATCACGACAGTGCAAATTATCATCGCATTTGCTATAAAGCGAATCGCAGTAGAAGGCACGGAAAATGAGTCAACATGCTCATCCTCCAAGCGCTGAAGACTCTAGTAGCGACCATGAGCCTGACTACCGCTCTATTACTATTCACAGGGTAGTTTCGGCCGCCTCTATGGACTCGGGTGACCAGGTGTATGTTTCAATTTGGACCCACCATCTCATCCTCCTCTAATCGATGAGCTTCACTTGGTAGCGACCATCATCAGCACGTGGTGACTCACCATATGCCTCGACAGCAATTGGTGTTGCAGAAAGAGTTGTAGCGACAGTAGACAAAGAATCATCTGCCGCGAAATACTATAAATTGTCAAGAGCAGCTGCGTTAACACACGCAGGTGCCTTCTCGGCACGCGCATCGCATGGACTTGTTTACCATGCGAGGAAGATTGAGAAATGGGTGGATCGTACCAAAACAGGTGCTTCCCATGCCTGATATGTTCTAATAATGACCACATCAAATGATAGTGCTTGGGTGACTATCGTTTAAGGGGGGGAAATAAAGCGGGGTGAGCTTGTTAGATGTAATCGACTTTGATACTTGCTAGTTAGAATTTCATCTTTAAGGTAAAATAGTTTTTGTGAATATTACCAGAAGGGGTAATGTTCCGAAGCACTCACCGATTGGCTGATATGGGTCATCATATTATCCAGCTCTAGCGGACCAATCAACGACGGACGCGCGCAATGAGTGGTGAGCAAGACGCTAGCATACATTGTTGCAGATAAATACAATCAGGCCAGGACCAAAATTTCGATGAATGACTAGGACTTAATTGCAAATAATACAGTATTACTTTTACCACCAACTGGTAAATTTCTAGTTGCTTTCCCTTGCTCTGCGTAATTTTCAAAGGTAGCGATGCACCACTCATGTAACGGGGTGAATCGTTACATAACAATTTATAAGAAATTGTTAATAGAATATAACTATAAGAGTTATATTCTCAGAATATTGTCATAAGGACAATATCCTGTAGCACTTCCAAGTAGTTCCTAATTGGTTGATATAGGCCATTATATCAACCAACGAAGACGCGCCACGACAGACGCACGCAATGAGTGGTGAGCAGATAACTGATTTACACATTTGTATTTAGACATAGTTAGATGAAGATAAATAGTGATTTATTGCAGACATTAACTATTATAAATACAGTTCTACTTTTACTCTAACCGAGTACTCGCTTCTTCTTACCGTCTTCCTCTGCACGTACGAGTGTACGTGAAGTTACGAGGCACCGCCTTATTCTGTTATCAGAATAAGTAGCTTGTACTGTCACCAGTACAAGCTTCAGGGTGCCCCGTTACACCTGGTAGCACTTCGTAGTCCGTCCAAGGACCGCGTTCACATCCAACATGAATATGTTGGATGATGAAGATGACCAAAGCTTTCACGCTACGCGTGACGGCTACTCCCATTTGAGCGATGTCGAATGGGATGCGGTTGAACGAATGGGTTCGACCATGGGCATCCATGCTGTTAGCGTCATGCTAGAGGCTCTCAATAGAGATGCCCAACATGCTACTATCGCCAAGTTCATTCAAAATGAACTTGACGCAGAACGCGAGAAAGTAGCCTTGCTTCACCAACAAGGTTCTCAACAAGCAGAGTTGTTGAGAGAACAAGGTGCTCAACAGTTTGAACTGTTGAGACAGCAGCAAGCTGCTGCTGGCGGGTCGATGCACTCGCGTCGACCCGAGACTTTGAAGATTGACATCTCAAAGTATAGAGGGGTCGAAGAAGACTCCCTCTTGAGATGGTTCGTCGAGGTGGATGACGCCATAAGGGCGCGTCGCATCGACGACGGGGATATGCAAGTTGCATTTGCCCAGTCAAATCTGGCAGGACGTGCCAAGACTTGGGCACTGGGGCTCAAGCTGCACGACCCATACGCGTTTGGGTCGTTGGAAGTCTTCAAGTCGCGGCTCAGACAAACGTTTGAACCGCCTAGAGCTGAGTTCAGAGCTCGAACCGAACTCTTGAAGCTCAAGCAGGGTAAGCGTGATGTGCACGCTTACGCTCAACATATACGACATCTCACGAGTTGTATAAGTTCCAATCCGGTGGATGAACACACGTTGGTTTCGGTGTTCATGCAGGGTCTTGCGGATGGTCCCGTCAAGACTCACCTGTTCCGGCTTGAACTAGATTCACTAGAACAAGCCATTTCCATTGCGGAGCAGGAAGACTTCAGTCTGAGACAGGCTCGCGCCAGCTCGACATCATATCGTCAACCGAGACGATATGACAACGGAGGTCCAGAGCCGATGGAACTCTGTTATGTAGAGAGCGAGAAGGTTCGCTCTACAGGCTACAAGAAGTTGCAGAGATGCAACAGATGTCAGAAGACAGGACACTACGCTTACGAGTGTAGTGCCCCTCGTCCAGTGTCTCGCGACACTGGGCGTAGTGACCGTCCACCCATGAGAAAGGGGCAGGGACGAGGGTCCGCAGTTGGTGCAAAGACGCAACAACAGGATGGACCGTCAAAAAACGGACAGGATCAGTAGGTGCGGAGCACCCTACTGATCCAGCAACGTCAAGAGAATTTGTAGGCCTCTTGATGAAGGTTGCTCCCAACACACAGACATTGTGCGTTGCTGCTCTAGGTAATGAGATCTCACTCATTACCTTGAAACTCGAAGTGACGAATAAGTTGTCCCTTCGAGCTCTAGTCGATTGTGGGGCGTCCAACAATTTTGTGCGACGCCAATCGCTAGAAGATGGTCACTTTAAATTCAGTGAATGTGACACACCTCCTACGAGGATGACGGTACGTCTTGCGACAGGCGCATCCGTAACCGTCATGAAGCGTATAGTGAAGATTCACTATACGCTAGAAGATACCCAATATGACGATGACTTTATCGTATTGGATTTGGATGACAAATTTGATGTCATCCTTGGAATACCGTGGCTCAGAAGGTACGAACCACGGGTAAACTGGCAACATCGGACAGTAACGATGCCTGCCGCTTGTTCATCAGATGGCCATCTGATGAACGTTTTGGAAACGTCCACAAGCGTGTGGATGTACTACGAGTGAGTGCGATGGCCTCACTTGTGGTACGGTCGTTAGTACGACTGCACAAAACCTTAGTGTACCAAACGGTTACACTTCGGAGCAAAGTTCCGGCGGCTGTGAGGAAACACAGGCTGCGCCGAAGGTCCACCACTCGAATAAGTCGGGTGGACTGGGACAAAGATGTATCCCTAGAGGGGAACATCTAGAAGAGAAACAATCGATCGCTCAGGTTAAGCGAAACGATAATCCTAGATCGACTGGAGAGTCTTTCGTAGAGGATCTCGCTGTGGTTGCGCAACCCCAGCTAGAGGAAGTAAAGGGAATAAGTCCCAAGATTACAAATACGGCGGAAATAAGTTCCCCGAAACCCCGCGGGAATAAGTCCCCGGGAAGACGAAGGAATAAGTCCTTCGAAGCCTGAGGGAATAAGTCCCCAGGAAATGACAGAGACATTGAATGTCATAGTCAATAACGGATCATGTGTAGGCGCTTATACACTTGATCTGATTGCGCCTCCGAAGTTAACTTCGGAGATCACTCAGTTGCCAACGCTCGAACATAAAAGGTTCTTGCGTGATCTGCGTAGTGGCAAAGTCAAGCAGATCTGCATACTCGTCGCTGACGACGAGTATGTAACCGACATAAGGTCAGCAACAGTGTTTACTGAGAACGAGAGAGTTCTCAGTAGTTCATCTATGGACGAGAGTGTCCTAGATGAAAAGACACGAATTGAGCGATATGAGTCCCAATCATGGGAATCGCTCAAGGAAAACCCTCTCTATGAGGATTTGGTTGAATTCAAGGATGTATTCCCTGAAACTGTTCCGTGCGAATTACCGAAGGATAAAGGTATTCGACACGAAGTCGAGCTTAAACCAGGCTCGAAGTACTGTGTCATGAAGCAGTGGCCACTGCCTCGTGAACAAGTACTTGCGATCGACAAGTTCTTTGCCGATCGTTTAGCAGCGAGGCCATGTGAGGGAATCAACTTCCCCACATAGCTCTCCGACCTTCTGTGTGCGAAAAGCAACAGGAGGGTGGCGGATAGTGCACGCGTTTAACAAATTGAACGCTGCAACGGTACCGGCTCAGACGCCGATACCGAGGAAGGACGTAATCATTGATGGTATGTCAAAGAGTACCATCTTTTCGTCCATGGATTTGATGGATGGCTTCTATCAAATCCTAATGCGGGAACAGGATATACCCTATACCGCAGTTAGCACGCCTAGCGGCATGCTCTGGGAATGGCTAGTAATGCCACAAGGGCTCAGTAATGCCCCTGCCACGTTCAACAGGTGTGTATCACATCTGTTGAGGCCAGTACGAGAATTCGCGCCGAGTTATTTCGATGACGTATTCATCCATAGTCGAGCTATGGATGGAAAGTCGGACGTTGAGGTTCACAGGTACCACGTCCGACAAGTTCTTACAATCATGCGAAAGCATCAATTGTATGCTAACCTCAAGAAGTGTATATTTGCAGCAAGCGAAATACCACTTCTTGGGTGCATCGTTGGTAAGAACGGTGTACGGCCTGATCCCGAAAAGATCAAGGCGATCACCGACTGGCCTGTGCCGGTCGATGTCAAAGGTCTTCGAAAATTCCTTGGGCTAGCGGCGTATTTGCATAAGTATTCACGCAATTACGCCGAGATGACTGTACACCTCTCTCGTTTGTTGAAAAAGAACGAGAGGTGGTTATGGAACGCTGAATGTCAACGCTCCTTTGAGGGTATCAAGCAGAGCTTGATACAATCCCCAGTCCTAGCAATAGCCGATCAGGACAGGCCATTTCATGTGGTCTGTGATGCCAGCGATTTCGCAATCGGCTGTGCATTAATGCAGTACGACCTTGAAGGCGTTGAACGCGTCGTCTGCTATCAGTCGCGTCAGCTGCAACCAGCTGAGCGGAACTATCCAGTGCATGACAAGGAACTCCTTGCCATGAAGTATGCACTCGCGAAGTTCAGAGTCTATCTATTAGGAGATAGACCCTTCGTTGTTTACACTGACCATGCGTCCTTACGCACGGCAGTGAACAGCCCGCACCTTTCACAACGAATGGCGCGGTGGTTGTCATTCTTTGCAGAATACAACTTTACGGTCGAGTACAAACCAGGACGACTTAATGTCGTCGCTGATGCACTCTCACGTCGTCCCGACTTTGAAACAGTCGCGAAACCCAACAGTGAGACAGTCACTGTTGCGGTTATGACGTCCTCAGTTCCATCTACAACGTTGTATGATGATGTGAGGCGGGCATACGCCCAAGATGGTGAGATAGTGAAGTTGTTGTCACATCTCTCCCAACCATCTCGAGAATCGTTGAAACGATTGTCGTCTGCGTATCGATCTGCATCAGATCGATACACTACTCGTAACGGTTTACTGTACTATACAGCCGTTTCTGGTGACACACCACGTGTTGTCATTCCAGATGATACTGATCTGCGTTTGCGGATCATGTTCGAAGTATCACGATGCTCCTATAGGAGGACATCGTGGCCGAGAGAAAACATATCTCACGGTAAGTCGAGACTTTTACTGGCCCCGCCAGTATCAGTTTGTGCGAAAGTATGTTCGCGCATGCGAAGTCTGCCAACGAGTGAAGTCAAGTCCTTCACTGCGTGCACCTTTACAGCCTCTACCGGTTCCGGCTGAGTGCTGGGAATCCATCTCAATGGATTTCGTCTTCAGGTTACCCAAAGACGCACGCGGGAATACGGGTATTCTCGTATTTGTTGACAGATTCAGCAAAATGGTACACCTTGTGGCTGTACCAGAGACAATCACGGCAAGTGGCTGTGCTTGTGTCTTTATTGACACCATCTTCCGACTTCATGGGTTGCCCCGTGAACTCGTATCAGACAGAGATCCACGATTCACTGCTGATTTCTGGCGTTCCGTGTTCAAATCACTCGGAACGCGCTTGAAGATGTCAACATCTGATCACCCAAAGTCAGATGGTCAGACGGAACGTGCCAATCGTGTCCTTGAAGAGATACTTCGAGGATACGTACACTCCTTTAAGAGTTGGAGTGAGTTTTTGCCAATGGTAGAGTTTGCCATCAACAACTCGGTGCATGCGTCCACGACACATACACCGTTTTACGTGAATGGCTTGCGCCATCCGCGTGTACCCACCTTACTAGAGTGTAACTCTGGTTTAAGGGGGGAGGGACTCGCGCGAGCAAAAACCGATTTGGTTCACGCTCATCACGCTCTGACGAAGAAGTCATTGCGTTTGATGCCGATATCGATAACATCGATATCGAAGAAGATGATGCCAGTGAGAGTGCGGAAGCCCTCACTGAAGACAATGATCCCAGTGAGAGTGCGGAAGCCCTCACTGAAGAAAAGGTTGTTGTCGCTGCAGTGCGCTCACAGCACACTGAAGCTAACGAGTCATCAGATGAGTTCATACTGGCTCGTGAAACGGTAGTCCGTTTTGTGCAAGACTCCATCGCCGAAGCGGTGGATAAGCAAAAGCAAAACGCTGACAAGAATGGAAGGGCAAACACTCTTTTATTTAATAAAGGTGACTTAGTCCTACTGTCTACGGTTAATCTACCAAAACATGTAGTGACTAACTTGGGTAGCAGTAAACTACTACCCAAGTACATTGGCCCATTTCGTGTATTGCACCGCCTAGGCAATGCATACACGATCGAGTTACCACGTAAGATGCGAACGCATCCCACGTTTTACGTTGGTCGGCTTAAGCCGTACCATCAGTACGCTGCTTCTTCCGATGAAGAACGCCCTTGCGCTCAAGCATCTCGCAGAGAGCCTTGTGATCCCGATGATGGGCATCAACAAGGGTCTGAAGAGCAGCTATCTCATCCCGAGACCGATCAACAATCCCACGATCTACCCTTAGCTCGTCACGAAGAGATGTCAGAGATCTCTCGTTGCTCAAGCTGAGCAAAGGCAAACTCAGCTCGATGCTTCGAGGCAGTGTCCACCATCTGGAGACGCCTATTCCGCTCATGCTCGAGATCTTCGCGTAACCCTTGCGTTACGCGATCAAAGAAGCTCTCGGGAACACACCGATCCACATGATCGTGTGGAGAGCGTCTTTCCTCCTCCTCCACCTCCATTAGAGGACTCTCGCGGTGGCCAGCGCTATCTAGTTGAGCAGCTGTTGAACCACCGCGACGTGAACGGACGTCGGACGAGTTACCTCGTCCGGTGGCGCGGCTATCCCCCGTCCTGGGATTCTTGGGAGCCCCGCTCCCAATTGATGGTTGACGTACTGGGTCTGGTCGAGCAGTACGACGCGGCACATCCTGTGCCGCAGAAGGACCGCCGGAGAAAGTCTTCCCGGCACGGTCGTAAAGGGATTTCAGGTTGTCAATCCCTTCGTACATCTCAGTAGAGACACGTACGCGCCACCACGGGCTGGTAAGGAGGTAAGCCTCCTTAGGTGCTCGTGCAGAGTTGTTCACACAACATGGGCACGAGTCTCCCCAAGAGAGGCAGGGTAATCCTTTCTCCCTTGACAGACGATGCAGCTTATAGCGTGCACCTGTCGGGGTTCGCTTTTCAAACTTATCACGAGCTTTGATAAGTTTGTCGTTCCAAGCGTCACGACCTACATCCTCGAGATTATGGATGTAGGCGTTCCACGCCTGAAGTAGTGAGGGACCATCACGTTTGTGATTCCCACTGTACCATCGATGTCTGAAGAAAGCATCGATGAAGAACTCATGTTCAGCGCGATAGTCTTTCGCGCTGGGGTCAAGGTGATGAATCCTCGACGAATCGAACAATCGTGTTCGATAACGATCACTCGTCGTCGCCGACAAGTGATCCATGACGGATTTAGGAGGCATCCATGCCTTCTTTTCTGGAGCGAGACGCAACACATTGCGGTCCCGCTCTTCCTGCGACGTGCCGACAGAAGTACTGGCACCTCGCTGTGAAGTGGTGTCCATAGGAGAACCGACACCACTATTAGCGCCCGAGTCTCGCGACCTCGAGCGCCTTCGCTTCGGCGATGGTTCATCTGACTCATCAGATGAACCAAAGATGCTGCGACGCAAAGCATCGTCCATGCCACGCTTGGCAGGCGGCTTGGATTCAATTGCCGTCGATACGGATCCGTCATCCGTATCAGGAGAGTACGAGACACCGAGCTCGTACTCTGTGAAGACACGAGTGTCTTCATGACCAGCGCCTGCATCACCAGGTGATACAGGCTGAGTCGATTCAGCAACCGATGGGATATCAGTTGCTGTAGTTTCTGCTTCGGCGTCCGCACAGAGACGTGCAGACGCGCTCTCGGCGGCCTTGCTCGCGCATCGCATGGGCTTGTTTACCATGCGATGAGATGTTGGAAAGTGGACGCGGACCAACAAGTGCAAACCCCGTCCCAAATGATTTGGGACGAGTATCCATTTAGTCAATCAGTCACTAAGGTGACTGATGGTTAAGGGGGTGATGTAACGGGGTGAATCGTTACATAACAATTTATAAGAAATTGTTAATAGAATATAACTATAAGAGTTATATTCTCAGAATATTGTCATAAGGACAATATCCTGTAGCACTTCCAAGTAGTTCCTAATTGGTTGATATAGGCCATTATATCAACCAACGAAGACGCGCCACGACAGACGCACGCAATGAGTGGTGAGCAGATAACTGATTTACACATTTGTATTTAGACATAGTTAGATGAAGATAAATAGTGATTTATTGCAGACATTAACTATTATAAATACAGTTCTACTTTTTACTCTAACCGAGTACTCGCTTCTTCTTACCGTCTTCCTCTGCACGTACGAGTGTACGTGAAGTTACGAGGCACCGCCTTATTCTGTTATCAGAATAAGTAGCTTGTACTGTCACCAGTACAAGCTTCAGGGTGCCCCGTTACAACTCACCCTGCTGTCGGTGATAGTAGCTCCACACCAGTTGTCCAGTGTGTTGCTCCGGTGCTTAGTTGCACAAACATTTTTTTAAGCGACAAACTAAATTTGCGTTCACGCAAGCACCTTCACGGGTGCCGAAAGAATAAATGAATGGAAATTGGAGTAGAATGGCAAAGAAATGCACTGAAACCAATACTTACCAGCTACGACAGGTGTAGAAGCCTGTAGCCCGTTCCAGTAGATCCTAATTGGTTCTGCTGAGGGTTTTTATCCAAAGCAATGGTACCAGGTCAATAAATTGGCCTGTATCTAATCCCATCCACGGACTTTCAAGATTAGCCTAAGATTATTTTGAATGTGGGCAACTGCCTAAGTATCAGCAGTAACACTTGGTAATCCTGGCGATAATGAGCTGTAGCCTCTTCAAGAAGCACTAAAAGCCGACAGCAAATAGTTAGGGTCCTCTAGGACTGGATGAAACCCAGAAATTCGTCTAGTATCAGTCCCGTCTAGCGTCACGATAGCCGCGAGCTGGGACGAGATGATTAGCCGCCCTCCAAAGAGATTAATACTCGTTCGTTAGAATATCGAAATGTACCCACTGTACCTGACTACAACAGAAAGTAATCGTTGCTGCTGATGGCGAACGTATGCGAGCAAAATACTTTTTAAATTGTGGCAGCAACGGAATTTTGAAGTCTGACCACACGCATCAACATCAACGCAGTAAGGTTCTAGTAAATAGGGACTTTTGGGTCTTGGCGGAAACTTTGAGCTGTGCAAATGCTCGAAGCGATCCCGAAGTTTGTTATAATGTAAATCTATCTGTTACGCTTTAAGGCAAATGAAAAAGAGAAACTTGTGCAATTGACCGTCACTTAAGTTAAAATCACGATCGTTGGAGTAACAAAGATGTGCATTAGATTGCGCTGAGGCAGCAAAAGCATTTCATAGTGTCTTGATACTTGCCTAAGCAAAAGGGTCAAAAAATGTAAATTAACAATAACTTAGATAATATATACGTTTAAAAAAGATGACGAATCCATTAACTTTATCTTGATAAACAACGAATTAACTTAATGTAAGTAATAGATTATTGACGAAATGCATAGTAAGATAGATGTATTATGAGGGATGTGCGAGACGCGCGAGGTAGTCGTGGCTTATCCTGCATCCCATTTCCCATAGGATAGAATGCGGGATCCGCATTTTACCGTACCGACAGCCTATCTAAAGAAAGAATTGGACCTTGAATTGCATCAATTATTCAAATTCCAGAGGTTTGATGATACATAATCGGGCCCGACCTTAAAAGGACTTTACTATTACGTTAAGGCCTTGATTTTTCAGATAGTATCATTCTAGACAGGTTCTACTTTATTATAAAACAGTCGCGCACTAATGCTTTTATTAATGCGGACTTGAGGCTGGAAACCTCGTCAGCAGCCGGCCAGAAAAAGTTCTGGGGTGTACATTGTGTATGCAGATCACTTTTCCTTTACGTAGTGACTAGCGAGATTCGTCCGAACACGGTATTATCAGCACATCTAGTTTTTTTCAGCTGGTCCGTCCACTTTACACAGAGATGACCTGCTTTGTAGGGCTATTAAAATAACTGTTTTATGTTTATAGCTAGTCAAAAGATATTTAGTGAAAATATTAGTACAAGTTGCTGAGAAATTTGTTAGTGGAAATAAGGACAAACTTGCTTCAAAGGTTTATATCTCTTTAAGGTCATAGATCCTAAAACCTGATATTCCTTAATTCTAATAAATGCATGTAAACATGATATGCAAAGACGCATTTCTGAAAATAATATCAGTTATAGGAATACCATTCTAATCGATCTTTACCCAAAGAAATAGTATGAAACAGTATACCTCGGTCAGAGAATCCACAAGATTTTCAATCACATTGCCCGTTCTTGGTGTCCCAATATAGTTATCCCAAATTTCCCCATTCCAGAGTGTCACTCCGACACAACAATATATGAGTGGAGAGTGAGGAGCGAGCACAAAAGCAGAGATGTATAATTAAATGCGTAAGTATAGTTAAGGGTAGAGGCTAATACAAAGTGTAAATTTGCACTTAATGTCTTCGGATTCTATTTCGCTCTATGATACCTTCGGTAAAGGAGTTGAATCGCATCGACAAATATACTCCCATACTGGTCAAACTTACTCCTCAACAACTCACTGACATAGTCAGAATTCCTGTGCATCCCGTCTAAGTCTTGAAACATGTAGATCAACAACTTTATACCCTTTTCTCTATAAGCGGGGGTCTGTAGGGCGCTAAAGATGCAGGTACCGAGATGTTTGTCATTGTCGTGAAACCAAACCGACAGAAACATAGCAAGGTCAGGATCATCTTTCGCATCCCTCTTGAACCGCTTCAAAGCTGTATCGTATGCATCAGGGGAAAGATTTGACATCGCAAAGACATTTGCGTCAGATTGGCTTTTAGTAAGTTGACCCGCTTTTTCCGAAGGGAATTTGGCGTCTGCAACGAGAGATCCAATGTTGATGTTTTTCTTGATGAGATACCAGTCAGATACCTTGTGCATACGTGAGAGCAATTCTAGATACGAGGAGAGTCGATCGATTCTGGCGGGACTATCCTTGAAGTTCGCTTTGATGTAGTTGGAGACATAATGCTCATCAGCATCAGTATTCCGGACATGGAGCTTGCTTGGTTCGACAGAAGGCTGGCCTAGCTTCCCCACAAAGTCACCCTTGACGATGTTTTGAGCGTCCGGTTCAGGTATACGGGCTCGGTGTGTGCCTGAATTGACAGGAGACTCGCGAATTTCCGCCATCACAGGTCGGCGAGATAGTCCGACGAGCTGAGAAAATTTGGTCGCGATCGCCTTGAACCAGTCGACCAATGTTTTGAATAAACCGCCCGAGACTTCAGCCCGTCTCTCTAGACCTTGATATGACGCATGGGCACTTGATACACTGTCCGCGGTTGAATATTTCTGAGCTTGATCATCAGACGTTGCGACCACTGGTTTGGTTGGGATTGAACAGCAAGCACGGTTGAGCAGTAGCACTGCACTCACAAGGAGGGCAAAACACGTGGAAAGATGGCATGCCTTGACGGTCAGAACGGTTGCTCTGATGAAGGGCGAGACGAGGAATGAGAAGAACTCGTCGTCTTTCGTGCTTTAATATTTCCGATTGTAAGGACCGTAATATCATCGAGTATGTTTGTTCATCTCTTACAGGAATTTAGCATAGAGGCGTTATAGCCACTGATTCTTGTTGACTTGGCTGTACAATGAAATCAGTTTGGGGACCCTGTCGCCACTTATTTTTATCATTGGTTTACTATGCGATCATAGTGAAGGTTTCTGTGGCCAAGCCATTATCATTTTATTGGCTATAATAAATCAGATAAGGGGCTTTACAGCCACCGATTTTTAAATTACAAAGCTATCACATGGAGTCGGTGTAAGTGCCGTACAGTCATTTAATTTAATAGAACTTTACTTAAAATTATTTTCGCGTCTCTGTGGCCAGCGATTTCGTTTGATCGGCAGTACTAAGAATCAGATTAAGAGTTTGAAGCCACTGGTTTTGAATTGCTCAGTTATTTGATGGAGTCGGTGCGAGTGCCCTGTAGCCACATAGTTTTGGTATCTAAGCTTTACTGTGAGTTTAGAGAGAGGGATTTTCAAGCCAACGATTTTAGATTACTAAGCTATGCTATCGAGTCGGCATGAGTGCCCTTCAGTCGCCTATTTTTATGAAGCTTACTATGAAGTTACTGTGAGGCCTCTGTGGCCAGCGACGATCGTTTCATCGGTTATCAAAGGAATCACACTAAGGATTTCCAGCCAACTGATTTCAGATTACTTAGGTACACGAACGAGCTCGTTTGGGTGCCGTGTCACTACAATAAATTAAACGAATCATCAAATAATTAATTTCCGAAAGCTTTGTAGCCGCTGATTATAGTGCTTTTAATTACACTCCATAAATAAACTCGTGGTGCTGTAAATACTCACTATTATGGAGCTGAACAATATAGTCGGTATCAGGCTTTTTCGCCACCGACTTTGCTACGTAGCCTATACAATAGAACTAGTTTTAGGTAATTGTAGCCATGACGTTTAGACCAACTCGGTCCTACAGTCCTCCCTCCGCTAACATCTAAGTCTCGGTAAACACACTTTCCCATAAGTTATCACTGGCTCAAATTCTGGTGGCGTTTTCCAATACCTCAGCAAAGTCAATAATTAAAGGATTAAACGTGAAAGCTCCGTTAGAACAGCCCACTCCACTTCCACCTCCGAATTCAAATTTGCCCAAAACCAGCAGAATTATAGCCATAAGACCACCAACACAAGTCCACACCTTTCGCTTACAATAAAATCTGCTCCAGGTTGTGCATTAACATCTGAGACATGTAGACATTCTGGTCGTTTGCTGGTGTTGGTCTTTATTGTTGTGAGGAGCAAACCGTAGTTTTATTGGCTATTTTTCCATCAATGGGAATTTAAACTTTATCGAAGAAGAAGACAGAGCTGACACAGAGCTGAAGAGATCCTCGAAGCCGTACAGAAGTAGAATCGAGAAAAAAAGGTTTTTTAGCAGAGAAAGAGTCGTTTGACAGAGACAGAGTCAGTTCCAGACATATTCGCCAAGTCTAAAAAGATCACCATCTTAGGTAGTACCTGTACGCTGTATTATATGTCCCAGGCAACCAACCCACCATGCTGCCTACAAACTACCCCACAGCCTTCAGACTGGCACTTTGCTGTGCCAACATCACACGAAATACCGTCGAAGCTGGGCTTGAATTTGTAACCCACCCCCACATTAGATGCAAATTGTCCCTCTATACACCGATATCCATCTCTATGAATACGTCGACACGGAGTGAGGTGGTCTTGGTTTGACGAGACTGTTGTCCAGGAGTGCCACGTCCAGCTTGAGGGACGCATCCATCGTGTCCATAGAGACAAGGCTTTTGCAGCAGCCCTGACTCCCCAAGTCTCTCGCTTCATGAGGAGCTGCTGTATGAATGGAAGGAATTCGGAACTGACGCAAGGGCGTCGGTGCTAAAAAGACTTGCGAGTTCGATCTCGGCGATGGGACTACTGATGTGAGACGTAAGACATTCAAGGCGTCAGTCAGTCAAGTAGCACCAACCAGCAGGAAGAGTACAAAGCTGCGACTAATGGTCAGATGAGCTCTTTGTGAAAGTTGAACGCTTCAAGCTCGACAAATGAAGGTGGTGGTGGCGGTGGTGGTGGTGGTGGTGACTACCAGATGTTCTGGTTCTATTGTACCGAAAAAAGAGCTGGAAGAGAGCTAAGCTGTACAACGTGCCGCTCGTAGTGGTCGCGATATCGAGAGATCACATCAGTCCAGCAAGCTGGTTCGAATCGACGCTGAAAGAGACTAAAGCGGTCGAAACGTGCAGCGTCTTCCAGCACTGTTCTACCAACTAGACGAACGTTCCTGCTTGTTTCCTGCAATGTGCGTGGTGAATGCTGACCGGCGGGCAATGGTCGTGGTGGTAACGAGACGGTGATGATTGACTGATTGATTGATTACTAGACTATCTTCGGTGCATGTGTTTACCGGCGGTTGTCCCGCAATCGATTCAAGCTGAAGCTGGTATAGTGTCGTGCTGTCATAGCTGTCAAGGAGGCACAGTGGCGACCCCGGCTCTTCAGGTAGGGAAGGTCGTCCTTGACACCTTTGTGTTGTCGTCAGTTGTAGGATATTCGATGGTAGTCGCTACTGCGTAAACAATCCTTTGGATGATGCTACCCTGCTGGCGAACCTACCTCATTCGTCCAAGGGGTTTTACCAGGTCAAGTTTTGGCCGAGCTGCTAGTGCGACCGACAGTTTCGACTGCTTGGCACAATCGTTTTTGGTCTCATCCTATAACAAGCAACTCAGTGTTGTAACGATACGAAGGTTTGTTCCGAGAAGCATTTTTCGATTACGCCTGACGGCCATGGGATGTTTTATTTAGCGTGTCCGTCCAGCCAGATGCGTTCGCTTTCGGCGGCTAACTCAGTCTAGCAAAAGATGTTACAGTACGATATTTTACAGACTAACTCTATCATGTTCAATTACAGTGGTCGATTGCTATAACTGCCACATCGGCTTTTAATAAGAGCGCTCAATCTCCACCAACCATTCTCAAGTATGCTGCATCGTAGTGTCACACGTCTCGCCTGCGGTTTGCGCTCTACGTCGTCGGCCCTCGCACATCCATCGGCACCCAAGCGCTTTGTTCCCACAACGACCCGCTTTCAGTCTCATATCTCGGGCTCCGCATCGCTATTGCTTCAAAAATGGAGATTTGTGGCCGCTATTGCAGTAAGCACGAGTGCTTCGTGTGCTTATTGCTCGACTGGTGCTTCAGTTACGGATACGGTCAATACGAATAGAGCAGTGCCAAAGGTGGTGCTCTATCAGTACGAACCGTGTCCCTATTGCTGCAAGGTGAAGACTGTACTGGACTACCTCAAGCTTCCGTACGACGTGGTGGAAGTCAATCCATTGACCAAGAAGGAGACCAAAGCTGTGACCGAGTATGCCAAGGTGCCAGTTGTCACTATTGGCAATGACGTGGTCGTGGACTCTTCGGCAATTATCACGCGACTGTGGGACCTGGCCGTGCCAGCTAAAAGCTCACAGCTTGAGCATAAAGAGCCGCAGGAGGAGGAAACCCAGTGGTGCCAATGGGTCGACCAGAAGCTCATTGTCTTGACCCCTCCCAATATCTATCGCACGCTGCCGGAGGCGCTGCAGGCTTTCGACTATTGCTTGGCCGCTGGAAACTTCACGTCCATGGAACGTCACTTGTCCAAGTACGTCGGGGCAATGGTGATGTACCTCATTGCCAAGCGGTCGAAGAAGAAATACGGTATTGACGATGAGCGACTGGCGTTGTATGCGGCTCTGAATAGCTGGGTTGATGCGGTTGGTGACAAGCGCCCGTTTCTTGGAGGGCATGAACCGAACAAAGCAGACCTCTCGGTCTTTGGTGTCCTTCGTGCGATGCACGGCCTGGACACGTACAACGACGTGATGCGTGAGACGAAGATCGGGCCGTGGTTTCGATGCATGACGGATAGGGTTGGCTCCAGCTCACGCACTGCAAGCAAGCAACTAGAGAACACGGTCAAGGAGTAAAGAACTTGATAGTAGATAGAGCCAACGAGCAGTTAGGATGCTATACAATTAGACAGCTCACGCGCAAGTCTTGCTGCAAAGGTTGCTCCGTCTATTCAGCAAAGACATCAGCCTTGGTCTTTGTCTTTTGAAGGCGGTGGTAGGCGATGCCCGTACCAGAGATATTGTAGCCCAGTACAGCAGTGTAGTCAGGCTTTTTACAAGCTAGCATTGGCACCAGGTGGCATTGAAAGTCAGCTTCTTGCCCTGTAATGACTGGCGACAATGGATCCAGGTCGACCTTGTGATCCTGACGTTCGCTCAATAGCTGCTCACGAGCCAGCAGCGTCTCAACCCGTTCCGGGTCCACTTCCATTTCAGCGCTAGTACGCGTCGACTGGGCCTCGTTCTCATTATCAGAAGCACTGCCACTCCTTGGGACCGGCGGCTTGCCACACGCCACCTTGGAACGAATCAGTGCGCTCTGCACCAATGCTGAAGTCGGGTCTTCCCAGATACCCTTCTTCCTCTGGCATACAACATGAAACTGCAGCGTATGGAAATGAATCCGCGACAAATGCGCTAACGCCACCGTCACCTCGTGCTTTCCATCGTCCTCCTTCCCCCGTCTGCTTGTCTCAACCGTCTCTCTCGCATCCTTTGCAAACTGAATAATGTCATATATCTCAGCAATCGTCGGTCGAGACGTTGTCGCAGTGCTTTCTTTCCCCGTCACTAAAAAGTGGTGCAGAATAAACAGCTCCTGCTCGTTCAGACCGATAGAATCCACCCATGGCAGCACCAAGCGCACCGTGTCGGAAAACAGCCCAAAGTCCGACACCGCAGCAAACTCGTAATGCGTGGGTGTGTCAACTGCATACAAATTCTGGAACACCCCGGCCAGTGCTTCGAGACGCAGGACCCGTGCACGTACATCTTGCTCAACTTCCATGAGCTGCAAGCCGCCAAAGACGACCAAGTCCGGCTCGAACGTCTCGAGCGTTTGCTCGAACTCTTCAAGCACCGACAGCCGCGCATTGTGCACGTCATGGTTTAAATAATAGCGATTCGCCCGTGGTGACACATGGCCTCGAAAGGCGTCAACACGTCCGTACTCGAGCACCAAGTGCACGTCCTCTTTCTCCTCTCCTTCAATGGCCCTTACAAGCTGAATCATCGGATCGTCAAAGTACTGCTTCATATGGACGCCCATAGCCGCGCCCGAGAGCACAGTGCACCCTTCAGCCGAGGCTCGAGCAGCCATGGTCGCGGCATTGCCGCCCACTTTCCGCTGGACGTCTGGCAGGGCATTAGCTAGTGCTACAATCTCGTGGAACGCAGCGGACGAGTTCATCCTCTGCTCAGCAGCAGCTCCTGAGGAAAAGTAGTAGACGAAACTCTCTTGAAGCTCCTGGAGCGAGTCGATGCGCTCGTGATGGCGCACCGA
The DNA here is from genome assembly GCA_921007115.2 of Peronospora matthiolae. Taxonomy (NCBI): domain Eukaryota; phylum Oomycota; class Peronosporomycetes; order Peronosporales; family Peronosporaceae; genus Peronospora; species Peronospora matthiolae. The sequence continues at coordinate 312,917 of CAKLBY020000193.1, forward strand.
TAAGACCAGAGACGTGGTCGTGTGCTGCGTCTGGTACCTGACGTCCGTACTCAGAAGTGGCTGGCAGCGATGCTTCAGCGCGAAAGTACTGATTTTCCTTCCTTTTCCATCTCAACAAACTACACGAGCGGATCATTCGGCCTTTATCAAGTCCGTTGGCTCTGCCTGTTTGATCCACGCCATTGTCACTTGTGCTTGTTCAATCTTCCGCTGACAAGATGAAGCTCGTCGTCCCTCATCTATCATCGATCCTCCTCACGTCAACATTCTGCATAGTCGCCTCGAGCACGATCACCATGTCCACGTCTCACGATCACTCCGACTCGACGGTCGACTGTTTGACAGAAGGGTGCAACAAAGCGAGAGAGTACTGCGTCGGCACCATTCACGCGTGTCAAGCTGCTGCAAGCGAGACCGAGTGTTACAATGCCACGGCAGTGAAATCCCAAGCAGGGTGCGACGCGGGGTTCAAGTGTATCGACGACTTGTGTCGAGTCGATGCAGATCCGATCGACCACCGAGAGTGCCATATCATCTGTTCTGCCGGCAAGTTCTGTGAAGACGGGACGACGACATGTCGCGGACCACGCTACAAGGGCGAGTGTTTCGATCTCGGGACTGGCTCTTTATAAAGGGGCTGCGACGAGGGATTCTTTTGCTCGTTCAATGAGTGTCTCGATGTTAGTCTCGATGATTAGGAAAAACGTGACGGTTGATAAGCAAACGTTCGAGAGTTCGATCAGGTCAAGCCATACTTCCGAACGAACGAAAAAGACCTAAAACTTCAATGCGAAACCCCTTTTGTCTCCATTCACTCACTCTCTTGTGCAAGCAGGCGAACTGCCTCGGGTATACACAGGTTCCGTCTCATCGATCGGCTTGACTCCACACTGGATTCCAAAGTAGCTGGCCATGGCATGTGTACGCCAGGATCAACATGACGTCCGGAGGAGCTACCGACTGCAATTGTAATGCCCACAGAGTACCTGTCTCGAGATATACCTATTGGAACAGAAAAACCAGCGGCCTTGTTTGTGCCGTGATATCCCGCAGCCAGAACATGAGACCGTGGCTTCCTTGACGAAGCATCGTTACATGTACTGGGTAAGCGCTACCGAACCACGAGTTGGTCGATCCATCATGACCATAAGTGGTGTACGTCTCCGGCTCCTCAACGTGGCTGGTAACGAGAACGGGCTCGCCAATCATACCACAGCTCTCTGCTTGTTCAATCAGAACGCGTCACGAAAAGCTTGGATATACAGAACGAGCAAGATGTTGATGCCGAGATGAAATAGACTGTCACGTTCGTGTTAATACATTGGATACGCATTGTTGTCGTGAACAAAACGACTTGATCGAGGTCACCGCTGCACGCGGAAAGACGACATTTCATAATTGTATCCGTCCTCTTAATCGTCCCACGTTATCAGTACACCTGACGATATTCAGACGTGAGCACGTCCTACAGTGTGTCCTCATTGCCATTGTTCAGGATGTATGCGCAGCAACAATCGGATCGAAACGAGTCACTGTTTCAACAAACATAGTTTAAGAATCCGCACGTCATTCTCGCATACTTCTTAGATAAACAAATCATCGCCCGAAGCGAAGGGGGAAATAAATCGACCAGCCTTTTATAATCCCAGAAACACACATGCTAGGTAGCCCATATTACCGTTCAGCAAAAGACTAGCACAAGGAACGTCGTCGCCCTCTGCTGAGTCATCACAACATCGTTTCTAGGGAACAAACGTGCCACTTGCTGTGGTGAGCCGGATGGAACTACACACTGCCTCAGCTCCTTGTCACCACAGCTTACTCGGAAAAAGCTGAATATTCATTTCTTGAAACCACCCGCGAACAGTTCGTTGTTGTCCAGTGCTCTTTCCGGGACAGCTTCTGTGACAAAGCGTAGCATGCGCCGCACATAGTGGTGCCTTCGACAGCACAGTAAAAGATGACGTTTCAGTCTCGCTATTCATCCCATTTCTTCTCGCCATCGTCGTCATGTCTGGTTCACAATTGTACAAACACGTTGCGTGCACGCCACCCGAACAAAGCGAATCGCTGTAAAGGCTGCAGATCTAATACTATTGAGAAAAAAAAACGCCAGGCAGAGCTCCTTGTAATTACTTGAAAGTGTCACAGCGTGCAACAGGATTGTAAAATATAGCTGTGTGCCTCGACTCAACCAGTCTCCAACTGCAGAAATGTGTCAAATCACTGGCCGATCGACTATTCGTGCCTCGTAATAAAGCTTTGTGGGAAACTGCTTTATCAACTTCCACTTCGCAGTTATCAGCTCTCTCCTTTAAGAGAGGTCGAAGCCTGCATTGGATCGAATAGCATACACCAGCTTCTTGCGCATCGACTTCTTATTGGAGTAAGCTGGTAGCTTGAGCAGATTCATGCACGTTGCACTCGATGGCAGTCGCTCGTCGTCTTCTACGCGCACTTGGTGGATACCGATCTGAGGAACCAATTTTGAAAAGCCAAGCAGAGGTTGACGGGAACAACTCGTGATAAACTTGAGTAGCGCTGCACGGTCTTCATGCGTGAAATCCTCCTTCACGATTTCCCAAAACCATTGGATAACTTTTTGGGACGGGTGATAGCCACCTCCGTATTGAGTGTGCCGCTCCCAGTCATCAACGTCGATGTTCGTGGCAGTGCCACCAATGAGCATCTGCACCTCGGCTGGAGCAAACATTTGAATCCATGACTCCGGAATCAAGTCACGAAAACCCATTAGGAACGCAGCACATTCAATGGATGTCAACACATTCAGCTTGTAGTTCGCCATCAAGTGGATATATCGAATCCGATTCTCGTTCGTAACAGGGACGTTCGAGCCGTCCGGCAAGAGATTTCGTGTCACTACTTTATCCAACTGCACCTCGCTCACGCTGAACGTCAGCGCTAGATCCTCCACATTGCCGTCGTAGTGCTTCAGGCGCATAAGTGATGTGTATAGCTCGGGGTCCAATGAATGCAAGTCGTCAATGTAGTTGAACTTGCCCAAGAGTTTGTTGATAAAAAATGCAGCAAACTGTGGCTCTACGAGAATGTTTTCAAATACAGCTTTCGCCAAGAGTCGCCCCAGAAATCGGTAGCATTCTAATGCTTCTTTGTGCGTTGTCCACAATGAACTTCGCTCTTGAGTTAGGATAAATTAGATGATCATCCGTTTCTATAAAAAAGCCGAACTCTGGTGAGAAAGCATTCTTCGTTAAATCATCTATGAATTCCTTGAACACACCGCCACCATCAATACCTGCCTCCTTGAGCCCTTGCTCGTTGATAAATGTGACCTTGATGCGCGACTTGAGGGCTGCAGGAGACATGACGTCGCACACTTTTCGAAAGAAATCATAACCGTCGCGCAAATTCTCATGGCTTTACATCCGAACCTGCAAAGCCCGTGAAAATTCGTCGCGCGTGTTGCCTGTTTGCGCCTTCGCATCGTCCAGCAACTTTTGAAAAAGCTGGACACGTTCATTGAACGACAAAACTTGCGGAATCGTGACAAGTATCAGCGCTGCACGCGCGTACGGAGAAGACGTTTTCCCATTCATCAGCATGTAGATCGCGTCCGCACCGTGAAGACCATCCTCATTCATCAGGTCAAGGTCCACAACTTTCCTGATCGTAGGCATCAAAGGTCACAAGCACGCGCCATCAGGCATGAAACGACGCCGACAATCCCGATCATAGAGCTGGTTGAACAGCTTAATGGATGTCACAACCACAGCGAATCTCACGAGGTCTCTTTCGTCCATGGTGCCAGTTGGTAGTGCAGTGTTGCCATCAACTATCCAACACGATTCGTAAACAAATTGTTTCAAAAATGTCACCAAGGCTTTGACTTCACACAAACGAAGTGGCCATTGCCCATCGTAAAATGCTTCATCGTCAAGTCCCAAAAGCATGTGAGAATAGACGACGTTAAAAATAAGGAGCATCTGCAATGGCACCGTCGTTGTATCAAGCGAGCACTCTCCGAAAAGCGGCGCCAGGTGCTGGGAAGTGCTGCTTTTGATCGCTGACCTTATCCTCTGCCACATGCTATCGACTAGATTTGTAATGCTTGAGAGAACGGTGGACCTCCACGGACTCTGCTCGACCGTCATCGCACTCAGCAACGCAAGCAAAGCCGGAGGAGGATTCGTAAAGTTAGCCGCTACAGTAAGGACGTGAGACCGCCCTGTTGACAAAATCAAAGTAGCAAGAACGTCGCAAAGCCGGTAAACAGGACTCTTGCCGGACAACACAAGCTCCGGTGTCCCGTTGTTCACACGCAGCAGCACATCGATACACAGCGGAGCAAAATTTGAATGGCAAAGCTTTTGCCACTGCGCACGGACACTAGACTCAGCGACGCCGAGTCCTTCCACGCCGCGCTGCACTTCTTCTTCCAATGCAAAGTCTTGAACGGACAATAAAACACTCGGCACGTTTCCATCATCATCCATGTCATAATCTTCGTTGTTTATAACCGAATCTTGCTCGGAATGCTTTACGTCAAACGCCCATTGCACGAGTGATAAAGTCATCAACTCCGACAGTACGAGCGGAATAACTTCCACGATAGCACCATCAAACGAGCAATGAAACGCGAGTTCTAACACGTTTCCAACACAAATGGCTCGCTCTGACCACGAAAGTGCTGCCACCGTCGAGTCAATGCAAAAATGACGTACTACACGTGCCCAAAAATGTCCCACCATTCGAACCGTTGCATCACGAGAATGACTCTCGATTGACAATGCTGTCTTTGTAATGTAACTCGTAAGTGGACACGTCACTGCTGACGGTGTCAATAACAACTTCTTTGCAAATTGCGACAGCAGACCAGCATCTCGTCCTTGTGCTTCCTCTTCTCTAGCCGCCACTTGCAGCGTTCGGGCAGCAATACGTGCAATGACTTGCACCAACTTGTCGACCTCCACACGTAAATGTTTTTCTTCTGCCTGGACCGTGATACACGCCGTCACTGCATCGAAAACACTGTACCGCCTTGAGATTCCAAGGTGATAACACACGTCTGACAGAACTTTTTGATCGTCAAGTGTCTTGTACGTTGACGCATTTGTCAGCGTGTCTAGCAGCATCAGATAGGGGTTCACTGCCACATGAGCATGTGTATTTGGCGTCTCGACTTCGTCGTGCACGAGTGTATACAAGGCGATTTCGCTCATTTGCGACACTTGGTAGACCCATGTAGTATCTTTTTTTGCCGTCAACCAATTTGTAGCCATGTCGGACGACCCCTTGAGACAGCTGGCAAGCAATAGAAACACCACGTAATCCTGGAGTTTCCGTCCCGTTTGGTCCGTTTCTAATTGCCAAGGCTGTGTTAATTTTGGTTCCGTAGCCATAGTCATCCTTTTTTTACTTGAGCGCGCAAACAAAAACCGTCTCAGAATCAGCTGGAGCTGTTGGATAGACAGCGCTTGATGCTGAATATCAATTGTCAGCATTACCTGTTGAAGTTGATACTCTAGATCGTGCATTACAGCAGCTCGAGCGATTTGGGAAGCCCGGACACGACGGAATTGGGCCTGGATCTTGGTAATCGCAGCTGTGCGTATCTTTATTGCCTGCCGTTCTTCCCTCGCCAATCGATTCGTGCGCAGAAGTTCGTCCTTTGACCCGTCATTTCGACCTTTAAAACTTGATATCGACGTCGTCAGAGGCTTCTTACGACCACTGAGATTCACTTGACGCGGAGCTTTGAAGCTGCCGTCGAACATTCGATTGTTTGTAATCAAAGAGGCGGCAGCTGCGACAAACGACGTTGCTCTCGTCAGGCGGGAGTGAGAGCGGGAGAAGCGAGGCGAGCGAGGGACAAATAAGCGAGATTCGCGGCTGCTATGACGGAATAATGGCGACAGGTTAGAGCGTCTACAGCAGTCAGCATAACTTATTTCCTGTCCAATCAAAAACGTTATTCAGTTATACAGTAGAGTCTCCGTAATTTGTTATCTCTAAGTTAATATTCTCCTCACTTAAAAAGATGTCGAGTCCCATGTTGGGCCCTGGCCAAGAAGTAAATGGATCCCTGTATTTTTATTATTAAAGCCAGAGAAATTTCCGCTATACAAATATATGAATACTGCCAGGGGACCGCTAAAAAACTGCCCAGAGTTTGTTGCTTGAGGGATTTATGCTGAAGGTTGTCCACATAATCCTGCATCTTATGAATCGACTCTAAGAACTCCTCTCCAGTCTCCTGCCGCATCCAGAAAGTCTTGAGCTTTACAAGCATCGATGCAGCTAAAGCATAGGTTTGTTGACGCAGTAAGAGGTTAAAAAAAATCTGTCTATTGCCTTTGACTTGCTCGCTATCTCCTGCCTTACTAGCGATCGTTCTCCTCCAGTCGTTTATTTCGTGCACGTTCTGCACCTATATACCAGCAAAACGGCTGGCGCCAATCGCCAGAATGTCATCTTTCCAACACTTCTCCTCGATTGCGCCTTTGTTCTCTCAACTCTCTCCTTCATCCTGCAACATCATCCATCTTCTACCCGATCTACATAAGCTCGCGCAACGTCTTAGGCTTACTCCAATTCAGTGCCTTCTTGAGCAGGTCCGCGAGCATCTTCTCGGACCTGACGTAGCGCGCTTCAATAATTCCACGTCGAGCGAAATCGCATAAGAACTTGTGGCGGATGTCCACGTGCTTTGCCTTAGCGACGACATTTCATCAGCGATCTGGCTTGTAGCCGCATGGTTGTCGACTTGCATTTGCATGGGCAGCGCTGGCGCAAGCCTGATCTCCATTAGCCTCTCTCGCACCTCTTGCATTTCCCGCGCAATCTCGCTGGCGACCATAAAATCCGCATCCATCGTCGATAGCAACCCTGCTTGCGCGCGCCCCAGCTTACCGGCATACCGTTCAGTAGAAGCATGCCGCCCGTCACCGACTTTTTGTCTGCCCTGTCGCCCGCAAAGTCGGCGTAACTGAACGCGTCAAGTCGCGGCGCTGCGATGTCACCTCGGGAAGGCTTCATCGTAATATTTAGCGTTGCAACCCCCTTGAGATAGCACGCGATGCGCTTCGCCAAACTCCAGTCAAGCACGCGCGGAACGTGCGTCTGTCGTGTCACCTTATGGGCTGCTAAGGCAATGTCCGGGCGCATGTAGCGCGCGAACCAAACGAGCGACCCATCCAGCGACTGCATTTCGCGCACCGTGGTCCCGGAGGCGCATTCGCTGATCCTAGGATCTCCGCGTTGCTTGGCTGCTCGTCTTTGCCATCATCTCCGATCGGTTTTAGCGTCGCATTTGCGTCTGTTAGCCCGTTGTTCCACAGGAGGTAGCCAATTGTCTCCTCCTGGTCCAGGCGATGCCCTTCGTCGTCGCTTAACTTCAGGCACATCCCAAGGAGCTTTCTGACTTGGCCCGGATCCATAATTGATAGCGATGCAAGGCTGACGAAGAAGTGATAGAACGCAGCGGCAGTCGTCCCGGTTGCGAGAATGTCATTTACTATACTCCGAACACTAGCTTTGTCCCTTCACGTTATGATTAGAGGTACTTGTCGCTCTCGCAGCGCCTAAAATCCACGGCCGATAGCTTGGTGTGGAGCAGCTGGGTCCATATCCGTCTGGCTTGCTTGAGACCGTACAGGCTCTTCCGGAGCTCAGGCACGAGCTCTTTCAAGCTTGCAGTGTTTTCGTAGCGTCGCACTAGACACACAAATGCCGAGCGGCAGCTGTACGTAGATCCGCAAGTGCGCCTCTTTGTCCGCCTTGACGTATGCGTTGGGAATGTCGCCATGATTGGCAGGCACCCCCCACGTATCAGCAAGCGCGAGGAAAAACTTTACGGTCGAGGAGTCCATCACTGCTGCGAACGTGAGTCCGTAGTCGACTCCGAGCACTTGATAATTTCCACAGGCCCCGAGTTGCGCCTTGAGCCGCTCCAGAATAGCATTGACAGTTACCTTCGTTTTATGCACCCATTTAGCATGCAGAGCGTTACAACCTGGCGCTCGTCGCATGATTTTCCAAACGTCGTTATCCTGCAGAGACGCAAACATTTTTCATCTCTTTTACCCAGCCGTTTTGATTGTGCTTTGCATGTCCCCGACTTAGTTCTGCAAGTCACGTTCATACGCCGCACTCAAGACGTCCTCGCCAGCTTCTGGCTCCTCCTGACTGAATGCTGCTTGTGCGCGCTTTGTCGCGCCGCGCGTGCCGTGTGCGTGTCGGGATCATGGCTTCTTCGCCTTAATAATTACGTATCTCGACACCGCTAGCGATTCTAGCTCTGGCGCTGTCTCCTCCGCAGCGTCGGCTCAGTCTTCGATTCCCGTTGCACCATGCAGCTGCACGTTCTGAGTCTCAGTCAGCGTGTCGATTCCTTTGACGTGCTGGGGGACGCTTACCTTGCCTTCTTTCCTCATCCAGACCATGTACCCTATAGCCTCGTCGCTAATCCCGATGATAGTCCCGATCTGCGATCGCTGCGCCACCAATTTCTTGCGCGGGTCGCGGTAGACGTAGCATTGCTACCCGTAAAAGAATATCTGCAGCAATTCAGGCGCGGTTCTCGTCAGCATTTTGAGCGGCGACACACGCTTCGTTTTGAGCGCGTCGGGCTCGTGCTAAGCACGTACACTGCATGCAACACAGCGTCGACTTAGAATTTGAGCGGCAGCGCGCACGCTAACATCATGCTTCGCGCGAGGCTTAGAATTAAGCAGTGCATACGCATTGCCTTCCATCTCGACGCTTAATTCCTTGCCTCCAACATCTGCCGCGCCATTTTGGTGCGCTTGAAGAAAGGTTCCACGTCGGCGCACTCGCCGCCGCCGTCGGTGCGTGCTCGTGGTCCTACAGTCAATTCTCTTCTGAAAGTGAGTCAGGAACGCCTCGAATTGCTTCGTTGAAGCGTACTTCGTCCACGCGAAATATAATACTGCAGTAGTTGCTCTTGTGATCGACTTCGTTGATTAAACATCGATTCTTGAATGGGTCTTGAGGTGTCATCGGTTTTTTAGGTCTAAATAGATCACGCTGCCGATGCGTTCCATCGGCGCGTTCTCGCCGCTACATTGCTGCGACTGCGCGTTGCGCGTCTGCTTTACCTCCACGTATGACACGCACGCCATGCGCCTGTGGCTCGTGAGACAAATGCCGGACGCCGGGTCGCGCGCCATCCGCTCGATGGTGTCAAATGCCAATTCTACGGACCGCTGGTTTCTGACGCAGAATGCCCTCTTAGACGTCGATTGCGACGTCTTTCGCTGCGCCTGACTCAACTGCCGCCATAATGGAGCCGCTAGCTCCCACATGTCGCTTAGTTGTCATGGTCTGCACGTACAACACGTTTTATTCCATTGCCACTTCAAAAGCGACAGCGCCGTCACTGTGCCGGGCGATCGAGCGCTTCTCTTCGTCACACACGAGCACGAACCCTTTACGCTTTAGTTTCCCGTAGAATACGATATGCTTTGGCAGGCTCGGCGTCAGGTGGATGTTGATTAGCGTCACGGATGCCGCTGCGCCATTCGCGATGATGTTCGGTCGCACTCTGCCGCATTTCATAAGCTGGAGCGACACGCCGACCGCAGGCAATCTCGTCGTTGCACAGTCTCGACTCGACTAGCTGTTTCGTGTAAAAATTGAAGTAGCAGCTAGTACCTCTGTCGAGGATCCAGCCTCTTCGATTGGTCTTGGCGGCGTCGGCGTCGCCAACTGCGAAACACAAACTCGCTCGTCTTCTTACCGCGGCTTTGCCTCCTCGAGCGCGCAAGCTTTTTGCTTCGCGTAGATTGCGATCCGATGGCCCCTCCATCGTAATCATACTGCTTTGTCGGCGCGGGCTGCGATCTGCTGCCTCCTACGCCTTTGTTGGGCATCTCAGTCATCGCGAGCAGCATCCCGCGCCTCGAACTGCTTTCACCCTGATCCTCGTCCACCGCAGCGTCCTTAGCGCGGCAGTTTTGCTGCACGTGCCCGACTTTTTCGCAACTAAAGCAGGTTTGGTCCTCCGATCGCGCGTCAATGTGCGCTGCGACGACTGCGCGAACTGCGCTAGCTCCTCCGTGTGCCACAGGAAGTCGGATCGTGTGGGGTCGCACTTGGCCCTCATTAAGTTTATGAGCTCGGGCGACGCGTGATGGACGATGTTGTCTAGGACGAGCGAGTCCGCTCAATCGAGCACGTCGCTTACGCCGACCATGTTGGGGAAATGCTCCTACCAAAATGGCTTTGCCTCTTTATTTATCATGAAGAGCTTCATCACTTGGATAGCCATAAATTGTTTTTTAAAACGTCGTTAGCATCTGACACATGACTTAGTCGAGCGTTGGTTGTTGCAACCATAACATGCCCACTTGCTTGTGGAAGTAGAATTCCGCTGTCCCCGACGTAAATTGGCCTAGCAGATCGACCTTCACGTCTTTCGAACAGAGGAAGCCTTATGAAGACTCGGAGAGCTTGATCGCGCTCAAGAACAAACGTTCCCAGTCGAAAAATTACCACCCAGCCCTCGGCAGAGCTCGGTTCCGTCGAATTTTCGGATCGGCAACTGTTGCTGGCTCGCAGTTGGTGTCGAGATGTAGTCCATCACTCCTGCTTGCTGCTGGGTCCTGAAACTGGTGCTGCTTGCAATGGTACTGGTATCTCGGGTGGCGCTTATCCGCGCGGTGGTGCCAGGGACGCAAACATTGACACGCCATCGTCTGGCGCTGGTGCTCGCGCCGGGAAAGCTGCTGGCTTCTGCTCCGGCGACCCAAACACGTCGATGGTCATTGGTCGATCGCGCATTTTGCGCCAAGGGCGGAAGTGAAAATGCAATTTTCGACAGCGCCTAGAATCAGCTCATCTTCGTCGCGGACGCGCTGCGACGACTCAAGCTTCGTTAGGCGCTCCGCCAAGCCGACGAGGGTGGTGAGGATCTTATCGTCAGTATCCTCGCTCCTTTTGCGAGCGAGCGAGACTTCGACAACTGCGGGCGCTTGAACCATCGGTGGGACCCGCGCTAGCATCCGCGTCGAAGCGCGAGTCGCGCGACGCCACCTAACGTCTTCGTAGTTGCGTCTGTGGCTTCAACCATTGGGCTTAAAACCTCTAGCAAAACTTGTATTACTACCTTGTCCTACCACGCAAATACGATCTTACGACAAGTGATGGTTAAAAGTTAGAAAAAAAACATTTCTGTCGAATAGATGATGTAAAGAAAACGGTATGTAACCGGTACTAGTCCAGTCAAAACGAAACTTTTACCTTGTTATCCTCGTCGATTTAAAAACCAAAAACGCCATCTGTTGGTCCGATCGCGCGTTCGTGTATTTCCATCCGTAGTCTACTAAACTCATGTGTGAGAAACCTATTCTTGCGATTATCCATTGTGTTATCTGACGATACACTCTACACCAAAACCCAGTCAATTCGTCTATTTGTGTTGTTTCTCCCTAAATTCTAATTTAAGGACCGAGTCCGCCCTACCAGTCGCTCCAAAATATCCAACTATCTCCCACTTTTATTCGTATTAAGAGCTTTTTCGGTAGTGAGTATAGCTTAATCATTCGTGTATTAGTGAGAGAACATTCTCACATTCTCTATAACCTAGATTCCAAAAACTTCACAGTATTCAGTATAACTGTACAGAAAAAGATTTTTCGGCTTAACGTAACTGGTAAAGTTGTGGTAGCCTTGGTTTGTTTTATTGGTCCTTAAAGAGGCTCAACTGCATAATGCAGCTAGTGCCGTTTTGGACCACGTCGCCGAACTCATATTATCGTTTTTTTTCAAATAAATGGAGCCAATGACATGCAACTAATCTTCGCCAATGACCAGATTGATCTCAAAACCCTGAGCCAGTGACGTGCAGCCAAAACAATTATCTTGGGTGTCACAGAACTACAAAACGTAGGTGGAAACGATAGAACAAATGTTCGAGTGATCCCCGAGCTATTTCGCTGCCGTGGTGCCGTTTTATGAGTACATTAGATTCAACTTTATTTAATATGGCTGGGACCACCAAATCTTAATTAAAATAAAAGACTAAATTTAAAGAGAGTTAAGGGGGATGATTTAAAGCGAAGGATGCTACACATTTGAGCAAAAAGGACGATAGCGTGGCCACACCACCCGTCCCTTTTAGGTATGCTGCAGTGATAACTGCATAGCTCAAGACTTTCTGGATTGGGCAGGAGACTGGAGAGGAGTTCTTAGAGTCGATTCAGAAGATGCAGGATTAGGTGGACAACCTTCAGCATAAATCCCTCAAGCAACAAACTCTGGGCAGTTTTTTAGCGGTCCCCTGGCAGTATTCATATATTTGTATAGCGGAAATTTCTCTGGCTTTAATAATAAAAATACAGGGATCCATTTACTTCTTGGCCAGGGCCCAACATGGGACTCGACATTCTTTTTAAGTGAGGAGAATATTAACTTAGAGATAACAAATTACGGAGACTCTACTGTATAACTGAATAAATTTTTTGATTGGACAGGAAATAAGTTATACTGACTGCTGTAGACGCTCTAACCTGTCGCCATTATTCCGTCATAGCAGCCGCGAATCTCGCTTGATTATCCCTCGCTCGCCTCGCTTCTCCCGCTCTCTCCCCCGCCTAACGAGATACTATCGATTTGTGATGCTTGGTTTTTACTTGTGCAACGGTAGTTAGATGTAAAAGTAGATTCTATATAGCAGTAATCATCTCCTGTTTTTAATAATACAACATGCATCGCAACTGCACTGCGACTTGACCATGTACCTGCCTGATGGTGTCCGTCTTTCCTCCTTTTCTCGTACGTCAGTCACACATTTCAAACGCATCGTCTTGTGCCAACCGTCATGTTGTCAGCTCGCTGTCCCATCTGTCAAGTCATCGCCCTGTCTCTTCCTGTCCCATCTGTCCGATCGTCTCCTCGTGATCTCACAAGTCATCTGGTCGGACCTCGGCCAATCAGGTAAGACCTTCACATGGTATATGCCTTGAACCTGAAAACTGCCAGACGTGACAGTTACTAACACTTAAACTCATTGTCAGTCTGTGCGGCCCTCAACTTTAACATTGTTCCCATTTTTTCCATCCATGGTGCCGGTAGCGCTTTTGCCAGTGTGTCCGCCACCATGTCCTGTGACTTGACAAATCTCGGGACCACAAATTTTGCTTTCGGATTATGGCAGATAAATTTGAACCGCGTATCCACGTGCTTGGCGCTTGACCTACTCATTCCGGCTCAAGAAGCTTTGTAGCTGCTTAATCGTCGATCCACATTGGCGTGGGCGTACGCACACGCAACTGAAGTTCGTTTAGCAGCTTTATCATGCCTAGAAGCTCTCGTCAGGCCTACGACGCTGAGATGAATTCAGCCTTCATCGTACTCATCAATACCCCTCTGACTTCTTGCGCAACCGTAGCACAACAGCACCATCCTTAGTTAGTACAAACCCCGACACGGACTTACGGTCCACCTTGTCGGCACCAAAATAGGCATCGCTCCAACACTCGATCCGCACGTCCTCCGCTGTTTGTTCAACAGTATTTAGTTGCAAGTTTTTGTCCTTCGGCATCTTCAAGAATTTTATATTACGCTTGACTGTCTTTCAGTCCTTGGAAGCAGGCTTGTGCGTATGCCTCGTGGCCTTGTGGTATGTAAAGCATTTGTCTGGAGGTGTACATTTTGCAAAATATAGCAAACTTCCCACCAGCGATTGAAACGACTTCATGCTTGATTCACCGCTTGCGCTTCTTGCAGGAAGGCAGTCCAGATCACTCTAACATTCCAAATTGCACTCGTTTCCATTCGGAGTCCGCACTCCGTTTGCTGACCCCATCCCAAACCCCTTAAGCAACAGGTCGATCGTGACCTCTTGATCTATAAATAATTTATTGAGTAGTCCAATTAAATTTGTAATTCAAGAAACTTGTTCACAACCCCGAGGTCCTGTATAGAAAAGAACTCATCTCAAAAAAAATTTCCGCAGCTCTTTATGCGATGCCTGTGACCAAAAGATAATCCGCGTAGACACCGATCACTGTACATGTATCGCCCTTGTAATTGTAGTACAGGCACATGTCCGTCGTGCATTGCTGACTATACCTGGTCGCAGCTAAAAAAGCATTTACTTCATAGATTCTCAACCTGCTTCATTCCAATAAGTAATTTATATAACAGCAGTGCCGCATCACTTGATGACCTTGCCCCCTGGGTTTCCAGCTCTTTTTAAAAAGTCATTCGTTTTGGCACCTTCAAATATTTTTTAAAGACTCCTCCTTTGCCGCTTTGACATACAAATTAGGTAAGTCACCATGGAATGCTGTGACAGTCCATCGTCTAGAGAGCACCAGATCAACTTAAACGTTCCAAAGTCCTGACAACCGTGAGCGCTAGAGGATAATCCACTCCAAAGGCTTGATCTCTTCCACAAACAACCAGACGAGCCTTGTACTGATCAATGTCTCCTTTGGCATCGGTCTTGGTCTTGTAAACTCACTTGTTGTGTAGAACGTTCGCACCTATAGGTGGCACCAAAATTTCCCAAACGTCATTCGATCTCAAGGCGTCTAGTTCTTCGGTCATGGCAATCTTACACTACTCTCGATGGTCGCTCTTGACTGCATACCCATAGTGCTTGGGTCTTGCACTGTATCTGCATTTACCACATCGAATGGCTCAGCACGACTTGAAGTCGAAGTTCCGCTATTCTGTTTCTTGCTAGTCGACCTTGTGCCATGTCGCTTTCTTGTCCATTCGGACCATCCTCCGTTACGGCTCCTGTTATAGCGTTTTTATACACTTAATTGCACTTGAATATCCCGCTGACCATCGTTATTAATCTGCCCCTGAAGGTTGGCCGATATGAAGTTTGATATAGCTTCCGCCGGACCTTTGGTGTTAAGCACATGTGCGTTGCCACAATAATCTTTTCCTTCGGGATAAACACCTTGTACCCTTTCGTCTCATTCCTTATGCTAATTAAAATGGCCGCCTTACCGCGCTCTACAAGCGACTTGTTTTTGAAGTTGACGTGGGCCGTGCATGCCGGACCAAACACCACGATGTCGTTTTGCATGGGTACCTTCATTGTAAAAAAAATCCATGGGTGCCACCAGGATTCGACTTAGTTTGATTTCCGGTATGCATAAAAGCCGTGTATTCAGCGGCATCCCCCAGAAATGTTTTGGTAATTTACAACAAACATCATGCTTCGTAACACATTTATGTTGGTACGATTCATTCGCTCAGCCTTGCCATTGCTAGCTTGTTTCCTAACTCCACTCTCTTGACGTGATACTCCCGCAGTCTTGCAAAACACATCCAATGTCTTGTATTCGCCTTTACTGTCTGTGTGTAGGACGTAGATCTTGATACTAAACTCACGTTCAAAGCTTGCTTGGAAATGTTCACATTTAAGTGCCACGACGTCTTTTGACTAGCCAAAATTACACGGCAAAGGTTCGAACGATGATCAATTAAAAAGACCCGATAGAGACTTTCTAGACGATTTCGTGGTTTCATCAGAACTTTGAGGTCGGTAAAGATTACCCCACCTATTACATCGATTGATGAGAAATTCCCCGTGTCTTTCTTAGACTGCTTTCCCTTGACTTTTTCATCTTGACCACACGCCATGCAATTCGAGCTTGTACTGTCCTTCAAATTTCTAGCAGAAGCGAAGTCTTTGACCATCTTGATGATCGCTTCGAAACATAGATGTATCAGCCGGCGATTTGAGTATATTTAGGTACCACTTTGAACATCCGAATCGGATTCAAATTCAGGTGAATTGAGTACAGACAATATTGTCTTTTGTGATGCACTTGAGGTTGTGTTGTCACCGTCCATAACCTTGATAATTAATACGTTGTTGTAGCGGTCAACGTCCACAGCTGGTGCACCTCCGAACCCGAAGGTCAGCTCACGCCTCCCTCCTGGATATTCGAGTACGCATCCTTTATACTCGAGCTTACCATAAAAAATATTATTACGCTCGAGGCTCGCGGCGTTCTGAACATCGAGAAGCCGTATTGTATTTACGACACCAACTGCAACAACTTTAATGTCTTCATTTCCTCTCACCGTCACACGTAGCGCACGTCCATCGGTGACCGCCGTCAAGTATTCGCTATGACGTTCTTTCGGGACTTCCAGCAGACTTAGGTTGTTGACTAAATTCTGCTCGACCTGCTTTCAAGATCCAATGGCTGTCTTGTAAACCAACACCATTACCTATTGCAAAGATGAAGTCTGTCTTTGGAGCCTTCTTAGTTGAACAAGGGTACCTTGATCTAATTTCTACGAATTTGCCACGCTTGTAGCACGTTCGCTTTTCACCTTTAGTGAAATTGTCATCGCCTTTGCCTTGATCTTGTCTTTAGGTTCTTTTCTTGGTTTGAAAGCATTATCCACATCCCACACCAAGTTTTTTGCATAGGTGTCAATTTCGGTTAACTGCGCTAAGTGTGCTAACTTTTTAGCATGGCGTAAGAAATTAATGCGATACATGTGTAGCCTGGAAACATAGATGCACGCATATGCTGGTCCGCGTAGTGGACGATGTTGTCGAGTACCAGGCTGTCCTCTCCTCCGCACGCATCGCTTGCGGCCGTCAGACACAGGAAGTGGTCCGTTCAAATTATGTGAATTTCCTTTAACGCCTTGAACAGCTTCATAATTGAAAAAGTTAGATTTTGGGTTCAAAAGTCTGCAGCAACCTTTCAGACGATGCCCCATGGCTTAATTTTTAGACCTTTTAATTTCAACCTGCCGACGATAGTACGTCTGCGTCTTGCCGGCCAGGTATTTCCTCAAGACTTCGACCTTAGCATCCTCTAGCCATTCGTATCCACACGCACGATTTGCAAACCCGACTTGAGGAACAAGTTATTTGCCACGTTTAAGGAACCTACTACCATGTACGTAATAGAGTTCTTTTTCGTCAAAGGGTTACAACGCCAGCTTTCGATGTTGCGCGTCCGGCATGTTTGCAACCTGTGGCCCAGGATAAAAGTACATCTTGTTCGGCATGACTCCACCGGGAATGCATCCCGATTGCACCTCCTGCCTGTGGTGCACAGGTTCAGAAATTGGTCCCATGTTGAAGTTTGCTTCAACATGACCCGCCAGTTGCCCATCAACATTCGCTTGATTCAGGCGTCTTGCCCCAAAGTAAGTCGCTGGAGACACGTTTAAGGTTTTCTTGGGAGGATGGGTACGCTTTAAAGCCCGAAGGCTCATCCTTGCTACCACTCCCGGAGCCGATCCTGAAGGTTGACTCCGGTGACCCCTTTTGGTCCTTGCTGAATTGCTCCTTCCGAATGAACTCCATCCTATTTTATTCGATCGAAAAGACCCCCGAGCATAGCCTGCACGTAGTCCATCGCCCCTGCGGGCGCTACCGACTTTCTTTAAAACGTGGTTATCGATCTTAGCATGACCGTCGGCACAACGGCGGGTCCAGCTTGATCAGCTGCTTGGGCTTTGCGTTTGCTTGGTCGCACAACCAGTAGGTTCGTGATGCTTGGCTTGCACTTGTGCAACGGTAGTTAGATGTAAAAATAGATTCTATATAGCAGTAATCATCTCCTGTTTTTAATAATACAACATGCATCGCAACTGCACTGCGACTTGACCATGTAACTGCCTGATGGTGTCCGTCTTTCCTCCTTTTCTCGTACGTCAGTCACACATTTCAAACGCATCGTCTTGTGCCAACCGTCATGTTGTCAGCTCGCTGTCCCATCTGTCAAGTCATCGCCCTGTCTCTTCCTGTCCCATCTGTCCGATCATCTCCTCGTGATCCCACAAGTCATCTGGTCAGACCTCGGCCAATCAGGTAAGACCTTCACATGGTATATGCCTTGAACCTGAAAACTGCCAGACGTGACAGTTACTAACACTCAACGTCGTTTGTCGCATCTTCCGCCTCTTTAATAACAGAAAAATCGGCAACTGCAAATGTAACGAGGTAGCCTGTTTCATGAAATTGACATTTAACGGTGTCAACAGGAACTTGTCTAGCATGACAATATTTTACCAATACTATCCGAGATAAATAACATTGAAGGAGTGTTATCCCTTTTTGAATAATATTCATGCGCTGCTCAACAATTGGTTGATATAAGACATACTAACCATGGATTACCACCAAACGCTGCTAGTCGCGCGCAATGAGTGGTGAGCAGGTTGTCGTCATACGACGGCGTAGTTTAATATAGTTGGATAAAAACTGAAGTTACATTGATAGCATAACCGTATTAAATACAGTCTCTTTTTACCCTTTACTCAACATAGTCGTTTGAGTAGATTAGCTACCTCTGCACGAACTAGTGTACGTGAAGTTTCGTAACACCCGGACAAGGGGTGCCTAGTTACACCTGGTAGCACTTCGTAGTCCGTCCAAGGACTACTCAGTGTCCGCCAAACATGAACATGTTGGACGTAGAATACGACAGCTTTCACGTCACACGTGAAGGCTACTCCCATCTGAGTGATTCAAAGTGGGAGGTAGTCGGCCGCATGAGTGTGCTCATGGGCGAAACCGTCATCAGTGGCATGTTGGATTCTCTAAGCAGATACCAGCAACATGCTGCTATCATCAAGTTCCTGCAAGGGGAACTTGCAGTCGAAAAACAGAAAATAGCCTTGCTACAGCAGCAAGGCTCTCATAAGTCGATGGGTGGGCCGACGCACATGTGTCGACGCAAAAACTTTGAAGAAAGATATCTCAAGGTACAAGGGAACCGATGAAGATTCCCTTTTGAGATGGTTCGTCGAGCTTAACGATGCCATCAGGGCCCGTAACATCGAGGGTGACGGGATGAAAGTCACCTTCGCCCTGTCAAATTTGACGGGACGAGCAAAGACTTGGGCCTGAGGGCTCAAGCTTCACGACCCAAACGTGTTTGAGTCGTTGGACCTCTTAAAGTCTCGGCTTAAAGAGATGTTTGAGCCGCCGAGAGCCGAGTTCAGAGCACACTCTGCACTCTTGAGGCTAAAACAAGGTAGGCGTGACGTGCACGCTAACTCATAGCACCTGCGCTACCATGCGAGTAGCTTCACGGAGAACCCTGTTGATGAGCACACACTCATCAAAGTGTTCATCTATGGCCTTGTAGATGGACCGGTGAAGACCTACATGTTCCGAGAGGACTTTCATACGCCAAAATAGGCGATAGCGTACGTGTAACAAGAAGACTTCAGCCTGAGACATTCTCAGGCTGACTCGTCAAACTATCGTCCGACCAGACGACAGGAAAAAGGAAATCCCGAACCGATGGACATCTGTTATATCGAGAGCGAGAACTCTCGCTCTCTGAGTCACAAGCAATCGGCAAGATGCCATTGCTGTCAGAAGATCGTAAATTACGCTCATGAGTGTAGTATCCCAAGCACCGCAACACGTCCGAATATAGGACGTGATGAACGCTGTTGGCCAAGGAAAGGTCCAAGGCGCGGGTCCTACAATGTCGCTAAGCCGCGACAGCAAGTCGGACCGTCAGAAACGGACAGGGTCAGTAGGGGTGGAGCAACCTACTGATACAGCAATATGAAGAAAATTTGCAGGACTTTTGACGAAGATTGCTCCCAACAAATGGTATCTGTGTGTTACTGCCCTTAGTGATGAGGAGTCTCTCATTACTTTGAAGATCGAAGTGACAAGTAAAATGTCACTTCGCGCCCTAGTTGACTGTGAGGCGTCGAACAGTTTTATTCGACGCTAGTCGCTAAGGGATAGTAATTTTAACTATGTTGAGCGAGAGATCCCTCCAACGAGGATGACGGTGTGCCTTGCTACAGGTGCATCCGTAACAGTGAACAAGCGTGCAGTGGAAATTCACTGCACGCTACAAAGGAAAGCAGTACGATAATGAATGAATCGTACTGGATCTGGATGACAAATTTGATTTCATCCTTGTTCTGCCGTGGCTTATAAAATACCAGCCATGGGTTAGCCGGTAGCATCGATCCGTGAAGATGCCTGCCGAATTTTTCATCGGATGGCCGTCTGATGAACGCCTTGGAGCTTCCACAAGCTTGTGATAGTACTACGAGTGAGTGCGATGGCCTCACTTGTGGTACGGTCGTTAGTACGATTGCACAAGATCACAGTGTAGAAGGTCACTGCACTGTGGAACCAGCTTCCGGCACCTGTTTAGAGACACAGGCTGCGCCGAAGGTTTACCACTCGAAGAGATTAAGTGGACTGGAACACGGGTGCACACCAAGAAGGGTGCATACGTGAAGAGAGATTAGTGTTGTTCAGGATGGACAACAAGCTAAAGCGAGATCGACTATCAGAGAGTCGATCGTAGAGCAAGCCTGCTCGACTGAAAGAGAGTCTATCAAAGAGGACGTGACCGTGATAATACACGCATAGTCAGTACACGTATTGGACGAAAGTACTAGCTTTCCTGAGAATGATAACCGCCGAGAAAGATACGTTGAGGGTGTGGAAACTTAACCACCTGTGGGTGTGTTTTACCAGAAAATCACCAAGACAGTGAATGTTATGGTGAATGACGAATTAAGTGTAGACGCTTATGCACTTGATCTGGTAACACCTCCTAAGTCAGCTTTGGAGGTAGTCAAGTTGCCAACACTATAATCTAAAAGATTTTTGCAAGATCTGTGTAGTGACACGATCAAGCAGATCTTCGTACTCGTCACAGAGGGCGAGCACGTCGCCGATTTTCGGTCGGCAGAAGTGTTCCCTAAAAATGACCGGGTCCTGAGTGACTCATCGATGGATGCGAGTGGCCTTGATGAGAAGACTCGGATTGAGCGATAATCGTCTCAATCTTGAGGGTGCTTTAAGGCAAATTCTATGAGTAAGGATTTGCTCATATTCAGGGAAGTATTACCGGAATACGTGCCATGCGAGCTGCCCAAGGACAAAGGCACTCGGCATGAGATCGAGCTGAAACCTGGTTCGAAATACTGTGTCATGAAGCAGTGGCGACTGCCTCGTGAAAAGGTAGAAGCGATCGACAAATCCTTTGCCAATCGTTTAGCTACTGGTCATGTGAGGGAATCAACATCCCCTCACAGCTCTCCGACCTTCTGTGTGCGAAGGGCCACAGGAGGGTGGCGGATCGTGCACGCGTTCAACAAAATGAAAACTCCAACAGTACCGGCTCAGCCGATCCCAAGAAAGGATGTCATCATAGATGGTATGGCAAAGAGTACCATCTTTTCGTCCAGGGATGTGATGGATGGATTCTATTAAATCCTCATGCGGGAACGGATATACCCTACACAGCAGTGAGCGCCCCCAGTGGTATGTTCTGGGAGCGGCAAGTGATGCCACAGGGGCTAAGTAACGCCCCCGCAACGTTCAACAGATGTGTTACGAATCTGTTGCGATCGGTGCGCGTCTTCGCATCGAGCTACTTTGACGAAGTCTTCTTCCACGGCCGGGCTGAGGATAGAACGACAGACGTGGGGGTTCATAGAATCCACGTCCGGAAGGTTCTTACTCTAATGCGAGAGCATGAGTTTTTCGTGAGATCTCAAAAAGCGTGTACTCGCAGCGAACAAAAAACCACTTCTTGGTTGCATCGTAGTTAAAAACGGTGCACGCCCTGATCCGAAAAAAACAAGGCGATTAGCGACTGGCCTGTATCAGTCGACGTCAAGGGACTTCGAAGGTTCCTTGGCTGGGCGGCGTACTTGCACAAATACTCGCGCAACTACGCCAAGATGACCGTACATCTCTTTCGCCCTTTAAAAAAAAACGAGAGGTGGTCATGGAGCGCTGAGTGTCAGCACTCTTTTAAAGGCATCAAGATGTGCTTGATACAATCGCCTGTGTTGGCGATTGCAGACCAGGATAGACCATTTCATGTATTCTTTGACACCAGCGTTTTTTTCGATCGGCTGAGCGATAATGCAGTACGACTCAGGCGGCGTTGAGCGCGTCGCCTGTTATCAATCGCGTCAGCTTTAAGTAGATGAGCGCAATGATCCGGTGCATGGCAAGGAACCCTTTGCCGTGAAATATGCACTGGCCAAGTTTGGGGTCTTATCACAGGAGATAGACCCTTTATCGTTTATGCCGACCATGCGTCGTTACGCAAGGCCGTAAACATTTCTCACCTCTTGCAACGAATGGCGAGATGTCTGTCTATATTCGCGTAGTACACTTTCTCCGTCGAGTCTAAACCAGGACGACTTAATGTCGTCGCTGATGCTCTTTCACGTCGGCCCGATTTGGAGCCGACTGGTCAACCTAGCAGTCCGGGTGATCCCACTGTAGCAACACTAACAGTGAGTGTTCCTTCATCCAATCCACTCGGCGACGTGCAAAGAGCATACGCAGGAGATAAGTCTCTTCTGCAATTGATGTGTTACGTATCCAATCTGTGCAGTCAAGCTTTGAAAGCTTGTTGTCTCAATACCGCTCTCCAACCGAACGGTGTTCTGTTCGTGATGGACTGCTGTACTATACAGCAGTCAACGGCGACACACCTCATTTCGTTTATCCCGCTCATAATAATTTGCGATTGCGCATCATGCATAAGTGTCACGATGCCCCAAAAAGCGGTAGGGAAAAGACTAACTTGAAGGTGAGTCGTGAATTCTACTGGTCCCGCCTGTATGAGTTTGTGCGCAAATGCATTCGAGCTTCCGAAGTTTGTCAACGGGTAAAGCCTAGACCTTCATCCTGCGCATCCTTGCAGCCTCTTCCGATTCCCGCAGAGTGTTTGGAGTCCGTATGGATGGACTCCGTATTCGGGTTTGTTTGAAGACGCTCACAAGAATACTTGTATTCTATTGTTTGTTGAACGGTTCAGCAGGATGATACATCTTGTTGCTGTGCCGGATTATATTACAGCCCAGAGCTGTGCTCGTGTCTTCATATATGTGATCCTTTAACTTGTGGGTTACCCCGTGAACTCGTGTCCGATAGGGACCCCCGCTTTACGGCGCAGTTCTGGCAATCCGTGTTCCGTTCACTTGGAACACGTTTGACGATGTCAAGTTCTGACCATCCGGAAACAGATGGTCAGACGGAACGCGTCAACCGCGTCCTCGAAGATATACTTCGAGGGTACGTCCACCCGTTAACGAGCTGGAGTGGGTTCTTGCCAATGGTAGAGCTTGCCATCAACAACTCGGTGCATGCGACGACAACACACGCACCGTTCTTCGTGAATGGCGTAGGCCACGTTTACCCGCCTTCTTAGAGTGTGACTCCAGTTCAAGGGGTGGTGGACTCGCTCGAACAAAAACCGATCTGGTCCTTGATCATCAATCGTCGACGATGGTGTCGACGTCATGGGTGCCGATGTCGATGCGATCGATATCGATGATGATGATGACGACGATGCTGGTACATTCAGCATCGCCAATGACTGCCAAATTGAGGACGATGACACCCTCACAATTGAAAACAACGTTCTTTCAACAGTGCAAACGAAGCGCACTACTTTTGACAAGGATAAATCAGCAGAGGAATTTCTGCTGACTCGCGAGGCGGTTGTCCGCTTCATTCAAGATTCTCTTGCAGATGCACTAGACAGACAGAAACGAAATGCAGACAAGCATGGAAGAGAAATGTTCTTTCATTTGATGTAGGACACCTAGTTTTACTTTCTACAGTAAATCTCTTGAAACACGCAGTGACAAATGTGATCAGCAGTAAATTACTGCCCAAGTACATCGGTCCATGTCGTATTTTGCGCCAAATATGCAACGCATACACTATCGAACTGCTTTGTAGGAATTGTACGCATCCTACATGTTACGTTGACCGTCTCCGCCCGTACTATCAGTACGGTTCCGTTTCGAGTGGCAAAGAACATCTACGCGGTCGAAAGCCGAGACCACCCTCGGGTGGTTCCGTTTAAGCTAGCTAGTCTGGTCGACTAGCCAAGCGACCTGTCCACGCAGCTCAGCGATGTCTCAACGAGCAGCAGCCAGCTCACCACGAAAAAAACGAGTCGATCGTTCGTTCTCAAGTTTTGCGAGCGCAAACGCGGCACAATCTTTCGAACTATCGTGCGTTAGGGAATTATAAATATTCCTTACAAGAATCTAGAGCTCATAATGCCGATTTCGTTCATGAGCCAGATCATCTTGCAGCTGTTCCGTCACACGGTTCAGCTCTTGAACATCAAGCTGATCCGACCCTCGAGCCTGATCAGGTGTTCCCGCCGCCACTACATCCTTTGGTGAACTCAGGCAGTGGTCAAAGTTTTCTAGTGGAGTGCAATTTCTACCACCGCGACGTGAATGGCGTCCGGACGAGCTACCTCGCCCGCTGGCGTGGCAATCCACCGGCGCGGGACAGCTGGAAGCCTCTTGTCTAGCTGATTGTGGGTGTCCTGGTTCTCGTCGAGCAGTACGACGAGACCCACCCGCTGCATTCGAAGAATGTCCGTCGTAAAATGACCTCCCCGAACGCGAGTACAGGGATTGCATGGGGTCAATCCCTTCGGTCATCTCGGAAGAGATACGCGCCCTCCAATAGGGATCATTAGGGATGAAAGCCTCCCTAGGGGCACGGTTCGAGTTGTATAGGCAACCTGAAAACGATTCATCCCACGAGAAACAGGGTAACCCTGCCTCTTTAAAACCGGTGCAACTGTTTCGCGCCCCGAATGGGCTGCGTTTCTCAAATCAGATGCGAGCTGCATCAAGTTCGGCGAGCCAGGCCTCACTGCCTATGCACTCGATGTTATGGATGAGGGCATTACATCCTTGCACCAAGGCTTTGCCGTCTCGAACACGGCTGCCATTGTACCACCGAAGTTTTAAATTTGCATCGATGAAGAATTCTTCCTCAGCACGGATAGTTTTCGTGCTGGAATCAGGTGGACAAATATTCCTGCAATCGAACAACGGGATTCGATCCCGTTTGGTAGTCAGGCCGACCAACCGGTCCATCTCTTTAAATTGACAGAATTCACGGAGACTCCGCTTGGGGAGCGTGGCGCAGGACATTTCGGTCCCTGGCCTTTAAATTGGTGCCAGCCGGAGCACTGACACCAGTCATACCCCAATCCCTCGAGTTACTTCGCTCGTGGTGATGTATAGGTGCATCACCACCATCCCCACGCGTCATATCGTTGGATGGACTTGCGTGAAGGGGAATTTCGTCGGAATAATCGCTTAATCCGAAGATCTCGGACGTGATGCCGCCACGTTCCACAAAGCAAGTCAACCTGGCTCTTGCAGTGTCCGCCCCGGGTGATCCGGAGGCGCGAGGTGTCGCCTTCGGGTCGGATGCACCATCCGACTCAACAGAATAGATGAGCTTTATCTCCTCTTACCTTGATTACGACTCGTGGTACTCGCTGCAGACGCAGCGGATGTACATGTCGTACGTAGTGACTCACCACGTGGACGATTCACGACAACAGGTTACGAATGACCTGCTGCTGTGGCGTGAGAGGTACTCTCTACGGCTGCACGCATGCGTTTAACCGCCTTTCTTGCTGCTGCTGTAGCAGCTCGCGTGGTTTTAAAACCATGCGTTGGATGGCAAGTGAATGGAAATTAATAGACAAGTGCTCCCTTTCCCAGAGTGATCCAGCAGTGGTCACCCTGTCCCAATCAATTCTTATCAATTAACGGATGATTGATGGTTGAAGGGTAGTGATGTAACGGGGTAGCCCGTTGCATGAAATTGACACTAAACGGTGTCAACAGGAATTTGTCTAGCATGACAATATTTTACCAATAATTTTCGAGATAAATAACATTGAAGGAGTGCTATCCCCTTTTGAATAATATTCATGCGCTGCTCAACAATTGGTTGATATAAGACATACTAACCATGGATTACCACCAAACGCTTTTAGATGCGTGCAACGAGTGGTGAACAGGTTGTCGTCACACTACGGCGTAGTTTAACATACTTAGATAAAGATTAAAGTTATATTGATAGCTTAACTATCCTAAATACAGTTCTCTTTTACCCTTTACTGAACATAGTCGTTCAAGCAAATTAGCTTCCTCTGTACGTACTAGTGTACGTGAAGTTTCGTAACACCCAGGCGAAGGTTGCCTCGTTACACAAACAGTTTAGTTTTAGACAATTTTTTGCAAGTATTGACCGAATAATTTATAGCAATCGTGGCCTAAAAAATTCAGCCCATCAGACTATCTCGCCGACCTGTCATGGCGGAAAATCGAAAGTCGCCTGTCGTCTAAGGCACACACCGAGTCCCTAGACCTTAAACGGACGCTAAAATGAAAACGTCGTCCAGAAAATCTTCGTGAGGATGCTTGCCCAGCCTTCTGTCGAACAAGGCACGCATCATGTCCGGAGTACTGACGCTAAGGCTCACCCTGTTAACAACGACAACGACTTGACCAGTGTGAATGGTGTCCTTAGAGCTTCTCTGACCGAACCATTTCCAGGACCCCTTCTTACGCACAAGGTGAGCAACTGGGATCGCATTAAGAAAGAAATCGATTTTGTAACTTATAATGCAGCCGCCAAACTTTCAATGGAAGAAGATGGTCCATCCACTGAAATCAGGCTGTTGCAAATGACTATGCAAATTCTCGCCTTTCCCCTGATGATTACGAAGAAGATTTAAAGCGGTCCTGCCAGAATGCGAAAGTAACCCCGACCTTGCTATGTATATGTCGGTTCGTTCGCGCGCCAATAGCTCATACTTCACTGCCTACGCGCATATCGCTCTACAGACTTATGATTATAGAAAAAAGGGTATAAAGATGATGATCTGCATATTTCAAGGCGTGACGCGAGATGTTGAGCTCCTGAATTTGTCGAGAAGTATTTCATGAAACTGTTCGTTAAGGTTGTTAAAGCTTTCACCGATGCATTCAACTCTCTGTACTGTAGGAATTACAATGTGAAGTACAGTCCGAAGACGTTAAGTGCAAGTTATAACTGTCGTTTGGCTACCCCTTTATTATGTTTATATAATATACCTTAATATATGTCATCAAGGTCATTGTGTCTTGTTCCTCACTCTTCGCTCCTATGATACTGTTACAATGTGAACGTAATTAATGGTACGTTTGGGCTAAATGAACCACTATCGGGACACCACAAATGAACAAATGTGATTAATAACTTGTGATCTTGCCTATCCGAAGTAAACTATTTCTAAAGTTTTCTGAAGGTAGAAAAGAAAAGCATGGCTTTCTTGAAACTGATACAATTCTCAAAAAATTATCTTTGCACATATTATCCACATGCATTAAATAGTATATAGGGATACCAGGTTTAAAAACATACGACCTTAAAACAGATATTAACCTTTCAACTAAGTTTGTCGTCATGTCACTTTCACGATTATGTAACAACGTGTAATGGCATATTCACTCGACTTCGTTTAATCAGCTGTAAGCAATGTCCAGTTCTATGATAACAGTACAAAGCATTTCCTCGCTATTTTGAGTTTATGGGCCGGCTGAACGCAACTTAATGTGATAACAAACCGTGTCCGGAGCGATTCGCCGGTCACAGTGTCGAATAAACGAGATTTGCATACACAGTGCACACACCAAAACTCTAATCGACCGGTTGCTGACGTGGATTCCAGCATTAAGCTTCGCTTCAACCGAATCATCTGTGCACGACTTTTTATAGAATTGGCAAAAAAACAAATGATTAGCAGTACAACACGAGATGCCTAATTAACGAGTGTAGCGAGCTACTAAAACTCCTTAACGGAGAAAGTATTAGACTCAAAGAGTCTCTTAGTTACAACAAACTAACAGCGACGCACAGTCGTTTAAGCGTTAAAGCTTGACAATTCCCCTTTCAAAGGGATTACGATACAAAGAATCACACAAAAACTAGTCACTACTAGTTAAACGAGAGTAAGCGCCTTTACAAGGCTAATTATCTTCGAGCACACTACGCCTTAACTAGGCACTTGTGTACAACAAATCCAACGAGAAAATGAACTTTGTTTATTCTTTAACTACGGTCATAAATCCCTAAATCCTTGCCTGATCGACTTCTATGTTGTGATCGTGTGACAGAATTCTAATCCCTTATCCTTACCCGATAAGGTGCGGTACGGCCGTAAGTAAATGGTACCAAGACTGTATCACTCAGATCCACCGATCTTTGCTTGGTGTAGACACAAAACATAAACGGTTCAATAACCGCCGCGTAACCCCGTTAAATCGATTAATCTTTAGTCAAGATTGACTTAAAAAATAAATCAACAAATGAGCAGTATGTCCGAACTATCCCCAAAGATTAATAGCAAAAAGGCAATTTACACCGTGCGGAACGGTCTTTGAATGGATAAAATGAGACTTGTGCAAAACAACATGAGAAAATTAACACATGGACAATCGATAACCTATAAAGGCAGTGAAATTAAGGCTCGCCTTAGTATATATTGTAGTAAAGCGGCGTTTGGAAAATTAAAAGTGATCGATGGGTTTACCGATCAAAAGGGACGACCGATTTTCGAAAAGGATTGATTGGCTGTCAAGACGCACTAATTTTGAGTCCGAATATCAAGATACCGAGATCTATTTTAAAGACACCGGGATCAAGAATCTGTCGGTTAGTCAAGGTAGACATTATGATCAAAGGTCGAGGGTGATCGACGAGCGTTTTAAGGTAATCGACGATCAGGGAGATCGATGATCAATTAGGAGTGGACCACGTGCGCGAAGAAACGGTTAGCGAAATGCGGAAGATATGTGGCAGCATACACTTGTAAATAGACAACCACACTAGTCGTTTTAACCTTTGGTTGTCAAAATTTAAAAAAATGGATTACCTTTGCTTTTAAGTTCACGTGCCGAATTCTATTCCGGACTGGAATACTGGCGTCTTGACGATAAGAATGTCGCTCACCCTCAAATCAATTGATATCCCCAGATAGGTGGTTAGGGAGCAGGAATTCTCATCTCATCCAAATTGAACAGGACGAAGCAAGAACGCAAAGGACGAGGCTCAAGATCGCGACACGTCTCAAGTGGTTAGAAGTCTCGATTATGAAACATCCACACAGTGGACAAGGCGATCTCGTTGTGACCTAGGTGGCTTACATAATGTATTTTACCAGTTTACCCGTGATCATGTAAGAATTTACGCACGATGCAAAACCCACCCCGACACGGTCAAGTTATACCACGACACGAGTCCATCACGAAAAGCGCATCCTGACCTACCGACGTGTTCTGTAGTTAGAAAATACATGCACTGGAAAATATTTTCCTTTCATGAATATCCGTCTGTACACCAGTGGAGAGTTGGAATTGCCTCCCTAAAGTGAGCGATCGCCACTTCCTAACAGTGAATCCTGTGCTATGATCTTCTTAAGACTTGGTACTGCCCGTAAGTTTCGTGTATTAAAGACTTTAAAGCACAGACGAAACCTGGGATGAAGCTTTAAAGGCAGATGGATTGCCGCAGATTCCTGATCTTATAGGATTTACAATATTTTAGTTTGGGGGGACGGACGACATAAAAAAAAGATAGAATATCCGAGCTGGAAGGAAAATCTGGACCTCTCCTGAGGTTTCTTCGGAAACCACCGCGTATCGTGCCGCAAACCACGACCTCATCGGTGGAAACCCTTCATAGATAAAGCAAACAATATCACTTGCGAAAACGCAAACAAAGTTAAAGACGAAGAACTATAAGACAGCTCGAGTAGAGAAAGAAGCGCTCAGATAGAATTGAAATGATCAAAGCTTCGAGTTGGTTAATCGACTGATTGAGTTGGTGGAAGGTATCATGAATTGGCGAGGGGATACCACTGGAAGATAAATCATAATCTTTTATTGTGTAACCCAGTAATCCAGATTCTAAAGCTTGGGCTAATAGGAAGGCTTTATAATCCGATAAATCGACCGGCGGCAACGTCTTACATGCTGGACGAGATCAATCGGATCATACGTCTGCTACATGACGCTAGTTTTGTTGCTGGAGAATTTGTCGCTAGCAAAATGCTAAAGTGCGAACAAAATTAAGTAACCCACGCTTATCGATCAATGTGCGACAAATTAATTTATATTAACGGGTCTGTGTGATCAGACGGATCAAGCGGGCGTAGCGAAAGTAGACGCCCGAGCGGATATTACACTAGATCGTCGCAGCATGCGTCAGTCCATTCTGGAATTTAGTCGAATGATTCGATCGCTGTATAGCGAATGTCTCTAGGCCCTAATGGGGAGAAACATCTGTGCGATCGCATTTCAACTATCAATATCAGACAATGATCGATGAAGGCACGTGCTTTAGTGGAAAATAATTTGACTAAGCCAGGACGCTTGCAGGACGTACCTCGTAATGGCTATCGAACGTATTTAATATATTTATAATGGGAGCAATCATAGTGATCGATACCCTATATATGAATCAAGACTATAAGAGCTCAAGAACTCGAAAGGTCGATATTTGCATCGTCTTGAGCGCAATTTATCGATCGGGCAATATCGATCATGACGATGTCGATTCCTTAAATCATGGAAAGGAGAGCGGAGACGTTTATTGTTATGAGCCGCAGAAGCGTTGCAGAATGGTGGTAGAAATTTCCAATGAATATATACGTCAGCGATGACGATGCTAAATATTTCAGCGGCAAGGACAGAGATGACGATAGGACCAGAAGCTGAATTTACAAGGATAAGTTGGCATTTTCGCTCAATTGAGGGCCTAAAGAAGAATATTGTTTAGTATTATTCGATCTGTTACCAAATGCAGCACCAAACTAGTACAACACCTGAACGAGAAAAATCGATCAAGGATCACCCCATCTGGCAGCGGAATGATAATAAAGGGTAAACCCGGTAATGGTGAAAGATCGAAGGCGTGTACCCATTGTGGATTTACCCGACACAACGATCTGGGATTGAACGAGATTGAGTGTGGTCGCGAAGGACGTCCTTCCGACAAACGTATAATTTCGTGTTCAGCAGGCGGACAATTACATATTAGTAGTAAATATATCGTGAAAGCCTTTTCAATATGATCCAAAAGTCATGCTGACCCGCAAACCATACTGAACACAAATTGAGTTGCTTATGGTGGAAAAGATTTAATACTAGGAGGCTCCGCCACGTAGGGATCTGGCCAGAGCTGAGCGCTCTAGTATTTGCATGTTTGCATTTCTCAGAAGGACAACGGAATTATCAAGAGACTAACGATAGGATCGATCCGATCGCTAATATACATGACTATCCAAAATCGATGACGTTTACATAAAATTTGAATAGAGTGAACGATTACGCTCGATTGATTGTGAGGATAGAGCTCGACGTCGCGACGAGAAAATCACGCGGGTACAAAATATACACCACACTCTAAGAAAATGGTTCAGGAAAGGAAAGCAGCGGGAGAGTCGACAATTAGAATATTAATATGCTTTTTGACTTTAGGGCTGAAGAGTCGATACTCAATTTGCTCATAGGGCAAGATGTGTAATCGACGAAATCAAAAAACAAAAGTGATTTAGAATCGGAAAATTTACATAACGGTGAAGCGGGTAAAGATCAAGACTACGTTATAGGAATTGTTAGTGTATTTTTTCGACGTTTAAGTAGGTGATCAAACCGTCGAATAAGCCATGTTGGGTTTAAAATTAATGGTGTCAGCGGTCATCCGTCTATGTATAGCCAACCAAACATTATGTCTACCAGACGTTGTGCAAATTGGTTTGGCGGGACGGAAGCCGCTGCATCGATCAACTTTGCAGGCCAACAACCTAAATGATCAAAATGTGATATTTCAAGTAAGCAAATTTAAGGATGTTTACATTGAAGCTGGTCCACCTAGGTCTCAATTTTGGTGAGGCGAGACGTGGGGTAGGTGCTTACAGTGACTAGTGGGCCTTATCAGATGAAGTACCTACATCTAACAATTTTCAGCGATTGCGATATAATTCTAGTTCTTGAAGCTGCGTTAAATTTGTGGATGAAATATGAAAAGAAACCTTGATCACCAAGATTTTCTTTGTTTGGATCACGGCGATATTTATAATTGGCATCGTTTAGCGTTCGAAGTGAATACAAAGCGAGAGGAAGAAATCTATAAAAGTATGCAGGACCGCTGTCCTAGCAAATTAATTGTACAAAGCCTACGCCAACTGGATCCCTTTCACCGACAGAATCCGAAGGTGAAGCAGAGATATCATGGACGAGTATGCCGTATCTAGGCCAAGAAATGTATAACGGAAGCAAAGTTTATAATAAATCTGCGAATTGAAGGTATTTGACAAATGAGGAGTTACGATCGGCAGGAACGCCTTCTACAATATGTACGAACAAGAAAATTGCATACGCTGATAGAGGATATAATCGGCCAGGTGAAACTATAGAGGATGCAAAAGTGACTGCGACTGATAATAAGGGATACGTGGTAGCTGATACGTTACAAAAACGGTCCATCGATCAGCCAGACGCGATCTTGATTAAGGATGGTGAGTGCAGGGAAAGATTGATCGACTGATCAAAAGATAGAAGACAGTAAGGATCGACATGCCTGCGAAAAGACATGGAAGATTAGTTCTCTAACAGTTTTAAATACGACCGAAAATAGGAACGACATCGCTCGATACGGAGATCTACCAACAAGGTAGAAATGTGAGTCGAGCGGAATTATGGACAATGACTGCGATGTAGCTGATCCATTCCATAAATAGTTCGGCCATTACTTAGAGGGCATTCAGAACGAAGATAGTGAGTTACGAGAACGGGCCGAGCGACGGGCGAAGGAAATTAATGATAGTAAGATCGACGAGGAGGTAAAGAAAGAAGAGGTATCAAATGCAACAATGTATTGCTACCATTTTGACAATTTGCTTGCTGAAGTGTTGCTCAGCATAGGGCAGTTCTGCCAGAAGTTGCTCGGTCCGTAAAAGAAAAACAATTGACGATTAGTAAGTGAGCGATCCAGGTGTCCCAAGGACTGATGATCAAAAGAATTCCCGACAAGTGATACAAAGGAGTCGCTACTTACTAATTGTCACAGAAAGTATTCTACCACCAGCGGCGCGTGGGGCAGTTTGTGATACAGATGTGGGTGGAGCCAACCTAGTCGCGCAGAAGGTCAGACTCTAGACTCTACAATTTGCTAGTGGTAATTGCCGATCAGATTAAAACTACGTAATTGGCCGATTACATCCGAGCCTCTACATCACTACGGACACCTCCTATATTTCAGAATTTGGATTAAGTCATTTGGTACTGTCCCCCCGACAAGGCGATAATTTTTGGGTGGTAGAATTGACTGAAGTTCCAAGAGCGATTTTGCCTTACTACAACACCGGGGTTGTTTGAGTAGTCGCGGATGCCATTTGAGTTGAAGTTTTTATAGGTCTACCAACGGTTGATCGATAAAGCCCTGAACGGGTTCATGGTTAAAGGCGCAAGATTTGAATCGATCACGGCCGAATCGCCAAAATTTATCGACTACTTCACCCTCAGTATACGATAGATTAATCTAATACCATCGGTGTTGGGTCGAAATCCTACTCGTCGAAATATTGATTCTATCTACGCCGTGGAATTTATTTGTGAAATGTGAAGATAACATTGAGGGCGTGCGATGCGTAAAACTAAATGTTAATTTTGACCAAAAGCTGTTGAGGAGGACGCAATGTGGAATACCTAGGTCATCAAATCTCGCTCGCAGATTTAGAAGCTAGTACGAAAGATTTGAGATCGTTGGTAAGCCCAGTTCGATCGGACGCTGCGATCGATACAGTCATTCTAGGTAAGTCTATAATACTTCAGTCTACTTGGTAAAGACTTCTCCATTGTAGCATCAGCGTTGAATGAGCTGCGTGAAGCATGCATCAATACTGTCAGCCCCGTTGATCAAAACTTAAAGCCAATGTATGCGGCAGAATCTGATGAAATTCGCAAAGGTTTAAAATAAGTGAATGCGATGCACCAGTTGAACGGGAGATCGATGTTGATCTATACCCGATTGCAGGGGAGATCACAAATAAAACCCGAAACCAGTAATCCACATCAAATGGTACTCAATTTGAGTGGCCGATCGCTCTGTGTACCCAAAATTGGAGATCGACGTGAATCGGTACCATTTTGCAAGCGATGACCGCGATTCGGAGGGCAGGAATCGTTAAGAAGAAACAAGGATCGCGTTCACGTTGCTTAAGGCCAACATAGCCACAACACCGACATTCAGCACTTCGACCCCGATCGATCACCTGTAGTTGTAGTGTATGCTAGTAAGTGGCCTCTAACAGCGGCATTGCTTTTAGAATCGATGATGTATGTTGTCCTGTTACTTTCTCCAGTCGTTACGTAAAACATATTTAATGATACCAGATTCGGAATGGTAGAGAAAGATGTGTTTGCTCTTCTCCACATGCAAATTGTAAGTCATACAATGCAATTATGCCGCAAGATTACATTGTTTGCACAATTTTCAACTCTAGCATGTTTACGACAATCTTCAGGTCTCATCGGAAAATGAGAAAGATAGTCTGCTTTTACTATCTCATTTGACGCTGGCGATTCGGAGATCTATGAACAGAACGTTGAAATACTCGGCACGCTTGCTCCGAGAATAACGCCCTGTGAATGAGTAATTTAACAATCTTTGAGATTTAACCCGTGAAAACAGCCAAAACAGACGATAAGTATGCAATCTACCACTATAGGAGCGAATGAAAACTTGCAAGTAACCAATTTTGATGGCCAGATTGAAAAGAAAGGCGGATCACACAGCATGTTTACACGGAAACTGTCGAAATGAAAGATTGTGGCTGCTGCTTCCGAAAATACCCCAGTTATAACCGTGAATGAAGCAGAATACCGATATTTGCTCCTCAGCTTTAATTATCTCGCCGGTCAAGTCAGAGAACAAGTCATTATCTGCGGATATTCGAATATAGAAATCCGTTAAATGCGACGATCAACAGACTTTAGAACACTAGGACCGCTTGCTAAGACACAGATAATTGAAGAAACTCCGATCTTGTCCGGACTATGAAATCCTGCATGTGGAGCGTAAATGGAATAAGAGTGCAGATAGACTGGCGAGTGAAGCTTTAAAGCAAGTGAAAAAAAAGTTTTCTGAAACGGAATCGTCAAGTTTAGATAGCTCTTAATCAATTGGTAATATAATTATAGTTAGAACGAATCGATCATACGGTCAAATTGTTGGCTATTACTCGATCAGCCTTGATGAGTCAACTATAGCTTAAGCGTTTGAAGGAGACAACGAGCTGTTACCGTAGTCTAATCTATTTTCATGTAATGTGATTGCGAAAGCAAGCTCATTTAGATCCCAAAGACAATCTCGAAAAATTATAAGAAGTGCGTTATCGGACGATCCGATGAGAGCAACGTGGAACATCATGGTCGCGGGCCGGGGTTTGTGTTCGACATTATTCCAGCGTTTATATGGATCGTATAACAAAGATAGCAGACCACTTGAGAATTTAGAACGCAATTGGATGGTTCGGCCGAGCGCATGGTGCAGAAAATGACTCGATCGACAAGATGTATGTCTTTGTTCTGGGGTAGCTTGTTACCTGATATTGACACCAAACGGTGTCAATAGGGATATTTTCTAGCGTGATAATCTCCTGCCACTATTATCCGAGATAGGTACTATCAAAGGAATCTAATACCGTTAGGATATAATTCATGCTCTGCTCAGATTTTAGTTGATTTAGACAGATTAACTAAGGTTATTATCAATCGCTGCTAGACGCGCGTAATGAGCAGGTTGTCGTCATATGAAAATAAAGTTTAATGTGATCCGATAAAGGCTGAAGTAATGTTGATAGCTCAGCTGTTTTTTTAAGTACAGTTTTATTTTTAACTTTACGCAAACTAGCTGTTTGAGTAGATTATCCTCCCTGCACGTACGAATGTACTTGAAGTTTCGTTTCACCCCACACAAAGGTTGCCCCTGTTACGTTACATGCTGTTTTTTTTTGTGTTTTGCAAGTTACACATACGCATTAATAACGCACGTGTTTGGCAGCATACGATGTAGATTGGACACAGAGCCGACAAACAACTAATCAACATTTGATGGCGGCGACAGTACTAGCAAGAGGGATGTCATGATATTCTATTGACATATCACGATGTACAAGATGGCTAAAATCTTATAAGTAAGCAAAAATGTCCTATCGGGTAGTTACGTGTAACTCAATACCGTTTTTTCCAAGAGAACACAGGGTTCTAAGGCCAAGAAGTCGATCCCGGCATGCAATAATTCCGCATGAAAGACTGTATTTACCCCTCTATGCTCGCGTTTTTCTAGCGCTGTGGGCTGCCGGATTACAACTTTTCAGTATTGAAGGGTGTTTTGCAAAGTAAAAGTTTACTTCTTGTTAAATACTGCGTGTTTCTGCTTCATCCATAAGTATTTCAGACATATGCTGCTCATAACTAACCAAATTCCATTACAGATGAAGACAGCGGCATCTGCGTCATCATGGAATTGTTCTGTTCGGCAGAGTCGCTTTCGAACCAGGATCGAAGGAGCTTCAATGTAACGAGGTCACACTATCCATTGGCTAAATCGTTTGAAGCCCTCCCGTATGTAATACGGGAGACAGGTGTGGCCTCAGATTTTGCATCATTAGAGAATACTGATCAGTCGGTATTCTCTAAGTTAATGTAATTACCGTGGAAGTACTTTGTACCTTAATCATTTTCATGACTGAGTGATGTGCCTACCATCCATTTAGCTCGAATACTGACTTGTGTATTAGTTCTAATTTAGTGTATCATAGGGCACTGAAAGTAGGATTTTCCTTGATGTAAAATCTAAATAAGCTCAGTTCTTATTTTGAGCAGAAGTCCGTAGACTATTCCCTTTCAAACCTAGAGTTTATATGTACCTTAAAGCTGTCGTGGGTTAAAGAGTCCCTACAATCAGGTATTCCCCTCTAAACATAGTGTGTGTAATTCCTTAAAACTACGCTAGTCTAAGCTTGAAACCCTTAGAGTCCGCGCTAAGATCCGTAGAACTAGCCAACTCTTTAACTTGATACGTTTGTTTCTTAAAACTAATTGGCTGTTAGCCTAAAGCCTTTGAATGAACCCGTAAAGTCTTCCTCTGACTCAAGAGCTGTAGTAGCTCCGCTGCATTATTGTTTTATGCTTCCAAAAAGCGACGGGCACCTCAAAGATGCTCAGCAATTTCCTCTGTCTAGTGGACTATCAGTATTCCTTAACGAGCATGTGCTTGCGGGAATTTTCAATCAAATGAGCCACTGTATTTTAACCCCATGGCAACGCAGATCTTCCCAACAACTTTTGTTTAGGTGACGATTGCTATGATATAATTTGAGTTGCTCGGCAGCTACTCGATAGCAAGTCCAGATCCGATGTACGGTAAGAAATATGTGTGTGGTGTTCCAAACTTGGGACGGGCGCCGATGCGCCACAGCCCGCTACCACGAATCGGTACTAAAGACGTTCCTAATCGCTTTTAAATAAAATTAACGCTCCATCGAGCTGACGTTTGTGGAGCCCGAACGCTAACTCAAAATTTTTCATCCGAATTGTACAGTTTGATACATTGTCGGCGACCGCCAACAAAACTCTGTGGTGTATGGGATGCGCGTAAAACACTGTGCCGCTTGGAAGATGCTGTGATTCCGGCTGAATTTTCAGCGTCCGAGTACACAGCCAGCTTCGGCAGTTCGCTAGCGAAAACCCATCTAACTCATCGACATTTTGCAAAGTAGGAAGCGCTCGCCGACTTGGCCGCAAGGACCCGTACTCTTGCCAGCAATGTGGCTCCGCTTACCTTGAACCAGCCGTCCCTGAACCATCAAGTATCGCAAAAAGAATCCTTAATTGTTTGTCTGGCGCAGGTTCAGTCCGGACCCCGAAAAAAAGGTTTTGTTAGCAGGATCACCGTGGCCCAACGCCCATATTTTGGACCGCGAGTGGGCTGTAGAGTACCGTTCCGCTAGTCGGTGCGAAGTGAGAGTTCAGTCTGTCGTGTTTGTTGGATGTGCAAGGCCGATATAGAGCAGGCAACGATCAGGTAGTAAGAGGAATGAAGTAGCTGCAGGACCCAATCGTTCCGTATGCGGATTATGGCATCATCCCAGCGTCCCCTAAAATTGGAGAAGTGCGTTAAATTGAGGGTAGGAGGACGCAGGCGCTTCAAGAAAGCAGACAAATAAGATTAAATCCTATGCGCTTCGTCCCACCGGCTATTCACGCTGGTAAGCAAGATCGAAATGTACGTACCTATCTCGTAAGCAATTCAAATGTTTGGCCGTAGGCTCTCGTGGTAGGTCAAGATCCTGCATTAAGAAACTCTTCGATGGCTTGACTAATCATGTTGCCCAACCTCCAAGCCGATGCCATTCATACAATATCGTTCCAGAACATGTCGGCGTACCTCGAAAGGGCCAGAAATGCCACGAGTCAAACAATTGTAGTGGGTTTGCAAGAGCCACTGCCGAGCGTGCTCAGTACGTTTCACTAAAATGGCAACCACAAACGATGCCAGCCTAAAGCGTTCAAATAAAATTTAGCGTGTAGAATAGGCAGGAATATGTTCTGTGTGTACCGGCCTCCGTAGTCGTTGCTTGCGCCCACCGAAGTTGTTAGCACAAATTCCTTATAATTCTGACGCACCCATACCAGAATGACGAATAATTCTAATGTGAACAGAATGGACAGGTGTCTGGATCGAATACGAGCACCCAGTTTCTATTATGGTCGCAATCTTCGAAGCTGCGAACATCCACCGTTGTAACATTCTGATATTTCGTGCCCGATTGCGATGCTGCAAGTCGCCGATCCAACCTCATAGCTCAAGTACCGTTCGGTGTCCCCGGTTTGGAGGAATAGATCGCCCTGATATTCCGGCATTATGTCGAACCCGTGTTCAGATAGAATAGCTTACTCTTGTCAAACTGAAAAACTTTACCGGACAGGGCTCAAAGAACAAGAAACAAGTCTCCGCGCCATATCGAGCTGACCCTCTTTTTTTAATATTGTTAAATGATTGACAAAGTCCATAAAAATGTGCGGGGCCCCTACTGCCTCTGGGACAGGAAGGCATCACTATATGATTATTTGCTAAATTGAAATGATTATAAGTTCTACGACGAGGCGAAAAAGCAGTTAGTCGAGCGTGCATCACTGATGAAATCCCGAAATCACCGAGAACGAATCGGACTTGACTTTTTTTAGAACAAATAAAGCCATCATTTTTGATAGCCGCCTACTTATAGGCTGAACGTATCATAACTTGACTACAAATTTCCCTTTAAAGTCGCGTAGATTAATATTTTTGCAACTGTTTCGTACGCCTTACGAAGTCCAGCAAAAGAAACTCTCAGCTTTTAGATGCTTTTAAAGCTACGTCTGCAGCAGCCGTAGCAAGCTGCGCAACCATCATCATCACTAATTTAAACATTTGTGTAGTGCACGAAGCCTTGCCGCAAAACCCATACATTTTGGAAAGGACGCGTTGAAATATTACTGCTATCGCATATGCAAAAAAATAGATTATTTTAAAGTAATGAAATAGGCCGATAATTCGTCGCATCCACGGAATATTCATTTTTATCGCAAAGGGTTGATAAAGGCTTTCAGAAAAGAACGTGGATACCAGTTTCTGATAATCCTTCATTAATGACCCGAACAAAAGATAATACAAGAAAAGCTGGCGAATCTTTCTTAAAGTTATTGTTTAAAACTGAGGGACTAGCTACGGCCGTCGATCGCCGATAGAACGTACGCGTCCGTGATCTTGTCTAAAAAGCCTGTATAATTTTCCTGTGACAGGAAGTGCTCGGTTGGAATTGGCGCAAAGCTTCAAATGGCCTTTACCAATCCGGCCAGAGGCTCGCTTTCGATGGAAATTACCGATAGCAGTCGACCATTCTAATGCAAATTTTTCTATTTTTATATTGCGTTTGATTGCTGGCCCATGGCTACAATATCGTCGTAATACAATGATCGCGTTCCCAGTCGACAACTCTGCGGAAATAACGAGCGGAGGCGACCTGTCGACCGGCATTATTTTGACAAAGACGCACAAGGTGCTTCTGCCTTGTTTATCCATGTAAGCAAGTATCTTTTGTGAGCGATTTAGCAATTATCGTTATATAAGTCGACTATATATTGCCAGATCCGTGTTAGCGTCGTATCACCCGCTTACTGAACCGACGTAAACAGCGATTAGATTCGTCCAGCTTCACATCCTAAGTCGGTGTAGACGGACCGATGGCCGTACCGTCCATGTTCTCGACGAATCTAGTAATCACAAGGAAAGGAGTTGGTGCTTAAATATAATACATTACCGGCCAATGACGAGCACGACGTCGAGGCCTGCACGGGTCGCGCAAGCAAAGAACCACTCTCTGATGATTTAGCCTATTTTACGCAGTACGCGTCTCCTCCCACTGGACGCTGTCAGCCCATTGTAGCAGGGACCCAAAATCGGTAGATACGACTGGCGCATTCACTTACCCGATAGATGAAACGGTACTCACATTCGTCGGAAACGCCATCCTTGGTTTGGTCGCAATGTACTCGTTCAACAGACAAGCCAGTAGCACCATTGAAAGCGTCTAAAGACGGACCCCAACCGGTGGCACGGCGATGCTCACATTGATAAATGAAGGGACTTTGAAACCTACCTGAAGTCTTCAGCGAAAATTGTGTGGAGAACGTGTCCAAATTTCAAGAGATTATATTAGTGTAAAAATTCATATTTTGACCGTAGCGTAGGTGCGTGCAGATTGACGAGGATAGCTTCAATAATAGAGACGGATACTGCCCTGATGTTTCAGTATTGCAGGT
Organism: Peronospora matthiolae; assembly: GCA_921007115.2. Classification (NCBI taxonomy): domain Eukaryota; phylum Oomycota; class Peronosporomycetes; order Peronosporales; family Peronosporaceae; genus Peronospora; species Peronospora matthiolae. The sequence goes on from CAKLBY020000193.1 coordinate 353,615, forward strand.
GCCGGACCTTCGCAATTACGGTAGACTTGTGACGGGGCGCTGGTCACTAGTACTGCGTCAGTACTGGTGCACGTACAATGCGAAAGTATAGGTGGCGCCGCACGTCACGTCATGTACACCGTACTTTAAAATAAGGCTAGCTAACAACGAATCGTTTAATGGGAGTAGAAAGAAAATGATTGATTTATTTATACTAAAGTTAACAATACATGTACCTATGTTTAGTGCAAACCTTTTTTAAATTACAAAAGTTGATTCTTAAGTCGTGCTCACCATTCCTTGCGCGCATTTATCGTTGATTGGACCACTAGAGCTAGCTACTAAGAGTCCCACATCAGCCAATCGGCGAGTACTGCGGGATATAACTCCTTAAGTTAGTATTCACAAGCATTTATAACCTTTACAAAATTACATATAAACTAACATGTATCAAGGTAAAATAAATGTAACAGGCTAGCACCATTACCCCTCCTTAACAATAGTCACTCAGTCCCTTTCAAATTAATGTGGTCCCGGTTAGACCACATCAGAGATAGAGGGAATTTTCCGGTCTGGTCTACTGGTTTTTGATCTTCATCGCATCGAACAACTTCATGCGATGAGAGGCGAAGCTACTGAGAAGGCAGCTGCGCGTGTAAACGCAGCTGCTTTTGACGAAGCCCTGCCTCTCGCGGCAGACGACGTTTCTTCTGCAGCTAATGCAACCCTTTTTGCGTTACAAGTTGCCGCAGAGGCGCGTGGTGTATCACCACTTGCCAATGATCTTAATGCCTCCAAAGTGAAACCCATGTATTTCGGGGGATTTGGACGGTGGTACGACTTGAAATATCCCCCCAAATCGACCGAGTCTCAAACGGGGGCCCGATTAAAAGACTTCGAATAGGACTCACGAAAGTAGTAAGGCCCACTGTCACTAAAAGAGTCCGATTAGTTAGGAGGAGGAGTGTTCTGACTCATTTTGCGTGTTCGCCTCCTGGACAATGCGTTGATGTTTTGCAGCGCCGTAACGACGATTAAATTAGTACTACACTCACGATGACACCACGCGGGGGGCTCTAGGCGGCTGGTCCAGTGTATTTCCCCTGAAAGCATTTAAAACTATCAGAAAGGCTTGGATAGTTTGTAGACAAGACAAATCGACATCATAGAATTTACTATTCGATACAAGATGGTTGCACGGCCTTAACATCTAATCGATCACCTTTCGCGCCATAGAAGAATTTTTCACGATGGTTATTAAGATTCGTTGGTAAAGAGGCAACAACAAACGAGGTAAAAGCTGGTTGCTGCAAGCGTGGAGCGCTTGCATACTCAATGTACAGCACATTGGAGCGTGATGCCTGGCTCTTTAAAATCCGCAGCTCGCATCAGATTTTAAGAAATGCACCTCAACGGTTGAAAAGGTCAGGTTGTACTCTCTGTCTCGTCAGGCAGAAATTTTATGCCTCACGTAGGGCGAACCATGCCCGTGTTGGCTCGACAACAAGCAACGCAACTCCAGAAATATGTATACTCTTTTCTCGCCCTGTGTTAGGGTGCCCATCTCTTCTGAGATGCGCGATGCGATTGCTTACCTGCAATCGATCTTCCAGCGCTATGGGTATGCATTTCTTAATGTCTCTTCCAATATGTCGGATGTGTCTCGTCGTACTGGTGGATGATACCCTCAACTTTGATCATTAGCTGGGCGTGAGGCTCACAGCTGTCGTACGACGGCGGAAAGCCGCATCAGAGAATAACATAAGTCGTAAGCTGTCCCTTCACATCACGGTGGTTTTGAAAACACTTCACGTAAAAAGTAGAACACAGTGCAAGTCTACCACTGTAACAAGGCACCCTACGTCTGGGTGCCACGAATCTTCACGTACACTGGTACGTGCAGAGGAAGCTATTCTACTCAACGACTATGCTGAGTAAAGGGTAAAAAGAGAACTGTATTTAATATGGTAAAGCTATCAACGTAACTTTAATCTTTATCTAATAATACTAAACTACGTCTTCGTATGTCCACAACCTTCTCACCACTCATTGCGCACGTCTAGCAGCTATTGGTTGCAATCTATGGTTGATACGTCTTTTATCAACCATTCTTGGAGCAGCGCATGAATACTATCAAAGGAGGTTAATATTCCTTCGATATTACCCATCCCGAATAGTATCGGTAGAACATTGTCATGCTAGACAGTATTTCTATCGACAACGTTTGGTGTCAATTTCATAGAACGGGCTACCACGTTACACCAACGCTTTCAACGTGGAGGAGAAGTCGACTGCAGTGACATCCGACAAAAAAAAGATTTTAACGCTGGCAGGTTGACATCAAATGCGAAGGCAACCGAAAGTATTTAACTATTGGGGATGTCCTACCTAGGCAAAGACGTGGCTAAGACAGAATTCAATCCAATGAATTCTACTTTTCACGGGTCCAAGCAAACAAGCTTACTAGTGAGAAATAGAGAACTTATGTGCTTGCTCAATCAGCTTTCCGGTTGTAATACTATAAGGAGTGGCTGCGGTGAAGTGCGCTCGAAGTAAATGTGGACTTAGAGACTTACAGGAAGAGGGATAAAGGGTTCTGTGAGAAAATTAAAACACCGTTCTTCGTAAATGGCTTACGTCGTGCACGCCTACATATCATGTAAGTGTGACTCTGATTTAAAGGGGAAATTAAATCGAGCAAAAACGTTTCGACTCTTACTTATTACACGTCAAAGGAATCGACAAAGATGACTTTGCCGATGTCAGTCAGATTTACCTGTAAGAATGTTATATAAGCAATGGTGACAAAAGTATTGATGACCCAGACGAGGACGACAATGCTGGCATATTCAGCATCGCCAATTAGTATGCCAGCAATGATGATGACAACCTTGCTAATGAGGGGTGAAAGCTTAGAGGAGTGCGCGTCAAGAGCACGATAAAACACACCAGATATAGCTGGAAACTTCTGTTGACTCAGGAAGCAGTGTTCCGTTTCGTACAAGACTTCATCGCTAATGCACTGGACTGGAATAAACGGAGCGCTTACAACGTGTTACGGCTTCAATTTTTCGATTAATGTCGTTGACTTAGTTCCACTGTCTACGTCATATCTACGTATTTAGAAAGGAACTAAAAGGGGTCGTAGTTGATAACTACCCAAGCTCCTCGGCCCATTTCGTATATTACATCGCAAAGACAATGCGTACTCGATCGAGTTTACCCGCAGAATGCGCACGCATGATACGTGTTATGGCGCCTTCTCCGCCCCGACAATCGGCATGAGGTCTATTCCTCTGGCGAATCCACCCGCTACGCTTAAAAATCTTAAGAAGATTTCTTTGATACCGAGCTAGTTTCTTTTCCCAACTCTGTAGTGCCCCATGTTGGCGACGAATGTCGGACACTTCGTTGCGATAGGCTTGACGCTGTTGTTCGTTATTATTTGGTGGAATGCAAACTCCGCACGGTCAATCTACCGATTAAGGCAAGGTTTTGCAGCGAAAAATATTAAGACACACTCCTGTTTCTCTTACTCGGTGCTATCACACAAATGGCTCGATGGTTAATGCAAACGATCACACTCCATCTGCAACTATCAGCCTTTTTTGGAGTAAATATTTCCGCCACATCCCCAGCCGTTGGTTGTAACAGTGTAGCCCGTTCTATGAAATTGACACCAAGCGGTGTCGATAGAAATACTGTCTAGCATGACAATATTCTACCGATACTATTCGGGATGGGTAATATCGAAGGAATATTAACCTCCTTTGATAGTATTCATGCGCTGCTCCAAGAATGGTTGATAAAAGACGTATCAACCATAGATTGCAACCAATCGCTGCTAGACGCACGCAATGAGTGGTGAGAAGGTTGTGGACATACGAAGACGTAGTTTAGTATTATTAGATAAAGATTAAAGTTACGTTGATAGCTTTACCATATTAAATACAGTTCTCTTTTTACCCTTTACTCAGCATAGTCGTTGAGTAGAATAGCTTCCTCTGCACGTACCAGTGTACGTGAAGATTCGTGGCACCCAAACAAGGGGTGCCCATTTACAGTTGGTGGGTGATCCGGTCATCTCCACTGAGTCGGCCTTTATGATTGTCATCTCGTCTGCCTCGTAGATCGCGTCCGTTCGCGACCCAGTAGCCTCCACTAAGTTACCCTTCCCGATCATCGATTCGTCCGCCCCAGTTTCCGCATCGGATAAGGGGGTCACCCGATCCTCTCCGCTCAGTCGACCATTCTGACCCATGTTTCTTCCTTTGCACCGGCCGCGTTGGTAAGCAATCCGGGCGACTAAATTTAGTCGATCTCGACCTCCAATTAGTCCGTCACAGTGTCCGCATTGGGAGGGGGCAAACCGATCAACTAAAGCGTTCTACCACCAAAAACCGTCTCCCTAACTTCCGAGGCGGCAAGTGGCTGAGCAGATTTCCAATATGTCGGCTGCCACAAAAGTCAACCTACTAGCCACTTAATTTGCGTCGATGGGCGTCCCTACGACTTCTACTCCGTTGGCCTAGACGGTCTTTGACCAATTCGCCCCGTTTTCCTACCTCCGCTTTGTGCGCCAGACCTTGGTCGGCCTCTGTGCTACGGTTCAGCTCATGCGCATCCCCACGAGACATGTGAGCGCCAGCTAGCGTCGACTTATATCTAAATGTAATTGGATGGACCAATGCAGACGAACAAATGAAGAGCTGCAGGACCGCTCCAGCAAGAATTTACAATCCGTGAGGAGCTGCAGCATGATATGATGATGGTTTAAGATCTTTTCCGTCGGGTCCACTATCCGCAGAGCGAGAAGATATCCCTCGAAGCCCCGCTGGACGACTTCTCTTCAGCATCTAAAAAGAATTTGGTATCCTTTTGAACAAACGCTCCGACCAAGTTTTTTACTTTAAGAAGAAAAACATTTCAAAAAGCCCTCCTAACTTTTTAAATTTAATAAAAGCGAAATCTTCGGATATAGGTCCAAGTTTCCGCCGACTCATATATGAACTCGAAGATACGCGAGTCAGACATCCAGGATCAGTCGGAGCTACACATAAAAGCGTCAGAATAGCCTACATTCTTCGTCGCATTGGAACCTATTGATGACAGCTCGATCGTAGGCAGCAAATTGATGCGGGAGACCTTTGCTAAGTCGAGGTCTTATGTGTGTCGCTTAGCTGAGGAAGTTAGACCTTTAGCTTTGGCACTTTCATGCAAGCTCCCATTTCCCAGGCCATCGAGTGAATAAGCCTATCTGCGAACTATCTGGTAGCTGGGTCGACCGCAGCTTCGGCCACCAGATCTTCCAGTGCCTCAAAGGCTTTCTTTGACACAGGCAATTCTTAAGCCTTCGGGTTCTGACAACGGTTTGAAATTCAAAAGTCAAATATTGTAGACCGTATGTGGCCCAGAAACTAAATTTGATGGAGGCCCATTCGCTCCCGCATGCGGACATGATTTCCGGTCCAGTAACGCGGTGAACCGTTACATGACAATTTATACGATTTTGTTAATACATGTCACTATAAGAGTTGTATTCTCAGAATATTGTCATAAGGACAATTATTCTGCAGCACTTACCAGTAGTTTCTAATTTGTCTATGTAGGCCATTATATCAATTAACGAAGACGCGTCACGACAGACGCACGCAATGAGTGGCGAGCAGATGTTGATACACACATATGTATTTAGACATAGTTAGATGAAGATAAATAGTGATTTATTGCAGACATTAACTATGCTAAATACAGTTCTACTTTTTAATTTAACCAAGTACTCGCTTCTCCTAACCGTCTTCCTCTGCACGTACCAGTGTACGTGAAGTTACAAGGGCACCGCCTTATTCTGTCATCAGAATAAGTAGCTGGTACTGTCACCAGTACAAGCTTCAGGGTGCCCCGTTTCACCTGGTAGCACTTTTTATTCCGTCCAAGGACCGCGTTCACATCCAACATGAATATGTTGGATGATGAAGATGACCAAAGCTTTCACGCTACGCGTGACGGCTACTCCCATTTGAGCGATGTCGAATGGGATGCGGTTGAACGAATGGGTTCAACCATGGGCATCCATGCTGTTAGCGTCATGCTAGAGGCTCTCAATAGAGATGCCCAACATGCTACTATCGCCAAGTTCATTTAAAATGAACTTGACGCTGAACGCGAGAAAGTAGCCTTGCTTCACCAACAAGGTTCTCAACAAGAAGAGTTGTTGAGAGAACGGGCTGCTCAACAGTTTGAACTGTTGAGACAGCAGCAGGCTGCTGCTGGTGGGTCGATGCACTCGCGTCGACCCGAGACCTTAAAGATTGACATCTCCAAGTATAGGGGGGGAGTCGAAGAGGACTCCCTCTTGAGATGGTTCGTCGAATTGGATGACGCCATAAGGGCGCGTCGCATCGACAATGGGGATATGCAAGTTGCATTTGCCCAGTCAAATCTGGCAGGACGTGCCAAGACTTGGGCACTGGGGCTCAAGTTGCACGACCCATTTGCATTTGGGTCGTTAGAAGTCTTCAAGTCGCGGCTCAGACAAACGTTTGAACCGCCTAGAGCTGAGTCCAGAGCTCAAACTGAACTCTTGAAGCTCAAGCAGCGTAAGCGTGATGTGCACGCTTACGCGCAACATATACGACATCTCACGCGTTGTATAAGTTCCAACCCGGTGGATGAACACACGTTGGTTTCGGTGTTCATGCAGGGTCTTGCGGATGGTCCCGTCAAGACTCACCTGTTCCGGCTTGAACTAGATTCACTAGAACAAACCATTTCCTTTGCGGAAAAGGAAGACTTCAGTCTGAGACAGGCTCGCGCCAGCTCGACATCATATCGTCAACCGAGACGATATGACAACGGAGGTCCGGAGCCGATGGAACTTTGTTATCTAGAGAGCGAGAAGGCTCGCTCTACAGACTACAAGAAGTTGCAGAAATGCAACAGATGTCAAAAGACAGGACACTACGCTTACAAGTGCAGTGCCCCTCGTCCAGTGTCTCGCAACACTGGGTGTAGTGACCGTCCACCCATGAGAAAGGGGCAGGAATGCGAGTCCGCTGTTGGTGCAAGAACGCAACAACGGGATGGACCGCAAAAACGGACAGGATCAGTAGGTGCGGAGCACCCTACTGGTCCAGCAACGTCAAGAGAATTTGTAGGCCTCTTGATGAAGGTTGCTCCCAACACACGAACGTTGTGCGTTGCTGCTCCAGGTAATGAGATCCCACTCATTACCTTGAAACTCGAAGTGACGAATAAGTTGTCCCTTCTAGCTCTAGTCGATTGTGGGGCGTCCAAAAATTTTGTGCAACGCCAATCGCTAGAAGATGGTCACTTTAAGTTCAGTGAATGTGACACACCTCCTACGAGGATGACGGTACGTCTTGCGACAGGCGCATCCGTAACCGTCATGAAGCGTATAGTGAAGATTCACTATACGCTAGAAGATACCCAATATGACGATGACTTTATCGTATTGGATTTGGATGACAAATTTGATGTCATCCTTGGAATACCGTGGCTCAGAAGGTACGAACCACGGGTAAACTGGCAACATCGAACAGTAACGATGCCTGCCGCTTGTTCATCAGATGGCCATCTGATGAACGTTTTAGAGCGTCCACAAGCGTGTGGATGTACTACGAGTGAGTGCGATGGCCTCACTTGTGGTACGGTCGTTAGTGCGACTGCACAAAACCTTAGTGTTCCAAACGGTTACACTTCGGAGAAAAGTTCCGGCGGCTATGAGGAAACACAGGCTGCGCCGAAGGTCCACCACTCGAATAATTCGAGTGGACCGGTACAAAGATGTATCCCTAGAGGGGAACATCTAGAAGAGAAACAATCGATCGCTCAGGTTAAGCGAAACGATAATCCTAGATCGACTGGAGAGTCTTTCGTAGAGGATCTCGCTGTGGTTGCACAACCCCAGCTAGAGGAAGTAAAGGGAATAAGTCCTGATATTACAGATACGGCGGAAATAAGTTCCCCGAAACCCGCGAGAATAAGTCCCCGGGAAGACGAAGGAATAAGTCCTTCGAAGCCTGAGGGAATAAGTCCCCAGGAAATGACAGACACATTGAATGTCCTAGTCAATAAAGGATCAAGTGTTGGCGCTTATACACTTGATCTGATTGCGCCTCCGAAGTTAACTTCGGAGATCACTCAGTTGCCAACGCTCAAACATAAAAGGTTCTTGCGTGATTTGCGTAGTGGCAAAGTCAAGCCGATCTGCGTACTCGTCGCTGACGACGCGTGTGTAGCCGACACAAGGTCAGCAACAGTGTTTACTGAGAACGAGAGAGTTCTCAGTAGTTCATCTATGGACGAGATTGTCCTCGATGAAAGGACACGAGTTGAGCGATATGACTCTCAATCATGGGAATCGCTCAAGGAAAATCCTCTCTATGAAGATTTGGTTAAGTTCAAGGATGTATTCCCTACAAACTGTTCCGTGCGCATTGCCGAAGGATAAAGGTATTCGACACGAGGTCGAGCTTAAACCAGGCTCGAAGTACTGTGTCATGAAGCAGTGGCCACTGCCTCGTGAACAAGTACTTGCGATCGACAAGTTCTTTGCCGATCGTTTAGCTGCGGGCTATGTGAGAGAAACAACATCCCCACATAGCTCTCCGACCTTCTGTGTGCGAAAAGCAACAAGAGGGTGGCGGATTGTGCATGCATTTAACAAGTTGAATGCTGCAACGGTACCGGCTCAGATGCCGATACCGAGGAAGGACGTAATCATTGATGGTATGTCAAAGAGTACTATCTTTTCGTCCATGAATTTGATGGATGACTTCTATCAAATCCTTATGCGAGAACGGGATATACCCTATACCGCAGTGACCACGCCTAGCGGCATGGTCTGGGAATGGCTAGTAATGCCACAAGGGCTTAGTAATGCCCCTGCCACGTTCAACAGATGTGTATCACATCTTTTCAGACCAGTACGATAATTCGCGCCGAGTTATTTCGATGACGTATTCATCCAAAGTCGGGCTATGGATGGAAAGCCGGACTTTGAGGTTCACAGGTACCACGTCCAACAGGTTCTAGCAAATCATGCGAAAGCATCAACTGTATGCAAATCTCAAGTAGTGTATATTTGCAGCAAGCGAAATACCACTACTTGGATGCATCGTTGGCAAGAACGGTGTACGTCTTGATCACGAAAAGATCAAGGCGATCACCGACTGGCCAGTGCCAGTCGATGTCAAAGGTCTTCGAAAATTCCTTGGGCTAGCGGCGTATTTGCACAAGTATTCACGCAATTACGCCGAGATGAATGTGCACTTCTCTCGTTTGTTGAAAAAGAACGAGAGGTGGTTATGGAGTGATGAATGTCAGCGCTCCTTTGATGGTATCAAGCAGAGCTTGATACAATCCCAGTCCCAGCAATTGCCGATCAGGACAGGCCATTTCATGTGGTCTGTGATGCCAGCGATTTCGCAATCGGCTGTGCATTTATGCAGTACGACCTCGAAGGCGTTGAACGCGTCGTCTGCTATCAGTCGCGTCAGCTGCAACCAGCTGAGCGGAACTATCCGGTGCATGACAAGGAACTCCTTGCCATGAAGTATGCACTCGCGAAGTTCAGAGTCTATCTATTAGGAGATAGACCCTTCGTTGTTTACACTGACCATGCGTCATTACGCACGGCAGTGAACAGCCCGCACCTTTCACAACGAATGGCGCGGTGGTTGTCATTCTTTGCGGAATACAACTTTACGGTCGAGTACAAACCAGGACGACTTAATGTCGTCGCTGATGCACTCTCACGTCGTCCCGACTTTGACACAGTCGCGAAACCCAACAGTGAGACAGTCACTGTTGCGGTTATGACGTCCTCAGTCCCATCTACAACGTTGCATGATGATGTGAGGCGGGCATACGCCCAAGATGGTGAGATAGTGAAGTTGTTGACACATCTCTCCCAAACATCTCGAGAATCGTTGAACGATTGTCGTCTGCGTATCGATCTGCATCAGATCGATACACTACTCGCAACGGTTTACAGTATTATACAGCCGCTACTGGTGACACACCACGTGTTGTCATCCCAGATGATACTGATCTGCGTTTGCGGATCATGTTCATGTATCCCGATGCTCCTATAGGAGGACATCGTGGCCGTGAGAAAACTATCTCACGGTGAGTCGAGACTTTTACTGGCCCCGCCAGTATCAGTTTGTGCGAAAGTATGTTCGCGCATGCGAAGTCTGTCAACGAGTGAAGTCAAGTCCTTCACTGCGTGCACCTTTACAGCCTCTACCGGTTCCGGCTGAGTGCTGGGAATCCATCTCAATGGATTTCGTCTTCGGGTTACCTAAAGACGCACGCGGGAATACGGGCATTCTTGTATTTGTCGACAGATTCAGCAAAATGGTACACCTTGTGGATGTACCAGAGTCAATCACAGCAAGTGGCTGTGCTTGTGTCTTTGTCGACATTATCTTCCGACTCCATGGGTTACCCCGTGAACTCGTATCAGACAGAGATCCACGCTTCACGGCTGATTTCTGGAGCTCCGTGTTCAAGTCACTCAGAACGCGCTTGAAGATGTCGACATTTGATCATCCAGAGTCAGATGGTCAGACGGAACGAGCCAATCGTGTCCTCTAAGAGATACTTCGAGGATACGTACCACTCTTTTAAGATTTGGAGTGAGTTTTTGCCAATGGTGGAGTTTGCCATCAACAACTCGGGGCATGCGTCCACGACACATACACCGTTTTACGTGAATGGCTTGCGCCATCCGCGTGTACCCACCTTACTAGAGTGTAACTCTGGTTTAAGGGGGGACTCGCGCGAGCAAAAACCGATTTGGTTCACGCTCATCACGCTCTGACGAAGAAGTCATTGCGTTTGATGCCGATATCGATAACATCGATATCGAAGAAGATGATGCCAGTGAGAGTGCGGAAGCCCTCACTGAAGACAATGATCCCAGTGAGAGTGCGGAAGCCCTCACTGAAGAAAAGGTTGTTGTTGCTGCAGTGCGCTCACAGCACACTGAAGCTAACGAGTCATCGGATGAGCTCATACTGGCTCGTGAAACGGTAGTCCGTTTTGTGCAAGACTCCATCGCCGAAGCGGTGGATAAGCAAAAGCAAAACGCTGACAAGAATGGAAGGGCAAACACTCTTTTATTTAGTAAAGGTGACTTAGCCCTACTGTCTACGATTAATCTACCAAAGCATGTAGTGACTAACTTGGGTAGCATTTTACTACTACCCAAGTACATCGGCTCATTTCGTGTATTGCACCGCCTAGGCAATGCATACACGATCGAGTTGCCACGGAAGATGCGAACGCATCCCACGTTTTACGTTGGTCGGCTTAAGCCGTACCATCAGTACGCTGCTTCTTCCGATGAAGAACGCCCTTGCGCTCAAGCATCTCGCAGAGAGCCTTGTGCTCCCGATGGTGGGCATCAACAAGGGTCTGAAGAGCAGCTATCTCATACCGAGACCGATCAGCAATCCCACGAGATACCCTTAGCTCGTCACGAAGAGATGTCAGAGCTATCTCGTTCTCAAGCTGAGCAAAGGCAAACTCAGCTCGATGCTTCAAGGCAGTGTCCGCCATTTGGAGACGCCTATTCCGCTCATGCTCGAGATCGTCGCGTAACCCTTGCGTTACGCGATCAAAGAAGCCCTCGGGAACACACCGATCCACATGATCGTGTGGAGAGCGTCTTCCCTCCTCCTCCTCCTCCATTAGAGGACTCTCGCGTTGGCCAGCGCTATCTAGTTGAACAGCTGTTGAACCACCGCGACGTGAACGGACGTCGGCCGAGTTATCTCGTCCGGTGGCGCGGATATCCCCGGTCCTGGGATTCTTGGGAGCCCCGCTCCCAACTGATGGTTGACGTACTGGGTCTGGTTGAGCAGTACGACGCGGCACATCCTGTGCCGCAGAAGGACAGCCGGAGAAAGTCTTCCCGGCACGGTCGTAAAGGGATTTCAGGTTGTCAATCCCTTCGTACATCTCAGTAGAGATACGTAAGCGCCACCACGGGCTGGTAAGGAGGTAAGCCTCCTTAGGTGCTCGTGCAGAGTTGTTCACACAACGTGGGCACGAGTATCCCCAAGAGAGGCAGGGTAATCCTTTCTCCCTTGACAGACGATGCAGCTTGTAGCGTGCACCTGTCGGGGTTCGCTTTTCAAACTTATCACGAGCTTTGAAAAGGTTTGTCGTTCCAAACGTCACGACCTACATCCTCAAGGTTATGGATGTAGGCGTTCCACGCCTGAAGTAGTGAGGGACCATCACGTTTGTGATTCCCACTGTACCATCGATGTTTGAAGAAAGCATCGATGAAGAATTCATGTTCAGCGCGATAGTTTTTCGCGCTTGGGCCAAGGTGATGGATCCTTGATGAATCGAACAATCGTGTTCGATAACGATCACTTGTCGTCGTCGATAAGCGATCCATGACGGATTTTGGAGGCAGCCATGCCTTTATTTTCGGGAGCGAGACGCAACACGTTGCGGTCCCGCTCTTCTTGCGACGTGCCGACAGAAGTACTGGTACCTCGCTGTGAAGTGGTGTCCATTGGAGAACCGACACCACTAATAGCGCCCGAGTCTCGCGACCTCGAGCGCCTTCGCTTCGGCGATGGTTCATCTGATTCATCAGATGAACCAAAGATGCTGCGACGCAAAGCATCGTCCATGCCACGCTTGGCAGGCGGCTTGGATTCAATTGTCGTCGATACGGATCCATCATCCGTATCAGGAGAGTACGAGACACCGAGCTCGTACTCTGTGAAGACACGAGTGTCTTCATGACCAGCGCCTGAATCACCAGGTGACACAGGCTGAGTCGCTTTAGCAAACGATGGGACATCAGTTGCTTTTGTTTCTGCTTCGGCGTCCGCACAGAGACGTGCAGACGCGCTCTCGGCGGCCTTGCTCGCGCATCGCATGGGCTTGTTTACCATGCGATGAGATGTTGGAAAGTGGACGCGGACCAACAAGTGCAAACCCTGTCCCAAATGATTTGGGACGAGTATCCATTTAGTCAATCAGTCACTAAAGTGACTGATGGTTAAGGGGGGGGTGATGTAACGGGGTGAACCGTTACATAACAATTTATAAGAAATTGTTAATAGAATATAACTATAAGAGTTATATTCTCAGAATATTGTCATAAGGACAAATATTCTGTAGCACGTACGAGTAGTTCCTAATTGGTTGATATAGGCCATTATATCAACCAACGAAGACGCGCCACGACAGACGCACGCAATGAGTGATGAGCAGATAACTGATTTACACATTTGTATTCAGACATAGTTAGATGAAGATAAATAGTGATTTATTGCAGACATTAACTATACTAAATACAGTTCTACTTTTTACTTTAACCAAGTACTCGCTTCTTCTTACCGTCTTCCTCTGCACGTACGAGTGTACGTGAAGTTACGAGACACCGCCTTATTCTGTTATCAGAATAAGTATCTTGTACTGTCATCAGTACAAGCTTGAGGGTGCCCCGCTACATACTGGCATGAGAATCGGTGGCCCGTTACGTGCAAGAATCCATTACTTTATCGGAGGACCGACATAAACGAAACGCTGACAAGCTGGAAGAGCAAATGCTCAAATAATTTAATTTTAGAGTCTTATTTCTAATTATCACGGTTACCCTACCAACGCTCGTAATAGCTAATCTAGTTGTAGTAAAATGCAGAATAAGCCCATTGACCCGTTCTTAGTACTACATCGCAAACATAATGCGTACACAGTCAATTTGACTCGCAAAATGCATGCTCATCCTACATCTTTTGTCGATCATATCCATCCGTACTATCAGCACGAGGGATCTTTCGGGCGAATACAAACGCCACGCCTAAAACCTTTACGAAATATTCTGGACCCGAGCCATTTCTCAATCTGAACGTGTAGTCACGCATGCTATCGACGAATGCCAACCACTTCGTCGTGAAAAGCTTGACACTTTCGCTTGTTCTCCAATTGGTAGTATGCAAATACAATCGCTCGCAGGAGTATTTTAAAGGCGGATCGTTGCACATACACATTAACAGATAAAGTTTCATGTCTCTCTTGTTCGGCGCGAACACACTGATCGTGCAAGCATTACTGGAGAATACCAAGCTCCGTCTGCAGCTCCAAATGTTTAAAGTATGTATTTCCGCCACAACAGCATCCATTGGTATTTTTGAACGGTGGTCAGCACTTTTATGTGAAGGGTATCTTGAACCATTGCGACGTGAAGGGGCGGCGAACGGGTTACCTTGATAGCATGCGCGGATATCCGCCGTCCCACAACAGATGCGATCCCCGCGCCCAGCCGATGACTGATGTTAAAGGTCTTAATCTCCAGTACGACGAGACACATTCGATGGCTCTTTTAAGCCATCGGAAAGACGCTCTTATGGCTCTAGTGGAGCGTTTACAAATCAGCAATTTTATCGCGCATCATAAAAGAGACTTGCGCCTTACTCCAGGGCTAAGAAAGGGAGTACAAATCACTTTGGATGCGTTGGGTATTGCCGAAAGAACAAATCACAAAATGACTTATATGAAAAACGAATTCCTGCCTCACAAGACATGTGGTGCAATTAGACTTATGCATTGATTAAGGTTAATATTATAAACTTTGCACGACCTGCGCCAATTTTTCGAATCCAAGCTTTTCTCCCTGTGTGCTGGACATTGAGTATAAAGGCTTCAATCGTCTGCAGCAAACAGATTTTCTCTCGATTAGTGTTGCCACTATACCAACGAAGCTTTAGGGAAGTAGCCAAATAGAAGTCATTTGCAGCTCTAAAGCTACTAGCGCTGATGTAGAGGCCGCGCAACTAACTATCTTGCACAGAATAATTGATGACAAAGACTTGCCTCGCCTGACAGGGTATTCACAAGCCTTCCTGGTAGTTTTAAGGCTTTTTATTCAGGGGCTAGACGCAGCACATTGCCGTATAGAGCCTCTTACGTAATACCAAGAGAAGTCTTGGTACCACTGGAATTGTCATCACAACAGTGCAAATTATCATCGCATTTGCTATATAGCGAATCGCAGTAGAAGGCGCGGAAAATGAGTCAACATGCTCATCCTCCAAGCGCTGAAGACTCTAGTAGCGACCATGAGCCTGACTACCGCTCTATTACTATTGACAGGGTAGTTTCGGCCGCCCCTATGGACTCGGGTGACCAGGTGTATGTTTCAATTTGGACCCACCATCTCATCCCCCTCTAATCGATGAGCTTCACTTGGTAGCCACCATCATCAGCACATGGTGACTCACCATATGCCTCGACAGCAATTGGTGTTGCAGAAAGAGTTGTAGCGACAGTAGACATAGAATCATCTGCCGCGAAATATTATGAATTGTCAAGAGCAGCTGCGTTAACACACGCAGGTGCCTTCTCGGCACGCACATCGCATGGACTTGTTTACCATGCGATGAAGATTGAGAAATGGGTGGATCGTACCAAAGCAGGTGCTTCCCGAGCCTGATCTGTTTTAATAATGACCACATCAAATGATAGTGCTTAGGTGACTATCGTTTAGGGGGGGGGAATAAAGCGGGGTGAGCTTGTTAAATGTAATCGACTTTGATACTTGCTAGTTAGAATTTCATCTTCAAGGTAAAACAGTTTTTTAAATATTACCAGAAGGGGCAATGTTCCGAAGCACTCACCGATTGGCTGATATGGGTCATCATATTATCCAGCTCTAGCGGACCAATCAACGACGGACGCGCGCAATGAGTGGTGAGCAAGACGCTAGCATTCATTGTTGCAGATAAATATAATCAGGCCAGGACGAAAATTTAGATGAATGACTAGGACTTATTTACAAATAATACAGTATTACTTTTACCACCAACTGGTCAATTTCTACTTGCTTTCCCTTGCTCTGCGTAATTTTCAAAGGTAGCGATGCACCACTCACCCTGCTGTCGGTGATAGTAGCTCCACACCAGTTGTCCAGTGCGTTGCTCCGGTGCTTAGTTCCACAAACATTTTTTTGAGCGACAAACTAAATTTGCGTTCACGCAAGCACCTTCACGGGTGCCGAAAGAATAAATGAATGGAAATTGGAGTAGAGTGGCAAAGAAATGCACTGAAACCAATACTTACCAGCTACGACAGGTGTAGAAGCCTGTAGCCCGTTCCAGTAGATCCTAATTGGTTCTGCTGAGGTTTTTTTATCCTAAGCAATGGTACCAGGTCAATAAATTGGCCTGTATCTAATCCCATCCACGGACTTTCAAGATTAGCCTAAGATTATTTTGAATGTGGGCAGCTGCCTATGTCTCAGCAGTAACACTTGGTAATCCTGGCGATAATTGGCTGTAGCCTCTTCGAGAAGCATTAAAACCCGACAACAAATAGTTATGGTCCTCTAGGACTGGATTAAACCCAGAAATTCGTCCAGTATCAGGCCCGTCTAGCGTCACGATAGCCGCGAGCTGGGACGAGATGATTATCCGCCCTCCAAAGAGATTAATACTCGTTCGTTAAAATATCGAAATGTACCCACTGTACCTGACTACAACAGAAAGTAATCGTTGCTGCTGATGGCGAACATATGCGAGCAAAATACTTTTTAAAACGTGGCAGCAACGGAATTTTGAAGTCTGACCACACGCATCAGCATCAACGCAGTAAGGTTCCAGTAAATAGGGACTTTTGGGTCTTGGCGGAAACTTTGAGCTGTGCAAATGCTCGAAGCGATCCCGAAGTTTGTTATAATGTAAATCTATCTGTTAGGCTTTAAGGCAAATGAAAAAGAGAAACTTGTGCAATTGACCGTCACTTAAGTTAAAATCACGATCGTTGGAGTAACAAAGATGTGCATTAGATTGCGCTGAGGCAGCAAAAGCATTTCATAGTGTCTTGATACTTGCCTAAGCAAAAGGGTCAAAAAATGTAAATTAACAATAACTTAGATAAGATATACGTAAAAAAGATGACGAATCCATTAACTAGATCTTGATTAAAAGAAATTAACTTAATGTAAGTAATAGATTATTGACGAAATGCAAAGTAAGATAGATGTATTATGAGGGATGTGCAAGACGCGCGGGGTAGTCGTGGCTTATCCTGCATCCCATTTCCCACAGGATAGAATGCGGGATCCGCATTTTACGGTACCGACAGCCTATCTAAAGAAAGAATTGGACCTTGAATTGCATCAATTATTCAAATTCCAGAGGTTTGATGATACATAATCGGGCCCGACCTTAAAAGGACTTTACTATTACGTTAAGGCCTTGATTTTTCAGATAGTATCATTCTAGACAGGTTCTACTTTATTATAAAACAGTCGCGCACTAATGCTTTTATTAGTGCGGACTTGAGGCTGGAAACCTCGTCAGCAGCCGGCCAGAAAAAGTTCTGGGGTGTGCATTGTGTATGCAGATCACTTTTCCTTTACGTAGTTACTAGCAAGATTCGTCCGAACACGGTATTATCAACACATCTATTTTTTTTTTCAGCCGGTCCGTCCACTTTACACAGAGAGAACCTGCTTTGTAGGGCTATTATAATAACTGTTTTATGTTTATAGCTAGTCAAACGATATTTAGTGAAAATACCAGTATAAGTTGCTGAGAAATTTGTTAGTGGAAATAAGGACAAACTTGCTTCAAAGGTTATATCTCTTTAAGGTCATAGATCCTAAAACCTGATATTCCTTAATTCTAATAAATGCATGTAAACATGATATGCAAAGACGCATTTCTGAAAATAATATCAGTTATAGGAATACCATTCTAATCGATCTTTACCCAAGGAAATAGTATGAAACAGTATACCTCGGTCAGAGAACCCACAAGATTTTCAATCACATTGCCCGTTCTTGGTGTCCCAAATATAGTTATCCCAAACTTCCCCATTCCAGAGTGCCACTCCGACACAACATTATATGAGTGGAGAGTGAGGAGCGAGCACAAAGGCAGAAATGTATAATTATTGCGTAAGTATAATTAGGGGTAGAGGCTAATACAAAGTGTAAATTTGCACTTAATGTCTTCAGATGCTATTTAACTCTATGATACCTTCGGTAAAGGAGTTGAATCGCATCGACAAATACACTCCCATAATGGTTAAACTTACTCCTCAACAACTCACTGACATAGTCAGAATTCCTGTGCATCCCGTCTAAGTCTTGAAACATGAAGATCAACAACTTTATGCCCTTTTCTCTATAAGCGGGGGTCTGTAGGGCGCTAAAGATGTAGGTATAGAGATGTCCGTAACCGTCGTGAAACCAAACCGACAGAAACATAGCAAGGTCAAGATCATCTCCCGCGTCCTTCCTGAACCGCTTCAAAGCTGTAACGTATGCATCAGGGGTGAGATTTGACATTGCAAAGACATTTGCGTCAGACTGGCTTTTAGAAAGTTGACCCGCTTCTCCCGAAGGGAGTTTGGCGTCTGCAACGAGAGATCCAACGTCGATGTTTCTCTTGATGAGATCCCAGTCAAATACCTTGCGCATACGTGAGAGCAATGTTAGATACGAGGAGAGCCGATCGATTTTGGCGGGACTATCCTTGAAGTTCTTTTCGACGTAGTTGGAGACATAATGCTCATCAGCATCAGTATTCCGGACCTGGAGCTTGCTTGGTACGACAGAGGGCTGGCCTAGCTTCCCCACAAAGTCACCCTTGACAATGTTTTCAATTTGAGCGTCCGGTTCAGGTATACGGGCTTGGTGTGTGCCTGAGATGACAGGAGACTCGCGAATTTCCGCCATCACAGGTCGGCGAGATAGTCCGACGAGCTGAGAAAATTTGGTCACGATCGCCTTGAACCAGTCGACCAACGTTTTTTATAAACCGCCCGAGACTTCAGCCCGTGCTTCTAGACCTTGATAGGACGCATGGGCACTTGATACACTGTCCGCGGTCAAATATTTCTGAGCTTGGTCATCAGACGTTGCGACCACTGGTTTGGTTGGGATTGAACAGCAAGCACGGTTGAGCAGAAGCACTGCACTCACAAGGAGGACAAACACGTGATAAGATGGCATGTCTTGGCTCTAACGGGGCACCCTGAAGCTTGTACTGATGACAGTACAAGCTACTTATTCTGATAACAGAATAAGGCGGTGTCTCGTAACTTCACGTACACTCGTACGTGCAGAGGAAGACGGTAAGAAGAAGCGAGTACTTGGTTAAAGTAAAAAGTAGAACTGTATTTAGTATAGTTAATGTCTGCAATAAATCACTATTTATCTTCATCTAACTATGTCTGAATACAAATGTGTAAATCAGTTATCTGCTCACCACTCATTGCGTGCGTCTGTCGTGGCGCGTCTTCGTTGGTTGATATAATGGCCTATATCAACCAATTAGGAAGTACTCGTACGTGCTACAGAATATTTGTCCTTATGACAATATTCTGAGAACATAACTCTTATAGTTATATTCTATTAACAATTTCTTATAAATTGTTATGTAACAGGTTCACCCCGTTACATCACCCCCCCTTAACCATCAGTCACTTTAGTGACTGATTGACTAAATGGATACTCGTCCCAAATCATTTGGGACAGGGTTTGCACTTGTTGGTCCGCGTCCACTTTCCAACATTTCATCGCATGGTTAACAAGCCCATGCGATGCGCGAGCAAGGCCGCCGAGAGCGCGTCTGCACGTCTCTGTGCGGACGCCGAAGCAGAAACAACAGCAACTGATGTCCCATCGGTTGCTGAAGCGACCCAGCCTGTGTCACTTGGTGACGCAGGCGCTGGTCATGAAGACACTCGTGTCTTCACAGAGTACGAGCTCAGTGTCTCGTACTCTCCTGATACGGATGACGGATCCGTATCGGCGGCGATTGAATCTAAGCCGCCTGCCAAGCGTGGCATGGACGATGCTTTGCGTCGCAG
Source organism: Peronospora matthiolae (assembly GCA_921007115.2). Lineage (NCBI taxonomy): Eukaryota > Oomycota > Peronosporomycetes > Peronosporales > Peronosporaceae > Peronospora > Peronospora matthiolae. The sequence continues at coordinate 373,469 of CAKLBY020000193.1, forward strand.
CATCTTTCTTCATCTGATGAGTCAGATGAACCATCGCCGAAGCGAAGGCGCTCGAGGTCGCGAGACTCGGGCGCTAATAGTGGTGTCGGTTCTCCAATGGACACCACTTCACAGCGAGGTGCCAGTACTTCTGTCGGCACGTCGCAGGAAGAGCGGGACCGCAATGTGTTGCGTCTCGCTCCAGAAAAGAAGGCATGGATGCCTCCAAAATCAGTCATGGATCACTTGTCGGCGACGACGAGTGATCGTTATCGAACACGATTGTTCGATTCGTCAAGGATCCATCACCTTGACCCCAGCGGAAAGACTATCGCGCTGAACATGAGTTCTTCATCGATGCTTTCTTCAGACATCGATGGTACAGTGGGAATCACGAACGTGATGGTCCCTCACTACTTCAGGCGTGGAACGCCTACATCCATAACCTCGAGGATGTAGGTCGTGACGCTTGGAACGACAAACTTATCAAAGCTCGAGATAAGTTTGAAAAGCGAACCCCGACAGGTGCACGCTACAAGCTGCATCGTCTGTCAAGGGAGAAAGGATTACCCTGCCTCTCTTGGGGAGACTCGTGCCCATGTTGTGTGAACAACTCTGCACGAGCACCTAAGGAGGCTTACCTCCTTACCAGCCCGTGGTGGCGCGTACGTGTCTCTACTGAGATGTACGAAGGGATTGACAACCTGAAATCCCTTTACGACCGTGCCGGGAAGAATTTCTCCGGAGGTCCTTCTGCGGCACAGGATGTGCCGCGTCGTACTGCTCGACCAGACCCAGTACGTCAACCATCAATTGGGAGCGGGGCTCCCAAGAATCCCAGGACCGGGGATATCCGCGCCACCGGACGAGGTAACTCGTCCGACGTCCGTTCACGTCGCGGTGGTTCAACAGCTGCTCAACTAGATAGCGCTGGCCAACGCGAGAGTCCTCTAATGGAGGAGGAGGAGGAGGGAAGACGCTCTCCACACGATCATGTGGATCGGTGTGTTCCCGAGGGCTTCTTTGATCGCGTAACGCAAGGGTTACGCGACGATCTCGAGCATGAGCGGAATAGGCGTCTCCAAATGGCGGACACTGCCTTGAAGCATCGAGCTGAGTTTGCCTTTGCTCAGCTTGAGAACGAGAGATCTCTGACATCTCTTCGTGACGAGCTAAGGGTAGCTCGTGGGATTGTTGATCGGTCTCGGGCTGAGATAACTGCTCTTCAGACCCTTGTTGATGCCCACCATCGGGAGCACAAGGCTCTCTGCGAGATGCTTGAGCGCAAGGGCGTTCTTCATCGGAAGAAGCAGCGTACTGATGGTACGGCTTAAGCCGACCAACGTAAAACGTGGGATGCGTTCGCATCTTCCGTGGCAACTCGATCGTGTATGCATTGCCTAGGCGGTGCAATACACGAAATGGGCCGATGTACTTGGGTAGTAGTAAAATGCTACCCAAGTTAGTCACTACATGCTTTGGTAGATTAACCGTAGACAGTAGGGCTAAGTCACCTTTACTAAATAAAAGAGTGTTTGCCCTTCCATTCTTGTCAGCGTTTTGCTTTTGCTTATCCACCGCTTCGGCGATGGAGTCTTGCACAAAACGGACTACCGTTTCACGAGCCAGTATGAGCTCATCCGATGACTCGTTAGCTTCAGTGTGCTGTGAGCGCACTGCAGCAACAACAACCTTTTCTTCAGTGAGGGCTTCCGCACTCTCACTGGGATCATTGTCTTCAGTGAGGGCTTCCGCACTCTCACTGGCATCATCTTCTTCGATATCGATGTTATCGATATCGGCATCAAACGCAATGACTTCTTCGTCAGAGCGTGATGAGCGTGAACCAAATCGGTTTTTGCTCGCGCGAGTCCCCCCCCCTTAAACCAGAGTTACACTCTAGTAAGGTGGGTACACGCGGATGGCGCAAGCCATTCACGTAAAACGGTGTATGTGTCGTGGACGCATGCCCCGAGTTGTTGATGGCAAACTCCACCATTGGCAAAAACTCACTCCAAATCTTAAAAGAGTGGTACGTATCCTCGAAGTATCTCTTAGAGGACACGATTGGCTCGTTCCGTCTGACCATCTGACTCTGGATGATCAAATGTCGACATCTTCAAGCGCGTTCTGAGTGACTTGAACACGGAGCTCCAGAAATCAGCCGTGAAGCGTGGATCTCTGTCTGATACGAGTTCACGGGGTAACCCATGGAGTCGGAAGATAATGTCGACAAAGACACAAGCACAGCCACTTGCTGTGATTGACTCTGGTACATCCACAAGGTGTACCATTTTGCTGAATCTGTCGACAAATACAAGAATGCCCGTATTCCCGCGTGCGTCTTTAGGTAACCCGAAGACGAAATCCATTGAGATGGATTCCCAGCACTCAGCCGGAACCGGTAGAGGCTGTAAAGGTGCACGCAGTGAAGGACTTGACTTCACTCGTTGACAGACTTCGCATGCGCGAACATACTTTCGCACAAACTGATACTGGCGGGGCCAGTAAAAGTCTCGACTCACCGTGAGATAGTTTTCTCACGGCCACGATGTCCTCCTATAGGAGCATCGGGATACATGAACATGATCCGCAAACGCAGATCAGTATCATCTGGGATGACAACACGTGGTGTGTCACCAGTAGCGGCTGTATAATACTGTAAACCGTTGCGAGTAGTGTATCGATCTGATGCAGATCGATACGCAGACGACAATCGTTCAACGATTCTCGAGATGTTTGGGAGAGATGTGTCAACAACTTCACTATCTCACCATCTTGGGCGTATGCCCGCCTCACATCATCATGCAACGTTGTAGATGGGACTGAGGACGTCATAACCGCAACAGTGACTGTCTCACTGTTGGGTTTCGCGACTGTGTCAAAGTCGGGACGACGTGAGAGTGCATCAGCGACGACATTAAGTCGTCCTGGTTTGTACTCGACCGTAAAGTTGTATTCCGCAAAGAATGACAACCACCGCGCCATTCGTTGTGAAAGGTGCGGGCTGTTCACTGCCGTGCGTAATGACGCATGGTCAGTGTAAACAAAGAAGGGTCTATCTCCTAATAGATAGACTCTGAACTTCGCGAGTGCATACTTCATGGCAAGGAGTTCCTTGTCATGCACTGGATAGTTCCGCTCAGCTGGTTGCAGCTGACGCGACTGATAGCAGACGACGCTATTAACGCCTTCGAGGTCGTACTGCATTAATGCACAGCCGATTGCGAAATCGCTGGCATCACAGACCACATGAAATGGCCTGTCCTGATCGGCTATTGCTAGGACTGGGGATTGTATCAAGCTCTGCTTGATACCCTCAAAGGAGCGCTGACATTCAGCGTTCCAAAACCACCTCTCGTTCTTTTTCAACAAACGAGAGAGGTATACAGTCATCTCGGCGTAATTTCGTGAATACTTATGCAAATACGCCGCTAGCCCAAGGAATTTTCGAAGACCTTTGACATCGACCGGCACAGGCCAGTCGGTGATCGCCTTGATCTTTTCGGGATCAGGACGTACACCGTTCTTACCAACGATGCACCCAAGAAGTGGTATTTCGCTTGCTGCAAATCTACACTTCTTGAGGTTTGCATACAATTGATGCTTTCGCATGATTGTAAGAACCTGTCGGACGTGGTACCTGTGAACCTCAACGTCCGACTTTCCATCCATAGCCCGACTATGTCTGAATACGTCATCGAAATAACTCGGCGCGAATTCTCGTACTGGCCTCAACAGATGTGATACACACCTGTTGAACGTGGCAGGGGCATTACTGAGCCCTTGTGGCATTACTAGCCATTCCCAGAGCATGCCGCTAGGCGTGCTAACTGCGGTATAGGGTATATCCCGTTCCCGCATTAGGATTTGATAGAAGCCATCCATCAAATCCATGGACGAAAAGATGGTACTCTTTGACATACCATCAATGATTACGTCCTTCCTCGGTATCGGCGTCTGAGCCGGTACCGTTGCAGCGTTCAATTTGTTGAACGCGTGCACTATCCGCCACCCTCCTGTTGCTTTTCGCACACAGAAGGTCGGAGAGCTATGTGGGGAAGTTGATTCCCTCACATGGCCCGCTGCTAAACGATCGGCAAAAGACTTGTCGATCGCAAGTACTTGTTCACGAGGCAGTGGCCACTGCTTCATGACACAGTACTTCGAGCCTGGTTTAAGCTCGACTTCGTGTCGAATACCTTTATCCTTCGGTAATTCGCACGGAACAGTTTCAGGCAATACATCCTTGAATTCAACCAAATCTTCATAGAGAGGATTTTCCTTGATCGATTCCCATGATTGGGACTCATATCGCTCAATTCGTGTCTTTTCATCGAGGACACTCTCGTCCATAGATGAACTACTGAGAACTCTCTCGTTCTCAGTAAACACTGTTGCTGACCTTATGTCGGTTACACACTCGTCGTCAGCGACGAGTATGCAGATCTGCTTGACTTTGCCACTACGCAGATCACGCAAGAACCTTTTATGTTCGAGCGTTGGCAACTGAGTGATCTCCGAAGTTAACTTCGGAGGCGCAATCAGATCAAGTGTATAAGCGCCTACACTTGATCCGTTATTGACTATGACATTCAATGTCTCTGTCATTTCCTGGGGACTTATTCCCTCAGGCTTCGAAGGACTTATTCCTTCGTCTTCCCGGGGACTTATTCTCGCGGGTTTCGGGGAACTTATTTCCGCCGTATCTGTAATCTTGGGACTTATTCCCTTTACTTTCTCTAGCTGGGTTTGCGCAACCACAGCGAGATCCTCTACGAAAGACTCTCCAGTCGATCTAGGATTATCGTTTCGCTTAACCTGAGCGATCGATTGTTTATCTTCTAGATGTTCCCCTCTAGGGATACATCTTTGTCCCAGTCCACCCGACTTATTCGAGTGGTGGACCTTCGGCGCAGCCTGTGTTTCCTCACAGCCGCCGGAACTTTGCTCCGAAGTGTAACCGTTTGGTACACTAAGGTTTTGTGCAGTAGTACTAACGACCGTACCACAAGTGAGGCCATCGCACTCACTCGTAGTACATCCACACGCTTGTGGACGCTCTAAAACGTTCATCAGATGGCCATCTGATGAACAAGCGGCAGGCATCGTTACTGTTCGATGTTGCCAGTTTACCCGTGGTTCGTACCTTCTGAGCCACGGTATTCCAAGGATGACATCAAATTTGTCATCCAAATCCAATACGATAAAGTCATCGTCATATTGGGCATCTTCTAGCGTATAGTGGATCTTCACTATACGCTTCATGACGGTTACGGATGCGCCTGTCGCAAGACGTACCGTCATCCTCGTAGGAGGTGTGTCACATTCACTGAACTTAAAGTGACCATCTTCTAGCGATTGGCGTCGCACAAAATTGTTGGACGCCCCACAATCGACTAGAGCTAGAAGGGACACCTCATTCGTCACTTCGAGTTTCAAGGTAATGAGTGGGATCTCATTACCTGGAGCAGCAACGCACAACATCTGTGTGTTGGGAGCAACCTTCATCAAGAGGCCTACAAATTCTCTTGACGTTGCTGGACCAGTAGGGTGCTCCGCACCTACTGATCCTGTCCGTTTTTGACGGTCCATCCCGTTGTTGCGTCTTTGCAACTGCGGACCCTCGTCCCTGCCCCTTTCTCATGGGTGGACGGTCACTACGCCCAGTGTCGCGAGACACTGGACGAGGGGCACTACACTCGTAAGCGTAGTGTCCTGTCTTTTGACATCTGTTGCATCTCTGCAACTTCTTGTAGCCTGTAGAGCGAACCTTCTCGCTCTCTACATAACAGAGTTCCATCGGCTCTGGACCTCCGTTGTCATATCGTCTCGGTTGACGATATGATGTCGAGCTGGCGCGAGCCTGTCTCAGACTGAAGTCTTCCTGCTCCGCAATGGAAATGGCTTGTTATAGTGAATCTAGTTCAAGCCGGAACAGGTGAGTCTTGACGGGACCATCCGCAAGACCCTGCATGAACACCGAAACCAACGTGTGTTCATCCACCGGGTTGGAACTTATACAACTCGTAAGATGTCGTATGTGTTGAGCGTAAGCGTGCACATCACGCTTACCCTGCTTGAGCTTCAAGAGTTCGGTTCGAGCCCTGAACTCAGCTCTAGGTGGTTCAAACGTTTGTCTGAGCCGCGACTTGAAGACTTCCAACGACCCAAGCGCATATGGGTCGTGCAGCTTGAGCCCCAGTGCCCAAGTCTTGGCACGTCCTGCCAGATTTGACTGGGCAAATGCAACTTGCATATCCCCGTCGTCGATGCGACGCGCCCTTATGGCGTCATCCAATTCGACGAACCATCTCAAGAGGGAGTCTTCTTCGACCCCCCTATACTTTGAGATGTCAATCTTCAAAGTCTCGGATCGACGCGAGTGCATCGACCCGCCAGCAGCAGCCTGCTGCTGTCTCAACAGTTCAAACTGTTGAGCACCTTGTTCTCTCAACAACTCTGCTTGTTGAGAACCTTGTTGGTGAAGCAAGGCTACTTTCTCGCGTTCAGCGTCAAGTTCATTTTGAATGAACTTGGCGATAGTAGCATGTTGGGAATCTCTATTGAGAGCCTCTAGCATGACGCTAACAGCATGGATGCCCATGGTCGAACCCATTCGTTCAACCGCATCCCATTCGACATCGCTCAAATGGGAGTAGCCGTCACGCGTAGCGTGAAAGCTTTGGTCATCTTCATCACCCAACATATTCATGTTGGATGTGAACGCGGTCCTTGGACGGACTACAAAGTGCTACCAGGTGTAACGGGGCACCCTGAAGCTTGTACTGGTGACAGTACAAGCTACTTATTCTGATAACAGAATAAGGCGGTGTCTCGTAACTTCACGTACACTCGTACGTGCAGAGGAAGACGGTAAGAAGAAGCGAGTACTTGGTTAAAGTAAAAAGTAGAACTGTATTTAGTATAGTTAATGTCTGCAATAAATCACTATTTATCTTCATCTAACTATGTCTGAATACAAATGTGTAAATCAGTTATCTGCTCACCACTCATTGCGTGCGTCTGTCGTGGCGCGTCTTCGTTGGTTGATATAATGGCCTATATCAACCAATTAGGAAGTACTCGTACGTGCTACAGAATATTTGTCCTTATGACAATATTCTGAGAACATAACTCTTATAGTTATATTCTATTAACAATTTCTTATAAATTGTTATGTAACGATTCACCCCGTTACATTGGCAGTCTGAACGATTGATCAGATGAGGGCGAGTCGAAAAATGAGCAGAACCAACCGTCTTTCGTGCTTTAATATTTCCGATTGTAAGGACCGTAATCTCCTCGAGTATGTAGGTTCATCTCTTACAGGAATTTTGCATAGAGGCGTTATAGCCACTGGTTCTTGTTGACTTGGCTATACTATGGAATCAGTTTGGGGACCCTGTCGCCACTCATTTTTTTCATTGGTTTACTATGCGATCATAGTGAAGGTTTCTGTGGCCAAGCCATTATCATTTTATTGGCTATAATAAATCAGATAAGGGGCTTTACAGCCACCGATTTTTAAATTACAAAGCTATCACATGGAGTCGGTGTAAGTGCCGTACAGTCACATTTTTTAATAGAACTTTACTAAAAATTGTTTTCGCATCTCTGTGGCCAGCATTTTCGTTTGATTGGCAGTACCAAGAATCGGATTAAGAGTTTTGAAGCCACTGGTTTTGAATTGCTCAGTTATATGATGGAGTCGGTGCGAGTGCCCTGTAGCCACATAGTTTTGGTATCTAAGCTTTACTGTGAGTTTAGAGAGAGGGATTTTCAAGCCAACGATTTTAGATTACTAAGCTATGCTATCGAGTCGGCATGAGTGCCCTTCAGTCGCCTATTTTTATGAAGCTTACTATGAAGTTACTTTGAGGCCTCTGTGGTCAGCGACGATCGTTTCATCGGTTATCAAAGGAATCACACTAAGGATTTCTAGCCAACTGATTTCAGATTACTTAGGTACACGAACGAGCTCGTTTGGGTGCCATGTCACTACAATAAATTAAACGAATCATCAAATAATTAATTTCCGAAAGCTTTGTGGCCGCTGATTATAGTGCTTTTAATTACACTCCATAAATAAACTCGGGGTGCTGTAAATACTCACTATTATGGAGCTGAACAATATAGTCGGTATCAGGCTTTTTCGCCACCGACTTTGCTACGTAGCCTATACAACAAAACTAGTTTTAGGTAATTGTAGCCATGACGTTTATACCAACTCGGTCCTACAGTCCTCCCTTCGCTAACATTTAAGTCTCGGTAGACACACTTTCCCATAAGTTATCACTGGCTCGAATTCTGGTGGCGTTTTTCAATACCTCGGCATTGTCAATAATTGAAGGATTAAACGTGAAAGCTCCATTAGAACAACCCACTCCACTTCCACCTCCGAATTCAAATTGCCCAAAACCTGCAGAATTATAGCCATAAGACCACCAATACATGTCCGCACCTTTCATCTATAACAAAATCTGCTTCAGGTTGTGCATTAACATCTGAGACATGTAGACATCCCGGTCGTTCGCTGGGGTTGGTCTTTGTTGTTGTGAGGAACAAACCGTAGTTTCATTGGCTATTTTCCATCAATGGGAATTTAAACTCTATCGAAGAAGAAGACAGAGCTAACACAGAGCTGAAGAGATCCTTGAAGCCGTACAGAAGTAGAAGCAAGAAAAAGAAGTTTTTTTAGCGGAGAAAGAGTCGTTTGACAGAGACAGAGTCAGTTCCAGACCTTTCGCCAAGTCTAAAAAGATCACCATCTTAGGTAGTGCCTGTACGTTAAATTATATGTCCCAGGCAACCAACCCACCGTGCTGCCTACAAACTACCCCACAGCCTTCAGACTGGCACTTTGCTGTGCCAACATCACCCGAAATACCGTCGAAGCTGGGCTTGAATTTGTAACCCACCCCCACATTAGATGCAAATTGTCCCTCTATACACCGATATCTATCTCTATGAATACATCGGTACGGAGTGAGGTGGTCTTGGTTTGACGAGACTGTTGTCCAGGAGTGCCACGTCCAGCTTGAGGGACGCATCCATCGTGTCCATTGAGACAAGACTTTTGCAGCAGCCCTGACTCGCCAAGTCTCTCGCTTCATGAGGAGCTGCTGTATGAATGGAAGGAGCTCGGAACTGACGCAAGGGCATCGGTGCTGAAAAAACTTATGAGTTCGATCTCGGCGATGGGACTACTGATATGTGAGACGTCAGACTTTCAAGGCATCGGTCAGTCAAGTAGCACCAACCAGCAGGAAGATTACAAAGCTGCGACTAATGGTCAGATGAGCTCTTTGTAAAAGTTGAATGCTTGAAGCTCAACAAATGAAGGTGGTGGTGGTTTTGGTGGTGGTGGTGGTGGTGACTACCAGATGTTCTGGTTCTATTGTACCGAAAAAAGAGCTGGAAGAGAGCTAAGCTGTACAACGTGCCGCTTGTAGTGGTCGCGATATCGAGAGATCACATCAGTCCAGCAAGCAGGTTCGAATCGACGCTGAAAGAGACTAAAGTGGTCGAAACGTGCAGCGTCTTCAAGCACTGTTCTACCGATTAGGCGAACGTTCCTGCTTGTTTCCCGCAATGTGCGTGGTGAATGCTGACCGGCGGGCAATGGTCGTGGTGGTAACGAGACGGTGGTGATTGAATGATTGATTGATTATTAGACTATCTTCGGTGCATGTGTTTACCGGCGGTTGTCCCGCAATCGATTCAAGTTGAAGCTGGTATAGTTTCGTGCTGTCATAGCTGTCGAGAAAGCACAGTGGCGACCCCGGCTCTTCAGGTAGGGAAGGTCGTCCTTGACACCTTTGTGTTGTCGTCAGTTGTAGGATATTCGATGGTAGTCGCTACTGCGTATGCAATCTTTTGGATGATGCTACCCCTGCTGGCGAATCTACCTCATTCGTCGAAGGGATTTTACCTGGTCAATTTCAGCCGAGCTGCTAGTGCGACAGTTTCGACTGCTTGGCACAATCGTTTATGGTCTCATCCTATAACAAGCAAGTCAGCATTGTAACGGTACGAAGGTTTGTTCCGAGAAGCATTTTTCGATTACGCCTGACGGCCAGGGGATGTTTTCTTTAGCGTGTCTGTCCAGCCAGATGCATTCGCGTTCGGTGGCTACTCAGTCCAACTTATTCAGTTACAGTGCGATATTTTACAGGCTAACTCTATCATGTTCAATTCCAGTGGTCGATTGCTGTAACTGCCATGTCAGCATTAATAAGAGTGCTCAATCTCCACCAACCATTATCAAGTATGCTACATCGTAGTGTCGCACGTCTCGCCTGCGGACTGCGCTCTACGTCGTTGGCCCTCGCACATCCATCGGCACCCAAGCGCTTTGTTCCCACAACGACCCGCTTTCAGTCTCATATCTCGGGCTCCGCATCGCTATTGCTTCAAAAATGGAGATTTGTGGCCGCTACTGCAGTAAGCACGAGTGCTTCGTATGCTTTTTGCTCGACTGCTGCTTCAGTTACGGATACGATCAAAACGAATAGAGCAGTGTTAAAGGTGGTGCTCTATCAGTACGAACCGTGTCCCTATTGCTGCAAGGTGAAGGCTGTACTGGACTACCTCAAGCTCCCGTACGACGTGGTGGAAGTCAATCCACTGACCAAGAAGGAGACCAAAGCTGTGACCAAGTATGCCAAGGTGCCAGTTGTCACTATTGGCAATGACGTGGTCGTGGACTCTTCGGCAATTATCATGCGACTGTGGGACCTGGTCGTGCCAGCTAAAAGCTCCCAGCTTGAGCATAAAGAGCCGCAGGAGGAGGAAGCCCAGTGGTGCCAATGGGTCGACCAGAAGCTCATTGTCTTGACCCCTCCCAATATCTATCGCACGCTGCCGGAGGCGCTGCAGGCTTTCGACTATTGCTTGGCCGCTGGCAACTTCACGTCCATGGAACGTCACTTGTCCAAGTACGTCGGGGCAATGGTGATGTACCTCATTGCCAAGCGGTCGAAGAAGAAATACGGTATTGACGATGAGCGACTGGCGCTGTATGCGGCTCTGAATAGCTGGGTTGATGCGGTTGGTGACAAGCGCATGTTTCTTGGAGGGCATGAACCAAACAAAGCAGACCTCTCGGTCTTTGGTGTCCTTCGTGCGATGCACGGCCTGGACACGTACAACGACGTGATGCGTGAGACGGAGATCGGGCCGTGGTTTCGATGTATGACGGATAGGGTTGGCTCCAGCTCACGCACTGCAAGCAAGCAACTAGAGATCACGGTCAAGGAGTATAGAACTTGATAGCAGATAGAGCCAACGAGCAGTTAGGATGCTATTCATATAGACAACTCACGCGCAAGTCTTGCTGCAAAGGTTGCTCCGTCTATTCAGCAAAGACATCAGTCTTGGTCTTTGTCTTTTGAAGGCGGTGGTAGGCGATGCCCGTACCAGAGATATTGTCGCCCAGTCCAGTAGTGTAGTCAGGCTTTTTACAAGCTAGCATTGGCACCAGGTGACATTGAAAGTCAGCTTCTTGCCCTGTAATGACTGGCGACAATGGATCCAGGTCGACCTTGTGATCCTGACGTTCGCTCAATAGCTGCTCACGAGCCAGCAGCGTCTCAACCCGTTCCGGGTCCACTTCCATTTCAGCACTAGTTCGCATCGACTGGATCTTGTTCTCGTCATCAGAAGCACTGCCACTCCTTAGGACCGGCAGCTTGTTACACGCCACCTTCTAACGAATCAGTACGCCCTGCACCAATGCTGAAGTCGGGTCTTCCCAGATACCCTTCTTCCTCTGGCATACAACATGAAACTGCAGCGTATGGAAATGAATCCGTGACAAATGCGCTAACGCCACCGTCACCTCGTGCTTTCCATCGTCCTCCTTCCCCCGTCTGCTTGTCTCAACCGTCTCTCTCGCATCCTTTGCAAACTGAATAATGTCGTGCAACTGTGCACTAATCTCAGCAATCGTCGGTCGAGACGCTGTCGCAGTGCTTTCTTTCCCCGTCACTAAAAAGTGGTGCAGAATAAACAGCTCCTGCTCGTTCAGACCGATAGAATCCACCCATGGCAGCACCAAGCGCACCGTGTCGGAAAACAGCCCAAAGTCCGACACCGCAGCAAACTCATAGTGCGTGGGTGTGTCAACTGCATACGAATTCTGCAACACCCCGGCCAGTGCTTCGAGACGCAGGACCCGTGCACGTACATCTTGCTCAACTTCCGCGAGCTGCAAGCCGCCAAAGACGACCAAGTCCGGCTCGAACGTCTCGAGCGTTTGCTCGAAATCTTCAAGCACCGACGGCCGCGCATTATGCACGTCATAGTTTATAAAAAGCGATTCGCCCGTGGTGACACATGGCCTCGAAAGGCGTCACCACGTCCGTACTCGAGCACCAAGTGCACGTCCTCTTTCTCCTCTCCTTCAATGGCCCCTACAAGCTGGATCGTCGGGTCGTCAAAGTACTGCTTCAAATGGACGCCTACAGCCGCGCCCAAGAGCACAGTGCACCCTTCAGCCTACGCTCGAGCAGCCATGGTCGTGGCATTGCCGCCCACTTTCCGCTGGACGTCTGGCAGGGCATTAGCTAGTGCTACAATCTCGTGGAACGCAGCGGACGAGTTCATCCTCTGCTCAGCAGCAGCTCCTGAGGAAAAGTAGTAGACGAAACTCTCTTGAAGCTCCTGGAGCGAGTCAATGCGCTCGTGATAACGCACCGATAAGACCAGAGACGTGGTCGTGTGCTGCGTCTGGTGCCTGACGTCCGTACTTAGAAGTGGCTGGCGGCGATGCTTCAACGCGAAAGTACTGATTTTCCTTCCTTTTCTTTCTCAACAAACTACACGAGCGGATCATTCGGCCTTTATCAAGTCCGTTGGCTATCCCTGTTTGATCCACGCCATTGTCACTTTTGCTTGTTCAATCTTCCGCTGACAAGATGAAGCTCGTCGTCCCTCATCTATCATCGATCCTCCTCACGTCAACATTCTGCATGGTCGCCTCGAGCACGATCACCGCAACAAAGCGAGAGAGTACTGCGTCGGCACCATTCACGCGTGCCAAGCTGCTGCAAGCGAGACCGAGTGGTACAATGCCACGGCAGTGAAATTCCAAGCAGGGTGCGACGCCGAATTCAAGTGTATCGACGACTTGTGTCGAGTCGATGCAGATCCGATCGACCACCGAGAGTGCCATATCATCTGTTCTGCCGGCAAGTTCTGTGAAGACGGGACGACGACATGTCGCGGACCACGCTACAAGGGCGAGTGTTTCGATCTCGGGACTGGCTCTTTTCAAAAGGGCTGCGACGAGGGATTCTTTTGCTCGTTCAATAAGTGTGTCGATGTTAGTCTCGATGGTTAGGAAAAACGTAACGGTTGATAAGCAAACGTTCGAGAGTTCGATCAGGTCAAGCCCATACTTCCGAACGAACGAAAAAGACCTAAAACTTTAATGCGAAACCCCTTTTGTCTCCATTCACTCACTCTCTTGTGCAAGCAGGCGAACTGCCTCGGGTGTACACAGGTTCCGTCTCATCGATCGGCTTGACTCCACACTGGATTCCAAAGTAGCTGGCCATGGCATGTGTATGCCAGGATCAACATGACGTTTGGAGCTACTGACTGCAATTGTAAATGCCCACAGAGTGCCTGTCTCGAGATAAACCTATTGGAACAGAAAAACCAGCGGCCTCGTTTGTGCCGTGATATCCCGCAGCCGGAACCTGAGACCGTGGCTTCCTTGACGAAGCATCGGTACATGTACTGGGTAAGCGCTACCGAACCACGAGTTGGTCGATCCATCATGACCATGAGTGGTGTACGTCTCCGGCTCCTCAACGTGGCTGGTAACGAGAACGGGCTCACCAATCATACCACAGCTCTCTGCTTGTTCAATCAGAACGCGTCACGAAAAGCTTGGATATACAGAGCGAGCAAGATGTTGATGCCGAGATGAAATAGACTGTCACGTTCGTGTTAATGCGTCGGATACGCATTGTTGTCGTGAACAAATCGACTTGATCGAGGTCACCGCTGCACGCGAAAGACGACGTTTCATTCATAATTGTATCCGACCTCTTAATCGTCCCACGTTATCAGTAAACCTGACGATATTCAGACGTGCACGTCCTACAGTGTGTCCTCATTGCCATTGTTCAGGATGTACGCGCAGCAACAATCGGATCGAAACGAGTCACTGTTTTAACGAACATAGTTTAAGAATCCGCACGTCATTCTCGCATACTGTTTAGATAAACAAATCATCGCCCGAAGCGAAGGGGGAAATAAATCGACCAGCCTTTTATAATCCCAGAAACACACATGCTAGGTGGTCCATGTTACCGTTCAGCAAAAGACTAGCACAAGGAACGTTGTCGCCCTCTGCTGAGTCATCACAACATCGTTTCCAGGAAACAAACGTGCCACTTGCTGCGGTGAGCCGGATGGAACTACACACTGCCTCAGCGCCTTGTCAACGCAGCTTACTCGGAAAAAGCTGAATATTCATTTCTTGAAACCACCCGCGGGCAGTTCCTTGTTGTCCGGTGCTCTTTCCAAAACAGCTTTTGTGACAAAGCGGAGCACGCGCCGCACATAGTGGTGCCTTCGACAGCACAGTAAAAGATGACGTTTCAGTCTCGCTGTTCATCCCATTTCTTCTCTCGCCATCGTCGTCATGTCTGGTTCACAATTGTACAAACACATTGCGTGCACGCCACCCGAACAAAGCGAATCGCTGTAAAGGCTGCAGATCTAGAATTATTGAGAAGAGAAAAACACCAGGCAGAGCTCCTTGTAATTACTTGAATGTGTCACATCCTGCAACAGGATTGTAAAATGTGGCTGTGCGCCTCGACTCAACCAGTCTCCAACTGCAGAAATGTGTCATGTAACGGGGCACCCTGAAGCTTGTACTGGTGACAGTACAAGCTACTTATTCTGATAACAGAATAAGGCGGTGCCTCGTAACTTCACGTACACTCGTACGTGCAGAGGAAGACGGTAAGAAGAAGCGAGTACTTGGTTAAAGTAAAAAGTAGAACTGTATTTATAATAGTTAATGTCTGCAATAAATCACTATTTATCTTCATCTAACTATGTCTAAATACAAATGTGTAAATCAGTTATCTGCTCACCACTCATTGCGTGCGTCTGTCGTGGCGCGTCTTCGTTGGTTGATATAATGGCCTATATCAACCAATTAGGAAGTACTCGTAAGTGCTACAGAATATTTGTCCTTATGACAATATTCTGAGAACATAACTCTTATAGTTATATTCTATTAACAATTTCTTATAAATTGTTATGTAACGATTTACCCCGTTACATCACCCCCCTAACCATCAGTCACTTTAGTGACTGATTGACTAAATGGATACTCGTCCCAAATCATTTGGGACAGGGTTTGCACTTGTTGGTCCGCGTCCACTTTCCAACATTTCATCGCATGGTTAACAAGCCCATGCGGTGCGCGAGCAAGGCCGCCGAGAGCGCGTCTGCACGTCTCTGTGCGGACGCCGAAGCAGAAACAACAGCAACTGATGTCCCATCGGTTGCTGAAGCGACCCAGCCTGTGTCACTTGGTGACGCAGGCGCTCGTCATGAAGACACTCGTGTCTTCACAGAGTACGAGCTCGGTGTCTCGTACTCTCCTGATACGGATGACGGATCCGTATCGGCGGCGATTGAATCTAAGCCGCCTGCCAAGCGTGGCATGGACGATGCTTTGCGTCGCAGCATCTTTCTTCATCTGATGAATCAGATGAACCATCGCCGAAGCGAAGGCGCTCGAGATCGCAAGTCTCGGGCGCTATTAGTGGTGTCGGTTCTCCAATGGACACCACTTCACAGCGAGGTGCCAGTACTTCTGTCGGCACGTCGCAGGAAGAGCGGGACCGCAATGTGTTGCGTCTCGCTCCAGAAAAGAAGGCATGGATGCCTCCAAAATCAGTCATGGATCACTTGTCGGCGACGACGAGTGATCGTTATCGAACACGATTGTTCGATTCGTCAAGGATCCATCACCTTGACCCCAGCGCGAAAGACTATCGCGCTGAACATGAGTTCTTCATCGATGCTTTCTTCAGACATCGATGGTACAGTGGGAATCACAAACGTGATGGTCCCTCACTACTTCAGGCGTGGAACGCCTACATCCATAACCTCGAGGATGTAGGTCGTGACGCTTGGAACGACAAACTTATCAAAGCTCGTGATAAGTTTGAAAAGCGAACCCCGACAGGTGCACGCTACAAGCTGCATCGTCTGTCAAGGGAGAAAGGATTACCCTGCCTCTCTTGGGGAGACTCGTGCCCATGTTGTGTGAACAACTCTGCACGAGCACCTAAGGAGGCTTACCTCCTTACCAGCCCGTGGTGGCGCGTACGTGTCTCTACTGAGATGTACGAAGGGATTGACAACCTGAAATCCCTTTACGACCGTGCCGGGAAGACTTTCTCCGGCGGTCCTTCTGCGGCACATGATGTGCCGCGTCGTACTGCTCGACCAGACCCAGTACGTCAACCATCAGTTGGGAGCGGGGCTCCCAAGAATCCCAGGACGGGGGATAGCCGCGCCACCGGACTAAATAACTCGTCCGACGTCCGTCTGCGTCGCGGTGGTTCGACAGATGCTCAACTAGATAGCGCTGGCCACCGCGAGAGTCCTCTAATGTAGGTGGAGGAGGAGGAAAGACGCTCTCCACACGATCATGTTGATCGGTGTGTTCCCGAGAGTTTCTTTGATCGCGTAACGCAAGGGTTACGCGACGATCTCGAGCATGAGCGGAATAGGCGTCTCCAAATGGCGGACACTGCCTCGAAGCATCGAGCTGAGTTTGCCTTTGCTCAGCTTGAGAACGAGAGATCTCTGACATCTCTTCGTGACGAGCTAAGGGTAGCTCGTGGGATTGTTGATCGGTCTCGGGCTGAGATAACTGCTCTTCAGACCCTTGTTGATGCCCACCATCGGGAGCACAAGGCTCTCTGCGAGATGCTTGAGCGCAAGGGCGTTCTTCATCGGAAGAAGCAGCGTACTGATGGTACGGCTTAAGCCGACCAACGTAAAACGTGGGATGCGTTCGCATCTTACGTGGTAACTCGATCGTGTATGCATTGCCTAGGCGGTGCAATACACGAAAAGGGCCAATGTACTTGGGTAGTAGTAAAATGCTACCCAAGTTAGTCACTACATGCTTTGGTAGATTAACCGTAGACAGTAGGACTAAGTCACCTTTGTTAAATAAAAGAGTGTTTGCCCTTCCATTCTTGTCAGCGTTTTGCTTTTGCTTGTCCACCGCTTCGGCGATGGAGTCTTGCACAAAACGGACTACCGTTTCACGAGCCAGTATGAACTCATTCGATGACTCGTTAGCTTCAGTGTGCTGTGAGCGCACTGCAGCAACAACAACCTTTTCTTCAGTGAGGGCTTCCGCACTCTCGCTGGAATCATTGTCTTCAGTGAGGGCTTCCGCACTCTCACTGGCATCATCTTCTTCGATATCGATGTTATCGATATCGGCATCAAACGCAATGACTTCTTCGTCAGAGCGTGATGAGCGTGAACCAAATCGGTTTTTGCTCGCGCGAGTCCCTCCCCCCTTAAACCAAAGTTACACTCTAGTAAGGTGGGTACACGCGGATGGCGTAAGCCATTCACGTAAAACGGTGTATGGGTCATGGACGCATGCACCGAGTTGTTGATGGCAAACTCTACCATTGGCAAAAACTCACTCCAACTCTTAAAGGAGTGTACGTATCCTCGAAGTATCTCTTCGATGACACGATTGGCACGTTCCGTCTGACCATCTGACTCTGGATGATCAGATGTTGACATCTTCAAGCGCGTTCCGAGAGATTTGAACACGGAACGCCAGAAATCAGCAGTGAATCGTGGATCTCTGTCTGATACGAGTTCACGGGACAACCCATGAAGTCGGAAGATGGTGTCGATAAAGACACAAGCACAGCCACTTGCCGTGATTGTCTCTGGTACAGCCACGAGGTGTACCATTTTGCTGAATCTGTCAACAAATACGAGAATACCCGTATTCCCGCGTGCGTCTTTGGGTAACCCGAAGACGAAATCCATTGAGATGGATTCCCAGCACTCAGCCGGAACCGGTAGAGGCTGTAAAGGTGCACGCAGTGAAGGACTTGACTTCACTCGTTGGCAGACTTCGCATGCGCGAACATACTTTCGCACAAACTGATACTGGCGGGGCCAGTAAAAGTCTCGACTTACCGTGAGATATGTTTTCTCTCGGCCACGATGTCCTCCTATAGGAGCATCGGGATACATGAACATGATCCGCAAACGCAGATCAGTATCATCTGGGATGACAACACGTGGTGTGTCACCAGTAGCGGCTGTATAATACTGTAAACCGTCACGAGTAGTGTATCGATCTGCATCAGATCGATACGCAGACGACAATCGTTTCAACGATTCTCGGGATGGCTGGGAGAGATGTGACAACAACTTCACAATATCACCATCTTGGGCGTATGCCCGCCTCACATCATCATACAACGTTGTAGATGGGACTGAGGACGTCATAACCGCAACAGTGACCGTCTCACTGTTGGGTTTCGCGACTGGTTCAAAGTCGGGACGACGTGAGAGTGCATCAGCGACGACATTAAGTCGTCCTGGTTTGTACTCGACCGTAAAGTTGTATTCTGCAAAGAATGACAACCACCGTGCCATTCGTTGTGAAAGGTGCGGGATGTTCACTGCCGTGCGTAATGACGCATGGTCAGTGTAAACAACGAAGGGTCTATCTCCTAATAGATAGACTCTGAACTTCGCGAGTGCATACTTCATGGCAAGGAGTTCCTTGTCATGCACTGGATAGTTCCGCTCAGCTGGTTGCAGCTGACGCGACTGATAGCAGACGACGCGTTCAACGCCTTCAAGGTCGTACTGCATTAATGCACAGCCGATTGCGAAATCGCTGGCATCACAGACCACATGAAATGGCCTGTCCTGATCGGCTATTGCTAGGACTGGGGATTGTATCAAGCTCTGCTTGATACCATCAAAGGAGCGCTGACATTCAGCGTTCCATAACCACCTCTCGTTGTTTTTCAACAAACGAGAGAGGTATACAGTCATCTCGGCGTAATTTCGTGAATACTTATGCAAATACGCCGCTAGCCCAAGGAATTTTCGAAGACCTTTGACATCGACCGGCACAGGCCAGTCCGTGATCGCCTTGATCTTTTCGGGATCAGGACGTACACCGTTCTTACCAACGATGCACCCAAGAAGTGGTATTTCGCTCGCTGCGAATATACACTTCTTGAGGTTTGCATACAATTGATGCTTTCGCATGATTGTAAGAACCTGTCGGACGTGGTACCTGTGAAACCTCAACGTCCGACTTTCCATCCATAGCCCGACTATGTCTGAATACGTCATCGAAATAACTCGGCGCGAATTCTCGTACTGGCCTCAACAGATGTGATACACACCTGTTGAACGTGGCAGGGGCATTACTGAGCCCTTGTGGCATTACTAGCCATTCCCAGAGCATGCCGCTAGGCGTGCTAACTGCGGTATAGGGTATATCCCTGTTCCCGCATTAGGATTTGATAGAAGCCATCCATCAAATCCATGGACGAAAAGATGGTACTCTTTGACATACCATCAATGATTACGTCCTTCCTCGGTATCGGCGTCTGAGCCGGTACCGTTGCAGCGTTCAATTTGTTGAACGCGTGCACTATCCACCACCCTCCTGTTGCTTTTCGCACACAGAAGGTCGGAGAGCTGTGTGGGGAAGTTGATTCCCTCACATGGCCCGCTGCTAAACGATCGGCAAAAGACTTGTCGATCGCAAGTACTTGTTCACGAGGCAGTGGCCACTGCTTCATGACACAGTACTTCGAGCCTGGTTTAAGCTCGACCTCGTGTCGAATACCTTTATCCTTTAGTAATTCCACGAATTTTCATATTTTACCTTCGGTAATTCGCACGGAACAGTTTCAGGGAATACAGCCTTGATTTCAACCAAATCTTCATAGAGAGGATTTCTCTTGAGCGATTCCCATGATTGGGAGTCATATCGCTCAACTCGTGTCTTTTCATCGAGGACACTCTCGTCCATAGATGAACTACTGAGAACTCTCTCGTTCTCAGTAAACACTGTTGCTGACCTTATGTCGGTTACACACTCGTCGTCAGCGACGAGTATGCAGATCTGCTTGACTTTGCCACTACGCAGATCACGCAAGAACCTTTTATGTTCGAGCGTTGGCAACTGAGTGATCTCCGAAGTTAACTTCGGAGGCGCAATCAGATCAAGTGTATAAGCGCCTAAACTTGATCCGTCATTGACTATGACATTCAATGTCTCTGTCATTTCCTGGTGGCTTATTCCCTCAGGCCTCGAAGGACTTATTCCTTCGTCTTCCCGGGGACTTATTCCCGCGGGTTTCGGGGAACTTATTTCCGCCGTATCTGTAATCTTGGGACTTATTCCCTTTACTTCCTCTAGCTGGGGTTGCGCAACCACAGCAAGATCCTCTACGAAAGACTCTCCAGTCGATCTAGGATTATCGTTTCGCTTAACCTGAGCGATCGATTGTTTATCTTCTAGATGTTCCCCTCTAGGGATACATCTTTGTCCCAGTCCACCCGAATTATTCGAGTGGTGGACCTTCGGCGCAGCCTGTGTTTCCTCACAGCCGCCGGAACTTTGCCCCGAAGTGTAACCGTTTGGTACACTAAGGTTTTGTGCAGCCGTACTAACGACCGTACTACAAGGGAGGCCATCGCACTCACTCGTAGTACATCCACACGCTTTTGGACGCTCCAAAACGTTCATCAGATGGCCATCTGATGAACAAGCGGCAGGCATCGTTACTGTTCGATGTTGCCAGTTTACCCGTGGTTCGTACCTTCTGAGCCACGGTATTCCAAGGATGACATCAAATTTGTCATCCAAATCCAATACGATAAAGTCATCGTCATATTGGGTATCTTCTAGCGTATAGTGGATCTTCACTATACGCTTCATGACAGTTACGGATGCGCCTGTTGCAAGACGTACCGTCATCCTCGTAGGAGGTGTGTCACATTCAAGAAACTTGAAGTGACCATCTTCTAGCGATTGGCGTCGCACAAAATTGTTGGACGCCCCACAATCGACTAGAGCTAGAAGGGACAACTTATTCGTCACTTCGAGTTTCAAGGTAATGAGTGGGATCTCATTACCTGGAGCAGCAACGCACAACATCTGTGTGTTGGGAGCAACCTTCATCAAGAGGCCTACAAATTCTCTTGACGTTGCTGGACCAGTAGGGTGCTCCGCACCTACTGATCCTGTCCGTTTTTTACGGTCCATCCCGTTGTTGCGTCTTTGCAACTGCGGACCCTCGTCCCTGCCCCTTTCTCATGGGTGGACGGTCACTACGCCCAGTGTCGCGAGACACTGGACGGGGGGCACTACACTCGTAAGCGCAGTGTCCTGTCTTTTGACATCTGTTGCATCTCTGCAACTTCTTGTAGTCTGTAGAGCGAGCCTTCTCGCTCTCTACATAACAAAGTTCCATCGGCTCTGGACCTCCGCTGTCATATCGTCTCGGTTGACGATATGATGTCGAGCTGGCGCGAGCCTGTCTCAGACTGAAGTCTTCCTGCTCCGCAATGGAAATGGCTTGTTCTAGTGAATCTAGTTCAAGCCGGAACAGGTGAGTCTTGACGGGACCATCCGCAAGACCCTGCATGAACACCGAAACCAACGTGTGTTCATCAACCGGGTTGGAACTTATACAACGCGTGAGATGTCGTATATGTTGCGCGTAAGCGTGCACATCACGCTTACCCTGCTTGAGCTTCAAGAGTTCGGTTCGAGCCCTGAACTCAGCTCTAGGCGGTTCAAACGTTTGTCTGAGCCGCGACTTGAAGACTTCCAACGACCCAAACGCATATGGGTCGTGTAGCTTGAGCCCCAGTGCCCAAGTCTTGGCACGTCCTGCCAGATTTGACTGGGCAAATGCAACTTGCATATCCCCGTCATCGATGCGACGCGCCCTTATGGCGTCATCCAATTCGACGAACCATCTCAAGAGGGAGTCTTCTTCGACCCCCCCTATACTTTGAGATGTCAATCTTCAAAGTCTCGGATCGACGCGAGTGCATCGACCCGCCAGCAGCAGCCTGCTGCTGTCTCAACAGTTCAAACTGTTGAGCACCTTGTTCTCTCAACGACTCTGATTGTTGAGAACCTTGTTGGTGAAGCAAGGCTACTTTCTCGCGTTCAGCGTCAAGTTCATTTTGAATGAACTTGGCGATAGTAGCATGTTGCGCATCTCTATTGAGAGCCCCTAGCATGACGCTAACAGCATGGATGCCCATGGTTGAACCCATTCGTTCAACCGCATCCCATTCGACATCGCTCAAATGGGAGTAGCCGTCACGCGTAGCGTGAAAGCTTTGGTCATCTTCATCATCCAACATATTCATGTTGGATGTGAACGCGGTCCTTGGACGGACTAAAAAGTGCTACCAGGTGAAACGGGGCACCCTGAAGCTTGTACTGGTGACAGTACCAGCTACTTATTCTGATAACAGAATAAGGCGGTGCCTCGTAACTTCACGTACACTCGTACGTGCAGAGGAAGACGGTAAGAAGAAGCGAGTACTTGGTTAAAGTAAAAAGTAGAACTGTATTTATAATAGTTAATGTCTGCAATAAATCACTATTTATCTTCATCTAACTATGTCTAAATACAAATGTGTAAATCAGTTATCTGCTCACCACTCATTGCGTGCGTCTGTCGTGGCGCGTCTTCGTTGGTTGATATAATGGCCTATATCAACCAATTAGGAGCTACTTGTAAGTGCTACAGAATATTTGTCCTTATGACAATATTCTGAGAACATAACTCTTATAGTTATATTCTATTAACAATTTCTTATAAATTGTTATGTAACGATTCACCCCGTTACATGTCAGATCACTGGCCGATCGACTATTCGTGCCTCGTAATAAAGCTATGTGGGAAACTGCTTTGTCAACTTTCACTTCGCAGTTATCAGCTCTCTTCTTTTAGAGAGGTCGAAGCCTGCATTGGATCGAATAGCATACACCAGCTTCTTTGCGCATCGACTTCTTATTGGAGTAAGCTGGTAGCTTGAGTAGATTCACGCACGTTGCGCTCGATGGCAGTCGCTCGTCGTATTCTACGCGCACTTGGTGGATACCGATCTGGGGCACCAATTTTGAAAAGCCAAGCAGAGGTTGACGGGAACAACTCGGGTTAAATTTGAGTGGTGCTGCACGGTCTTCATGCGTGAAATTCTCCTTCACGATTTCCCAAAACCATTGGATAACTTTTTGGGACGGGTGATAGCCACCTCCGTATTGAGTATGCCGCTCCCAGTCATCAACGTCGATGTTCGTGGCAGTGCCGCCAATGAGCATCTGCACCTCGGCTGGAGCAAACATTTGAATCCGTGACTCCGGAATCAAGTCACGAAAACCCATTAGGAACGCAGCACATTCAATGGATGTCAACACATTCAGCTTGTAGTTCGCCATCAAGTGGATGTATCGAATCCGATTTTTCGTTCGTAACAGGGACGTTCGAGCCGTCCGGCAAAAGATTTCGTGTCACTACTTTATCTAACTGCACCTCGCTCACGCTGAATGTCAGCGCTAGATCCTCCGCATTGCCGTCGTAGTGCTTCAGGTGCATAAGTGATGTGTATAGCTCGGGGTCCAATAAAATCAAGTCGTCAGGTAGCTAAACTTGCCCAAGAGTTTGTTGAAAAAACATGCAGCAAACTGTGGCTCTACGAGAATGTTTTCAAATACAGCATTCGCCAAGAGTCGCCCCAGAAATCGGTAGCGTTCTAACGCTTCTTTGTGCGTTGTTCACAATGAACTTCGCTCTTGAGTTAGGATAAAGGAGATGATCATCCGTTTCTATAAAAAATCCGAACTCTGGTGAGAAAGCATTCTTCGTCAAATTGTCCATGAATTCCTTGAACACACCACCACCATCAATACCTGCCTCCTCGAGCCCTTGCTCGTTGATAAATGTGACCTTGATGCGCGACTTGAGGGCTGCAGGAGACATGACGTCGCACACTTTTCGAAAGAAATCATAACCGTCGCGCAAAATCTCGTGGCGTTGAATCCGAACCTGCAAAGCCCGTGAAAATTCGTCGCGCGTGTTGCCTGCTTGCGCCTTCGCATCGTCCAGCAGCTTTTGAAAAAGCTGGACACGTTCATTGAACGACAAAACTTGCGGAATCGTGACAAGGATCAGCGCTGCACGTGCGTACGGAGAAGGCGTTTTCCCATTCATCAGCATGTAGGTCGCGTCCGCACCGTGAGGACCATCCTCATTCATCAGTTCAAGGTCCACAACTTCCCTGATCGTAGGCATTAAAGG
The DNA here is from genome assembly GCA_921007115.2 of Peronospora matthiolae. Taxonomy (NCBI): domain Eukaryota; phylum Oomycota; class Peronosporomycetes; order Peronosporales; family Peronosporaceae; genus Peronospora; species Peronospora matthiolae. The sequence continues at coordinate 397,837 of CAKLBY020000193.1, forward strand.
CCACAACCAAGCGCCATCAGGCATGAAACGACGCCGACAATCCCGATCATAGAGCTGGCTGAACAGCTTAACGGATGTCACAACCACAGCGAATCTCACGAGGTCTCTTTTGTCCATGGTGCCAGTCGGTAGTGCATTGTTGCCATCAACTACCCAACACGCATCGTAAACAAATTGTTTTAAAAAAGGAACCAAGGCTTTGACTTCACAAAAACGAAGTGGCCATTGCCCATCGTAAAATGCTTCATCGTCAAGTCCCAAAAGCATGTGAGAATAGATGACGTTGGAAATAAGGAGCACCTGCAATAGCACCGTCGTTATATCAAGCGGGCATTCTCCGAAAAGCGGCGCCAGGTGCTGGGAAGTGCTGCTCTTGATCGCTGAACTCATTATCTGCCACATGCTATCGACTAGATTTGTATTGCTTGGGGCAGAACGGTGGACCTCCACGGACTCTGCTCGACCGTCATCGCACTCAGCAACGCAAGCAAAGCCGGAGGAGGATTCGTAAAGTTAGCCGCTACAGTAAGGACGTGAGACCGCCCTGTTGACAAAATCAAAGTAGCAAGAACGTCGCAAAACCGGTAAACAAGACTCTTGCCGGACAACACAAGGTCCGGTGTCCCGTTGTTCACACGCAGCAGCACATCGATACACAGCGGAGCAAAATTTGAATGGCAAAGCTTTTGCCACTGCGCACGGACACTAGACATCAGCGACGCCGAGTCCTTCCACGCTGCGCTGCACTTCTTCTTCCAATGCAAAGTCTTGAACGGACAACAAAACACTTGGCACGTTCCATCATCATCCATGTCATAATCTTCGTTGTTCATAACCGAATCTTGCTTAGGATGCTTTACGTCAAACGCCCATTGCACGAGTGATAAAGTCATTAACTCAGACAGTACAAGCGGAATAACTTTCACAAAAGCACCATCAAACGGGCAATGAAACGCGATCTCTGACACGTTACCAACACAAATGGCTCGCTCTGACCACAAAAGTGCTGCCACCGTCGAGGCAATACAATAATGACGTACTACACGTGCCCAAAAATGTCCCACCATATAAAATGTTGCATCACGAGAATGGTCTTGATTGACAATGCTGTCGTTGTAATCTAACTCGTAAGTGGACACGTCACTGCTGACGGTGTCAATAACAACTTCTTTGCAAATTGCGATAGCAGACCAGCATCTCGTCCTCGTGCTTCCTCTTCTCTCGCCGCCCCTTGCAGCGTTTGGGCAGCAATACGTACAATGACTTGCACCAACTTGTCGACCTCCACACGTGATTGTTTTTCTTCTGCTTGGACCGTGATACACGCAGTCACTGCATCGAAAACACTGTACCGCCTTGAGATTCCAAGGTGATAACACCCGTCTGACAGAACTTTTTGATCTTCAAGTGTCTTGTACGTTGACGCATTTGTCAGCGTGTCTAGCAGTATCAGATAGGGGTTCACTGCCACATGAGCAATTGTATATGTCGTCTTGAGTTCGTCGTGCACGAGTGTATACAAGGCGATTTCGCTCATTTGCGACACTTGGTAGACCCATGTAGTATCTTTTTTCACAGCCAACCAATTCGTAGCCATGTCGAACGATCACTTGAGACAGCTGACAAGCAATAGAAACACCACGTAATCCTGGAGTTTCCGTCCCGTTTGGTCCGTTTCTAATTGCCAAGGCTTTGTTAATTTTAGTTCCGTAGCCATAGTCATCCTTTTTTTTACTTCAGCGCGCAAACCAATACCGTCTTAGAATCAGCTGGAGCTGCTGGATAGACAGCGCTTGATGCTGTATATCAATTGTCAGCATTACCTGTTGAAGTTGATACTCCAAATTGTGCATTACAGCAGCGCGAGCGATTTGGGAAGCCTGGGCACGACGGAATTGGGCCTGGATCTTGGTAAGTGCAGCTGTGCGTATCTTTATTGCCTGTCGTTGTAACTGTTGGAGTTGACGACGAACACGTCAGTAAAATTTACGTTTTGGAACGTTTTGTAGGACAATATGCTTGTGGAGTAGGAAGACGATTTGATTCTGTGTATTATTTGCTCTGTCTCCTATCTGTCTGTCTCCTAGTCACCCTTTCTCCTAAAGGTCTCTGCTCCAACCGTCCCAAAGACAAATGGTTGCTGACCAACTTGTCTACTACCATCTAATACTGACTATATCTGACCAGATTGACGGCTGGCGCTAACCATATGTTACAATCTTAAACTTCAACTTTCCTACGCGTGGCGGCTACTCCCATTTGAGCGATGTCGAATGGGATGCGGTTGAACGAATGGGTTCAACCATGGGCATCCATGCTGTTAGCGTCATGCTAGGGGCTCTCAATAGAGATGCGCAACATGCTACTATCGCCAAGTTCATTCAAAATGAACTTGACGCTGAACGCGAGAAAGTAGCCTTGCTTCACCAACAAGGTTCTCAACAATCAGAGTCGTTGAGAGAACAGGGTGATCAACAGTTTGAACTGTTGAGACAGCAGCAGGCTGCTGCTGGCGGGTCGATGCACTCGCGTCGACCCGAGACTTTGAAGATTGACATCTCAAAGTATAGGGGGGTCGAAGAGGACTCCCTCTTGAGATGGTTCGTCGAATTGGATGACGCCATAAGGGCGCGTAGCATCGAAGACGGGGATATGCAAGTTGCATTTGCCCAGTCAAATCTGACAGGACGTGCCAAGACTTGGGCACTGGGGCTAAAGTTGCACGACCCATATGCGCTTGGGTCGTTGGAAGTCTTCAAGTCGCGGCTCAGACAAACGTTTGAAACACCTAGAGCTGAGTTCAGGGCTCGAACCGAACTCTTGAAGCTCAAGCAGGGTAAGCGTGATGTGCACGCTTACGCGCAACATATACGACATCTCACGCGTTGTATAAGTTCCAACCCGGTTGATGAACACACGTTGGTTTCGGTGTTCATGCAGGGTCTTGCGGATGGTCCCTTCCAGACTCACCTGTTCCGACTTGAACTAGATTCACTAGAACAAGCCATTTACGTTGCGGAACAGGGAGACTTCAGTCTGAGACAGGCTCGCGCCAGCTCGACATCATATCGTCAACCGAGACGAAATGACAGCGGAGTTCCAGAGCCGATGGAACTTTGTTATGTAGAGAGCGAGAAGGCTCGCTCTACAGACTACAAGAAGTTGCAGAGATGCAACAGATGTCAAAGACAGGACACTACGCTTACGAGTGTAGTGCCCCCCGTCCAGTGTCTCGCGACACTGGGCGTAGTGACCGTCCACCCATGAGAAAGGGGCAGGGACGAGGGTCCGCTGTTGGTGCAAAGACGCAACAACGGGATGGACCGTCAAAAAACGGACAGGATCAGTAGGTGCGGAGCACCCTACTGGTCTAGCAACGTCAAGAGAATTTGTGGGCCTCTTGATGAAGGTTGCTCCCAATACACAGACGTTGTGCGCTGCTGCTCTAGGTAATGAGATCTCACTCATTACCTTGAAACTCGAAGAGACAAATGAGTTGTCCCTTCTAGCTCTAGTCGATTGTGGGGCGTCCAACAATTTTGTGCGACGCCAATCGCTAGAAGATGGTCACTTCAAGTTTCTTGAATGTGACACACCTCCTACGAGGATGACGGTACGTCTTGCGACAGGCGCATCCGTAACTGTCATGAAGCGTATGGTGAAGATCCACTATACGCTAGAAGATACCCAATATGACGATGACTTTATCGTATTGGATTTGGATGACAAATTTGATGTCATCCTTGGAATACCGTGGCTCAGAAGGTACGAACCACGGGTAAACTGGCAACATCGAACAGTAACGATGCCTGCCGCTTGTTCATCAGATGGCCATCTGATGAACGTTTTGGAGCGTCCAAAAGCGTGTGGATGTACTACGAGTGAGTGCGATGGCCTCCCTTGTAGTACGGTCATTAGTACGGCTGCACAAAACCTTAGTGTACCAAACGGTTACACTTCGGAGCAAAGTTCCGGCGGCTGTGAGGAAACACAAGCTGCGCCGAAGGTCCACCACTCGAATAAGTCGGGTGGACTGGGACAAAGATGTATCCCTAGCGGGGAACATCTAGAAGAGAAACAATCGATCGCTCAGGTTAAGCGAAACGATAATCCTAGATCGACTGGAGAGTCTTTCGTAGAGGATCTCGCTGTGGTTGCGCAACCCCAGCTAGAGGAAGTAAAGGGAATAAGTCCCAAGATTACAGATACGGCGGAAATAAGTTCCCCGAAACCCGCGGGAATAAGTCCCCGGGAAGACGAAGGAATAAGTCCTTCGAGGCCTGAGGGAATAAGCCACCAGGAAATGACAGAGACATTGAATGTCATAGTCAATGACGGATCAAGTTTAGGCGCTTTTACACTTGATCTGATTGCGCCTCCGAAGTTAACTTCGGAGATCACTCAGTTGCCAACGCTCGAACATAAAAGGTTCTTGCGTGATCTGCGTAGTGGCAAAGTCAAGCAGATCTGCATACTCGTCGCTGACGACAAGTGCGTAGCCGACATAAGGTCAGCAACAGTGTTCACTGAGAACGAGAGAGTTCTCAGTAGTTCATCTATGGACGAGAGTGTCCTCGATGAAAAGACACGAGTTGAGCGATATGACTCCCAATAGTGGGAATCGCTCAAGAGAAATCCTCTCTATGAAGATTTGGTTGAAATCAAGGCTGTATTCCCTGAAACTGTTCCGTGCGAATTACCGAAGGTTAAAGATATTCGACACGAGACTATTCCGTGCGAATTACTAAAGGATAAAGGTATTCGACACGAGGTCGAGCTTAAACCAGGCTCGAAGTACTGTGTCATGAAGCAGTGGCCACTGCCTCGTGAACAAGTACTTGCGATCGACAAGTCTTTTGCCGATCGTTTAGCAGCGGGCCATGTGAGGGAATCAACTTCCCCACACAGCTCTCCGACCTTCTGTGTGCGAAAAGCAACAGGAGGGTGGTGGATAGTGCACGCGTTCAACAAATTGAACGCTGCAACGGTACCGGCTCAGACGCCGATACCGAGGAAGGACGTAATCATTGATGGTATGTCAAAGAGTACCATCTTTTCGTCCATGGATTTGATGGATGGCTTCTATCAAATCCTAATGCGGGAACGGGATATACCCTATACCGCAGTTAGCACGCCTAGCGGCATGCTCTGGGAATGGCTAGTAATGCCACAAGGGCTCAGTAATGCCCCTGCCACGTTCAACAGGTGTGTATCACATCTGTTGAGGCCAGTACGAGAATTCGCGCCGAGTTATTTCGATGACGTATTCAGACATAGTCGGGCTATGGATGGAAAGTCGGACGTTGAGGTTCACAGGTACCACGTCCGACAGGTTCTTACAATCATGCGAAAGCATCAATTGTATGCAAACCTCAAGAAGTGTATATTCGCAGCGAGCGAAATACCACTTCTTGGGTGCATCGTTGGTAAGAACGGTGTACGTCCTGATCCCGAAAAGATCAAGGCGATCACGGACTGGCCTGTGCCGGTCGATGTCAAAGGTCTTCGAAAATTCCTTGGGCTAGCGGCGTATTTGCATAAGTATTCACGAAATTACGCCGAGATGACTGTATACCTCTCTCGTTTGTTGAAAAACAACGAGAGGTGGTTATGGAACGCTGAATGTCAGCGCTCCTTTGATGGTATCAAGCAGAGCTTGATACAATCCCCAGTCCTAGCAATAGCCGATCAGGACAGGCCATTTCATGTGGTCTGTGATGCCAGCGATTTCGCAATCGGCTGTGCATTAATGCAGTACGATCTTGAAGGCGTTGAACGCGTCGTCTGCTATCAGTCGCGTCAGCTGCAACCAGCTGAGCGGAACTATCCATTGCATGACAAGGAACTCCTTGCCATGAAGTATGCACTCGCGAAGTTCAGAGTCTATCTATTAGGAGATAGACTCTTCATTGTTTACACTGACCATGCGTCATTACGCACGGCAGTGAACAGCCCGCACCTTTCACAACGAATGGCGCGGTGGTTGTCATTCTTTGCAGAATACAACTTTACGGTCGAGTACAAACCAGGACGACTTAATGTCGTCGCTGATGCACTCTCACGTCGTCCCGACTTTGAACCAGTCGCGAAACTCAACAGTGAGACAGTCACTGTTGCGGTTATGACGTCCTCAGTCCCATCTACAACGTTGTATGATGATGTGAGGCGGGCATACGCCCAAGATGGTGAGATAGTGAAGTTGTTGTCACATCTCTCCCAACCATCCCGAGAATCGTTAAAACGATTGTCGTCTGCGTATCAATCTGATGCAGATCGATACACTACTCGTGACGGTTTACTGGATTATACAGCCGTTTCTGGTGACACACCACGTGTTGTCATCCCAGATGATACTGATCTGCGTTTGCGGATCATGTTCATGTATCCCGATGCTCCTATAGGAGGACATCGTGGCCGAGAGAAAACATATCTCACGGTGAGTCGAGACTTTTACTGGCCCCGCCAGTATCAGTTTGTGCGAAAGTATGTTCGCGCATGCGAAGTCTGCCAACGAGTGAAGTCAAGTCCTTCACTGCGTGCACCTTTACAGCCTCTACCGGTTCCGGCTGAGTGCTGGGAATCCATCTCAATGGATTTCGTCTTCGGGTTACCCAATGACGCACGCGGGAATACGGGTATTCTCGTATTTGTTGACAGATTCAGCAAAATGGTACACCTTGTGGATGCACCAGAGACAATCACGGCAAGTGACTGTGCTTGTGTCTTTATCGACACCATCTTTCGACTTCATGGGTTTCCCCGTGAGCTCGTATCAGACAGAGATCCACGATTCACTGCTGATTTATGGCGTTCCGTGTTCAAATCACTCGGAACGCGCTTGAAGATGTCAACATCTGATCATCCAGAGTCAGATGGTCAGACGGAACGTGCCAATCGTGTCATCGAAGAGATACGTTGAGAATACGTACACTCCTTTACGAGTTGGAGTGAGTTTTTGCCAATGTTAAAGTTTGCCATCAACAACTCGGTGCATGCGTCCATGACCCATACACCGTTTTACGTGAATGGCTTACGCCATCCGCGTGTACCCACCTTACTAGAGTGTAACTTTGGTTTAAGGGGGGAGGGACTTGCGCGAGCAAAAACCGATTTGGTTCACGCTCATCACGCTCTGACGAAGAAGTCATTGCGTTTGATGCCGATATCGAAGAAGATGATGCCAGTGAGAGTGCGGAAGCCCTCACTGAAGAAAATGTTGATGTTGCTGCAGTGCACTCACAGCGCACTGAAGCTAACGAGTCATCAGATGAGTTCATACTGGCTCGTGAAACGGTAGTCCGTTTTGTGCAAGACTCTATCGCCGAAGCGGTGGACAAGCAAAAGCAAAACGCTGACAAGAATGGAAGGGCAAACACTCTTTTATTTAACAAAGGTGACTTAGTCCTACTGTCTACGGTTAATCTACCAAAGCATGTAGTGACTAACTTGGGTAGCAGTAAACTACTACCCAAGTACATTGGCCCATTTCGTGTATTGCACCGTCTAGACAATGCATACACGATCGAGTTGCCACGTAAGATGCGAACGCATCCCACGTTTTACGTTGTTCGGCTAAAGCCGTACCATCAGTACGCTGCTTCTTCCGATGAAGAACGCCCTTGCGCTCAAGCATCTCGCAGAGAGCCTTGTGCTCCCGATGGTGGGCATCGACAAGGGTCTAAAGAGCAGTTATCTCATCCCGAGACCGATCAGCAATCCCACGAGCTACCCTTAGCTCGTCACGAAGAGACGTCAGAGCTCTCTCGTTCTCAAGCTGAGCAAAGGCAAACTCAGCTCGGTGCTTTAAGACAGTGTCCGCCATTTGGAGACGCCTGTCCCGCTCATGTTCGAGATCGTTGCGTGACCCTTGCGTTACGCGATCAAAGAAGCTCTCGGGAACACACCGATCCACATGATCGTGTGGAGAGCGTCTTTCCTCCTCCTCCACCTACATTAGAGGACTCTCGCGGTGGCCAGCGCTATCTAGTTGAGCATCTGTCGAACCACCGCGACGCAGACGGACGTCGGACGAGTTATTTAGTCCGGTGGCGCGGCTATCCCCCGTCCTGGGATTCTTGGGAGCCCCGCTCCCAACTGATGGTTGACGTACTGGTTCCGGTTGAGCAGTTCGACGCGGCACATCCTGTGCCGCAGAAGGACCGCCGGAGAAAGTCTTCCCGGCACGGTCGTAAAGGGATTTCAGGTTGTCAATCCCTTCGTACATCTCAGTAGAGACACGTACGCGCCACCACGGGCTGGTAAGGAGGTAAGCCTCCTTAGGTGCGCGCGCAGAGTTGTTCACACAACATGGGCACGAGTCTCCCCAAGAGAGGCAGGGTAATCCCTTCTCCCTTGACAGACGATGCAGCTTGTAGCGTGCACCTGTCGGGGTTCGCTTTTCAAACTTATCACGAGCTTTGATAAGTTTGTCGTTCCAAGCGTCACGACCTACATCCTCGAGGTTATGGATGTAGGCGTTCCACGCCTGAAGTAGTGAGGGACCATCACGTTTGTGATTCCCACTGTTTCCATCGATGTTTGAAGAAAGCATCGATGAAGAATTCGTGTTCAGCGCGATAGTTTTTCGCGCTGGGGTCAAGGTGATGGATCCTTGACGAATCGAACAACCGTGTTCGATAACGATCACTCGTCGTCGCCGACAAGTGATCCATGACGGATTTTAAAGGCATCCATGCCTTCTTCTCGGGAGAGAGACGCAAGACATTGCGGTCCCGCTCTTCCTGCAACGTGCCGACAGAAGCACTGGCACCTCGCTGTGAAGTGGTGTCCATAGGAGAACCGACACCACTATTAGCGCCCGAGTCTCGCGACCTCGAGCGCCTTCGCTTCGGCGATCGTTCATCTGATTCATCAGATGAAGAAAGATGCTGCGACGCAAAGCATCGTCCATGCCACGCTTGGCATGCGGCTCGGATTCGATCGCCGTCGATACGGATCCGTCATCCGTATCAGGAGAGTACGAGACACCGAGCTCGTACTCTGTGAAGACACGAGTGTCTTCATGACGAGCGCCTGCATCACCAAGTGACACAGGCTGAGTCGCTTCAGCAACCGATGAGACATCAGTTGCTGTGGTTTCTGCTTCGGCGTCCGCACAGAGACGTGCAGACGCGCTCTCGGCGGCCTTGTTCGCGCATCTTGCAATATTCTATCCTGGGTTTGCGCAGCTTATCAGTCAATTAAAATTTGTCTACGAATGGTCGCGGCTTGGGTCTACTTCACCCAAAGATCGCCACCAATTGCTTTATTTCGCTTTACCACACACGTTCCAGGTCTTTTTATATGAAGCGGCAGACCTCAGCTGATAGCCGCGGGTCCCCGATTGGACGCGAGCTTACGAGGTAAGCCATGAATGATGAAGACCTTTTCACTAAAGACACATGCACTTTTTCATGCTTTGATCGATTCGGTAAATCATCCATATGGACCATCTTGATCAAAATTTGTTATTAAACACAAAAATTACTATTCTTGTGAGAGTTTGCGGAAAATACGAGGACATAGTCCGTTAATATATATTTTAAGAAATGGGATGAGAGGATCAGAGGCTGCAACAGGGATTAAAAAGCAGTACTAGACTTTATCTGCTGGCAGACCTCACAGGTCCGGACGTTCTTCTGCACAATCTGTACTGGCGGGGCTAAATAAATTCGCTGGTAGAAGTAAAGTATTATTCAAACCGACTACGATGTCCACCAACAGGTGCGCCTTGTTACCCATCCATGATTCGCAATCGCAAATCACCAATTTCTAATGCTACAACACTATGCAAGTCACCAGCAACATTGATTTGCTGAGATAAATCGTCGCTAACTGATGCACATAACAAGAGGATGGATGAACTCACGATGAATTTTTAAGGCTCTTCCCGGATAGGTGCCAGAAATGATGTACCAATTGCACTAATCACAGATCAAACGCCTTTCGTGTGTCTCTTGATAAGGTTGACGAAGGAAAACTTAAAGTCAGCACCGCGACAGTAGTCAGATCAGTTTCTGGTGGCATGATTGTTTCGAAATTGGGCCGGCGCGAAGAAGCGTCAGTGACAACATTTGATTGTCCTGGCTAATAATCTATGGAGAAATTATACTTCGAAAAGTATGACAGTTCTCTTGCCACCTGCTGCAATAGCTGTGGACTTTTTTTGGCTGTGCAAAAATTGCGGGGTTATTATTAACGATGGAAGGTCTATCGAATAGCAAATAGACAATTTGTGAGATAGTGCGTACTTCATGGAACGTAACTGCTTGGAATAACCGGGGTAGTGACCAGCTGGCTGCAGATGGCGCGATTAGTAACAGAGGAAACGTTTTACTTCGTCTGCATGTCACTGCATCAATGCACAGCCGATTGCAAAGTCGCTGGCATTACAGACCTCGACATTTGACCCGTCTTTGTCTGCAGCTGCCAAAACTAGCAGTTACGAGATGCTTTGCTTGAAACCTTCATAGAGCACTAGCTAACAACATTCCGCTTTCGCTACTCATGATTTTAAAAATCAAACGAGAAAGATGAATGCAAACCTCGGCGTAATTGCGTGTATTATCGTGCAAATACAACGTTTAGCCAAAAAATCTTCGAAGTCCTTTGACATGGGTAGGCGCCGTTAGTAAAGTAAGCAAGAGTCCCCTTTTTGGATTAAGCCGGACGTAATGGTCATCCACGAGAGAAACAAGAAGCGGTAATTTGATAGCATCAAATACACACTTCTTGAAGTTGTCGTACCGTTTATTTGCTCACAAATTAGCGTAAGAACTTTCCGACGTGAAGTCGGTGCACGTCCACATCCTTCTGTCCGTTTATTTCCCGGCTATTGGCGAAAATTATCTCGAAGTAGTTGGGCACGAGTTTTCTTACTGATCTAAATAGTATCGTTACACATCAAAAATAATTTTAAACACTGGAATTATACAGTTCTTGTGGTAGTACTACCATACCCAAGGCATAACGCTTACGTTGCTAACTGCAGTATAGCGAATGGATCTTTCGCGCATTAAAATCTCATAGAGCCCATCCATCAAATCCTATGAAGAAAAGATGGTACAGTTTTCGTTACCATCTTTGCAGACATCTGTTATTGGCACTGATTTTAAAGCCGGTTTTGTGGCAGCATTCAATTCGTTGAAGGCATATACTTTCCGCCACCCTCAGGTGGATTTTCGCACACAGAAGTTCGGAGAGCTATGTAGAGAGGTAGACTTTCTCACATGCCCGGCTGCTGAGCGATCTGAAAAGCATTTGTCGATCGCTAGTACTTGTTCACGAGGCAGTGGTCATCCCTTCATGACAAAGTACTTCAAAACCGGCTTCAGGTCAATTTCATAACGAGTACCTTATCCATAAAGTTAACTCACGGGACTTCTTCAGGAACAACATCTTTGCATCAGATAATCTTATCCATGCTTTCCCTTAAAGAAATTCCACAATTAAGATGTGTATCGCTCATTAATAGCCTCCTCACCAACTACACTCTAGTCCATGAATCGGCTACTTAAAAATATTTCGTTCTCGCCAAAGACCATTGCCTGATTGAACACCCTTAACGTACTCACTCTCCGTGAAAATTACGCAAATTGGCTTGATTTTTCTATTACCCGTATCACGCAGGATTTAACTTTGGCTTAGTGGGGGTAACTGAGTGATATCCGAAGTCAACTTTGGAGGCACAATCAGATTGAGTGTATGACTAATACCTCTGATTGATCCGTCATTAACCAGAACGTTCAGTGTCTCTGCTATCTTATGGAAACTTAGGCCCACTGTTCGTTGGGGGCTTATTCCTTCATCCTCGGCCTTTTGAGCTACTTCATCTACGTATTGTCGATCGTTGGCAATCGTTTGGTCATGGTCTGGGTGTTGTCGTTATAGAAAGATGATCATGACCCTAATCATTCAACTTATTCGAAGGGTGGGCATTCGGCGCTACCCGCAGACATGCCGTCGCCGGAAACTTGCTCAGAAATATAATGAGTAGTCGTACTAAGATCTTGTGCAGTCGTACTGATTACCGATCCACACGCGAAGCCATCGTAATCACTTCTAGTACATCCACATGGTAGTGGACGCTCTAAGACGATCATGAGATGGGCGTCTGGCGAACAAGCGGCCTGCATATCTACACTTCGTCGATGCCAGCTGACTTGTTGCTCGTATCTTCTGAGCCACGGTTAACAGCGGATAAAGCCAAACTTGTTTTTAAGTCCAAGACGATGAATTCACATTTGCATTGGACCTCATTCTTTGTATAGAAAACCCATTCTACACCTTTTACCACAGTTTCGGATGAGCCTGTCGCGAGGCGTATTGCAATTTTCGTTGAAGTGATTTTGCTCGACATAATTTAGCTTCCTGTTGTCAAGCGATTGGCTTCGTGCAAAGTTTTCATTTTTCCCAATCGCCTAGGGCTCATAGTGACATAAAATTGTGCCACTTCAAGCTTCAAAGTAATGCGGAAACCTCACTAATATGTGCAGCAACACCCAATGATTACGCGTTGGGAGCAATTATCGTCAAGAAGCATGAAAAATTACCTGGTGTTCCTGGATATTATAGTTCTCCAAACCTACTGACCCTGACCAATTTTTTTTTGCTTTCCGTTTTTATAGTGCTTTTTCGCAGCAGCGTTGAAACACGCTTATGACCGTTCTTAGTCTCTTATAAGTAATTGATTTGTGCAGTACGTGGTACCGCGTTCGGGGCTCTGCATTCGTATGCGTAATGCCCTGGCTTTTGACACCTACTTCATGTCGGTAATTTCCTATCATTGATAGCGCGAAAGTTTTCACTTTCAGCGTAACAGAGGTCCATCCATGCTAGGCCCTAGATTTCCTTTCGTCTAGTTAGACGATAAGAGGTTGATAATCCTTAGGGTTTTAATGCTAGTGTCTGATTGTTTTTTAAATTTGAATTGCCCCTGGTGGAATACAAAATTTAACCGGGAAAGATAGGTCCCGACTGGACCTTCTGTGAGATCGTGTATGAACAACATGATCAACGTTTTGTCATTCAAAAGATTGTACGTGATGCAACTCAACAAATGAAGTATGTATAAAATGTACGAGTGAAGGTCACGTTTGCCTTGCTTAACGTCCAGGATTCTAGAGCAACCACTAAACTTAGCTCGCGGTGGTTTAATCTTTTCAGTAAAGCAAGGACTGCATGATTTTTGATTAATTAAAGACTAATGGGTCGTAAAGCTTGAGGCTCACCGCCCAAGTCTTTGCACGTCATTCCAAATAATATTAAGAAACGCAACCTGCATTTGCTTATCGACGATGTAACGAGCTCTTACTGCGTCATCTAGTTCAAGAAACCTTTCAGCAGCTCAAATGTTAAAAAAATTTCGGTTAAGCAAGGATACATTTCCCGGTTTAGCGTAAAGTTTAGTGTCATTAAACATGAAAATGGTGGCGTGTTGTCCGTCTGGACCCAGAGCAGACAGCGTACGCCTACTGCTTCTTGCCTTCTCGTCAATTCGAACGTTCGACGGCATCCCATTAAATTCTTTAATCGAATGGAAGAAGTTCTCGTGCGTTGAAAGCAATTCTTACACTTCTTTAACGAACATATTCACACTCGTTAGAAGGAATACAAAGTGCTACCAGGTGTGACGAGGCACCTGTCGCTTGTAATGTCACAGTACAAGCTGCTTACACTAAACACAGAGTAAGGTGGTGCTTCGAGACTTCACGTACACGTGTCGTGCAGAGGAAGGTTTAACACGAGAGAAGGAGTAAAATTGATCAGTAATTATTACAGACAATCTCCTGTTATTAAATCCTTATTAATCTCCATTCAATGATATCTAGTACAAACATGTTTTGTAACTGTCTGCTCACCAATCTTTGCATCATTCTGCCGTGGCCCAGCTTAACTAGTTTAAATTATTGATCTGTATAAACCAATAAGCAGCGCATTACTTCTGTAACAACATGTTGCTTGTTCATCCAATATCTTGAGAATGTTCTGTTCGCCGTAATAGAAGGTTTATGCTTCATATTTGCCTTGTGTGTACCATCATGACTCAAAGCTACCCCTTTTTTGTTTACACACGTGCTGATCCTATGTGTCCTATGGGATAGCTTAGTGAAGCTGTAAATGTCAGGATGTACTCAACGACGACACGCCGACCCCATAAAGACACATTAAGGACCGGTAATGTGTCGCAGACTCTAAAAGAGTCTAAATGTATCGATGATCATACGTATAACGACACCGTGTATTCGCTTCAATGTCATTTTTCAGGATTAATAATTGTTGTAACGGGTAGCCCGTTTCAATAAATTGAGTCCGAACGTTGCCAAGAGGGAGACTGTTGAAGGTGACAAGTCAATGCCAACATTGTACGAGATGGATAAAATTAAAGAATGATTTTCTCTTTTAGGGTACTATTCATGCGCTGCTCAAAGATTGGTTGATAAAAGACATATTAACCATAGATCACCACCAATCGCTGCTGGACGCGCGCAATGAGTGGTGAGCAGGTTGTCGTCATACGACGGCTTGATTAAGTTCAAATTGATAATGATTAAAGTTGTATTGAAAGCTAAGCGATATTGAATACAGTTCTATTTTTACCTAACTTGATCGAGTCGTTCAAGTAGCTTTTCATGCATGCACTAGTGTACGTGAAGTTTCGCGACACCACAAAAAAAGGGTGCCCCGTTACACCTGGTAGCACTTCGTAGTTTTTCCAACGACTCCTTGGTGTCCGTTCAACATGAATATGTTGGACGTAGAAGACGACAGCTTTCACGTCACACGTAAAGGCTATTCCCATCTGAGTGACTCAGAATGGAAGATAGTCGGCCGCATGAGCGTGCTCATAAGCAAACCCGCCATCAGTGGCATGTTGGAGCCTCTAAGCAGAGACCAGCAACATGCTGCTATCAACAAGTTTCTACAAAGGAAAAATTGCTGTAAAAAGACAGAAGATAGCCTTGCTACAACAGCAAGGCTCTCATCAGTCGATGGGCGGGCCGACGCACATGCTTCAACCCGAAACCTTGAAGATTGATATCTCAAGGTACAAGGGAACCCATGAAGATGTTAATTCAAGATGGTTCGTCGAGTTAAACGACGCCATCAAGGTCCGTCACATCGAGGGTAACGAGATGCAAGTCACCTTCGCCCTGTCCAACTTGACAGGACGAGCAAAGACTTGGGCATTAGGGATCAAGCTTCACGACCCGAACGTGTTTGAGTCATTGGAGTTCTTGAAGTCTTGGCTCAAAGAGACGTTTGAGCCGCCGAGAGCCGAGTTTGGAGCACGCTCTGCACTCTTGATAGTAAGCAAGGTTAGCGTGATATGCATGCTTACGCACAACACCTCCTCAACCTTGCGAGTCGCGTCACAAAATACCCTGGTGATGAGCACACGCTCAGCAACGTGTTCATCTATGAACCAGTAGATGGACCGGTGAAGATATGCATGTTCCGAGAGGACTTCCATGCGCTGGAAAAGCAATCGCGGATTCGGAACAATAAGACTTCAGCCTGAGAAAGTCTCAGGATAACTCGTCAAACTATCGTCCGACGAGACGACAGGAAACAGGAGGTTCCGAACCAGTGTACCTCTTTTATATCTGAAGCGTGAACTCTCGCTTTCAAAGTAACAAGCGAACGGCAATATGCCATCGATGTCATACGATTGGACACTACGCATATGAGTGTAGTGTCCCGAGCACTGCAACACGTCCAAAGACAGGACGTGAGGACCACCTGATGGCAAAGAAAGGGTCCGAGGCGTGGGTCCGACCATGTCGCTAAGCTGCGACAGCAATTCGGACCGCCAAAAAACGGACAGGGTCAGCATGGGGAGAGCACTCTGCTGATCCAGCAACGTCAAGAGAATTTGTAGGACTCTTGACGAAGATTGCTCCCAACACGCAGTATCTGTGTGTTACTGCCCCTAGTGATGAGGAGTCTCTCATTACTTTGAAGATCGAAGTGACAAGTGGAATGTCACTTCGCGCCCTAGTTGACTGTGGGGCGTCGAACAATTTCATTCGTCGCCAGTCTCTAGAGAATATTAGGCTCAACTTTATTGAGCGAAAGTTCCCTCCATCAATGATGACGGTGTGCCTTGCTACAGGCGCATCCGTAACAGTGAACAAACGTGCAGTGGTAATCCACTACGTGCTAGAAAAAAAGCAGTACGATTTGACTTCATCGTACTGGATTTGCATAAAAAATTTGAGATCATCCTCTGTCTGCCATGGCTTAGAAAGTACCAGCCGTGGGTTAGCTGGCAGCATCGATCCGTGAAGATGCCTGCCGTTTGTATATCAGATGGCCATCTGATGAACGTCTTGGAGAGTTCACAAGCGTGTGGATATACTACGAGTAATTGCGATTGTCTCACTTGTGGTACGGTCGCTAGTATGACTGCACAAGATTACAGTGTAGAAGGATGCTACACTGTGGAACCAGCTTCCGGCACCTGTGTAGAGACACAGGCTGCACCGAAGCTCACCTCTCGAATAGATAGAGTGGACTGGAACACGGATGCACACCAAGGAGGGTGCATCCGAGAAGAGAGGTGAGTGTTGCTTCGGATGAACGACACGTTACAGCGATATAGATTGACAGAGAGTCGATCGTAGAGCAAGCCTGATCGTCTAAAATAGAGTCGATCGAAGAGGACGTGACTGTGGTAGCACAACCATAGTCAGTACACTTATTAGAAGAAAGTCCTAGCGTTCCTGAGAGTAATTACTCCCGAGAGAGTTATGTTGATGGTGTGGATCCTCAGCCACCTGCGGGTGTGTTTTCCCATTAGCTCATCGAGACAGCAGATGTCTTGGCGAATGACGGATCAAATGTAGGCGCTTATGCGCTCAATCTGGTAACACTTCCGAAGTCAGCTTCGGAGGTAATCAAGCTGTCAACTCTAGAACCTAAAAAATTTTTTGCGAGACATGCGCTGTGACAAAATCAAGCAGATCTGCGTACTCGTCACAGAGGACGAGTACGTCGCCGATTTTCGGTCGGCACAAGTTATTGCTGAGAACAAACGGGTTGTCAGTATCTCATCGATGGACGATAGTGTCCTCGATATGAAGAACCAGATTGAGCGATACACATCTCAATCTTGGGATTTATTGAAGAAAATTAATTTGTACATGGATTGGTTGATTTCAGAGATGTTTTCCCTGAATCCATGCCGTGCGAGTTGCCTAAGGACAAAGGCACTCGGCATGAGATCGAACTGAAACCTGATTCTAAGTATGGTGTCATGAAGAAGTAGGTACTGCCTCGTGAGCAGGTCAGCGCGATTGACAAATTCGTTGTCGATCGCTTAGCTGCTGGTCATGTGAGGGCGAGTACATTCCGACACAGATCTCCGACCTTCTGTGTGCGAAAAGCAACAGGATGGTGGAGGATAGTGCACGCGTTCAACAAATTGAACGCTGCAACGGTACCGGCTCAGACGCCGATACCGAGGAAGGACGTAATCATTGATGGTATGTCAAAGAGTACCATCTTTTCGTCCATGGATTTGATGGATGGCTTCTATCAAATCCTTATGCGGGAACGGGATATACCCTATACCGCAGTTAGCACGCCTAGCGGCATGCTCTGGGAATGGCTAGTAATGCCACAAGGGCTCAGTAATGCCCCTGCCACGTTCAACAGATGTGTATCACATCTGTTGAGACCAGTACGAGAATTCGCGCCGAGTTATTTTGATGACGTATTCAGACATAGTCGGGCTATGAATGGAAAGTCGGATGTTGAGGTTTACAGGTACCACGTCCGACAGGTTCTTACAATCATGCGAAAGCATCAATTGTATGCAAACCTCAAGAAGTGTATATTCGCAGCAAGCGAAATACCACTTCTTGGGTGCATCGTTGGTAAGAACGGTGTACGTCCTGATTTCAAAAAGATCAAGGCGATCACCGACTGGCCTGTGCCAGTTGATGTCAAAAGTCTTCGAAAATTCCTTGGGCTAGCGGCGTATTTGCATCAGTATTCACGCAATTACGCCGAGATGACTGTATACCTCTCTCGTTTGTTGAAAAAGAACGAGAGGTGGTTTTGGAACGCTGAATGTCAACGCTCCTTTGAGGGTATCAAGCAGAGCTTGATACAATCCCCAGTCCTAGAAATAGCCAATCAGGACAGGCCATCCCATGTGGTCTGTGATGCCAGCGATTTCGCAATCGGCTGTGCATTAATGCAGTACGATCTTGAAGGCGTTGAACGCGTCGTCTGCTATCAGTCGCGTCAGCTGCAACCAGCTGAGCGGAACTATCCAGTGCATGACAAGGAACTCCTTGCCATGAGGTATGAACTCGCGAAGTTCAGAGTCGATCTATTAGGAGATAGAACCTTCATTGTTTACACTGACCATGCGTCATTACGCACGGCAGTGAACAGCCCGCACCTTTCACAACGAATGGCGCGGTGGTTGTCATTCTTTGAAGAATACAACTTTACGGTCGAGTACAAACCAGGACGACTTAATGTCGTCGCTGATGCACTCTCACGTCGTCCCTACTTTGAAACAGTCGCGAAACCCAACAGTGAGACAGTCACTGTTGCGGTTATGACGTCCTCAGTCCCATCTACAACGTTGTATGATGATGTGAGGCGGGCATACGCCCAAGATGGTGAGATAGTGAAGTTGTTGTCACATCTCTCCCAACCATCCCGAGAATCGTTAAAACGATTGTCGTCTGCGTATCAATCTGATGCAGATCGATACACTACTCGTGACGGTTTACTGGATTATACAGCCGTTTCTGGTGACACACCACGTGTTGTCATTCCAGATGATACTGATCTGCGTTTGCGGATCATGTTCGAGTATCACGATGCTCCTATAGGAGGACATTGTGGCCGAGAGAAAACATATCTCACGGTAAGCCGTGACTTCTACTGGCCCCGCCAGTATGAGTTTGTGCGCAAATACGTTCGCGCTTGCAAAGTTTGTCAACAGGTAAAGCCTATTCTTTGATCCAGAGCATCCTTGCAGCCTCTACCGATTCCATCAAAGTGCTGGTAGACCGTATCGATGTACTTTGTCTTCGGGTTTCCAAAAACGCCCACAAGAATATTGGTCTTTTTGTGTTTTTTATCGGTCCAGCAAGGTAACACATCTTGTTGCTGTACCGGAGTCAATCACAGCCCAGGGATGTGCTCGTGTCTTTAATGATACTATCTTTCGATTTCACGGGTTACCTTGTGAATTCGTGTCCGATCGGGACCCTTGCTCTGTGGAGGAGTTCTGGCAATCCGTGTTCCGTTCAGTTGGAACATGTTTGAAGATGTCAACTTCTGACCAGAAACAAATTTCCGGAAGGAACGCGTCAAATGCGTCCTCGAGGAGATACTTTGAGGGTATGTCCACTCGTTTACGAGCTGGGGTGAGCTCTTGCCGATGGCGGAATTCGCCATCAACTACTCAATGCATGCGTTGACAATGCATACACCGTTCTTCGTGAACGGCCTGCGCCATCTAAGTTTACCCGCCTTCTAAGAGTGTGACTTCTTTGTAAGGGGTGAGACTTGCTCGATCAAAAACTGATCTGATTCTTGCTCATCACCCGTCGACAATGTTGTCGACGTGATGGATGCCGATGTCGATGCAATCGATATCGATGATGATGATGACGACGATGCTGGTATATTCAGCATCGCCATTGACTACCACAGTGAGGACGATGACACCCTCACTGGTAAAGACAATTTTCTTTCAGCAGTGCACACGAAGCGCACTACTGTTGACAAGGATGAATCAGCAGAGGAATTTCTGCTGACTTGCGAAGCGGTTGTCTGCTTCGTTCAAGACTCTTTTGCAGATGCACTAGACAGACAGAACCGAAACGCAACAAACAAGGAAGAGCAAACGTTCTTTCATTTGATAGGGGAGACTTAGATTTACCGTTTACAGTAGATGTACCGAAACACGCAGTGACAAACTTGGGCAGCTGTAAATTACTGCTTAAGCAAATTGGTCCATTTCGTGTGTTGCGCCAAATGGGAAACGCATGCACGATTGAACTGCTTCTTAGGACTCGAACGCATCCTGCGTTTTACGTTGGACGTCTCTGCCCGTACTATCAGTACGAGCCCGTTTTGAGATGCGAAGAACACCTACGCGGTCGAGAGCCGAGACCACCTTCGAGTGGTCCCGTTTCAACAAGCCAGTCCGGTCGACTAGCGAAGCGACCTGCTCATGTAGTTGAGCGATGTATCGACGAGCTGCAGCCAGCTCGTCACGAAGATAACGAGTAGAACGCTCGTTCTCAATTTGTGCCTTCGCAAACGCGGCACGATCGTTCGAGAAAAACGTGCGCTAAGGAATCATTATTAACCCTTAAAATGTCATGGATCATATAACACCGAGCCCGTTCATTAGCCAAATCAATTTGCAACTGTTTCGTTTCACGTTTCAGCTACTGGACACCAAGCTGATCCGATCCTCGAGCGAAAGTAGGTATTCCCACCGCCACCATATACTTTAATGGACTCAAGCGGTGGTCAACGCTTCCTGTTGGAGCGTATGTTGAACCACCGCGACGTGAAGAGCGTCTGGGCGAGTTTTTTCGTCTGGTGGCGTAGCTATTCACCAAACTGAGACAGATGGGTGCCTCGCGCCCAGCTGGTTGTTGATGTTCTGGGTCTTGTCGAGCAGTATGACGATACCCAGCCGCTGCGTTCGAAGAAGGGCCGTCGGAAAACGACCTCCGCGAACGCGAGTACAGGGATTGTCAAGTGTCAATCCCTTCGGCCATCTCAGAAGAGTTGAGCACCCTTCAGTACGGAGAATTAGGGAGGGAGGCCTCCCTAGAGGCACGGCTCGAGTTGTCCAGGCATCCTGTACACGAATAACTCCACGAGAGACAGGGTGAACGTGCCTCTCTTGACAGTCAGTGCAACTTGTACCGTACACCGACCGGGTTGCGATTCTCAAACCTGGTCCGAGCTGCATCAAGTTCACCGAGCCATTCCTCACGGCTAGTGCACTCGATGTTATGGATGAGGGCATGCCATCCCTGCACGAGGGCTTTGCCGTCTCGAACACGGCTACCTTTGTACCACCGATGGTTGAAAAATGCATCGGTCAAGAAGTCTTCCTCAGCAGGAATAGTTTCCGTGCTGGAATCAGGTGGGCAAATATTTTTGTAATCGAATAACGCGATTTGGTACCGTTACTGGTCATGACGGCCAACCTGTCCAACTCTTTGGAAGACGGCATATAAAAGGGACTTTACTTGAGGAGCGTGGCGCAGGACATTTCGGTCCCTGGCCTCTTTATTGGTGCCAGCGTGAGCGCTGACACCATTGACACCCCGATCTTTCGAGTTACGATGGATTCGTGGTAATTCATAGGTGCATCACAATCCTCACGCGTCCTATCGTTAGATGGACTCGCGTCAGGCGAGGATTCGTCGGAACAATCGCTTGATCCGAAGATCTCGGACAAGATGCCGCCACGTTGACTGGAGCCAGTCAAGGTGGCTCTTGCAGTGTCCGCAAAGAGTGATCCCGAGGCGGAAAGTGTCGCCTTCGAGTCAAATACATCATCCGACTCGCCAGAATAAATGAGCTCAATTTCAGGCTCATCTACATTACGATTCGCGGTACCCGCTGCAGACGCAGCGGATGTACTTGTCGCACGTGGTGACTCACCACGTGTACTGTTCACAGCAGCAGGCGACGAATCACCAGCTGCTGAGGTGTGAGAAGTACTCTCTCCGTCTGCACGCATGCGTGCAGCCGCCTTTCTTGCTTCTGCAGTAGCAACTCGCTTGGATTTCGTAACCATGCGTTGGATTGGCAAAAAATGGGATTTGACGAACAAGTGCTTCCTTCCCAGAGTGATCCAACAGTGGTCAATCTGTCCCAATCAATTTTTTATAATGAACGGGTGGTTGATGGTTAGTGGGGTGAAGTAACGGGGTAGTCCGTTACATGATATTGACATCAAACGGTAGTCAACAGGTCTGTTGTTTAGCATGACAAAATTTTACTAATACTATCCAAGGTTGTTAATATTGAGGGAATATTATACACTGTTGGATAAAATTCATGTGCTGCTCGAAGATTGGTTGAGAAAGACTTATCAACCGTAGATTGCCACCAATTGCTGCTGGACGCGCGCAATAAGTGGTGAGTTGGTTATCGCCATACGACAATGTAGTTTAAAATAGTTAGATAAAAGCTAATGTTATATTGATAGCTTAAATATTTTAAGTACGGTCCTCTTTTTACCCTATACTCAACATTGTTGATGAATAGATTAGCTTCCTCTGCACGTAATAGTGTACGTTAAGTTTCGTGGCACCCAGACAAAGGGTGCCCCGTTACATCAGGTCCTTATAAAATTTCCCCACTTTGCTTATGGAGGGCTTGCATTCGTCGTCCATAGACGCGCATGGTACTGCTATACAGGTGGACTTGCTGCTAATTCGTGAAAACTTATCGCATGCTTGAATGGTAGGCGGTAGTCCGCTCTTTCTCAAGTATTGCTAAGCAGTACGTCTTTTATTATATTACAATGTAAATCCGAGCCAAGGTATTTAAATAAAAACAAACAGCTATATCTAGCTTGAAGACTCGCACGCATGTGCATCCAGTCAGACACGTGGCGCTTATCTCGATAGTAGTTTAGCAGCCATACGGACTTAAGTGGACATTTAAATCGAGATTCTTTTTGCGATTAGACTTGTTTGCTGATGCCATAGCTCTTGTATCAGCAGTGTATTAGACCGATTCTTGTAGGTGTCCACCACCCGTTTGCACGGCAAAACAAGCTGCCATTACGAAAATTGCATGGCGTTGAAGAATCAAGTTGCAAGATTGCGTAATATGTCGGTGAAGCATCGGTGGCTCGGAGAGGTCTGGGTCTGCTGCACGATGTCGATGAATGCGACATGATTAATACAGGTGTTTTGCAGGTACGAAGCATGAGCTACACGTGCTATTTAGGGCTCCGACCCATGGCCATTGGTCCGGGTCCAACCCCGACCTAGGACCCGGACCAGCTGGTCCAGGACGACCCATTGGGTCGCCCTGGTCTAAATCATATGTGTGTACCACATCATTTTATTGGATTTCCAATCATTCTCATTTGAGCTCAAGCCAATCCTTTCTAGCGACAGCCAAGGTGAGGCGTTGCCCTGGGCTTGGACACGCTGCGCGTGCGTCTGTAGATCGTGCTGTGGATGCCAAGAAAAAAATATGGCGGCTGCTCTTCGTTCATCCGCGACTCGCGTTTGCTAGAGGGATGAAGATATAGATACAAGCCGGTGGGACGCGCAAGAATCAGTAAGTGGAGTAATATTGCTGATCGAGGGCTACTGTAAGAGATGCAATCTCTAACTTGCTGTTCAGAGACTTGCGTATGCTTCATTATTGCAGATACAAGCAGGTGTGCTGCGCAAGCATCGAAAGGGGACCAACATCACTAAGGGCGGACTAATCTAAGAGGAGGAAAGAGGTGTAACGTCTGGCTTGCTGTCCAGAGCCTTACGTATGCGTCGGCGTTGGAGATACAAGCCAATGGGCCACGTATCAGCAAAAGTGAGATCTACATCGCCGATTACGTGCTGATTGAATATAACTAACGCCTGGTTTTGCTGTCCAGAGCCTTACGCAAGCTACGGCGCCAGAATTCTAGCCGCTGGGCCACGAGTGTGGCTACATAAGGGTCCTTCATCACTATATAATACGTCTAATTTCTTTTCGCGCAGTGCCTTGTCGTCTCGTGCTCACCGAACCATTGGCCACGCGTGCGGTCGTGCCCGGGTGGACGCTAACATAAATAAATCTGTTAACTTTCTATGTAGATATTGATTAGAGCGCTGAGAGTCCTTTAAACATAAAATCGTAAAGGCTTGGCAACTCAGAGTTTTAAACTCATCGAGCACCTCGCACTCTCCATTAAGGACAACATACGGCTCGCGACGTTACAGATGCTTCACCGCTAGTAAAGAAACATTTACACATCCGTTTCTAACGATGTAATAGACGATCATGACATCTTATCTCACACAATCTATTAAATTGCAACAGAGCTGCAAAATTCGTTGGTGAGTGTAGAACGTGTTTCTGTCAAGTAGACAAGTTCAATTTATGTTCAGAGTTAGATGAAGTCAGTAGATGCTCTGTACGATCTAAAAAACTTGCTACAGCAGTCAAACAAATAACTAAAGTATCAAAGTTTATTTTATCGTGGTCATTTGCAGTGATCGTGTCATCAACATTCTGTATACCTGTTCTAAATCCGTATGAAACTCTTCGTTCTTCTCGTTCCATTCCGGCCGTTTTCATCAAATTAATTTACATTTACAAACCAATAAAATCGTTCTTGATCCAATCTTTCAAACACATGAGTGCTTCTGAATTAATAGCACTCAATGATCCTCGGAAATCAGTCATAATTTTCCTTCCCGTAGAAAAGTGTCTTTCACGTGGTACACAGGTTACCGGAATAAACAAGTATGCCCGTGCCATTTCCGTTAAGCTTGGAAACGTCGAGGCTTTCGATCTACACCAAAGCATTGAATCCGTGTCGGAATCTTCCACTTCAACAATCAAATAACGGCCAATCTCGTCATCGATATCATGTGCCTTACGCTTTTTGTAGAGTCAACTAGCGTAAGAGTTTGAGTTGCTCTCTTCTGAGCTCGCTGTGGTTGCTTGGTGCTGCTCATGAGCATTGTACACTTTGGCTCTGTGTAACAGCTGATCGCGTATCTCCCATATGTTCTCGTTAAAATCTTTAGGAAATTCAACTTAATTCGAGGATCCAAGACTGTTGCAAGCTTGTATACGTACTGACCGTCAGCTTTTTTCTTGGATGCCGGCAACTTCTTCACCATAGCCCCGGATGATGATTTAAGAACTGCACCTTCACTTGAACGAAGAGTCGCTTGAATGCTCTCCAATAGCATGGAGTATACGGTTGCAGCTGCCATAATAGAGGGATACTTTGCAGATGACAACAACACCGTAGCCTAAAAAACCAAAATTGAATAAAATTAGATGTTAACACATGAGTCCCCGGCAATAATTTGGTAAATACCTCTTCTAACGGTTCAAGCATCTTAATAGATACGTGCACAAGAGCCCATTCATATTCTTCAAGCGCACACTTCCGAAGCTCGGAGCCGCTGTCTATGTAGGCTCCAAAGACTTTGCGAAGTAAAAATGCACGCTTCAATATTGCCCAAGTCGAATATTACCGCGTTGACACATCTAGTACCAGCTTCTTCGCAGTAACATCTGCTGCGACTACATCCGCAAGTTTTCTAAAGTTTTGCAGTCGCTGTGGCGAGCTGTTGATATATTACGTGAAGTAACGAACTCTACGAACAATCGTACCCGCTATCCAAAACATTTAGACAATTACCATATTAGCTCAAAAAATTGCAACAAAATATATGGAGGTTAACCTTTTTCGATTTCAATATCTCGATTCAGAAGTAGCGCATCGACAAACATCGGGTTGATGATCTCAACAATGTTCGGATTGGGTTGCTGATGAAAAGCTCCAAGTAGCTTAATACCAGCATTTGCTATCAAATTGATAACATGCGCCATACAGTCAAGCATATTGTCACTCCTAGGAAAATCCAGGAATTATACTCCGTTGCTCCAAACACATTGCAATTGTGCCGTTCGTCGAAGCATTGTCACCTGTAATGCAAAAGAGCTTGTCCAATATATTGAACTTCTCTAAAACTTCAAACAGATGATGTACAAGGTTCTGCCCACTGTGGTCTCCTTCCATCTTTACCGCAGCAACAACAAGATTCCATAGCTTTCAGTTCTCATCAATATAATGAGCGGTGACCCCCATGATCGAAATGTGATTTGGAGAAGTCAAGCAATCAACAGTGATGTTCACTTTGGTGTTCAAATGTCCAATGACATCTTCAACTGATTACACCCTGCAAATATTCACGTTAGAGGTTAAGTTAAAAGAACTATTGTATCGCACACGTACCCTTGTAAAAATGTCCAGAACATCATGTCGGATCGTATCTGCGGACGTTATTCGAGAACTTGCTGCAGGATTGCATAGCTCGAGAAGCTCGCGTAATTTCCTACATTCCACAAACTGATACGGCAAAGAATGCTCTCTAATAAGATTGATTAACGCCGTCTTTAATGTCTGTCTGTTCAGTTGGGGGTTTTGTAACTAAACAACAAGTTAATACTATAGCGAAACTAAACGTTTTTTATACATCATTGCACACACCTTCGAGTTGCCCGATTTTAGAAATGCACGCAATACACCTTGTTGCGGTTCCTTTTCGTGTATCTGATGCTTGCTCATCAAATGCTTGGCTAAGTTCTTGGTTCCGCTGGTAGCTGTACACACATACGCTGCTCTACAGAGTGCAGACCCGCCGCGATGCTTTGGGACTTGACAAACAGCTTTTCTTCTTCTTTAAGTCTTATAAAATAAGTCCACACCCAGCTTGTCTTCTTGCCACCACTGGACCTGGAATCAACTTGTAACGGGGTGAATCGTTACATAACAATTTATAAGAAATTGTTAATAGAATATAACTATAAGAGTTATATTCTCAGAATATTGTCATAACGACAAATATTCTGTAGCACTTACAAGTAGTTCCTGATTGGTTGATATAGGCCATTATATCAACCAACGAAGACGCGCCACGACAGACGCACGCAATGAGTGGTGAGCAGATAATTGATTTACACATTTGTATTTAGACATAGTTAGATGAAGATAAATAGTGATTTATTGCAGACATTAACTATTATAAATACAGTTCTACTTTTTACTCTAACCAAGTACTCGCTTCTTCTTACCGTCTTCCTCTGCACGTACGAGTGTACGTGAAGTTACGAGGCACCGCCTTATTCTGTCATCAGAATAAGTAGCTTGTACTGTCACCAGTACAAGCTTCAGGGTGCCCCGTTACACAACTTCTGTTTCCTGGCTGACACTGTCGGCGGACGCAACCGACGATGCAGATTTCATTTGCATCATTAAGAAGTCCATGACCACAGAATTTTTTGCTTGTTAGAATCCCTATTAATAATTTATCAGCCAATAGTATTTTGAGCCTCAATCATGACCGATCTCTAAGTGGAAGAAAATGACTGGAAACGGGACTCAGACCCAGATGCAGCATCGTAAATTATCTTAAAAAAATCCACATTTTTATTAAAAGAATTTTTATCTAAAAGGGACCATTGGGCCCTGGTCCGGGTCGACCCTCGACGCAAGTAGGGCTCCGACACGGACCAGTTTTGTTGGTCCGGGTCGGAGCCCTACTTGCTACTGCTTCCGAGTAAGGTGGTGTACAATTCGATTGGTGGATGTGACAAAGCGCTACCTGACACAAAGTGCGGGTTCCTACATCACACATTTTTTCATATTAAGTAAACAAGACTAACAGACCTTTGCGTGTTATTTGCTTCGACATGTGTTTTAAAAGCTGTTGTGTGGTCATGCCATGCGTCCGTCTTGTAGTGGGTGGGTAACACGAGGGAGCCGGTAGTCACCGCTGACGAAACTGAGTTTCTTGCTACTCGTACTGAGGAGGATTTGTCACGTTACCAATCGCTGTCGCACGTTCAGTGTTCCCCAGAAATCGTTAGCGCACTAAATTAACATGAACTCTGAAAGAGAGGGGTTCTGAAGTGTTGAAGGCAAATCTGCAGATCTGTAATAAGAAATCGATTGAGTGTAGAAAAAGAAGCCGGCTTGCAAGCGAATCGAAATCTACATCAAGCCCTGCGCGGTTAATACTAAAAGGTGTCCTTGACCTGCACTTTTTAGCAGAGCAACCAGATAATTTGTTGAAGCACAAATCCTCTTCGCTTGTGTGGCCCAGATACACACGTCGTCTTCGTAGTTCGAGCTCGCTTATACGGATGCGCGACGTCGGTATCATCTACCAAAGACCACATCGCATTGGCCACCAACAATGTTCGCAGTGACCGGTCGCGAGTTCATCGGTACTCTGTACTCCAGCGCCTACGTGAAAAAGGCACTCCGCAACAAGTACAAAAGCAGCGTACACATTACTCTCGTCCAGCCCATCAGTCGTACGTGTTTCGATAAGCTGTCAAACGTGACTTTCACCGGCATATTTTCTGCACTTCGCTATCATTCGATGATCCTTTGACTTTAAAAAGTCTAATCGTCATCGCTCAGTTTAAAAGTGATCTCATTAACGACTAAATGTTCAGACAGGAGATTCCCAGCGCGTCCCCAGCACGATGATCTTTCTCGGATAGAGTGGCATGTAATCATGGTGCAATCTGGAAACTAGTCCTGTACAAAGTCTTGGCCGGTCTAGCGTGCTCAACATGGGGCAAGTAGGTGGTGGTGGTTCCGATTGTCTATCGGCTCCATGGCTATATCAACTATGTGCAAGATCTATGGATTATTATTTTAAGCCAAGCATTTTTTTCGACAAAGCCTGTAAACAGTCATGTGCTATCGCCAATGCGGCGGCACCGCTTGTGAGGCTTGATCCCTATTAGCCACTTGCGCGGCCTTTCGACGTGGTCTGCGGTCATCGAAGTACCCATTACGCGTGAGGACGCTATCCGCCAAAATACCTTCCTCTTGTCTGCCTATGCACGACCCATGGGCGCGCAAGAGGCACGCCCGAGTCGTGACCTTTCCCGTTTCGGCTCCCGCGGGGGAGGGTTCCCGCCGAAAAGGATTTTTTCATCAGAAAACGGAGGTACGAACTGACTGAAGCGCCACTGCAAATATTTAGGAATCCACTTGGAAGCAGTATTGATGGGCATGCGAGCAGTGTCCTCACGAAATGATTCGGTGTCTGTAAATACATTCGGTTTGCCTTGGCGACAAATCAGGTACCGAGCCTCATAAAGTTTTCGCATGCTTGAAAATTCTGGCACCAATCGTCACTGACCGGAGATCACAAACGTGCCACTAAATTCTGCACCCATTACCTTCTCTACTCATTCTGGGATAAGGCCGCTACAACTCTTTCGTTTCTTGATGCGCCGAACTGGTCTGGCCGCCATTTTTATATCGACTGATTTAAACTGTCGTTATGACATCAATAACGCACGATGTTATCCCCAAAGCCACCGGATTTATTCACAGTCAGTACATTTTTCGTTTTGCGCCATTGTTGCCTGAATCCAGTACGCAGCACGTCTGCGATCTGCCGTAAGCATTTGCGGTCTATCGTGCGCCTTCGATGCCAAGTGATGCGAACCTTGTACATCTTCGCACTCTTCATATGTGCTATTCTGCAGGTCACAGCTGATATCGACTCGACGTCCCAAAACCCAAAGACCAGCACTACACCTGACAGTATTCGGTCTGGGTCCGTGCCTGTGAAGAGACAGCTCAAAGATCATGTTGATGACGAAAGAGATCGAGAAGACTGGCTACATCCCTTCGACCGTCTTAGTGCCAAGCTCGACCACACGCGCGCTAAGATTCGCAATGTATGGTCGAAGATCCAGCCCAAGAAGGTGCTGTCACGTACGATCAATAGCCTGAAGCAGCTTCCAAAAAAAGCGAGAATGTATGCCATTCTTCACACTATTCGATCTGGTAAGCTGGACGTTCGTCGAACGGACGAACCGGGCGCCTTGTTTTCGAACGACTTTCTCGGGTTTGTTCTACATCGTCATCACAAGACCATGTATAGTACGCCAGACGATGCGATGATACGCTTTCTTCGAATGAACTTACCTGAGGTCGAAGTGGCAATTTTGATCTCGCGCGCCAAGTTATTCGAAGAAAATGCGGCCCACATCGAAAAGGCGCTGTTTAGGCAGTGGGCTGCGCACAAGGTGAGTGCGAAGAAACTGGGGGAGATATTCATGGAGGACAGTTCGTGGCAAGTGGGCGATGAGGTGTACGTACGTGAGATCACGGACGCGTATCAGAAGTACATTAAGGACTTACGTCGTTCAGGAGCTTGATAGGGTCGTATCAATATATCGTATTTGTCTGCACGTTCATTTCGCACATATTATTTTTTTGCTTTGTCTGTGTTATTCACTCTCGTAACAAAAATCGCACTTGTCTGCACGTTCATTTGGCACATGTAGCTGTTATGTAACGGGGCACCCTGAAGCTTGTACTGGTGACAGTACAAGCTACTTATTCTGATGACAGAATAAGGCGGTGCCTCGGAACTTCACGTACACTCGTACGTGCAGAGGAAGACGGTATGAAGAAGCGAGTACTTGGTTAAAGTAAAAAGTAGAACTGTATTTATAATAGTTAATGTCTGCAATAAATCACTATTTATCTTCATCTAACTATGTCTGAATACAAATGTGTAAATCAGTTATCTGCTCACCACTCATTGCGTGCGTCTGTCGTGGCGCGTCTTCGTTGGTTGATATAATGGCCTATATCAACCAATTAGGAGCTACTCGTTAGAGCTACAGAATATTTGTCCTTATGACAAAAATCTGAGAATATAACTCTTATAGTTATATTCTATTAACAATTTCTTATAAATTGTCATGTAACGATTCACCGCGTTACAAGTTACCTCGTCCAGTGGCGCGGCTATCCCCCGTCCTGGGATACTTGGGAGCCCCGCTCCCAACTGATGATTGACGTACTTGGTCTAGTTGAGCAGTACGACGCGGAACATCCTGTGCCGCAGAAGGACCGCCGGAGAAAGTCTTCCCGGCACGGTCGTAAAGGGATTTCAGGTTGTCAATCCCTTCGTACATCTCAGTAGAGATACGTACGCGCCACCACGGGCTGGTAAGGAGGCAAGCCTCCGTAGGCGCGCGCGCAGAGTTGTTCACACAACATGGGCACGAGTCTCCCCAAGAGAGGCAGGGTAATCCTTTCTCCCTTGACAGACGATGCAGCTTGTAGCGTGCACCTGTCGGGGTTCGCTTTTCAAACTTATTACGAGCTTTGATAAGTTTGTCGTTCCAAGCGTCACGACCTACATCCTCGAGGTTATGGATGTAGGCGTTCCACGCTTGAAGTAGTGAGGGACCATCACGTTTGTGATTCCCACTGTTTCCATCGATGTTTGAAGAAAGCATCGATGAGGAATTCATGTTCAGTGCAATAATTTTTCGCGCTGGGGTCAAGGTGATGGATCCTTGACGAATCGAACAACCGTGTTCGATAACGATCACTCGTCGTCGCCGACAAGTGATCCATGACAGATTTAGGAGGCATCCATGCCTTCTTCTCAGAAGCGAGACGCAAGACATTGCGGTCCCGCTCT
Source organism: Peronospora matthiolae (assembly GCA_921007115.2). Lineage (NCBI taxonomy): Eukaryota > Oomycota > Peronosporomycetes > Peronosporales > Peronosporaceae > Peronospora > Peronospora matthiolae. The sequence continues at coordinate 429,060 of CAKLBY020000193.1, forward strand.
TCCTGCGACGTGCCGACAGAAGTACTGGCACCTCGCTGTGAAGTGGTGTCCATAAGAGAACCGACACCACTAATAGCGCCCGAGACTTGCGATCTCGAGCGCCTTCGCTTCGGCGATGGTTCATCTGATTCATCAGATGAAGAAAGATGCTGCGACGCAAAGCATCATCCATGCCACGCTTGGCAGGCGGCTTAGATTCAATCGCCGTCGATACGGATCCGTCATCCGTATCAGGAGAGTACGAGACACCGAGCTCATACTCTGTGAAGACACGAGTGTCTTCATGACGAGCGCCTGCATCACCAGGTGACACAGACTGAGTCGCTTCAGCAACCGATGAGACATCAGTTGCTGTGGTTTCTGCGTCCGCACGTCTCCGTGCGGACGTGCTCTCGGCGGCCTTGCTCGCGCACCGCATGGGCTTGTTAAACATGCGATGAAATGTTGGAAAGTGGACTCGGACCAACAAGTGCAAAACCTGTCCCAAATGATTTGGAACGAGTATCCATTCAGTCAATCTGTCACTAACGTGACTGATGGTTAAGGGGGGGTGATGTAACGGGGTGAATCGTTACATGACAATTTATAAGAAATTGTTAATAGAATATAACTATAAGAGTTATATTCTCAGATTTTTGTCATAAGGACAAATTTTCTGTAGCACTTACTAGTAGTTCCTAATTGGTTGATATAGGCCATTATATCAACCAACGAAGACGCGCCACGACAGACGCACGCAATGAGTGGTGAGCAGATAACTGATTTACACATTTGTATTCAGACATAGTTAGATGAAGATAAATAGTGATTTATTGCAGACATTAACTATTATAAATACAGTTCTACTTTTTACTTTAACCAAGTACTCGCTTCTTCTTACCGTCTTCCTCTGCACGTACGAGTGTACGTGAAGTTACGAGGCACCGCCTTATTCTGTTATCAGAATAAGTAGCTTGTACTGTAATCAGTACAAGCTTCAGGGTGCCCCGTTACACCTGGTAGCACTTCGTAGTCCGTCCAGGGACCACGTTCACATCCAACATGAATATGTTGGATGATGAAGATGACCAAAGCTTTCACGCTACGCGTGACGGCTACTCCCATTTGAGCGATGTCGAATGGAATGCGGTTGAACGGATGGGTTCGACCATGGGCATCCATGCTGTTAGCGTCATGCTAGAGGCTCTCAATAGAGATGCCCAACATGCTACTATCGCCAAGTTCTTTCAAAATGAACTTGACGCTGAACGCGAGAAAGTAGCCTTGCTTCACCAACAAGGTTCTCAACAAGTAGAGTTGTTGAGAGAACAGGGTGCTCAACAGTTTGAACTGTTGAGACAGCAGCAGGCTGCTGCTGGCGGGTCGATGCACTCGCGTCGACCCGAAACCTTGAAGATTGACATCTCTAAGTATAGGGGAGTCGAAGAAGACTCCCTCTTGAGATGGTCCGTCGAATTGGATGACGCCATAAGGGCGCGTCGCATCGACGACGGGGATATGCAAGTTGCATTTGCCCAGTCAAATCTGGCAGGACGTGCCAAGACTTGGGCACTGGGGCTCAAGTTGCACGACCCATATGCGTTTGGGTCGTTGGAAGTCTTCAAGTCGCGGCTCAGACAAACTTTTGAACCGCCTAGAGTTGAGTTCAGAGCTTGAACCGAACTCTTGAAGCTCAAACAGGGTAAGCGTGATGTGCACGCTTACGCGCAACATATACGACATCTCACGAGCTGCATAAGTTCAAATCCGGTGGATGAACACACGTTGGTTTCGGTGTTTATGCAGGGTCTTGCGGATGGTCCCGTCCAGACTCACCTGTTCAGACTTGAACTAGATTCACTAGAACAAGCCATTTCCATTGCGGAACAGGAAGACTTCAGTCTGAGACAGGCTCGCGCCAGCTCTACATCATATCGTCAACCGAGACGAAATGAAAGCGGAGGTCCAGAGCCGATGGAACTTTGTTATGTAGAGAGCGAGAAGGCTCGCTCTACGGACTACAAGAAGTTGCAGAAATGTAACAGATGTCAAAGACAGGACACTACGCTTACGAGTGTAGTGCCCCTCGTCCAGTGTCTCGCGACACTGGGCGTAGTGACCGTCCACCCATGAGAAAGGGGCAGGGACGCGGGTCCGCTGTTGGTGCAAAGACGCAACAACGGGATGGACCGTCAAAAAACGGACAGGATCAGTAGGTGCGGAGCACCCTACTGGTCCAGCAATGTCAAGAGAATTTGTAGGCCTCTTGATGAAGGTTGCTCCCAACACACAAACGTTGTGCGTTGCTGCTCTAGGTAATGAGGTCTCACTCATTACCTTGAAACTCAAGGTGACGAATAAGTTGTACCTTCGAGCTTAAGTCGATTGTGGGGCGTCCAACAATTTTGTGCGATGCCAATCGCTAGAAGATGGTCACTTCAAGTTTGTTGAATGTGACACACCTCCTACAAGGATGACGGTACGTCTTGCGACAGGCGCATCCGTAACCGTCATGAAGCGTATAGTGAAGATCCACCATACGCTAGAAGATACCCAATATGACGATGACTTCATTGTATTGGATTTGGATGACAAATTTGATGTCATCCTTGGAATACCGTGGCTCAGAAGGTACGAACCACGGGTAAACTGGCAACATCGAACAGTAACGATGCCTGCCGCTTGCTCATCAGATGGTCATCTGATGAACGTTTTGGAGCGTCCACAAGCGTGTGGATGTACTACGAGTGAGTGCGATGGCCTCACTTGTGGTACGGTCGTTAGTACGACTGCACAAAACCTTAGTGTATCAAACGGTTACACTTCGGAGCAAAGTTCCGGCGGCTGTGAGGAAACACAAGCTGCGCCGAAGGTCCACCACTCGAATAAGTCGGGTGGACTGGGACAAAGATGTATCCCTAGCGGGGAACATCTAGAAGAGAAACAATCGATCGCTCAGGTTAAGCGAAACGATTATCCTAGATCGACTGGAGGGTCTTTCGTAGAGGATCTCGCTGTGGTTGCGCAACCCCAGCTAGAGGAAGTTAAGGGAATAAGTCCCAAGATTACAAATACGGCGGAAATAAGTTCCCCGAAACCCGAGGGAATAAGTCCCCGGGAAGCCGAAGGAATAAGTCCTTCGAGGCCTGAGGGAATAAGCCACCAGGAAATGACAGAGACATTGAATGTCATAGTCAATAACGGATCAAGTGTAGGCGCTTATACACTTGATCTGATTGCGCCTCCGAAGTTAACTTCGGAGATCACTCAGTTGCCAACGCTCGAACATAAAAGGTTCTTGCGTGATCTGCGTAGTGGCAAAGTCAAGCAGATCTGCATACTCGTCGCTGACGACGAGTGTGTATCCGACATAAGGTCAGCAACAGTGTTTACTGAGAACGAGAGAGTTCTCAGTAGTTCATCTATGGACGAGAGTGTCCTAGATGAAAAGACACGAGTTGAGCGATATGACTCCCAATCGTGGGAATCGCTCAAGACAAATCCTCTCTATGAAGATTTGGTTGAATTCAAGGACGTATTCCCTGAAACTGTTCCGTGCGAATTACCGAAGGATAAAGGTATTCGACACGAGGTCTAGCTTAAACCAGGCTTGAAGTACTGTGTCATGAAGCAGTGGCCACTGCCTCGTGAACAAGTACTTGCGATCGACAAGTCTTTTGCCGATCGTTTAGCTGCGGGCCATGTGAGGGAATCAACTTCCCCACATAGCTCTCCGACCTTCTGTGTGCGAAAAGCAACAGGAGGGTGGCGGATAGTGCACGCGTTCAACAAATTGAACGCTGCAACGGTACCGGCTCAGACGCCGATACCGAGGAAGGACGTAATCATTGATGGTATGTCAAAGAGTACCATCTTTTCGTCCATGGATTTGATGGATGGCTTCTATCAAATCCTGATGCGGGAACAGGATATACCCTATACCGCAGTTAGCACGCCTAGCGGCATGCTCTGGGAATGGCTAGTAATGCCACAAGGGCTCAGTAATGCCCCTGCCACGTTCAACAGATGTGTATCACATCTGTTGAGACCAGTACGAGAATTCGCGCCGAGTTATTTTGATGACGTATTCAGACATAGTCGGGCTATGAATGGAAAGTCGGATGTTGAGGTTTACAGGTACCACGTCCGACAGGTTCTTACAATCATGCGAAAGCATCAATTGTATGCAAATCTCAAGAAGTGTATATGCAGCAAGCGAAATACCACTTCTTGGGTGCATCGTTGGTAAGAACGGTGTACGTCCTGATTTCAAAAAGATCAAGGCGATCACCGACTGGCCTGTGCCAGTTGATGTCAAAAGTCTTCGAAAATTCCTTGGGCTAGCGGCGTATTTGCATCAGTATTCACGCAATTACGCCGAGATAACTGTAAACCTATCTCGTTTGTTGAAAAAGAACGAGAGGTGGTTATGGAACGCTGAATATCAACGCTCCTTTGAGGGTATCAAGCAGAGCTTGATACAATCCCCAGTCCTAGAAATAGCCAATCAGGACAGGCCATCCCATGTGGTCTGTGATGCCAGCGATTTCGCAATCGGCTGTGCATTAATGCAGTACGATCTTGAAGGCGTTGAACGCGTCGTCTGCTATCAGTCGCGTCAGCTGCAACCAGCTGAGCGGAACTATCCAGTGCATGACAAGGAACTCCTTGCCATGAGGTATGAACTCGCGAAGTTCAGAGTCGATCTATTAGGAGATAGAACCTTCATTGTTTACACTGACCATGCGTCATTACGCACGGCAGTGAACAGCCCGCACCTTTCACAACGAATGGCGCGGTGGTTGTCATTCTTTGAAGAATACAACTTTACGGTCGAGTACAAACCAGGACGACTTAATGTCGTCGCTGATGCACTCTCACGTCGTCCCTACTTTGAAACAGTCGCGAAACCCAACAGTGAGACAGTCACTGTTGCGGTTATGACGTCCTCAGTCCCATCTACAACGTTGTATGATGATGTGAGGCGGGCATACGCCCAAGATGGTGATATTGTGAAGTTGTTGACACATCTCTCCCAACCATCTTGAGAATCGTTGAAACGATTGTCGTTCTGCGTATCGATCTGATGCAGATCGATACACTACTCGTGACGGTTTACTGGATTATACAGCCGTTTCTGGTGACACACCACGTGTTGTCATTCCAGATGATACTGATCTGCGTTTGCGGATCATGTTCGAGTATCACGATGCTCCTATAGGAGGACATCGTGGCCGAGAGAAAACATATCTCACGGTGAGTCGAGACTTTTACTGGCCCCGCCAGTATCAGTTTGTGCGAAAGTATGTTCGCGCATGCGAAGTCTGTCAACGAGTGAAGTCAAGTCCTTCACTGCGTGCACCTTTACAGCCTCTACCGGTTCCGGCTGAGTGCTGGGAATCCATCTCAATGGATTTCGTCTTCGGGTTACCCAAAGACGCACGCGGGAATACGGGTACTCTCGTATTTGTTGACAGATTCAGCAAAATGGTACACCTTGTGGCTGCACCAGAGACAATCACGGCAAGTGGCTGTGCTTGTGTCTTTATCGACACCATCTTTCGACTTCATGGGTTTCCCCGTGAGCTCGTATCAGACAGAGATCCACGATTCACTGCTGATTTCTGGCGTTCCGTGTTCAAATCACTCGGAACGCGCTTGAAGATGTCAACATCTGATCATCCAGAGTCAGATGGTCAGACGGAACGTGCCAATCATGTCCTAGAAGAGATACTTCGAGGATACGTACACTCCTTTAAGAGTTGGAGTGAGTTTTTGCCAATGGTAGAGTTTGCCATTAACAACTCGGTGCATGCGTCCACGACACATACACCGTTTTACGTGAATGGCTTGCGCCATCCGCGTGTACCCACCTTACTAGAGTGTAACTCTGGTTTAAGGGGGGGAGGGACTCGCGCGAAGAAAAACCGATTTGGTTCACGCTCATCACGCTCTGACGAAGAAGTCATTGCGTTTGATGCCGATATCGATGACATCGATATCGAAGAAGATGATGCCAGTGAGAGTGCGGAAGCCCCCACTGAAGAAAAGGTTGATGTTGCTGCAGTGCGCTCATAGCACACTGAAGCTAACGAGTCATCAGATGAGTTCATACTGGCTCGTGAAACGGTAGTCCGTTTTGTGCAAGACTCCATCGCCGAAGCGGTGGATAAGCAAAAGCAAAACGCTGACAAGAATGGAAGGGCAAACACTCTTTTTTTTAATAAAGGTGACTTAGTCCTACTGTCGACGGTTAATCTACCAAAGCATGTAGTGACTAACTTGGGTAGCATTTTACTACTACCCAAGTACATTGGCCCATTTCGTGTATTGCACCGTCTAGACAATGCATACACGATCGAGTTGCCACGTAAGATGCGAACGCATCCCACGTTTTACGTTGTTCGGCTAAAGCCGTACCATCAGTACGCTGCTTCTTCCGATGAAGAACGCCCTTGCGCTCAAGCATCTCGCAGAGAGCCTTGTGCTCCCGATGGTGGGCATCAACAAGGGTCTGAAGAGCAGTTATCTCACCCCGAGACCGATCAACAATCCCACGAGCTACCCTTAGCTCGTCACGAAGAGATGTCAGAGCTCTCTCGTTCTCAAGATGAGCAAAGGCAAACTCAGCTCGGTGCTTTAAGACAGTGTCCGCCATTTGGAGACGCCTGTCCCGCTCATGTTCGAGATCGTTGCGTAACCCTTGCGTTACGCGATCAAAGAAGCTCTCGGGAACACACGGATCCACATGATCGTGTGAGGAGCGTCTTTCCTCCTCCTCCACCTCCATTAGAAGACTCTCGCGGCGGCCAGCGCTATCTAGTTGAGCAGCTGTTGAATCACCGCGACGTGAATGGACGTCGGACGAGTTAAGTCGTCCGGTGGCGCGGCTATCCCCCGTCCTGGGATTCTTGGGAGCCCCGCTCCCAACTGATGATCGACGTACTTGGTCTGGTTGAGCAGTACGACGCGGAACATCCTGTGCCGCAGAAGGACCGCCGGAGAAAGTCTTCCCGGCACGGTCGTAAAGGGATTTCAGGTTGTCAATCCCTTCGTACATCTCAGTAGAGATACGTACGCGCCACCACGGGCTGGTAAGGAGGCAAGTCTCCGTAGGCACGCGCGCGGAGTTGTTCACACAACATGGGCACGAGTCTCCCCAAGAGAGACAGGGTAATCCCTTCTCCCTTGACAGACGATGCAGCTTGTAGCGTGCACCTGTCGGGGTTCGCTTTTCAAACTTATCACGAGCTTTGATAAGTTTGTCGTTCCAAGCGTCACGACCTACATCCTCAAGGTTATAGATGTAGGCGTTCCACGCTTGAAGTAGTGAGGGACCATCACGTTTGTGATTCCCACTGTTTCCATCGATGTTTGAAGAAAGCATCGATGAAGAATTCATGTTCAGCGCGATAGTTTTTTGCGCTGGGGTCAAGGTGATGGATCCTTGACGAATCGAACAATCGTGTTCGATGTCGATCACTCGTCGTCGCCGACAAGTGATCCATGACAGATTTAGGAGGCGTCCATGCCTTCTTCTCAGAAGCGAGACGCAAGACATTGCGGTCCCGCTCTTCCTGCGACGTGCCGACAGAAGTACTGGCATCTCGCTGCGAAGTGGTGTCCATAAGAGAACCGACACCACTATTAGCGCCCGAGTCTCGCGACCTCGAGCGCCTTCGCTTCGGCGATGGTTCATCTGATTCATCAGATGAAGAAAGATGCTGCGACGCAAAGCATCATCCATGCCACGCTTGGCAGGCGGCTTAGATTCAATCGCCGTCGATACGGATCCGTCATCCGTATCAGGAGAGTACGAGACACCGAGCTCATACTCTGTGAAGACACGAGTGTCTTCATGACGAGCGCCTGCATCACCAGGTGACACAGACTGAGTCGCTTCAGCAACCGATGAGACATCAGTTGCTGTGGTTTCTGCGTCCGCACGTCTCCGTGCGGACGTGCTCTCGGCGGCCTTGCTCGCGCACCGCATGGGCTTGTTAAACATGCGATGAACTGTTGGAAAGTGGGCTCGGACAAACAAGTGCAAACCCTGTCCCAAATGATTTGGGACGAGTATCCATTTAGTCAATCTGTCACTAACGTGACTGATGGTTAGGGGGGGTGATGTAGCGGGATGAATCGTTACATGACAATTTATAAGAAATTGTTAATAGAATATAACTATAAGAGTTATATTCTCAGAATATGGTCATAAGGACAAATATTCTGTAGCACTTACTAGTAGTTCCTGATTGGTTGATATAGGCCATTATATCAACCAACGAAGACGTGCCACGACAGATGCACGCAATGAGTGGTGAGCAGATAACTGATTTACACATTTGTATTCAGACATAGTTAGATGAGGATAAATAGTGATGTATAGCAGACATTAACTATTATAAATACATTTTACTTTTTTTACTCTAACCAAGTACTCGCTTCTTCATACCGTCTTCCTCTGCACGTACGAGTGTACGTGAAGTTCCGAGGCACCGCCTTATTCTGTCATCAGAATAAGTAGCTTGTACTGTAATCAGTACAAGCTTCAGGGTGCCACGTAACATAACTCGTCCGACGTCCGTTCACGTCGCGGTGATTCAACAGCTGCTTAACTAGATAGCGCTGGCCGCCGCGAGAGTCTTCTAATGGAGGTGGAGGAGGAGGAAAGACGCTCCTCACACGATCATGTGGATCCGTGTGTTCCCGAGAGCTTCTTTGATCGCGTAACGCAAGGGTTACGCAACGATCTCGAACATGAGCGGGACAGGCGTCTCCAAATGGCGGACACTGTCTTAAAGCACCGAGCTAAGTTTGCCTTTGCTCATCTTGAGAACGAGAGAGCTCTGACATCTCTTCGTGACGAGCTAAGGGTAGCTCGTGGGATTGTTGATCGGTCTCGGGCTGAGATAACTGCTCTTCAGACCCTTGTTGATGCCCACCATCGGGAGCACAAGGCTCTCTGCGAGATGCTTGAGCGCAAGGGCGTTCTTCATCGGAAGAAGCAGCGTACTGATGGTACGGCTTTAGCCGAACAACGTAAAACGTGGGATGCGTTCGCATCTTACGTGGCAACTCGATCGTGTATGCATTGTCTAGACGGTGCAATACACGAAATGGGCCAATGTACTTGGGTAGTAGTTTACTGCTACCCAAGTTAGTCACTACATGCTTTGGTAGATTAACCGTCGACAGTAGGACTAAGTCACCTTTATTAAAAAAAAGAGTGTTTGCCCTTCCATTCTTGTCAGCGTTTTGCTTTTGCTTATCCACCGCTTCGGCGATGGAGTCTTGCACAAAACGGACTACCGTTTCACGAGCCAGTATGAACTCATCTGATGACTCGTTAGCTTCAGTGTGCTATGAGCGCACTGCAGCAACATCAACCTTTTCTTCAGTGGGGGCTTCCGCACTCTCACTGGCATCATCTTCTTCGATATCGGCATCAAACGCAATGACCTCTTCGTCAGAGCGTGATGAGCGTGAACCAAATCGGTTTTTGCTCGCGCGAGTCCCCCCCCCCTTAAACCAGAGTTACACTCTAGTAAGGTGGGTACACGCGGATGGCGCAAGCCATTCACGTAAAACGGTGTATGTGTCGTGGACGCATGCACCGAGTTGTTAATGGCAAACTCTACCATTGGCAAAAACTCACTCCAACTCTTAAAGGAGTGTACGTATCCTCGAAGTATCTCTTCTAGGACATGATTGGCACGTTCCGTCTGACCATCTGACTCTGGATGATCAGATGTTGACATCTTCAAGCGCGTTCCGAGTGATTTGAACACGGAACGCCAGAAATCAGCAGTGAATCGTGGATCTCTGTCTGATACGAGCTCACGGGGAAACCCATGAAGTCGAAAGATGGTGTCGATAAAGACACAAGCACAGCCACTTGCCGTGATTGTCTCTGGTGCAGCCACAAGGTGTACCATTTTGCTGAATCTGTCAACAAATACGAGAATACCCGTATTCCCGCGTGCGTCTTTGGGTAACCCGAAGACGAAATCCATTGAGATGGATTCCCAGCACTCAGCCGGAACCGGTAGAGGCTGTAAAGGTGCACGCAGTGAAGGACTTGACTTCACTCGTTGACAGACTTCGCATGCGCGAACATACTTTCGCACAAACTGATACTGGCGGGGCCAGTAAAAGTCTCGACTCACCGTGAGATATGTTTTCTCTCGGCCACGATGTCCTCCTATAGGAGCATCGTGATACTCGAACATGATCCGCAAACGCAGATCAGTATCATCTGGAATGACAACACGTGGTGTGTCACCAGAAACGGCTGTATAATCCAGTAAACCGTCACGAGTAGTGTATCGATCTGCATCAGATCGATACGCAGACGACAATCGTTTCAACGATTCTCAAGATGGTTGGGAGAGATGTGTCAACAACTTCACAATATCACCATCTTGGGCGTATGCCCGCCTCACATCATCATACAACGTTGTAGATGGGACTGAGGACGTCATAACCGCAACAGTGACTGTCTCACTGTTGGGTTTCGCGACTGTTTCAAAGTAGGGACGACGTGAGAGTGCATCAGCGACGACATTAAGTCGTCCTGGTTTGTACTCGACCGTAAAGTTGTATTCTTCAAAGAATGACAACCACCGCGCCATTCGTTGTGAAAGGTGCGGGCTGTTCACTGCCGTGCGTAATGACGCATGGTCAGTGTAAACAATGAAGGTTCTATCTCCTAATAGATCGACTCTGAACTTCGCGAGTTCATACCTCATGGCAAGGAGTTCCTTGTCATGCACTGGATAGTTCCGCTCAGCTGGTTGCAGCTGACGCGACTGATAGCAGACGACGCGTTCAACGCCTTCAAGATCGTACTGCATTAATGCACAGCCGATTGCGAAATCGCTGGCATCACAGACCACATGGGATGGCCTGTCCTGATTGGCTATTTCTAGGACTGGGGATTGTATCAAGCTCTGCTTGATACCCTCAAAGGAGCGTTGATATTCAGCGTTCCATAACCACCTCTCATTCTTTTTCAACAAACGAGAGAGGTTTACAGTTATCTCGGCGTAATTGCGTGAATACTGATGCAAATACGCCGCTAGCCCAAGGAATTTTTGAAGACTTTTGACATCAACTGGCACAGGCCAGTCGGTGATCGCCTTGATCTTTTTGAAATCAGGACGTACACCGTTCTTACCAACGATGCACCCAAGAAGTGGTATTTCGCTTGCTGCATATACACTTCTTGAGATTTGCATACAATTGATGCTTTCGCATGATTGTAAGAACCTGTCGGACGTGGTACCTGTAAACCTCAACATCCGACTTTCCATTCATAGCCCGACTATGTCTGAATACGTCATCAAAATAACTCGGCGCGAATTCTCGTACTGGTCTCAACAGATGTGATACACATCTGTTGAACGTGGCAGGGGCATTACTGAGCCCTTGTGGCATTACTAGCCATTCCCAGAGCATGCCGCTAGGCGTGCTAACTGCGGTATAGGGTATATCCTGTTCCCGCATCAGGATTTGATAGAAGCCATCCATCAAATCCATGGACGAAAAGATGGTACTCTTTGACATACCATCAATGATTACGTCCTTCCTCGGTATCGGCGTCTGAGCCGGTACCGTTGCAGCGTTCAATTTGTTGAACGCGTGCACTATCCGCCACCCTCCTGTTGCTTTTTGCACACAGAAGGTCGGAGAGCTATGTGGGGAAGTTGATTCCCTCACATGGCCCGCAGCTAAACGATCGGCAAAGGACTTGTCGATCGCAAGTACTTGTTCACGAGGCAGTGGCCACTGCTTCATGACACAGTACTTCAAGCCTGGTTTAAGCTCGACCTCGTGTCGAATACCTTTATCCTTCGGTAATTCGCACGGAACAGTTTCAGGGAATACATCCTTGAATTCAACCAAATCTTCATAGAGAGGATTTGTCTTGAGCGATTCCCACGATTGGGAGTCATATCGCTCAACTCGTGTCTTTTCATCTAGGACACTCTCGTCCATAGATGAACTACTGAGAACTCTCTCGTTCTCAGTGAACACTGTTGCTGACCTTATGTCGGCTACGCACTTGTCGTCAGCGACGAGTATGCAGATCTGCTTGACTTTGCCACTACGCAGATCACGCAAGAACATTTTATGTTCGAGCGTTGGCAACTGAGTGATCTCCGAAGTTAACTTCGGAGGCGCAATCAGATCAAGTGTATAAGCGCCTACACTTGATCCGTCATTGACTATGACATTCAATATCTCTGTCATTTCCTGGTGGCTTATTCCCTCAGGCCTCGAAGGACTTATTCCTTCGGCTTCCCGGGGGCTTATTCCCGCGGGTTTCGGGGAACTTATTTCCGCCGTATCTGTAATCTTGGGACTTATTCCCTTTACTTCCTCTAGCTGGGGTTGCGCAACCACAGCGAGATCCTCTACGAAAGACTCTCCAGTCGATCTAGGATTATCGTTTCGCTTAACCTGAGCGATCGATTGTTTCTCTTCTAGATGTTCCCCGCTAGGGATACATCTTTGTCCCAGTCCACCCGACTTATTCGAGTGGTGGACCTTCGGCGCAGCTTGTGTTTCCTCACAGCCGCCGGAACTTTGCCCCGAAGTGTAACCGTTTGGTACACTAAGGTTTTGTGCATTCGTACTAACGACCGTACCACAAGTGAGGCCATCGCACTCACTCGTAGTACATCCACACGCTTGTGGACGCTCCAAAACGTTCATCAGATGACCATCTGATGAGCAAGCGGCAGGCATCGTTACTGTTCGATGTTGCCAGTTTACCCGTGGTTCGTACCTTCTGAGCCACGGTATTCCAAGGATGACATCAAATTTGTCATCCAAATCCAATACGATAAAGTCATCGTCATATTGGGTATCTTCTAGCGTATAGTGGATCTTCACTATAAGCTTCATGACGGTTACGGATGCGCCTGTCGCAAGACGTACTGTCATCCTCGTAGGAGGTGTGTCACATTCAACAAACTTGAAGTGACCATCTTCTAGCGATTGGCGTCGCACAAAATTGTTGGACGCCCCACAATCGACTAGAGCTCGAAGGTACAACTTATTCGTCACCTTGAGTTTCAAGGTAATGAGTGAGATCTCGTTACCTAGAGCAGCAGCGCACAACGTCTGTGTGTTGGGAGCAACCTTCATCAAGAGGCCCACAAATTCTCTTGACGTTGCTAGACCAGTAGGGTGCTCCGCACCTACTGATCCTGTCCGTTTTTTGACGGTCCATCCCGTTGTTGCGTCTTTGCACCAACAGCGGACCCGCGTCCCTGCCCCTTTCTCATGGGTGGACGGTCACTACGCCCAGTGTCGCGAGACACTGGACGAGGGGCACTACACTCGTAAGCGTAGTGTCCTGTCTTTGACATCTGTTGCATCTCTGCAACTTCTTGTAGTCCGTAGAGCGAGCCTTCTCGCTCTCTACATAACAAAGTTCCATCGGCTCTGGAACTCCGCTGTCATTTCGTCTCGGTTGACGATATGATGTAGAGCTGGCGCGAGCCTGTCTCAGACTGAAGTCTTCCTGTTCCGCAATGGAAATGGCTTGTTCTAGTGAATCTAGTTCAAGCCGGAACAGGTGAGTCTGGACGGGACCATCCGCAAGACCCTGCATAAACACCGAAACCAACGTGTGTTCATCCACCGGATTTGAACTTATGCAGCTCGTGAGATGTCGTATATGTTGCGCGTAAGCGTGCACATCACGCTTACCCTGTTTGAGCTTCAAGAGTTCGGTTCAAGCTCTGAACTCAGCTCTAGGCGGTTCAAAAGTTTGTCTGAGCCGCGACTTGAAGACTTCCAACGACCCAAACGCATATGGGTCGTGCAACTTGAGCCCCAGTGCCCAAGTCTTGGCACGTCCTGCCAGATTTGACTGGGCAAATGCAACTTGCATATCCCCGTCGTCGATGCGACGCGCCCTTATGGCGTCATCCAATTCGACGAACCATCTCAAGAGGGAGTCTTCTTCGACTCCCCTATACTTTGAGATGTCAATCTTCAAAGTCTCGGGTCGACGCGAGTGCATCGACCCGCCAGCAGCAGCCTGCTGCTGTCTCAACAGTTCAAACTGTTGAGCACCCTGTTCTCTCAACAACTCTACTTGTTGAGAACCTTGTTGGTGAAGCAAGGCTACTTTCTCGCGTTCAGCGTCAAGTTCATTTTGAAAGAACTTGGCGATAGTAGCATGTTGGGCATCTCTATTGAGAGCCTCTAGCATGACGCTAACAGCATGGATGCCCATGGTCGAACCCATCCGTTCAACCGCATTCCATTCAACATCGCTCAAATGGGAGTAGCCGTCACGCGTAGCGTGAAAGCTTTGGTCATCTTCATCATCTAACATATTCATGTTGAATGTGAACGTGGTCCCTGGACGGACTACGAAGTGCTACCAGGTGTAACGGGGCACCCTGAAGCTTGTGCTGGTGACAGTACAAGCTACTTATTCTGATGACAGAATAAGGCGGTGCCTCGGAACTTCACGTACACTCGTACGTGCAGAGGAAGACGGTATGAAGAAGCGAGTACTTGGTTAGAGTAAAAAGTAGAACTGTATTTATAATAGTTAATGTCTGCAATAAATCACTATTTATCTTCATCTAACTATGTCTGAATACAAATGTGTAAATCAGTTATCTGCTCACCACTCATTGCGTGCGTCTGTCGTGGCGCGTCTTCGTTGGTTGATATAATGGCCTATATCAACCAATTAGGAACTACTAGTAAGTGCTACAGAAAATTTGTCCTTATGAACATATTCTGAGAATAAATCTCTCATAGTTATATTCTATTAACAATTTCTTATAAATTGTAATGTAACGATTCACCCCGTTACGTGCTATGCTTTATCGGTGTTGTTCACGTCTGAGACAGACAGGCGCTACATTGAATCATTCGTAAAGAGATTGTTAAATAAACAACGACTCACGTACACGTGGATATAGGCATCACTTTTTCCACTTTGCGACCTCGAGCAAAAGATGAGGCCACAGTATCGCCTTCCACTATGCTAATAAATTCTTTGTTCTTTGCTAGCATATGTCACCGCCGTGGCTGAAGTAAATAGGTGTCACTTGCTTTTGTGAGAGGACGTTCATTAGGTCCAACAGCTGATTTCCTTATGATTGGACCTCTTACGAAATTAAGTCGTCTGATTTAAACTGTTTCAGTGTTGCATTTCATGTATTCAGTTTTTAAGGCATTTAAGATGTTAGTTTAATGACGCTATTTTGAATTTATGATAGAAATAAAATACTGTTAAATACACCTCCCAATTTACTTAAGATACCACATTCGCCTCAACCTTCCTACACCACGATGTAACTACACGACAAATTTAGCGCTTGTGTATCTCTGTAAGACCACAAAGATCCAGCAATATGCATCTGTCGTACAAATGGTAAACGATTTTACCAGTCCATCTCGTGTTCGCGACATGGCCGTTGCATCGATCAAAAAGTAGATCGAAGCACGCAAATATTTCTCTGTCCTATTCGCCCGCTATGGAAGCATAATCTTTAGAGATATTACTGAGCCTAGGTGAGCTAAAATCGCGAAGATATTTATACAGTCGCGCGTTTGTGACATCTCAGATGTAAATTACGACGTCGGCTTGTCGCGTCTTATTCTAAAAGTCCAAAAAAGACTCATTTGCTCTATCGGGTCTACAAGGGACATAGAACAAAATACAAGAAACGGAATGAAATACCCTTTAACGAACCTTACCCACATAAATGGACGATGAAGATCGGATACGTGTTGTGTTGCTGGAGAATGAATCTTTTTTGAACAGCCACGAACCGGCTTTAATGCACATCCAATTTAGGCTAGATCAAAAATCGTTTCGATGTAAAAACAGTTAATCGCTATTAACGGTATACATTGCGAGACCGAACGGTGCAGCTATTAGGGACTGTGCGCAAGGTTAAATACTTTTAAACTGTAATCAACAGTCTGTCTGTGCGTGTCTGTCAATCTGTAAATAACGCGATTAGATGTACATGACTCGTACTATATACGATCTAGCCTGAACCCCCTTATAAGTCGATTAGCATGATAGGTGTCACTCTATGGCTAGGTCACTATTCTGGCACACGCATCTAATTGTCTTAAAATTGTCCAATGGTAAACAGAATGACATAAGCAAATGCTGGATGCCCATCAGCAAAGGCCGATCGCGTTGCCCTGTCCTACATTACTGGTTATAAAACAGACAGTAACAGTATCACACTCATTCTCTTAATGACTGCTGTTGTGTAGTGACCTGCATCTTGATTTAGATCCAGAAACCAAATTACTTCTTTTATAGGGCAAGCTCCAAGCTCGCCCCCTTTCTTACACTGCGACGTATGGATCCAATCAGCTCAATAAAACGTGACGCCATAAAACACTCATTCTTGTACCTTTCTTTACTGAAAAATGGCCATTGCCGATTCTTATAGATACGATTAGTAAATCAAATGTAGCCGACATGTAGTCACGAATATTTCGTGGTCTTCGATCACTTTGTTTACGAAGTAAAAAAAAATCATTTTTTGTTGCGTGCTAAAATAAAATTTCTTGATTACTTACTTATCATTTGTACGACAGATGCAGATCGATGTGCGCTAGTGGTCGTACAGAGGTAGGTAGGCGTGTCGTACAATTACATTGTGGCGTAAGATGGGTGAGGGAAGGGGTACATCTAGTATGATGTAAGGTGTGTTTAACGGTACTCTGGAATATACAGATAGGTGTGAATGGAACTGAGCCCAAAGAGTAAGCTATTAGTGGCTGTTTGCAATATTATAACCGACATATGAAACATTTTTCGGGATGAGTGTGTCTGTAAGTGTATAACTAGATCTCGGTTAAATGTAAACGTCGCACTAAGTGCAATGAAGGCTATCTTCTTCAATAAGTGTGATATGCACAAGTTGGTGTCTCTCTATAATACGATTGTAATTTGCAATCGCATAAAATGTTTATCACACATACGCACCAAGGCCCGCCCGTACGCAATTGGTTCAAAAGGCGATAAGGGTGTAAAATGGAATATTAAGCAAATGCTAGAAATTAGGGGCAGCGAA
Source organism: Peronospora matthiolae (assembly GCA_921007115.2). Classification (NCBI taxonomy): domain Eukaryota; phylum Oomycota; class Peronosporomycetes; order Peronosporales; family Peronosporaceae; genus Peronospora; species Peronospora matthiolae. The sequence goes on from CAKLBY020000193.1 coordinate 446,120, forward strand.
AGCCTCGCACCCTTCGACACGGTACATGTGAAGAGATTTCCTATTCGAATTTCTTTAACACTTAAGAAATAGGAAATCGTGGTCTTTTAATAGCAAAAGCTCCTTTTAATTTGTTAATGTAATTGAATCATACGTTGCATGTTGTGGTTGACGGCGTTACCAAACAGGAGTTTTCTTAGTCTATACCCATTCAAATTCTACTCTATATAAATCCATCAGCATTTACAAGTACCTCTCACACACAATAGTGTATAGGCGCTTTTATCTTATCACTCAAAATTAAACCCACTTTTAAGCTGCTTACCACCCACAATGGAAAGTAAATAGGCAGAACTCGATATAGTTGCTTGTACTGCATCACGTAAACAAACGTGGAATCTTTAGTGTTTGATTTCCTATTTGTATAATTATTTATACGCCCAGTATTTGTATGTAAGTTTAGGTTTTCATAATTCATCCCTCATTTTTTGTTAATTAGTCCACCCCCCCCCAAAATTAGAGCCTTTGATAGGCCAGGAGGCAGATTAAACTTAACAAATCCAATCACAAAACCCACTCGATGTTTCACACAATGAGCTTACGGGCACTGCTGTAATGTTTCGGACATAGAAGGATCAAACTTGACATGATCACATTTTCTGGATGTACCCATTCTTCTTTTCTTGTTGTAAGCGAAGTGGCGAATTGGTTGGCCATGACGGTCTACTCAAAACTTGAGCTCACTTAGAACACTGTCTGACTAAATCATTTCATTTTGTGGAAAATGATCGACAGCGCTCGGCACGGCACCACAGAAGCACATCGTCAACTCGACTGTCATCAATGCAAGCATCAGCAATAAGTGTCAGCCCGATTTTTGCTTTTAGAAGGAAACCCGTACCAATACAATCATTCTATTCTTGGTGTAAAGGGGTTACACGTAGTTCGGTACCTGATACCCTGTGTCTTAGACACACGGATGATATCCCACCGAAAGAGATGTAAAAAATTATCGATTAATAGGGGCTGGTTGGTGTCAGATACCTGATATGAGAGATCTTAGTTGTACTAAATTAGGACATAAGTGTCTAGATTAGAATTAAGATGTTAAATAGGGTTAAACGGAAACAAATTTCAATTTCCCTTTTGATCTTAAAAATACGTGCCTTGCGAGGCGTCTTTGGTCGTTGATCACTGACCACTAAGAGTTAGCAACACCTCCTGGAGGTAGCTAGTTACTCTTAAGCACTAAGTTCTGTCGATTCACTTTGGTCCCCTGGAACAAGGACCATAAGCTTTACGCTTGTTGACTCATTAAGTCTTGTTCTTCAGAACTAAGTTTCTCGTTAAGCGTTAAGTTTTCCTCTAAATTAAGGAGATGTGTAGCTCCGCTACACTTGGTAGTAGTTGTAGTCAATCTACGCCTGAGTCGTTGAATGATTGCAAGTAATACCAAGTGTCTAAAAGACTGATCCTCTGTGAGAATTCAATACCTTACTCCCCTATCTGAGGCTCAAAAGGTCGTGCTTGATAAGCTGACCGCATCTTAGGTTCCAGGTTGTGTGGAGTTCCTTGTTGCACAGGCCCGGAGGTGCTAAATGCACGTGTTGAAGGCTTCATACAGTTTTAAGTGAACCTTCTAGGGCAGTTCGAAGACCAAATAGCGTCGGCTATTCCTACACGCTGGTGTCTGTATTAGACGAAGGGGCTAGGCCTCGTCCACTTAGAGTGAAAGTCAAAAACTTCTTCGGTAAGTAAGGTGAAAACCTCTGGATCCGTGAAATTGAAATTGGACCTGAGATCAGGCCTGATCGAGATTGACCATCAACAGGTCTCGCTGGCTATCTCAAAGCTCGATGGAAGAGCTAAAGAATGGGCCTTGACGTGTAGCACTTCAGTTGACTAAGCGTTTCCTACATGGGAGTCGCTTGAGTCACAATCGGTAGAGGCGCTCTCACAACCTAATCAAGCTTGCCGCGTGTGCTCATGCTTTAATCTACCCATCAGAATCAGAATGAGCTATCGGACAAAGTCCAAGAGCTAAGAAATCTTATGGCTGCAATGCATTCAAATGAAATGCCTGAGGCAGTTCATGTGACCATGTTTATGGAAGTTCTTCGTACTGGCAATACTGAAACCGAAGATCTTCAGGTGCCCCCTTTTCGTTCGAAGAGGCCGTGAGGATTTCTGTAAATGCTACGCTTAACTTCAAGTTGGACAGGCTTGGCTGTAATGGGTACAACTCTAGCTCTGCGAGAGCAAACTCCACGAGTGGTCCGGCCTTTAACAGGCCGGAACCGATGGATCTCAGCTACGTTGAAGATGAAGGTGAAGTTGAACTTCAAGCTTCTGAGCAGCAACGCGTCGTACGACGATGATTTACGTGCGGAAGCACTAAACACTTGCAGCCTGGATGCCCTGTGCGTAAACAGCGTCAGGAAAAAAGCCAATATTCAACCCCGAGCCAGAAGTCTAGCATGGCACGGGGAAATGTCAACGCTTAGTTGGCGCGTGGCGCGCTACTGGGGAAGGACTGGGTTCCCCTTAACATTAAGGAGGCAAAGCTTAGCCTCAAAGAGCTCCGTACTGATTGGTATGGAGCGTGGATACAAATCTTGATTGTTAGTCTCCGAGGCGAATATGAATGGGCTTTGAGAGGCTTTGGTCGATATCGATCGACTATGGAGCGTCTTGCAATTATGCTCGACGTCGTTTCCTTGAGGGAAGTCAGCGTTGTGCTGAAGCGCTTACAGCGCATGAGGGTGATTCTATCACGGTTCTTTTGTGACTGGAAGTCGTTTTACTGTGCCTAAAATTCTTTTGTATTAGGGTATACAGTTCATAGACTTTGACACCATTAAACGCTGTCTTGTCCTTGACTTGGACTCGAGATACGATCTTATCCTTGGTACGGCTTAGCTTGAACACCACGAGCCATGGATTAATTGGAGGTCTAAGATATAGGTGCCACGTGCAGCGCTCCTAGCGAAGTTTTGGAGAGTCATGAACCGACCCTTTTAAGCAAAAAAAAGCACTGATCGCGCGAGCCTTTGCCAGAAGATGTCAATGTGCTAGACATTGGAATATCCGATTTGTCCAAATACGATGTTGTTAGCAAAGATTCCGAGTGTAGCTCGTTTAGTTTCGGGGATACGGCACGAACTCCGCTTATTGTTACTCGTTGTGATAACGAGTCACTGCATTCTGAAAGCATGGTTGGCCTAGGGCTGAATTATCAAGGATACAATTCCTTTGATGTGCATGAGGTGGCAGGTGAAGATTTACTGATTGCGGGCGGATGTGAGGGCACCGCACTATTTGTCGGTAATGACATTGTTGGCGAAACGCCGTCCAGTTCAGGGCTATGCCTGCATAATGTACGTGGAGTGGTACGTAAAAATTGCCAGGTGAAGTGTTCGAGTTATTTAACCCTTCACCGGATGTCGGTCAAGACATCAGCTCTCGTATAGGACGTACTACTAATAGTAGCACTACAGGGAAAGTCTTGTCCCGGCCCCTAAGGGGTTTAGGGTCTCCAAGCGACGACTTGGACACCAGGTGGCAACGGTAAAGCGCCGGCCGTCCACACTGTCACTGAGCGATAGTAGTGATACACAATACACGCTTGTGAATGGAGTAACTGGTCAGGTTGATGGAATCTTAACTTTAAAACCCTTTCATCTTTGGATACTTTGTGTGAGCTAGACGAATGTCTAATGGCGAGTTTAGCCAAACCTATACGACAGGAGATTTATATAAATTAGTGGTCATTGAATCTGATAATAAGTTAAACTCGTCCTCATTTATGGATGAGTGTCCTGGAATAAAAAAGTGGCACGAAGTGCGTGAAGTGGATCTTCTTTCCTCAAAGATCCTCTGGATTCATTAACCATTAGTTGAAGAATCGTTAAGATTTTTGTAATGGGTCACAATCCACAATCTATCTTACCACCTGATAGAGATGCACGTCATGAAATTGACTTAGTTCCAGAAACTAAATGCTGCGTTACACGGCAGTGGCCTTTGCCTAAAGAGCTATGTGACGTCATTGAAGATTTCTTTTGTGGTAAGCACGCGGCTGGATTGGTTCGTGAGAGTCATTCTCTTCATTCAACACCCTCATTTTTAGTCAATAAGCCAAATGGCAAGTGGCGCTTGTGCATGCTTATAATAAGCTAAATGCAGTCACTATACCGGCTCAGATGCCTAATCTTTAAGATGTTTAAAAAACCAAATGGGAGGACGTACACAGAACAGTGCTATAGAATTATTCCATGGATATTATCAGCTGCTCATGTGAGCGAGTGATATTCCGCTAACAGCGGTGATTACTTTGAGCGGTATGCTCTGGTAGTGGCTCGTTATGCCTCAAGAGCTGTCTAACGCCCGGCTTCTTTAAACCGTCTAGTAGCGCAACTGTTCAGACATCATCAAGTTTACGCACAGACGTACTTTGACGACATCGTTGTCTATAGTCGTGCAACAAATGGTCGATCAGATGTGGATAACCACATCGATCATATACGAGCGGTGCTCGAGTTCATGCGCACCATTAAGCTGTGCGCTAATTTATCTAAGTGAATCTTTGTTGCAGAAGAGATACACTTACTAGGGTTCTTCGTTGGGAAGCGAGGCCTTCGAGCGGACCCCGCTAAGCTAAAGGCATTAGTCGATTAGCCTAATTTTAAGAACTAAAAAGACTTACGCAAGTGGCTTGGCCTTGCCAATGACTTGCATAAGTATAGTGCAAATTAATCAGACATGGCTAGGCTATTATCCAATCTCCTGAAAAGGATGTAATTTGGCGTTGTAATCATACCGATCACGATGCTTTGAAGTGGTTAAGGTGAGTATCCTTCATGCGCCAATATTGGCTGTGCCCGATCCTGATCGGCCCTTCAAAGCGTCTGTGAAGCACCTGAATTTGCCAATGGCAGTGCGCTGTTACAAATAGATACTGATGGACGTGAGCGCGTCATTGCGTTTGAGTCTTGCTAGCTTGAAGCTGCTAAAAAGAAATTTTCAATTCATTACAAAGAAGTACTTGCCATGAATAATGCTCTAGTCAAATTTATAGTACATCTGCTTGGCTCAAAGCCTTTTGTGATCTATACAAATCATGAGTCATCGTGCACTGCACCCAGTCGCCGCATCTCTCTCAGGGAATGTCTCTTTGACTTTCCTTCTTTGCCAAATGTAACTTCGAGGTGAAGTACAAGCCAGGAAAGCAAAATGCCTTAGCTGATGCGCCATCGCGTCGACCTGACTATGAGCTTGCTCATGTTACGACTCTGTCGTCGTCGGTCACTGACTTAATCCGTGCGGCATATGCCAAGGATGAACAGTGTGTAGCTTTGCTACGGGCTCTTGGGAGTAATGATTTTATAGACTCGGACATAACATTGTCGGCACGTTTATGTGCAAGGTTATATCGGTATTCTATCGATAATGGCCTGTTGTGCTATCGCACGGATAAAGAGGATACCCCTCGTATTGCTGTTTCTCATGACGAGCAGATGAAGTATCGAATGCCCTATGAGTCACATGCGGCTGCGCCTCTGAATAGTCTGCCTGTGTCCACTGGGGGTTAAATGTCCATGAGCATGGATTTGTGTTCGGACTACCGATAGGATTCGGAAGGCAACACTACTATAGTGTTCTATGTTGAACTTTTGAGCAAGATTGCTCATTAAGCGGCTGTGCCGGATACGATCGTGCTGAAGGCACAGCAATGTGCTTATCGAACGTGTGTTTTGACAGCATGGTTTGCCTGTATATGTTGTCTCTGATAGAGATCCCCGCTTCACTAGGAAGTTTTGGAAGCCTTTCTTTTAGATGCTCGTACCAAATTGGACATGTCCACAGCGGATCATCCGCAGACCGATGATTTAACTGAGCGTGTTGATCGCGTCATTAATGACATTTTACGCAGTGTTTGCTCAATTACGCCACGGCGTTGGATCGTAATGCTTCCTGTTGTTGAATTCGCGTTAAACAACGCTGTTCATGCCTCCAAAGGAAATTTTCTCTGTTTCACGTAAATGATCTCACCCACCCTAGCATTCCATTAAGGCTATCTCTCTGTAGATCAGGGCTTGGTGGGGGAGAGGTTGCCGATCGGCTTGCTGTGATCATTTCTGCTACTGTTCAAAAACAGGTAGGTGAGTTTCTCGCATCGCGATTAAATGTCTTACGAGATGTGCGTGACGCAATGGCTAGTAGCCAAGATAAAAAGACAAGCTGATGCTAAAGGCAGAAACATAATTGAAGGAATTTAGAGTGTAGACCAAGTAATACTCCATGCTATTGTCTGCTGTCCCAAGACATAATTGCATCCACGCTTCATCGGACCGTTTACGGTCACTGCTAAGACCCGACTTGCGTATACGCTTAACCTTCTACGTAAATAGCGCACGCATTCTGTATTCCAAGTAGGCTTAATTAAGCCGTACCGGGATCCTTTCCATGTGAGATTTAAGAATCTGGCGCCGACGACGAGGGCGGTGTCCCGGATTGCTGCAAGCGAATCGACAAGATTAACTGAGCCTCGCTTTGAATTTGAGCATGCTCCATCCAATATTGACGGCTCTGCATTGCATACAGCATGCATTCGGTCTTTCCCAGGGTCTCTTGAAGACCCTTCACTTCGATAACCAATCTCACGTGGACTGCCGCCGGTACACCGGCCACTACCGACACTTTTCATTGAGCATGGGTGTCGTCAGTTTTGTGTCGAGAGACTACTGAACGAAGTCGTCGTCATGGAAAATACCAGCTTCTGGTAAAATGGCGTGGGTACCCTGAGGCTGAGAACTCATGGGAATACGAGGTACCTCTACGTCAAGAATTCCCTTACGCTTTGGATGTTTTTGAACATCGTGGCCAAGGTCATCTTATGACCGAGGCCGTTTCTAAATACTAGTAGTGTGGGTTGGAGGGTTGGTGGTATAGTTTGACCAACACTCGCGGCTACCGTAGTAGCCAAAAGCTTATCGCGTGAAATTACATAATTGGCCTCTCCGGCCTCAAGCTTGACATAGGAATACCGAAGCTTGCTTTCGAGACGCACATTAACACTAGCTTTTGAAGCAGACATAATGCTGAGGAGACATATGTAGTGCACCCAGCGGACGAAGGCATTTTCTTCTTCGCTCTCTGTTTCACCTGCAAACTAGAGAAATATTGTACCTTTGATGGGTGGGACCGGTGCACCACGTGCCTGCATGTCAAGGCGTGCCTTGTATTGACCTTGGGTCGTTAGGTGTGGCTCCAGGAATCTCTTGCGACGTATCTGGCAGCTCGCTACCTTTTCAGGAGACTAAGGCCTATGACCAATGCTTTACGTTGCCAACGATAGCCGGCTGCTTGACGTAAGCGTTCCTCCACACCGGGTGAAGTGAACACATAGTCACGTTGGTGCTCGAGTGTTGTGACCATTTGCGCATGGCACCGAGTGCTTTCTCCTTGTTGGAGAAGAAACTATAGCTGCTTTATAAGCGAGTTCTTTGTGATGGTATCATCCGAACCGGGTGTTAAGCGTGGCGCCAACGACGAGTTCTCATTTTCACGTTCAGGGAACGGACAAAGGGCAGTTAGAAGTTGTACCTCAGACATGGGTGTATCGGACATTGTCTCTGCATCACCCGGGACACTGGTATAGCCACCATAGTCGAATGCCTCCCCCATTTTGAGGTTACCATGAGTGTCTTTGACTCGTTAGGTGATGAGGACATCGTGCTAAGCTTTACGTTTACGTGGGGTGAACCGCAAGTAATTTGACCTCGTGGAAGAACATATTTCGATTGGAACGTTCGATCGTAATAAGATTCTACTACCATTTTGGTAAATGTCAATCAGGTGGGGGAGGGTGTTTAGGGGTTGCACGTAGTTGGGCACTTGGTAATCTGTGTACTAAACACACGGATGATATCCCACTGGAAGAGATGTAAAAAATTATCGATTAATAGGGGCTGGTTGGTGTCAGCCACCAGATATGAGAGATCTTAGTTGTACTAAGTTAGGACTTAAGTGTCTAGATTAGAATTAAGATGTTAAATAGGGTTAAACGGAAACAAATTTCAATTTCCCTTTTGATCTTAAAAATACGTGCCTTGCGAGGCGTCTTTGGTCGTTGATCACTGACCACTAAGAGTTAGCAACACCTCCTGGAGGTAGCTAGTTACTCTTAAGCACTAAGTTCTGTCGATTCACTTTGGTCCCCTGGAACAAGGACCATAAGCTTTACGCTTGTTGACTCATTGAGTCTTGTTCTTCGAAACTAAGTTTCTCGTTAGGCGTTAAGTTTTCCTCTAAATTAAGAAGCTGTGTAGCTCCGCTACACTTGGTAGTAGTTGTAGTCAATCTACGCCTGAGTCGTTGAATGATTGCAAGTAATACCAAGTGTCTAAAAGACTGATCCTCTGTGAGAATTCAATACCTTACTCCCCTATCTGAGGCTCAAAAGGTCGTGCTTGATAAGCTGACCGCATCTTAGGTTCCAGGTTGTGTGGAGTTCCTTGTTGCACAGGCCCGGAGGTGCTAAATGCACGTGTTGAAGGCTTCATACAGTTTTAAGTGAACCTTCTAGGGCAGTTCGAAGACCAAATAGCGTCGGCTATTCCTACACGCTGGTGTCTGTATTAGACGAAGGGGCTAGGCCTCGTCCACTTAGAGTGAAAGTCAAAAACTTCTTCGGTAAGTAAGGTGAAAACCTCTGGATCCGTGAAATTGAAATTGGACCTGAGATCAGGCCTGATCGAGATTGACCATCAACAGGTCTCGCTGGCTATCTCAAAGCTCGATGGAAGAGCTAAAGAATGGGCCTTGACGTGTAGCACTTCAGTTGACTAAGCGTTTCCTACATGGGAGTCGCTTGAGTCACAATCGGTAGAGGCGCTCTCACAACCTAATCAAGCTTGCCGCGTGTGCTCATGCTTTAATCTACCCATCAGAATCAGAATGAGCTATCGGACAAAGTCCAAGAGCTAAGAAATCTTATGGCTGCAATGCATTCAAATGAAATGCCTGAGGCAGTTCATGTGACCATGTTTATGGAAGTTCTTCGTACTGGCAATACTGAAACCGAAGATCTTCAGGTGCACCCCTTTTCGTTCGAAGAGGCCGTGAGGATTTCTGTAAATGCTACGCTTAACTTCAAGTTGGACAGGCTTGGCTGTAATGGGTACAACTCTAGCTCTGCGAGAGCAAACTCCACGAGTGGTCCGGCCTTTAACAGGCCGGAACCGATGGATCTCAGCTACGTTGAAGATGAAGGTGAAGTTGAACTTCAAGCTTCTGAGCAGCAACGCGTCGTACGACGATGATTTACGTGCGGAAGCACTAAACACTTGCAGCCTGGATGCCCTGTGCGTAAACAGCGTCAGGAAAAAAGCCAATATTCAACCCCGAGCCAGAAGTCTAGCATGGCACGGGGAAATGTCAACGCTTAGTTGGCGCGTGGCGCGCTACTGGGGAAGGACTGGGTTCCCCTTAACATTAAGGAGGCAAAGCTTAGCCTCAAAGAGCTCCGTACTGATTGGTATGGAGCGTGGATACAAATCTTGATTGTTAGTCTCCGAGGCGAATATGAATGGGCTTTGAGAGGCTTTGGTCGATATCGATCGACTATGGAGCGTCTTGCAATTATGCTCGACGTCGTTTCCTTGAGGGAAGTCAGCGTTGTGCTGAAGCGCTTACAGCGCATGAGGGTGATTCTATCACGGTTCTTTTGTGACTGGAAGTCGTTTTACTGTGCCTAAAATTCTTTTGTATTAGGGTATACAGTTCATAGACTTTGACACCATTAAACGCTGTCTTGTCCTTGACTTGGACTCGAGATACGATCTTATCCTTGGTACGGCTTAGCTTGAACACCACGAGCCATGGATTAATTGGAGGTCTAAGATATAGGTGCCACGTGCAGCGCTCCTAGCGAAGTTTTGGAGAGTCATGAACCGACCCTTTTAAGCAAAAAAAAGCACTGATCGCGCGAGCCTTTGCCAGAAGATGTCAATGTGCTAGACATTGGAATATCCGATTTGTCCAAATACGATGTTGTTAGCAAAGATTCCGAGTGTAGCTCGTTTAGTTTCGGGGATACGGCACGAACTCCGCTTATTGTTACTCGTTGTGATAACGAGTCACTGCATTCTGAAAGCATGGTTGGCCTAGGGCTGAATTATCAAGGATACAATTCCTTTGATGTGCATGAGGTGGCAGGTGAAGATTTACTGATTGCGGGCGGATGTGAGGGCACCGCACTATTTGTCGGTAATGACATTGTTGGCGAAACGCCGTCCAGTTCAGGGCTATGCCTGCATAATGTACGTGGAGTGGTACGTAAAAATTGCCAGGTGAAGTGTTCGAGTTATTTAACCCTTCACCGGATGTCGGTCAAGACATCAGCTCTCGTATAGGACGTACTACTAATAGTAGCACTACAGGGAAAGTCTTGTCCCGGCCCCTAAGGGGTTTAGGGTCTCCAAGCGACGACTTGGACACCAGGTGGCAACGGTAAAGCGCCGGCCGTCCACACTGTCACTGAGCGATAGTAGTGATACACAATACACGCTTGTGAATGGAGTAACTGGTCAGGTTGATGGAATCTTAACTTTAAAACCCTTTCATCTTTGGATACTTTGTGTGAGCTAGACGAATGTCTAATGGCGAGTTTAGCCAAACCTATACGACAGGAGATTTATATAAATTAGTGGTCATTGAATCTGATAATAAGTTAAACTCGTCCTCATTTATGGATGAGTGTCCTGGAATAAAAAAAAGTGGCACGAAGTGCGTGAAGTGGATCTTCTTTCCTCAAAGATCCTCTGGATTCATTAACCATTAGTTGAAGAATCGTTAAGATTTTTGTAATGGGTCACAATCCACAATCTATCTTACCACCTGATAGAGATGCACGTCATGAAATTGACTTAGTTCCAGAAACTAAATGCTGCGTTACACGGCAGTGGCCTTTGCCTAAAGAGCTATGTGACGTCATTGAAGATTTCTTTTGTGGTAAACACGCGGCTGGATTGGTTCGTGAGAGTCATTCTCTTCATTCAACACCCTCATTTTTAGTCAATAAGCCAAATGGCAAGTGGCGCTTGTGCATGCTTATAATAAGCTAAATGCAGTCACTATACCGGCTCAGATGCCTAATCTTTAAGATGTTTAAAAAACCAAATGGGAGGACGTACACAGAACAGTGCTATAGAATTATTCCATGGATATTATCAGCTGCTCATGTGAGCGAGTGATATTCCGCTAACAGCGGTGATTACTTTGAGCGGTATGCTCTGGTAGTGGCTCGTTATGCCTCAAGAGCTGTCTAACGCCCGGCTTCTTTAAACCGTCTAGTAGCGCAACTGTTCAGACATCATCAAGTTTACGCACAGACGTACTTTGACGACATCGTTGTCTATAGTCGTGCAACAAATGGTCGATCAGATGTGGATAACCACATCGATCATATACGAGCGGTGCTCGAGTTCATGCGCACCATTAAGCTGTGCGCTAATTTATCTAAGTGAATCTTTGTTGCAGAAGAGATACACTTACTAGGGTTCTTCGTTGGGAAGCGAGGCCTTCGAGCGGACCCCGCTAAGCTAAAGGCATTAGTCGATTAGCCTAATTTTAAGAACTAAAAAGACTTACGCAAGTGGCTTGGCCTTGCCAATGACTTGCATAAGTATAGTGCAAATTAATCAGACATGGCTAGGCTATTATCCAATCTCCTGAAAAGGATGTAATTTGGCGTTGTAATCATACCGATCACGATGCTTTGAAGTGGTTAAGGTGAGTCTCCTTCATGCGCCAATATTGGCTGTGCCCGATCCTGATCGGCCCTTCAAAGCGTCTGTGAAGCACCTGAATTTGCCAATGGCAGTGCGCTGTTACAAATAGATACTGATGGACGTGAGCGCGTCATTGCGTTTGAGTCTTGCTAGCTTGAAGCTGCTAAAAAGAAATTTTCAATTCATTACAAAGAAGTACTTGCCATGAATAATGCTCTAGTCAAATTTATAGTACATCTGCTTGGCTCAAAGCCTTTTGTGATCTATACAAATCATGAGTCATCGTGCACTGCACCCAGTCGCCGCATCTCTCTCAGGGAATGTCTCTTTGACTTTCCTTCTTTGCCAAATGTAACTTCGAGGTGAAGTACAAGCCAGGAAAGCAAAATGCCTTAGCTGATGCGCCATCGCGTCGACCTGACTATGAGCTTGCTCATGTTACGACTCTGTCGTCGTCGGTCACTGACTTAATCCGTGCGGCATATGCCAAGGATGAACAGTGTGTAGCTTTGCTACGGGCTCTTGGGAGTAATGATTTTATAGACTCGGACATAACATTGTCGGCACGTTTATGTGCAAGGTTATATCGGTATTCTATCGATAATGGCCTGTTGTGCTATCGCACGGATAAAGAGGATACCCCTCGTATTGCTGTTTCTCATGATGAGCAGATGAAGTATCGAATGCCCTATGAGTCACATGCGGCTGCGCCTCTGAATAGTCTGCCTGTGTCCACTGGGGGTTAAATGTCCATGAGCATGGATTTGTGTTCGGACTACCGATAGGATTCGGAAGGCAACACTACTATAGTGTTCTATGTTGAACTTTTGAGCAAGATTGCTCATTAAGCGGCTGTGCCGGATACGATCGTGCTGAAGGCACAGCAATGTGCTTATCGAACGTGTGTTTTGACAGCATGGTTTGCCTGTATATGTTGTCTCTGATAGAGATCCCCGCTTCACTAGGAAGTTTTGGAAGCCTTTCTTTTAGATGCTCGTACCAAATTGGACATGTCCACAGCGGATCATCCGCAGACCGATGATTTAACTGAGCGTGTTGATCGCGTCATTAATGACATTTTACGCAGTGTTTGCTCAATTACGCCACGGCGTTGGATCGTAATGCTTCCTGTTGTTGAATTCGCGTTAAACAACGCTGTTCATGCCTCCAAAGGAAATTTTCTCTGTTTCACGTAAATGATCTCACCCACCCTAGCATTCCATTAAGGCTATCTCTCTGTAGATCAGGGCTTGGTGGGGGGAGAGGTTGCCGATCGGCTTGCTGTGATCATTTCTGCTACTGTTCAAAAACAGGTAGGTGAGTTTCTCGCATCGCGATTAAATGTCTTACGAGATGTGCGTGACGCAATGGCTAGTAGCCAAGATAAAAAGACAAGCTGATGCTAAAGGCAGAAACATAATTGAAGGAATTTAGAGTGTAGACCAAGTAATACTCCATGCTATTGTCTGCTGTCCCAAGACATAATTGCATCCACGCTTCATCGGACCGTTTACGGTCACTGCTAAGACCCGACTTGCGTATACGCTTAACCTTCTACGTAAATAGCGCACGCATTCTGTATTCCAAGTAGGCTTAATTAAGCCGTACCGGGATCCTTTCCATGTGAGATTTAAGAATCTGGCGCCGACGACGAGGGCGGTGTCCCGGATTGCTGCAAGCGAATCGACAAGATTAACTGAGCCTCGCTTTGAATTTGAGCATGCTCCATCCAATAGTGACGGCTCTGCATTGCATACAGCATGCATTCGGTCTTTCCCAGGGTCTCTTGAAGACCCTTCACTTCGATAACCAATCTCACGTGGACTGCCGCCGGTACACCGGCCACTACCGACACTTTTCATTGAGCATGGGTGTCGTCAGTTTTGTGTCGAGAGACTACTGAACGAAGTCGTCGTCATGGAAAATACCAGCTTCTGGTAAAATGGCGTGGGTACCCTGAGGCTGAGAACTCATGGGAATACGAGGTACCTCTACGTCAAGAATTCCCTTACGCTTTGGATGTTTTTGAACATCGTGGCCAAGGTCATCTTATGACCGAGGCCGTTTCTAAATACTAGTAGTGTGGGTTGGAGGGTTGGTGGTATAGTTTGACCAACACTCGCGGCTACCGTAGTAGCCAAAAGCTTATCGCGTGAAATTACATAATTGGCCTCTCCGGCCTCAAGCTTGACATAGGAATACCGAAGCTTGCTTTCGAGACGCACATTAACACTAGCTTTTGAAGCAGACATAATGCTGAGGAGACATATGTAGTGCACCCAGCGGACGAAGGCATTTTCTTCTTCGCTCTCTGTTTCACCTGCAAACTAGAGAAATATTGTACCTTTGATGGGTGGGACCGGTGCACCACGTGCCTGCATGTCAAGGCGTGCCTTGTATTGACCTTGGGTCGTTAGGTGTGGCTCCAGGAATCTCTTGCGACGTATCTGGCAGCTCGCTACCTTTTCAGGAGACTAAGGCCTATGACCAATGCTTTACGTTGCCAACGATAGCCGGCTGCTTGACGTAAGCGTTCCTCCACACCGGGTGAAGTGAACACATAGTCACGTTGGTGCTCGAGTGTTGTGACCATTTGCGCATGGCACCGAGTGCTTTCTCCTTGTTGGAGAAGAAACTATAGCTGCTTTATAAGCGAGTTCTTTGTGATGGTATCATCCGAACCGGGTGTTAAGCGTGGCGCCAACGACGAGTTCTCATTTTCACGTTCAGGGAACGGACAAAGGGCAGTTAGAAGTTGTACCTCAGACATGGGTGTATCGGACATTGTCTCTGCATCACCCGGGACACTGGTATAGCCACCATAGTCGAATGCCTCCCCCATTTTGAGGTTACCATGAGTGTCTTTGACTCGTTAGGTGATGAGGACATCGTGCTAAGCTTTACGTTTACGTGGGGTGAACCGCAAGTAATTTGACCTCGTGGAAGAACATATTTCGATTGGAACGTTCGATCGTAATAAGATTCTACTACCATTTTGGTAAATGTCAATCAGGTGGGGGAGGGTGTTTAGGGGTTGCACGTAGTTGGGCACTTGGTAATCTGTGTACTAAACACACGGATGATATCCCACTGGAAGAGATGTAAAAAATTATCGATTAATAGGGGCTGGTTGGTGTCAGCCACCAGATATGAGAGATCTTAGTTGTACTAAGTTAGGACTTAAGTGTCTAGATTAGAATTAAGATGTTAAATAGGGTTAAACGGAAACAAATTTCAATTTCCCTTTTGATCTTAAAAATACGTGCCTTGCGAGGCGTCTTTGGTCGTTGATCACTGACCACTAAGAGTTAGCAACACCTCCTGGAGGTAGCTAGTTACTCTTAAGCACTAAGTTCTGTCGATTCACTTTGGTCCCCTGGAACAAGGACCATAAGCTTTACGCTTGTTGACTCATTGAGTCTTGTTCTTCGAAACTAAGTTTCTCGTTAGGCGCTAAGTTTTCCTCTAAATTAAGAAGCTGTGTAGCTCCGCTACACACGGCATATCGCGTACTAATTCAATGGCAAATCTAGGATAATTTCTTGTAGGCATGGTATTAATCTTTTTAATTACCTCGTACAGGTACAGCGGTCGCAGTGACTGTGAGCGTTGACAAAAAGACAACGTAATAGAAATTCAATTTTTGGACTACTTACAAGAATCAAACCGCACTGGGCATCGGAAAGGCAGTCCAATGAGCGCCGCTGGACCAAGTGATTCATCATCAGCAACAGACCGTCCATGGGACGTTTCCGTAATATACCGTGATAATTATGCCCATTTTGACGTCATAGATTTACAATGATACACAGCTTTAAATAGATGAAATGTCATGCAATTGATGTACGGGAACTCATTAAAGCGCATCAACGCTGTGTGAGACGGTCCAGCGCTAGCAACAGCGACAAAATGCATCGTTTGCCATATTTTTTGTACACATGAACACGAAATCCGATATAAGGAAGCAAATGTTTAAAATTATTGTAAATGAACGCTTCTTGGATTAAGCCGCTTTGCATTATCCACCATCGTAACCAGGCTAACAGTCTTCGACAGACACGGCGTAGCGGTTGCGTACGACAATGAGCGATAAAACAGGAAAATGTTGAGTCATTAATCACTGTATAATCATGTCCTGCGAGACCGTTAGACGAGACAACACACTGAAAGTAGTCAGGTTTTCCTGTTCATTGCTAGCGTTTCAATTTGTATTGTTATAGACGGCATTGTAGATCTATTGATCCCCTGCCGGAAAGTCGCGGCTGCCAATTAACAACTACAAGACCACTGAGGCTTAAAGTTAAAAGGTGGAAGATGAAGAACGTATTCAAAAAAAGGAAAATAAACTAAAATTACAAGGTGGTTGTTCTGGAATAATCGAAACTATGAGATGTCAAACTGCGTAATGACCAATCAAAGGCCCGATTTGAGGGTTTGAGAACTAGAAAAAAAGATTTAAATGAGTAACGAATGCCTATCTAAAATACTTTGTCAGGGCCGATAACATTTAACACCTCGTGGATCGGATGCCGAAATTTAAAATTGCCATTTTGTAGCTTTTTTAGCTTATACGTATTAGATAAAGTAGTAGCCAGGCAGGCTTCAAGATGTCACACATCACATGTCCCATCCATTTGGAGATTTTGCTCTTGTGCGTCGTGAGATAAGCAGTAAAGAGAGAGAGAGGATAGCCCGTTACGTGTAATTGACACCAAACAGGTTCGATAAGGAGATTGTCTCGCGTGACAATTCCCTGCCAATATTAGCCGAGGTGGATAAACTTGAAGGAATATTATCCCCTTATTAGAATAATATTCATGCGCTGCCCATATAAGACACATCAACCATTGATTACAACCAATCGCTGCTAGATGCGCGCAATGAGTGGTGAGCAGGTTGTCGTCATACGACGACGTAGTTAGATATATTTAGAAAAAGATTGAAGTTATCGTGATAGCTTAACTAAATCAAATACATTTCTGTTTTTCCTTTACTCAAAGTAGCTGTTTAAGTAGATCAGATTCCTCTGCACGCACCGTGTACATGAAGTTTCGCGGCACTTCAAGCAAAGGGTGCCCATTCCAGAGAAAGTACGAGAGAGATGAGAAAGAAACCTTGACGGCGTTTATAAATAAAGAGTTCCGGACGTATGATATTTTACGGATTTCATTCGGTGCCATCATTTTTACGCCGAGCATCCTGTGGGTTCACTGTTAGCAAAATTTTGTCTCGTTTATGTGTCATTTCATATTTTTCGATAATCGAACAGATGGGACCATTATTTTTATACCTAATTTTGTGCCCTCCATCTATTTTTTTTTAATTTAAGAATCGCTACAGATAAAAGAGATAAAACTATTACACCAGTTAAAATGTTGTATCTGTGGGGTCTCTTACATATTAACAGAAGTTCAACGCTGGTCTTTTCCCATATTAACATGTATCGTTGTGCCAGGTCTTAAAGGTAATTCTAACAGCTCACACCATCCATGTAAGGGAAAGAAAGTAAGTGTTAGGTATTTAGTGCTGCTACAACGATGAGGGATGTCAGGCTTTCACTTTAATAAAATGCGCTAAAATTCGATTGATATATATTTAAAAAAGTATAAACTTCTACTTAACCTTAAAGAGGTGCAAAAGATGATACGCCAGGTTAAAATTTGATAGATGTTAAACGGATTTAACCATTTTCTTTTTGGCTGGATCATTTCTAGGTCTGGGTATCAATTAAGCATCGAAACTCGTAATATTTTTCTGCCAGAGGATTGAATTTTCCATACTGACTTCAGGTGACCCACGAAACAGAAGGATCTTTTCAAATTAACTACGCGCTTCAAGTTCGGGTAAGTTCTATATCGTTTATTGTCATTTTTAGCTTACTATTCTGGCCCATCAAATCATGGCGCTATCGGAAGCTCTCCGCGAAATCACAAACATCGAAGTACAGTTATCTGTAAATCAAGTGCAACCACTAACTCTCACGTACAATTTAAACTCGGTTAATCGATTTTATAGCCAAATGCGGCGATTCCAACATTGTATATCTCGTGAATCGCTTTCAGGCAAAGGTGTATTCAAAAGTACGCTACAGAAATTTTCAAAGGCGTGAAAGACCTCCTTCATGATACAATCGCGATTGCACTGTGGTGGAGTGAGATTCGCTCATTGACGTAGCGATCCTGACTCCCCACTTGCGCTCGGACGACCGACTAACCAAGATGGTACTCCGGACCGTGTGTGTTGTCTTTTCTTGTTCTTTTCACCTTGTGTACCCTTCGGCGGGCGGTTGCACCTTTCTAGGTGTCTTGAGGTCGATGTCTTGTCTTGACCGAGTCGAGGATATGTGGGGTGTGGTCGCGTGGTAATTCTTCACACGACCAACGGTTACTGGTGGCACCCTCCTAGAGTTGCCTGACCTCCTTGAGGTCGCCTTTCCTAAATCTGGAATCTTGATCCCCCTTGTTCTTCTGACCACTTGATCACCTTGTCCTTCTGATCACTTGAGCCGTTTGAAGACCTTACCTTGTATGCTTGCCGAGTCCGATCGCGGGCTAACTTGAATGAGTATACTTGTCCCTAGCCAAGCAATCTAGGGGCAAACCTTGAGCAAACGCGTAGACAGTAAACCTTGTACGTCGGGTGGCCACTAATATTCCAGCCCGGAGGACTGCTGACGCGTGTCTTTTGTAGTAAAATTAACACTAGTCGTTATTAACCTATTAGGGGCTAGAACTACGTTTACACTTCTCTTTATCTCTGTTTCCTGCTACTTTGTTCGCCTGCCACCACCCAACCCCTGTGCTTGAAGTAAACAGCCTTAACTGCCAACATGACCGCTGGTCATCATGTAGTAACCATGACCACTGGTCACCCATCGTGACCATGACCACTGGTCACCCATCGTGACCATGACCACTGGTCACCCATCGTGACCATGACCACTGGTCGCCCATCGTGACCATGACCACTGGTCGCCCATCGTGACCATGGTCGGTCAGTCACTCGTCGTGACCCTAACCGGTGGTCATAATCTGTGACCGCCACTGATGACTTGCAAACCGTCCAGCTTATCGTTGGGTATTACTGTAGCGGTCAGTCCCAAGACCGTCATGACCCGTCCCACGTGCACTTACGAGTTGATCAAGGCGATTGGTCAAGATTTCCTTTGACCACTTCACCACAGTCGTCCCCTGCTCTGTTAGTCCGCAGCCGGTGCCGATCTGGCTGAGAACACATTAATCTGCCTTCCCCTCACCATGGCTAGAGATGTCGCCAACATATCACCCGTCTGTTAAATAACCCTTGCTTTCAGGTTCGGCGTAACCTCAGCTAATTCCGCTGCGGTCGGCTACCCTTGGTCCTTATGATGAAGATTACACTGAACTTGAATAAGCTGCGACCGAGCCTGACCAAGCCGGCCCCGCTCCAACTGATCACCTCGCCAACCCTGTTGGATTTTCGGTCTGATCTGATGACGCCCCGGCGGACGATGCTTCTTCTGCCGATGCTGACGTGGGTAGCGACCAAGTGCGTAACGTGGACACTGCCGAGTCTGGCCAAGCCGGCCCCGCTCCGGCTGACCACCTCGCCAACCCTGTTGGCTTTTCGGTAGGATCTGATGACGCCCTTTTGGACGATGCCTATTCTGCCGATGCTGATCCTGCAGATGCTGACGTGGATAGCGACCAAGTGCATGACTTGGACACGACCGAGGTTGACCGGTTAGCTAAGGAGTGTGAAGACTTACGGCGAGCGATAGGTAAATATAAGCAGCGTGTTGCTCCACTGCAAATAGGTTTCGATGTGCTTGATCGCAGCTTTGCACAACGTGTTCGGCAACTTGACCATTTGAGAACGGAGCGCGCTTTAGGCCACCAGGATCTTCACTGTTTACGCTCCTCCTTAGCTGCTCATATCGCGGAACTAGCGCTGTTGAGAGCAGAACAGGATCTGCTTACTCGCGATCGCCAGGCTCAGCTTACTTATCTGGTCAACTTCGTCACGGGGCTTCCGCCGTAGGTGGGGCTCGTTAATGATAAGTGGCGGAGAGAGCAGTCAGCGGCCGATACTGTGCCACCCCCGTACAAGCGTGCGCGAGTTACGGTCACCTCGATTCGGCTTCTAGATCCCCATCTGACGTGGTCCCGCCCGTAGACCATTTGACCCAACAGCCTCCACTTTAAATCCCCTGGTCATCCTCGCGTTGCGGTCGGACCAGATTCGCCTGTCAGCCCTTCCTCTACGGTTGCAGGGATTGCCAACCCCAACTACCCATTCACGATTGGTATCCACTCACCCTAAGTCTAGGCAGGCGTCTCCCTCTCGCCGACGTCCCCAAGAATCTAGCACGTACGACCAGAAAATCGTCCAAGCCCAAGACCGTAACATCGCCACCATCTTCAATGACTCGGCGGTCATAGACGCGAACACGAGCGCGTTTCCCCCCCCCGCATCTCATGCGCAGGATAGCGACGGCTCCGTAGAATCTGCTGAAGAGGCCATGATCATCGCACTGTCACGGTCGCGATCTTCCGTTCGACGGCGGTCATCTGCCTTAACCACAATATCTGCTGATGAGTTGGCTGACACGCCGGTCGAGATCGATCGAGCCAGTTACACGCCCGCGACTCGTCCAGCTCCTTCAAACCGTGATACTCGTACTTCATCGGCCGCCTCCCGGTCGCCGCCCATCGCTGCTACACCTTCGACCGCAGAGCCACCCAGGCCGTTCGACGAGTCCGTTGGGTCGGTGAGGGTACCAAGCTACGTTCATGCTTCAGTAAACAAGATCTTATCCCCGACCGCCTACAAGGCTTTACCCCCGTGCAATCCTCGCGCGATAAGTGGATACCTGGGTGTCGCTCTCGTGCAACTTATGCCCCTGGACAGTTTTCGCCATGGTCATCCAATCGATAAGGCTTGGTCACTTTTGTTCACCTGGACTTGGATCTCTTGTTTTACCACTGCTCCCAGTTCAAGCACTACCTGTCCCCCCTTCCGGACATTGCTTTGCGTCCGCCAACTGAAGCTCAGTGGTCCTTGCGGCTAGTGACCTCCGCCCAGATAGCTGCTTTATAAAGCCAAAAACCTTGGGACGTCTTGGATCGGCCTATTGCGCGTGTGTAACTCAGCCCGACTGACTGGTTCCAAGCTTTGATGACCGCGTATCGTGAGTTCGAAGCCCATCATCGCCAGGCGTTATGGGAGTCTGCTCATGTGCTCCAAATCATCGTGGGTCCAAGTCGCGCGAAAGACCCTAGATTGAGCTTCTTCTACGAAGAAAGGCGTCGTCGGCGTTCCTGGTCTAGCCCCCAGTGGAAGGTTGTACTTCGGATCGTGTTGGAAATATTGGTTGGGGGTCAGTGTGACCTCGACATCCTGTTGGACCCCTTCTTCCTGCACTTTCCAGGACGGTTTGAGACAAGTTGGTGGTATCCAGGGTTTGGCCGTCGGCAGAACAACATCCCGAAGCTGGCCTCAGCCTTACACCTTGCGGATTCCGCTGACCCCTGGCGCAGTCAATATCGGGCGGCCATTGCTGACCACCCAGGCTCGTCAATCGACCGTCTCCGGACCAAGTTTGTAGCGCAGTGAAAGGTCGCCTCCAGCATGAGAGACCATGACGTTAATGGTCACAGTCATGACCACCAGTCGCTGCTTATTATATTCACTTCTATTGCAGTCTGTTCACCATGTTTTCTTGATTCTGTGTACACCGCTTTGATTGACCATGCAGCTTCAATACATCCATAGCTTACGCAGTCATTCCTCCTCCTTTCACAGACCAGGAGGTCATAGTGTTATATGGCCGCAGTAATTGCTTTTGGTCATCTCAACTTTATTGACACCATGTTAGTTGACCACATTCCTCCTTCGCATTAATGTTTCACGTGGTCATCCCTTGTTCTCCATAGACCATACATTCCCCTTGCTTCAAGGCCGCGGTTACCGTCCCTGGTCACCCTAACAGCTGGATTCTTCCTCACGCACTTGCATCACTTCGAACCGGTTTCGCCTAGCTCGATACCGTTCAAACTCTTGAAATAAGCCACCACAATTGAGGTTTGCCTCATCCACTCAAATCTCATCCTTATGAACCTTCCATCGGAACATGAACTGGCGGTGTACCCTTCCGTACCGAGTCTTTTTTCCTGTTCTCACATCTCGGATACTACCCACCTTGTATTCTCCTTCGGCTAGATCGCTTTCCCAGCTGTCATTTGGAAGCAGAGGTTCGTCAAAATCAACACGCTCTGTTTCCTGCACTTCCAGCCGCGCAGCAGGTCGATCAGGAAAAATTTGACAAGCTTTAGCTTGGAAACGTGAACGAGTGAAAATAATCGGTGTGGGGTTCCTTATACCTCCACCGCACTGCATGTTCCTCGTACTTCTCGATGACCCAACACGGGCCGTGCCACATGCGAGCCAGCTTCCAAACATGTACTTCCTTCACTCGATTCAAATATAGCCATAATTGGCTACCGCGGCTGATTCCATTTGGCTCTTGATCAACTGTGTCTTGTTCAGCTCGGTATTGAATGTCTTCCTTCAGTCGGTCATTCACCGTAGCGAGGACTCATTTATATTGCCGCTGTATGTGATAGCGCCATCTCCGATAATCCCGGTCACGTATTTTAGTACATCCCAACGGCAGGGTCGCTTCCAGCGTTGATCGCAAAATTCCATCCATGGTAAGATATAACGGGGTATTACCCCGTACTCGGTCATGGGCCGTATTGATGGCGAAGGTCAGGCGTTCCGCGTAATCGTCTTAATCTTGTTAACTCACATCCGTGATTTACATTTTTAGCGCCCTGGTCAATGTTTGGACCATACGTTCAGCTGCACCATTGGCTTAAGGCCGATACGCCATTGTAGCACGCTGTGTCTGTTTAGTATTGCGGTTGAACGCGCGAAAACAATTCGACATGAATCTGGGTCGTGACGAACAGATTCACTTGCCCCAAACCGCCGGAAGACACATTTTTCATACCCTTCCGCGATCGTCTGGACCGTTCTTGACGATCCAGCTTTAGCGATCAAGTAGCCAAAAAACTTAGCCACCCAGGCAACAGTTCGATATTCACGTTGAATAAACTGGGTAACGAAAGGATATGACCCATTGCAATGATCTGGAACGGGTACGTGGCCAGTAAAAGCCCGATGATTCGCCTCGTAGGATCGGACATCTTTTCCCGGTTTCGCAGTCGACGCACTCCCTTACAAACTGCTGCACGCTTCTAAGAAGCTTTTCCAATGATAGTGAGATCGCATGCGGTGATACGTCCGGCCTACTCCTTGGTGACCACCTTCCAGACTTGCATGGGAGTGGTGTTGGACATCATCTTGCAGTATTTCCGGAACCATCAAACGGACGAGCTCCGCGCGGTCTTTGGGGTTTGCTGCCGCTCGTGGGCAAAAATCTGACAATCCACCTTCATCCACCACGTAATCTGAGTCAATAATTGCATTTGCTTTTGCTTCGTAGTATGCAATTCGGTAACAACCCCGAGTAGATTGAGTTTGAGGTTGGCTATCTAACTTTCTTTTATCTTGTGCTTGCTTCATGCGCTCCAATCGCATCTGCTGTAATATTTTCTCTTGCATAACCATGGGCACTTCACTTCTCCGTCTGTCTGATTCTGTGATCGCCGTTATCTTGGCCAATTGATTGTTGGTCGTTTGAAATAATATCTCGTCCAGTCGGTTCATCGCTTGTAAATTATGGCAATCCTGCTCCATTAGTCTGACCATGCCTTTTTCCAGCTGTAAAGCAGAGATAGCCAGTCTATCGGCACTTTGATTTTAACCGCGCTTAACATGTAAAAATTCAAGAGTCGGCCATTATCGCAGTTGATCTAGGGCCTTTAGACGTAGTAAGTGCAGTCCCGGTAGCTTGCAGTCAATTTCACCCCTCATCTACCTGATAACCAGGTTGGAATCCCTACAAATGATCACTCGTCCCCTGGTCTGATTGCTCAACAACTCGCGACTCAGCAGCAACCCGTGGTACTCTGCCTCGTTCACGGTCAACTCAGTGTCGAATCGCGACGCAGCCGATACTATAGTCCACTCGGGAAGATTCCATATTGTTGCACTGTAGCCCCCCCCCTTTTTTCCTTGACACGGTCTGCTCCATCAAAGCTGACGACAAGAAGCGATTCTTCGCGGATGACTGTAGATAGCGGCATACTGGATATCCGTCTCGATTGCATCCGTGGCGCGATCGCGATCAGCATTTCGTCCACGTCTCCTGTGATGTGATACTTGCGGCAAGAGTGCCAAGAATTTCTCCTTTCCTTCGTTGCATCAATAAATTTCCAGAGTTAAAGATGACAGTAAATCTGCCCATCTACCAACTCTCCTTTTAAGGCTGCGATGATTGCATCAACCAAGCCAGGGGGTAAATACCGTGTTAGTACCTCAAGGTCTTGCGATACTAGTAGTGTATAATAAACAACTAGTATCCGGAACAGGGCCAGGATTTCTTTCTCCACCACACCGTAGTTAATTTTATACGGTTTTAACGAGCGACTTTTAAACATAATAGGCCAATTCACTCCATCGTGTTTTTGCAATAAAGCAGCGGAAACCGCCCATTTGCTGGCATAAACCACTATCACTGGCCGACGATCAGGGTCAAAATATCTTAGCACCCGGGTCTGGGCAATTTTTGCTTTTAGCATAGCGAGCGCGACCATCGCTTTTCCCAACGATGACCACTTGTAGGTTCGCCATTAGACTCCGCTGTATTCGGTTGGTCATGACTTTCCGTATTTGTCATTTTTTATCACGGCTACCCACCATCCTTTGGCCGTGGCCATCGTCGATCTGGGTGTCACTATCCTGGTCTTGGTTTGTTGCATAATCATGCTCCGAGTTGTCCAATCGCCTAATTTCGTGGAAGTCCGCCTCACATAATTCATACGGGACTAAGGCGTATACGGCTAAATCTTCAATAAACCGGCTGTAGTAATTCAAGCTTTCCAAAACGGACTGCATCGACAGCAATGTTTGAAAAAATGTAATATTGACCAACGACCCCGAATTTTCGGGTTGGCTTCTATTCCTGATATCGACAACTGGTGCCCGAGATACTCAATCTTGCGTCATCCCCACACACGCTTAGGTAAACTGATCGACAAATTCCACTAATTACAGACTTCCAACAGTTTGTTTGCCTTTCGAGAAAGGGACATCCAGGACGACGACGGGATCAGAATGTCATCAATAAAGGACCTTCGCCCCAAAAATCAAGGCTTTCGGTGCGGGTCCTCCTCGCCGTGAGTGAACACGTTGACGGGTTGTGACACCTCGCGACCACTTGTACTCAGCCTTTTGCCGATCGTGATATACCCATACAATGAATTAATCATCATACGCTGGGATATCTGCGGTGCGGTTTTCAACCCGAACGGCATACTTAGCCATTTAAATAGACCTATAGGCGTAATAAAAGGAGAAATCATTCTGCTCTCTCCGTCATTTTTACAACCCACAACCGCTTGTCATATCTAATGAACAGTACCTTAGCGCTTTGTCCAGGTCCTGCAGTAGGTATTTAATCAAGGGTATGGGATATACCATCAGCCTCGTCAATTGACTTTTCGTTAATCTAATCACAGTCGTAAGTCTACCCCATTCTTATTTACGATCACTACGATCGGCGATGCCCACGGCGAGGTTGAGGGACATATAATCTTCGCCGATAGTAACCCATTAATCAGATCCATCAACTTTTTACGGAACTTTGGGGCGACAGGCCTCACTCGTTGTGCTACCGGGGTCGCCCCTACCACATCCATGTCACATGTCACGCCTCGGGCCGCAGGTGGGAGGGCGTTTCTCTTGTTCATCAACAGATTTTTTTCCTCCTGGATCAGCTGGCGTAATTCTTATTGCTCTTTCATCAATGGAACCCCTGGTTCGCCCACCTATACATCCTCAATCTTCACCTCGCATAGCGTCGTGTCCACCTTCGGTAAGAATGCCGTGTTTTGGCCAACATCTTCCGCGAATAATGTTCTACCTGCGTGTTGGTATGACGAATAGTTTTTTTTTCTTCGACGCTGACCGCTGCTCTTGGTCTTTCAGATGGTCAGGTGGTCGATACACCTCCCCATCCCCCACAGTAATTCCATCTGGGGAATCAGGGGACTTGCTTTGCATACAATCAGGTACCATATCCATGATCAGTTCGGGAGTGAGCTTTTTTTCACCATCGCGTGTGTGCGTTTCGGACTGTTCGTGCACCATCGTCGTATCATCCATCGCCTCAATAGGGTTGACCAAGTCGGCGGACGTTGGTGATCACGTAGACATTTCCCTCTGGAGTTCATTCGTTTGTTCCTGCCGATCATGTACTGAATAACAAACCGTATCACTTGTAGTGATCGCGTTAATAGCTACTGGTGATCATTCTGGTTGTGGTCCTTCTTTATCCTCCTGGTCATCCACCTGGTCACATGTAGGCACGTTGTTTTCCGATTCCGCTTCCTCTCTCCCCGCGGTCATCTCTACCATATACTGTGGGGTTTTTTAGAATCCGCGTTGGTGTCGGGTGAGAATAACGTTTGACCAACGTTCCTTCTGCTCCCATTACTTCTTCCGCTTTATCTCTATCTGTAGAAGCTTCGTATGCAAGTTTTTGCCACTCCTACTAACGAAGTGACCCTACCGACAAATACCCGGGTGACCGTGGTATCATGTCCGCCGGCGTACATTGCCCAAACGGTGTCCCCTGTTGGATAATCACCTCTTGGTCGGTTAGGTTGGTTAGGCGGAGGAACGTAAGTCTTCCGGGTCCGGTCATATCTGTGGGTGCCAAACGTGCGGAGCGCAATAACCACAATTTCGACTGCAGTGTTCCCCGACCAACATTGATCTCCACTGAGTCACCCACCGGTATCGCCAAATACTTCTCATCCGCAGCAACTCGTTGTATCTTCGCCCCATACGGTGATCTCCTATTTATCAGTAAAATTCTAAATTAGTCCGGCAAGCACAATCTATCGTCTGCCAGGTCAGTGCGTATTCCAACCGGTGCCATTCTATCCATCCCTAGATTGCGAATTACTTCTTGTCCCACTTGGTCACCCACACATACATCAAAGTAGTGTACCAAGAAGCCATTCAGCGTGAACTTCACCTTTGTGCTGCCTTCTGCCATTAACGGATTTCTACGATACCACGCATTATTGCTTCTGACTCTCATCTATATCACAGCCAACCTTACTAGCAATGGTGGTGTGGATGATTAAGACTTCAGCTCCCGAGTCAAACAAAAGGGTGGCCTTCTCATTGTCAATTTTTCTCCCGCCTTGGCTGCCTGAACCACTTGTTTGGATTATGGTACTTTCAGTGACCACGTGATTCGCCAGGAGACAACTTTAGTTCCATCTTTGTGGGTGATCAAGCGTATTCATCCGGTCACTGCAATCTTGCAATCGATGGAAAAGAACTAGAGTCCAGGTCACATATACTGATAGTCCGGCCGGTCAGGCGATTAGCACTTATATCAACCCCTCCTTTCTCAATGAATGCATTTATGCATAGCCTAGAACTCTAGTCTCGCACCAGGTTCAAACCTGGTAAGCTCCTAGTTTAACATCTTCTCAGCGTCGGGAGGAAGCATTCCGGCGTGTTTGGTCGGCACATACCCATTGCGAAGCATATTGTAAAACTTTTACATCGGCAGTTGCCACCGTCTTGCACTTCTCTACACGCTGCGCATCCGTAAAAACACTTGTCGAATGGGTGACCTCGGCGCTCGCGTTTCTGACAATTCAGGCGTCTCAAGCATCCCCTGTCATCATGTCTTTTGGACCCAAAGTGAGTGCACGACTTGTGCCCTTCTGCACGCTCATGATCAGGCTTCACGGTCGTTCGATCTTGGCTTGGTCGGACGATCATTTCCCCGGTCTTCCGTATGGTCGGCTGCTGTGGCGCTGTAAACACGTCGTAGGTTTTCGTCCAATTCCGCAATGCTTATATCTGATTCCGACGAACTGCTCTCGCCCCCCACGTGGATTGCGCGCACAGCTCGAGCCGGTTTGGATGGACTTGGAGAGTATGGCGACGCTGATCGTAAGCAGAACTTGCCTGAACTGATCAGGAGATTGCCTTTGCGCTTTTGCATGCGTTCATATGTGTGCTGCGTTATCTCAAGCGTATCCACGTCGTCCAAGCGCAGCAAGGTCAATTGCTTTGCGAAATCGTGGTCATCTAGTGTCTCGATATAGTGTTCCACGAGTTCTCGGCGATCAGCGACGTTCCCGTCCTTCACGTGGATTTTCGCTCGCATCCCAGAAACATTCAACCAGTAGAGGTATTTTTAGCGGAGTTTCATCGTCACGCTTGCAGGCGTGGTAATACTGGCGACCAGCAGAGATGCCGTATCCACAGTATCGTTGTATAAAACTCCCCAGCAAGTCTTTCCGCTAATTGCGTGTCGATCGGCTTAACCGGGAGTACTAGTTTCGTGCTGGGCCTGTTAGCAAATCTCCAAAAATTAAACATCTATTTGAACCGGGGGCTAGTTCTTGCAAGAAAGCTGATGTGACCCTTCGCTCCCAGATTCAAGCGCGGTCATCATCGTGATCGCGGCCTGAGAATTCATATAGATCGGCGATCGCAGACATGCGAATCCGCTGCGCAGCAAATCCTTCTCCCATAACGGCTTCCGTAGTAGCCAAGTGTAGGTCGATGGACGCCGTCAATGTCGAGGTCGTTAGGGTCAAAGGTGTTACCACGACTACCATACGATTCAGCCAGTTACATGTCCGTGTCTGGCATACCTACCCCGAACACCTTGTGTTTGGAGTTGGGGCGACTGGTTGGCTCAGAATGTGGCGGCCGTCGCTGTTGGTCTCGCATGAACTTTTCTATGGACTTTGCAAAGTAAATTTGTATCTAATCGGGGTCATCTGTAGCATCGACTGGCTCTGTGGGTAGTCTCAACGGTCCGGTGGTTGGAGTCGGATGCTCGTGGCGGTCACGTAAAAGTGCTGGACCGGAAGGTTTTTACGACTTTCGATATACTTCTAAGCCGTCGCTATCGTCTGCAATCGACTTCGCCGAAGAGTAATGTGACGACGACGCTGGTATCCAGTCTTCCTCTCTAACTATGATACTGGTCGTGATCTTGCGGTCAGCGGATTCACAGTTACCGGTCAGTGGGACCAGCGCTTTGAACAGTGATCGGCTCACCGTGACCACTTGATCCAGGTCGCAGTCAAGCAGAACCTGCGCGTCAAATGCCCCCGGTACGAATCCTGCTTCTTGAAGCAGTTGAATGAGACTTTGCTCTGCTTCTATTTTGCTAGTTGCTGCTTGTGGAGACAATGTCGGTCCTCAAAGCGGGGTGATCAGCTCCGGAAAGATGGTCAGCACTAAGTCTGTTGATAGCAACGCTTAAAGCTGGGTCCAGTGCAAACGACGTTGCAGCTGATCGATCTTCCAACATATAATCTTGACCTCTTCTGCCCTGCTTATTTCTTAATCATCACCCTCGGAGTCAGGCGCGCGTAGCTTGGGAGCCGTAGCCTTCATTTTTTTCTTTTTCTTTGTGTATGATTTAATTTTTTAGACGAAAGAGGCCTGCTTTGGCTGGACTTGTTTCATCTAGCGAGTCGTACTTTGCAGTACGATCCGCGGTGGTCCCCGAAGGGACCTCAGGAGGAATAAGAGGTTTTTCTTTTTCGACATCATTTTGGCGATCTTCCCCTTTGAATTTCGATTCGTTCGAGCCCCTCCCAAAACTTTGCCGAACCGAAGGTCCTTTACAATCACGTGTCTGCGACGATCCCTACTTCGCCGACACTTCCATCCCCAGTACATTCTTGACCTTAACATCTTCGCCCTAAGATTCACGGTGAAAATCCTTGGTTCGAATCCGGGCACGCGCACCATTGTGGTGGAGTGAGATTCGCTCATTGACGTAGCGATCCTGACTCCCCACTTGCGCTCGGACGACCGACTAACCAAGATGGTACTCCGGACCGTGTGTGTTGTCTTTTCTTGTTCTTTTCACCTTGTGTACCCTTCGGCGGGCGGTTGCACCTTTCTAGGTGTCTTGAGGTCGATGTCTTGTCTTGACCGAGTCGAGGATATGTGGGGTGTGGTCGCGTGGTAATTCTTCACACGACCAACGGTTACTGGTGGCACCCTCCTAGAGTTGCCTGACCTCCTTGAGGTCGCCTTTCCTAAATCTGGAATCTTGATCCCCCTTGTTCTTCTGACCACTTGATCACCTTGTCCTTCTGATCACTTGAGCCGTCTGAAGACCTTACCTTGTATGCTTGCCGAGTCCGATCGCGGGCTAACTTGAATGAGTATACTTGTCCCTAGCCAAGCAATCTAGGGGCAAACCTTGAGCAAACGCGTAGACAGTAAACCTTGTACGTCGGGTGGCCACTAGTATTCCAGCCCGGAGGACTGCTGACGCGTGTCTTTTGTAGTAAAATTAACACTAGTCGTTATTAACCTATTAGGGGCTAGAACTACGTTTACACTTCTCTTTATCTCTTTTTCCTGCTACTTTGTTCGCCTGCCACCACCCAATCCCTGTGCTTGAAGTAAACAGCCTTAACTGCCAACATGACCGCTGGTCATCATGTAGTAACCATGACCACTGGTCACCCATCGTGACCATGACCACTGGTCACCCATCGTGACCATGACCACTGGTCGCCCATCGTGACCATGACCACTGGTCGCCCATCGTGACCATGGTCGGTCAGTCACTCGTCGTGACCCTAACCGGTGGTCATAATCTGTGACCGCCACTGATGACTTGCAAACCGTCCAGCTTATCGTTGGGTATTACTGTAGCGGTCAGTCCCAAGACCGTCATGACCCGTCCCACGTGCACTTACGAGTTGATCAAGGCGATTGGTCAAGATTTCCTTTGACCACTTCTCTACAGCAACGATAAATCATGCTTTAGTGGACGTAACCACCATTAACTTCAGCGCTTCTTCAGATAGAACACATTATCATGGCAATGATCGCGATGAAGTGCGTAACAACATGCAAATAATAAATTTAGATTCCTTGATTATCTCTAGTATGTCAATCATAGGCAACGTGCAAGTAGTGAGAGAAGAAAGGTTTTAGGGGTACACCCCTTTACCGTCATGACTCCAGCCAACCCCATCAATCATCGCACATCAAATTAGGTCGCACAATCCATGAAGTCAAAGTGTACTCCCGGTCTCTTTTGTGGAGTGCATGCATTTACACATAAACTTGAGGTTCCGTTCCGTGAAGAAATATTGCTCATAGCTATGAAGCTTGGTGTGAGGTAAAAATCGGGCCCATTATGGAGTTTAACAAAAGACAATTCGAGAGAGTGTGCCAACAGGAAGGATTGTGGATTAAGAATAAAATGTAGCTTTGTACTGCAGTTATTTTTATTTCAGATTTGCACTGACAAGTGACAACACTTAAATTCCTGACTAAGCTTCTGGGCTTTTTTTAATTATTAGACGTATTAACGAGATGGCTCTTTAGATTCATAAAAAGAACAAGCCAAATCAAAATGAACCCAGCCGTACAGTTTATGCTATAAGATTGACCTCATTTGTATTGTAATTCCCCCGACGACGTCTGACCGCATCTCCGACCAATCAAGAAGTAGATGGACAAGTGAAGCTCTTAGTTTTCCAATTTTATGAAGGAAATTAAATTGTTCGCTTACTCAGCTGACCCTAGTTGTCATTTTTTATCAACAACATATAAGCATTTTCAGTGTGGTCGGAGGTGCGGTCGGAAAATCGACGTAATTAACTAATAATTATATTAAGTTATATAGATTTTATCTCATTCTTAATTGACATAATTCTCTCATGTGAAATTCTAGAGATATACTGTCGACGCCAATTTAATCTACCTTCGACATCAAATCCTCGTAATGTGAATTTAACTTTCACGTAACATCCGGGTCCAAACTACAATTTTAAATACCACTTTTATCTTTGATCAAGGTACCACATCATCTCCATGTGCTTCTTAGGCAAACGTATCGTGCCAATTTTTTGTTACTGCTTACATCATGGTAGCACGTTAGTCCTAAAATCACCACGATTCCATTTTTGTCAATTATACGGTTAATTACCAGAAGTTAAAGGAGAAATATGCACTAGGTGTTACTGTGCGCAATCTAGCTGCTCCCCTTTTTTAATGTCACTTAGGAAGCATCAGAACCCAGTGGGTTATTTAGTTGGATTTTTTTGGGCTTGTCTTAAAAAATAGTATCATCCTTACAATTGTGGGGTCCTCACACTAGCTTTTACGCATCTGCAGCACCCCTTAAAATTCCTTATGCGGGCCATGTGGCACTTTATGAGATTCTTTTAATTTAAAAGTGTTAGAATATATCCTACTCCGTGTACATGTGCATGTAAGCTCGCATTATGTACACATTATCAATATTTTAGCGTCAGTGAACATCTACTTATAGGCCTGGTATAATAATATAAGGACGGCAAAAGACTCTGCTTGTGTACAATACTCCCAAAGGAAAACCCCAAAGAAGGCTATGGTAGCCCGTATACTTTTGCAAAAGATGTAATTATTAAAAGCGCTACAATTTTAGCAGAGCATAAGTATTTAGGCCTTCCATATGCAATTTCGTTTATAGTGTCTTTCACTCGTGACCGTTACCATTACCAATGTATCCCATCGCCTTTTCAAATAGGCATCACAGCACCTATAAAGATATTAAAAATCGTGGAAATTATCAAACCGCATTAATGATGCTAAGATTAGATTAGCACATCCAATTTTTTTAAGACGGCCTAATCACTGGTGCAATGAGTCATTTTAACCGGTGCGTTCAACCGTTTGTTAAGCTTCAGTTTAAACACCACAATGCTAATTACGTAGACGACACTGGTAAAAAATCCTTTAGTCTACAAAAGCAATCTCCTTTGAACCGGCAGCTCCAAAACGTTTTTACCAATGACTCCATTCTCAAATGAAAACAAAAATCGCGTTGATTTAAAAATGTAATTAGTCGCATAATTTTGCCCCACTATATATTGTAAACGTACAAAATTGCATGCACACCACTACTTCGCATTTAAAAATTCATCGCATATAAAAGAATGCCATTGCGAACAATTAGTAATCTCAATTATAAACGAGGCGTCTTCGATAGTAAAACTAGTAAGAATGCTTATCGCGGCCTTTATGTATTATACGAAATCAAGTTAAGGATGTACGGCGTATTAGATCCTTGGAGTTACACATGTGATAAATTTCATCCCTTTCTGGTTGAAGCGACAATTTTCATCCTTATTGGTGGGGTGAAAATATCAATTGTAACAAATTCAGCAAGCGTAATCATTGGGTGTGACTAGGTTAATTTCCACTTCTTCTCTACGGCAACAAAGAATTACATTGCATAATGCACCAATTTGTAAGTTAGACGGGGGAAAATCAGTACTACATAATAAAGTCAATTTGTGCTAAGAGGCTGTATGCGTCGGAAGAGGTAGCTCCCTAAATCAAAATCAATAGCGCTGCTCTGGAAAGCAAGGTGCTTAGCAGAGCTCCATGTTTCGAACGACAAAACACAATAAGTGAGTTATTTAAATAGCAGCAGGTACCTACTCGCCTAAAAGCCTTCAATAAGTTAACCAGCAGCATGCACTTGTTGCAGCATTTATAGCAGAGCGTTTGCGTCAATCAGGAACCATAAAGATTTTGATTAGGGGCAAATTTAGTTTATAATTAACGGTCTAAATAATTTCATCCTCGACGATAGCGTCGAAGGTCCCCATTAGAAATATTGCGATAGCTATAATGACTAAAGTGAGCATTATACAGCACTCCAATCTTCATTAACGTGCATAATGCTTGTGATCTGTACTGCAGATCTGTAGTACCGTAATTAAAGATTCTGGTGGGATAATAGGTCTGCCACATGACATGATGTCCTGGTAGGCGTAGTTCATGTGCCGAAGTTCTCGGCGCACTGCCCTGGATGGACGTCTTGTATCCTTTATGTAGCTAACTACGCTATCTTGTCCAAAGCGCTTGTAAATGCCGGAGTCCAGTAAGCTTTTGAACACTCTTATTATTAATGTTTGTTATTGCTCGTGAGAGGCCGCATTTTAATATACCCACAGAGTCTAAACACATCCAAAGCACAGGATTCACCCGATGCGATTCCACTGGACAGTAATGCCACCACAAATTCTCCAAAAGCACGCTGTAGACGTCGTAAAAGTACCCCGAATGATTGAGGGGGTCCTTTGTTTTTGGATGAAAACGCTTATCGGCTTTTGTCTTTGTGATTCGCGTCGTTCCTCAGCCATCAGGTCAGTACATTCTCCCAGCAGCAATTTCCATCGGAATGAAGCAAATCATTTTTCAAAGATGTATAGCTCTTGAGAACCCATTCGTAAGTAGAAGAACCACACTTGACACTCCGTCATTAAATGTAGTTGGGCCCAGATTTGTTTGGGGGTTAGTTAAATACCGCAGAGAGCTAATTGTACCGGTCCGCACAACTTAATAAATTGTGGGGTGTGTGAAGATCCGATTGTTTTTAATATAAGTCTGGTACTTGATGTGCAGCAGTACGTATCAGTTAGCAATGGTTAGTGGAGCATCTTCTGGTAAGCTGTGGGCTAAGGAATGTGCCTCGATGTCAAGGTTTCCTTAATCCTTCTAAAGGGTAGCTTCATCAAGCCGATACTCCTCCGGGATGAACATTAAATCAAAGACTGTTTAATAAAATCCTTTGAGCAGCTGCGTGATTTTGATCGCTCCGTACGAACAATTCGTCGCCTTTTTTGGAAATCTCAAATTTTTCGCTATTTGAAAGCTTCATTTTGGAAATTTGCCGAAAGGTCTAAGGGTTATGTGAAGCAACCTTACACAAAAAGCAAGTTTTTCCACCGTACACAACGGAACGCTACCCAAAATATTTACTTAAGCCTAATGCTCGTAGTAATTAATTTGTGTGATGCGTACCTGCCCCCACAGTAAAGGGTACGTGACAAATTAAATATCTCAAACCAAATCGTTTGAGGTCAATTCATTTACGAGAGCACGTTCAAATAAGGTTTTATTTCTCGCTCGTATAAAAAATTTCACGTTACATCATATATCCGTGGACTGTCCGAAAAATAAAACGTGGGACGATATCGTCCGAAAACGGTATATCTCGTATGTACTCATAGTTAATGTATCAGATAACAAACAGGAAAACAAGTTACAGATCCGCCAGCAAATTGTATGCAAGATGAGCTAAGGCTGATAGAGGTGATGTCTATCCATTAGGTTTCTTGGGTTTTATTTACGTCGATCGAAATTGTGCACTAATTTTATAGTGCAAAGTTAAGGTGCTAGAATGGCACAAAAAGCCCTCCTATAAAGACGCATAAGGATTGCTAGATTTTCATTTCCACTATCATCGATAGCGCTCTTTAATCTCAGCGTACCCAAATCAACGTACGCTCAAGCCGATGGCCTTTTATAACTCGATATCCCTTCGAAAAGTAAATGATATTGCGTGAAAACAGCTGATCATTACGATTCCCTACAAATAATTGCTGCTGAATCTTATTCGCATACCGTTAACAGAGTTGTGTTGATCGATTGAGACCCTTGTTTATCATTGCGATGCTTTGGACTACAAATGCCTGATGTATCAATATTTAAATGCTTTTGAGATGATAAGGATATTTTACGAGACGTGTATAACGATGCTCATGAGTTTTAAGCACTCGGGAAAGAAGTGAAATCAGCATTTTACGATCCAACTCTACAAAAAGGGCTCGGTCACCTCCCCCGTTTGAATGTCTTAGCTCACTGAGGACGGTGATATACTGCCACTGCTTTTTCTCAACGATTTGTGTCTGTAAGTACAAAAAGTTCAGATTCAATTTATTGCAATCCTTTCTTGGAGCTGACAGTTTCTGGCGTTATCGCGTCCCAAAAGAAACATCGAGTGGCCTAATTGTTCACTTTCTAGAAACCCAGTACGTTAGCCACGAAGAAAAAGAGTTGGACGATAAAGGCGTAAAATAAAGTTGCCTGCGACCATAATGCCACAGCTTAGCCCCGTTCAGCAAGCAAAAATCATAATATAACATTTTATCTGCACGACAATTTAGCGCATAGATGTTTACAAACAAATCATCCCAACCTTGATGAAGGTAATTTTTCATGTCCAAAAACTAAATGCTTCAGTGTGCGTCAGCCGCTCGACAAAGGTCAATTAAGATATCACCATGTTATCCTATCACCGCTATTCTGGTGAAATGGAAGGGAGATCTGCTCACAGCATTTTTTCACACCATGGGTACATGTGAGAACGGCCAAGAAGGCCTGGGGGCTGACCGCCCTAAGCCTTTTATGGTATAATGAAAAGTTGGCAAGTCATGACCACCATTCACGGTCACTGGATGTGATCATCGGCCGCGATCATCGTGGAAGACTATCGGTCATGGTCGCTGACTATAACCAGGGGTCATGATTACTGTTTATACCTGTGGTTAGATCACAGATAATGACTATCAGTTAATTTTACCGACTATGGCCATTTGGCCATACTGTTGGTTGAGGTGAGACACTTGAAGGCCAATGAATGGGGGAGAGGGGGCAACGACGATGCAGAACTGAGACTTAGATAGGCAAAAGTGTATACATAGCTCCTGATAGGTTATTGACGAACAAAATTGATTTCTTACAATAAATACGCGTCGGCATCCCTCCGGGCTGGATTACTTGTATCCACCCGACATTCGTGGATCACCGCTTCTCGTTTTTGCTTATGGTGTATCCTTCATTTGCTTGACTAAGAACGAGGACAGTTTTTCAATATATCCCGCGATCGGACGCCGCAAGCATGTAAAGTCACAATCTTTTGACAGCCTAAGCTATCAGACGAACACGGATATTAATTGTTCTGAAAAACAATAGAATCAGGTAACCACATTTGGGCAAGGCGAACTCGAGGAAGGTCTAAGGCGAATCGGATAGAGTTCTACAAGTTACCGCTGGTCGTGTAAGAATTTTCCACGCGACAACACCCAACTTATCCGTAGCTTGGTCAAGAAAGACGTCTACCTCAAGTCATCTAAAGTAGTACAACCGTCTCGCCAACAATTACACAATGTAAGAATGAACAATCAAGAAATCCGGTCTGAAGTACCTTATCATTAGTCAGTATTCCGGGCACCAGTAGATAGTTTTAATTGCTTCGTAAAAAATGAGTGAATCCTTCTCCACCTCGATACTCCATTAAAGTGTGGTGGAGGAATGATTAATGGAATCGATTCGATCATATACTTAAATTTTTAATGCAATTTATTCGTACTTCACAAGCCTGCAAAAAGATTAATTTGCCGAAGCACTTTAAAAACCTCCATATCTTGGTGGAGTGGGTTATCAAAAATGTAGGGCGAGTCCTTAAACTACTCACTGTGCCGGATTGCCGACTATCGGAGGGCGGTATCCCGATGCCGCTTGTGAACCTTGATACACCTTTTGTACCCGTCGGCTGGCGGGTTTCGCTCTTTGGAGGACTTGGTGATGATTGCAGACGTCGGCGTTAATGGAGGCAGACCTGGGAAAGCCCTGAGCGGATATGCTTCAGTCGCGGTCCCACGTAGGCGGACACTCGATCGACTTGGTCGATAGTGGTCTTGTAACCAGTTGTCCCAGATACTGGTGTCTTCTGGCCTTTACTTGTCTCAGGTTTTTTTACTGCCTGTCCTCTATGTTTCTTCTCCCCCTAACCACTACGGTATGGAGACCGCTTCATATTGCGGGCTTGAGTGGTGGGGGGGTGTTACTTTAAAAGCCACTTTACTTCCTGGGAGTCTAATTTTGCCTGGGTCTTACTGACAACTGTCTTTTGACGGGTGGGTCAAACAGATCCCTGGTCCGAAACAGGTCGGTAGAATTACAAGTTGCTTAGCGCACGACACGGCGTGATACTTAGATCGCAAATTGAGTTTTATTTGATACTGTCCTATCCTTCAAATTCATCTACTCTATCTTTTCCTTGCTCCTAGTTTCTCTTTGATGAGTGGCCAGGAGCCACCATGACTTGAGAGGCCAAGTCGACCTATGCGTGACCAGGTTGTCGCTGGGTGTCCAGGTTGGCCGATGGGTTTCCAGGTCGTCCAACGGGGGACTGAGGCCCACCTTAGGCGATCAGGCCGACCGACAAGTGGCTGAAAAAGGTCCATATCGGTATCGGTGATTTTTCATCGTCGGCCGGTTCGACCCCGTTGGCTGTAACCTGGTCCGCTCGTCACGGGTGGACTCAACGGCCACTCCTTACCTGTGCCGCCCAAGTGTTCGGCCCCTTTTTCGGCCGCGAGATCTGGTTGATGTTGGTTTCTCTTGCACTTGTGCAAAGGATGTAGGAATTAAAAGTGAAATATATTGGGTGCTTAACTATTCTCCCTAGTCAACCCTATTTGTATGCATTTGCACCAGCACTGCAACTTGACCTGGTCAAGTTGTACTTTGGCATACGTCCAGCGTGCCCATCCCATGTGCTGGTCCTGGTCCCATATGACGTCTGTATGTCTCTGTCTCTCCTACCATCTGTCTTTGATAGTCCGACATGACGATCGTCTTCTCGCGTCCTATATGTCAACCTGTCACGTCCCACTGTCAACTTGTCAACCAATCAGGTGAGGCCGACCTAAACCTGTAACAGGTCTTGCAGTTGCCTCTACACCGACGTAACCTGTTAGAAAATATATCTTCTAACACTCCTCCTCGACTTCAGCCTGAATCGTCCTCAAGTTGAACATCTTGCGTAGCTCCTCCATTCTCGGCGCTGGCAAGGACTTCGTCAGAATGTCCGCCATCATGCTCTCAGTCTTGACGTATTTGGGCATCACAATTCCTTCACGCGCGTAGTGGCAGATAAATTTAAACCTGATGTCCACGTGCTTCGCGCTAGTTGTGCTCTTCTATCCCTCGAGTTGCTTGATCGCCGCTTGATTATCCATCCACATATGCATCGGCATGCATACCTGCAGCTTTAGCTCCAGCAGTAGTTCCCTCACACCCAGCAGTTCGCGTCCTGCCCGGGATGAGGATATGAACTTCGCCTCCATAGTGCTCAGCGACACACCTGAATGCTTCTTGCACGACCATAAAACAACAGAACCGTCCAATGCTAGTACGTATCCAGACACTGACTTACGTTCCGCCTTTTCCGCGGAGAAGTCTGCATCGCTCCAGCATTCAATCTTGACATTTTGTTGAGTCGGTCCGTTGCCGTTCAGGTGCAACCTCAAGTTCTTTGTCGCCTTCAAGTATCTTGCAATGCGTTTCGCAATCTTTCAGTCCTTGGTGGTTGGCTTGTGTGTTTGACGAGTTGCCTTATGCACTGCAAAACATATGTCGACCCGCGTGCATCTTGCGATCCATAGCAGACTCCCGACCAAGAATTATAAGGCAAATAAACTTGGCTCACCGCGTGCACCTCTCGCGGGTAGATAGTCCACATCATCCTTGTTATCATCATTGCATTTATCTCCGATTGGCGTTCGCACACCGTTCGCTGACTCCAACTTGAAATCCCTGAGCAACACGTCGATCATGACCTCTTGGTCCAGAATGTATCCTTGAGTGTCATCCAAAGAGATCCTGAGTCCCAAAAATTTCTGAACGACGCCGAGATCCTTGATCGACAGTGCTCCATGCACGCAAAGAACTCATCAACCGCGCACTGCTTGGTTCCCGTGACCAGAAGATCTTCCACGTATACTCCGACAATTGTCCATTCTTGACCTTGGCGCTTGTAGTATAGACAGATTTCCGTCGTGCACTGCTTGTAGCCATTCTCGGTCAGCTTGGAGTGTAAGAGCTTGCTCCAGAGTCTACCCGCTTGCATTAGTCCGTACAACGATTTCTTTAACAGCAGCGCGACCTTACCAGGAGATTCCACACCAGAACCTTGAAGTTCCTCCTTAGTAATTTGCATGCCTTTTGGAACCTTCATGAAAATATCCAGATGCTCCTCCTTTTATGCCCTAACGTAGGCGTTCGGAAAATCCCCATGACGTGCGGGAACGTTCCATCGCTTGGAGAGCACTAGGATTAGCTTGACGGTCACTAAGTTTATTGACGGCCGCAAACGTGAGGTTGTAGTCGATGCCGAAGACTATTTCGTTTCCGCAAACCACTAGTCGAGCCTTGTATCGCTCGATATCTCCGTTCGCGTCGGTCTTTGTTTTGTAGACCCACTTGTTGTGCAACACGTGTGCATTTCATGGTGGCACTACGATCTTCCAGACGTCGTTCGCCTCGAGTGCGTCCAATTCTCCGGTCATGGCTACTTGCCATTGATCGCGTTGTCCACTCTCCATTGCCTCACCATAGTGCTTCGAATCTTGCTCGACGATCGCGTTCACGATGTCGCAACCGTCCACGGAGGTGTCCACTTCAATCACCTTTGGTTAAATTGATGTTGTCGATCTTGTCACATGTCGCTCTCTGGTCCATGTCGACTTTCGACCTTTTCTGACCTGCTTCGCACGTTTCACACTATCTTGTCGATCTTTTCATCACCCGTTGATGATCAGGGCCTGGCTCCTCCTGACGTCGTGCCGTGTCTAGACAGGTCTTTTTCTCATCCTGGTCATCCTGTGGTGCTTCAATGTTTTGAACACGTTGAGTCACCACGACCACCTTATCCACTGGGATGTACACCTTGTATCCCTTCGTTTCGCTGCCTCGCCCAATGACAATGCCCGTCTTGCCTCGTTCACCGAGTGACTTGTTCTTCGGGTCTCTGTGCGCAGTGCATGTTGAACCAAATGCCACAATGTCTGTCAGCACGGGAGCCTTGCCTGTCAGGATCTCCAAGGGCGATGCACATCCGGGGTTGGACTTGGTTTTGCTTCGATTCAGTTTGTACGAGGCGTACTCTGCAGCATAATCTCAAAATGAGAGCGGCAGGTTTGATGCAAAGATCGTACTCCGCACCATGTTCATGACGGTGCGGTGCATCCGTTCAGCCTTGCCGTTGCTTGCTTGGTTTTTCGCCTCGCTTACTTGACGCGAGACGCCTTCCGAAGAGCAGAAAATATCGAGTGTCTTGTATTCGCCACCTCCATCGGTGCGTAAGACATGAACCTTGCAATTGATCTCGCGCTCGAAGTTTGCCATGAAGAGCTTGAACTTTGACGCGGCTGCATCTTTCCACTTGGCCAAAAATATTCGACAGTAACTCGAATGGTGGTCGATGAAGTTGACCATGTAACGATTTCCCAAACGATCTCGAGGGGTCATGTGACCGTTAAGGTCCGAACAAATGACTCCCCCGATCGCGTCGATTGGCGAATTCGCGCCTGTATCTCTCTTCGACTGGGCTCCCTTGGTCTGTTTTCCCTGGGCACAGGCCAGACACTTTTGACGTGTCGAATCAGTCAGTCGGATGCATGATGCCGGATCGTTCGCCATCTTGACGATCGTGTCGAAACAAAGGTGTCCTAAACGTCGATGAAAGTCCATCAAGGTACCGCATAAAACATCCGAATCGGATTCATTTTTAGGTGGGTTAGCTACAGTCATCAGTGCCTCTTGTGGTGGCTTGGAATTACGATCACTGCGATTTGTCACCGCGACAACCAGCACGTTGTTGCAGCATTCCACATCCATGATGGGTGTACCGCACGTACCGGAAGACAACACGCGCCTCCATCCTCGATATTCAAGTACGCAACCTTTTGCCCCGAGCAATCCGTAGGAAAGGATGTTACGCTCGAGGTTCACCGCATACTGAACATTGAGGAGCCTCACTGTGTTCACGACTCCAAGTGCAACGACTTGGATGTCTACAGTTCCTTGTAGGGTGATCCGCAGCGCACTTCCATCAGTGGCTGCAGTCATGCACTCGCTGCGACAATCAATCGGATCAGTCGGCAGACTCGGGTCATTGACCAAATGTCTACCCGAACCGCTGTCGAGAATCCATTGTCCGGGCGAGCGACTCGCACCGCGACCAACCGTGAAAACGAAATTCGCACCCGAGGGCTTCTTCTTCATTTTTGGGCACCTCGAACGAATGTGACCCACTTCTCCACATTTGAAACAAGTCCGGGTGTCGGTGCGTGGTAGCGACGGTCTTGATTTGTGTTTGTCCTTGAACTCCTGCGCAACCTCGACAGTGTTCACCACATCGCGTCCAAAACTCTTCGAGTGAGTGTGTACCTCCGTCGATTGGGCAAATTGCGCCAACTCTTCTGCTTGCCGCAGGTATTCGGTGCGATGAATGTCCAATCTGGACAACATCGTCGTTCGCATGTGTGGGTCAGCATAATGGACGATGTTGTCCAGCACAAGGTTGTCTGCACCTCCACAGGCGTCACTGACGGCCGTCAAGTACAGAAAATGGTCTGTCCAGCTTTGATGGGATGCCTTGGGTGCTGTGAACAACTTCATGCTTTGTGCTGGCGAGATCTTCGTCGTGAAGGTCTGCAGTAGTCTCTGCATCGCATGTTCCAGGGTTTGGTTTTCAAACCACCACGTTTCCACTTGACGACGATAGTAGGTCTGTGCCTTGTTGGCTAGGTGCTGACCTAGAACATCAACCTTGATGTCCTCTGGCCACACGAAACCACACGCTCGCTCAGCAAACCCGACTTGTCTGACAAATTCTTTGCCCCACTCCATAAATCCACAGCCAAGGCCGTGGTAGAGCTCCTTTCCGTCGAAAGCATGCAATGTTAGCTTCCGCTGATGCGCGTCCGGCATGCCGACTCCCGGCTGCCCAGGGTAAAGACCCCCCCGTTAGGCATACCCATGCCGGGGTAGCGTCCTTCAGGTAAACCTGCCCGGTATATCCCATGGACGGGTGCCTGACCTATGTTGACTCCTTTATCTGTTTTCTCGCGTAAGGACCTTCAACACCTGCCTGTTGTTGTCGCCGAATACCGAAATAGGTTGCTGGTGACACGTTTGGGGATTCCTTAGGGGGGGTAAGGTCCAAAGTCTGGAGATTAATCCCTGCCCCGACCTCCTGTTGCCGACTGGCCATACTCGACTCGGGTGAGCCCTGCCAGTTCTTGACGCCTTGCTCTCTCTAAGAGACCTCCATCCGGTTCATCCTTTCGGACAGGTCTCCTAGCATGGCTAGCATCTTCTCGATCGCCTCCGAAGGCGCTGCCGACTTTTCTTCCAGGTGATGGTCGTCGACCACCACGGTATGTGCAGCTGGTTCAGCCGCACCACCAACACGTTTGCTTGGGCTCATAACCTGATAGATGTTGGTAACTCTTGCACTTGTGCAAAGGATGTAGGAAGTAAAAGTGAAATATATTGGGTGCTTAACTATTCTCCCTAGTCAACCCTATTTGTATGTATTTGCACCAGCACTGCAACTTGACCTGGTCAAGTTGTACTTTGGCATACGTCCAGCGTGCCCATCCCATGTGCTGGTCCTGGTCCCATATGACGTCTGTATGTCTCTCCTACCATCTGTCTTTGATAGTCCGACATGACGATCGTCTTCTCGCGTCCCATATGTCAACCTGTCACGTCCCACCGTCAACTTGTCAACCAATCAGGTGAGGTCGACCTAAACCTGTAACAGTCTTGCAGTTGCCTCTACACCGACGTAACCTGTTAGAAACTATATCTTCTGACAAGATCACATGTCCGTCCGGCTCATCGACCCTCTAGTTCATTATTCCCGAAAACGCGCTTCAACGCAAAGTTCTTATCCGCGTCACACGTTATATCGCCAGTGGCCGTACGACGACTAGAGGGACAAAGTTGAGACTTATGTGATACTAAAATTGTTTTTTGTTAATTTTCCTTTTGTAAGATAAGCTTGCTGCAGCTCATTCAAATGGTCACGCTTATAACTACATTATCGCGCAATAACTCGTCGTTAACAGCCTCTTCTCGTACCAAGCGCAATAACATCGTTTGATAAAGTTTATATGTTTATTTTGACAATGTACAGCATTGATCGATGTGATGCTCCCCTTTAATCAGCAAAGATTACATAACACCAATTGGTATAAAGATAACGATTTTTACGATGCCTCAGCAGTTTTTCATCCTGGTTGCGAATTGACCACGACGGCTATGTCTCATGAACATATTAGCCCTACCTATAAAAGTGTTCCCTTAACTTAATTTTCAAGATGATATCTGACAATAAGTAATTGGTCGAAGAGAAAAAGTCTCAAAATTGTTCACATTAGGATTCTGCAAACCGTCCTCATCCCCGAGTCTTGTACTTAATTTCACAGTCTTAAAGAGCTAATGACTCTTGTTTTGAAAGCCAACTTAACGTCGAATGCATTCTCGTTTGGTTGTCATTAAGCGGTCACGCTTTGAGCTGTACTAGCAATTATATCGTAATTACCATAGCGCGCAATTAATTGTACTTATACATGCTTTGTTGCCCCAGAGAAAAAATTAAGGCGTTAATAATGTCTTCAATGGCGGAAAAGTATAATTTCCTATGTAGACAGATTTTTGTCAACGAAGAAAGACTTGACACGCCTCGAATTTATAAATTTAAATTCATTACGCATGATTGCCTAGTTCGTGCACACAGGCCCCACATGTAATTCTTGATCACCATCATTAGTTTATTGCCGCTTCAAAATGGCACCAGTAAATCTTTCTGCCGGCGTTGTAATTTCAGGATTATTATTTGGTCTTCCATGACTTCAAATAGGATTCTCATCGTTTTACAATACGTTGCCTATTCTTAGCCTCCCTTTGCCGTAATATCAGTTATATTGATCACACGTAAATCTTATTAATGCGATTATGTAAAGACTGCCGATCTGCAATCACGCACTAACTGCGACGGTAATCGCACCTTTGCTTGCATGTAGGAGTCCAGAACTCTGAGCCGCTCAGAGCAACCACGTTACTGACAGCGAGCAGCAGAGTTACCAGTCCAGTTGCACTTCGTCTTGTCAAAGTGAGCCTTTTTTTGGAGAC
The DNA here is from genome assembly GCA_921007115.2 of Peronospora matthiolae. Taxonomy (NCBI): domain Eukaryota; phylum Oomycota; class Peronosporomycetes; order Peronosporales; family Peronosporaceae; genus Peronospora; species Peronospora matthiolae. Next base: position 490,843 of record CAKLBY020000193.1, read on the forward strand.
AGCAAGTAACCTCAGAATTTGGATGCGATTTGCGCTTGAGCATTATAATGAGCCAGCTTTCGCTTTGACTAGAGGCAACTTGCAGCACGTTACAAACTGCAGATGATGTTGACAATTATATTTACCAGTTTACCTTGATCAAGTGAGCTTCGCTCATCATGCAACAAATTATCTTGACTAATTCGCTATTCACGCAATCTGCCATGACGCACTGATGTGGGCTGTACAGAAAATTGGACTTTTTTGATTAAATTAAGCTTGAAGAGCTATTCAAAAATGCGTTTAAGTAATCAATACTAATCTCAGTGAGATGAGTCTTAAAGTTCACGCCTCTAATAACCTTAAATTATGACTGCAATTCACAATTACTTTAATAAAAATTTTATAGCGTGCAAAATGCTCATTAGGGTTCATCTTGATAAATGTCACGCCTTCAAAGTAGCTTGACTTGGATGCCAGTGTCACAGGTCACGAAACGCCCAAGCATGCAAAAGCGTAGTCTCGAAACTCTCCCTCGCCGATTACTTTACCTCAATTTATCAGAATATTCTCTGGACTTGTTACGACGTCACGAACATGTTATACAAAGAAGTTGAGTTCACAATTTTCCTTTTGTAAAAAAATAATCTTGTCAGCGTGTTTTCGGTTAGAGACCAGACATTCCTTATTACGCAATACCACAACCTTTACCTCAAAACCTTTTTTTTGACCAAATGGAACTCGTAATTTGCGTCAACAATTAGCTTTTGCGGAAGACCAATTCGTGATCCCTACGCGACATTTCGTCCGTTAATCTTTACACCATATCACATCCTTAGCGATTACCCTTATTTTTATGCAACGTGCTGTGGATGTCGTCAGCGAAAACAGAATAATATGAAGCCCTGCACGAGAAGCTCTTTCTCCAGCCACGTTCATACACATTGTGCAATCTAAAATCTGTTAGGTTACCTTTCTGCTTTTAAATATTCATAAGATTGCAGTGTTTATCGCAATCATTATTCCGCTTTGTCGTCGTCTGCTTCAGATCAAATAGACATTTTACAAATTTTGCAAAACAAATGCGCCATCGCCACAATCCACAATTTGTCAGAAGCCCACGCTTCTTTTCGTGACGCCGAATGCCTATTGAAGTGGTCATCATTAAACTCGCCACTCCTATTTTATTACACAAAATAGTGGCCGCATTGTGTACGCGCTTCCCAAATCGGAAGCACTGCGTATGCATATCAAATCTTCAATTCGACTATGCACGATCCATCGACCTCTCGTAACCGCCATCTTTGCTCACATCGTGTCCTTGTCCGAATAAAGAGTTGTTACATTCTTAATATCAAGGCAATTAACTTTGAAACAATGCTTTACCCAATGAGCTTTCTTATGAGGTTTAAAAAAGAAATTGCGTTCCAATCATTCGAATCTCTTAAATGGACCTTTCATGGTTTGGCGTGAGTGTTAGTATCATAATTAAGCACACACCTTTCTGGTTCAATGCAAACTTGATCCATTCATGTGCGCTCATACCCGTAGTCTCATATTTAAACAACCTCACCATCTCATTGTGCCAAAGTTAGCTTGCCAAAATTATGCGAATCGAAAAGTCTCTCCATTTAGCCCATGCGCCTTTAAATGACGCATCTGTCACGTGCATGACATACATGCCCACTTATATACTTAATTTTTGTGTGATCCTGCTGCTCCTTTGTGGCTTAGATGGTCACTCCACCAATTAAAGCCTCCCTTTCTCGAAATAATTCATAAATTCATCCAGCATAATTTAAAGTCTATAATTGGTCTAGTCTAACGGTTCTAAATTGAACTTGGAGTCTTCACTCGAGTTAACATCATTTCCAGTGAAGGCTGGGATGTCACTTAAATCCGAAGCGGTTAATTACAAAGGGATTCGTACTGTATTTAGCTAATTTTGCAACTCCATGAAAAATAGCTATCAGAAGGCGATGACTCCTAGCCGCTGAAGTCAGTTTAGTCCTACTCGAATTTTCTATGATAAGACTTTTGCTACTCGTAATATAGATGCATCAAACATTTTTCTATACCCTAAACAGGTCTACAGGTAAATACATGATGTGGGGTGTTCATTCAAGAGGTTAAGGATATGGTGGGCCTAAATACCCAAGTCTTAATCGTCACCCGCAATAAAATTGACAAGGGAGGACTCAAGACTCAATTAAACTACTGCTATCCTTTTTTCTATACAGCTGAGCTAATTTTTTCCTTGGTTCAGTTGCGCAACTCATCTCTTTATAGTTGCAACATGAAAAAAAATATTGTTTCATGTAGATTGTGCACATTAGCTGGATCATCCTTTTTTAAACATTAGCGGGAAACAACTATCAATGTGGGAGCGAAATATTTTATAGGCTGTACAATTAGGAACGTAATAATTGTTTGCTCCTGAAAGTACCATTGCTTCCAAATAGCATCAGAAGTCTCTACATTTTTATAATCGATAAGAGTATAATTTTATCATTACCAACAGCATTCTCATTATAGTGTAATTTCTCCGAACCCGCTTTTACATCCAGCAAAAAATAGCAACAACAACAATGTGAACAGCAGCACCATTATTGCGAGTAACCGCAGCAGAAACAGCACAAAACTGTTACAACAAATATCTATAATAAGAGGGCTAGTACTAAAGGTACACCTGCAGCATCAAAACTACCAGCAGCAGCGCTAACATCATGACCACCTAACTAACACTGGGAGCTTGAGCCTTGACAGTACAGCAGCCTTACTTTAACAATCACTAGAAACGCGAAGTTTACCATCCTGTACAAAACATGAAGTGAATTTTTTATTAACTTATGCAGTACCTTCTTATACATCGTGAGTATGACTAGAGACGTAACCACGAGCAACAAAAAGACCAGTGGATTAGAGCCCAGGTATTTCTCAGCAGTACAGCTAAAAATGTTTGTCTTGATATCCAATTGTTGTCGGATTGTGATCGTAGTCCGCATGAGACGCGGCATAGATGATAAACGATACATAGACTGTTCGCACAGCAGCTAGGATGAGATAGCGTCCCAATTAGGCGCATCCTGGGTGAGGATCAACGTTAAAAGGAAGGCTCGTCCAAACATTCGTATCTATACTTCTGGAAGGTCTATCGGCAGGAAAAAAGTTTAATTTAAAGTAGGCGCCTACAAAAAAATTCGCTTCGTAAACATGATTATACCGGCTATGCATTATTCTCGATTATCAAATGCTAAGTATGGGTTAGCGAATGACCACATACGAACTTTTAAATGCAGTGTTTAATATTAACACCATCTATACGATAAGCTCTCCCCTCCTTTTCTGCTATGGTGCAGCTTCCGCAACGACACCAGAAGGTGCATGGCATACCCTGCGAGTAAGTCATCATCGGCCAAATTACAACATAATAATTATTTAAGCATGTGCACATTTAAATAATGGGCAACGTTCCAAGTCTATGACACAATCAGCTTTTACCCAGAGGCATTTGGTACACATTCACTTTTAAGTACATGGAGACGTAAGCTCGCACAAGGCTGGATCTAAAAGCAAAAATGAGCCTACTGACGATCTTTAACCGGAAAAGAGACAAATCGGCTAAAACAAATTTAATCACTGTTCAAGAAAATCACGACTGATGTCGGTCCTATTTTCTTTCCATTATTAAGTCTGTAAAATCTAGCTAGTTTTTTCCCCGTGGACACATTCCACATACCTCCACTTTCGTTTAGTTTATAAGCACGCCGTCGATGTCAAAATATAGACATTCCACTCTCTTTGGCAAAGCCATTGCCGCTCGTCGCTGTACCCCATCATCGCATAGTCCGCTATTATAACATTTCTTCATTAATAAATGTAATTAAAGTAGACGATGCGATGGTAATGTCTTTCCACTGCATGCGTCCTTGCCTAAGACTTGTCCCTCTAATCACACATCACAGGATGGTCGATAGTTGTGGATGCTTATTGTGTGCGTCATTTTTAAGATTCAATAAGTTACCGTTTGCTTACCTCATATGGCATACAACAAGCAAGAATTTTATATAGCTGGTAAAAGAAAGTCTTATAAGACAATAGTTCAGTCTTGTAGGCAAAGACGTAATTTTTATAATCACCCCGTCTATCAATATCGGCAATATCTACGGCTGTGTTGTAGAGGACAAGGAGAAAAAAGAGCCGCAGGAATTGACGTCGTCCTGACCGGCCGCACACACATTTCATTCGTAAACTAAATCTCTGTAGTCGATTAAAGCTTTGTAGTCAGCAAAAGCGTTGACGTCGGCGGTGGTGTCATCACCTGCGTGTGCATTAAAGCTAGCTCCCAGCTATTTACCAATATTAGTGAAGAAGGTGTGGGCTACGCTCACCATTCTGCCAGCTCGCGCCATTACTGGGCTCGAAGCCGATCTTTACACAAACAAAGCCGACGGTTACAACTCACTAAACAGCTCTCTTATGTACTCGAAAGCGAGGAGATGGCCATTGACGCAGAGGAAACGAACATCAAGTAGACTCACGTAGAGCTGAATAGCAACTAAAGTAATGAAGGAAATAAACGTGCAAAAGGGCGGCTTCGTTGGGGGCGGCGCACGAACTTATACCCCTGACAAAGATCCTACTGTGAGATTAATCCGGCGTTTACGTTCTCCAAGCCTTGCGATTACTTCGGTGGGAGCACTCCTTGTCAAGGGGTCGCCCAAGCAGCCGCTGGGAGCCACCATCGCAGATACATGAGCTTCACGGAAACGGGGTAGCCCATTACATGATATTGACACTAAACGGTGTCGATAGGGAGATTGTCTAACATGACAATAGTCTACCAGTATTATTCGAGATGGATAATATTAATAATAATATTATCCACTTTTGGATGATAGTCATTCGCTGATCCAAGATTGGTTGACATGAGACATATCAACCAGTGATTACAATTACTCGCTGCTAGACGCGCGCAATAAGTGGTGAGCAGGTGGTCGTCATTCGACGACGTCGTTCAATTTATTTAGATTAACATAAAAGTTAAATTGATAGCTTAACTGCATTCAAGACAGTTCTCTTTTCCTCTTTACTCAGGTTTATCGTTGAGCATGTTAGCTTCCCCTGTACACACTAGTGTACGTGAAGTTTCGTGGCACCCAAACAAGGGGTGCCCCGTTACAACTGGTAGCACTTTGTAGTCCGTCGAACGACTACTTATTGTACGTCCAACATGAACATGTTGGACATAGAAGACGATAGCTTTCACGTCACGCGTGAAGGCTACTCCCATCTGATTGACTCAGAATGGTTGGTAGTCGGCCGCATGAGTGTGCTCATGGGCGAACCCCCCATCAGTGGTATGTTGGAGTCTCTAAGCAGAGACCAGCAACATGCTGCTATCAACAAATTCCTGCAAGGGGGACTTGCTGTATAAAGACAGAAGATAGCCTTGCTACAACAGCAAGGCTTTCATCGGTCGACGGGTGCGATAACGCACAATTGTCGGCCCAAAATCTTATAGATTGATATCTCAAGGTATAAGGGAACCGACGAAGATTCCTTTTTGTAATGGTTCGTCGATTTAGACGATGCCATCAGGGTCCGTCACATCGAGGGTGACAATATGCAAGTTACCTTTGCCCTGTCAAATTTGACGGGACGAGCAAAGACTTGGGCCTTAGGTCTTAAAATTCACGAGCCAAACGTGTTTGAGTCGTTTTAGATCTTGAAGTCTCGGCTTAAAGAGACGTTTGAGCCACCACAAGCCGAGTGCAGAGCTCGCTCTGCACTCTTGAGGCTCAAGCAAGGTAAGCGCGATGTGCATAATTATGCACAACGTCTACGCTAACTTGCGAGTAGCGTCACGGAAAACCCTGTTAATGAGCACACGCTCATCAACGTATTCATCTACGGCCTTGTAGATGGGCCGGTAAGATCTGCATATTCCGAGAGGACTTCCATACGCTGGAAGAGGCGATAGCGTATGCGGAAGAAGAAGACTTCAGTCTGAGACAGTCTCAGGATAAATCGTCAACTATTGTCCGACGAGACTACAGAACACAGGAGGTCTTATACCAATGGACCGTTGTTACATCGAGGGAGATAACTCTCGCTCTTTGAGTCACAAGCGAAAGACAAGATGCCGTTGCTTTCAGAAGATTGAAAACTACGCTCATGAGTGTAGTGTCCCGAGCACCGCAACACGTCTAAAGACAGGACGTGATGACCACCGTTGGCCAAAGAAAGGTCCGAGGCGTGGGATCGATCATGTCGCTAAGCTGCGACAGCAAGTTGGACTGCTAAAAAACGGACAGTATCAGGAGTTGCGGAGCAAACTGCTAATTAGCAACGTCAAGAGAATTTGCAGGACTCTTGACGAAGATTGCTCCCGACACACAGTCGCTGTGTTTTACTGCCCCTAGTGATGAGGAGTCTCTCATCACTTTGAAGATAGAAGTGACAATTGGAATGTCACTTCGCGCCCTTGTTGACCGTGGGGCGTCGAACAGTTTCATTTGACGTCAGCGCTAGGGTATAGTAGTCTCAACTATGTTGATCGAGAGTTCCCTTCAACGAGGACGATGGTGTGCCTTTCTACAGGCGCATCCGTAACAGTGAACAAACGTGGAGTGGTAGTCCACTACACACTAAAAGGAAAGCAGTACGATGATGACTTTATCGTATCGGATATGGATGAAAATTTTGATGTAATCCTCGGTCTGCCATGGCTTAGAAAGTACCAGCCATGTGTTAGCTGGCAGTATCGATCCGTGAAGATGCCTTTCGTGTGTTTATCGGATGACCGTCTGATGGACGTCTTGGAGTGTCCAAAAGTGTGTGGATGTACTACGAGTGAGTGCAATGACCTTACTTGTGGTGCGGTCGTTAGTGTGACTGCACAAGATCACAGTGTAGAAGGCCTTACACTGTGGAACCAGCTTTCGGCACCTATGTAGAGACACAGGCTGCGCCGTAGGTTCACCACGGGAAGAGATCGATGGGATTGGAATACGGATGCACACCAAGAAGGGTGTGCATCTGAGAAGAGAGATTAGTGTTGTTCAGGATGAACAACACGTTGAAGCGAGATCGGCTGTCCGAGATTCGATCGTAGAGCAAGCCCGATTGACTGAAAGAGAGTCGATCAAAAAGGACGGGGCCGTGATAGAACACGTAACGGAAGCAAATTCCGGCGTTCCTGAGAGTGATAACTTTCGACCGAATTATGTTGAGAGTGTGTTTCTCCAACTACCTGCGCATTTGCTTTCCTGAATCATCACCGAGACAGTAAATGTCTTGGTTAATGACGGATCAAGTGTAGGCACTAATACACTTGATCTGTTTACGCCCCCGAAGTCAGTTTCGGAGGTAGTCAAGTTGCCAACGCTCAAATCCAAAAAAATCTTACGAGATCTGCGTAGTGACAAGATCAAGCAGATCTGCGTACTCGTCACATAGAACGAGTACGTCGGCGATATTCAATGGGAACAAGTGTTTGCTGAGAACGACCGGGTTCTTTGTAGCTCATCGTTGGACGAAAGTTTCCTCGATGAGAAGACCCGGATTGAGCGATACACGTCTCAATCTTGGAGGTCTTTGAAGACAAATCCAATGAAAAAGTATTTGGTTGAATTCAAGGATGTTTCCCTGAATCCGTGCCATGCGAGCTGCCTGAGCAAAAGGCACTCGGCATGAGATCGAACTGAAACCCGGTTCGAAGTACCGTGTCATGAAGCAGTGGCCGCTGCCTCGTGCAGGCAACAGAGATCGACAAATTCGTCGTCGATCGTTTAGCGGCTGGTCATTTGAGGGGCCAACATCCCCACACAGCTCTCCGACCTTCTGTGTGCGAAGAGCCACAGGAGGGTGGCGGATAGTTCACGCGTTCAACAAATTGATCACTGCAACGGTACCGGCTCAGACGCCGATACCGAGAAAGGACGTAATCATTGATGGAATGGCAAAAAGTACCATCTTTTCGTCCATGGATATGATGATGGATTCTATCAGATCTTCAAGTGCGAACGAGGACATCCCGTACACAGCAATGAGCACCCCCACTGGTATGCTCTGGGAGTGGCTAGTGATGCCAAAGGGATAAGTAACGCTCCTGCAACGTTTAACAGATGTGTTACGAATCTGATGCGATCGGTGCGCGGTTTCGCACCGAGTTATTTTGATGATGTCTTCGTCCATTGCCGGGCTATGAATGGAAAGACGAACGTGGAGGTTCATAGAATCCACGTCCAGAAGTTTCTTACACTAATGCGAGAGCATAAGTTGTTCGCGAACCTTAAGAAGTGCACATTCGCAGCGAACGGAATACCACTTCTTGGCTGCATCGTAAGTAATAACGACGTAAATCCTGACATGGAAAAGATCAAGGCTATTAGCGACTGGCCTGTGCCAGTCGATGTCAAGGGAATTCAAAAGGTCCTTGGCTTGGCTGCGTACTTGCACAAGTACTCGCGAAACTACGCCGAGATGACTGTACATCTCTCTCGTCTGTTAAAGAAAAACGAGAGGTGGTCATGGAGTGCTGAGTGTCAGTGCTCCTTTGAAGGTATCAAGAAAGCATGATACAAACACCTGTGCTGGCTACTGCAGATCAAGACAGACCATTTCATGTGGTCTGTCACGCCAGAGATTCTACAGTCGGCTGCGCATTAATGTAGTACGACTTAGACGGCGTCGAGCGCGTCGTCTGTTATCAATTACGTCAGCTGCGATCAGCTGAGCGTAATTTCCCAGTGCATGACAAAGAGCTCCTTGCCATAAAATATGCATTATTTAAGCTTTCGAATATAACTCTAAGGTTATAGGCCCTTCAACGTTTATACCGACCATGCGTCGTTATGCACGGCCGTAAATAGTCCACACTACTCGCAACGAATGGCGCGGTGGGTGTCCTTCTTCACGGAGTACAAATTCTCCGGCGAGTACAAAACAGGACGACTTCATGTCGTCGCAGATGCTCTTTCGCGTTGGCACGATTTCGAGTCGACTGCTCAACCCAATAGTAAGGGTGATCCCACTGTCGCGACACTAACAGTGAGTATTCCGTCGTTGGATCTGCTCGACGACGTGCTAAGAGAATACGCAGAAGATGAGTCTCTTCTGCGATTGATGAGTTTTGTAGCCAATCCATGCAGTCAAGCTTTGAAAAGCTTGTCGTCTCAATACCCTCGTTAACCGAACGGTATTCGGTTCGTGATAGACAGCTGCACTGAACAGCAGTCGACGGCGACACACCTCGTATCGTCGTTCCGGCTCATAATGATTTTGCGATTGCGCATCATGTTTGAGTGTCAAGATGCCCCGACAAGTGGGCATTGCGGTAGAGAAAAGACTTGTCTCATGGTGAGTTGTGACTTGTACTGGCCCCGCCAGTACGGGTTGTGCGCAAATACATTCGCGCTTGCGAACTTTGTAAACGGGTGAAGCCTAGTCCTTCATCCCGCGCATTCTTGCAGCCTCTTCTGATTCCGGCAGAGTGCAGGCAGTCCGTATCGATGGACTTTGCTTCGGGTTTTCCAAAAACGTTCACAAGAATGCTAGTTTTCTTACGGTTGTTGATCGGTTCAGCAAATTGGTACATCTTGTTACTGATACGGAGTCAATCACAGCCCAGGGCTGTGCTCGTGTCTTCATCGATACTATCTTTCGACTTGACGGGTTACCCCGTGAGCTCGTGTCCGATTGAGACCCCCGCTTTACGAAGGAGTTCTGGCAATCCGTGTTCCGTTCACATGGACACTTTTGGCGATGTCAACTTCTGACCATCACGAAGCAGATGGTCAGACGGAACGCGTCAACCGCGTCCTCGAAGAGGTACTTCGAAGGTATGTCCATTCGTTTACGAGCTAGAGTAAGTTCTTGCCGATGGCGGAATTCGCCACCAACAACTCGGTGCACGCGTCGACAACGCATACACCGATCTTCGTGAATTGCCGACGCCGTCCTCGAATACCCGCTTTCTTATATGTGACTCTTGTTTATGGGGGGGTGGACTCGTTCGAATGAAAGCCGATCTAATTTTTGCTCATCACCAGTCGACAATGGTGTAGACGTGATGGATGCCGATGTCGATGCGATCGATATCGATAATGATGATGACGACGATGCTGGCATATTCAACATCGCCAATGACTGCCAAAGTGAGGACGATGACGCACACACTGGTGAAGACAACGTTCTTTCAGCAGTGCACACGAAGCGCACTGCTGTTGACAAGGATGAATCAACAAAGGATGATGAGTCGTGAAGCGGTTGTCCGCTTCGTTCAAGACTCTATTGCAGATGCATTAGACAGACGGAAGATAAATGCAAGCAAACATGGAAGAGCAAATGTTGTTACATTTGATGGAGGAGACCTAGTTTTACTGTCTACAATAAACTAACCGAAACACGCAGTGACAAACGTGGGCAGCTACATGTTGCTGCATAAGTACATCGGTCCGTTTCGTGTGTTGCGCCAAATGGGCAACGCATACACGATTTTACTGCCCCGTAAGATGCGTACGCATCCTACGTTTTACGTCCGTTTTCTTTGCCCGTACTATCAGTACGAGCCCGTTTCGAGATGCGTAGAACACCTATGCGTTTACGAGCCGAGACCACCTTTGAGTGGTCCCGTTGAAGCGAGCCAGTCTGGTTGACTAGCGAAGCGACCTGCCCACGTAGTTCAGCGATGTCTCGACGAGCTACAGCCAGCTCGTCACGAAGAGAACGAGTGGAACGTTTGTTCTGAAGTTGCGCGAACGCAAAAGCGGCACGATTGTCCCAACCGTTGTGCATAAAGTAATTGTAAGTATCCCTTACAAGATCCTCAAGCCCATAATGCCGAGACCTTTCGTGAGCCAGGTCATTTTGCAACTATTCCGTTAGACAGTTCAGCTCTTGTACATCAAGCGGATCCGACCCTCGAGCCGGATCAGGTGTTCCCGCCGCCACCACATCCTTTGGTGGACTTGATCGGTGGTCAACGCTTCCTAGTAGAGCGTATTTTGAACAAACGCGACGTGAATGGCGTCCGGACAAGTTACCTCGTCCTCTGGCGTGGCTATCCACCGGCGTGGGACAGATAGGAGCCTCGTGCCGAGCTGATTGTTGATGTCCTAGGTCTCGTCGAGCAATATGACGAGCCCCACTCGCTGCGTTCGAAGAAGGGCCGTCTGAAAACGACCTATCTGAACGCGAGTTAAGGGATTTTAAAGTGTTGATCCCATCGACAACTCAGAAAGAGATGAGCGCCCTCCAGTAGGGATCATTAGGGAGTTAGGCCTCCCTAGGGGCACGATTCGAGTTGTACGCGTAACCTGGACACGATCATTTCAAGAAAGACAGGGTAGACCTGCCTCTCTTGAAACTCAGTGCAGCTTGTATCGGGCCCCGAATGGGTTACGTTTTGTCAAACCTGATGCGAGCTGCATCAAGTTAGGCGATCCAGGCCTCACAGCCAATGCAATCGATGTTACGGATGAGGGCATTCGATCCTTGCACCAACGCTTTGCCGTCTAGAACACGGCTGCCATTGTACCACCGATCTTAAAAAAAACGGCATCGGTGAAGAACTCTTCCTCAGCACGGATAGTTTCCATGCTGGAATTAAGGTGGGCCAAGCTTCCTGTAATCGAACAGCGGGATTCGATCCCCTTCGGTAGTCGTGCCGGCCAACCGTTCCTACTCTCTAAATGGCGGCATCCACGAAGCCTCCGCTTGAGGAGCGTGGCCCAGGACATTTCGGTCCCTGGCCTCTTGATTGGTGCCAGCGTGAGCGCTGACACCAGTGACACCCCGATCCCTCAAGTTACTTCGCTCGTGGTGGTATGTAAGTGCATCGCCACCTTCCCTACGCGTCCTATCGCTGGATGGACTTGCTTGGGGCGGAGATTCGTCGGAATAATCACCCGATACGAAGATCTTGGACATGATGCAGCCACGTTACCCAGAGCCAGCCAACCTGGCCTTTGCGATGTCCGCCTTGGATTATCCGCCAGCGTGAGGTGTCGCCTTCGTTTCGGATGCATCATTTGACTCATTAGAATAGATAAGCTCTATTTCAGTCTCATCTGCATTACGATTCGCGGCACCCGCTGCGGACGCAGCGGATGTACCTGTCGCACGGTGGTGACTCACCTCGTGGAGGATTCACAGCATCAGGAGACGAATTACCTGATGCTGAGGTGTGAGATGCACTCTCCTCGGCTGCACGCATGCGTGCAGCCGCCTTTCTTGCTTCTGCAGTAGCAACTCGCTTGGATTTCGTAACTATGCGTTGAATTGGCAAATGAATGGGATTTGACCAACAAGTGCTCCCTTTCCCAGAGTGATCCAACGGTGATCACCCCGATCTGGTCGAATTTAATCCAATCAACGGGTGATTTGTGGTTAGGGGGGGTTATGTAACGGCGTAGCCAATTACATGATATTGACACGGACTGGTGTCAATAGGGAGATTGTCGAGCGTGACAGTTTTTTACCAATATTATCCAAGATGAGAAATATTCATTCGCTGATCCAAGATTGGTTGATATGAGACATATCAACCAGTGATTACAATTACTCGCTGCTAGACGCGCGCAATGAGTGGTGAGCAGATTGTCGTCATACGACCACGTCGTTCAATTTAATTAGATAAGTATCAAAGTTATATCGATACCTTAACTGTATTAAGTATAGTTTTCCTTTACCCTTTAGTCAGGTTTGTCGTTGAGTATATTAGCTTCCTCTGGACATTCTAGTGTACGTGAAGTTTCGATGCACCCAGACAAAGGGTGACCCGTTACACTACGGTTTCGAGGCCTATCATGTAGCTCCGTACTCGCCTCAACTTTTAGTACGCCTTAACCTAAAGCGCTATAAATTCAATACTATTGCATCTTTTGACAAGAAAAAGTTCCAATCCAACTCGTTTTACTCGTCTGTTTTATATGACTCATAAACTTGTAAAAAATCTTGAGCTGCCATCGACTCTGCGAGACTTGAGCCCCGGTACACCCAACGCTGCAAAAATTTTAAGCACAAGCGTCATGTCGTGTGACAAAAAATGTCAGTTTTTTTATAAAATTTTCAATGAGTTCTAATAAAATTTGTGCCACCACACAAACATTGTACTACTTGTTTGTATCAGAATCGACTTTAGATGTATCACCTAATCATTCGACAAAGGTCTTTAAGCTAACCATTAAATTCTTTCAACAAACTGTGGCAGTCGTAATAAAGGGATATCTCGTCTTGCGCTTACTTTTCCCCATGTAGTCTACTTTAAGAATTCGACCTTATCATTATCGGTGTTTATGCCAACCTTCTCCACTCTATAAGAATGAGCATTGGAGTATTCGCGAATCCATATGCTCCTGGTGGTAAAAGCATAAGATAAACACAAAGTTGACGTATTTATTCTGATAGTTCAACGTTAGTGTTGTTGACCCATTTACTAACAGCTCATCCGTAATCTACTCCGATGTTGTAACATTTAAAAAAGCTCTGATCTCTGACGCAACGAAAAAGCCGATATTATGCACCTTTACCTCGCTTCATATGGTTGGCTTCACGAATTGTTTTCTGTCAGTAGTTCTCCATTGGAATAAAATATGAGCAAAAGAGATGAATGGTGATATAACGAGGCAATCAGTAATGTCAATGTTGTACTGCACAGAGGGCCACTTCCACACGTTTTACAGTCAACCATGAGATTGATCGTATCAAAAAACTGATACCTGACTCAAAGAACTCAATTCCAGATCGCGAGAGGTCTCCGTCTTTTGCGCCTTGCTACTACTGAGTTTACACTGGTGGGAGTGGCATAAATACCGCAGAACGACATCACACATTCCAGCGGCATGTATAAGTCATTTCGACGTAATGTTCCGCTCAATCAATTCGATACAGATTCTAGACAATAAGGACAGTTTCCAGACTTGTGACATCACCAATTAGGCGTCTTCACTATTTCTCCTGATTTTTGACCAAAGGGCGTGTATACAAATACTTTCGGGCGATCTGTTTGCGCAGTTCACAGTAAAATAGAAGTTCATTTTTTTCGTCAAGTTCCACTAAATGCGCCGATAATATCCCGATAGTTGAGACCAAATTGAGGAATTGATTTTTGATAGTAACGCAAGTTTTCAATACCGTCATAGTCGATCAGCTTTCACTGTGGCATTCATTTGAGCATTATAGAGTATGTTATAAACGATGTAAACAGTGCAGGATGACCATCAGCAAGGTGTGAGCTACCCTGGCATGCGACAGTGTAGCACATTTAGATGATACGAGCTGCGGGGTTTCCCCGCTGTGTAAAGCAATTCCGGACTCGGAAACTACCGTACGTATGGGTATTCATCTGAGTAAAGGCTAGTAATGTTCTTGCGATGTCAAATCATACTTACCTGACTGGTGCTTGACGCTGCTCAACGAGGGCGTTGACATGAGCCGGAGCAGGCCCCTTGCACTCCGGTGCTGTAAGGGTTCAGGAATGCTCTTATGAGTAATTCCACAGTAGAATTTTTGTCAGCGGGGGTGAGCGCGTGCGCCGCCCCCACCACAGATCTCCATTACAATTCACGCTTTTTACTTTTGTTCCGTTCACAATTTTAACTCTACTCCACGTGCATCTACTCGACGTGCGTGTCCTCTGCGTTAATGGACATCTCCTCGCTGTTCAAGTGCGGACGTGCGCTGTCTAGTGATTTGCTAACGTCGGCTTTACTAGTGAAAAGAACGGTTTGAGCACGGCCGGCAACACTGGTGGGCGTGGTAGACAGCTTCTTCATTCTTGGTGGTGAAGAGCTGGACAGTGACGTCAGGGTTGCCTCTGCACACGAGAACGAAAGACTTTTGTGGGCTACCGCTGACATAGATGATGATGTCCATACGCATTCTTCCGGCTCCAGTTCTCGCCCGTTCTTGTTCTGCAAGGACCCGTCAGCTAGTCCTGGATAGTTATTGGTCCAGATACTATCATTATTAGTCTGGACACTGTCTGGATTTGTCATAAAGATAGCAGCAAAGATACGGATGCGAATAGAAGCGTTAGATTCAACACTTAATCTATCGACCGTGATAAAAAGAGGTAGGAGCTGCCGGTGATCGGATCATCTCTGTTTGATAATATCATTTGCGCATAAGAAGGATGGCCAAAATCAAGATCCATTTTCTTTTGATCTGGTTGTCCGGAAAAATGTGATGGCCATTTTAAAACATTCTTTGGAGATATCGATTATCCCACCTTGAATCCAATGCCAATTCGCGATATGACAGCACGTTCTTCAACGACATTAATATTGCCACATGGTTCTTAGCACTTTAACATCTCGGAGGATGTCTCTTTTACCCCCTCTCTACTTTCTGGAATGCTGTAATCGTCAAATATTGACGCAGAGGAAGCCTTTAATGATTCTGGTGATGAAAAACGGGTGATTGTCGCGAATGATTCTTTTGACCAACGAAATGATAGAAACTGAGTACATTTGAACCCGAGCGAGGATTCGCATACCAGAAACTCATGAATCAGACGAAGAAAACAGAAAATAGTGTTCAGGAGAGATAGCACTGATTTCCTTGTAAGAAGTCGGCAAGGAACGTCAAGATGAAATATCTCAAGTCACTCGATAGTAGACAATCGATATTTGAATATACCTTACCACATTTACCCGTGCTATATCTTGTAGGTGCTCAAGAAGTACTATTGTCGATCAAGCGGATAGCAACCATGAGCCTTCGTCACATACAATAGTTCACCCTGTTCACATGAGTTAAACGAAACCCAAGCGGCAGTGTCGAAGGTTTTGATCGAATACAGAGGGCAAGTTAAAAATCCAGACCCCCCAAGATCGAATGGAAATTGAGATTAACGTGAACATGCAAAACCTACACAGCTTCTTCCAACAGACTAGTTTCAACAAGTTGGATGAGCTTACACCAATGGATGTGGCGGTGGATGTTTTTACTGGTAATTTATAGCTGATGTATCGTTCTCAATAGTAAGGGATATGACCCATTTACTTACAGCTCATCCGTAATCTACTCCGATGTTGTAACATTTAAAAAAGCTCTGATCTCTGACGCAACGAAAAAGCCGATATTATGCACCTTTACCTCGCTTCATATGGTTGGCTTCACGAATTGTTTTCTGTCAGTAGTTCTCCATTGGAATAAAATATGAGCAAAAGAGATGAATGGTGATATAACGAGGCAATCAGTAATGTCAATGTTGTACTGCACAGAGGGCCACTTCCACACGTTTTACAGTCAACCATGAGATTGATCGTATCAAAAAACTGATACCTGACTCAAAGAACTCAATTCCAGATCGCGAGAGGTCTCCGTCTTTTGCGCCTTGCTACTACTGAGTTTACACTGGTGGGAGTGGCATAAATACCGCAGAACGACATCACACATTCCAGCGGCATGTATAAGTCATTTCGACGTAATGTTCCGCTCAATCAATTCGATACAGATTCTAGACAATAAGGACAGTTTCCAGACTTGTGACATCACCAATTAGGCGTCTTCACTATTTCTCCTGATTTTTGACCAAAGGGCGTGTATACAAATACTTTCGGGCGATCTGTTTGCGCAGTTCACAGTAAAATAGAAGTTCATTTTTTTCGTCAAGTTCCACTAAATGCGCCGATAATATCCCGACAGTTGAGACCAAATTGAGGAAATGATTTTTGATAGTAACGCAAGTTTTCAATACCGTCATAGTCGATCAGCTTTCACTGTGGCATGCATTTGAGCATTATGGAGTATGTTATAAACGATGTAAACAATGCAGGATGACCATCAGCAAGGTGTGAGCTACCCTGGCATGCGACAGTGTAGCACATTTAGATGATACGAGCTGCGGGGTTTCCCCGCTGTGTAAAGCAATTCCGGACTCGGAAACTACCGTACGTATGGGTATTCATCTGAGTAAAGGCTAGTAATGTTCTTGCGATGTCAAATCATACTTACCTGACTGGTGCTTGACGCTGCTCAACGAGGGCGTTGACATGAGCCGGAGCAGGCCCCTTGCACTCCGGTGCTGTAAGGGTTCAGGAATGCTCTTATGAGTAATTCCACAGTAGAATTTTTGTCAGCGGGGGTGAGCGCGTGCGCCGTCCCCACCACAGATCTCCATTACAATTCACGCTTTTTACTTTTGTTCCGTTCACAATTTTAACTCTACTCCACGTGCATCTACTCGACGTGCGTGTCCTCTGCGTTAATGGACATCTCCTCGCTGTTCAAGTGCGGACGTGCGCTGTCTAGTGATTTGCTAACGTCGGCTTTACTAGTGAAAAGAACGGTTTGAGCACGGCCGGCAACACTGGTGGGCGTGGTGGACAGCTTCTTCATTCTTGGTGGTGAAGAGCTGGACAGTGACGTCAGGGTTGCCTCTGCACACGCGAACGAAAGACTTTTTTGGGCTACCTCTGACATAGATGATGATGTCCATACGCATTCTTCCGGCTCTAGTTCTCGCCCGTTCTTGTTCTGCAAGGACCCGTCAGCTAGTCCTGGATAGTTATTGGTCCAGATACTATCATTATTAGTCTGGACACTGTCTGGATTTGTCATAAAGATAGCAGCAAAGATACGGATGCGAATAGAAGCGTTAGATTCAACACTTAATCTATCGACCGTGATAAAAAGAGGTAGGAGCTGCCGGTGATCGGATCATCTCTGTTTGATAATATCATTTGCGCATAAGAAGGATGGCCAAAATCAAGATCCATTTTCTTTTGATCTGGTTGTCCGGAAAAATGTGATGGCCATTTTAAAACATTCTTTGGAGATATCGATTATCCCACCTTGAATCCAATGCCAATTCGCGATATGACAGCACGTTCTTCAACGACATTAATATTGCCACATGGTTCTTAGCACTTTAACATTTCGGAGGATGTCTCTTTTACCCCCTCTCTACTTTCTGGAATGCTGTAATCGTCAAATATTGACGCAGAGGAAGCCTTTAATGATTCTGGTGATGAAAAACGGGTGATTGTCGCGAATGATTCTTTTGACCAACGAAATGATAGAAACTGAGTACATTTGAACCCGAGCGAGGATTCGCATACCAGAAACTCATGAATCAGACGAAGAAAACAGAAAATAGTGTTCAGGAGAGATAGCACTGATTTCCTTGTAAGAAGTCGGCAAGGAACGTCAAGATGAAATATCTCAAGTCACTCGATAGTAGACAATCGATATTTGAATATACCTTACCACATTTACCCGTGCTATATCTTGTAGGTGCTCAAGAAGTACTATTGTCGATCAAGCGGATAGCAACCATGAGCCTTCGTCACATACAATAGTTCACCCTGTTCACATGAGTTAAACGAAACCCAAGCGGCAGTGTCGAAGGTTTTGATCGAATACAGAGGGCAAGTTAAAAATCCAGACCCCCCAAGATCGAATGGAAATTGAGATTAACGTGAACATGCAAAACCTACACAGCTTCTTCCAACAGACTAGTTTCAACAAGTTGGATGAGCTTACACCAATGGATGTGGCGGTGGATGTTTTTACTGGTAATTTATAGCTGATGTATCGTTCTCAATAGTAAGGGATATGACCCATTTACTTACAGCTCATCCGTAATCTACTCCGATGTTGTAACATTTAAAAAAGCTCTGATCTCTGACGCAACGAAAAAGCCGATATTATGCACCTTTACCTCGCTTCATATGGTTGGCTTCACGAATTGTTTTCTGTCAGTAGTTCTCCATTGGAATAAAATATGAGCAAAAGAGATGAATGGTGATATAACGAGGCAATCAGTAATGTCAATGTTGTACTGCACAGAGGGCCACTTCCACACGTTTTACAGTCAACCATGAGATTGATCGTATCAAAAAACTGATACCTGACTCAAAGAACTCAATTCCAGATCGCGAGAGGTCTCCGTCTTTTGCGCCTTGCTACTACTGAGTTTACACTGGTGGGAGTGGCATAAATACCGCAGAACGACATCACACATTCCAGCGGCATGTATAAGTCATTTCGACGTAATGTTCCGCTCAATCAATTCGATACAGATTCTAGACAATAAGGACAGTTTCCAGACTTGTGACATCACCAATTAGGCGTCTTCACTATTTCTCCTGATTTTTGACCAAAGGGCGTGTATACAAATACTTTCGGGCGATCTGTTTGCGCAGTTCACAGTAAAATAGAAGTTCATTTTTTTCGTCAAGTTCCACTAAATGCGCCGATAATATCCCGACAGTTGAGACCAAATTGAGGAAATGATTTTTGATAGTAACGCAAGTTTTCAATACCGTCATAGTCGATCAGCTTTCACTGTGGCATGCATTTGAGCATTATGGAGTATGTTATAAACGATGTAAACAATGCAGGATGACCATCAGCAAGGTGTGAGCTACCCTGGCATGCGACAGTGTAGCACATTTAGATGATACGAGCTGCGGGGTTTCCCCGCTGTGTAAAGCAATTCCGGACTCGGAAACTACCGTACGTATGGGTATTCATCTGAGTAAAGGCTAGTAATGTTCTTGCGATGTCAAATCATACTTACCTGACTGGTGCTTGACGCTGCTCACCGAGGGCGTTGACATGAGCCGGAGCAGGCCCCTTGCACTCCGGTGCTGTAAGGGTTCAGGAATGCTCTTATGAGTAATTCCACAGTAGAATTTTTGATAGCGGGGGTGAGCGCGTGCGCCGCCCCCACCACAGATCTCCATTACAATTCACGCTTTTTACTTTTGTTCCGTTCACAATTTTAACTCTACTCCACGTGCATCTACTCGACGTGCGTGTCCTCTGCGTTAATGGACATCTCCTCGCTGTTCAAGTGCGGACGTGCGCTGTCTAGTGATTTGCTAACGTCGGCTTTACTAGTGAAAAGAACGGTTTGAGCACGGCCGGCAACACTGGTGGGCGTGGTGGACAGCTTCTTCATTCTTGGTGGTGAAGAGCTGGACAGTGACGTCAGGGTTGCCTCTGCACACGCGAACGAAAGACTTTTTTTGGGCTACCTCTGACATAGATGATGATGTCCATACGCATTCTTCCGGCTCTAGTTCTCGCCCGTTCTTGTTCTGCAAGGACCCGTCAGCTAGTCCTGGATAGTTATTGGTCCAGATACTATCATTATTAGTCTGGACACTGTCTGGATTTGTCATAAAGATAGCAGCAAAGATACGGATGCGAATAGAAGCGTTAGATTCAACACTTAATCTATCGACCGTGATAAAAAGAGGTAGGAGCTGCCGGTGATCGGATCATCTCTGTTTGATAATATCATTTGCGCATAAGAAGGATGGCCAAAATCAAGATCCATTTTCTTTTGATCTGGTTGTCCGGAAAAATGTGATGGCCATTTTAAAACATTCTTTGGAGATATCGATTATCCCACCTTGAATCCAATGCCAATTCGCGATATGACAGCACGTTCTTCAACGACATTAATATTGCCACATGGTTCTTAGCACTTTAACATTTCGGAGGATGTCTCTTTTACCCCCTCTCTACTTTCTGGAATGCTGTAATCGTCAAATATTGACGCAGAGGAAGCCTTTAATGATTCTGGTGATGAAAAACGGGTGATTGTCGCGAATGATTCTTTTGACCAACGAAATGATAGAAACTGAGTACATTTGAACCCGAGCGAGGATTCGCATACCAGAAACTCATGAATCAGACGAAGAAAACAGAAAATAGTGTTCAGGAGAGATAGCACTGATTTCCTTGTAAGAAGTCGGCAAGGAACGTCAAGATGAAATATCTCAAGTCACTCGATAGTAGACAATCGATATTTGAATATACCTTACCACATTTACCCGTGCTATATCTTGTAGGTGCTCAAGAAGTACTATTGTCGATCAAGCGGATAGCAACCATGAGCCTTCGTCACATACAATAGTTCACCCTGTTCACATGAGTTAAACGAAACCCAAGCGGCAGTGTCGAAGGTTTTGATCGAATACAGAGGGCAAGTTAAAAATCCAGACCCCCCAAGATCGAATGGAAATTGAGATTAACGTGAACATGCAAAACCTACACAGCTTCTTCCAACAGACTAGTTTCAACAAGTTGGATGAGCTTACACCAATGGATGTGGCGGTGGATGTTTTTACTGGTAATTTATAGCTGATGTATCGTTCTCAATAGTAAGGGATATGACCCATTTACTTACAGCTCATCCGTAATCTACTCCGATGTTGTAACATTTAAAAAAGCTCTGATCTCTGACGCAACGAAAAAGCCGATATTATGCACCTTTACCTCGCTTCATATGGTTGGCTTCACGAATTGTTTTCTGTCAGTAGTTCTCCATTGGAATAAAATATGAGCAAAAGAGATGAATGGTGATATAACGAGGCAATCAGTAATGTCAATGTTGTACTGCACAGAGGGCCACTTCCACACGTTTTACAGTCAACCATGAGATTGATCGTATCAAAAAACTGATACCTGACTCAAAGAACTCAATTCCAGATCGCGAGAGGTCTCCGTCTTTTGCGCCTTGCTACTACTGAGTTTACACTGGTGGGAGTGGCATAAATACCGCAGAACGACATCACACATTCCAGCGGCATGTATAAGTCATTTCGACGTAATGTTCCGCTCAATCAATTCGATACAGATTCTAGACAATAAGGACAGTTTCCAGACTTGTGACATCACCAATTAGGCGTCTTCACTATTTCTCCTGATTTTTGACCAAAGGGCGTGTATACAAATACTTTCGGGCGATCTGTTTGCGCAGTTCACAGTAAAATAGAAGTTCATTTTTTTCGTCAAGTTCCACTAAATGCGCCGATAATATCCCGACAGTTGAGACCAAATTGAGGAAATGATTTTTGATAGTAACGCAAGTTTTCAATACCGTCATAGTCGATCAGCTTTCACTGTGGCATGCATTTGAGCATTATGGAGTATGTTATAAACGATGTAAACAATGCAGGATGACCATCAGCAAGGTGTGAGCTACCCTGGCATGCGACAGTGTAGCACATTTAGATGATACGAGCTGCGGGGTTTCCCCGCTGTGTAAAGCAATTCCGGACTCGGAAACTACCGTACGTATGGGTATTCATCTGAGTAAAGGCTAGTAATGTTCTTGCGATGTCAAATCATACTTACCTGACTGGTGCTTGACGCTGCTCACCGAGGGCGTTGACATGAGCCGGAGCAGGCCCCTTGCACTCCGGTGCTGTAAGGGTTCAGGAATGCTCTTATGAGTAATTCCACAGTAGAATTTTTGATAGCGGGGGTGAGCGCGTGCGCCGCCCCCACCACAGATCTCCATTACAATTCACGCTTTTTACTTTTGTTCCGTTCACAATTTTAACTCTACTCCACGTGCATCTACTCGACGTGCGTGTCCTCTGCGTTAATGGACATCTCCTCGCTGTTCAAGTGCGGACGTGCGCTGTCTAGTGATTTGCTAACGTCGGCTTTACTAGTGAAAAGAACGGTTTGAGCACGGCCGGCAACACTGGTGGGCGTGGTGGACAGCTTCTTCATTCTTGGTGGTGAAGAGCTGGACAGTGACGTCAGGGTTGCCTCTGCACACGCGAACGAAAGACTTTTTTGGGCTACCTCTGACATAGATGATGATGTCCATACGCATTCTTCCGGCTCTAGTTCTCGCCCGTTCTTGTTCTGCAAGGACCCGTCAGCTAGTCCTGGATAGTTATTGGTCCAGATACTATCATTATTAGTCTGGACACTGTCTGGATTTGTCATAAAGATAGCAGCAAAGATACGGATGCGAATAGAAGCGTTAGATTCAACACTTAATCTATCGACCGTGATAAAAAGAGGTAGGAGCTGCCGGTGATCGGATCATCTCTGTTTGATAATATCATTTGCGCATAAGAAGGATGGCCAAAATCAAGATCCATTTTCTTTTGATCTGGTTGTCCGGAAAAATGTGATGGCCATTTTAAAACATTCTTTGGAGATATCGATTATCCCACCTTGAATCCAATGCCAATTCGCGATATGACAGCACGTTCTTCAACGACATTAATATTGCCACATGGTTCTTAGCACTTTAACATTTCGGAGGATGTCTCTTTTACCCCCTCTCTACTTTCTGGAATGCTGTAATCGTCAAATATTGACGCAGAGGAAGCCTTTAATGATTCTGGTGATGAAAAACGGGTGATTGTCGCGAATGATTCTTTTGACCAACGAAATGATAGAAACTGAGTACATTTGAACCCGAGCGAGGATTCGCATACCAGAAACTCATGAATCAGACGAAGAAAACAGAAAATAGTGTTCAGGAGAGATAGCACTGATTTCCTTGTAAGAAGTCGGCAAGGAACGTCAAGATGAAATATCTCAAGTCACTCGATAGTAGACAATCGATATTTGAATATACCTTACCACATTTACCCGTGCTATATCTTGTAGGTGCTCAAGAAGTACTATTGTCGATCAAGCGGATAGCAACCATGAGCCTTCGTCACATACAATAGTTCACCCTGTTCACATGAGTTAAACGAAACCCAAGCGGCAGTGTCGAAGGTTTTGATCGAATACAGAGGGCAAGTTAAAAATCCAGACCCCCCAAGATCGAATGGAAATTGAGATTAACGTGAACATGCAAAACCTACACAGCTTCTTCCAACAGACTAGTTTCAACAAGTTGGATGAGCTTACACCAATGGATGTGGCGGTGGATGTTTTTACTGGTAATTTATAGCTGATGTATCGTTCTCAATAGTAAGGGATATGACCCATTTACTTACAGCTCATCCGTAATCTACTCCGATGTTGTAACATTTAAAAAAGCTCTGATCTCTGACGCAACGAAAAAGCCGATATTATGCACCTTTACCTCGCTTCATATGGTTGGCTTCACGAATTGTTTTCTGTCAGTAGTTCTCCATTGGAATAAAATATGAGCAAAAGAGATGAATGGTGATATAACGAGGCAATCAGTAATGTCAATGTTGTACTGCACAGAGGGCCACTTCCACACGTTTTACAGTCAACCATGAGATTGATCGTATCAAAAAACTGATACCTGACTCAAAGAACTCAATTCCAGATCGCGAGAGGTCTCCGTCTTTTGCGCCTTGCTACTACTGAGTTTACACTGGTGGGAGTGGCATAAATACCGCAGAACGACATCACACATTCCAGCGGCATGTATAAGTCATTTCGACGTAATGTTCCGCTCAATCAATTCGATACAGATTCTAGACAATAAGGACAGTTTCCAGACTTGTGACATCACCAATTAGGCGTCTTCACTATTTCTCCTGATTTTTGACCAAAGGGCGTGTATACAAATACTTTCGGGCGATCTGTTTGCGCAGTTCACAGTAAAATAGAAGTTCATTTTTTTCGTCAAGTTCCACTAAATGCGCCGATAATATCCCGACAGTTGAGACCAAATTGAGGAAATGATTTTTGATAGTAACGCAAGTTTTCAATACCGTCATAGTCGATCAGCTTTCACTGTGGCATGCATTTGAGCATTATGGAGTATGTTATAAACGATGTAAACAGTGCAGGATGACCATCAGCAAGGTGTGAGCTACCCTGGCATGCGACAGTGTAGCACATTTAGATGATACGAGCTGCGGGGTTTCCCCGCTGTGTAAAGCAATTCCGGACTCGGAAACTACCGTACGTATGGGTATTCATCTGAGTAAAGGCTAGTAATGTTCTTGCGATGTCAAATCATACTTACCTGACTGGTGCTTGACGCTGCTCAACGAGGGCGTTGACATGAGCCGGAGCAGGCCCCTTGCACTCCGGTGCTGTAAGGGTTCAGGAATGCTCTTATGAGTAATTCCACAGTAGAATTTTTGATAGCGGGGGTGAGCGCGTGCGCCGCCCCCACCACAGATCTCCATTACAATTCACGCTTTTTACTTTTGTTCCGTTCACAATTTTAACTCTACTCCACGTGCATCTACTCGACGTGCGTGTCCTCTGCGTTAATGGACATCTCCTCGCTGTTCAAGTGCGGACGTGCGCTGTCTAGTGATTTGCTAACGTCGGCTTTACTAGTGAAAAGAACGGTTTGAGCACGGCCGGCAACACTGGTGGGCGTGGTGGACAGCTTCTTCATTCTTGGTGGTGAAGAGCTGGACAGTGACGTCAGGGTTGCCTCTGCACACGCGAACGAAAGACTTTTTTTGGGCTACCTCTGACATAGATGATGATGTCCATACGCATTCTTCCGGCTCTAGTTCTCGCCCGTTCTTGTTCTGCAAGGACCCGTCAGCTAGTCCTGGATAGTTATTGGTCCAGATACTATCATTATTAGTCTGGACACTGTCTGGATTTGTCATAAAGATAGCAGCAAAGATACGGATGCGAATAGAAGCGTTAGATTCAACACTTAATCTATCGACCGTGATAAAAAGAGGTAGGAGCTGCCGGTGATCGGATCATCTCTGTTTGATAATATCATTTGCGCATAAGAAGGATGGCCAAAATCAAGATCCATTTTCTTTTGATCTGGTTGTCCGGAAAAATGTGATGGCCATTTTAAAACATTCTTTGGAGATATCGATTATCCCACCTTGAATCCAATGCCAATTCGCGATATGACAGCACGTTCTTCAACGACATTAATATTGCCACATGGTTCTTAGCACTTTAACATTTCGGAGGATGTCTCTTTTACCCCCTCTCTACTTTCTGGAATGCTGTAATCGTCAAATATTGACGCAGAGGAAGCCTTTAATGATTCTGGTGATGAAAAACGGGTGATTGTCGCGAATGATTCTTTTGACCAACGAAATGATAGAAACTGAGTACATTTGAACCCGAGCGAGGATTCGCATACCAGAAACTCATGAATCAGACGAAGAAAACAGAAAATAGTGTTCAGGAGAGATAGCACTGATTTCCTTGTAAGAAGTCGGCAAGGAACGTCAAGATGAAATATCTCAAGTCACTCGATAGTAGACAATCGATATTTGAATATACCTTACCACATTTACCCGTGCTATATCTTGTAGGTGCTCAAGAAGTACTATTGTCGATCAAGCGGATAGCAACCATGAGCCTTCGTCACATACAATAGTTCACCCTGTTCACATGAGTTAAACGAAACCCAAGCGGCAGTGTCGAAGGTTTTGATCGAATACAGAGGGCAAGTTAAAAATCCAGACCCCCCAAGATCGAATGGAAATTGAGATTAACGTGAACATGCAAAACCTACACAGCTTCTTCCAACAGACTAGTTTCAACAAGTTGGATGAGCTTACACCAATGGATGTGGCGGTGGATGTTTTTACTGGTAATTTATAGCTGATGTATCGTTCTCAATAGTAAGGGATATGACCCATTTACTTACAGCTCATCCGTAATCTACTCCGATGTTGTAACATTTAAAAAAGCTCTGATCTCTGACGCAACGAAAAAGCCGATATTATGCACCTTTACCTCGCTTCATATGGTTGGCTTCACGAATTGTTTTCTGTCAGTAGTTCTCCATTGGAATAAAATATGAGCAAAAGAGATGAATGGTGATATAACGAGGCAATCAGTAATGTCAATGTTGTACTGCACAGAGGGCCACTTCCACACGTTTTACAGTCAACCATGAGATTGATCGTATCAAAAAACTGATACCTGACTCAAAGAACTCAATTCCAGATCGCGAGAGGTCTCCGTCTTTTGCGCCTTGCTACTACTGAGTTTACACTGGTGGGAGTGGCATAAATACCGCAGAACGACATCACACATTCCAGCGGCATGTATAAGTCATTTCGACGTAATGTTCCGCTCAATCAATTCGATACAGATTCTAGACAATAAGGACAGTTTCCAGACTTGTGACATCACCAATTAGGCGTCTTCACTATTTCTCCTGATTTTTGACCAAAGGGCGTGTATACAAATACTTTCGGGCGATCTGTTTGCGCAGTTCACAGTAAAATAGAAGTTCATTTTTTTCGTCAAGTTCCACTAAATGCGCCGATAATATCCCGACAGTTGAGACCAAATTGAGGAAATGATTTTTGATAGTAACGCAAGTTTTCAATACCGTCATAGTCGATCAGCTTTCACTGTGGCATGCATTTGAGCATTATGGAGTATGTTATAAACGATGTAAACAATGCAGGATGACCATCAGCAAGGTGTGAGCTACCCTGGCATGCGACAGTGTAGCACATTTAGATGATACGAGCTGCGGGGTTTCCCCGCTGTGTAAAGCAATTCCGGACTCGGAAACTACCGTACGTATGGGTATTCATCTGAGTAAAGGCTAGTAATGTTCTTGCGATGTCAAATCATACTTACCTGACTGGTGCTTGATGCTGCTCACTGAGGGCATTGACATGAGCCGGAGAAGGACCCTTGCACTTCGGTGCTGTAAGGGTTCAGGAATGCTCTTTTGATTAATTTCACAGTAGAATTTTTGTCAGCGGGGGGTGAGCGCGTGCGCCGTCCCCACCACAGATCTCCATTACAATTCACGCTTTTTACTTTTGTTCCGTTCACAATTTTAACTCTACTCCACGTGCATCTACTCGACGTGCGTGTCCTCTGCGTTAATGGACATCTCCTCGCTGTTCAAGTGCGGACGTGCGCTGTCTAGTGATTTGCTAACGTCGGCTTTACTAGTGAAAAGAACGGTTTGAGCACGGCCGGCAACACTGGTGGGCGTGGTGGACAGCTTCTTCATTCTTGGTGGTGAAGAGCTGGACAGTGACGTCAGGGTTGCCTCTGCACACGCGAACGAAAGACTTTTTTGGGCTACCTCTGACATAGATGATGATGTCCATACGCATTCTTCCGGCTCTAGTTCTCGCCCGTTCTTGTTCTGCAAGGACCCGTCAGCTAGTCCTGGATAGTTATTGGTCCAGATACTATCATTATTAGTCTGGACACTGTCTGGATTTGTCATAAAGATAGCAGCAAAGATACGGATGCGAATAGAAGCGTTAGATTCAACACTTAATCTATCGACCGTGATAAAAGAGGTAGGAGCTGCCGGTGATCGGATCATCTCTGTTTGATAATATCATTTGCGCATAAGAAGGATGGCCAAAATCAAGATCCATTTTCTTTTGATCTGGTTGTCCGGAAAAATGTGATGGCCATTTTAAAACATTCTTTGGAGATATCGATTATCCCACCTTGAATCCAATGCCAATTCGCGATATGACAGCACGTTCTTCAACGACATTAATATTGCCACATGGTTCTTAGCACTTTAACATTTCGGAGGATGTCTCTTTTACCCCCTCTCTACTTTCTGGAATGCTGTAATCGTCAAATATTGACGCAGAGGAAGCCTTTAATGATTCTGGTGATGAAAAACGGGTGATTGTCGCGAATGATTCTTTTGACCAACGAAATGATAGAAACTGAGTACATTTGAACCCGAGCGAGGATTCGCATACCAGAAACTCATGAATCAGACGAAGAAAACAGAAAATAGTGTTCAGGAGAGATAGCACTGATTTCCTTGTAAGAAGTCGGCAAGGAACGTCAAGATGAAATATCTCAAGTCACTCGATAGTAGACAATCGATATTTGAATATACCTTACCACATTTACCCGTGCTATATCTTGTAGGTGCTCAAGAAGTACTATTGTCGATCAAGCGGATAGCAACCATGAGCCTTCGTCACATACAATAGTTCACCCTGTTCACATGAGTTAAACGAAACCCAAGCGGCAGTGTCGAAGGTTTTGATCGAATACAGAGGGCAAGTTAAAAATCCAGACCCCCCAAGATCGAATGGAAATTGAGATTAACGTGAACATGCAAAACCTACACAGCTTCTTCCAACAGACTAGTTTCAACAAGTTGGATGAGCTTACACCAATGGATGTGGCGGTGGATGTTTTTACTGGTAATTTATAGCTGATGTATCGTTCTCAATAGTAAGGGATATGACCCATTTACTTACAGCTCATCCGTAATCTACTCCGATGTTGTAACATTTAAAAAAGCTCTGATCTCTGACGCAACGAAAAAGCCGATATTATGCACCTTTACCTCGCTTCATATGGTTGGCTTCACGAATTGTTTTCTGTCAGTAGTTCTCCATTGGAATAAAATATGAGCAAAAGAGATGAATGGTGATATAACGAGGCAATCAGTAATGTCAATGTTGTACTGCACAGAGGGCCACTTCCACACGTTTTACAGTCAACCATGAGATTGATCGTATCAAAAAACTGATACCTGACTCAAAGAACTCAATTCCAGATCGCGAGAGGTCTCCGTCTTTTGCGCCTTGCTACTACTGAGTTTACACTGGTGGGAGTGGCATAAATACCGCAGAACGACATCACACATTCCAGCGGCATTTATAAGTCGTTTCGACGTAATGTTCCGCTCAATCAATTCGATACAGATTCTAGACAATAAGGACAGTTTCCAGACTTGTGACATCACTGATAAGGCGTTGTAGTGGAATGGTGATCGCTCATTTCTTGCGATTCCGACTCTTTCACTGGCACCCAGACGATCTTCTAATGAAGGGAGTACTCCATTTCCGTGCATATTGCTTTCCTCACATCGTGTACCCGTCGGTAGGGCGGGTTGTACTCTTCCAGGAGGACTAGTGTCGAGGAAAACTTGACCATGTTGGAGATGGATTTATGTGATCGGGCGGAAATCTTTGCGCGATCACTGGGTTATCGGTGGGTTATTGATACAGTTACCTTTATCTCAACGAGGTCGCCTTGCCCAAGGTTTGGGTTCTTGATACGCGAGCCTTCTAATCATATGAGACGTCTCGAGATCTTGTTCCTTGACTTTACGTGTCTTGCTGCGTCCCGTCTTTTTTTTAGTTACCTAGAACTTCTTAGACGAACCTGGCCAAACAATCTAAGTGCGATAATTTAATGGACGATTTACGCGACTCTTTACATGTCGGGAGGCCAAAGATCCTGCCCGGAAGAGGTTGCGTGCGTCTTTTGAAGTAGATTGAATTTTATTTGAAGTTAACCAATTAACCTATATCCTACCCTTCTGCCTAATCCGTATATCCTAACCGAATGCCACGCGTCCCTGTTTCAGGAAGATCGTCTTCTCGTATTGTTGTGGCCCACACCCGCTGTACCGGCAGTCGAATTTTCTTGTATTCAACCCGAGGTATTACTACCACTTTGCCTCGGATCCTGATACCAGTTCCGGATCTTAATTTTTGGCGCGGATCGCGCTCATAGGTCTGGATGGTGCTCCTAAATCGGATCGTATTACTAGATCCGGAACGTGATCCTGGGTCCGGGTCGAGATCCTGGGTCCGGGTCGTGATCCTAGGTTCGGATCGGATTCATAAGTCAGAATCGTGATCCTAAGCCAGGATCGTAATTCCTAGGTGAGGGATCATAAATCTTCCCTTGCCCTGTCTTACGATGAAATCACGTAATCCAACTGGTCCCACTTTTAACTAGCCTTGCCCCAAGTAATACCAATCCTACTTACTGGGGTTAGGTGCGCTATGGCTAGCCACCCGTCCCAGTTTTTGTCTTCCACCCATAACGCTTTGGAACGAGCTGAGGTGTGTCACCAGCCCGATCCCCCACTCCAACCGAGCAATAAATTTCCTTTTGACCGCTTTGCCATAAACATCCCCTGCATTTATAGTCAACACACGATGTTGATCTGGATGTGCAACCTTTGCAAATTTACCCAGCTGTCTTCATGTTCACGTCCGCCGTCCCGATTTCCAATTGCGTCTCCTCGAATTACGTTCCTTCGCCAAGCTAGGATCAAAGTATCTTGGATCACCTATTATGACCCCCATTCCGAACGTGGCCCCGGTCAGCGATAGCGTCCCAGTCTCGGACCTGAGTGATCGTATCTTGCTTCCAATTACCCGAATCATACGGTCAAGATAGGTTGATCGAGCGACTCTAACGCCGCAGTCGACCGGATCTTCCATCGTCTGGACCGCCATCAATCTGACGTGAACCGAAACTAAAGAATAAAGTCTTTTTTGGCGCAGCAGATGGCCCAGAATTTTTAGCTGCGGGAGGAAATCCGTGAGCTTCGTACTTCGGCGTCTTGTTTCGTGGATTTCGTACAATCCAAGTTCGATCGCAGGCAAGTCCGATACGAGGAGGAGGACAAGCGTTCGGACGCCTTCCGGGAAGCGATAGCCGATAGGATCGATCAGACTGCCGTGATCGCGCTTTTAAAAGCAGAGATTCTCCGTACTATGCGGGCACTTCACACCGCACAGGAGAAAGCTGATCGCGAGATTGCCTGGATCCGCAAGCAGATGGATGACGCGGGGGATAAGTTGGTTATGGAAGATGATCGGCTGTCCGATAGCCTTCATACGGATAAGAACCTTAAATAGCAGTGTAAGAAGAGCTGCCTTTACGTTCAATAGGAGCTTGGTCGGGCCCTCAAACAGGTGGTGGGGCTCCAGGTCCGATTGGACGAGGCACGAGACTCTCTATCTGCCTGATATGCTGATTGTGATCAGTTGCAGCGCACCGTGCAAGATTATGTAACCATTCGGAAATTCACGGCCTCGCTGATGGCCGAGGATACTTCCGGTGCGTCTGCGAAGGTAGGATTATCTTACCCCATACCTTGCGAAGTACCACAAGGCGTCATACGCCTCCGGATCAAGCCGCAAGCGATCTAGCGATTGATTATCATCCACCCTGCCGCATCCGGAAATGGCGAGCAGACCTACTACGTCTAAATCCTATATTTTTTTGTGTCGCAATTCTACGGGAGTTTGCACTATTAAGGATCCTTCTTTCCCCAAAGGTACTCGCAGTCCCAAGGGTTTTGCTACCCAAGAATCTTCTACTACCCAAGTCGCTCGCAATCCGGAAGGATATCGCGATACGGAGGGATTTGAAAATGCGAAGGGATCTCACGATCCAAAGGGTTCTTGCGACCATCGGCGGCGTGCTGCTACCCGGAAATTGGGCAAGCAGAGACGTAGTGGTTTTTTAGTATGGTAATCTGAGGAGGAGAAAAAAACGGTAAGCGAGGATGCAACGCTGTCGGCTCTGTAGGGATCTCGGCTTTCAGCGCGTCGTAGAACATCTGGTACGACATCTCCCTTCTCGGCTGGGCCGTCCCAATCTCCCATTGTCGTGGAGACGCCTAGTTCTCCGCGCAGTTCCCTGTCTCCGACTGGATCTGCTCGCGTCTCTGTGCCCAAAGTTTCCGGTGTAGATGTCCTTGTGCCCAAAGTGTCCTGCGTAGATGTCTCTGTGCCCAAGGTTTACCGCGTGGATCTTTCTGTGGCCAAAGTGTCCCGCGTGGATCTCTTCGCGGAGGCTCTAAGCGACTCGTTCGGTGCAATCAAACTCGATGATGCGCCTCGTGCGTCATTAAACATGTTATTATCTCTTTCTAAGTACTGTGGTCTGCCTCATACTATAATATCTTGTGACCAGTGGATCCCCGGACATATAGATAGTGTACGGTGGTTTTTGGCTTGAGTATCTTCTTAGTCAACGTGCAGAGTCAGCTGGCGAGAGTCGCGGAATTAGACGTTGATTTCTTGTGTCGGCACTTCTCCCGTCCTAAGTAATAGATCTTCCAGACAATACTTGTGCTCAAGAACCCTCCTCCCTAACCGAAAGGACACCCCGGCTGACGTATTCAGCCCAGATCACGATCCCAGACGCGCAAGAGTCTTTATAGACTGCTGCACGCCAGATCCCACCAATCTCTTTTCTCGTACAGGGTGATTCAAATAACTCGCCACCCTGTATTTGGAATTCGAGGACTAAAACCGACAGGCGTTGTGGGAATCGGTGCATGCCCCATTCCCTTCCGACGAAAAGCCGGCCAGCAATCCTGATCTGGGTGTTATCGGTAAACAGAGGATGCCAGGTGGATCGAGAGCTTGGCCCCGGTGGAGAGCGATCCTTTGATCCTTATAGCAGGGTATGATCGCAGGACACTGTGATTTGGACATTCAGTTGGACCCATTCTTTCTTCACTCCCCCTCTCACCTGCAAATGACCCTATGGTATCCCAGCTTGAATGCAAACCGAAGAACATTTTCAACTAGATGTCGGCTCTGCCGTAGCTGGATGTAGATGAGCCTTGGCGTATCATTGTTCGGATACTTTATCGCCGAGCACCCCGGATCGTCGATTGAAATTTTGTCTGACAGATTATCCCCGTGTGGTCGCTAGGTTCCGAGTCACACACTTTTATAATTATATATGATCTCCTTCAATCCTTCATCTTACTCTTCATCTTGAATTTTAATTCTCTTCTTAGGCTTTTCGGCCGCGATTGGACCCTTTCGAACCGCTATCGCCTATAATTCACATGTAGAACCAATTTCACCATCACTTGCAACTCTCGCATACATTTACCCATTAAACCGAATGTTTTAACTCCTAGCGCATCTTTCAACCTCATCCATTGGCATGTGCTGCCTCCCAGCATATCCAACCAGAACATTAGGGGTCGTCTGATATGTCCCTGTGTGACTACATTACTTCAAAATGGTTCCGACTACCTCGTTTTCGCTCAAAACTTTGCAAAAATTTCCCATATATTAGATTGTACTCATCGACCCAACTCCGATCAGGAGACCTTTTTACTTCACCAAGAGTTGTCGATATACTCGCTACAAAGAAAATTAATAACCGAATCCCACATCCATTATTTTATCCATTTCATATTCTCCCTTTTCAAGATCGCCTTTTCATCTATCTCGTGGTAGCAGAGATTCGTCAAAATCCAAGTGATCTGCTTCATTCTTCGTAAGCTGGTCTCTCTCTCGCTCAGGAACATCTTAAATCTCATCAGCTTCGACAGATGTACAATTGGGAATATTGGATATGGAATTTGCAATCTTCAGTCTCACAGCGTAATCTTCACTTATATACGCTACTCTAAACGGACCATGCCACATGTGTGCCAGCTTCTTCGCATATCTTTCTTTAACTCGGTCTAAGGTGCCAATCTCGTGGACACCACTTTGATCTCGTGTGGTTCCAAATCTTTGTTATGTTAATCCGCTTTATCCTGCATTGCAGCTCGTAATCTGTCATCTACTACAGCTCAAGCCTGCTGATACTGTCTCTGAATTCGATTTCTCCATCTCTTTTGATCTCAATCTCGGGTTCTCGTATTTTTTATTGATAACGTAGCCTCCGACGTCGATCACGCATCTCACCCAAGGATCAGATAGAATGAAGTTTCTCTTCGGATCCAATCTTTTGCAGTACTAATCGCAAATGTGAGCCGTTCAGCGTACTCATCCCAGTACTATTCGTTGACATCAGCGACGTACATTTTGATTGACCGCATCAGAGTTTGTACCATCCGTTCGGCCGTTTCATCTGCCCGTGGTCTACATGTAGCACATTGTCTCTGTTCCACGATCCGACTGAAAGCTCGGAAAAGGTCGGACACAAATTCAGGTTCTCGATCACGTTTGATCGCCTCACAGACCCGGAACTCCGGAACACACATTTTTCCTAATTTTATGCAATCATTCGTGCTGTTCGTGACGAGCTAGATTTCGCGATCAAGTATCTTCAGAAAAAAATTGATCCGAAGCATCAACTTAGTCTTTCTTTATAAACGACTTATCAAACGATGGTACATGGTCCACGTCAATAACCTGAAATGGACATGTTGCTTGTAGTTTACCCGGCAATCTTCCCTGGATCGTCGGACATCCCTTTCCTGTTTCGCAATCGTTGCATTCGCCTACATATCGTTTCAAATTTCGGTACAACCTTCTCCAATGTAATCTCTATCATATCCTTTGATATGTCCTGCCAAAACCTTGGTATCTTTCATTCAGACTAGCGTGGTAATGATGCAGAAAGTCTTCCTACAGTGTCTCTAGGATCACCAAACGCATTAGACCATCGCGATCTTTTGATTCTCTCTTCGCTGTATGAAAGAAAAATAACAGGTCGTTCTGATTTATTTTATACTCGGGCGCTAATTTTACACACATCTTTGCTTCTCCTGCGTCCAGACCGGATACATCGCCATTCAGGTATTTCTTCAGATTGACGATCCAACGTTCTTTGTCCTGAGCCTGATCAATTCGCCAAATTCTTATCTCATGCACCAACTCTTCCTGTAATACGTTAGCCTGAGGGTGTCTCTTTCCGGCCGATCTCGTGATTGCGGATATTCGTGCAAGTGGATCGTCCGGCTTAGGCATAAATGTATCACCTAAACGATTAAACGTAGTCAGATCCCCACTAGTCATCAGTCAGCACATTTATTTTTATTTTAATCTGCAAGGCTGTGCTGGCTGATCGATCCGATCTCTGATTCCATTCTCGCTTTTTATGTAGGAATTCGTTTTTCGGGCATGATCGAACTTTTTGCATTGGCTTGTGACTCAACAATTGTATCTCGGGCGCATTACAATACATGTCACCCCGCATTGGCCGGATCACTAAGTTTGAGCTACCACAAATAATGACTCGTCCCTTAGTTTGTACAAAATACAGATTGAGACCAATATCATGCCGCGACATTCGTCTGCATTCACCGTCATATCAGCTGCGTATACGAAGTGGCTGCAATAATTGCTTATTCTGGTAATTATAAAACGATCGCTCCACATGACCCACTCTTGCGTTTGGTTTGTGCCGAT
Organism: Peronospora matthiolae; assembly: GCA_921007115.2. Taxonomy (NCBI): domain Eukaryota; phylum Oomycota; class Peronosporomycetes; order Peronosporales; family Peronosporaceae; genus Peronospora; species Peronospora matthiolae. The sequence goes on from CAKLBY020000193.1 coordinate 526,347, forward strand.
TCGTCGGTATTAACAACCAAATGGTTCTCACCCGGTTCCACCGTGGGAGGTGGATTTGCTATCACTACTTTAGGTTGCTTCTGTGGGGAGATCGTGATCAACATTTCATCTACCTCTTCTCGAGGCGTTTTGCTAGCTGCGAGTGCGCCGAGTATTTCATTTTCCCCTTTTGTGCATCTCCTGAACCCCAGATGCCAATTTGATAGTAGCGCGGCCCACCTTCCTAGTCTCCCATTGAGGCCAGAAGATTAAACTTGCCAGAATCATGTCAAATATTACTTCAGCACTCTGATCTCTCGGTACACAAGCTGAGTATAACACACCTCCAAAGTCGAAGTAGGGCTAACAGTTCTTTCTCCACAATGCCATAATTGATCTCATTGGGCTTTAGTGTGCGACTCGTGCATATCACAGGCCACTATACGCCACCATATCCCTGCAGAAGGGAGGCCGATACTGTCCACTTACTCGCATATACCACGATCAATGGCATACGATCTATATAAAGTGCTTGAGGACTGGGTATCCGCAATATGGTCTTCAACATGTTGAATGCGGTAGTGGCTTTTCCCACTAAGATTGTTTTATCAATTCAAAGATTATCTCCCCGTAGGTTGCGATCGCGAAATCCTATCACTGCCTCCTGATCCTTCATATGAATAATCTTATAAAAAATTCGCCTCTCGCAGCTCGTACAATACGATGCATTGACTGCACAATTTTTATGTGGCGACTAAAATTCATTTAGGCTACCCAGGAATGATTGCATGTAAAATAACGTTGTGAGGAAAGGGATGTTAGCTAGCGATCCAGGATCCTATAGGTTGGCCCTCAACCCGGCCAAAAATACCTGATGACCTTGGTAGTCCACCTTACGCCGTCCAAAAAAAGATTAGTCAAGCTGATTGACGAGTTCAATCGATTGCATACCGTCAAAAATCGCTCGCCATGGTTTGAACAAGGACATAAATGACGTAGCTGACATTAAAACATCATCAGCATGGGATCTTCTGCCTAGCACTGACGGTGTACGATAATTTTTTTGGTTCTACTTCGTAGGGCACATCAGTCAACCTTGATACCTCTGTTGTGTATACATTCTTATCTGCGCCGATCTTCTGGTACCCTTATACCGCGTTATTAATCAGCCGCTGATATATTTTCGGGGCATTGTTTAGTCCGAAAGGCATCCTGAACTATTCAAACAGAACTAAAGATGCGATGAACGCAAAGATTAAGTCCGATCGCTCGGTCATCTCTTTTACCTAAAATCCACTCGCCATGTCCAATGAACGGTAATTAATTGCTTTGTCTATATTTTGCAACAATACAGTAATAAGCGGCATGGGATAAATCATTAACAGTGTTTGCTGATTCACTCGTCGATTGTCGATATAGAGTCGGGTATCTTCTCCGTTCTTCTTAATGATCATGACTATCGGTGATGCCCACGGAAATGTCGAAGGTCGGATAATCTTGGCCGACAAAAGGCCTTTTATCATATTGGCTAACTTCTCACGAAATAGTGGCGCAACTGGTCGTACGCGCTGCCAAATCGGCCTTCGCCTCTCCCCCATCAACATCACAAACGGCCTTGCGCTCTGCGGGGGGGGGGTAGTGCGTTTACTTTCCCTATTAATAGATGACGACTCTTCCATACTGAATGTCGTAAATCCTTTTGATCCTCTGTCAAGGTTGCTCAAGATCGCCAAGATCGCCAACCTGGACCTCGTCTATCGTTATTTCGGTCGTGGATGTAGTCACCTCCGACAGCACAGCCATGTGTTGTTTCACATTTTCCGCGAACAATTCGCTTCCTGCATGATATTGAATCATCCAGTGTGTTGTCTTTCTTCACTTAGTTGTCGATATTGATAGCTATTGCGCCGCCGTCTACTCGTTGTGTATACCGGCCATGCACTTCCCGATATTCGATCTTGATATCGCCTGGCTGACAGTTGGACTGTCCTTGTATTGATCTAATTTCTTGTGGTGGTATTTTCGGTTCCTCGCCTCCTATGCATCCACGTCTTCTTCACCCGATTGCTCCGGCGTCTTACACACTGTGTTAACCGCGCTCTATCTCGTCGTCGATCTTTCATACTTGTCTACGTTATCTTTCCACCCGTATACTCGTCCTGCACCCCTTAAAATGAATTATCATCAGGTTCGTCAAGAAAAATGATCTCCTCAAAATAATTGACGTCGTCTGGTTCCCGTTTTGGTCGTGTTCGGATTCAGGTAAATTTCTGATATGCAGGATGATTAAATAACAGGCACATGTATGCTCTAACTTCTTTTTCCTCTCAATACGTAGTGACTTTAAAGACCAGTGCACGACATTCCATATGCCGCCGCGATCCTACGGACACGTAATCTTAATATTGCGTTGTCATGTCTGCTGTTATCCACAACGCTTTAGGACCCCATATCTAAGACCAATTCATGATTGCTTATATCCGTAAGCTGCAAGAACTTATTCCTTACGGGACCATTCGCTACAATAGGAATCCACGCCACATCTCGTCTCGCCTTAAGATTTGACTTGGGAGGATCGACGCCAATCCTGACCTCCGTATATTTCCGGCGAATATCGGAAAATGTTAATCGTTCAGATTTACCGCGATTTAATTGATCGTTATAGTGGTCTCTGTCTAACAAAACCAATTTGAGTTTCACCTGGTACACAAAGGCTTCCGTCGGCCGGATCCAAACGGATACTACCGGAACCATGAAGGCCATGCCTAGTACGGCTTATTGACCAAACTGGTATCCAACCCAGACATCAACATAGCATTTTGGTAATCCGTCCCGTGTGATCTTGATCTTGGTCCGTCCCATCTTCATACATTCACTCTCTTTAATCCCAACACATTCTTGCGTTTGGCTCTCGCCGATCACACGTCCGGCCGTTCGAGCAAAGGTTGTGTCGACAACTGAGGTTATCGCTCCAGAATTATACAACATAGTGACCTTCTCATTTTTGATCTTGCCTACTGCTTTTGCTTGCTTAAACTAATTTCCTGGAGTATCATACTTCCAGTGCCCCCTTAATTTCCTGGGGCAAGATCGAGCTCCATCTTCACAGGGGATCGTGCATAATCTTCCACTCGATTCACACTTTGAATTAGAAAAATGAATGGTGAACGATTACATACATTAGTAATCAAATGGCCCTGATCCTTAATTCCTTGATCCTTAAACAGTTTTTAACAAATGCATATAGGCATAGCCTAGATCGCTCGGCTCGTTCTAGACTCCAACCTGCCGAGCGGCCTAATTTTAAAAAGCACCCCCACCTAAGGGGAAACATCCCCGCGTGTTTGGTAGGCACATTCCACTCGCGGCTCAAGTGAAATAATTCTTCCATGGGGCACTTGACAGTCTCATGCACCTCCTTGTAAGCTACACATACATTAAACACTTTTCTGATGGATGTACTTTACAGCCATATTATGGCACGTCATTCTCTGCCAGGATCTCCTATCGTTGTGTCTGGTAGAATAAATAATGGGTACACGCCCTCTTATTTCCATTTCGATCACATATAACTCTTTCACCCATATTTTTATGTTAAGCGCGACGATTCTTGTCCAATTATTTTTGATCATGGTAGTAGTCAAACAAACTTGGAGACGGTCCTTGTCTTCATCGGATCCATTTGAGTCTAATTCTGATCAACTGCTTTCGACTCTCTCGCCCATCGCTCTCACTGCCCGGGCTGGCTTAGATGACACTGAATTAAAAGGCGCGGTCGCCCGCTGATGGAACCTGTTCGATCCCGTTAACGCCTTTACGTGACGTTTGTCCATCTTTTGTTATTAAAGGAGAGTGTCCTCCATTTCATCAAGGTCTATCAATCGCAATCGATGTAGCTGTTTCGCTAGTTCGCGTTTATTGTGCGTAGCGGTGAAATGTTTCACATGTTCGCGACGCGTGGCCACGGTAGCCAATATCTCATCTATGATCGCGATCTTAGCGTGCTTGGCTGCGACATAAAGACGATGCAGCGGGTTTTCATCCGGCCGCTTCCGTGCAAAAAAATTATTTCTATGTAGAGACACACCTTTGACGCCATGCTGGACCATATAACAATCCAGCAATCACTAATATTTGTTCCGGGTAGATCGGCTCAAATAGTTGTACCAGTTTTGCGTAGGTCCCGTCAACAGATCGCCGAATACTGAGCATTTTTCTGTATCGGGAGCCTGATTGCGCAGGAACGCCGACTTGACTTTGCTGATTCATCCTCTGGCTCGACCTTCGTCTCGATTTTGCCACTAGATTACTTCAGCTCTGTCATTGCCGACTCTCGAATGCGCTGGGGGATTGGAAAACCATCCTGCTGCATCTTTGCGGTGGCCATCATTGCACGTCGCCGCTCGTCTTGGCTCGATTCGTCGGAAATAGCATCTTTAGGATCGAAGGTTTCCGATCGACTGATGTGCGATCGCACCGATTCTATATCCACATATGGGGTAGATCTTTCTCTAATTCTTGCAAGCCTGGTTCGTTGTCGTACATATATTGCTTAGTATGCAGGTTCCCGCTCATCATGCTAAAATGTTTAAAATCCTCATCGAGATATATCGGCAATTTGCTTTGGCAAGTTGACGTCATTTGTCCTCTAGCGCCAGTGATCGTGTATCTTGGCTTAGTCTTAATCATCTCCACCCGATCGCGCAGCTGTGCTGCTCCACTTGAGCCTAAAGACATCCGCTGAATATCTAACGAATTGTCCGAATCCATCTCGGATGCCGACCAGGCGTAAAGCGACGATACGGTAAGGTACCCTCTCGGGGCATTGGTGATCGTGGCAACAACTTGATCCGGGGATTCGATTTAAATAGTCAGGGGAACTAACTTTTTATATATCGATTGACACGCGTGGATCACCTGATCTTGGTCGCAATTCAGCAATTTGTTCGCATCGGACATCCCATCTATGTATCCCGCATCCTGTAGTAGCTGGATGACCGCGTTGGTCCCTTCATGAGGGTTAGTTGCAGCCTTTGGTATGAATACCGGGTCTTGTAATTTTTAAGTAGCTTCGGCTTCTAAATCTTTAGCACGGTGTCACCTAATTGCACATTCTTAAGCGCCCTCCAATGTTATTCCTGCGCCAGTTGATGCAGCTTCCAGCCTCTCATTTTCAACATTATAGCATCGTCCACAAATTTAATAGGTTTGTCGAACATTTTCACACTTCGATCGTGATGATCCGATCTTGACGCTCCTTTCTTCACTTAATCTTTCTTCACAATCTTCTCCTTCGACATAGTTTGAGTAGTTTTCTAAAGGTTTTGTGCAGTTTTCGTGCAGTTTTCGCTGAAGGGTTTTTCAAATAGCGAATCGTACTTTGCAGTACGATCCGCGATGGTCCCCGAAGGTTACTCAGGAGGATTTTAAGGTTTATCTTTTAAATCGAAAGTTCGATCTTCCTCTTTCACTTTTTCCCGAGCCCCTCTCATAATTCAAATTTATTTGGGGATCCTTTTAAATGACGCATCTGCGGCAATCCATTCGCCTCTAGTACTTCCATAACAGGTTAATTTTTGCCTAAAACCTTCCCACTCCGGGACTCACGGTGGCATCCCGAGTCACCGGAAGATATGGGCAGGGCCACATCATCCATACATATAGTCCGATGGATTTAGTGGTTCAGCTGCATAACGGGACAACGGATGAAATCCGGCGAGTCATACACGACCAGGAAAGTATTGACAGCAATATTTAAGGGTTCAAAAACTTGTAGACTTTGACAATTATGAGTATTAATGATACAGAAGTACAAATGCTACAAACTATGTCTTAGGCAAGGCGTTAAGCGACGAGGTATTTAAATTAAAAAACCACTAAATCCCGTGTGATGATACATGTTAATTCATTTAATCATTCGTAATAGCGTCGTTGCTATTCCGTCTTAAGAAAAAAAGACACTTCGTATATCATGTACGCAAAAGTCAGTCCATTCTGCTCTACTTATGGAAAGCCCTCAAGGCTTGACCGCTTGAACACTTCGAAGGTTCAACGATGTATCACCGCGGATACAATGAAAAAAGCGGTGGATGAATTTTTTTAGTACATTGCTCGACAATTGCTGTTGTAAGTCAAGTAGTCGAGCACGTGTATTTTGTGCCATATCACATGTTTTTAGTTCTTAAGGCCAGACAAGCACGGCAAGCTGCAATTTATAATTCATCTAAACTTGATCATGAAGGATAAGGAACGTACTAAGTATCCGCGTCACGACAGTGAGCGTTCAAAGATAACTAAAAAAGTTGAATCCTCATAGCCTTTTATTTTCACTTTTTTGTGACGATTTTACAAGCTAAAATTGTTCGAAAATTCGATCGCCTTTATTACTTCAAACCAATTAGCACATGATTTATGTGTTCATACACCATAACTGCAAGCTGAAATCTTGCCTTACACAACGATGTCCCACGTATTGGCAAGCGCGAAACAGTACAACGTATTTGCTATCTTTTGCGATGGTTGACGTTTTTCGATGCATAAAAAAATTGACCCTGCGGCGCTATGATTGTAACGGGCACTCGTTTTAGGTTGCCACGAAACTTTACTTACAATAGTACGTGCAGAGGAAACTAATTTACTCAAAATGCTAGTTTGAGTACAGGTAAAAGAGCACTGATATTTACATTATTAATATATCTTTATACAATTGTCTTTATCGAACCGTATTAATCTACATTGTCAAATACGGACAACCTACCCACCACTCATCACGCGTGTCTAGCGACGATTGGTGGTAACCTTGTTATTAAGTCTTTATCAGCCAATCTTTGAGGAGCGCGTGAATATTAATCTAAGGAGGTATGATTTTTCAAATTATTATCGATCTCGGATAAAGTCGGTCGATATTTGTCACGTTAGACAATCTCCCTTTTACACCGTTTGGTGTCAATATCATGCAACGGGCTACCTCTTTTCATCCCCCCTTAACTATTAAGCACCCGTTAATTGAATGTAACTGATTGGGACAGGGTGACTACCGTTGGTTCACCCTGGGGATGGAGCACTTGTCGGTCGAATTTCAACTCATTTACCAATTCTTCGCATGATGTCAAAATACATGCGATGTGCACGCGAAGCAGCCAGAAAGGTGGTTGCTCGCATGCATGAAGCCGAATGAGGTAATTCTCTTACTTAAGCAGCAGGTGATTCTGCGCCAGCTGTTGTGGTCCAGCAACAGGCGGTGCCTGTTGCGACTAGTTCACGTGGTGAGCCATCGTGTGCGACAGATGCATCGGCTGTGTCTACAGCGGGCACTGTGACTCGCAAAGGGTATAGGCCTGAAAAAGAGCTTATCTATTATGGACAGGGTTACTGGCTCTGGAGAACGTGGCGGTAGCTTGTCCGATATCTTTGGATTGAGTGATTATTCTGACGTTTCTTCACTCCACGCAAGTTCATCCGACGATGGGAAGCGTGGTGATGGTGGTGATGCCCATGTGCATCACCACGAGAGAAGCAACTCGAGACATCGAGCTGCCACTACTATCAGTGATTGTGCTGACTCATTCAAGAAGCCTGGGACCGCAATGTTCTGTGCCACGCTACTCAGGTGAAATCTCCTTAGATACCGTCATCCAAGGTGTTAAATAGATTGGCCGGCATGACGACCGAACAGGACCGAATCCCGTTGTTCGACTGTAGGAGGATCTATCCTCCTAAATTCCACCACGGAAATTATCCATGCTGGGGGACAGTTCTTCACTGATGTATAATTCAAACATTAGTGGTACAACGGCAACCGTGGTCGATACGGAACACGCACAACAAGAACATGGACGACTCGGATTTGTTTGTACGCACACCAAGTGCACGGGTGACTCGGATGTGATTGCATGCACAAAAAGACCATGGACGAAATGAATGTAAGAGCACGCACAGCAAGACTATAAGCGGCGCTTCAGGACGTGACAGCACGCACAACAAAAGCATTTGGCGACGCTGAGCGACATAAGAGTAGCTTTCATGCTTAAACATTTAATAAGCGCTAATTAAGCTGCAATCATTTTTGCAAATCGTCTTGTTCAGTCAATCTCGATGCTTTTTCGATACCGATACAATACTTCAGCTCGCCAAGCTCCTTAATTGCTTGGATTCTTAGTCCCTTGAATAAGAACTGGAATCTAATTAGCTTGTTAAAGAGCTAAGAGATAAGTTTCTGTAAGTATGTATATCTTCTTACATCTAAATTTTATTTCCGTTTAATTTCATTCACTAAGAAAGAATATTTACGAGCCGAGAATTTTTTTTGACTAAGAGGTCAGGGTAGCTCCACTACACTTGGTAGCACTTTGTGTTATTCTACACCTGAGCATGTTTAAAACTGTTTCTCGGAAGGTAAAAAGAAAAAGGTTCCTCTTTATAGCCTCTTTTTAGCTCTAGAGAAACTCAGAGCGCCAGTAGAAATCCAACAAGTGGTTTTAATCCCCGCGGAAGCCTTGACGTGATCCGTGCATGTCTTGAAATAATTATGCACTTTTAAAGTCCATTTTGATTGGGCAAGTTCACGACCATCTGACATCGGCTGTACCTACTCGGTGTGTGTCCATACCCAATGAAGAGCCAGTTAATCTCCCCCTTGTCTTGACTGTAGGTTAATTTGAGGAAATAAAGGGAAGAACCTTTTCCTGTAAATCAGAAAGGTGAAAATGACAAAAATGTAGCAATGCTCATATTGGAGCAACAGCGACTTGGGATGGCTATCTTAACATTAGGTGGTCGAGCCATAGAATGGTTAATCACATGTAGCACGTTGGTATAAAAGGCTTTTTCCGGATGGAGATTGGTAAAACTTGAAAAAATACACGTATTCGCTCCGCCTGATCAGGAATATCGAGCGCATTTTCATTTCTTATCTGCCCGCCAGGACAAGCAAGAACTGTAGGAATATGTACAGTATTTATACGGCTGATGACTGCCATTCAGCTTGATCTTACATCAGAAATTGTTATAATTACCATCTCCATGGAGGGCCTATACACGGGCGTGGCTATAACTAAAGTTTTCTAGGTAAACATTAACTCGTTTGAGGCAGCTGTAAAAATCACGCTGAACACTAAGTTCAGCTTTAGTGCAGGCCGTTTGAAAATCCACGGGTGTAGTCCAAACCTGGTGGACTCATCAGATCACAGAATAGGCAAAAGCTTATGGATCTCAGCATCGCGAAGACGTAAGAGGAAGCAAAGTTTTAATTTACAGAACAGCATTCGAAGAAAGTAATATGCTTCACGTGCGGAAGCACAAAGCATCTTCGACCAAATTTCTCTATAAGCGTAGCTCGCCAGGCTATTTAAGGTGGAAATATGGCCGATAACCAGAATTTTAATAAGTGCGGGGAAAAAGAAAACTACCAGTGTAGCAGAGCTACCCTGACCTCTTAGTGAAAGGAAAACTTCTCGACTCGTAAATATTCTCTCTTAGTGAATGAAAATAAACGGAAATAATCTTATGATGTATGAAGTCTTACAGACGTACTTATACTTACCACTAAGTTCTTCATTAAGCTCATAAGATTCTAGTTCTATTTCAAGGGACTACGAATCCAAGCAACCACGTGGCACTGATGCCAAGATTACTAGCCATTACATTCAAACTAAACTCTTACGACTAGAGACGTCTTAGAAAGAAACGTGTCTAAAGCTAATCAAAAGAGGAATTATGTTCATTTACTTATTCAGCAATGTTAAATCTCACTTATATCTTAAAACTAGAATTTTGCTATTAATCGAAAAGCCCTCATCCTTATTCTTCTTGTGCACTACACTAAGAATAATCCACCAAAATAAAGATCCTATAAGGATTAGCATCCTTTAACCATTTCAGTCAGGGAACGGCATTATTGCTTAGTGCATGTGATACAAAAGTACGCCGAATCAGTGATAACTGATCTCTTTTTGTGTGCATCTCACTAGCGTACCTATTTGTCTAATTAATTGGTAAAAGCCCGTTATGATTTTAATATCTGTGACAAAAATTCGATTAAACCCCGTAAAAGTACATATTGAATGCAGTGGCAGACTTAAAATTTTTATCAACTAGCCAAAGCCGATCCAGCATCAACATACAGCTCTTTAAACAGCAATGTTGTCGTCACACATTAAGAGACTATAGAACAATTCCCTTAGTAGCTGCATCAACAGCAGTGCTTGTGGATTGTTGTTCCGGGTAAAACCGCTTCTAAATTAACAAATAGACCAAAATTCATACCGTCAGTAACTTCCTATAGTGCTTCATTCGACGATCACAAGATACAGGATTTGATCGTTAGAATCTGTCATTTGCTGTTGGGTTGTTACGGCCTACAGCCGGGATGGCACAACTATATTACGTAACGAAGCTCGCTGAGATGAGCATAGGACAAGAAAGAAAAATTTCCACAATGGAAGTGACGAAGCTTGCTTAAGTAGCAAGACTAATTTTACTGCTCCGCTCAGAGTTCATATAATTAGTGCGTAGGGTAAGTACTTTGACAGAACTAAAGGTTCAATCATAGTGTCAACGAGATAACATAATTTATTGATATAGTGGAATAATTTATGTTTTACCATAAGTTAAACCGTTGTATATAGCAGTTATGTGATATTTTTGTGATTTTTAAGACACTAATACAAGCATCATTCTTGCGCCTATTTAGGATCAGTCTACACCCAATTTAGGACAGGTACTACAACACGTCAACATCTTCATCCTCTTAATTTCCACACTGAGATTATTCCAAATTAAAATAGGGTAATGTCTTGAGAAGCTACAAGTGCCTGTTGTTCGTCTCTGTAAGAGATGTGTTGACTTCAAACTGTGGCCAAAATTTTAAGGCCAGAATCAGCCTATGCAATTTAGCAAATGGTAACGTCTACGATCGACACACCTGGGTGCAAAAGTGACGTGTGCAGCAGTTAAAATCGATTTTGGACTGACGACGCCGCCTCTTAGCGTAAACCGATTCGCTTATATGATATGAAGCGTCATTTAGTAGATATAGAAATAATGCGATGTTGCACTTATCTAATTTTAGTACTGAATCTGAGGTTGATACAGAGGACACAAATTCGTAGGGGCTATAACGCTGCTTTCATTTTATCGCTAAGTTATAAAGTGAAGCCACAAATAAGTTGAGCGTAATTGTATGCCGAGCTTGTAACCGTACTTATCTGTGTGTATGTGTGTCTACAAATTACGCGGCGAGGTGTACTATCACGTACTAAGTGCAATTTAGCTTTCCCCCACCATAAGAAGATTTGTTTGATAAGCGTTAATCTTTCGTCAGGTCACAAATTACGATTGATTCAATAGTACAAGATGTAAGACAAAGACTCGCATTAAATTAGCTCTGAGGTCGTACAAAACCAAAAATCTTAATTATACTTAAACCTATTAATCATAGCTCTGCAAGACTTAGAAATTGCTGCACATCTGGCAAAACAGAATCTGCATTTCTACATGATCAGATGCGGTTCAGCTGGCACGTTACCCATTCTTTATAACTAGGTATGGAAATAAGGATTTTTATGTAGACACTTCGGAGTATCTACAGTTGCCAAAAGTAAGCGTCAAACTATAAATAGGTGGCGCGCCTGAAGCTTTCGCACGGACGTGCCTCCTCTACGAGTTCTACTGCTGCAACTACTTTTCGAGAACAAGCAGCAGTAGGCAAGTTGATTTAGGCTGGATACTGTTTTTTTATTTTTATGCATAAACTGGAATTGTACCTGCAATTAATGTCTGTTTAAATTGTGGCTATAAATTGTAATGAATCGTTATGTGGGTAATATGATTGTAAACTTTATCGTGTCGGAAGTGTATGATAATCGTTTCGACGATTTCGATAGTTTATAGGGTTACAAAATACGAGAGCCTAACAACATCTATGCACATATCATATTTAAGCCATTAAAGCCAGGCGCGCAGCGAAAAACGATACATCGAAGGTGTTCTCGCCTTCCTCACGACAATCTAGGTATTTGGTGATTATACATGAACTTGCGAATGATGCGATGCTCCAATCCCGATGCAAAATTTGATTTTAGTTCATTTTTCGCGACATTATCAGGCAATTGTCGCAATCCGTCAAAATGATACAGAAGCTGTTTAACAGGCTCGAAAGATTCAAGGTTTGTATGTGCTTGATATATGTAGTGGTTAATTTAGAAAAAGGTAATTTTTTTAATTAATCAGAACCGCTGCTCAATGTAATGTGAAGCAGAATGTGTGTCTTGTGCTTGAAAAGCTCACAACCGTCAATATTGGTACATGCTTCATGTATTTGCACTAACGTTTACACATCTTAATCTATTAATTTGAATTAAAAGCTGCTGCTCGTCACGATAATGAAACAGAAGCTTACTCTTGAGCCAGACATGCTCGACAAGTCAAGGATTGTATATGCTTGATGTATTTGCACGTGTTTCTTGTTTTAGCTAACATGATGTTTGTTTATTAGCAACCACAGAACGCTGCATTACTAAATCTGACATTTAAAGTCAGGCTAGGCGTGCTCGAGAAATGCGAGGTACAAATGTTCATTTTGTAGGTCTATACTTTTGATTTGATGTGAGTATTATAATTCTTTGTGATATTGCCTGATTCCTTTTTAAACTTAACGCTCGTTTCACTCGTTATACTGCGAGTTTGAATAATTAGCAATTGCTTAAAAGTATCCAAGATAAGGATGCAAGTATATTATTATTCAAAAATTGTACAATCGTACCTTTTTAGATTTGGTCTTGATGGCCTAACATCTGGATTAGTCTGATGCGAATAAACATGGCCCCCTTCTATAGCAAGTTAAGTGCTGTGAAGAAACGCATGTGCTCCATGTTGACATGCCCAAGCACAACTTATGTCATTAATTATATCACCGTGAGCTGTGGCCCACTACCGACGTGAACTACTCTGACCACATAATGCGTGCAGATCCTGCAGGAGAGGTCTGCTATGATGTGGTTTGTGTTTTACCGATTTTCATCTTTAATTTTGTAAGTTCTGATATGATAAAATGTCGGAAGTGAAAATTATTTACTGTATGGAAAATCTTTAGTACAAGCTCACATGAAGTTCAATTGTAAACGCTAACAAAATTATTAAAGAAAGGCTTTCGTTGCCCGTTCCTTTTGTAATGCCTTTTTCAAGGTTAAGACTGATCAGAGTACCCTTCATACTTTTGTTGCCAACTTTCGACTAGAATCGAAGGCTAAAATTGATGAAGTTTCTTGTCTAGCTGACAATACCCCCTTTTTTGTAAGACGCTTTAATAATAATATACGCATGTCGAGTGCAAGGTCAATCAAACACACGCGTACAAAACATTAGGAGATTTTGGTGCTACGCCACCCAAAATTTATTTAGAAAATATAACCTATAATTAGAGCAAGTGCAGTTTGCTACCTGAAAATGACGTATCATAAGAACTTTACGAAGATGATGACGATGTGAAATCTGTTAAAGTTTATCCTTATCGATATTACTGATGGAGATAAATCGCCATATCACTCCATTGTACATGATTCTAAACATATAACGTTTGCATCGCGCTTTTGCATGGCCTATTACTGATTCTTAGCCAATTGGAAGTTCGGGGCCCCTCAATCAGCCGCGATGGCTTTTGTTAGCTTATTTCTTTCGGATAAGCGTACCTTAACAAACCTGATCGGTACTATTCTTTATCGAAGACTGAAACAACTGCTTACCCACTCCGAATTTGCCATATTAGATCCCTCAATGAAATTCTAAGTATTTTTTTGCGGAGCGAATCAATTTGTATTCTGACAGAAATACATGATTAGACGCCATCGAATACCATCATAATCTACTGCTTAGCTAAGAAAAAATAATGGTGAAGCAGCTTTGACAATTACTGATCTACGCGAATCGATAAATGACACAACTTTGCATATATTAACAAAAAGGCTCACTTTGTACACAAAATTTTACTGGCCTCGATGCTTAATAATACTTTTGACGTCAAGAAATGTAAATTTCTTTTTTCGTTAAGCTTTGCCGACTACTACTAAAAGGACCTTTATAGAATGATGCCTTGTGGGTCTGTGTAACCTAATAGGCGTGAAAATATTAGTTTTTACAAAAAATGCATCTGTTCGACTATTACTTCTCCGCTCTATTGTATAATTGTTTCGGATTTTTAAGCCGTTCTTTTATTTATATAGATGTGGCTCCGCGATGAATGAAAGTCTCGAACCGCAATTTTCACGCATGGGTTATTCAAGCTTAGAGGAGAAAGAGCATCTTTAGATTGATAGCTACGACCGAAAAAGATAGAATGGTCGAAGAACAGATGATAGAATATTCAATGTTAAGTAATGAATACAATAAAAACTTAACAAATTTCAATCTTAGAGAATTAGCATGGCATGCTGTTTCTTACGCTAGAAATATCTTGATAACGAATTATGATCGGTATCGATTAAATATGATTTTGGTGGCCCTTCCAGATCCTAATTCATGTACCGAAACATGTTAGATTTACAAGACAATCGTGGTTTTATGGATGCTCATAAATCAAATCTCTTGAAATGCTTTTAGCGCCACACTTTTCGCTCCAACGTTCATTGCAAATTCAGAAAATGAAAAGTTTGTCGATTTGATAATATGGTAAAAATTTAAAGTAGTACGACTGTTAATTTCGATGAAGTTTTATTCTTTGTGCGGGTAAAAGTTGCATTGCAAACAAATGAATGTAGAAAAAAGGTGCATATCCGGGTCATGCACTAGTATGGGAGAGCTTATGTGGCCCTGAGATTAATTCTTGATCGCCACGCTGTCGTAGCCTACATAGTTAAATATGCATCTAAAGTTAAAAAAAAATGGAAGGTCTTTGCAACTTATCTACATGTTTGAGATGTAGAAATTACGGGATTCGGATAACCTGATTTTGAAGCTGAGATCTCTAACGATTTTAGGTGGAGGAAGTTGAGATTTGGGAGGGGGTGAATCCTTTAGGATATTTTTCGGTAACATTTACTGCCATTAAAAATATAATTATGTGAGGCAATCTCGAAGCCAGAACTCAACAATTGCGCATTGACATAATTACAGGAGAAGATACCGTTGAGGACAAATTAATGACTCTTTTTGCAAAACGTGCACACGTAGCCGGAATTTGTCAATTTAAACTTATGAAACAGTCTAAATAAATTGAATTTTGCCAATTCATTGCGATAGGGGCACCAAATTGGTCAAAAAATTAAAAACTGGTGATGCGATCGTTATTGCCTTTACAAATTAGAATGGATACAGCTGATCATCTACGTTCAGTCTTTTTGTAAAAAAATTTTTTTAAATATTCGGCTCGGTTTTTTGACGACCCTTAGAATGTGGATCATGAAGATGATGCCAAATTCAGTTGGAATATTGCTTCTTAAGACAGCTAATGCTGATCTTCTTAAAAGCTTACGCGGGGATGTTGAGCTTCGGATGTTTCTGGTTGAAGCAATAAATACATGTGATGATAATTAATGGAGTAAGTGTTATGTACCTAAAAAATCCGGCAGCCTGAGCAATAGTTGGTATCAGCAAGTCTTTTTTTGTTTTTACCACGTAATTGGCGCAGATCTTATCTCTACCTCTTTATTGACCCGAACTACAATCGGCACGCGAAAACTCAGTTTGAAAGCACGAATCATCTTAGGCGAATGCTCCAAAGTGGCTACGTATGATGACCAACCAAAATCCTTGATATAACTAGAATGAATAAAATTCCAGCTGTTACTTGACACGATTTATTAAGTGCAAATTTATGTTTTTTTGCGTTTGCTGAAGCAGTGAGCAAATTGCAATAAAAATTTCGAATGTCACTAATAAGAAGGGACTGGAAATTCTCACAATATATGTGGATGTCTACCGCACTTTTTCGTGAAGATGTTAAATGTAAATTTCCTCTCGGCGGAAGTTTTATTTTTATTCGTAGATTACCTTTCAATCATTGTTATTGATACCAGTCGAGACAGGGCATCTGTCTTTCGTGAACCTTATAGGAGCTTCTTTCGAGAAAAAGAAAGTAAAATTTAGCAAATTTCTCGCTGTGACATGTACTTAAAGGTCATTTTAGATTTGCTGAAAATTCGAGAGCCGAATGCGTCAAGCTGTGGGAATGCGAGACGTGTCTTTTGTTGGTGTAAATACCAAACTACAAAATGATTTAGGACAACTACTTCCTGCTGGTGGGACACCCATGTATGGACATCTAAGTAATCTTCTGTTTTTAAGGATAAAATGAGTGTGTAAATTTTTAGAAGGTTGTTATTCTGGACCAGGTTGTCCTACAACAAGAGGATCTTAGTAAATCTTTACAAGCTTAATTTCGAGTGTCTTCTTATGATCTTCGTAACGGAATTGTCGATTAGTCTCGCTTTTAATCCTAATGACTCAATGGTTTAAATGTCAGAGTAACATTCATGAAAGATTTTAGTATTGCTGCAATGTCTTCTGCTGAAAATGCTGCAGTCGATTGCTACAATGCAAAAAAGTCGAACAAAATGGGTTACCCTTTCACACACTTTGTGGCAAATAACAGTTCGTCCCAAAAAAATTAAATGACTTCTGACAATTTTAGTGGCTTGGAGAACTCAGTATATCTTGCTGTTGGATCACAAGTGAATCGACATATTTAATTTGGTAGGTCGTCCGAATATCAAATGAATGCAGGTGCGTGGTCCTAGACATTAATACGACAAAGTTCAACATCTTACTAAAATGCCCAAAATGGTTTCATAGCGGAACAATTGGATAGGTTCATCATCTAATAAAGATAGTGCAAGACAAAGAAAACTGATTCTAATATCGGTTTCCTAGTTCCTTTTTAATAAATATTTAAATACAATCGGACGCAACACCCGGTCCATTAGTCATATGCAATAACCATACATAAGAGCCAGGGGCAAACATCGGTTAATGCTTGGTAATTTAGAAATTAGAGATAGAACTCATAAGTTTGATCTTGTAGCACTATTAAAAGGTTGAAACATTCGGCATTTGGCTGTCAAAAAGACCGGCTGTACAATAATTAGAGAATTATAGAATTTGCCGCCACGATACGTGAAATATAAGTTGAGGTTTACTGAACTGGCCGTCTATACTTAACATGAGGCAGCTTGTTCTTATCAATTTCCACAAGGTAAAAATATAACGAATACCAATATTGAATTAACTATACATTTTATGTCATACGTTCGTTCCCATGCGTGTGACTATCCTGTAGTATTCGCTGCGAGCACAAAGTTAAAAGTATTATCTACTACGAACAAAATTATTTGCCAATAAGGTATCATCAACTTAATTTTTTTTAGTTCCAATAAGATACAATAAGTTCCCACTTTGGGCTTTAAGCTGAACCAAAAGGCTTGGACTTTCTTCATTGGGCTTAAATCCTTGTCTTTTGCCTTTGGGCTGCAGCTTCGGTCCTTCTCCTTTTGTGCTCTACATTTTGGCGGGACGTTTGACTTATTGCTACTCGGCGTGTCGAATCTGGCTCAAGAATTTGCTTTTACCCTTGAGGGTCTTGCTCCTATCTGTCTTTCGGGCTAAGCGCGTTGGGTCCATTGTTAATACTTTACCCTTGGCCATTTTAAATTTCTATTGCCCATGTTGGTGTCATGTATGTTGTCCGATTAAATTGATGCATAGGCACATCGGAGATATCAGGGACTTGCCCTAGGTACAGCCAATTATCTCCGCCACCCACAAATGTTAAAGCTTTACTAACAACCGCCTTCTCTTGATGTAATTTAATTTAACGCCAATTTACGATGTGAAGTCGGACTTTGAATTAAAAACCCCGAATAAGGTTAATGCTTCCATAGTACAGCACACGAATGTGTTAACCGCAAGCCACCAAATTTTGGGCCATTTCATTACTTTCCCACGCGTTCCCCAAATGTACCCTGTAAAATTAGAACATGTGTCAATATTTAATGGCAAGTAATTGTAGAACAATGCACCAAGACAGACCTGAAGAAAGGGTAAAGTAATAAGAACTAAAATATTGGTGTACTGGTGTTTTAAAAATCAAACTTGAACAACTTAACTTTGGCCTTCCATATTCTATAATCGGCCGTCTATAGTCTCAAGTTTCTTGTTCCTCCTTACTATGGCATTTGACTCAACCTCTAAACAAAACGACTAATACTGCCCTATGGTACTTTGAATTACTATAGGTTCCTACAAATTTTATCATTATTATAGTAATTTAAGCTAGTGTCGAAATAGCACGATAATTTTACGCTGATTGATATAAACTAAATAATAAAACTTAATATAGAAGGTTCAAATTGCAAACTTATATATTGTGCTCACTCATCTGTTTCTCTGCCTGTTTGTCTTCAATTAAACGGTACACTGTAACGGGACACCTGGGGCTTATACTTTTACCGTACATGCTACTTACATTGAGCACAGAGTGAGTTGGTGCTACGATGCTTCACGTACACGCGTCGTGCAGAGGAAGAATCAAACACGAGACAAGGGTAGAGTAGAAATTTATTTAGCATAGTTTACCTCCTGTAAAGAAATCCGATGCAGCCTTCATTTAACTACATATTTTGATACAAACATGTACGGTAACTTTCTGCGCGCCACTCATTGCGTTCTTCTGTCGTGGCTTAGCTTTTCCGGTTGGTAAATCAATTTACGTTAGCCAATGAGCAGTGCATAACTTCTGTAACGCAATATTGCTTTATTTAGCCAGCATTGTGAAAATATTCAGTTTGACATCCCCGCGTATTCGTACCTGATATTTAGCTTGTGTAAACAATAATGTAAGATAGACACCTCGTTGCACAACCTCCTGGTTAACCATCAGTCACATATGTGATAAATTATAGAATGTGTGACTCCAATGAGTGACTCTAGGATCTATCTGAACTTTATAGTCAATTTCAATATTTCTTTGTTAGCTCGCAAAAAATCAAGTCCAAGCGGTGTGCAATCAAAATCTGTTGTGAACGCTGCAATGAAGTTGCGATCCGCTGCAGCGGATGCGGCAAAGGTTTAACCACAGCAGGCAAAAATTGACTGCTGTTTGTTCTAGTTTATGCTTACGCTGTGGCGCACCGCGTGGCCTCGAAATTTACAACATCTAGCTGATATTCCCTGGCTATTCGGGCGGCGACACCGTGTTTAAGATGACTGCCACATCGACAGAGATGAAAGAGGAAGCGACAGATCCAAGAAAGTCGGTTTGTGAACGCAATGAGCTTCGCAAAGTGTAGTGACATCCTTATATCGCCCGACGAGCGAACGCCTCGTTTCTAAGGCGGATTCGTCCTCTTAAATGCAAATTAGGCGGTGGCAAGGGCTAGTCGAACTATGATGACGGCAACACAGCACTGTGTCACCATCGACACAACTGTGCTGGAAGTAGTGTCATTACTTGTCATGATACCGTGCTGGCAGCCAGAGACCACGACGTACTGTGCGTTGCTCTATAGAAAAGCATACTTGTCTTCTCCGTGATTAAATGATCGCTTTTCTGACACGGTAAGCGATCGTAATTGAGTGAGGCTTTTCAATTCATCAAATCTTAATGGTCTTACTATAATGAGATTTTTTTGCACTAAGCGTTATATTTACATCGATGCATTCTTCAAACATCAGTGGTACAGCGGGAATTTTATGCGTGATGGACCATTGTTTATTTTGGCGTGTAACGCGCTCATCTATGACGTTCAGGAAAAGGATGCAATAACTCTGGCTTGACAAGCTGGCCCTGTATTGCAATTGATTTAAGAAGTGGAATTCTACCGGTACCCGTTATAACCTGCATCTGCTATCGAGAGAATCCGATTTACCTTAACTTTTGTGAGGTGATGCGTGCCAAGACTGTATACAAAAGTATCACGAGCTACAGCAGAAGCTTACTCAATGACCAACCCCTGGTGGAGGGCTCGTGTCGCTTCAAGGATGTATGTGTAAATAGCATTTTTTGCAATCTCTTTACAAACAAATTGGGCTTTGAATCTCTCAAGGATCTAGTTAGCTTCAAATCTGCCTTGTTCGACAAGTTTGACACGTCCAACATCAGTTGCTAGCGAGCTCCTCAATCTTTTACCGAGGTCGGGAAGCTGCGCAACCAAGCGATGTAACTCGTCCAACACGCATGCACATAAGGGTGGTTCAACATTAGTTTCACGAGAATGAGTTGAACACAGTGCACATTAGCGAATTGGTGAGGCGAAGAAGGGAACACACCCTTCGATAATTTTGCAGTAATGGTTTGATGCTGTGATTTAGCTCGACCGCGTAAAGTTTGAGTTGCGCAAGGACATTGACCACGAGAGAGGCAGGCGTCTGGATTTGCTCAGTAAAGTGAACATATCAAGCTTATATCGCGAGAATATTGAAATAGCAGAGCATGCGTAGACCAACTTGTGAAAATGAGATAACAGCGTTCTTTCCGCGACAAGCTGGTGGAAGAACTTCAGTATCTCTCTCGGCTCCGCGGGGCGATCTTATAATTTTCAGAAAGGGGGTGAAATTTGAGCATCGTGAGAACAGGTATATGGTCGAGATTCTTAAGCGCAAGTTTTTTGTACACCGAAAGAAATCCTGTACTGACATTACGCCTATATGACCAAAGTAGACTAAAGGATGCGTGCGCATCTTACGTGGAAGTTCAATGGTGTATGTTATGTCGAGACGGCGCAGCACACAACATGTGTCAGGGAACTTCTGTAGTAGCTTGATACCATCCACGTTATTCACTCTGTGTCAAAGTAGATTAACTGTGGATGGCAAGACCATATCATCTTCATTGAAAAAATATCTATTTCTTCCTTTCTTGTCAGAATTTTGTTTTTGTCGGTCTACTGACTTTGTGGTAGAGTCTTGAACAAAACAAGCATTCTTTTTGCGAGCCAGTATTAATAGATTCTCCGAATCGCTGTCTTAAGATTTACAGTGCTCTTGGATTGTGCTGCAGCAGATCACTTGTTGTCTCTGTGAGTATGTATTCGGACGCACTGGGCGTGATGCTAATTTAATCAGTATTGTGGTGAGTAAGAGCATACTCGCTCTTAATTTCCTCTGCTTCACCGAAATCGTTGTGATAGACATCGGCGTCGAATATGGTGAAATGGTAATAAGCACGCGATGAGTATTAGCCGGATGGTCGATTGCTAGTATGTGTCTTTCCCCCCTTATACCAGAGTAACACTCAAAATGCGTGTAGACCCGAGTGATGTATTACTTCACAAAGAATGGAGATTGCGTCGTCGACCCAAGGACTTTATTGCTGATGGCAATCTCTACTATCTGCAGCAATTCGATATAATTCGTAAAGAAATGGATGCATCCTTGAAGGATCTCCTCGAGGAAAAGATTCGCGCGCTCTGTCTGACCATTTTTTTATGATGATCAAAAGTAGACATCTCTGAGCGCGCTTTGAGTGTTTAAAACACGGAACGCCAGAATTTCACGGTGAACCGCAAGTCCCGATCGGAGTAGAGTCAACAAGGCAACCCATGATAGCGGAAGACCGTGTATATAAAGACAAGATAATTCCGAAGCGTTAATTAATTTGTGTACAGAAACCAGATGTACTACCTTGCTGAACGATTTAACAAACAAAATAATACCAGTATTAATGTGAAAGTCTAAGGGAAACTTTCAAGACAAATTTTATGAAGACAGATTAAAAACACTTAATAAGGATGGGCAGAGGCTGAAACGTGTCCTAAAGATAAAGATTAGATTTTGCCAGTTGACAAACATTACAAGCCCGAATGTACTTGCGCACCATTTAATACTGGCGGGGCCAGTAAAAGTCGCGGCTAAAGTACAATAAGTTTTCACAAGACCACGATGTTACAAACAGGTGCGTTCTATTACCATACATGATATGCAATCGAAGATCACCATCGCTGTAACGATGCCACGGGAAGTGTCGCCGGCAACAGCCTAAGATAAGAGTTCGCCGTTGCCAACTCTAAAAATGTCCGTAGAGGATCAATACGCAAACGACAAAAGCTTAAGGCTTCTCTCGGATTGGTGCGAGAGATGATGATTAAGTAATTTTACCAATAAAGGATCACACACCTTTTGTGTGTTTTTAAAATCTTGACAACGAGACACTCGAAGTCAGTACCGCGGCAGTGGTCGGGCTAGTTTCGGGTGGCGCAGCGGCTAGAGAGTGTATCAGCTTTGACGTCATAGCGTCTGACTTATCCTCGTCGTAAATCTATACTCCGGAAAGAATGACAGCCACCTCGCCACTCGCTGTAAGAGGAGTGGAATGTTTACGGCCAGGTGTAACGATCCATGGTCCGAATACACAATGAAAGGTCTACCACCTAGCAGATCGACGCAAAACTTAGCCAGCGCGTACTCTACGGCAAGGCGTTCCTGGTAAGGAAGGGGTAGATGCGTTCAGCGGGTTGCAGCTGGCGAGAATAGTAACAGACGACACGCTCATCTTCTGCGTTATACCGCAAAAATGTACAGCTGATCAAAAGGTTTCTGGCACCACAGGCCAAGTGAAATGCTCTGGCTTGGTCTACAATCCATAAAAACTGACGAACGTATAAATGCTTTCATGATGCCTTCAATAGATTGCTGACATTCCGCTCTCATACTCACTTCTCGTCCTTTTGTATAATTGATACAGGTAAACTTTCATCTTGGCTATATTGCATGAATATAATGCAAATACACCACAAGGCCAATGAACCTTCTATAACTTAAAATCGGTAGGCACAGGCCAGTAGGTGATCGCCTTGACTTTTTCCGGATCGGGCCTGACGCCATGCTTATCCGCATTTGCAAACAAGAAACGGTTATTTCTTGCACAAAGTACATACTTTTCAAGATTGAGCTACAATTGATGGTCGCGTAGTAGTGGTAGGATTTTTTGGACGTGGAGTTGGTGCACTTCCACATCCGTCCATCTATCCATGTTTCGGCTATCAACGAACAAATTTTCGAAGTAACTGGGCACGTGATCGCTTACGGATCTTAGAATGTTCGTTACACATCTGTTGATTGTGGGAGAGGTTTCACTTATCCCTAGTAAATTTACGAACCACTCCTGAGAATAACGTTTAAGGTGCTAACCGAAGTAAAGGGAATGTTCCTATCACGCATTAGGATATGATAGAAATCATCCATTAGATCCATTTATGTAAAATAGTACTTTTAGCCATACCATCTACTATGACATATTTTCTTGGTATGGTTTTAATTCAGTGCAGTGGAAGCGCTCAACGCTTTAAATGCGTGTAATATTCGCCACCCTCCTGTGAATTTCCGCACGTCGAAATTCGGAGAACTATTATAAACGGTGGACTTCCTCACATGGCCGACTGCTAAGAGATACACAAAGAACATGTCGATCACTAGTAACTAATCATGGAACGGTGGACAACGATTCAGGACACAGTACTTCAAACTCGTTTTCAGGTCAATTTTGTTACGAGTACCTTTGTCCTTAGATAGCCTGCACGGGGCTGCTTCTGATCACACACCCTTAATTTCCATTAATACAATCGTAGCTGATTTGACATAGCGATTTCCACGAGTAGGATATATGTCGCTTAATTCGAGTCAATATATCTTGGACACTCTCGCCCATTATTGACACAACACATAATCGTATTACGCTTCCAAAGTTGAACTCAGAGATCACTAAGTTACCCCCGCTCATTCAAAAGAGGTTATATCGTGAAGTGCGTAGTGGCAAAGTCGAGCAGATCCGCGTACTCGTCGCGGAAGTATAGTACTTCAGTAAAATCCGATAAAATAAAGTATCAGCCGAAGATTAACGAATTCATAAAATCCAATAAGGTATTGTGTTTGCCGAGGTTTTAGGCAATAAATCCGATCAACTATTGTATTCGCCCAAGATTAACGAATCCATGTAATGGGGTGCATGCGTTACATTATTGTTTACACAAGCTAAATATCAGGTACGAATACGCGGGGAGGTCAAACTGAATATTTTCACAATGCTGGCTAAATAAAGCAATATTGCGTTACAGAAGTTATGCACTGCTCATTGGCTAACGTAAATTGATTTACCAACCGGAAAAGCTAAGCCACGACAGAAGAACGCAATGAGTGGCGCGCAGAAAGTTACCGTACATGTTTGTATCAAAATATGTAGTTAAATGAAGGCTGCATCGGATTTCTTTACAGGAGGTAAACTATGCTAAATAAATTTCTACTCTACCCTTGTCTCGTGTTTGATTCTTCCTCGGCACGACGCGTGTACGTGAAGTGTCGTAGCACCAAATTACTCTGTACTCAATGTAAGTAGCATGTACTTTGACAGTAAAAGCGACCAGGCATACGTGGCAGCATTTGCAGTCCGTTCAACGAGTAGAAGATGCTGGATAATGAAGCGGGAGACTTCCATCCAACGCAAGCGAGCTACTTTAATTGATTTAAATTGATTGAAATGCTGTCAAACGTTAAATTTTGGCGATAATGCAAGAAGGCGTAGATGCAATGATACCCGCTCTGCCACGAAACTTCACGTATGGTTGATAAATCTTATATCAACGAAACTAACAGCAGCGAATAAATATTATTCAAAATTGGTAAGATGTTCCTTTAATATTATCCATCTCGGATAGTATTGGAAGAATTATGTAACGCTAGACAATCTCCCTATTGACACAGGTTGGTGTCAATATCATGTTACGGGCTACCCCGTTACAACACTTGTCTAATCATTAAGCACCCGTAGATTAATTATAACTGATTGGGATAGGGTGACCACCGTTGGATCACACTGTGAAGGGGAGCACTTGTTGGTCAAATTTCAACTCATTTACCAATTCTTCGCATGGTGTCAAAGTCCCGACGATGTGCTGCCGAGGCAGCAAGTAAAGCGGCTGCACGCATGCGTGCACCCTAAGAAAGTTCTTCTCTAGCTTTAGCAGCAGGTGATACTTCGCCTGCTATTGCGATTCAGCAACAGGCGAAGCCTGTTGCGAATAGTCCGCGTGGTGAGTCACCACGTGCCACAGATAAATCCACTGTGTCTGCAGCGGGTGCTGCGAATCGTAATGTAGACGAGCCTGAAATAGAGCCCATCAATTCTGGCGAGTCGGATGATGCATCCGACTTGAAGGCGACACTTCACGCCTCCGAATAACCCAATGCGGACACTGCAAGAGCCAGGTTGACTGGCTCTTATCAACGTAGCGGTATCATGTCCGAGATCTTCGGATCGAGCGAATATTCCGATAAATACTCGCCTCACGCAAGTCTATCCCAGGATAAGGCGCATGGGGATGTCGCTAATGCACCTATATATCACCACGAACGAAGTAATTTTAGGGATCGGGGTATCTTTGGTGTCAGTGTTCATGCTGGCACCAATCAAGAGGCCAGAGAACGAAATGTCCTGCGCCACGCTCTCCAAGTGGAGTCTCCGTGGATGTCGTCATCCAGAGAATTAAATCAGTTGTCCGGCATGACCACATAACGGTACCAAATCCCGCTGTTCGATTGCAGGAAGATTTGCCCACCTGACTCCAGCACGGAAACCATCCGTGCTGAGAGAGAGTTCTTCACCGATGCCTTTTTTTTAAACATCGGTGGCACAATGGTAGCCGTGTTCAAGACGGCAAATCCTTGGTGCAAGGGTGGGATGACCACATCCACAACATCAAGTGTATTGGCTGTAAAGCTTGGCTCGCCAAACTTGATGCAGGTCGCATCAGGTTTAAAAAACGCAACCCAGTCGGTGCGCGATACAAGTTGCACCGGATTTCAAGAGAGGCAGGATTACCCTGTCTCTCGTGGGGTGATTCGTGTCCAGGTTGCCTAAAACAACCCGAACCGTGCCCCTTAGGGAGGCCTACCTCCCTAGTGATCCCTACTGGAGGGTGCGCATCACTTCTGAGATGGCCGAAGGGATTGACACTTTGCTACACCTGTACTCGCGTTCGGTAAAGTCGTTTTTTGATCTCCCATCATCGAACGCAGCGGGTGAGTTTCGTCATTCTGCTCGACAAGACCCATGAAATCAACAATCTGCTAGGCACGAGGCCCCTTTCTGTCCCACGCCGGTGGATAGCCACGCCAACGGACGGGGTATCTTGTCCATTTGCTATTCACATCGCGGTGGTTCAAGATACGCTCCACTAAAAAGCGATTATCACCGCTTGAGTCCACCAAAGGATGTGGTGGCGGCAGGAACACCTGATCCGGCTCGAGGGTCGGATCAGCTTCTTGTTCAAGAGCTGAACCGTGTACAAGAACAGTTTCAAGATGACCTGGCTCACGAACGGACTCGGCGCTATGAGCTCCTTGATCTTGTAAGAGATAGTTACAATTCCTTCGCGCACGATCGTTCGGACGATCGTTCCGCTTTTGCGTTTGCACAACTTGAGAATAAACGTTCGACTCCTTCTCTTCGTGACGAGCTGGCTGTAGCTCGTCAGGACATCGTGCAACTGCGTGAACAGGTCGCTTCGCTAGTCGATCAGACTGGCTCGTTAAAACGGGACCACTCGAAGGAGTCTAGGCCCTCATCTGCAGAGGTGTTCTTCGCATCTCGAAACGGGCTCGTACTGATAGTACGGGCGGAGATGTCGAACGTAAACGTACGATGTGTACGCATCCTACAGAGCAGTGCAATCGTGTATGCGTTGCGCATTCGGCGCAACACACGATATGGACCGATGTTCTTTTGCAGCATTTTACTGCTGTTTACGTTTGTCACTACTTTTTTCGGTATATTTACTATTGACAGTAAAACCAGGTCTCCTACATCAAATGAAAGAACATTTGCTCTTCCATGTGTGTCTGCGTTTCTCTTCTGTCTGTCTAACGCATCTGCAATAGA
Source organism: Peronospora matthiolae (assembly GCA_921007115.2). Taxonomy (NCBI): domain Eukaryota; phylum Oomycota; class Peronosporomycetes; order Peronosporales; family Peronosporaceae; genus Peronospora; species Peronospora matthiolae. Next base: position 553,180 of record CAKLBY020000193.1, read on the forward strand.
GTCTTGGACGAAATAGACAAACGCTTTGCGAGTCAGCAGGAATTTCTAAGCTGATTCGTCCTTGTCAACAGCAGTGCGCTTCGTTTGCACTGCTGAAAGAACGTTGTCTTCACCAGTGAGGGTATCATCGTCCTCACTTTGGCGGTCATTAGCAATGCTTAATATGCCAGCATCGTCGTCGTCGTCATCATCTACATCGATCCCATCGAAATCGGTATCCATCACGTCGACACCATTGTCGACGGGTGATGAGCAAGAATTAGATCGATTTTCATTCGAACGAGTCCACCCCCCCCCATAAACTAGAGTCACATTTAAGAAGGCGGGTATTCGAGGACGGCGTAGGCCATTCACGAAGATCGGTGTATGCGTTGTCGAAGCATTCACCGAGTTGTTGGTGGCGAATTCCGCCATCGGCAAGAACTTACTTCAGCTCGTAAACAAGTGGACATGCCTTCGAAGTATCTCTTCGAGAACGCGGTTGACGCGTTCCGTTTGACTATCTGTTTCGGGATGTTCAGAAGTTGACATCGTCAAACGTGTTCAAGTGAACGGAACACGGATTGCCAGAACTCCGCTGTGGAGCGGGGGTCCCTATCCGACACGAGTTCATGGGGTAACCCGTGAAGTCGGAAGGTAGTATCGATGTAGACACGCGCACAGCCCTATGATGTGATTGAAACCGGTACAGCAACAAGATGTATCATATCGCTAAACCGAAAAACAAACACAAGAATACCAGCATTCTTGTTAGTGTATAAAGGAAACCCGAAGACGAATTCCATCGATACGGACTGCCTGCACTCTAACTAAATTGGTAGAAGCTGCAAGGGTGCACGGGATGAAGGACTAGACTTCACCCGTTAGCAAACTTCGCAAGCGAGAATGCATTGCGCACAGACGCATACTGACGTGGACAGTAGATGCCACGACTCACCGTGAGGTAACTCTTTTCTCTACCGCGATGCCCTTTTGTCGGGGAATCGTGACACTCATACATGAAGCGCAATCGCAAATCATTATAAGCCGGAACGACGACACGAGGTGTGTCGCCGTTGACTGCTGTATAGTACAGCAGTCCATCACGAACCGAATATTGTTCGGTTGAAGAGCGGCATTGAGAAGACAAACTTTTTAAATCTTGATTGCATGGATTGGCTACATAATCCATCATGCGCAGAAGAGGCTCATCTTCTGCGTATGCTTTCTGCACGTCGCCGAGCAAATTCGACTACGGAACACTCACTGTGAGCGTCGCTATAGAAGGATCACCCCTACTGTTGTGTTTAGCAGTCGGCTCAAAATCGGGCCGACGCGAAAGAGCATCAGCGACGACATGAAGTCGTCCTGTTTTAGACTCGACAGCGAAGTTGTACTCCGCGAAGAAAGACAGCCACCTGGACATTCGTTGCAAGAGGTGTGGACTGTTTACGGCCGTGTGTAACGACGCATGGTCGGTACAAACGATGAAGGGCCTGCCTCCTAAGAGATGTACCCGAAGCTTAGCTAGTGCACATTTCATGGCAAAGAGTTCCTTGTCATCCACCGGAAATTACACTCAGCTGCTTGCAGAGGACGCGATGGAAAATCGACGACGCGCTCAATGCCGTTTGAGTCGTGCTGCATTAATGCGCAGCCCATTGCAAAATCGCTGGCATCACAGACCTCATGTAATGGTCTTTCCCGGTCTACAATCGTCAACACAGGCGATTGTATCAAGCTTTCTTTATGCCGTCGAAGGGATGCTGACACTCAACGCTCCATGACCACCTCTTGTTTTTCTTAAGCAGACGAGAGAGATGTACGGTCATCTCGGCATAGTTGCGCGAGTACCTGTTTGAGTACACCGCCAAGCCAAGGATCTTGTGAAATATCTTGACGTCGACTGGCACAGTCCAGTCGCCAATCGCCTTGATTTTTTTCTGGATCAGGGCGTACACCGATTTTACCCACGATGCAGCCAAGAAATGATGTTTCGTTCACTGTGGATATACACTTCTTGAGGTTCGCGAAGAACTTACACTCACGCATGAGTGTAAGGACCTTCCGGACGTGGGTTCTATGAACCTCTACGTCTGTCTTTCCATCCATAGCTCGGCCATGCACAAAGACATCGTCGAAGTAACTCGGTGCGAAATTGCGCACCGATCGCAACACATTCGAAACACACCGGTTGAACGTTGCAGGGGCGTTACTTAGCCCCGGTGGCATCACTAGCCACTCCCTGAGCATACCACTGGGGATGCTCACTGCTGTGTACGAGATGTCTTGTTCACGCATGAGGATCTGATAGAATCCATCATCATATCCATGGACGGAAAGATGGTACTTTTTGCCATACCATCTATGATGACGTCCTTCCTTGGTATCGGCGTTGGAGCCGATACCGTTGCAGCGTTCAATTTGTTGAGCGCGTGCACTATCCGCCACCATCCTGGGGCCTTTCGCATAGGAGGTCGGATAGCTGTGTGGGGATGTTGGTTCCCTCACATGACCAGCCGCTAAACGATCGGCAAAGAATCTGTCGATCGCTGTGAACTGTTCACGAGGCAGTGGCCACTGCTTTATGACACTGTACTTCGAACCGGGTTTCAGTTCGATCTCATGCCGAGTGCCTTTTACTTAGACAGCTCGCATGGCACGGATTCAGGGAAACATCCTTGAATTCAACCAAATACTTATTCATTGGATTTGTCTTCAAAGACCTCCAAGATTGAGACGTGTATCGCTCAATCCGGGTCTTCTCATCGAGGACACTCTCGTCCATAGATGAGCTTCTGAGAACTCGTTCGTTCTCAGCAAACACTAGTGCCGAACAAATATCGACGACGTACTCGTCCTCTGTGACTAGTACGCAGATCTGATTGATCTTTTCACTACGCAGATCTCGCAAGAATCTTTTAGATTCTAGCGTTGGCAACTTGATTACCTCCGAAACTGACTTCGGGGGCGTAACCAGATCAAGTGTATAAGCGCCTACACTTGATCCATCATTCACCAAGACATTCACTGTCTCGGTGATTTCCTGGGAAAACACATCCACAGATGGTTGGGGATCCACACCCTCAACATAACTCTCTCGGGATTTTCACTCTCAGGAACGCTGGAGATTTCTTCCAATAAATGTACTGACTGTGGGTGTACTACCAAAGTCACGTCCTCTTCTATCGACTCTCTTTCAGTCGATCGGGTTTGCTCTACGATCGACTATCTTTGGTCTATCTCGCTTCAACGTGTTGTTCATCCTGAACAACACTAATCTCTCTTCTCGGACGCACCCTTCTTGATGTGCATCCATGTTCCAGTCCACTCGATCTCTTCGAGTGGTGAACCTTTGGCGCAGCCTGTGTCTCTACACAGGTGCCGAAGCTGGTTACACAGTGTAGAGGCCTTCTACACTGTGGTCTTGTGCATTCATACTAACGACCGTACCACAAGTGAGGCCATCGCACTTACTCGTAGTACATACACACGCTTGTAGACGCTCCAAGACGTTCATCAGATGGCCACCTGATGAACAAACGGCAGGCATCTTTACGGATCGATGCTTCCAGCTGACCCATGGCTGGTATTTGCTAAGCCATGGTAGACCGAGGATGACATCAAATTTGTCATCCAAATTCAGTACGATGAAGTCATCATTGCACTGCTTTCCTTCTAGCGTGTAGTGGATTCTCACTACACGTTTGTTCACTGTTACGGATGCGCATGCAGCAAGGCACTCCGTCATCCTCGTTGGAGGGAACTCTCGCTCAACATAGTTGAGCCTCTTATCCTCTAGCGACTGGCGCTGAATAAAACTGTTTGACGCCCTATAGTCAACTAGGGCGCGAAGTAACATTCCACTTGTCACTTCGATCTTCAAAGTGGTGAGGGACACCTCATCACTAGGGGCAGTAACACACAGCGACAGTGTGTTGGGAGCAATCTTCGTCAAGAGTCCTGTAAATTCTTTTGACGTTGCTGGATCAGCAGGTTGATCCGCCCCTACTGACCCTGACCGTTTTTGGCGGTCCGACTTGTTGTCGCGGCTTAGCGACATGGTCGGATCCGCGCCTTGGACCTTTCTTGGGCCAACGGCGGTCATCACGTCCTGTCTTTGGACGTGATGCGGTGCTTTGTACGCTACGCTCATGGGCGTAGTACCCAATCTTCTGACAACGATGGCATCTAGCCGTTCGCTTGTGACTCAGAGAGCGAGGGTTCTCCTTCTCGATGTAACATAGTTCCACTGGTTCGGGACCTCGTGTTTCCTGTCGTCACGTCGGACGATAGATTGACGAGTTATCCTGAGACTGTCTCAGACTGAAGTCTTCTTGTTCCGCATACGCTATCGCCTCTTCCAGCGTATAGAAGTACTCTTGGAACATGTAGGTTTTCACCGGCCCATCTACAAGGCCGTAGATGAACACGTTGATGAGCGTGTGCTCATCAACAGGGTATTTTGTGACGCTACTCGCAAGTCAGCGTAGGTGTTGTGCGTAAGCATGCACGTCTTGCTTACCTTGCTTTAGCTGCAAGAGTGCAGAGCGTGCTCTGAAATCGGCTCTCGGCGGCTCAAACGTCTCTTTAAGCCGAGACTACTGGATCTCCAACGACGCAAACACATTTGGCTCGTGAAGCTTGAGCCCTAAGGCCCAGTCTTTGCTTGTACTGTCAAATTCGACAGTGCGAAGGTGACTTGCATCTCGTCATTTTCGATGTGACGGGCCCTGAAGGCATCGTCTATCTCGACGAAATATCTCAATAAGCAATCTTTGTCGGTTCCCTTGTGCTTTAAGATGTCTATCTATAATGTTTCCGGTCGAAACATGTGCGTCGGCCCGCTTATCGACTGATGAGAGCCTTGCTGCTGTAAAAAGGCTATTTTCTGTTGTATGACGGCAAGTTACCCTAGTAGGAGCTTGTTGATAGCAGCATGTTGCTATTCTCTGTTTAAAGATTACAACATGCCACTGATAGCAGATTCGCTCATGAGCACACTGATGCGGCCGACTAACTTCCATTCTGAGTCACTCAGATGGAAATAGCATTTACGTGTGACGTGAAAGCTGTCGACTTCAACGTGTAACATGTTCAGGTTGAACGGACACTAAGTAGTCGTTGGACGGACTATGAAGTGCTACCAGGTGTACCAGGGCACCCTTTGTTTTGGTGCCACGAAACTTCACGTACACTAGTACGTGCAGAGGAAGCTAATCTATTTAGACGACTCGTTTAAGTAAAGGTAAAAGAAGAACTGTATTAAGTATCGTTAAGCTATCAATGTAACTTTAATCTTTATCGAACCAAATTAACTACGTCATCGTAAGACGACAACCTGCTCACCACTCATTGCGCGCATCTACTAACGATTGGTGGTAACCTTGGTTGATATGTCTTATATCAACCTATCTTTGAGCTGCGCATAAACATTACCTTAACAGGGTATGATATTCCTTCAATATTATCCACCTCTCATAATATTGACAGAAAAGTGTCATAGTTGACAATATCTCTATTGACACCGTTTGGTGTCAATATCATGTAATGGCCTACCCCGTTACAGACAAGTTACCAATCTTCGTCAATGACATACTTGATCTCAAAACCCGAGCCAATGACGTGCAACTAATCTTTGCCAACAACCTGATTGATCACGAAAATTGTGAGCCATTAACATGCAACTAATCTTCCCCTATCACCTTTAAATTAAAAAAAAATCATGAGCCAACAACATGCAGTCAAAGAGTTATCTCGGGTGTCACAGAACTACATAACGTAGATGGGGCCTGGAAAATAACTATCTCGAGTTTTCCCCGAATTTAATGGTGCTGTGGCGCCCTTTGACGAGTACAGTAGAGTATCCTTTATTTAATATGGTTGGGACCACCAAATTTTATTTTAAAAAAGCAATACTGAATAGCAGAGTTAGGGGGGAAGTGAAGGGTGCTACACGTGTTAGCAAGGAGGGCGATAGCGTGGGCGCACCGCCCGTCCCACGTCGGAATGCGGCATCAATGCTTGCAGAGCTCAATACTGTCTGGATGCAGCATGAGACTTGAGAGGAGTTCTCAGGGATGATTCAAAAATGCAGGATTATGTGGAGAACCTTCAGCATTAATATTCTAAGCAAAAAACTCTGGATAGTTTTGTGTAGTGGTCCCCGGCAATTATTTAATGTGTGTAGGCGGTGGAAAACTTCTTTGGCTTTAATAATAAATACTCAGGGATCCCTATAATACTTGGCCTGGCCCCAACATGGGACGCGACGTACTTCCAAGTAAGGAAGATTATTAACTCTAAGCTTAACAAATTATGAAGACTCTACTGTATGACTAAATAGCGTCTTCAATTGGACAGAAAGTTAAGTTATACTGACTGCTGTAGACGCTTTAACCTGTCCCCATTATTCGGTCCTAACAGCCGCGATTTTCTCTTGTTTGCCCCACGCTCGCCTTGCTTCTCCTGATCTCACTCCCGCCTGACGAGAGCAACGTCATTTGTCGCAGCTGCCGCCTCTTTGATTACAAAACAATCGAATGTTCGACGGCAGCTTCAAAGCTCCGCGTCAAGTGAATCTCAGTGGTCGTAAGAAGCCTCTGACGACGTCGATATCAAGTTTTAAAGGTCGAAATGACGGGTCAAAGGACGAACTCCTGCGCACGAATCGATCGGCGAGGGAAGAACGACAGGCAATAAAGATACGCACAGCTGCGATTGCCAAGATCCAGGCCCAATTCCGTCGTGTCCAGGCTTCTCAAATCGCTCGCGCTGCTGTAATGCACAATCTAGAGTATCAACTTTAACGGGCAATGCTGACAATTGATATTCAGCATCAAGCGTTGTGTTGTCTATCCAACAGCTCCAGCTGATTCTGAGACGGTTTTTGTTCGCGCGCTCAAGTAAAAAAAGGATGACTATGGCTACGGAACCAAAATTAACACAGCCTTGGCAATTAGAAACGGACCAAACGGGACGGAAACTCCAGGATTACGTGGTGTTTCTATTGCTTGTCAGCTGTCTCAAGGGATCGTCCGACATGGCTACAAATTGGTTGGCGGTAAAAAAAGATACTACATGGGTCTACCAAGTGTCGCAAATGAGCGAAATCGCCTTGTATACACTCGTGCACGACGAACTCGTGACGTCAAATACAAATGCTCATGTGGCAGTGAACCCCTATCTGAAGCTGCTAGACACGCTAACGAATGCGTCAACGTACAAGACACTTGAAGATCAAAAAGTTTTGTCAGACGTGTGTTTTCACCTCGGAATCTCAAGGCGGTACAGGGTTTTTCGATGCAGTGACTGCGTATATCACGGTCCAGGCAGAAGAAAAACAATCACGTGTGGAGGTCGACAAGTCGGTGCAAGTCATTGCACGTATTGCTGCACGAACGCTGCAAGTGGCGGCCAGAGAAGAGGAAGCACAAGGACGAGATGCTGGTCTGCTATCGCAATTTGTAAAGAAGTTGTTGTTGACACCGTCAGCAGTGACGTGTCCACTTACGAGTTACGTTACAATGACAGCATTGTCAATCAAGACCATTCTCGCGATGCAACATTTTGAATGGCGGGACTTTTTTGGGCACGTGTAGTACGTCATTTTTGCATTGCCTCGACGGTGGCAGCACTTTCGTGGTCAAAGCGAGCCATTTGTGTTGGAAACGTGTCAGAGATCGCGTTTCATTGCTCGTTTGATGGAGCTTTTGTGGAAGTTATTTCGCTCGTACTGTCTCAGTTGATGACTTTATCACTCGTGCAATGGGCGTTTGACGTAAACGTTTCAAGCAAGATTTGTTTATGAACAACGAAGATTATGACATGGATGATGATGGAAACGTACCAAGTGTTTTGTTGTCCATTCAAGACTTTGCACTGGACGAAGAAGTGCAGCGCAGCGTGAGAGACTTCCGTGACGCTATGCCTAGTGTCCGTGCGCAGTGGCAAAAGCTTTGCCATTCAAATTTTGCTCCGCTGTGTCTCGATGTGCTGCAGCGTATGAACAACGGGACGCTGGACCTTGTGTTGTCAGGCAAGAGTCTTGTTTACCGGTTTTGCGACGTTTTTGCTACTTTGATTTTGTCAACAGGGCGGCCTCACGTCCTTACTGTAGCGGCAAATTTACGAATCCTCCTCCGGCTTTGCTTGCGTTGCTGAGTGCGATGACGGTCGAGCAGAGTCCTGGGAGGTCCGCCATTCCCTCAAGCAATACAAATCTAGTCGATAGCATGTGGCAGATAATGAGTTCAGCGATCAAGAGCAGCACTTCCCAGCACCTGGCGCCGCTTTTCGGAGAATGCCCGCTTGATATAACGACGGTGCCGTTGCAGGTGCTCCTTATTTTCAACGTCATCTATTCTCACATGCTTTTGGGACTTGACGATGAGGCATTTTACGATGGGCAATGGCCACTTCGTTTTTGTGAAGTCAAAGCCTTGGTGACATTTTTGAAACAATTTGTTACGATGCGTGTTGGATAGTTAATGGCAACAATGCACTACCGACTGGCACCATGGACGAAAGAGACCTCGTGAGATTCGCTGTGGTTGTGACATCCGTTAAGCTGTTCAGCCAGCTCTATGATCGGGATTGTCGGCATCGTTTCATGCCTGATGGCGCGTGGTTGTGGCCTTTGATGCCTACGATCAGGAAAGTTGTGGACCTTGAACTGATGAATGAGGATGGTCCTCACGGTGCGGACGCGACCTACATGCTGATGAATGGGAAAACGCCTTCTCCGTACGCACGTGCAGCGCTGATCCTTGTCACGATTCCGCAAGTTTTGTCGTTCAATGAACGTATCCAGCTTTTTCAAAAGTTGCTGGACGATGCGAAGGCGCAAACAGGCAACACGCGCGACGAATTTTCACGGGCTTTGCAGGTTCGCATCCAACGCCATGTCTCCTGCAGCCCTCAAGTCGCGCATCAAGGTCACATTTATCAACGAGCAAGGGTTCGAGGAGGCAGGTATTGATGGTGGTGGTGTGTCCAAGAAATTCATGGACAATTTGACGAAGAGTGCTTTCTCACCAGAGTTCGACTTTTTTCCAGAAACGGATGATCATCTCCTTTATCCTAACTCAAGAGCTAAGTTCATTGTGGACAACGCACAAAGAAGCGTTAGAATGCTACCGATTTCTGGGGCGACTCTTGGCGAAAGCTGTATTTGAAAACATTCTCGTAGAGCCACAGTTTGCCGCATTTTTCCTCAACAAACTCTTAGGCAAGTTCAACTACATTGATGACTTGAACTCGTTGGACCCGGAGCTATACACGTCGCTTATGCGCCTGAAGCACTACGATGGTAACGTGGAGGACCTAGCGCTGACTTTCAGTGTGAGCGAGGTGCAGTTAGATAAAGTAGTGACACGAAATCTCTTGCCGGACGGCTCGAAGGTCCCTGTTACGAAAGAAAATCGGATTCGATACATCCACTTGATGGCGAACGATAAGCTGAATGTGTTGACATCCATTGAATGTGCTGCGTTCCTAATGGGTTTTCGTGACTTGATCCCGGGGACATGGATTCAAATGTTTGCACCTGCCGAGCTGCAGATGCTAATCGGCGGCACTGCCACCAATATCGACATCGATGACTGGGAGCGCCACACGCAATACGGAGGTGGCCATCACCCGTCCCAAAAAGTTATCCAAGGTTTTCGAGAAATCGTGAAGGAGGATTTCACGCATGAAGACCGTGCAGCGCTGCTCAAGTTTATCACGAGTTGTTCCCGTCAACCTCTGCTTGGCTTTTTAAAATTGGTGCCTCATGCTCTACACCGACTTCTTCTCGACGCTCGTGCTACCCACGCGTCCGTCGTCGCATCTCAGCGTAGCTGAGCAGCACCAGCATTTGGCCTCACTCGTTTGTTATTCGTCGAAAACCCCCTCCTATTCAACCAATCCACAGCCCCGAACCACCTAACCCCTAACCACAATAATCTCTACCCCACCTCTTCGTATCGCCTTTTGCTGCAGCGCTGACCTCGACGTCTCCGTTCCAGCTGTCGCCCTCGTGCACCAAGTCGAACTCCAGCAACAGTAGCAGTAGCAACAGACGCAGCTCGCGATCACGTTTCTGGCTTTACGGTGCGCCATCACGAGCGCATCGACTCGCTTCAGGAGCTCCAAGAGAGTTTCGTCTACTACTTTTCCTCAGGAGCTGCTGCTTAGGAGAGTATAAGCTCGTCCGCTGCGTTCCACGAGCTAATGCTCTGCCATACGTCTAGCGGAATGTGGGCGGCAATGCCGCGACCATGGCTGCTCGAGCGTCGGCTGAAGGGTGCACTGTGCTCTCGGGCGCGGCTATAGGCGTCCATTTGAAGCAGTACTTTGACGACCCGATGATTTAGCTTGTAGGGGCCATTGAAGGAGAGGAGAAAGAGGACGTGCACTTGGTGCTCGAGTACGGACGTGGTGACGCCTTTCGAGGCCATGTGTCGCCACGGGTGAATCGCTTTTATTTAAACTATGACGTGCACAATGCGCGGCTGTCGGTGCTTGAAGAGTTCATGCGAGCGCTCGAGACGTTCGAGCCGGACTTGGTCGTCTTTGGCGGCTTGCAGCTCATAGAAGTTGAGCAAGATGTACGTGCACGGGTCCTGCGTCTCGAAGCACTGGCCGGGGTGTTGCAGAATTTGTATGCAGTTGATACACCCACGCATTATGAGTTTGTCGCGATGTCGGACTTTGGGCTGTTTTCTGACACGGTGCGCTTGGTGCTGCCATGGGTGGATTCAATCGGTCTGAACGAGCAGGAGCTGTTTATTCTGCACCACTTTTTAGTGACGGGGAAAGAAAGCACTGCGACAACGTCTCGACCGACGATTGCTGAGATTAGTGCACAGTTGCATGACATTATCCAGTTTGCAAAGGATGCGAGAGAGACGGTTGAGACAAGCAGACGGGGGAAGGAGGACGATGGAAAGCACGAGGTGACGGTGGCGTTAGCGCATTCGTCGCGGATTCGTTTCCATACGCTGCAGTTTCATGTTGTATGCCAGAGGAAGAAGGGTATCTGGGAAGACCCGACTTCAGCATTGGTGCAGAGCGCACTGATTCGTTCCAAGGTGGCGTGTGGCAAGCCGCCGGTCCCAAGGTGTGGCAGTGCTTCTGATGACGAGAACGAGGCCCAGTCGATGCGAACTAGCGCTGAAATGGAAGTGGACCCGGAACGGGTTGAGACGCTGCTGGCTCGTGAGCAGCTATTGAGCGAACGTCAGGATCACAAAGTCGACCTGGATCCATTGTCGCCAGTCATTACAGGGCAAGAAGCTGACTTTCAGTGCCACCTGGTGCCAATGCTAGCTTGTAAAAAGCCTGACTATACTACTGGACTGGGCGACAATATCTCTGGTACGGGCATCGCCTACCACCGCCTTCAAAAGACAAAGACCAAGACTGGTGTCTTTGCTGAATAGACGAAGCAACCTTCGCAGCAAGACTTGCGCGTGAGTTGTCTGATTGTATAGCATCCTAACTGCTCGTTGGCTCTATCTACTATCAAGTTCTTTACTCCTTGACCGTGATCTCTAGTTGCTTGCTTGCAGTGCATGAGCTGGAGCCAAACCTATCCGTCATGCATCGAAACCACGGCCAGATCTTCGTCTCACGCATCACGTCGTTGTACGTGTCCAGGCCGTGCATCGCACGAAGGACACCAAAGACCGAGAGGTCTGCTTTGTTCGGTTCATGCCCTCCAAGAAACGGGCGCTTGTCACCCACCGCATCAACCCAGCTATTCAGAGCCGCATACAGCGCCAGTCGCTTATCGTCAATACCGTATTTCTTCTTCAACCGCTTGGCAATGAGGTACATCACCATTGCCCCGACGTACTTGGACAAGTGAAGTTCCATGGACGTGAAGTTTCCAGCTGTCAAGCAAAAGTCGAAAGCCTGCAGCGCCTCCGGCAGCGTGCGATAGATATTGGGAGGGGCCAAGACAATGAGCTTCGGTCGACCCATTGGCACCACTGGGCTTCCTCCTCCTGCGGCTCTTTATGCTCAAGCTGTGAGCTTTTAGCTGGCACGACTAGGTCCCACAGTCGCGCGATAATTGCCGCAGATTCTACGACCATGTCATTGCCGATAGTGACAACTGGCACCTTGGCATACTTGGTCACAGCTTTGGTCTCCTTCTTGGTCAGTGGATTGACTTCCACCACGTCGTACGGGAGCTTGAGGTAGTCCAGTACAGCCTTCACCTTGCAGCAATAGGGACACGGTTCGTACTGATAGAGCACCACCTTTGGCACTGCTCTATTCGTATTGACCGTATCCGTAACTGAAGCAGCAGTCGAGCAAAAAGCATACGAAGCACTCGTGCTTACTGCAGTAGCGGCCACAAATCTCCATTTTTGAAGCAATAGCGATGCGGAGCCCGAGGTATGAGACTGATAGCTAATCGTTGTGGGAACAAAGCGCTTGGGTGCCGATGGACGTGCGAGGGCCAACGACGTAGAGCGCAATCCGCAGGCGAGACGTGCGACACTACGATGTAGCATACTTGAGAATGGGTGGTGGAGATTGAGCACTCTTATTAAAAGCCGATGCGGCAGTTACAGCAATCGACCACTGTAACTGAACGTGATAGAGTTAGCCTGTAAAATATCGCACTGTAACTCAATAAGTTGGACTGAGTAGCCGCCGAAAGCGAACGCATCTGGCTGGACAGACACGCTCAATAAAACATCCCATGGCCGTCGGGGGTAATCGAAAAGTGCTCCTCGGGACAAACCTTCGTATCGCCACGATGCTGACTTGCTTGTAATAGGATGAGGCTACGAACAATTGTGCCAAGTAGTCGAGACTGTCGCACTAGTAGCTCGACCGAAACTTGACGTGATAAAATCCCTTGGACGAATGAGGTAGGGATCGCCAGCAGGGGCAGCATCATCCAAAGGATTGTGTACGCAGTAGCGACTACCATCGAATATCCTACAACTGACGACAACACAAAGGTGTCAAGGACGACCTCCCTACCTGAAGAGCCGAGGTCGCCACTGTGTTTTCTCGACAGCTGTGACAACACGAAACTATACCAGCCTCAAATTGATCCGATCGCGGGACAGCCGCCGGTAAACACATGCACTGAAGATAGTCTACTAATCAATTAATCAAATAATTACCACCGTCTAGTTACCACCACGACCATTGACCACCGGTCAGCATTCACCACGCACATTGCGGGAAACAAGCAGGAACGATCGATCTAGTCGGTAGAAAGTGCTGAAAGACGCTGCACGTTTCGACCACTTTAGTCTCTTTCAACGTCGATTCGAACCAGCTTGCTGGACTGATGTGATCTCTCGATATCGCGACCGCTACGAAGGACGCGTTGTCCAGCTAATCTCTCTTCCAGTTTATTTTCGAGATAAGTTTATTGAGATTCCTTTAATTAATAGGGGTGACACGGCACCCAAACGAGCTCGTCAGTGTACCTGAGTAATCTAAAATCAGTTGGCTAGAAACTATATGTCTGATTCCTTTTATAACCAACGAAAAAATCCTGGCAAGCAACAGAGACCTCAAATTAACTTCATAGTAAGCTTTTAAAAATTGGTGACTGAAGGGTACTCGCACTGACTTTATAGCATAGCTTAGCAATCTAAAATCGTTGGCTTGAAATCCCTCTCTCTAAACTCACAGTAAAGCTTAGATACCAAAACTATGTGGCTACAGGGCACTCGCACCGACTCCATCAAATAACTGAGCAATTCAAAACCAGTGGCTTCAAAACTCTTAATCTGATTCTTGGTACTGCCAATCAAACGAAAATGCTGGCCACAGAGATGCGAAAACAATTTTTAGTAAAGCTCTATTAAAAAAGTGACTCTACGGCACTTGCACCGACTCCATGTGATAGTTTTGTAATTTAAAAATCGGTGGCTGTAAAGCCCCTGATCTGATTTATTATAGCCAATAAAATGATAATGGCTTGGCCACAGAAACCTTCACTATAATCTCATAGTAAACCAATGATAAAAATAAGTGGCGACAGGGTCCCCAAACTGATTTCATTGTATAGCCAAGTCAACAAGAATCAGTGGCTATGACGCCTCTGTGCTGATTTCTTTAAAAGATGAACAAACATACTCGAGGATATTTCGGTCCTTACAATTGGAGATATTGGAGCACGAAAGACGGCTAATTTAGCTCATTTATCGTTTCGCTTTCATCTGATCACTCGTTCCAACTGCCCAGGCATGCCATCTTTCCACGTGTTGGTCCTCCTTGTGAGTGCAGTGCTTCTGCTCAACCGTGCTTGTTGTTCAACCCCAACCGAACCAATGGTCGCAACGTCTGATGATCAAGCTCAGAAATATACGACCGTCTACAGTTCACAGAGTGTGTACGCGTCAGATCAAGTTCTGGAGGCAAGGGCTGAAGTCTCCAGCACTTTCTTCCGTAAATTGGCCGACTTGTTTAATGCGATCTTGGCCAAACTTGCTCAGCTCATCAGACTATCTCGCCGTCCTTTCAGGACGGAAAATAACGAAGCTCTTGTCGTCAATGCTGCTCCAACCGAACCACTTATTGAGCCGCTCCCGCTAATGCGCCGTGTGTCCAACTGGAAAGCCATTAAGGCTTATCTTAACATTGAGACTGTGTCCGGTGGTCTTTTATCTCGAAATGGACATCCACTTGTTGAAACCAATGGTGCCGCAGAGATGTTAGCGTCCTCAACCCTCTCCCCTAGTGCATACGAAGATGCTTTAAAGCAGTACGAGGAGAAGGCAGGGAATGAAGCTGACTTTGCCATGTTCTTGTCACTTCGTTCGCACACCAATAATGCTGGTCTCGTTTCCATCGTCTTTAGCGCATTACGTACTGATGACTATAAAGAAGAGGCTAAAAGGTTGATGATCTACATGTTTCAAGAGTGGTACATGACGGGTTGGAGTCCTGAATTGGTCAAAAAAAAATTCATGGGACATGTTGACGCGGAAGATGAAATGTTTGTCGATGCGTTCATCCTCCTGTACACCAGGTATTGCAACTTGAGCAATAAGTTTTTTCTGGACGCCTAAAGTACATTTTGCACTGTCATTTCCCTGACATTTACTTTTTATAATAGTCTTGTGTTTCCGTCTATTGAATATATACTATGTTTTGCTCCTCGCTTTTCGTCCTTTGTCGTTGTTTGACGTAAAACTCTGGAAAGGGTATGTTTTGGGCCCGTAGTTTAGAGCTGCTATAATTAGGGCTAAATGGATCAACTTCGGAACACCATGATTAGGCAAGTGCATCTAACCACTTTGTGGTCTAGTCTGGCAGATATAAACCGTTTCAAATGTATTCGTTATGTAGAGATCGATAGGAAGGTTACTACAATCGATATAATTCTCAGAAAATCATCTTTACATATATAAATTACATGGATTCACTCGCATAAAGGGATATCAACTAAAGGTCCATGACATCATAACAGACATTATCCTTTTGTATCAAGTTCATCGTTGTTATCACTTGCTACAATTTTTTACAGATTAAAAAGTTGTTTTCAATAACTAT
Organism: Peronospora matthiolae; assembly: GCA_921007115.2. Lineage (NCBI taxonomy): Eukaryota > Oomycota > Peronosporomycetes > Peronosporales > Peronosporaceae > Peronospora > Peronospora matthiolae. The sequence goes on from CAKLBY020000193.1 coordinate 568,678, forward strand.
GTCTCACCAGCTATATAAAAAATTTATTGTTATTATTAAAGATCCACAATGCAGGTTCTCTCTGTGCTGGGTGGATGAGCCGGCTGGACACAACTAAATGTGTTAATAAATGGCGTCTCAATGGATCTATCAAGTCACTACGTCGAAGAAATGTGATATGCATGCACAATACAATGGGGAAGCCTATTACATGATATTGGCACCAAACTGTGTCAATAGGGAGATTGTGTAGCGTGACAAATATCGAATGATATTATTCGAGATGGATAATGTTAAAGGAATATCATGCCCTGTTTGGATAATATTCATGTGCTGCTCACAGATTGGTTGATACAAGACATATCAATCAAGTTACCACCTTTCGCTGCCAGACGCGCGTAAAGAGTGGTGAGCAGGTTGTTGTCATACGACGACGTAGCATAATATAGTTAGATAAAGACTGAAGTTGTATTGATAGCTTACCTAAATTAAAACAATTCTCTTTTTACCTTTACTCAAACTAGTGGTTTGCGCAAGTTTACATTCCTCTGCACGTACTAGTGTACGTGAAGTTTCGTGGCGCTCCGAACAAAGGGGGCCCCGTTACACCTGACTGCACTTAGTAGTACGTCCAACGTCTGCTTAGTGTCCGTTTAACATGAACACGTTGGACGTAGAAGACGACAGCTTTCACGTCACACGTGGAGGCCACTCCCATCTGAGTGACTCAGATTGGGAAGTAGTCGGCCGCATGAGTTTGCTCATGGGCGAACCCTCCATCAGTGGCATGTTGGAGTCTCTAAGCAGAAACCAGCAACATGCTGCTATCAACAAGTTCCAACAAGAGGAACTTGCTGTCGAACGACTAAAGATAGCTGTTGTAAAACAGCAAAGCTCTCATCAGTCGATGGGCGGGCCTATGCACACGCGTCGACCCGAAACTTTAAAGATAGACATCTCAAGGTACAAGAGAACCGATGAAAATTCACTTTCGAGATTGTTCGTCGAGATAGACGATGTAACAAGGTACCATTTGTTTCAAGTGCCACAAAACTTTGCGTACAATAGTACGTGCAGAGGAAGCCAATCTTCTCGAACAGCTAGTTTTAGTTAAGGGTTCAAAGAGAATCGTATTTAACATAGTCAATCTATTAGCATAACTTAGGTCTTAATTCACTGTAATAATTAATATTGTCGTATGACGACAACCAACTCACCACTCATTACGCGCGTCTGGCAGCGATTAGTGGTAACCTTGGTCAATATGTCTTGTATCAATCAATTTGTGAGCAGCACAAGAATATTATCCTAACAGGGTATGATATTCCTTCAATGCTATCCATCTTGGATAATATTGGAAGAATTTTGTAACGGTGGACAATCTCCCTATTGACACAGTTTGGTGTCAATATCATGTTACGGGCTACCCCGTTACATCACCCGTCTAATCATCAAGCACCCGTAGATTGAATTTAACTGATTGGGATAGGGTGACCACCATTGGATCACTCTGTGAAGGGGAGCACTTGTTGGTCAAATTTCAACTCATTTGCCGATTCTTCGCATGTTGTCAAAGTCCATGCGATGTGCTGCCGAGGCAGCAAGAAAAGCGGCTGCACGCATGCGTGCAGCCTAAGAAAGTTCTTCTCTTGCTTTAGCAGCAGGTGATACTTCGCCTGCTATTGCGATTCAGCAACAGGCGAAGCCTGTTGCGAATAGTCCACGTGGTGAGTCACCACGTGCGACAGATACATCCACTGTGTCTGCAGCGGGTGCTGCGAATCGGTAATGTAGACGAGCCTGAAATAGAGCTCATCTATTCTGGCGAGTCGGATGATGCATCCGACTTGAAGGCGACACCTCACGCCTCCGGATCACCCAAGGCGGATACTGCAAGAGCCAAAATGACTGGCTCTGGTCAACGTAGCGGTATCATGTCCGAGATCTTCGGATCGAGCGAATATTCCGACAAATCCTCGCCCCACGCAAGTCCATCCGAAGATAGGACACATAGGGATGGTGGCGATGCCTCTGAGCATCACCACGAGCAAAGCAACTCGAGGGATCAACCTTCCACCGGTGTCAGTGCTCACGCTGACACCAATCAAGAGGTCAAGGACTAAAATATCCTGCGCTACGCCCCCTTTAAAGTGGAGTCTCCTTTAATGCCGTCATCTAAAGAGTTACATAGAGAGGCCGGCATGACCGCCGAACGGGATCGAAACCCGTTATTCGACTGTAGGAGGATCTGTCCTCCTAATTTCAGCACGGAAATTATCCGTGCTAAGGAAGAATTCTTCACCGAAGCGTTTTAATCATCGGTGGTAAAATGGCAACCGTGGTCGAGACGGTACAGCCTTGGAGAAAGGATGGAATAAACTCATTAACAACCGTAAGTGCACTGGCCGTGAGGCCCGTCTCGGTAAACTTGATTCAGCTCGCATCAGGTTTGAGAAGCATAACCGAGTCGGGGTACAGTACAAGTTGCACCGACTGTCAAAAGAGGCAGGATTACCCTATATTTCGTGGGGCGACCCATGTCCAGGTTGCCAGGCCAACTCGAATCGTGCCTCTACGGAGGCCTATCACCATAATGTTCCCTACTGTAGGGCGCACATCACTTTCAAGATGGCCGAAGGGATAGACACTTTGCTATCCCTGTACTCGCGTTCGGGGAGGTCGTTTTCCGACGGCCCTTCTTCGACCGCAGCGGGATGGTCTCGTCATACTACTTGAAGAGACCCAGGACATCAAAAATTAGCTAGGCGCGGGGCTCCCAGATAGACCAGGCCGGTGGATAGCCACGCCAACGGACGAGGTATCTCGTCTGGACGCCCTTCACGTTACAGTGGTTCAAAGTACACTCCACCAGAAAACGTTGACCACCGCCAGATCCACCAATGGATGTAATGGGGGCGGGAACACCTGATACGGCTCGAGGGTCGGATCAGCTTGATGTTCAAGAACTGAACCGTGTAACAGAACAGTTACACGATGACTTTGAATCATGAACGGACTCGGCGTTATGAGCTCCATATTTTTGTAATAAAATATTACAATTCCTTAGCGCACGATCGTTCCAATGATCAGCCACGTTTGCGTTTGCGCAACTTGAGAATGAACGTTCGACTTCTTCTCTTCGTGACGAGCTGCGATCACCTCGTCAGGACATCGTGCAACTGCGTGAGCAGGTGGCTTCGCTAGTCGATCAGACTGGCTCATTAAAACGGGACCACTCGAAGGTAGTCTAGGCTCTCGACCGCGTAGGTGTTCTTCGCATCTCGAAACGGGCTCATACTGATAGTACGGGCGGAGACTTCCAACGTAAAAAGTAGGATGCGTACGTATTTAAATGGGCAGTTCAATCGTGTAAGCGTTGCGCATTCGGCGCAACACACGAAATGGACCGATGTACTTGGGCAGTAATTTACTGCTGCCCACGTTTGTCACTGCGTCTTTTGGTATATTTACTATTGACAGTAAAATTAGGTCCTCTACATCAAATGAAAGAACATTTGCTCTTCCATGTGTGTCTGCGTTTCTTTTCTGTCTGTCTAACGCATCTGCAATAGAGTCTTGGACGAAGCGGACAACCGCTTCGCGTGTCAGCAGGAATTTCTAAGCTGATTCGTCCTTGTCAACAGCAGTGCGCTTCGTTTGCACTGCTGAAAGAACGTTTTCTTCACCAGTAAGGGTATCATCGTCCTCACTTTGGCGGTCATTAGCGATGCTGAATATGCCAGCATCGTCGTCGTCGTCATCATCTACATCGATCCCATCGACATCGGTATCCATCACGTCGACACCATTGTCGACGGGTGATGAGCAAGAATTAGATCGGCTTTTATTCGAACGAGTCCACCCCCCCCCCATAAACTAGAGTCACATTTGAGAAGGCGGGTATTCGAGGACGGCGTAGGCCATTCACGAAGATCGGTGTATGCGTTGTCGAAGCATTCACCGAGTTGTTGGTGGCGAATTCCGCCATCGGCAAGAACTCACTCCAGCTCGTAAACGAGTGGACATACCTTCGAAGTATATCTTCGAGAACGCGGTTGACGCGTTCCGTTTGACCATCTGTTTCGGGATGGTCAGAAGTTGACATCGTCAAACGTGTTCAAGTGAACGGAACACGGATTGCCAGAACTCCGCTGTGGAGCGGGGGTCCCTATCCGACACGAGTTCATGGGGTAACCCGTGAAGTCGGAAGGTAGTATCGATGTAGACACGCGCACAGCCCTATGATGTGGTTAAAACCGGTACAGCAACAAGATGTATCATATTGCTAAACCGAAAAACAAACACAAGAATACCAGCATTCTTGTTAGTGTATAAAGGAAACCCGAAGACGAATTCCATCGATACGGACTGCCTGCACTCTAACTAAATTGGTAGAAGCTGCAAGGGTGCACGGGAAGAAGGACTAGGCTTCACCCGTTAGCAAACTTCGCAAGCGCGAATGCATTGCGCACAGACGCATACTGACGTGGACAGTAGATGCCACGACTCACCATGACGTGACTCTTTCCTCTACCGCGATGCCCTTTTGTCGGGGCATCGTGACACTCATGCATGATGCGCAATCGCAAATCATTGTAAGCCGGAACGACGACACGAGGTGTGTCGCCGTTGACTGCTGTATAGTACAGCAGTCCATCACGAACCGAATACCGTTCGGTTGAAGAGCAGTATTGAGACGTAAAGCTTTTTAAAGCTTGATTACACAGATTGGATACGTAATCCATCATGCGCAGAAGAGGCTCATCTTCTGCGTATGCTTTCCGCACGTCGCCGAGCAAATTCGACGACGGAACACTCACTGTGAGTGTCGCTATAGAAGGATCACCCCTACTGTTGTGTTTAGCAGTCGGCTCAAAATCGGGCCGACGCGAAAGAGCATCAGCGACGACATGAAGTCGTCCTGATTTATACTCGACAACGAATTTGTACATCGCGAAGAAAGACAGCCACCTCGACATTCGTTGCAAGAGGTGTGGACTGTTTACGGCCGTGCTTAACGACGCATGGTCGGTACAAACGATAAATGGCCTGTCTTCTAAGAGATGTACCCGAAGCTTAGCTAGTGCATATTTCATGTCAAAAGGTTCCTTGTCATCCACCGGAAAATTACACTCAGCTGCTTGCAGAGGACGCGATGGAAAATCGACGACGCGCTCAATGCCGTTTGGGTCGTACTGCATTAATGCACAGCCGATTGCAAAATCGCTGGCATCACTGACCTCATATAATGGTCTTTCCCGGTCTACAATCGTCAACACAAGCGATTGTATCAAGCTTTCTTGATGCCGTCGAAGGGGTGCTGACAATCAGCGCTCCATGACCACCTCTTGTTTTTCTTAAGCAGACGAGAGAGATGTACGGTCATCTCGGCATAGTTGCGCGAGTACCTGTTTGAGTACGCCGCCAAGCCAAGGATCTTGTGAAGTCTCTTGACGTCGACTGGCACAGTCCAGTCGCCAATCGCCTTGATTTTTTTCTGGATCAGGGCGTACACCGATTTTACCCACGATGCAGCCAAGAAGTGATGTTTCGTTCACTGCGAATATACAATTCTTGAGGTTCGCGAAGAACTTACACTCACGCATGAGTGAAAGAACCTTCCGGACGTGGATTCTATGAACCTCTACGTCCGTCTTTCCATCCATAGCCCGGCTATGCACAAAGACATCGTCGAAGTGACTCGGTGCGAAATTGCGCACCGATCGCAACACATTCGAAACACACCTGTTGAACGTTGCAGGGGCGTTACTTAGCCCCGGTGGCATCACTAGCCACTCCCTGAGCATACCACTGGGGATTCTCACTGCTGTGTACGAGATGTCTTGTTCACGCATGAGGATCTGATAGAATCCATCATCATATCCATGGACGAAAAGATGGTACTTTTTGCCATACCATCTATGATGACGTCCTTCCTTGGGATCGGCGTTGGCGCCGATACCGTTGCAGCGTTCGATTTGTTGAACGCGTGAACTATCCGCCATAATCCTGGGGCGTTTCGCACAGAAGGTCGGATAGCTGTGTGGGGATGTTGATTCCCTCACATGGCCTGTAGCTAAACGATCGGCAAAGAATCTGTCGATCGCTGTGAACTGTTCACGAGGCAGTGGCCACTGCTTTATGACACTGTACTTCGAACCGGGTTTCAGTTCGATCTCATGCCGAGTGCCTTTTACTTAGGCAGCTCGCATGGCACGGATTCAGGGAAACATCCTTGAATTCAACCAATTACTTATTCATTGGATTTGTCTTCAAAGACCTCCAAGATTGAGACGTGTATCGCTCAATCCGGGTCTTCTCATCGAGGACACTCTCATCCATAGATGAGCTTCTGAGAACTCGTTCTTTCTCAGCAAACACTAGTGCCGAACAAATATCGACGACGTACTCGTCCTCTGTGACTAGTACGCAGATCTGATTGATCTTGTCACTACGCAGATCTCGCAAGAATCTTTTAGATTCTAGCGTTGGCAACTTGATTACCTCCGAAACTGACTTTGGGGGCGTAACCAGATCAAGTGTATAAGCGCCTACACTTGATCCGTCATTCACCAAGACATTCACTGTCTCGGTGATTTCCTGGGAAAACACATCCACAGATGGTTGGGGATCCACACCCTCAACATAACTCTCTCGGATTTTCACTCTCAGGAACGCTGGAGATTTCTTCCAATACATGTACTGACTGTGGGTGTACTACCACAGTCACGTCCTCTTCGATCGACTCTCTTTCAGTCGATCGGGTTTGCTCTACGATCGACTATCTTTGGTCTATCTCGCTTCAACGTGTTGTTCATCCTGAACAACACTAATCTCTCTTCTTGGACGCACCCTTCTTGGTGTGCATCCATGTTCCAGTCCACTCGATCTCTTCGAGTGGTGAACCTTCGGCGCAGCCTGTGTCTCTACACAGGTGCCGGAAGCTGGTTACACAGTGTAGAGGCCTTCTACACTGTGGTCTTGTGCAGTCATACTAACGACCGTACCACAAGTGAGGCCATCGCACTTACTCGTAGTACATACACACGCTTGTGGACGCTCCAAGACGTTCATCAGATGGCCACCTGATGAACAAACGGCAGGCATCTTTACGGATCGATGCTTCCAGCTGACCCATGGATGGTATTTGCTAAGCCATGGTAGACCGAGGATGACATCAAATTTGTCATCCAAATCCAGTACGATGAAGTCATCATCGTACTGCTTTCCTTCTAGCGTGTAGTGGATTCTCACTACACGTTTGTTCACTGTTACGGATGCGCATGCAGCAAGGCACACCGTCATCCTCGTTGGAGGGAACTCTCGCTCAACATAGTTGAGCCTCTTATCCTCTAGCGACTGGCGCTGAATAAAACTGTTTGACGCCCCATAGTCAACTAGGGCGCGAAGTAACATTCCACTTGTCACTTCGATCTTCAAAGTGATGAGGGACACCTCATCACTAGGGGCAGTAACACACACCGACAGTGTGTTGGGAGCAATCTTCGTCAAGAGTCCTGTAAATTCTCTTGACGTTGCTGGATCAGCAGGTTGATCCGCCCCTACTGACCCTGACCGTTTTTGGCGGTCCGACTTGCTGTCGCGGCTTAGCGACATGGTCGGATCCGCGCCTTGGACCTTTCTTGGGCCAACGGCGGTCATCACGTCCTGTCTTTGGACGTGATGCGGTGCTTTGTACGCTACGCTCATGGGCGTTGTGCCCAATCTTCTGACAATGATGGCATCTAGCCGTTCGCTTGTGACTCAGAGAGCGAGGGTTCTCCTTTTCGATGTAACATAGTTCCACTGGTTCGGGACCTCGTGTTTCCTGTCGTCTCGTCGGACGATAGTTTGACGAGTTATCCTGAGACTGTCTCAGACTGAAGTCTTCTTGTTCCGCATACGCTATCGCCTGTGCCAGCGTATGGAAGTACTCTTGGAACATGTAGGTTTTCACCGGCCCATCTACAAGGCCGTAGATGAACACGTTGATGAGCGTGTGCTCATCAACAGGGTATATTGTGACGCTACTCGCAAGGCAGCGTAGGTGTTGTACGTAAGCATGCACATCACGCTTACCTTGCTTGAGCCTCAGGAGTGCAGAGCGTGCTCTAAACTCGGTTCTTGGCGGCTCAAACGTCTCTTCGAGCCGAGACTTCAAGATCTCCAACGACTCAAGCACGTTTATTTAAAAAAAACTTGAGCCCTGAGGCCCAGTCTTTGCTTTTACTGTCAAATTTGACAGAGCGAGGGTGACTTGCATCTCTTCCGCTAAATGTGACGGGTCCTAGTGGCGTTGTCTGTAACAGGGTAGAATGTTACATGATGTTGGCACCAAGCTGTGTCAATACGGAGATTGTGTAGCGTGAAAAATATCGAATGATATTATTCGAGATGGATAATATCGAAGGAATATCATACCCTGTTTGGATAATATTCATGTGCTGCTCACAGATTGGTTGATACAAGACATATCTATCAAGTTACCACCTATCGCTGCCAGACGCGCGTAATGAGTGGTGAGCAGGTTGTCTTCATACTACGACGTAGCATGATATAGTTCAATGTAGACTGAAGTTATGTTGATAGCTTATATATTTATATAACACATCTCTCTTTTTACCCTTTAGTCAACGTAGCTGATACGTTAAAAAGCTTCCTCTGCACATGCTACTGTACGCGAAGTTTCGCGGCACCCCAGACAAAGAGTACCCCTTTACACCTGGTTGCACTTAGTTGTCCATCCAACGTCTGCTTAGTGTCCGTTTAACATGAACACGTTGGACGTAGAAGACGACAGCTTTCACGTCACACGTGAAGGCCACTCCCATGTGAGTGACTCAGATTGGGAAGTAGTCGGCCGCATGAGTGTGCTCATGGTCGAACCCTCCATCAGTGGCATGTTGTAATCTTTAAACTGAGACGAGCAACATGCTGCTATCAACAAGTTCCTACAAGAGGAACTTGCTGTCGAACGACTAAAGATAGCTGTTGTAAAACAGCAAGGCTATCATCAATCGATAAGCGGGCCGATGCACACGCGTCGACCCGAAACTTTAAAGATAGAAATCTCAAGGTACAAGAGAACCGATGAAAATTCACTTTCGAGATGGTTCGTCGAGTTAGACCGCGCCACTAGGACCCGTCACATTTAGCGGAAGAGATGCAAGTCACCCTCGCTCTGTCAAATTTGACAGTACAAGCAAAGACTGGGCCTTAGGGCCCAAGTTTTTTAAATAAACGTGCTTGAGTCGTTGGAGATCTTGAAGTCTCGGCTCGAAGAGACGTTTGAGCCGCCAAGAACCGAGTTTAGAGCACGCTCTGCACTCCTGAGGCTCAAGCAAGGTAAGCGTGATGTGCATGCTTACGTACAACACCTACGCTGCCTTGCGAGTAGCGTCACAATATACCCTGTTGATGAGCACACGCTCATCAACGTGTTCATCTACGGCCTTGTAGATGGGCCGGTGAAAACCTACATGTTCCAAGAGTACTTCCATACGCTGGCACAGGCGATAGCGTATGCGGAACAAGAAGACTTCAGTCTGAGACAGTCTCAGGATAACTCGTCAAACTATCGTCCGACGAGACGACAGGAAACACGAGGTCCCGAACCAGTGGAACTATGTTACATCGAAAAGGAGAACCCTCGCTCTCTGAGTCACAAGCGAACGGCTAGATGCCATCATTGTCAGAAGATTGGGCACAACGCCCATGAGCGTAGCGTACAAAGCACCGCATCACGTCCAAAGACAGGACGTGATGACCGCCGTTGGCCCAAGAAAGGTCCAAGGCGCGGATCCGACCATGTCGCTAAGCCGCGACAGCAAGTCGGACCGCCAAAAACGGTCAGGGTCAGTAGGGGCGGATCAACCTGCTGATCCAGCAACGTCAAGAGAATTTACAGGACTCTTGACGAAGATTGCTCCCAACACACTGTCGGTGTGTGTTACTGCCCCTAGTGATGAGGTGTCCCTCATCACTTTGAAGATCGAAGTGACAAGTGGAATGTTACTTCGCGCCCTAGTTGACTATGGGGCGTCAAACAGTTTTATTCAGCGCCAGTCGCTAGAGGATAAGAGGCTCAACTATGTTGAGCGAGAGTTCCCTCCAACGAGGATGACGGTGTGCCTTGCTGCATGCGCATCCGTAACAGTGAACAAACGTGTAGTGAGAATCCACTACACGCTAGAAGGAAAGCAGTACGATGATGACTTCATCGTACTGGATTTGGATGACAAATTTGATGTCATCCTCGGTCTACCATGGCTTAGCACATATCATCCATGGGTCAGCTGGAAGCATCGATCCGTAAAGATGCCTGCCGTTTGTTCATCAGGTGGCCATCTGATGAACGTCTTGGAGCGTCCACAAGCGTGTGTATGTACTACGAGTAAGTGCGATGGCCTCACTTGTGGTACGGTCGTTAGTATGACTGCACAAGACCACAGTGTAGAAGGCCTCTACACTGTGTAACCAGCTTCCGGCACCTGTGTAGAGACACAGGCTGCGCCGAAGGTTCACCACTCGAAGAGATCGAGTGGACTGGAACATGGATGCACACCAAGAAGGGTGCGTCCAAGAAGAGAGATTAGTGTTGTTCAGGATGAACAACACGTTGAAGCGAGATAGACCAAAGATAGTCGATCGTAGAGCAAACCCGATCGACTGAAAGAGAGTCGATCGAAGAGGACGTGACTGTGGTAGTACACCCACAGTCAGTACATGTATTGGAAGAAATCTCCAGCGTTCCTGAGAGTGAAAATCCGAGAGAGTTATGTTGAGGGTGTGGATCCCCAACCATCTGTGGATGTGTTTTCCCAGGAAATCACCGAGACAGTGAATGTCTTGGTGAATGACGGATCAAGTGTAGGCGCTTATACACTTGATCTGGTTACGCCCCCGAAGTCAGTTTCGGAGGTAATCAAGTTGCCAACGCTAGAATCTAAAAGATTCTTGCGAGATCTGCGTAGTGACAAGATCAATCAGATCTGCGTACTAGTCACAGAGGACGAGTACGTCGTCGATATTTGTTCGGCACTAGTGTTTGCTGAGAAAGAACGAGTTCTCAGAAGCTCATCTATGGATGAGAGTGTCCTCGATGAGAAGACCCGGATTGAGCGATACACGTCTCAATCTTGGAGGTCTTTGAAGACAAATCCAATGAATAAGTAATTGGTTGAATTCAAGGATGTTTCCCTGAATCCGTGCCATGCGAGCTGCCTAAGTAAAAGGCACTCGGCATGAGATCGAACTGAAACCCGGTTCGAAGTACAGTGTCATAAAGCAGTGGCCACTGCCTCGTGAACAGTTCACAGCGATCGACAGATTCTTTGCCGATCGTTTAGCGGCTGGTCATGTGAGGGAATCAACATCCCCACACAGCTATCCGACCTTCTGTGCGAAACGCCCCAGGATTATGGCGGATAGTTCACGCGTTCAACAAATCGAACGCTGCAACGGTATCGGCGCCAACGCCGATCCCAAGGAAGGACGTCATCATAGATGGTATGGCAAAAAGTACCATCTTTTCGTCCATGGATATGATGATGGATTCTATCAGATCCTCATGCGTGAATAAGACATCTCGTACACAGCAGTGAGAATCCCCAGTGGTATGCTCAGGGAGTGGCTAGTGATGCCACCGGGGCTAAGTAACGCCCCTGCAACGTTCAACCGGTGTGTTTCGAATGTGTTGCGATCGGTGCGCAATTTCGCACCGAGTTACTTCGACGATGTCTTTGTGCATAGCCGGGCTATGGATGGAAAGACGGACGTAGAGGTTCATAGAATCCACGTCCGGAAGGTTCTTACACTCATGCGTGAGTGTAAGTTCTTCGCGAACCTCAAGAATTGTATATTCGCAGTGAACGAAACATCACTTCTTGACTGCATCGTGAGTGAAATCGGTGTACGCCCTGATCCAGAAAAAAATCAAGGCGATTGGCGACTGGACTGTGCCAGTCGACGTCAAGAGACTTCACAAGATCCTTGATATGGCGGTGTCCTTTACAAGTACTCGCGCGAGAGATCTACACTAAGTATATAAGGTAAGATGATCTGATACATAAAATTTAATGAGGGGTCAAGCGAAGTCCAGGCGTACCTATCGCCTCTAATATAAACGCTAACCTCTGAACAATTCTACTCCTTAAGCGAATTACCGTGTCCTAAAAATTTAGCACTGTTTTTACCACTCAACAGCCTCGACGGCGCCTAATAGCTCCTTAATTGTGGTAACAAATATATGACCAGTGTGATCATGTCACGTTCAACACTAGAAATACGGCTAGGCTTATTGTCTTTATTACCATTGTTCTCGTACGCCAGACCATAATTATTTCGTGTAAGGCCTCTCCTTGTGAAGGATTATTTAGGCCTCCTTGACATCTCAAATGAAGTTATTGTAGGAGAACTATCAGGACGGGTAGATAACGCGCCATGGAGCCTATTGTACGCTTAATTCATTTTCGACATACTTGCTCTCGCTTTTATTTCTGCTGCCTAAATCACTCATGTTACACGAAAGGGATTAAGACGGTTTTACAAGTGCGTCACTTTTTTCATGTACACAATCTACAAAGCAAGATTTAGATCAGTAAGCAGCTCAGTTCATTAAACACTCTACGCTTGTGGCGCTCGTTTAAAAGCATTGAAACACTAGTGATTCATTAATGTTTTTATTGCCGTTCAGCAATCCAGGTCAGATACGTTTGGGGACTAAATTACAAGTTTAAACGATGGTCTTAAGAAACAGTGACAAGTCAATCCATTGTTTTATTATCAAAGAGGCCGGTAAATAACTTCATACATGCTACTATATTCCGTCATTTCTTGTAAGGATGCCAGGAAAGACCTATATGTACAAAAAAACTTGAAGCAAGTGCCTCATTACAACTTCATTTCGCCGCCCTATAGACGCATTGCCAAACAGTAACATAGAAATTTGTATAAATTTGAGTCGCCCAAAATTATTAAATCACCCACAGCTGATTTTAAAAGAATATTTTAATGACCGAATTATGCACGCATTTGACAGGCACTTTGACATCCGAAAAAACGACGAAAAGAATGATAATCGAGCGTCAACAATAAATAGTAAACTTGTGGTATAGTCATTGGTGACGAAGAGCCTAATTGAATTTAATACTGTATATTCATATGGTGCAAATCAGCTGAATGATTTCACGACCACTTTTATCGATCTGCTTATGCACAGTCGTTGTATAATTTCCGGCAAGCTTTAATGCGACGTGCTCTTTGCCATCACTATGATAAATTAACATTCCTAAGTGGGGCTCTCATCGCTAGTAGAAGAGCAAGACAAAAACGACGACCTCGGGTATTCGTTGGCGTCCTTAAAGATACGAAGTCTTAATTTAATTGAACGGGATTTAAAGATACGGGCTCAAAAAAAATTCACGCTTATCACATTTGAATATGCACACTTATTACTTAATGCGTACACACTCAGTCAAGCTGTGTAAATTTAAATACGGTGCCATGCTTTACTCATTACTCTACACGATTGCATATGAACCGATAGATGTTATTTATAAATACAAACAGCACTGTGTCCTCGACCAAGTTCTACCTATCGTGCTTAATTGTGGCATCAAAACAGACCGGTTAGAGGTGGGATTGCACGTATTTCGACGTTTAGACTGCTAAGGTCCGCGGAATGTTTGCACATGCATTACCAATTATCGATCTACCTCCAGTAAAATTATCGACATGTACTTTTTCTACGCAAGAGACTAGGGCGCATTCGACGATTCGCAAATGAAATTTGATCCCTGAAGTACAATTTTAAGCAGATAAAATTCTTGAAATCGTGTGGAGCAATTTATTTTGGGCATATAAAGTTTAAAAAGAAATTGATTGTGACGTAGATCGACATCAGATCCATGATCCGTGTATTTTTATTGGGTCTGAAATTTGGTTCATGGTCACGACCACGACTGCGTCCTAGCACAACTGCGCCCTAAAGTGTCAATTTGACACAAAACATACATAAATTAATAGCGGCGGGACAGACGCAGATTTCTCTGGCCAATCTTCATTTTAAGACACAACTAATCAAATGTCCGGAAGCGACATTATTAAAAACGAAAACGTTAGGCCATCTCCGTATTCGTAGGCTACTGTATTAAATTTGACCGGAATGGTGAATGATCACCAGGAACTGCGTAATGAAAATGCGAAGATAACGCTATTTCCGTCTGATTAGTCTATCGGCTAAACGCTGATCAGAAAGGGAAGAGATGTCCGACATTTATTAGTCTCTTCGGCTTTGCACGGCACTTCTCTGAGCGACCTTTTGAAAACGGGTACCTATCATTTATCCTATATGTATCCATCACCGTTTGTATGCCCGCCAGCAGCGCCTATATATTATCTGAAGGCGACACGGTCAAATGACAACTACGCGTTTACATGCTTTGACATCGCAACATCTTTTAAACCTCTTCTTTAAAAATAGGTCCGCAGTGCTATGATACAATAGTTTACTTTTGCCTATACTTTAATCAGGCTATGTTTCAGGGCAACCTAGCAAAATAAACAGTATGAGTTGTTTGTTAGAGTCTTGCGATGGATCGTACCTTTTTTCATTTAATTTGTTGTATTATTTCAGACATTTCCCGAATAAAACTTTACCACAACAGCGATGCTCTTCAGAATTACGGTATCTTCGCAGTCTCTTTTGCTATGCCCCTGTCTATGTCACAAGTATAAAAAAACAAAAATACTGATAGCATCCTACTCCGGCTTAGTACACATAAAATGTTGTAATTGACACCTAACATATTCGCGTATTAATTGGCCTTTTTTATAACATTATCCAGTAAAATTTTAATCGATTCTCTCATGTAAGATAGACGAATGTCTTAACATTAATGGTCAAATTCAGTCAAAAAACCTGAGCAGAGAAAGTAGCCGGGATATAAGTTATGTAGTCGTCAGCCAGTATGGTTAGTATTGCCTTGATTCATACTAGATGCCTAACTAAGGAAGTAGGCGCTTAAGACAAGCTAAATGTCTATAAGTAAGGAGGAAAACTTTTCCGAGGAGATCATCGCGCGCGGATATATTGATACGCTGTCCAATGTAACGATGTGAAAAATGGGTTTATTTTTATTTTATGTAGTAGGATGGTGGGATAATGCATCTATAGTATTTTTTGTACACATTATAAAATGGAGAGAAAGGACAATCATTATGTCACATCGCGCATTAGCCCATTGCAAATAAATTTTTCATACACTCATGCAAGCGTATCTAATACATTTTCTTGTGAGCTACAAATGGGCAAGAAACACGACATGACCGCCAAAACGTTTTTCGCGTGAAATTACCGCAAGACAATATACTTAACAAGGTGGACAATGATGCGAAATTAGTCCTATTTATGCCAGGTCTTCAATCAAAACCACCAAATGTACATAAGTATTCGAGTTAAAGCACCCTCAATATGACTTAGGAGCATTCTGAACATTAAGAACGTATAAAACAATTTAATGGGCTCAGGCCCGATGTGCATCAAACGGAACGGACATGTACGGAAAGGTGATGATGACGTAAATAAATATTTTAGACAGGGGTACGATGATTGCAGTAAGACAATTTTTCATATTGTGGCAATTTCTCATTGCATTGCATCGTATATATACACAGTATACAATATTACATCGGTCCTGATTATACCTGCATGCAAAATATAATTTAATTGATAGTATTATTGTTTAACAAGCTTTGCTTTGCATGCAGACCTAATACATAGCATCATTTATTGAAATAATCACTAATCAGCGCTTGCACATATGATACAATTCCATCTCCTCATCAGCAAATAAGAATCCGTGAGTATTTTATGATTGATGGAAAGTAGGAATTCTGGTTAGGAGGGACATGAGAAACGCGTCGTTTAAGCTTATATCCGATTGTGTCAAAGATTGGTTCCCTGGTTGCCAATTAGCGACAGCATAACAAATATCGTTATGACGGGGTGACAACCGTTAAATTGCGTGTGATGACACAAAATCGTTTTTTCAGCAATAACTCACGTACATTTCACCCAAATTTACATAAAGTATCTCTCTTTTGCTTACAACGTACAACTATGAAATGCGAGCCTATAGAATAAAAGTATAAGCGACTGTTCGACAGTTGATTGCCTAACTTGCACGAGCGAATATTTATTTGTGAACGTTTGCCTGAATGTAAACAACTATGTATGTAACTTGCAGATATTACATTTGAAATATAGTATGCGTACTTTTGACTAGAATCATGCATAAGAAGCGAAGCTATCTGATAAGGTAACGAATTGGAACAATGTACGGAGTGTATATCACACACTTCATCGTCAGCCATTATTTGTTAAAAGGTAACAAGGGCGTAGAGTGGAAATGAAGAGTCAGCCATTATTTGTTTGTAGGTGACAAGGGCGTATAGTGCCCGACGCCTTGAACAAGCGAAAGTTTCGCATTTTGACTAAAGTGTAAGATCATAGGTGGGAGTCATCCGTGGCAATCGATGGATAATATTCCTTAACACTTGGGGCCACTTTTCGTATATTCTTACGCACAGGTACATTAATAAAATGTGCATCTTTCATTGGTCAATTGCAGGAAAATGATAGCTATTAAAACATTTTTTCGATAAAAATTATCAGAGAGCATTAGCAGCCCACAGCAAGCAATCATTACTTTTATATTTCTTACTAGAAACTTAATCTATTCCCTAGTCGTCGACAATCTGAAGTTGATGCGTGAACAACCAGGAATTAGTCCGGCTTTTAAAAATAAACAATTTCTTACACACTAGGGCGTGCTCCAGAGCTTGCACACCAATTTATATTGACACGCCATCGGCCGTTTTCCAATTAGGAAGCGCAGTCGGTGATACTGGGGTTTAAAATTAGACAGGGAAGATGTAGCGGAGCTACACAGCTTCTCAAGACAAAGGAAGACTTAACGCTCTACGAGCAACTTAGTTCTAAAGAACTAACGACTCTACGAGTCAACAAGCTTTACATCTTCAGGTCTCTGTTCCAGGTAGCCTAACGACTCAGTGAATCGACAGCACTCAGTGCTCAAGAGTAGCTACCTCAAGGAGGTGTTACTAACTCTTAGTGATCAGTGATCAGCGATCAAGACGGCTCGCAAGCCACGTGTCCTTTAGATCAAAATGGGAACTGATTTAATTTAATGTTAAAACTTATAGAATATTTTAATCCTACTCAAAGATCTTTTGTACCTAATGGATGACACTCGTCAGCCCCTACCAAAACCGATAAGAAGTTCTAAATCACCTACCTAGGGGTACCATCGGGTGTGTGACACAAAACCTGGTACAAAGTACCCTTTTACGTGCAACCCCGTTACACCTTCCCCGACTGGACTGGCGTTTACTAAAACGTCAATCGAACTTGTGTTCCTAAGCGAGAACAGTGCGCGTACGGTAAACCTCACGGCAGCGAACGCTCAAAAAAAATTCCTCATCACCAATCGAATCGAAGACTCTGTGTGACTTCCTCGGAATAGAGGAGGCATTGGACTATGGTACCGATACCAGTCTCCAGGGTGATCCAGGGACAATTCTGACTCACCGATGCCTGAGGCACAACCTTCGAATACCTTAAGTCCGTTTTCTGAACGTGGAATTGCGAGCGCGCCACTGGCGCAGCATTCAACACCTAGTTCTGATGAAAGTATTATCACGAACCCGCTCGATGAGCAACAACAATTGATTGTCTAACAAGAAGAAAACGCTCAGCGTCATGCACAAATGGGTCTAACCCTTGAGCGCCAGCGTGACTATGTGTTCCCTCCACCCAGTGTGGAGGAACGTCTACGTCAAGCGGCCGGCCAAACATTGGCGACGTGGGTCATTGGCCATGGGCATAAGACTCCAAAGGAGGTGGTGAGCTGCCAGGCACTTCGCGAGAGGTACCTGGAGCCGCACCTAACGACTCAAAGTCAATACAAGACACGCCTTGACATGCAAGCACGTGGTGCACCGGTTCCACCGATCAAGGGTATACCCATTCCCATGTTCGCAGGCGAAAAAGTAAGCGAAGAAGACGACGCCTTCGTTCGCTGGGTGCACCATGTACGTCGCCTCATCAGTTTGTCGAAACAAAGAGCTAGTGTTAATGTGGCTGATGTGCGTCTCAAACGCAAGCTTCGGTATGACTATGCCAAGCTTAAGGCCAGAAGCCAATTTAGCAAGCGCATGCGCCATGCTTTAGCTACTACGATAGCCGCTAGTGCTAATCAGTCTGTGACTAACAACCCCCCAACCCACACCACTAGTGGTGGAAAACGGCCTCGGTCTCGAGATGACCATGACCACGATGCTCAAAAGCATCCAAAGCATAAAGGCAGTCTTGCCGAAGGGGTATCTCAAACTCCCATGAGTTTTCAGACTCAGGGTACCCTCGCCACTTTTCCAGATACTGGTATTGGCCCTGACGACGACGTCGTTTCAGTAGTCTCTCGGCATGAAACTGACGACACCCATGCTCATCGAGCAAAGTCGGTGGCGGCCGGTGTACCGGTGGAGGACCACGAGAAATTGATTCTAGAAGTGAAGTGTCTTCAAGAGACCTTGGTTAAGACCCGGTGCGTGCTGGATGCGATGCATAGCCACCTTCAAGCGATAGAGCAAGCTCAAACTCGGAGCGAGGCTCAGTTGGACCTCTGATTCGTCTACAGCAATCCGAGGCAATGCCCTTCTCGTCGGCGCAAGAGCCTCCTTGTTCACATGGGAAGGATTCCGGTACGGCTTAAGTAAGCCTACGTAGAACACTGGATGTATGCGCAATTTGCGCGGAAGGTTTAGCGTATACGCAAGTCCCTTCTTGGTAGTGACCGTAAACGGTCCAAAAAGCGTGGACGCAACTTAGTCTTAAAGACAGCAGACACTACATTGTGGAGGTAGATTTTTAGCATTGAGTAGTACTTGGTCTCTGACCTTATAACGTTCAATACACTTTCTGCCTATGGCATCAGCTTGTTGTTTTTGGTTATCTTGGCTATCAGCCATTGCGTCACGCACATGGCTTAAGACTTTTAATCGCGTTGCGTGAAGCTCTCCTACCTCTTTTTGAGCAGTAGCGGGGATGATATCAGCAAGCCGATCGGCAACCTCTCCCCCACCAAGCCCTGAATCACATAGTGATGGCGTTAACGGAACGCGAGGGTGAGTGAGACCGCTTATATAGAACGGAGCAAAGCCTGTTGAGGCATGAACAGCGTTATTCAACAAAAACTCAACAACAGGGAGCATTGAGCTTTAACGCCTAGGCGTATCAGCGCAAACACTGCACAAATATGTCATTGATGCCGCGGTTAATACGCTCAGCTTGACCGCGGTCTGCGGATGATCCGCTGCGGACATGTCTAACCGAGTGCCCAGCTTCTTTAAAAAAGACTTTCAAAACTTTCCAATGAAGCGGGAGTCTCTTTCAGATACGATTACCACAGGCAAGCCATGTTGGCGAAACACACGGTCGATTAACAGCTTTGCTGTACCTTCAGCATCGATGCTATCCGGCACAGCCGCTAAGTAAGCCATCTTGCTAAATTGGTCAACAAAGACCACAATACCAGCGTTGCCTTCCGAATCTTTCGGTAGGCCAAACACAAAGTATGCTCATGGACTCCCAACAACCAGTGGGTACTGGCAAACTAGCCTGCGGCGTTGCCGCATGTGCTGAGGGTGTAAATCGTTGACACGTTTCGCACGTACGCACATACGTGCTCACCCACTTATAAAGTTTGGGCCACCAAAAACTTTGGCTCACCGAGCTATAAGTTTTCTCACGACCGAGATGACCACTTTAAGCAGTATCATGTGCCTCATAGAGGATTTGATACTTAGGTCCCTCATCATGAGATACAGCGATACGAAGGTTATCCTAAATATCCGTGCGATAGCACAACAGGCCATTATTGATGGAACATCGATGTAGACTCGCACGCATACGTGTCGACAAATCTAAGTCCGAGTCTTTAAACTCATCGCTCCCGAGAGCACGTAGCAAAGCTACCCACTGATCATCCTTGGCATATGCCTCACGGATTAAGTCAGTGACTGACGACGACAGAGTCGTAATATGAGCAAGATCATAAGCAGGTCGACGCGATAGCTCATCAGCCAAAGAATTTTGCTTACCTGGCTTAAACTTCACCTCGAAGTTATATTCGGCAAAGTAGGAAAGCCAACGACCCATTCTCTGTGAGAGATGAGGCGACTGTGTCGAAGTTCGTAATGACGCATGATCTGTATAGATCACAAACGGCTTGGAGCCAAGCAGATTGACTCTGAATTTGACAAGAGCGTACTTCATAGCAAGTTGCTCTTTGTCATGAACTGGATAGTTCTATTCAGCAGTGTTCAGCTGCCGAGACTCGAATGCGATGACGCTTTCGCGTCCAATGACATCTGTTTGTAACAGATCACTGCCTATGGCGAAGTCAGATGCGTCATAGACGACACTGAAAGGCCGATCAGGATCGGGCAAAGCCATTATTGACGCATGAAGGAGACTCTTCTTAACTGCTTCATAAGCATCCAGTTGGGTATTACCCCAACACCAACCCACATCCATTTTAAAAAAATTGGACAATGGCCGAGCCGCATTTGCGTAATTCGCACTGTACTGATGGAAGTAATCGGCAAGGCCAAGCCACTTACGTCAGTCCTTTTGATTATTGGGAACCGGCCAATCGACTATGGCTTTTACCTTAGCGGGATCCGCTCGAAGGCCTCGCTTTCCAATGAAGCACCCTATAAAGGGAATCTCTTCTGCACCAAAGATGCACTTGGATGCGTTTGCATACAACTTTTTCGTCCGCATGCACTCGAGCACCGCTTGTAAATGATCAATGTAATTATTCACATATGATCGCCCATTCATTGCACGACTATGGACAAAAATGTCATCAAAGTAAGTTTGTGCATAGCCTCGATGAGGTCTGAACAGTTGCATTACCAGCCAGTTAAACGTAGCCGGGGCGTTGGATAGCCCTTGTGGCATAACGCGCCACTCCCAGAGCATACCGCTCGGAGTACTCACCGCTGTTAGTGGACTATATCTTACTCGCATGAGCAGTTGGTAATAACCATCAACTTAGTCGAGCGCACTGTACAATATACATCCTCACTATTGTTTTGAAGCACATCCTTTCCAGAAATAGGCGTCTACGCCGGTATAGTGGCTGCATTAAGCTTATTGTAAGCATGCACAATACGCCAAATGCCATTAGGCTTTTTGACACAAAATGTCAGTGTTGAATGGGGAGACTTGCTCTCACGAACCATTCCAGCCGCGTGCTTAGCACGAAAGAATTCGTCAATGACGTCACACTGTTCTTTAGGCAAAGGCCACTGCCGTATTACACAGTATTTAGTTCCAGGAAGTAAGTCAATTTCATGACGTACACCTCTATCGGGAGGTAAGGCAGAAGGTGGGTTGTGACACACCACATCTTGAAATTCCTTAACTAAAGCATAGAACGGATTCAAAGTATCTTTAAACATCGAAGATCCACTTCGTGCACTAAGTGCCGCCTTTGTATCCTTTAGGACAGACTCATCCATTAACGAGGAATAGTTCAACTCAGTATCAGGTCTAATGACCGCTATTTCGGATAACTCTCCTGCCTTTAAGGCCTGGCTTAACTCGCCATAAGACATTTCGTCTAGCTCACAAAGAGCGTCCAAAGATGGAAGGGTTTCAAGGCAAACACTGCCATCAACCTGACCAGTCACTCCATTAACAAGTGAATATAGTGTATTACTATTATCACTATGTGACTGTGAGGACGCCTGGCGCTTTACAGTTTCTACCTGGCGTCTCGATCGTCTCTTCGAGACCTTACACCCCTTAGGGGTCAGGACAATATTGTCCCCATGGTTACTACCAACCATAGTACGCTCTTTACGAGAGCTTATGTCTTGACCGACATCCGGTGAAGTGTTACATAACTCGAACACTTTACCCAGTGGATTTAAACGTGCCACTTCACGTGTATTATGCGGGTCTATCCCTAAATTTAACGGCGTATCGCCAACAATGTCATTACCGACATAAGGTGTGGTGCCCTCACGGCGCCCACACTATACAGCGTATCGCCAACAACGCCATTACCGACATTAGCGTGGTGCCCCTACGGCCGCCCACTCTAAATGGTGTATCTTCAACAATATCTTCACTGACATTAGGTGTGGTGCCCTCACGGCCGCCCACACCATACGGCGTATCTCCAACAACGTCATTACCGACATGAGCGTGGTGCCTTCACGGCCGCCCAAACTAAATGGCACATGGCCAACAATATCATTACTGACATTAGGTGTGCGGCCCTCACGGCCGCCCACACAATACGGCGTATCGCCAACAACGTCATTACCGACATTAAGTGCGGTGCTCTCACGGCCGACCGCACTCGGTGTAGTTTCACGTGCCACCATACACACATCAAAGGAATCACATCCTTGATCACTCAGCCCTAAGCCAACCATGCTGTCAGCATGCAGTGACTCGTTATCACAACGAGTCACACCCAACGGAGTACGTGCCGCTCCACTAAATCCAGACGAGCTATGCTCGAAACTTATGTCGGTAACATTGGGGTCAGATAACTCAGACATTCCAATATCCAGCACGTTGACATCTTCTGTCAAAGGCTTGCGCCAATAGCGCCTTTGTTGCCTAGCGAAGGTGGGTTCATGACTTTCCAAAATTCGCTAGGAACATTGCGCGTAGCGCTTAAGGACTTAGATTTCCAATCAATACACGCCTCATGGCGTTCAAGACAAGCCATACCTAGGATGAGATCATATCTCGAGTCCAAATCTAGGACAAGACAGTGCTCAATACTGTCAAAGTCTAAAACCTTTATACCTAATTTTAATGGAACTTTAGGCAAAGTAACACGACTTCCAGTCGCTAAACGAACCGTGATAGAATTACCCTCATGCGCTGTAAGCACCTTAGCATAACTCTGACTTCCCTCAAGGGATCGGTGTCGAGCATAATTGCAAGACTCTCCAGAATCGATCAATATCGACCAAGGCTTCGGCAACCAACAAGCCAGACTTGTATCCACGCACCATACCCGTAGGTATGGTACTCTTTGGGGCTAAGCCCTGCCTTCCTTTATTTCTAAAGGTGTAACAGAACCTGGTTCTTTCCCAGTAGGGCGCCCCGCGCCTACTGGGTGTCGGCATTTCCCCGTGTCATGCCAGACTTCTGACTCGGGGTCGAGTGTTGGCTTGTAGCCTGGCGTTGCTTACGCAAAGGGCAACCAGGCCGCAAGTGCTTAGTGCTTCCAAACATAAAACATCGTCGTATGACGCGTTGCTGCTCAGCAGCTTGAAGCTCAGCTTCACCTTCATCTTTAGCATAGCTCAGATTCATCGGGTCCGGCCTATTCTAGGCAGTGGTACCCGAAGAGTTTGCTCTCACAGAGCGAGGGTTGTACCCATTTCAACCATGTCTGGCCGACTTGAAGTTATGCTCAGCATTAAGAGCAATTCTCACAGCCTCTTCAAAAGTAGAGGGGTGAACCCAAAAAACCTCCTTTCTGGCATTGACAGTACGTAGACCTTTCATGAAGATAGTCACATGGGCTGCCTCAGGCAGAGGGTCAGACTGCATTGCAACCATGAGCGTTCGCAGCTCTTGGAAATAGTCCGATAATTCATTCTTACCCTGGCGAGTAGAAAGAAAGCGTTAGTCGCACGCGGTAAGCCTGGTTAGGTGGTGAGAACACCTGTACCGATTGTGACTTGAGCGACTCCCATGTGGGAAACGCTATGTCCACCGAAGTGCTACACGTCAAGGCCCATTCAATAGCTCTTCCATCGAGCTTCGAGATAGTCAGCGAGACCTGTTGATGGTCAAGCGTGATCAGGCCTGATCTCATGGCCATCTCAATCTCACGGATTTAGAGGATGAGGTTCTCACCCTCCCTACCGGAGTAAATTTTCACTTCCACTCTAAGTGGACGAGGCCTAGCCTCTTCGTCTGGTACAGACAGATAGCGTATAGTCATAGCCGACGTTACTTGGTCTTGGACCTAAAAGGGTCGCTTCATACTGCATGAAGTTCTCAACACGTGCAGTAAGCACTTCAGGACCTTGAGAAACAAGGAACTCCACGTACTCTGGACCCAAAGATGCGGTCAGCTTATCAAGCGTGACCCTTAGGGCCTCAGATAGGGGAGTGGGGTTTTCCATCCTCCCAGATGATCAGTCTTAAAGACTCAGGCGTAGATTGACTACTAGTGCTACCAAGTGTAGCGGAGCCACACAGCTTCTCAAGGCAAAGGAAGACTTAACGCTCTACTAGCAACTTAGTTCTAAAGAACTAACGACTCTACGAGTCAACAAGCTTTACAGCTTCAGGTCTCTGTTCCAGGTAGCCTAACGACTCAGTGAATCGACAGCACTCAGTGCTCAAGAGTAGCTACCTCAAGGAGGTGTTGCTAACTCTTAGTGATCAGTGATCAGCGATCAAGACGGCTCGCAAGCCACGTGTCCTTTAGATCAAAATGGGAACTGATTTAATTTAATGTTAAAACTTATAGAATATTTTAATCCTACTCAAAGATCTTTCGTACCTAATGGATGACACTCGCCAGCCCCTACCAAAACCGATAAGAAATTCTAAATCACCTTCCTAGGGGTGCCATCAGGTGTGTGACACAAAACCTGGTACAAAGTACCCTTTTACGTGCAACTTCGTTACAGAAGATCTTTACTCCCAGAAGCAAAATCCGCTTATAGTTCAATTTACCTGTAGAAATACGTAAATTGAATAAATGGCATAACAACACTATACACAACGACGTGGGCTCGCATCCGGTAAATGTATTTTGGTCTTGACCGTAAAATACAAGCGACATACAAGTAAGAGTTCAGTTTTCTGTTCTTTACCCGGCGCCTTCCAGCCTTTACACCAGACTGCCAACGTAATCGCGTCGTCTTCCTAACATAAATTTGTTGATTAGTTTAAACAGGATCAGCCATCACTTCTCTCTTCCCTCATATACCAAAATTTACATCTATCTATTATTCTATAAAATGTTTTATATTGCGGCAACCCTTTGATCATTACACTCCACAACTACAAAGATTCATCCCCAAGAAGTCAAAAAAATTCATCTGAGATGAGTACGTGAATATCCAAAACTAGAATACATGACTTAGGGCTTTATGTCTTAAATCGGGTGAGCTCTTACAGATTTGCTCCTCTATCAGATAAAATCAAACTACAGGTACAATAAAAATTGCAGCACGACTTCTTTTTGATGAAAAAAGAGCCAATTGTGATCAGTTCGCTATTAGCTACACCTACACTTTCCAACCTTAAATTTAAAACAGTCCAGTACCATGACTTCGATTAGCTTTCTCAATTCTACCAAACTATTTTTGGTCGTTGACTCGCGAAGGTGTCATTATTGGGATGTTGCTCGCGATCCAAGACAGAGATAAATGCTGCCCCGAGGAGAAGAAAGTCAGCGCTAAAATTGTACGGGTTCCATCCTGTGTCTAGCCTAGTGATTTTTTGTCATAATGTCTTTAAGTAAAAAAAATTATGAAAAATCGGTCTTATCTGCACGGTTTACCCACAGCTTCCAAATTCTCATGGTCGTTCCTTGAAAATGCACCCATCAGATCCATTCCAGTGGTACTTAAAAGGCAAGTCTATCAATTTAATAATTACTGTTGGCGTTTCTCTGAAGAACTTTTTGGACCAACAGGAAGTACCTCCGGGACAGAATGACGACATTGCGAATATAGATCCAAACAGCAACAAAATGGGACCATAGTCAGGGCTATTCAACTTTGGATGGAATGCTATCATTTTGCAACGAGAAAGCTCATCTTACACCGTACAGAGCAACTCATTAACAACACCTGCCATAAAAATGTAGGCTGCACAACTTAAGCTCGTGACTCAGCAGACGCGTCTTTTGTAAGATCGCACGTAGGAAGGCTTTCTTGTGAACCGATTCCAAGAGGACTTGTAAGTGGCTGAGCGGATGTGGAAGCAAATATTGCAAGCCATCTTTACTTTATGATTGAAGCCAAGCCATCGACAGAATGTAACGAAATAGTCTATCAGGCGGTCGAGAAATATAGTAAAAGCAATACAACCTTATTTATGCTACTAGATACAATTCCTAGTTTTGTGCAATCGCAATTCGAAAGCACAACCAAGTTTCTTTGGCTATTGGGGTGCCATGCCGTATGCACGCATCGAGTTACAAGATCAAAAACTTAGAGAAAATATAGGATTTAAAAAGGCAAGTGCGAGGTTTTTCGGGCTGACATCATGGCTCTGGAAAAACAAGAGATCTTGCACATATAGTCATTCTTCGATAACTCATATCTCTATTTCATAGCTCGTACAATTCAAACAAATAACGTTTTACCATGTTCTATCAAAGGATAAATATAATCACATTTCCGACAAAAAGTTCATTTGCCCTTAATATTTAATCATAGACCAACAGGAGATCGTCATCAAATTATCGTCAATACGGGATGCATAGTTTGAGATTTTAGCGAATAGTTTTGATAGGAATCGTTCAATCTCATTTTGACATCTTTTGATCTTTTTGGTCGGAATGGAGCTGGAAAAAGGTGCGATGCACATACCAATGCCATATGAAACGCACACAATGTTGCATATCGTAAAATTTGACAATTTGGAAACCTTTTGATGGGTCCATGTATACTTACTATAGTTATTTAGTGTCGATAAATACCTATAAAGCTAGTAACACGATAACATCATCACTAAGCGGGTGTTTAAGTGTGTCTGACCAGTACACATATGCTAAGATACAGCTGCAGTAAACTTACACAATATTTTATAAGCGATTGTTTACTACAATTAAAGTCAGAACAGGAACATATGCTTTCATTGATTGGTTCCAGTGAGCACAAAGTTGACCTTGTTCACAGTATTAAACAGCTTTAATTATTTTTTTGCGTCGGAGTCCATTGCGGTCGAACAGCTATACATGCATATTCGCAGTGACCGGTCTTATGTGTTCTTCGTAGCTGTAAAGGAGTAGCTCACCATGATTTTTGTCTCTATCAAGCGCAGCAAAACCCAATTTTTAGTAAAGAAATCTGCGATTTCTATTACAAAGCAAGTGAAAATTGTCTGCTTGAGTTCTTTGCGTCACAAAAGCCACTCGTGATTTATTTTTTTAGAGATGGCGCGCGCTATAAAAGACAATGCACGACAAAAATGAATGGAGGACTCGTAAATATGGCTGCATCGAGTAAAAAAAGGGATTTTACATTATTCACGGATTAACTTCTGCATAACTGCCACAATCTCATCGGACCCTTAACTTGTGATCCTCATGTGGCAAGTCTTCGTCCGGCCTTCTATCCTATCGCTGGTCATCTAGCAGGTCTATTCATTAGCACCAACAATGAACTACTCGTTCACTTATTCGCTTAACAAGACAAGGCCTTTCACTATTACCCGACACAGAGACATTGAAACATCTCCGAGTCACGCCATTGACGATTCCCTGATTTCGCACTCTTCTTCATTTAAATCACTTTTTCTAAAGCTTAATCAAGATCGATGTTTCTTATCTTGCGATTACTGTATCAATCACATTGATGGAGCTTCTTATAGGTGGATATAGTGCTGAAACAGGAATTATTTATTAATCAACTTTTGCCGGATACGCAACTCCTCGCGCTCCAGAGGTTCATAGATACGTGGACGGGATTCTGAAAAAATCGGAAAAGATGGCAGGTGTGGAAAGTGAGCTGTCGTCACATTTTTTCATACGTGAAAGAATCCAACATTCGAATGGAAATCCTCAGTTGAGTGCGCAATGAATTTAAATCGAGGCGCTAAGAATCATAAATCTAAAGCAAGACACTTTCTTACGTCTTCAACACCAGTAATGGAGACCTAAAATTTGCGCAGATTCTTTACGTTTAGGGGTGTAAATAAGAAATAATTGTATCCGAACTACGTGTCTTCGACAACAACTTTCTACCCAAAGATTTAAGGATCTAGGCGCTAATGCTTAGTACAAGCTGCAAAATCAGTGACAACAGATATAACGTTGGACAACATATCCTCGAATACTGTGCGACACACTTAATCGTTCACTACCCGCAACTGAAATTGCACAATGCAAGTGCTCAGTAGTTAAGCGGCTGTAGAACTGGGTGATCGCTGCAGATTGTCGATTTGCAATAACAATGATCATTTCGATGAAATTAAACGAAATGGATAAATCATAAGTAAATTAAAAACAATTCGAGCAATGAAATAGACATAAATTATTACAAAAAATTCAAGCGACTGTCAAGTTACAAGCGGCTATAACAAGCGGCCTTATTTAAATACATCAGTATTAGGAAGACGGAATCTTAGTAGTCGAATCCGAAGTAATAAGGCCGAAAAAGACGACACTGACATATTTTCTGGAATATTCTGATTTGAAAGTTTCATTGACGTGCGTAGATTTTATGTGTTAAGAACAACCAAGGAATACAGCAGTGACTAACTTCTCAACAGAGCGTTATGAATGTTGAACTCACGAAACACGTATTTGGATTTGTGAGTCTTCTTGAAATAAGGTGCCTTTATCTAGGAGGCCCGTCACCTTTACGTAGCTATTCCTGGAATAGAGGTACACTCTAGATGAAAAGGCGGAAAAGCTTAATGAAACAGTGATGAAGTATAGAAATCTTGCATAGATAACATAATTTGAATTTCATTTGCAACGAGGTATTACGTCGCACGGTTCGGGATCACTTGTAAAGCATATTCACGTGTCTCATAGATAAGGAGCTATAAACGAAAGGATTTTGTCGTTCATTGCATTGCTTGCAACTGGCACTCCTAAAGATCCATTTTTGCCGGAATCACAAAACATATTGATATTCGCAAAAGACATTAAAAGTACCTTTCATCTACCATATATTAACTAATAACGGACAAGCGCGTATGCTTATGCTTTATGCATTCAAATTTAACGTCAGCATATTCTCGAAGTCGTATATTTATTGCTAAAAGGAGCAATTACTGTTAGCGTATAAACACACAAACTCGATGGCTTGATTTTAATTTTGGTGCCTTACGCTCTACAAGCTTCCTACAACGCTTAACTTTTAACCACAGAATGCACATGAGGCACACTCACGAACTAGCAGCAACAAATTTGCCGTCAGAGTGCACCTTCCAACTCTTCGACTAATAAAAAGTTCTCTAAACTCACTGGCACTTGTACATTATTAGTAACTATATTTGTACCTTAACAAAGGAAACATCATTACATTAAGCTGAATTGGCTAATGCAAGGGACTTTTGTGATTGTACATGCCTAAACTTTAGTCTCGAATGTTAAGGTGTTCGCATCGTAGATTTGGGCTTACCCTTTAGCCACACTTCATAGTCCCAGCCCCTTATCGATACAACGGGAGAAGCACTACACTTGTAAACGTTTTGCTCTTCTGATAGCAGCGTCCAGCAAAAAATTGTGTCTGGCTTGTTATTGGCGCTCTACCTGTACTGATTGCCAACACAGGCAATAATTTTATACAGTGATTGGGTTCTTAGTGTCCATGTTTTTGGCTCCCTTTGTGTCAGGCACATCTTGGTTCGATGTCAAGTACTTAAATAATATTGAGTTTGTGTTACGCATAATTCGAAGCGTCGACAGTCGCATTGAAAACCAAGTTTGCCAAGCCTTTCTATTCCACTAAAAGATAACCAGAGAGGACAAACTCAGCCACCTAAATGATGCTGTCCCCTAAAATAGGAAACATTGTGGACAATAAGCGCTTTAACAAGCTATTTGACGTTGACGCTTGCGGCACTGTATTAATTACAATAACACGAGTGAACAGCCGATTTTCAGCACAGTCTATAGTAAACTACCTCACACCAGTCTTCTACTACAAAGTGTTTTTAGCTTACATTCTACGTTAGCATCAATCAATAGTCGTAGTGGATCTTAAGGAACCGTGCAACTTCTAGTACCTATCAACCACTCGATGAAAGTGCACGAGATGAACACTGATGAAAACAAATTTTACTAGCCATGTCATATTTCATCATGATAATATGACACGGAAGTCTATAGCAATAGTTATTTACAACCCAGCAAAAACAGCGTCGAAAGAATCACATGAAACACACTCTCATTTTAGCATTTTAAGACACCGTAATTACCTTGACGAAGCTCAATGTCCATCGCCGCCACAGCAGCTGAAAGCGCACGTTAAGCACGCCACGCTCACCGCACGAGTTTAAGCTTTACACAAGCACGAGCACCACTTTTCCATGTCAACTACATCCCACGCAGCGGCTCACGAGTTGTGAACTGCAGCCCGCATTGCAAAACGACAACAGCGAGCGACGTCAGAGACGGCAACCTGCCCAACTCCTCTATCAGTAGAGGATTAGACACCTAATACATATAAACTCTCCGTAGACTGCTAGCTTTCAGCAGCGTAACATTCGTTAACTTGCTGGACCTGAGTCGAATAATAATAAGAAGAAAAAAGCCAAAATGTAATGCCGGTAAGAGCACCTAAGCATAGCATGTTCAAGTTCCTAAGTAGGGGACCCAATCTATGAAGTAGAGCTTTCAAGTTTTGTTAGAATTCATTGGTCGGATGAAAAATTTGTCGGAATTAGTAAAAATATTGTCAATAACTCATAACTCAGTTTATATGGAAGCCGGAAATTTATTGTTTCTCTGAAGGGCACAAAATACTACTATCATACTCCTGAGCTAAGGAAATCATATTTTAGTATAAAACTACATATCGAAGGGGTACTTAGGGTCTGATTGTTTTAACCCTTAGATACAAGAAATAAGGGTGCTGCTCTGAGTGGTGGCAGCGATACGGACGGATATGTGAGGCTCCATCCGCACTAGTCATGAAAAGGATAGAGATCCGTACTAAAAGGAGAAGTATACTGTTATCGATTCATACATTCCAGACTTTCTTTTTTCTTAGAGATTAAATCAATTCTGCCCTTTTTTAAGACCCTCAATCACATTTACGGACCCGGATTTTCCGAAGTTTGTTGTAATAGGCCTAAAGAATATTCAGTATTGTACAACGTTGAGCCTAAATTATGGCTTCTGCATCCTTACATATCTTTTGTTCATGCTAAAAACACTGTAAAGCTCATGGCAACTAATTTACATTTCGTTTCCAAGCAATGCTGCATCCATGGCTTCCTCATTGGCTGAACTACTCTTTTTATCGATCCTGGTGCGGTGCAGCATGTTAATTCACTGCTGGAAGCCGCGACTTTCCACTGGAGAGCCTGCTGGTGTCATCAGGTAAGATAAAATATAGAAGCATTACTTGTTCGCATTGAAGCATCCAATTGACAAGTCTCCTGTTAGCTTGAATTCTGAGCACATCTCGTGCTTCTAGTGGAAGGTTCGTTGTCTGCCATATATTCCAGATCAGCACGCTGGGTTAAACAAGAGAGAAGTTGCTCTGGGTGATCTATTATATGAATTTGCTGGAAGCCGAATTTTGCGAGCACGATTTAGCTCATTTTATATTCTTGACTTTGTGCTGGTAAATCTGAAGCTTTTGTGTATTGGTGACAGTATTTGGGAAATTTTTACACGGCATTTGAAAGGGAAATCGCTATTTTACTGATTGTCAATCTTACAAGAAGAAAACCAGAAATTTATGCAGCTCATAACTCGGCTAAGCCATTAAACTTGTCTCCACCTAGCCTATGAGTTATCCGAGAATGACTTTAGTTAGCATCGTGTAAGTAGATCAACTGATCACATTAAAAAGTATTTGTCTATTAAAACCGACTTTGCAAAGTAAGCCTTAATTGAGCAAACCACGCATTTCTGCTTGGTACAGTAGGACAGTCCGTCGATCTAAAATGACGGTTTTTGGATCTATCAATCTTCCTTTGCTGCATTTTGCGTCGACTTCTGAATCGCACTTGCCTCTACGACCTCTTTTTCTTCGCGGTGCGCTTCGTTACCTTCTGAAAGCCAACATCTTCACCTGCTAGACCATCGCGATTTGTCGAGGTTCCATTAGCAATAGGAGCAGCTACCACCACAGCAGCCTTAGCGCCGTCTTTAGTATCTCTGCAAAGATAGGTTTTTAGTGTAAGTACAGTGTCTTCCAGCTGCTTCGGTGTATGCAGCGCCGAAATAAAAAAGCGCAAACGACACTTGCCCTCCTCAACGGCCGGATACACGATAGGCTTCACGTTGATCCCGTACGTGGCTAAGAACTCGGAAGCCTTGGCCGTCGCTATGGTACTGCCAATCATCACCACGACCACTGGTGCACCACGAAAGGTATTCTCGCCCATCGGGATCATGTGCATCTTGCACAAGTCGTAGAATTTCTTGCTACGCTCCTGCAACGTAATCGTCCGCGACGGGTTTTCCGTCATCAACTGGATGGACCGCAATGCGGCTGAGCCACACGCCGGGGCTAAGCCAACCGAAAACACAAAACCACCGGCGCAGTGCTTAAGATACTCGGTCAGTGTATGCGAGCCAAAAATAAAGCCGCCAACTGATCCCAGAGCCTTGCTCATGGTGCCCATGCGCACGTCAACGTCTTTCGGGTCGACATCTAAATGTTCGCAAATGCCGCGCCCCGTAGCCCCCATAGTTCCAAAAGAGTGCGCTTCGTCGAGGAACAGCAACGCCTTGTACTTCTTTTTTATGCGAATCATCTCGTGCACGTCCGGTATATCGCCGTCCATGCTGTAAATACCCTCAATCACGATGAGCACACGACGGTACTTTGTACGCAGCTTCGACAGCATACGCTCAAGCGCTTTCGTATCATTGTGTGGGAACGGTAGGATGGTGGCGCCGCTGAGGCGTTGTCCGTTAACACACGAGTCGTGGTTGAGCGCATCGCACAAAATCAAATCGCCCTTTGATACTAGCGCATCGATAGTTGTGACGTTGGCCACCCACCCACCGACGAACAAAATACTAGCCTCGGCGTTGAAAAAGGTACTGAGTGCCTTCTCCAAGTCAACGTTCACTTGCGTCTGACCAACTATGGGAGACGAGCTCATCGTCGTGCCGTATTGATCAATTCCATCCTTTGAGGCCGCCGCTACTTCAGGATCCGAGGCATTGCCCAAATAATTGTACGTGTTATAATTCGTCATGCGACGTTTTTCGGGCGTAAGAGTCTCCAAAAAAGGCACACGCAGTCCTGCTTCTTCAAACTGCTTCATTTGTCCAAGAAGTAGTTGAACCTCTGGGAATTTTTCGATTTCAAAGGAACTCTCGTCAATCTCTTCCACTGTCGCAGCAGGCTGCAGCGATCCCACACCATCTACGCTGTCATCTATTTGACCGTCAGCTAAGTCACCAGAGGCCAACCCAGGGGCATTTGCGAGCTTAAATGGGGTGTCGTACTGAAAGAATGCAGAGGGGGAAACGATGCACCCAAGGAACTCTCCCAAATCCGACGACAAACCAACGATTGCCACCGAATCCATTCCAAACATGGCCCAAGGAGTGTTAGGGTCAATGTTGATAGAATCGCTCGCCATTGATCCAGCATCATTTGTTGCCACCACTTTAGTCTCCTGCGCCACATTCTCCAGCAACCAAGCAAGAATCTCATCAGGCGTCTTCAGCTGTCCAGATGACACCACTTCTTTTACGGCCTCTGCTGTTACTGGGGCGGACGAGGCGTTTGTGCGGCTTGCTTTCGCCTTGAACTCGAAAAGGGGCTTAGCGAGTGTGCCATCTAGGTACTGCGTCCTTGAGGCGCTGCGCTGAATTTTACCGCTTGTGGTCTTCGGTATTGTCTTTTGTCGAAGCAGTACAATACCTTCACATTTCAACTGATGCTCCGTAAGTACCGTCTTGACAATTTCACGGCAAACTGCCTCAAGCATTTGTTGCGAGCACCCATTTCTCACCTCTGCAACAACCACAAGCGCCTCCTCGTCATCTTTTTCGATAGAAAAAGCAGCGGTGCAGCCCGGACGAACATGGGGGTGAGAGTTTTCGACAGATGCTTCAACATCCTGCGGGCACACGTTGCGGCCTCGTATAATTATCAAATCCTTTAGACGACCGGTCACAAAGAGCTCACCCTTACAAAGAAACCCCATATCACCAGATCGCAAATACGTGTCATTTGAGCTTTTCGTGCCAGCAAGCTGTGCACAGAACATCTCCCTGGTGCTGCCAGGGCGATTCCAATAGCCAACGGCTACTGACGGTCCCTGCACCCAGATCTCGCCAACCTCCATCTCGTCAAGCAGTTCTTTCGTACTCGGGTTCACAATCAATATTGTGAATGTCGGCATGGCTTTCCCGCAGCCTACAAATTGTATAACACCCGTGGCGGTGCGACTATTTCCTTTTTTACTGCCCACCACAACAACTCGGTGCTGTGTCTCCAGCACGCGCTTATTAACATCCAGTAGCGTTGGCTTCTGAGGTGGATCTTGACCAGTGCACACCAAAGTCACTTCTGCCAACCCATAGCCACAATTAAACGTGTCAATGTCAAAGCCAGCAGCTTTAAACTTAGATGCAAATGCTTCCAACGACTCCCGACGAATTGGCTCAGCTGCGCAAATGGTATGCTTGAGTCGACTCAAATCCATAGCCGCTGCCTGCTTGTCACTCGTCTTTCTAGCCGCAAGCGCGAAGCCAAAGTTCGGTGCACACACGTGCGTAGCTTTATACTTGCTAGCTGTGCTCATCCAAAGCGATGGGTCCTTGATAAAGCTGATTGGCGACATACTTACACATCTCGCACCCGTGACGCACGGTGTAATAATAAATCCAACCAAACCCATGTCATGATAGCTCGGCAGCCAGCTCACCATGACATCCGTCGGTTCAATACTTTCCCACGTCTTGAGCTGCGCTTTCAAGTTGCCATGTGAGATCATAACAGCCTTTGGAGCCGAAGTGGAGCCCGAGCTGTACTGAAAAAACGCAACGTCATTGTGCGTCAGCGATAGTGCATCTTCCTCATCGTATTGCGCGACGAGCGAGTCCGGCAGACTGTCAGTAGTGAGCCACTGCAGGTGGGCCGGCCACGATGTCTTGGCTGCAGAGAAATAGCCTTTCACTGTAGCCATCTTGCTTGCAAGATGATACGTCGTGTTAGTCAGTACAATAGCAGCACCCGAGTCTTCAACGAGGCGATTAAATTTTGGCAAATCTTTGGCCAACGTGCCAGGATACGGAGGGTACACTGGGATCCCCACGACACCAGCATACAGACAGCCCCAGAAAGCTAAGGCAAAGTCCAATCCTGGAGGATAGCACAGCATCACGCGGTCTCCCTTCACAGCTTGTGCAGTGCGCTGCAGTGCTGCAGCAACTTTACGCGCGGCTTTATCGACATCGTCAAAGCTTAAGTTGACAGTCTCGCGCCCCAGATCGTCCAGAAAAGTGTACACGATTTTGTGGCGCCACTTGATCGACGCGGCACGGCGCTTGAGTTCAGCAACAACTGGCTCCATATTGACAGCTACGCCATTGGCTACAATCACCGGATGCTCGATAGCTGTAGAGCTCTTCTTCCGACGCTGTTTCTTACGTGCTTGCGAAGCTACAGACTCCTCTTCCTCCGGCTCGTCACGCTGGCGCTTAATGCGGTGCACACCCAGAGCTGCTGCAGACGCGACGGCAGCAAGGGACGCTGCTGCGGCCGCCAGCACGCCAACTGTCACGTCATTAAGAGCGTTCATTGAGGGCAGAGCCAATCGAGCAGCTACTCGATCACGTGTGTGGCTCAAATCGCTGCTGTCTTGCAATGGTGACTGAATTTCAGCCAATCCAAAGACGTCAACTGCTAGCTCCCCCTAGAATAGCAGAACAACTCGTTTTTCTATAGTCGACTTAATCTCGACATCTTTTCCGTTGTTGGTATTCATACTTTTGTCAATTATTTCTGCATC
This sequence comes from Peronospora matthiolae, assembly GCA_921007115.2. NCBI lineage: Eukaryota > Oomycota > Peronosporomycetes > Peronosporales > Peronosporaceae > Peronospora > Peronospora matthiolae. The sequence continues at coordinate 604,631 of CAKLBY020000193.1, forward strand.
AGTGACAAAGGCGACGAGATGAAGTCAAAGTTTGGTGATTGACTATGGAGGATTTGATGTGTAAGAGGAGTTTATGATCGTCTGCGGATAACTTGACGATTGCAGGATACTTACCTCGTCCTAACCTTGGAATTGCGCGCCGATTGTGGTAATATGTCGTGACTGAAGTCCGTGTGAGCCGAGTCGTTTCTCGGCTCATGTTAGTATCATGCGAACGTGCGAGGAGCTAGGCTCCATGTACTGCAATCACTGCTGGTCGCTGTTTTAGACGCTAAGCCGAAGAATTGGGCTTTTCCATTGAATATATCCGCAATTTGTGAGGCCCATTGATGTGCTTGACATTTGGAGCTTGTACGAACCACATGCGTTATCATTAGATTCTGCGGCAATTTTTTTTTGCATACAACCGTGCACACGCAGGATAAGTACTTGGGGTATCAGTATATCTTGACTATCGACAAAGTGGCCTAAAGGCTTGTACATCCACTAGAGTCCCATGACCTCGCCATTTCAATGTCATATACATGGCGTCGGAATCCTGCACTTTTTACAAAGTCTAAAAGGGTGCATAGTTTCGTTGCACCCTTTGCATTGTAGTGTCCCCTTCATTGCTAAACAAAATGGCGACACGTTTACTTTTCAATCACTGTAGGGCTATCGCACAAGGACACGCTCTCTGCGGGATCAGCATGAGATCTGCCACTTTGCCCGTCAGTGGTCATGTTAAACTTATGATCGGGTAAATACCAGGTTATTTTTACTTATTTATACGAAGGAGGTGGTCCATATTTCTAATTAGCCGTCGAACCGCTAAAGGTCGAATGCGCGATGCATTTTCCAGAAGATGCAGACATTGATAGGAACTCCTTAGTACATTATTGTACGATACTGATTATCTTCCTTATCAATACCTTGATAAGGTGCTGGGTACTGTGCCAGCACGCATGTGTGGCTTTTACGCGTGCCAGCGACACGCTTTTTCTTTAGTTAATCCTACCCCCGATGAGTGCATCTTCTTCGTGGACACGGTATCGCATATGAAAGGCCTTGGCTGTTCGCACATATCATACATCAAAGCTGTTACAGCACGTCGGTGGGAAGCCCGCGTACAAGGTGCCTGTGTTCAATTTGAACGAGCCCTTTCCCAAAACTGTTGTCATCAATGGCAAGTTTTGTATACTCTTCGCTGTCCCGACCAGTGCAAGTGCATATTGACAGATTTTACAATCCTGTTGCTACATTTGATGTGCGAATGGCTCATAGGGTAGTCTCCTTTTCCACCAGCATACCTCAGTTTATCTATGACCGAGACTTTCGCTCGATGGGCTGGCAGCTTCTATCATAGATCATATAATACAGCGAGGCGGGCCCCACTCTGACACGTGGACCTCAATTTTTGTATCCATTCGAAGTATTTAGTACAGTTAAGCGTGGTGCGACTCTTGCTTCTTGCAGCAATCATGAAATAGTTTAAATGCGAACGTCATTACTTTTGCTTAGGTGGCTGATACCACTTCGCTAGTCTGTAATTCTTTATCGTACAGCCGAGCTTTTCATTCATCGTACCACTGCAAAATCAAAGGTGAATGTTCAGACGTGTCATATACGATGATGAACAAGTATTGCGTCATCACAATGGCCGCGCGCTTTTACGTGGCAACTAAATTACGTGACCACCGGTATGAGCTTTATGTACTTCTGTTTTTTGAATTTCCATTTGTAAACTAGTCCACCCTTTTAGTGAGTACGTCTACAAAAGAGTAAAATGCTGGAGCTCTGAATGGCACTATTATCTACCCGTTCATGAGCTTACAGCAACTCGAGAGGCCCATGTGGTACTGCAGCTTTTCTGCACACGCTAAAATGATACTGAATCTCGTTCACTTCACGCTTTTCTGTTTGTGACTAACCCGCAGAGCTTGTGACGAGGTAACGACATCAGTTGTGTGGCTCGTCTATTTCCGTCTCGCTTGTAGTACTGTTAAACCACATATACTTCACCCAGTGCTCGCTCCGATGTCCTTGAAGCCAGCGATTTGTCTTGAACCCTAGCGATCGTATTGAGCACATGTAGCTGACAAGCTTTAATTGCTAATGTAGCTGACCAGCTTCAATTGCTAATTTTCGTGTAGCTCCACAAAGTGTACTGGCAATTACACAATAATAATAGTCGTGGTATCCCGGTAAATTTATGCGGACGAAGTGCTCACAAGGATGCATGACTTCATTTGTTTTGCTTTTTACAAGAAGAACATGATTTATAGCTCAGATTCAAAGGGTACGCTAACTACCTGAACATTCCCTGGACCGCACGACTCTAGTTACACAGCAGTGTATGTTTACGCCCATTAAAGACATCATCGGTACACCTTGGTTAGCAGACGGGGTCCTACTTGGAGCTTACCCACCCACTGATTAGATAAAATAAAGCTTGTGCGTTTGTGATGTGAGCCCACCCACGTCCACCTATTATTTTTGCCTAGTTGGTTTAGTACAATAATGTACAAATAAGTCTCTTACAACGAAATGAATATTGGGAAACGAAAACTACCCACCATGTTATCGTTAGCCACCAACCACTCCTATCTATTACCCTAATTGGTTACTCGGTTTACGCCTTCTGATTGGTAGGATTAAGACACCCACCACCAGAATATACATTACCGTAATTTACTCGATTTACGCCTTTTGATTGGAGGTATTGTATACATCACCGTCGAAAAGTTCATCTTTCCAAACTCAAATTACATACCGCTGTATCAGATAAATAATCTTCTTCATCCCCGTACTCGTCAATAATTTTACCATAATTATTCAATCATCGTATCGCGGAAAAATCTTAGCATAAGAAAGCCACGCAGTTGTTTAACCCTGTCGACCTCGACTCCTGGATGCAGGCAAAACCTTCTCATTCGTCGCTCGCAATAGTAACCTTGTTGAAGCCACGCTTTTTAGTATTCTTTACATCATCAGCGAATACACAGGTCTTGGTTCTCTTTTACTTCATTAGCGTCGAATAGTGACCCACTCAATCGCTTTTTCACACGCACATCGTCCAGTCGCATACCAGAGCCCCGCCGCAAAGTTTCTTTTCACAGCAAACACAGATTAGCGCCATAATAGCGACCTACACGTTCTTCTATCCTTATGTGACAACGACTATCCTCTTCCATGATATGTGCGCTTTATTCTTGCATTAGCTACGCGGGCCTTACCTTGTAGTGCCTGCATCTGACGACAAGTGCCGTACGGTGGTTAGACGCGATCGATTTGCAATAGCACCGGGTAATTGTACTTACTCAAGTGGAAACAATTACCACTGCATGTTGCCGCTACTACTTGCTGGTCGGGTTCCATTGTAATTTGGAGGGAGTAGCCGCATCATAAATTGCTACACGTCGCCGACTTATAGACATGTACAAAATACTCAGATCTAGTATTTTTGACATTTGTCATGAGATAGTAAATTACTTCTCCAAACAGAAAATTTTTCAATCCATCCAATCAGAAGGCGTAAATCGAGTAAAATACGGTAATATATAGGGGTGGTGGGTGGTTACCGTTTCTAAAAATTAAGTTATAGTAATTTATAGCGCAAAATAAAATGTAAGCTCGGGAAAGTGGGCGTGGGCGCCTAATTTGAAACTTTGGTAGCTGATCATACCTCAAATGCACCTGTTCGAAAAACGGCTTTTCGTCTCGAGCTCATGCTTTACAAACGTGAACTCGCCTTAGCATTGAAACGACAGGTGCAGTTTTGATGCTATCATTAACTCATTCCGTGGCAGGGGAAAGCAGCGCATCAGCGCCGTCTCAAGTGTAATATCCTGCAAACGACCTCAAGAAATAGTTAGTTGAAGTATTGTAACCAAGCAACTTGATCTCTGCCATGAGAGCGTCTCATGTCGGTATTTCGTTCAGTTTTGCTCTTTTATGGATTTTAGACACCTGACAAAGCATGCTAAGTCGCTTGAAGACGCGCGCGGTGACACCTCATTTATCTGGAATATTCGGAGCGCACCAATAAGTGCTAGTCGCTATCTCGGATGTACAAATCTATTAGCTACCGACATACCGCCACCATTGATGCCAAAGGAATCTCGTCTTCTGCAGAGATTTCGACGACTCGAACCGGGTCCGCGGTTATCTTTTCAACCAATACGTCAAAGTTCGCAGAGACGACAGTAAGTCGACGACGACGTCTGAATAGGCGCCGTGCACTGAGCTTTAGCATCAGCAGATATTATAATCATGTCGAGTCTGTCTTATTCCTGCGATCATTTGACAAGCTTGCAAGATCAGAAACTCGTCGAGTTCTGCGCCACGAAAGGTGGCGTAGCAGAGACTGCGTTTATGGGGTGAGCAAGCCTTTTCGATAACGTCACCACCAATCACGTAAAATCGCTCTTTATGTTAACTGCTGCTAATTTAATGATCATTGCTTGGCAGCGTCATGACTACAACCGATTGATGCCGTAAAAACGATCAGCAATGCACACTGCACTGATCGATGACTAACAGCAAGAAATAACAGAGCTAGGTTAGCATCGTATCCCATTAAAAATTGCCATGAGACAAAAACATCGAAGTAGCGGAACAAGGCAACGTCGACATGCATTTTACTTTCATTATACGCAGCGCAAAAGGAAATGATAGAAGTTAATGGCCACCCTCCTTGCTCGGCGATAGAGGGATCTCCCTAACTTTCTTCTCTCATCAGTCAATCTCATGTCGTTGTACTTTTTTGTTGCTATTATCGTTTCATAGGCAAGACCAGCAGTGGCCTCTCCTCCCTCTTATTTGGTACCTCTACACGTCAACAGCTCTAATAAGTTTTTACTCACACACAACAAGTACATCAACACAGTGGTTGCATCAATAGCACCTCACAACGCACAAGCCATCCCCTTTCGGCAACTCCGGTCATTTAAAATGGGTGCGTGAATAAATTAGGCCTCTGGACTGGATCGAATAAGTCAAAAGGCGAGCTCCAGAGCTTGCTCCTTAATCATAGACCGCCATGAAACCTCACTTACGTACGGCCATGAAACCTCACTTACGTACGTAGCTGCACATAACCGCTCAACAGCAAATGCTTTTATGCTGAGTGTAATCCCCAGCAAGGAACGTTACGGCAATATTTCGATATGGGTCTGGTACACCAGCGCGACTGCCTTCATCAGCCCCTACACCGCATCGATCTCGGAAGCCGTATGACTCCGAATGTTCAAAGTAGTGTTTTGATATATGCACATTTCAGGCATGGAATGCCTCCTCAGTCAGGAGTGTACGTATACGCAAGGCGCTTGACAGCAAGTACCCACAGCTGCTTCTCTAGCTTAATGCTGGCTTTGAAGTTGCCGAGGCAAAGCTACGTAGACGACCGCGATAAAGACCGAGTCGTTGTAAAGCGCAGAGGCGGAATGATCACGAGGGGATTCGTGGTGCACTCGCAAAAGTTGATCAACGATCCGGACACCTGCATTCCGTCGCTTGCTGACGGAACCAAGCACCGGCGCACGTTATCTAGTCATCGCGACACAGTGCAGTGCTCGAACAGCAGAAACACTGTTTCATTATTCCCCTTGGCCCACGAGGCTTTTTTGCAGCGCAGAGTCTCCATTTCCATGTACACAGTGAAACTGCCACGTCGCAGGTTGAAGTAGGATTAGAAGCGGGCCAGGTGCCGTCGGAATGGTGGACGTCTGGAGTCGAAGCGTTCTGGTGTTTCAGTGTAAATATGCATCGTCTAGTCTCTGTTGCGCATCTCTTGACCATACGCAATGCGATTGGCTCGTAGACCCCCGAGTTATCCACGTAGATGCTTCGGCGATACCTCAGTGGCTACAGCGGACCTCAGCTAATCCAATGACTTGAGGCGGGTGGGTACGGTCGAGCATTTGCTAATGCTGTCACTTTGGCATTTGGCTCGACATTCGCACGCTCAGTGAGGCTCAAGCCATAACCTTCGATCGACTGGCTGGCCTCTACCACCTCGTAGTAAACACGATCAACAAACTTTATTTCGAGACATGGCTGCCAAGACCCGATTGGAATTCATTCTAAATCCCGTAGAGGGTCCACCATCGACTCTACTGCTGCCATCACGACCCACTTCCTTCAACCGGACTTCCGGTACATTGAACGCTGCAATTGGCTGGCACCAAGGGCAGACTGATCTCGGCTCGCAATGCAAGCGCGACATCCATCCGCCATCCACTTTAGTCAGTCTAATGCCCTGCAAAAGGATGCACACAATACTGCCATTGACGACCGTCACGTCCCCAACTGCAGACAGCTGCACGTCAGCAGCTACGAGCTCTGAGAGCGAGCATTCTGACCTAGACAGCCCCAGCAAGACGCCGATGGTACTAACGAAAACGGCACATCTTTGTCAAGAAGAGGGCTGCAAGAGTCTTGCAGTGTCACGGCGGAGCTGCGTGCGCCACGGCGGTGGCTCGCGCTGCACCTTCAAGGGCTGCACCAATGGTGCCAAGCTCCGGAATCGCTGTTTCCAGCATGGTGGCTCCACTACTTGCTTGGCTGCTGGCTGCAACAGCAAAGCCAAGCGCTACGGCTACTGCTGGTCGCATGGCGGCGGTCGGATCTGTAGTGTCGAGAGCTGTGACAAAGTAGCGGCTCAAGGTGGGTCATGCTGGGCTCACGGTGGCGGCAATCGCTGCAAGGTGGAGAGCTGTCGCAAGCGCTCGTACCGGAAGTATGATTACTATTGCGAGGGCCACGCTTGCTGCAACCTGTAACTCACACGTTGTGACTATTTATGTCATTCTTGATAACGGTTGATGTGAGGAGTCTCGTCTTCGTTAAAAAAGTGGGTTGAGGCTCGTTTCATCTGTTGTATGTCCTATCACGGTTTTAACACTGCGCAGGAGTGAGTTATCCTTCGATATCGGAACAACTAGCGGCGCCTGATCATCTTAGAGGGGTGCTAGCAAAACGACCAGCTCCTACTCCATTGCAATGGATAAGCTTTGAGTCAGAAGAACCCAGTGACGTTTACATACAAAAAGGGGCAGCACTCAAATCGTGTAGCGTTACATGCAGAAGAATGTCCCTGGGCTAATAAGCAGTGTATTGTTTGCTTATAATGGTAGTTTGACATGACTGACGCTGTTTTCCAAGTTCTACGCGTCTAGAATTTCTCCTGACGTTCTACCTATAGCTTCAGCGATACCTACTTGTAGTGCGTGGCGACCTCTCGGGGCAAACTTGTTGTCAACAGCGCGCTATAACGGTCAAAATCTCAACCTCGAGCTCAGTCACTTGGGTGCAAAGGGGCCGCGGACAGGTAATTTGTAACTCTAATGACGGTGTATAGAAGAGTTCATCGGCGATACGTCGTGCTGATCTTTACATGAAGCCTCCCGTTTATAGAAGCAGTGCCCGGTGCCATTCATCACCATGTCCACTTCGGATCGACTAAGACGACAAGTACTCGGACGCTAACAAAGACATCAGGGGCTTGCTGCCAGTCTGCCGAATGATGCGCTGCATGTCCCGTAGAGCGGATTTGATCACAGGCAAGAGCTCGCACGTATGCAATATTCATGTCTACACACCTTTGAACCGGATGACAATGCAAAGCACAGATCTCCACTGGCTGCGACTCGTGCAGCGGTGGCTTCATTTGCAACGCGTGGTAATGGTGCCAAGTTCGTCCATTCATGCGATTAACTAAGTACTGAAAATACCAAGAAGTGCAACCCGAAAATCGGGTCGACGACGTTTAGGCATTCCGAGGAGCTAAGAGCGAGGGCAATGACGGTCAAAGACTAGCCGACCCGAGCCAGGTTCGAGCCCAGCTTTCAAGCGCTCTCATTGCATCGCTGCCCGATGTAGCAGAGGATGACAAGGCACCTAGAAAGACGCCCGATAGACTCACTGGCCGTAAACACGGCCAGTCGACATATAGTTCACGACCGCCGAAGCGGCAGCACGTGACGAGGGGAAGCTGCCGATCTTGGTGACTGCCCCTGTAGATCCCTTGATCAGACGTGGGCGTATACCGAAGTAGTGACGCGTGGCGCGGGGACGCCACCGATCGTTGACCTCCGCGTGTCCATCGCGCGCAACCTTAGGCTGCGCGTAGTATGCCCAATGCAGACCCCTTCAACTCACGTGTCCCGTCTTCAGCTTGTCGTGAGTGTGTCGCAGATTCATTCATTCATCCACATCGAGAAGACCTCATCGCTTGAGTGAGTCTCAATGGTGCCACGTTTAGAGTCCAGTGCACCGAATGACTCGGTAGTCCAGTCAGCCAACTCACATTCACCTGTTCACGCACCTACATCGGCTCACGCATTGCAAGCTGCTCGATCAATGATGATGATGGCATTGAGTAGTAATTCAAGACCTCTCGATGAAACGTGCCTGCTGCTTACTATGACAGCTGCTGATCAAGGAAGCATGGTGCGTCTGGAACATGGTCACAAACTTCTGCCGAATATCTCTATCGACCATCAGCACAGCATTTTAAAGGAGACTGGGCTCGAAAGAGCTGGCAACCAGTGCATTGGCCAACGCATGGATGAGCGGCGTTCAAATCCTTGTATGTGGTATCGCAGAGTCCGTGTGCACACTCTGTAGTCAGGCGTACGGAGCGAATAATTATCGTCTCGTGGGTGTCTGGCTACAGTTGGCACAGCTTTTCCTTGTGGTGTCACTTCCTGTCTTGTTCTCGTTCTTTATCGTGAACCGCATCTTAAGCGTCGTGACAAATCGTGGTGACGTTCTAGGACTGGCTGAAACGTATGCGAGGTTCTCGACATTGAGTGTCATTCCGCAAGCGAGTTACTGTGCTTTGCGACAGCACTTGCAGGCTTAGGAGATTGTCTGGTCTGCTACAATCATCAATATCGCTAGCATTACAGTGTCGCTGAACTCTACCTACTCTTCATCTGCGGTTGTGGACCAATTCATGGACTCGAATTCATCGGCGCACTCACTGCACAAACCGTGTCGTCTATCTTTCAGCCAGTAGCGCTGGTGATCTACGCGTTTTTGGTACAACCAATACTACTAAAAGACGTGGCATGGCTTTGACTTGACTGCATGTTAACAGTTGAAACGCATCTACACGTTTACCTGCCTGTCAGCTGGGATGACGGCAAATCTGGCATTGGACGAGTGGACATACAATGTCATCTTGACTTCAGCAGAATATCTGAATTCGCGGAAGTTGGCCGCAAATAGTATCTTGTTCAACTTGTGGTGTCCTATCTGTGAATATTATTGGGGCTTTGGCTCACCCACACAAGTTCGGGTAGCGAATTACCTTAGATCTAATTGTCCATAGGTATCAGAGCGGACACTGCACGTTGAACTCGTCGATTGGTTCGATGGCTTTTGTATCGGGTTGCTCACTACGCGTTCTGTGACTCCATCGCATTCTTTTTACTTTCGATTCAGTCGTGAGTGCTGCCGTCACTAGCACGATGCCGATCTTTTGCGCCGCCGAATTTATCTCTGGTCTGCATGGAAGCATCTTGGCTGTCGTAGAGGCCATGTCACTCGCAACGAAGTCGGTAGTTATCACGACGATCGGCTCCTGGGTTGTCATGCTGCCAGCCTCGTACCTCCTGGGTATTATTGGGACGGCGGGCTGCACGCTGTATGCTGGAAAAGGGTGTGCGGCGAGGCTGTTACTCTGAGTCTAATGACATTCGCATTGTGGCATACTGATTTGCGCAAGATTTCTCGTCTTGCAATGATCCAAGTGGAGATGACGTACTGACTGATGAAAAGCTTAGGAAGACTAGCACGTGTGATCACATTTGATCTGGTATAACATCTATGCTGGCTCAAACATGTACATGTTTGTGGCACTTTACGCTCTACCGCCACCAGAACTAGGCCTAGTGGAATGCGAGATCTAATGCGCAGCAAGTTTTTGCACAGCGTTGAAAGACGCTACATCGAAGCCACAAAGCGGGTAGTAGTAAAGCTGGTGAAGATGCTTGCGCTAGAGTGCGAGTAAATTAAGGTATGATCTGCATGCGATTAAAGTGTGTGTAACAACGCATTTAATCATTGTGACAGGCACGGTTGCCGCCCACTTCTTACTTAAGAGTGTGCACTTACGTCGTACCACCTAATTCTAATGATCTGTGTATATCAAGGCCAATATCCACGGACTTCAACCTGCAGCTACAATCGCTACCCGCCAGTCAGTCGGGTTTTCCGTCGTTGCGTCGAATCGCATAGCGTTTCGTCTTCTCTTTTTGACCACTTCTGAACGACTTCTAGCACTAGGTCACTACTTTAGTTCCAACCGACATTGTGTGTTGCAGTCGGACATGCGGTATAAGCGTGTATGATACAAGCAGCAATACGGTCACTCCAGTAATGGTAGACACGACTGCAAAGCTTGGGACCTCGAGTGTCTTCACTGACAATAAATGATTTATTGGAGGTAATGCCCTACTAGTCTTTGATCATTTGCATCTTTTCAAAACTTGATGACGTAAGCATCGCCCGCAGCTTGAGGGAATTATTAGTCTCGCTTGTAATTTTTGGTAAAATCACTCCTTTCGTCTTTCGTTGAGCAAATTTTCAAAAACAGCCATTTCTGATTGGTTAGTGAATGGGTACAATCCACCCGTTTGTCATACTATATGTCATACGGTACCATCACTCTTATACGGAAAATCACGATTGATCACACACCTCAAAATTGTACCTGGCATGGAAACTTCCACACATTTCTCATCTCTGGCTCGTATAGTACGATACCTTCGGACAAAATAAATCATTGTCTACACTCGCGGTATGTCTGACACAAAAGTATAAAATGATTCAAAAAAAGCGTTCAAAACTTATCGAGAGAGTAGGTGAATGAGTGAGCTTCATTAAATTATTATTTTTAATCTCTAATGGCAGGTTGGGAGTTTACATCGCCACTCGGTGGTAGGTGCGTGTTTCGCTCTACATAGAAGATTCACGGTCGTAGTGATATCGGGACGAGTGCAGTTGGAGATCTACAGTAGTGACCCCATAACTTCTTGGTAAAGTCGCTTGTTCGAATAGAGGTTCGAATTTGGATCGCGTAACTTGTGTTTCTCTTTCATTGGCGTCGAAGGAGTAGTACAATTAGTCATTTCGAGCTTGATGAGCAAAGTATCAACGTTATGCTATCGTTGAAGAAAGTAGCTGTAATGTGTTGTCTCCACATTAATATCGAGGTACCTGCTGATCAATCCCAAATCATTGATGTCGAATTTATCGTGAAGCATGTTGCATTAAAGTCTTGGGTAGGGAGTCGTCCTGTGCAATTACAATGACATCGTCGACGTAAAGGCCGACAAGTGTAGTGCCGAGGGTTTCATGTTTAAAGTAGACGCACAATCCTTGGCAGCTTTGTGTTTACCCGCACTCAAAAAGAAAGCTGTGGATCAAGTCATTCCAAAGTCGTCCGCTCTGGTTCCGACCGTAAAGACACCACAGCAATCGATAAACTGTTCTTTTACCTGAGGATCCGTGTAGTGGTTTCACGTAAATTTGACGATCGATCGGTGCACGAAGATAGGCGTTAGGAACGTCCCCATGGCGAATTGTGCAACCCCACTGGGCGCCAAGAGTATTAACAAATCGCGCGCTTGTCATTTTAAGTACCGAAGAGTATGTTTCGCTGAAATTGATACCATATCGTTGGGTAGATCCTCTTGCCACGAACCGGGACTTGAACTTGCCGAGTTCTCCCATCGATTTGTATTTGATCTTGAAGACCCATATTGTTGACACGACCTTGGCTCTAGGTGGTGGAACCGCTCCCTCTTATGTACTATTCTTAGGCAACTAGTCCAGATCTCGAATCATAAATTCCCTAAGTTGTGTCCAAAATGGACTAGCCATTGCTTCGCGAATATTTTGAGAATTCGGAACACCATCAGAAATATGGAGGGCCATCATTGCTGCACCGGAATTTACTGGTAACATCGAGAAGAAGCGACGCAGATAGCTCGAAGTCTTTGATGGGGAGTTGGGCACCGCGCTTGTGGACACCAAATACACCATCGATTTGGCACTTGGTTAGTGTGATGTCGTCATTTGGTTCACAAATCTTATATTCATCGTCGTTGTCGCTGCCTGAAACGTCACTGGTTTGGTCAAGATGCTGGATGGATGTAGGCTGATCGGATTACGTCTCTCCCTCAGACATTGACGTGATTTTGTGAAGAGCGGCGGTGGTAGCGGCACGATCAAACATTTGCTGAGTCTGGGGCTTAATCGTGCTAGGGCAGCGTCAAGTGTATTAAAGGAGTCGACGAGGTCACCAGCGGCATCGATGTCAACGCACTTGACATTTTGTATGTTGGAGCTGGTCAAATGCGTCTTGGTACGTGATGTATAGAGATTGTAGCCATTGCTAACGGCGTAGATGCCCAGAATAAACGCCTGTTCGGAGCGTTTTCGAAGCGATTATGCAACAGAATGCTCTAGTTTTACAGTGCAGCGGTCACCAAATTTGAGCAAGTGGCTAACGTCGGGTACTTTGCCAGTAAACACTTCAAGGGGTGAGCGGCGGACTGCATTAACTCGGGTAAGGAGATAGTTTCGCATTGTGCTGGCGTAGAGAATAGTATCCCCCAAAATTTTGTCGGCGTACTAGATGACCAAAGCATTGCTCGAATCGTGATAAGCAGCGTACAAAGGAAGTGCTCGGCTTTGCCATTCAGAAAAAAAGTATCCTTTTTGGTTGTCTGGCTTAGGACATCGTGACACTGCAAATATCGGCTCATATTGTCTTTGACAAATTCACTACAGGGATCCGAACGAACGCATTTGACTCGAACACCAGATTGCCGCTGAATATGTGCATGAAAATTTTTAGAAGTTGTCGAAGGATTCACTCTTGGTCTTCAGCAAGTGGACACAATTGTATCCAGCAGCATATTCAACAATGGTGAGTACGTGCTTGTGCTCCTTCCGGTCGACTGGGGAGATATTAATCTTAAGGTCTTAGCCGATGACAGCACCAACCTCGTCTGTAGGAGCTGACCTAGAAGTGTCTTGTTTTCCTTGTCTGTTGCGAGTTTGCTTAGCTTCAGCACACTGGATACAAAAATGCATAGTTCGATTCGTCAGCTTGATTCCGGCGGCAAGCCCTTTGTCAGCCATACGAACGACAGCTCTATGCTTGCTTGAAGTGCGCGAGCCAACGAGTTTTGAGCAGACTGACTGATAGTTTGTTGCTTCATTATGGCTGCTATGGTCTTTACATGCTCGTAATAGATACGTTCGTTACGCTGTGAGAGGCGAGTAATTTCTTGATAAAGTCGCTCCGCGACTACTTGATGTTCTGCACAACAGTTGATAAGTGCTACTTCACTATGTTGGTCGGTCCTTTCAATTTGTTTTTGTAGTACTTGTAAGTGTTCAACCAATGCTGTATTTGCTGCAGTCACCTCTGCGCTTTCATTGTCGAGATATGTGTTAGAATGGATGCGTTGGTTCGTAATGTCTATAAATAGGCTTGGAACGGTGTTCGATAAGTTGATTTACTGTATCTTGGAGTGCATTTCGCTTATCTAGGACTGTCGTGACGTCATGCTGGAAAGTTTTTAGTAGGTTGTGGAGCTCTTTGATTGTGATGAGTGAGGGTGCCGACTTGTTATAAGGTTGGAGTGACAAATTGTTGAAGCATTGTCTTCTCCAGACACCGTTTGTTTGTTGACTAACGTGGCTTGCATTTCGTGTGAGAAAGTAGCAATTATGGCGCTGGCTTCAATAACAGCGTTTGTTGCGCTCATAAGATTCTGTTGTATATGTGGAACGGATGCGAGCTCGATTGTTTGAAGCAGACGCGCTACAATCATCATTACTGATGCTGCCTCAGTGAGCGCCGTTGGACCGCGAGTGTGAGAGATGTGTGTTCTTTTCTTGGCTCGCTGATGTGATACTGATAACGGAGGTATCTGATGAGGCAGGGCTGGATCGAGTGAGATGGATCTCAGGCACAGGAGTGTCATCGTTATCGACCAGCAGGTCAATGATGTTCTTCCTTAAACTCTTAACAGTGGTCTTTGGCTCATAACCAGTTGGAACAGGACTCTTGATTGAAGAAAGAACGTGTTTTGTTCCCGTGAGTGTTCAGGCATGGGAGTATCATCGTCATTGACCAGCGGGACCTCGATGTTCTTCGTTAAACTCTAAAAAGTGGTCTTGGGATCAGAACCAGTAGCAGAGGACTCTAGACTTAAGAAAGAACGTGTATTATTCCCGTGAGGGACAAATTTAGAATAAGATGTTTAGTAGTGCAGTTGTGTTGATCTGCTTGTACTATGTAATGATTTAATCCAAAAGCAAGCGTCATTAACCTAGTCTTCAGCCGGGACAAACGGGATCTGTCTGCGAAGGGGGGAGTAAAAGCAATTAATGTGCTGCTTTCGAGAACAGTAACTCCTGCACATCATTGTGCAGATGTCTATAGAGGTCCGCTATGAGCGTACATTTATCATGCGCACAAAACTGCTACAAAGCTCGCAAATTTGTGGCAGCTTTTGCAGCCCTGTCCGCAATCTCGTTGTGAGCACGGTAGTGACACGTCCAGCTGCCTACACATGGTACATCCGCATACCGCCGCGCTAGGTGGTAGTGTTGAAGATCGGGATGAAGAGTCAAGATGTGCGGCAGGACATGTCAGATCAAGTTGGTGTCGGCGACTGTTTGCATGTGTAAAAGAGGACAGTCGACAGATGAAGGGGCTGCAAAGATGGTTGAAGAAGCTTGCAGTTGCCAAGAGACAGGAAGCGCGTCATCGGAGTGGTGGCGAATGGAAGCGCAGCGACAGTAAGTCGACCTAGTAAGAGCGGCAGATACAGAGACATAGTGTGCGAGATAGCGAGAAGAATAGCTAGGACATAACGGCACAGTTTAATTATCAGTTTCCTTTCTACCTCATCAAGTGCAAGCTTAACATTGACTAACAGGTTATGAGCCTAAACCCAATGGCTCCTCCGACTGATGAATGACGACTTCTGCACCTGCAGACCACGGCCACGAAAGGGTCGCCGTTGTTAGCGATACCCAAGCCCACGAAAGGAGTGCGGCGACCGTTGAAAGGATCCTTACAATGTTGACTGCACTCACGGATCGCATGCAAGCGCTCGAGGCGTCGCAGATGCGACGAGGACGAGCGACTGCGAGGCGCAATCGACAGTGGCTTATTTTGCGTCAGCGCTGGGACGCGGCATGGGCGATACGACTCTACATCGTGACGCGCTAGGATATGATGCTCCAAGGCAGCCGCGTAGACGTGTTCACGTGACGCAACCAGGTGACTCGCTATTCCAGCATTTCGGTCCACAGTATGTCGGTCCGCGACAGCCAGCGGGCGCTGCTCGATCACAGGCGCCGCGCTATGCGCCAGTGTGGCCTCCAGATTTGTAAGGCGTTTATGCTCTCGTGCCATCAATGCAGCAGGCACCGATACAGGAGTTACCGTTGTGTGTATCGGACGCACGCCAACGTAAGCTTGCAATTCGCAAGTTTGATGGTACAGAACTGTACCAGGGCCTCGGATCAGGTTTTGCTGACTGGGGTCGCACGTTCTTGCGCCAAGTCACTATGGCGCAGCAGGCCTGCGGATTTGCATGGGCTGAAGATGTCAAGGTCGACTTGCTGGGACACTACCTGGGACAGCAGAGCGGTACTACCAAAAACAAGTGAACGTTTGGTGGCTCGAAGAAGCCTTTCTCGATCACGCTATGGGCCGGTTGCTACACACATTCAAGACTACAATCACGGCGTCGCAAAGCATGAAGCTTTTTACTGCAAGGAAGGATCCCAAGCAATCATGGCCTGAACACTACCTGTTTATGGTTGCGGTATGCGATGCCTGCGATAAAGGTGCCGAAGCACAAGCTCTCGACAACATTGTTCACTATGCGTCGGCTGATCTTACAACAGTTTTGATGGCAAAGTAAAGCAATGACCGATACGATTATTTGCGCCAAGCTGAAGAGCTTGCGCATTTTGCACAGTCTGTTAAACTCGAGAACAAGACCGGAAGGACGTTGGGACGCGAGTTAGCCGCCGCTGTCACTGATGAAAGACGTCGCAAGACGACACCTTCATGCTGGCAAACAAGGTCATTTAAAGATTGACTGCAGGTCAAAAGGGAACGTCAACAAGAGCGCCAAGAACGACGGCGAGGTGGTTCTTTCTGTTAATGACGACAGCGACAATGTAAACGACGACTGGATACTCGACAGCGGTGCCAGTCGACACCTGGTGAACGACGATCGCCTGCTGATCGACGCAGAGATTTGCAACGATGTAGTCTCGCTAGCTGATAACGAGAAGGTCTTTATGTCCAAGGTCGGTAATGTAAGACTCTCCGTGGTTGCCAATGGACAAGAAAACCCGTCAAACTCACGGACGTCTATTATTCGCCGAGTCTGGCCCGCAACATCACCAACTATGGCAAGCTTGATCATTAGAGATACAGTCTTAAGTATTCTAATGGCAAGCGAACAGTAGCTCGACGGAGTGATGACCAAGTCTCGTTCGACGTGACGATGGAAAATAGTGTGCTAATCGTCGAGACGGTGAAAAAGAGTGTACGCAAAAAGGAGACAGCGGATGTTATAATGGCTGCCATTCAGGAGAAGGCAGCAGATGAAATGACTTCGGAGATGCATCGTGGCTCTCTGCTACACTTTCATCCACGTCTGGGGGCATCTGTCGTACGATGCAATTGAGAAGATTTCAAGAAATCCAGGCGCGGGTATCGAGCTGACGGACCACAAACGGATGACATGCATCACGTGCGCACAATCCAAGCAGACAAAAAACAAGCAGAACCAGAAAGACTCTGGACAGAACGCCCCGATCGACCGCATCGGCGGTGTCATTTGCTCGGACCTAAAAGGACCACTAACGCCTGCGGATCGACTCGGAAACCGATATCTGATCAACTTCATCGATTAAAAGACCAACTACTGTCGAGTTTTCTTAGCTTGAACCAAAGACGCTGCGGCAAAGAAGTTTGAGCACTTCTTGATGTTCTTTAAGCGACGATTTGAGTGCAGAATCGCGGTTCTCAGAACAGATGGCGGTGGAGAATACCAGAATGTTGATCTGTTTTGCAAATCGACAGGCGTTGCAAGAAAAGTGAGTGAAGCGCGAAATCAATCGTCGAATGGGAAAGCCAAGAGAATGCACAAGACCGTTTTAAACATGACACGAGCGATGATCTTCGCGTCTGGATTGCCCCTAACGTTCTGGGGTGATGCCGCTGAATACTCCACGTATATTCTGAACAGGAGCCCCACGAATTTGAATCCTTAGAGAGCGTCGCCGCTTGAAGTTCTCACGAAGAAATCGCCGGATTTGCGCAACATCGTCGTGTTTGGCTCCCACTGTACCGTCTACCGTGATCCAAGCAAAAACACGTTCGCGCGCCGAGCTCAAGTGGTCACAGTCGTTGGATGCAGTGACGAAACCAAGGATTTCAGAGTATTCATCAGGAAGGAAAACAAGGTCATCACAACGCAGCATGTCAAAAATATTGAAACGTTGTCTGAAGCCCAGAACAGGCAGCTGCAACTAGCCCTTGATGACGATGACCGGGCCGATTTAGACGAAGGCACCGAGACACCGTGAGACGGAGCAGTAATTTTACTGCGAGCAAGAAGCCCAAGAAGAAGAAACAGTGGACTCGCCAGCCACACGTGACAAGAGGTGCGGCAAAGAAAGCAGCTGCAAGCCAACAAGAAGTAGCTGTCAGCGCAGATGTCGTCAATCACGTGTTCGACAGAGATCCTCGGAACTATGGCGAAGCAATGAAGAGCAAGAAGAGAAACGAGTGGCAAAAAGCAATGCGCGAGGAGCTGGACGCGCTCAAAAGGAACGAAGTGTGGCGTCTGGCGCTCCGATCAAGCAGCAGCAACGTTCTCCACAGTAAATGGGTCTATAAGACTAAGACGACTGCTGATGGAGATTTGGAAAGGCACAAAGCGCGCCTCGTTGCCTGCGGTAATGAACAAGTTTTTGGCGTGGACTACGCGCTAACTTTCGCTGCCGTCATGGACATGACGACAATGAAAGTAATCTTGGCGTTAGCTGCTACATGGGGCGTCCCGGCTAAGCACGGAGACGTCCCCAATGCTTACGTAAAATCAGAGAAGGAAAAACATCTCGAGATTCTGATGCATGTCCCCAAGGGCATGACGATTGATACAAGGGAGTTAAAAGAACTGGGGGCAACGAAGATTGAAGATGTCGTGGTTGATCTGAAGAAAAGTCTTTATGGCTTAAAGCAGGCAGGGCGATTGTGGAGCCAATTGCTTAACAATCGGCTATTGGAAGCCGGATTTACTCGCTGCATCAGCGACCTCTGCTTGTAATACAAGCGCGACATCGATGGAGTCGTCATCGTCGGAGTCTACGTGGACGATTTTCTGGTGACTGGAACATCCGCTGTTGCAGTTGACGGTTTTTTCGCAAGCCTCGAAAGTCTTTCGATTAAAGATCTTGGACCAGTGTCGAAGTTTTTGGGGATGCGCGTGACGCGCAACGAAGATCGTGGATATTTTCTTGACCAGGATGAGGCTATTGTCGACTTGCTGCGTGACCACGGCATGACCGATGCCAACTCAAGTCGTGCGCCTATCGGGACAGATGTTTATGAGGTTCAATGTGCAGACAGCGGACAACTTGCAGACACGGGTGCTCCAGGTCAACCTAGCGTTCGTGCATTTCAGTCTATTGTCGGATCGTTGCTCTGGGTAGCGAGGTGCACAAGACCCGACATCGCATTTGCGGTGCACAAGGCAACCAGACAAACACGAGCCACGGATTCATGACTGGAAATTGGCTAAGGGCATCGTGCGCTAACTGAGTGGCACGCGTAAATTGAAAATCAGCATAAAGCCAGCAGTCGAAGAAACTGCACAACCTGTTATAATGAGCTACAGTGACGCAGACTACGCAGCCGTCAAGGCAGACAGAAAGTCTTTGACCGGTAGCGTTATCGCGCTGAATGGAATGATAATCAGCTGGTGCTTGAAAAAGCAAGGAGGTGTGGCGCTCTCGACAATGGAGTCGGAATTTGTGGCAGCGTCTGAAGCTGGACGAGAGCTACTTGGAGTGAGAGAGACGCTGAGTGAAATTGGTGAGTCGCCTGCACTACCGATGAAAATGCTCATTGACAACCAGGCAGCGATACGGCAGATTGAAGGAGAAGCGTCGTCTACTAAATCCAATCACGTTGATGTGAGAGTCAAGTACTTGTGCGACAACGCTCGTCGAGGCATTGTGGTGCCACAATATGTGCCGAGCGACCTGATGCTTGCGGACGTACTCACCAAAGCACTCGATGCAGTCAAGACGGTCAAGTTGCGTTCACTGCTACACATCGTGTAAGCGCAGTGTAAGTCGCCGACAAGGAGGAGTGCTGAAGATCGGGACGAAGAGTCACGATGTGCGGCAGGACATGTCAGATCAAGTTGGTGTCGGCGACTGTTTGCATGTGCAAAAGAGGACAGTCGACAGATGAAGGGGCTGCAAAGATAGGTAAAGAAGCTTGCAGTTGCCAACAGACAGGAAGCGCGTCATCGGAGTGGTGGCGAGTGGAAGCGCAGCGACAGTAAGTCGACCTAGTAAGAGCGGCAGATACAGAGACATAGTGTGCGAGATAGCGAGAAGAATAGCTAGGACATAACGGCACAGTTTAATTATCAGTTTCCTTTCTACCTCATCAAGTGCAAGCTCAACATTGGCCAACAGGTAGACCCGGTGAATGCGATAATGATGCGGCCGTCGTTGCCGCCTCATTTGCATGATAATCATGGCGCTGTATCCCACTACATGCAGCGATGCTAAAAAGAACTGTGATCGCTCTGCAGACCCCGTGAATGATGCCCCAGTACTCTGCCGTGTTGTTGATCGTGTCAGACTGAGCGTTAGGACATTGTCGCTGCTTAGACTACCTCTGCCCCTTTCGTGACCTTTATAATGCGTACCAGAACCGGACCATACCCATTTGGTCCTCAAAAATCCCGTGAGCCGCTGTATAAAAAGAGAAGATGGAGGGTCCTACTGCAGACTGGTGGCTGGTAAATAATCGACCCAGAATGCTCGACCTGGCTCTTAGGCAGAGTGTTTGTCACGGCTTGCTTCAAAGCAGCTTGTTTACGTTAATTTTACTCGTAATCCAGAATCAAAAGTCGCACAATGGACTTTCGGCCTTAGCATTGATTGTATCCTGCAGCGTGGACTGGTATTCATCTCGCTCGTGGCGAAGACGTAGGTGCGCGCACCAAATGGCTGGACCGTTGTTGCTGCCGTTAATATCCATAGAGTACTAGTCGCCTCAAACGAGACGTCAAGATCTCCTTACCAGACACTTTGAGACGATCCCGTTCTGCCTGCCACGCGCGGGACGGCGTGTCTGTAACGAATAAGCTAAAGGATGATTTGACGAGAACTTCCGGGACGATGTATTTTAGCCTCCGTTATCAGGCACTAAAGTCAACCCACGCCACCTTCACAACCGAGAACTCCCAGAAGACATACTATAGTGTGTCGGGCACGTTACGCAGGTACAAATTGTGCGTACAGGACTGGTCACTGTGCACATAGTTCCAGAGATTAAGCTTATTCGTGTTGATTCTGTAGAGCGTCTGTATCATGGAGGACCCCACTCTTGTCACTGCTCGGACATCACTCGACTCGAGCTGCGCGAGAGAATTCTGCATGTCAATGTTGGTGGCAGACTGCTCAGCTATTGCTCGGTCTATGTAGTGCTTCCCTTCCTTCTCTTGAAGCACTGCCACAACCGCCTTGTCTGTCGTTCACTTAGGGCGCCATCCCGCGCCTATATGTAGGTGTACGAGTCGCTACAGTTAAATGTGTTCGTGACAAAGAAGATTGCGTCTTCCGACGTCGACTCTGGCCTATGTCTCGCAGTCATAGCACAACCCGACTGGACGTGCCGGATATTTTAAAGGAGCTTTCAAGTAATTGACACCGTCTACGTTGTCGGTAAAGAACCACGACCGACGCCAAGACACGCCTGATCCTGTCCGCCGCAGGTGCGTCGTCTCTTGAAGCCTAAGCGGGAGCTCCAGAAGTTACACCACACAGCCTTGCATAATTTCGACACGGCCCGCCGCACCGCCTGAGTGTGGGGCTGCCGTAGCTCAATCCTGATCGTTTCCCATCCATGCCCAGTAGAGGATGTCGCGGAGCTTGAATCATTTGTCTCCACGCCGCAGAAGTCTGATATTCACTGGCCCCCCTATGTCGTAAAATAGCCAATTTTGCGTGTCTAGTAGCACGCTGTCGATCCATATAAGCCTAAAATGCGAATTAGCCGTCGTCGCCGATCTAAAATTAGCGTTAGAGGGCTTACCATGTCGCTATTAACGACTACTTGCAAGCTATCGCTCTCCTAAAGTGCAGTGCATAGATGTCGCCGAAATAGCAAATCCGTTTCAGCCACAAAACAGCATAATATAGATCGATAGTTGAGCAGTGCACGTGACGCACCATGTCCACCCCAATTATCTACATTGTCCGCGACCCGAAAGCCTGCAACATACGCACCCTACCTTGCCGGAGTTAGATAGATGTCAGCTCCCGCTCGCGCTGCCAACAAGATGTTGCCCACAATCCGAGCCAGACCGTTCGAACCTGCTGCATATTTACACACAGCTGTGGCCGCCATCGCAAGTGAGTACATCCTAACAAGAGGCAATACTAGGCCTGCATCGCAAAATTACGACCTGCATGCTCCTCGCTCATACACAGAGGTACTGCTACTGACTTGGAGGTATTGATCACCAGCCCAGAAGCCGCTCCAAACTGCGTCAGTACCTGCTAGACGTCAGCAACATCCTCCGGTGACTTGACGTAGACAGCAGTATCATAGTCGTACCACAGACCTTCACCGGTATCACCTCTGAGTGGATAGACAACCAAAAAGCAGACAAAATGTCATCGAGCAGCTCGTAGAGTGATTTTACCGCCAGTACGAAAAGTACATGTGCCAGCAAGAATCCCTGTCAAATGCCAGTGATGACGTCAAGCAGCTTGGACAGGTAACTGCTCATGATTAATCGGCTTCATGTACCAATGTGCAAAGCCATCATGGCGTACACGAAATAGAACAAGAACCCAAGTTTCCGAAGCGCGGCAACATGAATGCCCGTGGCAGCGAGTCATATGCCTTATAGAAGTTAAGTTTGAGTACCAGCGCGCTGGGGATCTGGACATTCTTTGGCACAGATCTTTGCAGCTGCAAATACGCCACCGATCCTCGACATCTCGCGGCGCAGTACAAAACTGGTATGTAGATGATGAACAAGTGACGGCAGGAGCGGCCGTAGTCGTGATGCAAACACCTGTATTAAATAAGGTGTAGTCAAATATATTAGTGCAATTGGTAGATATTCTAGCGGGTGATCCGCGCTCTTCGGATTCGTGATGCACGAAACCACCGCCTCCTAAAATGTTTTGGAAGGACGTTTACAAGTACGCATACTTAGAAAAACGCGCCAAAGTGGTACGGAGCTGTTCTCATTGTCTCAAAAACAGTCATTGCCCAACTCTTCCGGGCCCGATGACTATTAAAACTTACACCTCCTTCCGAACCCGCTGCATATACATTCCGGTGTTCGCGCGAATGGCGCGGTCCAGCTGTGTTGTAATCCGCTTTATGAGTTGGCGATAGCCGTTCGTAGCAACCCCCCCGTGTATCTTGGGCTGCAATCACTTTTTGCTGGCGCGGCTCGATCTTTGCAGTGTCCCATTAAAACGCAGAAGGGCGTGCTTGTTGCAATGCTGTATGTTCGGAATTAATGCCGGCTTCTAGGTTCGCCGCCGCGCAAGCAAAGAACTCAGTCGTCAACACCTCATACACACTTTAACATATTTAGGGCGGTGGATACACCTGCTGTAACGGGGTACACGGCAATTATTGAACCGGTCATGTTGTGTGTCCACATCAAGTGAAGATCGGTGGATCTGAGTGGTATAGTCTTGGTACCACGTACTTACGGTAATACCGCACCTTATCGGGTAGAGATAAGCGATAAGAGTTCCGTCATTGGATCGCAATGTAGAAGTCAGTCAGACTAGATCATAGGGTTTTGTTATCGTTGTTCAAGAATCAATAAATTTCAGCCCCCCTTTTAAATCGTTGGACATAAGTGCCTAGTAAAAACGTAAGGTGTTGTTAATAGCATTAGCTTTGTAAAGGCGCTTACTTTTGCTTGACTAGTTAGTGTGTGATTTCGTGAAATGTGATCCCTCCGGAACCAAGATTGTTAAGCTTGTACGCTTGAACGACTGTATGTCGTTGTTAGTTTGTTATGACTAAGAGACTCTTTGAGTCAAAGACTTTCTATGTTAAGGAGTGCTAAGCAGCTCTGCTACATCTTGCAAAAATTGAGTATTAACGAATGTGCGATTACCCTGAGCACTCGACAAACGTTCTTTACACGTAAATTTTCGTATGCTTGTGTGTCCACATACTTTTGACCGGGTGCCAAAAGCGATTTTTGAATGTGAACCATGCCACCAACACAAATATGGGGAACTCAACCCATGTGGGGTTTGTAATAAAGCTTTGTTCATGTCATACACAAATAACAGCGCTCAACTTATACCATTTAGCGAGTTATGAGAAAAACAAGCGTGTGAGCTATGAGGAAATGCATTGATGGTCGTAAATTTAAGACTCGGGCTGTATGAATTTAGTCGTGCATACACAAAAGCACATGTGGCCATTATCACACGGCGTACAGGGCATTAGGTGAAGTAGATACGGGATCCGCAAAGTAAGAACTCTCGCAAGACAAGGTTTTCATAACCGCCTGTACGTGCGATCCGGGAAAACCTTATCGATCGCAAAACCTGAGGTTGAAGTTGTTGGTGAAGACTCAGATGCTGGCTTATCGGTTTAGACGACGACGCTAAATGTCCAACTGTGATGCGATACGAGTAACGTCTGATAAAGGGGTAGGAAATATTCCCGCTGGACTTTGTCAGTGTATTGAGCGGTAATTGCCACCTCAGACAATGACCGACCGTAAGCTTGTATACCTGAATCATACATAGGGCTCGCGAGGTCTTACAATAGCTAATTCGGCGATGTTAACGGTTTTCACAGTGGCGATTTTCCCTGCAAAGCGTTATATCAAGTTTCACAATCGCTACCCATCGTCACTTTCACCGTCCAAGCGTTTGCGGGGCAAACGCGCTTCGTGCTCATTCGCCAAAAAGGCGGACCCACGCAGCCTCTATTTCCCCCGCACTCTGACTTGTTTCGAGTATACTGCGAGAGAGTGATTGTCACGTTTCCTTTGCATTGCGCAACAAGGTCGTTCATTCCGCACTGCACCAAGCACGAGTCGAAGGCGCGACGATGTCGGACAGCGACGACGACGCCGTGACGGTTGTCCAGAAGCGGCCAGCAGACGCACACCACCAAGTCAACGACCAAGAGGCTGCGCAGACGCGCTCTGGCAAAGAAACCGACGACGACGAGCAACAAGAAGAAGAAGACGGGGAGACTGTGGGGCGTGGGGGTCGAATCGACGCTTTTTTTCAGCGCAGTAGCCCTCGCACGCGCCGCTCGGCGTCCCAATTGACCGACGAAGCCCTTGAGAAGCCGTTGAAGCGCAAGGCCACGCAGTCGGAGCGCAGCAAGCGCTGGAACCGGCGACGGAAGATCGCTCAAGTGATGGACGAAGCGGATCTGGACGCGAGTACGCGTAAGGCCCGTGAAGCAGAGGCGAAGCGAGCCGAGAAGATTGAAGCGATACTGGGGGGGTTCTCCACCTTGTCGGAGGATCAATTGGCGGTGGCGTCGGATAAGAAGAAGGGGGAAAAGGGAGAAGATAAAGAAGAAGATGAGGGAGCAGAAGAAGGAGAGGCGGAGAAGAAACAGTTGTGTCTGAATCAAGCCACTGGCGAGGGGGCAGTACCCACAGGTGCAGAAGGGACGGAAGACGCGCCTGTGTTTGTCTACACGGACTTGGTGAAGAAGCTCAAGCCGCACCAGGTTATTGGCGCGAGGTTCCTCTGGAGTCATGTGGCGGTCGAACCTGAAGGGTTTGGCTGTGTCTTGGCGGACTTTATGGGTCTTGGGAAGACGTTGCAGGTCATTACGACAGCTCAGGCGTTTCTGTCGAAGCAGACGCTTGATACAGATGGAAAGTTGAAGCAGCGTCATAAACATGTGCTGATTCTTGCTCCGACGATTTGTGTGAGGAATTGGGAAGCCGAGATTGTCAAGTGGCTGGGCAAGAACGAGACGAGACGTCTGGGACTGTTTACGCTCGAGTCGGGTCGAGAAAAGAAAATGTGTGATCGTGTTGCTGTTGTGAAGAAATGGCACAAACGCGGCGGAATTTTGATCATGGGATACGAGCTGTACCGTCTGTTAGTATTGCAGTCGAGCGGTGACGAGAAGATTGCAGCGGGGAATCAAAAGTACGCGCATTTGATCAAACAGGTGTACGCGTGCTTGGGCAATCCGGGACCCGATCTGATTGTGCTGGATGAAGGTCATCGTGTACGCAATCATAGGTCCAAGATGGTAAAGGCGCTCGCTCACGTCAAAACTACTCGACGTATCATCTTGACGGGATACCCATTACAAAATCACTTGGAGGAATATTGGACAATGGTCAACTTCGCTCGCCCCGACTATCTTGGTTCCTTGGAAGAGTTTAAAAATCGTTACGTGGCCCCTATTACGAACGGTCAATGCATTGACAGCTCTGAAGCCGACCTGCGGCTGGCTCGGCACCGAGCATTCGTTTTGACGCGGGAGCTGAAGGCTTTCGTGCTGCGTCGAGACCAACAGTACCTTTTTAAGCAGTTGCCGCCTAAGAAAGAGTATGTGCTAATGTGCAAACTGACTGACGCCCAAGCACAGTTATATCGAGAGTTTTTGAAACAGGGTGTTCCGACTCGTGGCGACTCCGAGCAGGTGGACGTTCTCGGTGGCTACCATATTGCACTAGCTATTTCGAACCACCCCGACGTCATATGTGAAACGTACAAGAAGCTTGAGAAAGAGGAGCATAACGGAGCTTGTCGGAAATCAAAACGTCATGGCGTCTTGGACATTTTTGGGATTGAAGATGGCGGAAACGATTTTGATCCATACAATAGTGGCCCGAGTCACGTTGCTACCAGGTCCAGTACATCTGAAACTTTTTTACTAGCGAAGTCGCACGGTCTGCGCGACATCGACGCCGACATTAATGCCAATGAAGTTGAAGACGGTGAGTCCGCGCTTCCTATTACGGTAAAGTTGGGTAGCACGGCTGTGCCAAAGCCCAAGCGGACACCTGCTGCGAGATGTCATCGTTTGAAATTTGCTCGGCATTTTATGGAAGATTATGTCCCGAATCAGCTTGAATCGAGCGGCAAGATGATGATTCTCATGGAACTTTTGTCAGTGTGTCAGAGCGTCGGCGACCGCGTGATCATATTCTCGCAGAGTATTCCTACACTGGATTCTATTGGAGCAGCAATTTCTAAGCACAACAGGCATCAACGCCGCCACGCAAAACGCTTTAGTTTTTTGCGTATTGACGGAAGTACGACCCAGTCAGACAGATTTCGTCAGATCGCTCAGTTTAATGATCCTGAAGAGGACGTCGACCTAATAATGATCTCGACAAAAGCAGGCGGGGAAGGGATCAACCTTTGCGCTGGAAACCGGATCATAATATTTGACGTGTGCTGGAACCCATGTAACGACTCTCAGTCTATGTGCCGGTCGTACCGTTTTGGCCAAACTAAGCCCGTATTCGTGTACCGTTTTGTGACGATGGGAACGATGGAAAAGAAGGTATATGACTTGCAAATTCGCAAAGAAGGCGTAGCGAAGCGTATTGTGGACGAAAAGGCGACCGAGAGAAAGTTTATGTCGTCTGAACTACAGAAGTACTTTAACATTAAGGAATTTGAGGATTCTTTGTTGTACGCCCAAGGAAAGGTAGCGGTCGACGAAGAAGTAGCGATTAAGCCTATTCCACATGAAGATTCTGTGCTTGTGGACGTCTTGGCTAAAATGGGAGGCATAGCTACTTCTGGTGCTACAACAGTCCTCAACGATGGAGAAAGTACCGCTGCAGAAGTGGTAGATAATAGGAGATGTATCATCGATTGGTTTGAGCAAGAAACAATGTTTGAGGAAGATTTGGATCAACAGTGTACGCCCGCCGAGCAGAAAGAAATTTTGGAGAGCTATACTTACTTTAAAGCGGTGAAAAGACTTCGCAGTGCAGGAGCACATCTCATTAATCGCGAGGGATTGCTAGTAAAAAATTGCGGCTATTGTCGTGCGTTGAACGAGATCTTCCCGACGTCGACCACGACCGTTCCGATTCCTTCGAGAATAGAGTGCATATATTGCAAGCGTTCCATGGAAACTGCAGGTGCAGCCCCGCCGGTCCAAAATGTGACCACTACGTATCCTGTCATGAGACAGTTTCCTAGGGTCCCGATTCTCATACCAGGGACTACGCTACCTACCACAGCAGCTTTACCAGCAGCCTCGACACGTCCGTTCGCGCTAGCTGCTGGAGCTAATGTGGGTCGAATTTTGCCACCTCATATGCAAGCAATATTTGAACAGCAAAAGAGAGACGACAAGGCGACTGAGGAAAAACGGACCCAGCTGATTGCCCAACAAAAGGTTGAGCAGCAACGATTGCAGTTTGAGCGCAAACAAGCTGAGATGGCAGCAGCAGTACGAAAGCAGGAGCGATTAGCCATGAAGCTAAAAGACCGTCATCTTCTTATTCTTCGGCGAGGTATTAAGGGCTGTCAAGATCTCAAGCGAAAGGCCGAGGATTGTGGTGCCACTTTGGCGATTGAGGTCAATTCACAGCTGACGGATATTGTTAGTGGGATGAGCCGAGAAGAGACGCTTAAGTGGCTGAAGCTGAGCAAGCTCGCAGGCGACGTGGAACTCCATGACGACACGTGGCTACGGAATGAAATTGCAAAAGAGAAAGGTTTGCCATTGATTTCCGACGAACCGTACATGGACGCAACCTCGGAGTCCCGACCTGCCGCCGCAGCTGTTACTGCTGTTCATGCTAAGGCTCCCATTGCCAGTACTCCTACTCCTACGTTCACAACAACAAACAACGAAAGTCCACAGACCACAGCGGACAGCAGCAGTGATTGCATCGAGCTTATGGAATCTGACGGTGAAGTCAACTCCAAGGCAAAGACGAATGTTAGCGATGGCGCAGCAGCAAATGCCGATGATACAGAGACCACCGCCCCTGTAGCTGACGTAATCGAGATCTTGTAGTCAGTGATGTTGATATTTGATGAAGCAAAAGAACCGTCGTCCGGTGAGAAGCGGAATTTTGCAGTTGGTTTGTATTGCAGTTGAGTTGCGTCGTCGGGAACATTGGTGCCGAGGTATGGCGTCTCATGGCCGTACGATGCTTTGTGAGCTGGCCAAAACTCTTTTGTCGTGCAGTGGTATACAAGGATGAAACGGAAGGGTTCGAGGACACGTGTCAACGTTTTCGAATACGTTTATGTGCCCGCCATGACGACCTCAGTGTTGCGAGTGACAAGAAGAAGGCTGATGCCGCCTTCTGTGGTCGCGGTCTTTCAATTTACGTGACGATGTGAAAGACACTCAGATGTCAGCCATTTAGTAGACACGTTGTGTCCGTCTCGTTGATAGTGCTCGACGGGGACGGTGTGCGACTTTGGGGCGGATTTCGAAGTGTGATAGCAGATGAGCACTTGGTCTTCAAACGCCCACATACTCAGTGGTTGTAATAGGTGGAGCCACTCTGAACAACTTGCAAGTGAGCACTTAATCTTCGAACGTCCATGTACTCGGCGACAGCAGTAGGTTGAGCCACTTGCAACGATGCGTATGGCAAGCTAAGTTTAAAACCTTTACAGGTTTTAGTGCCTCGACACAATTGCCCATGGAGATATATTTGTCATTTGATGGCGTCGTCAAGCAAGTTCTGATGCAATGGAGCAAGAAAGTGCTTGGAAACCGGTACTCTATTTGTTGACGTCGTGTGATCATGCTTTCGCTACTGCATGTTCTTTGTCTCGTCCTGAGCGACGCCTGTATCTGCTGGCATTCATCGATGTGACAAATGTGGAACATAACTAACAGAGCTGTTTGCGCGTTTTTTAAAAAAGGGCTTGACGGAGCAGTCGCTGCCAAGGGATCGGCGCGAATGTTGCTCTCGTGGTTGTTTACCCACAATAGCAGTTTTGTCATGCTTGTGTGACGCTCTGCATCGAAGAAAGGGCGTAGCCCCGGCCACATTCGTCATCTCTTCCTTGCATAGCTCGTGGAAGGTATTTACACAGGCTGTAGGTTCGGACACGTTAAATATATGGGCTTCAGTCATAATCCACTGGTGAGTCTATGCTAGGATGATTAAGGAAACAAGTTTGAGTCCTCAATATGCATGTGCATTCGTCTTGTGACTGCTGAAATTACTACTACACATTCGACGTAAGTATGCATAGCCATGATATGAACACATGAAACAGGGAGTTGACTGCAGAGGTAGCCCGAAACAAGGAGATGACGCGGCACGACACCATTTCAGGCTGCTGTTGAAGTCCACATTCATGGCCACTTCTACATTCCTGTTTATGCCACGGCAAGTAAAAAGGAGGTATGGACGATAGAGCAACCGTCAGTCCCACCCATAACCGATGTTGTGCTCCATGCACATTGTCGTACCACTGGCAGCAATCTATGATTGCAGCTGTCTGCGCAGACGAAGAGACTACAATGCTTTGGTGACACTCGCAGCCATAACATGCATAATCAGTGCACTGAAAGCGCAAGAAATCCGAGTCGTGTAATCGGAACCTCACCGACATCCCAACGTGCTAACAACCTCGAGCCATTGCACTTCTTATGACAGTAGCGACGAACAGACAACTTCGAAACGCAAACGCTGACGAGAGTGCGGCACGTACACCGCATGTACCATCTTCAATGTGAAGTAACAGTAATACTAAACATCCCGAATCCCTCGCAACCCCGTCATCGACCCCAGAAAACCCATCCAAAGGACCGATTCTGATTGGTTCCCACACACCAAAACTCCAATCATTTATCTGCCTTCCCATTGGCTATATCAAGCCACTCACCGCCCCATCCAATCGACTGGTCACGGTGACCACTACGCAATTGGTGCACGTCGTCGTCCTTGTCGCTTGTCTGGCTCTCTCTCTCTCTCTGAGGGTACATCGCTCATGACTACCTCACCCGAGAAGAAGCAAAAGACCGCGTCTTCTGCGTCTCGTAGCTCTTCGCTGCTGCGTTTCTACCGCTCGCCAGCACTCACGACGCACGCAACGCAGACGCTCTTGTCGTTTTTACGTACCCAAGTCAAAGCGGACCCGGACGTACAAGTGGACGACGTCGCGACTGAGTACTGTTTTTACATCGAAACGACTGGTGAGGAGACGTTATTGTCGTCGGAGAATGAGACGCTTCAGTGGTTGCTCAGTGAGACATTTGAGCCGCAGCAAACCCGTGCCGGTGAATCGTTCATTGGAAATAGCGACAATCAGGCGAACGAATGGCTCGTGGAAATTGGACCTCGCATGAACTTTACCACCGCGTGGTCGAGTAATGCTGTAGCCATTTGTCACGCTTGTGGCCTCACGTCGATTAAGCGCATTGAACGGGCGACGCGGTATTTAGTGCGCTATCGAGCAACGTCGAGGGATGCTGTGGAGACGGTGAAGACGGCGCTTTTGCGGCAAGAATGTGACCGGATGACGCAGCAAGTGTACGACGAGCCACTGACGAGCTTCTGGCATGGCAAGACTGTGCAGCCTGTACGCACGATCCCCATTATGGAACGGGGGCTGGATGCACTCAAGGAGATTAACGACGACGTTGGACTGGGCTTTGATGAGTGGGATCTGCAGTATTACTTGAATCTGTTTAAAAACAAGTTGCGTCGTAACCCGACGGATGTCGAGTGTTTTGACATGGGACAGAGCAACTCGGAGCACTCGCGGCATTGGTTTTTCGGTGGCAAGATTGTGGTGGATGGGCAGGAGATGCCGCAAACACTTTTCCAGATGGTCAAGGATACGTTGACGGATAGTGCCAAGCAGAACAGTATCATTGCTTTCCACGACAACTCGTCGGTTATTAAAGGGGCTAACATTGTGACGCTCGGACCTGTGACTCCTGGGGAGCCCTCGCCGGTGCAAGAGCGCACGCTCGACAGCCACCTGCTACTTACTGCAGAGACGCACAACTTTCCGTCTGGTGTGGCCCCGTTTCCTGGCGCTGAGACTGGAACTGGTGGCCGCATTCGTGATGTGCAGGCCACTGGTCGAGGCGCTAATGTTGTTGCTGGTATCAGCGCTTACTCTGTGGGTAATCTTAACCTCGAAGGTTACCGGCTTCCGTGGGAGGACGAGAAGCTGGAGTACCCGTCCAACCTCGCTCACCCGCGTGACATCCTCATCCAGGCTTCGAACGGTGCTTCAGACTATGGCAACAAGTTTGGTGAGCCCGTTGTATCGGGATTCGCCCGTTCTTTCGGTATGGTGCTGCCTAATGGCGAACGGCGCGAGTACATCAAGCCGATCATGTTTTCCGCTGGTCTTGGCCAGCTGGACGGCCGTCACTGCACCAAGGGTGAACCAGAGATTCAGATGTGGGTCGTGAAGATTGGTGGGCCGTGCTACCGTATCGGCATGGGAGGCGGTGCTGCTTCCAGTCGTATCCAAGATGCCAAGACTGCTGAATTGGATTTTAATGCTGTGCAACGTGGAGATGCCGAGATGGAGTGCAAATTGAACAAGGTGATTCGCTCTTGCTGCGACCTGGGCGAGAACAACCCCATTGTTTCGATTCACGACCAGGGCGCTGGTGGTAACGGCAACGTGCTGAAGGAGATTGTCGAAGTGTCGAACTCGAAGCCAGGAGATGCTAACCGCGGTGGTGCTCGCTATGAGGTGCGCAACATCCTGGTCGGTGATGACACGCTGTCCGTTCTTGAAATCTGGGGCGCTGAGTACCAGGAGAACGACGCGCTTTTGCTCCGTCCAGAACATGTCAGGCTGTTTGACAAGATTTGCAAGCGTGAGAAGTGTCCGTATGCGCTGCTGGGCCAAGTGACTGGAGATGGGCACGTGGTTCTGCACGATTCGAAGGATGACTCTATTCCTTTTGACTTGGATCTTGACCTTGTGCTGGGCAAGATGCCGCAGAAGACCTTTGTCGATACGAAGGCTACAGAGATTGTCTCGGAGCTGTCACTCCCCGTGGATATCACTCTGCGTGATGCACTGGACCGTGTCCTGCGTCTTTTGTCGGTTGGCTCGAAGCGGTTCCTGACTAGCAAGGTGGATCGCTCCGTGAGCGGCTTGATTGCACAGCAGCAGACTGTCGGCCCGCTCCAGCTGGCCCTCGCGGACTGTGCTGTTGTGGCGCAGTCCAATGTGCCAAACAGCGACGGCAAGTTTTCTGGCGTGGTAAGCGCCTGTGGCGAGCAGCCTGTTAAAGGCCTGGTGAATCCCGGAGCCATGGCTCGCTTAAGCGTGGGTGAGTCACTTACAAACATGGTGTGGGCGGCTCTTGGTGGACGCGGTCTCGATGACTGCAAGTGCTCTGCCAACTGGATGTGGGCGGCCAAGTTACCCAATGAGGCTGCGTGCATGTACGAGTGCTGTGAGGCGATGACTACGTTCATGAAGCAGGTGGGTGTGGCTGTTGATGGTGGCAAGGACTCGCTGTCCATGGCTGCGAAGGTTAACAACAAAGACGTGAAGACGCCTGGTACGCTGGTGATCACCATGTACGCACCAACGGAGGACGTCGAGCTGAAGGTGACACCTGACCTTAAGACCCACATCGATGACAGTCTGCTGTACTACGTAGACGTGGGCAAAGGTGAGAACCGACTGGGTGGTTCGGCGTTAGCGCAGGTGTATGGCCAGGTCGGCAATGTTGCACCGGACGTCGAGGACGCCGAGTTGTTCAGAAACGCGTTTAACGGCATCCAAACTAGCATTAAAAATGGCCTTTTGCTTGCTGGCCACGATCGTAGTGATGGTGGTCTTATTATCACGCTGTTAGAGATGGCATTTGCTGGCAACTGCGGTCTCGATGTCGACATTCCGTTCACGGGCGACAAGGTCTTGACGAAGGACGTGATTCAGGTGCTCTTCGCCGAAGAGCTTGGGTTTGTATTCCAGGTTGCTGGTAATCAGCATGCCAATGAGGTGGAGTCTATCTTCAGTAGCCTGAATGTGCCGCTTGTGAAACTGGGCAAGGTCACTACCGATGGTGTCATTACGGTGCGCATCAATGGCGAAAGTGTCGTTCAGGACCAAATGGTGGATCTTCGAGATGTGTGGGAGGCGACAAGTTTCGAGCTCGAGAAGCGTCAGTGCAACCCTGAGTGTGTGGCGCAGGAGCAGCGTTCATTGCGTACCCGCACAGGTCCGTCATGGAAAGTGACTTATGAGCCTGAACCGACGCCAGAGCGCCAATTGAGTACGCGTGCTCAGCACCGTGTAGCTGTTCTTCGTGAAGAGGGTAGCAACGGGGAGCGGGAGATGCTCGCTGCATTCCACCATGCTGGTTTCGAGGTCTGGGACATCACGATGTCGGACTTGGTACACAAGCGTGTGGTGCTGGACGAGCGATTCCGTGGCGCGGCGTTCGTAGGTGGCTTCACTTTTGCTGATGTACTTGGCTCAGCCAAGGGCTGGTCTGGTGTGGTGAAATACCACGGTGACGTGTTAAAGCAGTTTACGGCGTTCAAGGCTCGCGAAGACACGTTTAGTTTTGGTGCGTGCAACGGTTGCCAGTTCATGACGCTGCTTGGCTGGCTCGATCACCCAGAGGCCAAAGCATTGGAGGAGGAGACGCAGACGTCTGCTCAGCCACGTTTTGTGCACAACGAATCAGGACGTCACGAGTCTCGTTTCGTGTCGGTGCAGATTCAGGAGTCGAACTCAGTGATGTTGCGTGGCATGGCCGGCTCTTCCATTGGTGTGTGGGTCTCGCATGGCGAAGGCCGCGCACATTTTACGCACGCAAAGATTCAGGAAAAGTATATATCAAGTGGTGCGGCTGCTATTCGCTACGTGGACGACTCGAACGTGCCCACGGAGGAGTACCCGTTCAACCCGAATGGCTCACCCGAAGGTATTGCCGGTCTCGTGTCGAGCGACGGTCGTCATCTGTGTCTCATGCCGCATCCGGAACGCTGTTTCTTGAAGTACCAGTGGCCGTACATGCTGGCGGACTTTGAGAAGTATTCCGCGAGCCCATGGATGCGAATCTTCCAGAATGCCAA
Source organism: Peronospora matthiolae (assembly GCA_921007115.2). NCBI lineage: Eukaryota > Oomycota > Peronosporomycetes > Peronosporales > Peronosporaceae > Peronospora > Peronospora matthiolae. The sequence goes on from CAKLBY020000193.1 coordinate 638,962, forward strand.
GACATTCTGTGAAGGTTCGTCTTCGTAGCTGCCTCTTTGCATTGAACATGCTGCTGCTACTGCTTTGGCTGCATTAAGGGAGCGAAATCACACAATAACTTCTGCAGTTGCGATGATCAAAGAGCTTTTCGAGGCTCCATATTGGATGCCGTTCGTGTAATTGAAGGGTGTTACTTCAATAACCACCTGAATACAGCTTTGACGTGCACGGCAACGGCTCAATATGGAACAAATGTTTTCACGAAGGCGTTTGAGTGCACAGCAAGTCTTTGCTCGCATTCGACTTGTAAGGGAATGTCAACGGTTATCAAGAGCATGTGTTTCGGAGTAACGTTGTGCGATTCATGCAAGGCAGCTTCAACATGGGGACGCAGATGCTTCTTGGACCCACGTAGTGGTATAAAACGGTTCTGCAGATACAGCTGGTACCCTCTTTAGATATCGACGTATAATGCTGAAGTATCGTCGTTCGAACTAGTTGTTGTTTTTACACTCTCGCGCTGTAACATACTTGCAAATACGATGCTACGGCGTACATCAATTGGTCTATTCTGTATTGCTCTACTTCATCGCGGACTAAAGTTTGACGCGCCCTAGACTACATCTGTATTGAAATAGAACCAGAAGTGACACATTAACTGCGGAGATAACGATCACTGGTTGCAGAAGTAGACAAGGCCAAAGAGATGGGTATATCCCGAATGGAGCCAAAGCAAACATGGCAGACTTCAAGTTCGTAAGTTCAAGATTATTAAAAGTTAACTGCATTAAGAATCAAAAGGTAGGTAGATCTCACTCAGTCTGAGGTGCAAAAGCGTGAGCTTGTATTCTTAGCTTACCAAGAAGAATAGACCGCTATTCAAGCAGACATTCTACTTTACACATCGTATCATCTCAATAAACCGAGAACATTTATGCTCACCAATTAGTTTTGATCTCATTACCAATCTAGGCAAAGTTAGTGAAGTATCGTAAGCAGATGTTTCAGTGCATCGTCGGCATGACTGTGGATAATGGTCAATGACACTGCTCAAACTAAAACATGAAGAAGGTTACGGAGGAGCTCATCTCCTGCATTTACTTACCGAGCCTGAAACAACGCAAAGCTTGCTAGATCCTGACATGTAAATTCAGTAACGACGCAGCCTACATGTTATCGTCTTCGTCTTCGAGCGCGTATTCCTCCATACCCTCTCCATCCTGTTCCAGCTGTTGGTACCTACGTCTCGCTTCCTGATGTGCCAGGCAGGAAGCAAACGGGCGACTCACACAGCTGATCGTATAGCCGGCCAAAGACCCAAGTTGTGAATACAGCTGAGACATGCGATTGCCAGTCTGAAGTTGCCACGCGGTAATCTCGTCTTTCAAACTTTGTGCACGGTCGTTCTCGCCTGCAGCTGGATCATGGGCTGTGATACCGCTACTATGTGATTCCGCTTTTTTGTTTTGGCCGTGAAACGGTGACGGCAGGTCAATCGTGGACGGGCGTAGCAAATGTGACCCAAACAGCTTCGATGCACGACCGCTGAACACAACCCGTGACGGAGACTGCGATCCATCTTTGTCAGCATTCAGAGGGTTGTCAATTCTCGTCAGCTCACGATGGATCGGTAGGAGAACACACTCGTGAGAATTTCGGTTCGGATCGCACATGGGAAGATACACCACGTTTATATTTTGCTCCACATCGGAGAGCACCCGCCGAAGCTTCACTTTCATAGCTGGATCCAATTCTGCAGCTAAAACTTGCAGCCACATTCGTCCCTCTTCAGCGCTGAACACGGTGCCAATGGCGGACAAAATGGCACCATTTTTGACATAAAACAGCTCTTTTGCAGATCTCGAAGCCTCAGCACGAGCCGCCAAAGTGTTTTCTGGTACAGATCCCGCTGCTTCTTCATCTTGGTTGGGGCTCCACGGCTGTGCTTGGTTGAGATCCGTCGGCAAAGATACCTGATAATACTGCTTCGGATTTATCTTTCCAGGCGAGGGAATTTCCTGAACCATGCATGTGTTCGTCTTGGCGTTCGATTGGATCGCATAGCCGTACTGAACGAGTTTATCAGAATCGCTGAACTCCTTTTCTCTAATCGAGGACTCTTCAGCATCGTGTTCAGAATTCGTATTCTGCTCATCAATGTCGTCACCGGCACTTCTGCTGGACTGGACTCGTTTTTTCAGAGGCAGGGCTACTCGAATCCATATGCGTCCCTTTTCATTAAGAATTCGCTGAGTAGAAACGAACACGGAACCTGGATCAAGATGACCAACAATCTCAGCTTGCAGGTCTGCAGTGCGACGCAGCGGCAGTGGTCGACGACTATATACCGTGCGGTAATACCTTTCAGCATCGTCGTTGGACGGCGCATCCCGGATACGTGTACTCGCCCATGGCACCATTACTCTCTGCGCGGTGTTTGCATTGCGCTCGATGACCCACGCATCAGGCTTTGCATCTGCTACTGTATCGCCATTAGCTCGACGATTTTGCTCCTGATCATCACCCGTTTTCGCATTACCATCATTAATCTCGCTCTTTTCTTCAACACCACCTTGCGGCTTCTGCTGCACTACAAGTGGCTCAATCCGTATCCACACGCGGTCTTTTAGCAACTTGCGCTCAATCGCACGCACCACACGATAACTCTCGATACCGTACAGCCGCGGTGCTTGGAGATTCGGGATCGCTCGGACAGGCAGTTCTCCCACCCACTTGCCGCTTCGTTCTGCCACATTTTGCAGATACACAGGTCCATTACGGAAAACTCCACATTCGCACGGATCTTCCACCTCAATCAGTGTCTTGTGAAACGACGCGTTAATCCACCCACTGACTCCAGCAGCACCAGCCATAATTACCTTGATGGCCAATTGCGTAAAGTCCTCATTAAACCGGCACTCTGTAGCTCGAAACACGCTCACAGGTGGCACAAAACGCTGCAATGGACGTAACGTCGTAGCCCGGTCATCGTTTCCACCAGCAGAAGAACTTGATGACATGGACGACATTGACGTTGAATGGAGCGTAAATACTGGCTCGCGATACAGCATTAAACGGTCACGTGCACACATATACGTCGGAAATGCTGCACACCCAACCAAAAAATACCAATAAAGCAACATTAATATCACCAAAAAATAAAAATTCAGTCAGCCGTATAGTAAAGTAAAGTCAATCGGAAAAAGTAGGCACATTTTTTGGAAATCTTGTTCCTATGACCGCCTACCTGGAAGTCGACGCATGTGGCGAAATGGTACCGGCTGTGCTTCGGTTACTGCAGCATATTGACGTGAAGGCAGGTCACTGCCATCTAGAGACACTCCGGAAGTCGAAGGTGATGCAAAGTATACACGGATGTAGCCATTATGTTGCGTATTCGAAAAGTAGCCACGACGGATTTTCAGCCACACGTTATCGTCATAATAGAGAACCGTGGAGCACGCAAAGTACGAGCCTACGGGCAGGTGGCCACAGCGATTGATGTGCTTTTCACACGGAGACGAGTAGACAAAGAGACGGTTTTGGTTCAGTAACGTAGACGACAAGACAGCGCCATTGTCTGGACCAATGTATTGGAAGAATTCTTCCATAGTGTAGTCGCAACACGACACAAGAAGAGACTTAAAGGGCGGTTCGAGATACTGGAATCGAGATACTTTATCGTGGATTTGTGCGGACTAACGAGACACTTGAAAGCGCATTTTCGACGGAAATACGCACACAATCGACTCGTTGTCGGCCAGTTGTATGTGATTTGACCAATCACCTCCTGCCACTGTAAAGCAGGGTTACGGATGTAAACAGCTGCGGTTCGTCTTACAAACCTGAGGTCATCAGATCTGGAGACTCGAACTGGACCCAGTATCTCTCCCTCGCTTGCATCGTTGCGGCAACCGGTAGACTTTGTTGCGTTTAAACTTGTTGATTGCAACACGTTTAAGACAGACGCTTTTACAGCTATAGTGTGTGCTGCTTTCTTTGCTCCTAATGTAAGTGGAAGTCTCAATAATGACGCAAAGTTTCAATCTTCTGTACCCTCCTACATTCCCGACAGCAGTGTCAACAAAGTGCCGCGCGTCATTACTCGTTAATCTCCAGTGCTAAAGAGAAGGAGTACTAACTTCCAACGTACTGATATCAGATAGCAGACTCCACACAGAGGAACCTGTTCCGCCACACGCCACCTCCTTGTAAATGACAATGCCCCGAGGGCCACTGATAGGCGCAGACGCAGTAGAAAGTATTGCTACCTGTTAGACTCTGTACTCAAGCGCAAAGATGCAAGTAATGCCAACTTTACGACAAGTTATTCGTAGACTTTGCCGTTCACAAACAGACTCCACACGTCGTGCACTGCATCTCCAATCGCGGAGGTAGATGACGTTACAGCAGCGAGCAGTCTCTCTTGGCTAAGCTCGTCGACCCCTTTCCACGACTATTCGACTCATTTACTCGGACGTGTTGTGGTGCTTTAGAATGAGAGCCTTCGTCAATATATCAGCGATACCCTTGTTCTGAAAGCTACGTAGTTCGTCACAATTATCCCACGTCTAGCTTGGTCGTACATAGAGCTACACCCTTGTGCCGATCTGTTCGACTGTACCAGGTGACGGTTCATTCTTCCTGGTCCTTGACTGCAGCTCGATTGTCAACTATCATTGACATCGGGGTCACTATGGCTAGGGCCCAAATAAAACAGCAGCTCGCAGTCGCCAAGTAGCTTCCATGACGTCTTAAAGGCAGCAACGAACTCATCTTCAGTCATGGACAGCAGAAACTATCTGTAGTAGCATTTTCTCGTTGCGATTGCTGCAATGGATGACGACGCTGAAAGCTCTTCATGCCAATCTAAGAAACGGTCTTCAAGCACGGCGACGCCGACGCCTGTCTGAACCTGAATTAAAATATTTGCTGCGGGAGAATATCACTCTCTGGTAAACCGTGGTGACTACATTGCGCACCGTACGGACCTAGGCCGCGACAGGTGCTAGTGCTGTGCCACCAAAAACGTGTACTTCATGACGATGCCCGATCCGAAGACCGGTGGCACGTGGGACTGGGTAGCGTGGGTGTCCAACGCACCCACGCCCAGTATTATCTAGACCATTACGAAGATTCTCAGCTTCGCTACCCCACGCTGTACGGCAAGCGACTCTTGCTCGCGAGAGCGCACAAAGAGGGTATGCAATATCTGGTGACTATTGGACGCAACTAGTCACTTTTGTGCGCGGCGCACACCACGTAGATCACGTCTCAGTAGTGTGAACCCTTGTTGGAAACAGTGGCGAGCAGCATCCGTTTTACACCAACAAGCACCGTATCGACGAGCTAAAAAGGTGAAAGCATCAGTGAACATTGCGGAGTTGACGTCAACTCCACTCATGTTGCCGAACAAGTCGTCTCGGAAATCCTGGTCTTCCGACACAACCTTGAGTTATAACAAACATTCGTTTATAAACACAGAACTACCTGGCACTCGAAGACCGCGTCTCGATGTACGCATAGTTCTTTCATGATAGACGGTCTTGGCGGACAAAGGGTACTAAGTAAATACGCAGCAGCTCCGGGATGTACATCTGGAAAGAGGCCGACCAGGGCGCTGCCTATTAGACAATAAAGAGCATGAGACTGATGGTATTCCGAGCGGCATGGGTATTGTCAGCTATTAGCTTGGGCAGCTGTGTACACTATGGCGCACTTGTGCAGATAAGTACTGGTAAGATGTACGCTTTGTATGATGTATTTTCTAGGCGTACATATTGATCAACTGCGCAATACTGACGGCAAGAAGTGTAATCTGGCCTGGAATCGCCTTACCAGGTTCGAGATAGAAATTGAGTGTTGCAGACATCTCAAATGCAGGGCAGTACCCTTTGAAAAAAGCGCTTTCTCCTCGAAACTCAATCTGACAACTTTCCAGGACAAACTGGAGTATGGGCCTCTGCCAAGCAATGATAAGCAAATTCAGCAGGCGACTCTTATTTCAAGTCGGTTGATCCCTTTACCACGTTACTCTTTCATTCAAATTCGCTGAGATTTTCTAATGAGATGAAAACTGTTTTATTATTGTGGAAAATCGAAATATTCGTGAATTTTAAAATAAGTGTGACTTTTGAACGACGAAGCCACTGCTGTTGCGAACGAGTAACTGAAGGGACGGTGCAGAACACGTTCGGTTTTTCATAGTGCATTAACATTCGTACTTGCGAGCGAATTCAACTTGGATAGTACCTAACTGAAGCTTTACTTACAAATGAGGGACAAACGAGGCTGCAGCTGCTTCGTTCAGAATACGATGTAGTAGGAGATTGATCCATGCTGGACCTGCGCTCTACAGGGGAGAACCGCCGAGCTGACCATCAGCATTTGATGTGTACCGAACGAAGTTTTGTTCTTAAAGCACAGCTTCCAGCGTTCACACCGGAAATCCTGGTACCGTCTATCTCTCCCTTCCGCATTGGAAATGGATCAGCGGTCGAGCCTAAATTGGTCTATCAGGCTGAGCTTCGTTTGGTAAGCCTATGACTGGTCAATGGTGCGACAGTCTCTCACGGTCTCTATAGAATTTCTGGCCCGCTACTTGTGTCGTAAACAATGACAGAGTTGATAATGACTTTGGCATAAAGTAAATAACCTTAGGCTGAGCAACTCACGGCTACACTGCGTTGTGTTGTTCGCCGATCCTTCAAGCGTCGGTACCCAAGGGACGCAACTATAGTGGGGCACTTCGCTTGTACTAGCGACAGTATAAGATTAGCTATACTTACCACAGCGTAGGCAGTGGTATCGGAATAAATCTTACGCAAATGCAAGCGCAAACGATAAACGAACACAATGGTTGAAAGAAAAGGGAGAGCTGTATTTGGTTTTTATTTCTGTAATACCTGAATACAGCCTACATTAATCTTCTTCAAACACTATCGGACTATAAACGTAAAGTGTGACCAACCGCTTACCAACCATTGCGTACGTCTATCGTGGCTCGACCGTATTTGTTGATCTCGTGGCCTGTATCGAACAATAATCAGAGTGTTTCCAACTACAGCTGAGTATAATCGCCTAGCGCAATATTCCAAGAATATTCAGCTGAATATTACCGTAATGAAAATATCAAAAAACGGGCTCACCCCGTTTCGAGTGACCGATCGTGTCTATTCGAAAAAGGATTTTTGTCTCGTGTTCGGATATCACAAATGTCATATTCAATAAGCATTCAAACGACTATTGCAACAATCTGAAGCTATAATCAGCTCGGATCCACGACAGCGGGCAACAGTGCATCAGCGCCTACTCAAGTTTAGGATGCCCAGAGAGCCTTACGAAACACCTGTCCGGGCAGGCTACAGACTCGCAACAGAATGAGAAAGCATACCGTCGGGACATCCCGATGACATAAGAATTTGCACATTTTTGATGTGTCATGGCTCACATCTTCTAGAACTGCCCGAATAGACGCACGTGTTATAATACAGTCCTCTGTCACTGGACAGGAGGAAGAGATGCGCATCTAGTGGGTGGTAGTCGCTCTCTTGGAAGAGCGACTGACTAAGCTCCTGGCATTCCGCTACTGCAAAAGCATGTGCTCCATCGAATGTTTGGAGTAGATGTCGATGCATGATCGTAAATCGTCTTGCGATTCGAGGAGCTTGGGAGAATATAACGTCAGCACGCAGCGATCGCCAAAACGCGAACATTGGTGTCCTGACACGGTTGTCTAGTTGGCTCTACCACACGTCTGTACTTACTCATTCATATCAAAACTCCCGAAAATAGCGGCTTGAATAGAGGTCTGCCCGGTAAGCTACCAGATTGGGCGCTCTAGTCCTAACGCAGATGTATTCAGATCGTTCATCATCCGTCATGAAGTCTCGCTCCATTCCTCACAACGTTCGAACATTCCCGATAGCACTATCAAATGCAAATATGCCGCTAGGCCAATAGCGCGCTCACATTAGTCGAGCTCAGTGGCAATAGACGCTCACTTCGAAAGCAATTGATGCGGCGATGATCGGCATCAAACTGAATAAAGCGCACTGCTACTGAGTTGCAGCATGGTCTGAGTAAGATAGGGGCGCAAGCTCTGGATAATAGGCAGAACCTTCGCATCGCACGTAGATGCAACATCTACATGCTCGCTACCGATGCCGCGTGATAAGACTTCAATCTCTCTCAGAAGCCTGTACCGTGAAGCCAGAATAAACGATCGACACCAGAAGCCGCTTTTTGACTCGCATTACAAGTTCGCGGTGGTAGATATGGTCAATGCAAATCACTCGACTTCAGTAAGACGATCTCGTCCATTTGGTAATGACGTGCCACTCGCTGCGTACACATCTGAACGCATTTCAGTGTCGCCAGCGTTCCTATCCGTATCTCCACCACCTATTACCACTCGATCTTGTCATCGTCGTCGCCCCATCTGCTCGAGCCATTAGAAACCCGCTCGATCGAGTAGAAACCCGCTCAACATGATAACATCTCGATAATACTTGTGCTGTCGTGAATCACACACTCAGCTCGCCCGATATTCCATTGGATAAATCAGATCCCACTTTAAAACAACCCAACTCCTGATCTTTGACCGAAGCTCATTTCTGAAATCTCCGTCTCCCGATGCTAAACCTCATCTCCACCCTCTCGACCGTCGCCGTGGCCGTGGCGCTCGCCAATGCCGAGCAAGAAGTTTCCCTCAAGATCCACGTCGGCCAAACGAAGTTTCGCGTGACTCCTCTCGGCCAGCAATGTGCCTTCAACAGCTGCGTGGATCCGCAGTTGTACCCATGTGCCAACAGTGTCTGCATGCGTCTGAACTACACTTACGGGAAGTGCAGCCCCGACAAGGGCGTGAAGCAAGACTACAATAACGTCAAGTATCTGTGCCCGTACCCGAACCCGTACAACCCCAAACTTGGCGTGCTGAGCAAAGCGAAGAGCAGCGTCGAGCAGGACGAAGACGAGCACGAAGACGAGATCGAAGACGAAGACAACTAAGAGCTGGTGGAAACTGTGACAAAGAAGAGGACACAACTTCCTGCTTGTTCCCGTGAGGAGGTGTGTGTACATAACAATATCAACAGGTTCTTTTGACTGACTGATGAGTGCTTTTTTCTGGTGAACTGACGTGATTAAGTGGACCATCATCATACTGCAGGGAGGACCCGAAGTTCAGGTTGAACGGTCGACGTCATTGTTGTGGCTGGCTCTGTATGGTCCAGTACGCGATTGTTTGTTGTATACTTAGTTAGTGCCGCATATTATAAGGACTTACTGCATTGGGTCTTTCGGTTCGCCCTTCCGTCTCCTCCAGTCAATTACCGCATCGACTGTTTTTTGGCGTCCGACAGAGCACAAATGATCTGTTCACAGAAAGCACATTTTAATCAATTGGTACCGCGAGAAAGCACTTTGTTGAATCAGGTGCAATTAGCTCAGATTTGTGCAGCATCGTCTTAACACCGAAGCTAATTATTTATAGTCATTTGCAATCTGGCCAAATGCACTTGATGCACAAAAATACGTCTGCGACTATCAAAAGGGAGCTAGTACCGTCAAAATAGCACTCACGCGAAACGATATTGGTCGGACAGGATCTATCAACCACGTCTTCAATGTGTACCGATCGCCAGTCGCCAAATCGTACCTAAATTGGTGTTAATTAGTTGTGATTGTAATTAAAGCCTGAGCCCCGACTAATTACGGGCGCAGTTACTCCCCGTACATGTTAATAGAGTAACATGGCCCAACAAAAGCTTTGGCACAAGTTGCTGTCATTCACCTTGTGTGTGAAAGTTTTTTATCATCGCTCCTGGGTTTGTCATCCTTCATCCCAACCAACAGCTCTTTATGTTTTTATATAATGAAAACAATAGCACCCTGCAGGAGGTTATAAGCCGTGGTGTCGTAGATGACGCGGTGGTGAACACCAGCAGGACAGCCCATTAACTTTTAACCTGGATTCTCGTGCGAATTTACCGGCTGAGTTGTGTATGGGTACGTCGTTGACGAAGAGAGGGGTAGATCACTGTTAATAAACCTGTGGTGCTTGCAACATTCGTGAGTGGTTGGTTATAGTGCTGCAACGAACGTACCTAGTAGGTGAATTATAGTCCTTCTGCAGTCGTACCCATGATGTTCTAACCGGCTTGAATGGCACAATTTCGCTGCAACGAGTCATCAATCGGGCGACATCCTGGGTCCGTCCTGCCATGATCTTCACTCTTGGCACATGTTGTATCAACATCAATGTTTCGGCAGTCAAAGGTCCGTCCAGTTTAATCAGTTCGTACACAGCCACGACCTCATCTTCCGAATGCACCTACTCATTTGAAGAATCAAGGTCGTAATAATCCACATGAGCTCCCGAGTCAAATTCGCCACTGATAGCAAGTCGGACGCCGCGCTCGGACGACTTTGCAGGTGGAATGAGCGTCCCTCGAGTCTTCATTTCTACAAACTGGTGGCGAAGTCCAGAGTCCACCACTGGTGACTCGCGGATTGTCTGCTGCATCTCCGTATCCATCGGTCCAGGCGAGTACTGCAGCACCCGCACTTTGTCCAGTGCCGCTTGTTCCGTAGCAATCACCCGATGGTGCATCTCGCGCGCTGCTTTGCCCGTGCAATACATCATGTGCGTCTTGAAAGGCTCGATCCCACACAACGACGTGATATTGACCACCACAAGCTGCGTCTGCTCTGTGTCCGTTTGTACTGCTGCGGAGTCCAGCAGTTGGTCTCTAGTGGCTCCAAAGACGTCCAAAAAGCGCTTATTTAACCACATCACCGACGTCACATTGAGCTCCCAATATGGCTGCATCGCCATCGGAGACAAGGTGCTTTCCTGCACGAGTCCAAGCTGCCCGAGCGATCCTGCATTGTGCACCAGGAACACTTGAGCATAGGTCTCGGTTGCAAGTGTTGACAGCACTTGGTCGACTCTTGCCGTGTAGACTGCAGGGTCACTCAAGTCTACAGCCTGCAAGAAACAGCGCAATGTATTGGATGCTGATGCAGCAGACCATTCCGCATGTGCCATTCGCTCCGTATCTTTGAGGTCCAGTTCCGTGCGAGCCCACAGATGCTGCATACCCATCATTCGTGCACGGTCAAGTACAGGTTTAGATATAAGCGTATCGTGTATATCCAGGATACGCGATCGATGAATAAGTAACTCAAATCAAGAAAAAACAAGAAGCAGGTCGCAAACGCGCAACAAGTGACGCACCAGATCCAGATCTCGGTCGCTCAAAAGACGGACGAAATCCAGCGCGAGGCAGCGGCCAAAGCCCCTCGAAGCACCCGTCACCAGTACAGCGGTTTTCAGCATCGAGAAATCACCCACGATCCTTTCGACCCCGCGTCACCAATCTAACTACATTCCCCCCCTCACTTAAATGACCGTCTAGATTCTGCTTTGTTTCTAAAACAAACAAAGCAAAACCCAAACGCAAGTTCCCCAACCTCACCACGCGCATAAAACCCACAACCCATCCCAACCCGCACCGACGACTCATTCCCCCCGAATAAAACCCACACTTTCGCCTTTTACGAACAGCTCCGTCGGAATAATATGCCGCGCGGCCCGCGTCGCGACGGTCTCGACGCCCCCCCTCGAGTCATAGCCCCTTCTCCTCCTCCATCGCCTCGAGGCCCTCGAGGCACCAGCAGCTCCGTCCCTTCAGCCACAACGCGCCAGCGATTCGGTCAACAGGAAGATTTCCTGCTCCTGCAGCAGGTGCAGCGGGGCGCTCCATACAAGGCGCAGCATGGGACGATCCAAAGGACGTGGGACCGCGTGGCCGAGCAGCTGAACGCGCATCCGGATTTCCACATGCGGTTGGTGAAGGGGTCGACGGTGAAGGCGCGGTTCGATACGCTCTTGAGTCGCCATCGGGAGCGGGTGGGGGGGAGAGCGATGGGGATGCAGGGGGAAGGACGTTGTGACGAGGGAGAGGGTGAAGGGGGCGAGGAGAGAGAGGGGAGGGAGAGGAGGAGGAGGAGCCAGCGGGACGGTCCGTTTTGGGGCCTGATGGCGGAAGTGGTCAAGCAGATTGACGAGATTCCGGCGAAGGAGGGAGACAGAACTCTACTGGATGGTAGCGGAGGCAGGGGAGATGCACGAGGTGATCGAGGCTATGGGCTGCAGAGGAAGAGGGTTTATAAGGAGGAGGAGGGGGAGGAGGAGAAGGCGTCCTGTCGACTGGGCAGACATCGAGGAGGTTCGAGTGGGGCTGGAGTCCTGGATGGAGAGCGGTGGAGGATGATGGCACGAGACGGCGTTGATGCTCGAGTGTCGTCGTCTTTGCACGTTCGTGATGATTCGGTGGCGAATGGTGTTGTAGGAAGAAGTAGTGGAGGGGTTGAAGACGAAGCGGCTGGTGGGGTGTCTTTACCGGGCGGTCGAGAAACTCCGGACTTGGCGACAGTGCAGCAAGCGATGGGCGAGTTGTTGAAAATGCAGCACGTGTTGGCTACGAGGCCAAGTGAGGGTGGTCTTGTGACGGCGCTGGGATTGATGAACGAGGCGAGACTGCGCGAGGAGGAGGAGAAAACCAAGCAGCGCGATCTGGAGCTTCTGGTAGAGAAGCAACGCACGAAACGGCGACAGATGGAGCTGGACTTTGAGCGAAACGAGCGCAAGAAAGACCGTGAGGAACAAGCCAAGTTGATTGCAAGCTTACTCGAGCGTCTGCAGTCGGCACATAATTAAACAATCCGAAGTCCTGGTGGTGCGACTGGAGCCGCGTAACTTGCGCTGGATGTACCGTCGAAACGCTGTAAATGGATGGCTGGCCATGCAATACTATTGCGATGTGGAAAAGGTATCCTGTTGCTATCAGTGGTCAGGTGAGACATCACCTGACGGAAACGGGCCTATGTTGCTCCGATGGCGGTGGTGACATTGCTTTTCGAAGCTTGTGAACCAGCAAGTGGACGACGCGACTTACGAGCTTAAGGCGGAACGACGCTTCTTTGACGCACTTGAGTTTGTCTCAGCCGGTACGTCGTCAACCCGAACGCACTTACACCCACGTATCTTCGGTCATCCTCAAAGTGGAAGCACGAGGAAGGCTGCATATAGGATGCTTTCGACAGCACCTACGCAGACAAAGTAATCGAGACTTGAAATGCGATGCATGTCAACTCATCGCATTCATCAACGCTAACGTAATGATGTCGATGTGCTTACAGATGTTGATAGGTATCAGTCGAAAAAGTGTTGATGAGATCAAGTTTGTGCATTCGGTATGGCCGTGTGATTTGATGAAGCCAACCTGATCCCAAAGTGACCGAATGTCATCAATGCACGTGCTACAGCTATGACCGTGTCCAATGTAAGTTGTCATTGTGAATTTGCGACTATCGCGAAGTGCTTTGCGCTATCACTCGAGAGCGAATCAAATTGATGATGTTCTCTTTAGGAAAGCGACAGTATTCAAGATGTCCATGCCCCCCTTTGCGCTTCCACAAGGTGGCAACGATTGATTAAAGTCATGTCAAGCTTCACTCGTTACTTACCGCTGCAAGAAGTCTTGACCAGGGAACTCTTCCCAGTTTTTCTCACGGATGCTTTTCAGTCCCGGCCCCTTTCAAATGCCTCCATCACAGCTACGACTTCCTCGCCCAAGTGAACCCAACTTGCTTGCAACGACAGCAGATCAGTACTCACTTGCGCCCAGAGCATCGACAAGTCCCGACTGCCAGGTCGCCCTGCAGGCGGAATTGAAGCAGGAGACACTGGCTCGGGTGACGTATTGTCACTGAAACTTTGGGAGCTTTGGCATCGACTTCGACGACGGGCAGGGGTGTGACCAGCAGACGATTGACCTCGGACTTGAGCCTGACTAAAGCTGTCGCTCAAGTCTCGAGCTGGCCCAGCTCGAGTCCGTAGGTTCATGGAAGAACGGCTCGGCGTTGACGTCTCTACCGGCATACTCGTCGAATGTGGAGATCGCACACACGAGGATGAACCAGGACTCGTGATACGGCTCGTCGGATCATCACCATCCTCGTCCCTACTGGCTTTCGCTTTAACTTGACCTTGCAGTTCATCGCCATTACCCCCTTCCGTCGGAACACTGACCTCCTCCGTGACTTTACGCGGTTCGGGCATGGAGAAAGCATTACGAGCAAGGAGAAGCCCAAGTTCCCGTTTGCTCAGCGCACTCGACTCGGTGTGCGTGTTCACCTGGCAAAGCAAGTCATCATGCGCTGGCAGCCAAACCTCTCCGCCGTCAACTCGCACGCGCACCTGAAGCCCAACGCCATCGCCATCGCTCCTTTGACTTTTTTTTCCGGCTCCGGCACTCGCAGCCGAAACCACGTCAACTACCGTGGCATTACGCCACTTTGTGTGCCGAAGACGCGGAAGTTGGACGCCAACTTGTACCAGGTCGTGCGCTTTGAGAGCGCTGCGCCACTTTGGGACGCGGGAATAAGGAGGTGCGATTCGGGGCGAGGTGCGAGTGATCCATTCGTCCCACTTGGATTCCCAGCTCCGATAGTGCACGCACACTTTGGTGCGTTTTGTAGCAAGGAGTCGAGCCTCGAGCCAGGAAGGTGTTGTGTCGAGGACGTCCAGCGTGTCGCCTTTTGTCAGATGCATCCTCCATCGCAGCTCAGCGCCTTGGCTCGGCCACCCGAAGCTTCCAGCATCTTGTGCCTTCTGCTCAATCAGCAATTCGTGCAGTCGTGCATCGCCAGTTGCGACCTCACTGCGCCGGTCGAGACGAAGGTCATCCAGTTTCAAGTTCATTGTCGCAATGAGTCCGCCACGGTCTTCTTCGAGCTCATCAAAACCTTCACCGGGATCCAGCTCACTTGCTCCAGCATCTTCTCCACGCTGCTGTCCGTCCCTGCTCCCTTCGTCACGACAAGCCTGACGCTTCGTGATGCGGGGCTTTAGCCGCAACGATTGAGGAACTCCTCGAGCACGTTTGAGCAGCTGATTGATTGACACCCACACAAGTTCGCTATTGCTCGCCCAGGACTTGCGGTAACAGGCACGAACTCGCGACACATCCGCTGAAGTCGTTGCATCCGGAAGCGAAGGACTGGTTGGACCAATGCCGAAGAGGAATTGAGGGAATTGGCGACGGAACTCGTCGGGCGCAGCTCGCCACACCTCACTCAGCAACCTGCCCAAAGTATCTGATCGATACCCCAACAGCACAACGACTTGACCCGCTTCATCCACGAGCTCGCTCGGTTCAACGGCATCACAAGTCCAGAATCGAATCTGCTCAATGCATACGAACGGGTAGGAATCGAGCACTTGTAACGAGACGAGATGATAGCACGACGAGATCCACGCACCTTAAACACGTAAGGGTAGGAATCGAGCTGCAGCTGGAGCCGGCTTCTTTGGTAGATCACTTCACGGCGGATTTCCCAGTCATATCCGAGCTCGTGTGCGATCACGTCCCACGATCCCTCCGACACGAACACAAAGTCGACTCCTTCCTCGAGTTGGGGCTTCAGAACGGCCACATGGCGATCCTTTGAGCTCAACTGCGTGTCAACCAGCGGTTCATTTTGCACACTTGGTCCATCGTTCGCTTTCGAGCTGGCCTGGAACTCTTCCCACCACGAAACCGCAACGGCGTACCAGGAATCTCCTTCTTCCAGCACAGTGTTCTTTGTGAGCTCCCTGACTTTCTGCAGCGTCGACGTCCTCGGCATCTCGTTGTAGCCAGCACTAAATTGTATCTATGGACTCGTTCTTGTCAGGCTTCTTCACAGACACCTCGTCCCGACGTACGTATGTCAATGCAACTGCCCATCAACTTCAACAAATACCGTTGTGACAAGGTACTAGTCGCACAGATAACACCACCCTGATCCTTACAAGTCTTCGTGGCGCCGAGCCAAGCCAGTCGGCATCAACAGTGTATTGTTTTCAATGTACTTGTCGGTGATAGCCACGTGAGCCATAGATGGATCTACAAAGCCGCCAAGTGGCGCCGGTTGTAAACTAATGTGCCAGTGTCGTGGCTGGGGGCACGACCTTCACACGTACTTTCATCGTGGCAGTCCTCTACGTTCGATCACGTCTTTACCCTTTGCAGCCAAACATTTGCTGACTGCAGAACACGCATCATGCTCGACTAGGTAAACCAGAGTAAGCAAGCTAGCTTCGTCTCTCCAGAAAGCAGGTACCGAGAAAACTGTGACTGATGCCGGCAGCCAAAGCTGTGGTGCTGACTTGCACAATTCATCAAGTTGGCCATCTTACGCGAAAGAGGATGACTACGATGTCTAGTGGTCGCAACAACGTATGCAGGAGAACTACTCGCCCCTTAACTGGCGAGCCCTACCTAGATCGCTTTTACAGGAGCGAGAGTCAAAAAATGGCACGCGGCACTTCCTTGGTAAGCAGAAGAGGGTCATGCCAGCGAACCAGTGCTTTCACGCTTCATCTTCACCTCGGAAGAGGTGCCTAACAACGACACTTTGGTTGACATAGCAACTCGCTCACATTAACGACCTTTGTATTTCCGTCCATTTAAAATCGATACTAACGAGTACCCACACGGACTCAATGAACCATCGCTTAGTCAACAGCACCAACGCCTCTTGTACTCTTCTTAAACATCACTCCATCAACTGTGTGAGGTCGTTGTCGTGGGTTTTTTTAGGCGACCTAGATTAAGCCCATCAAGTCAGTGTCGCCCGCTGAAGACCCCCTCGGCAGCGACCAGATCAGTTTGTCCAATGGCGCGGCGCACGTCGTCCACGTGCGAGAGCTTCTTGTCCAACGACGGCAGCGACGACGTCGTCGTGCGGTACAAATGGAACGGCGAGTCCATTGGGCTCGAGCTCATGCGCTCGTCCGCGTCGTCCGACGAGCACCTCGTGCAGTGGGGCACGGGCTCGCTCGGCGTCACGCTCAGCGTCGAGGAGACGTCTCGACGCATCATTGTCACGCGCTCGAGTCGCATTGACGTCCAAGTCGGGGACGTCCTGCTTCAGGCCGGCCACGTGCTGCTCACGGAGCACAATCTGAGCCACGAGATGGCGCTGCTCAAGCAGCAGCGCGAACGGGGCGGCGCCCCCGTGCCGTTTGTGTTTCGATCCCCTCCTCCACCTGTGCTGGTAAAGAAGTGTGCTGGAGCACTTCGAGAAGCTGGGGTAGGCCCGACGTTCGAGCTGCGGTACGTCGACGGTCGCGTCGTGCGGTACCTCGAGATGAAGGAGCTCCAGGTGCTCATCCGCAACTCGCACAAGCCGTGCACCATGGCGTTTGTCCAGTGCAAGGGGAAGCAGTTTTACGAAGTGCTCCAGCGTCAGGAGCACCATCGACGTAAGATTCAGCAGGTCAGTCAAGCGGCTGCAGCGAGTGCGGGGCTGGCGCTCGCTGCCGCGATTGTTGTTAACATTACATGAACAAAGTGAAGCCCGGGCAGAGGAGTGGAAAAAACAGGTTGGAACGCGCTTCTCTTGCGAGTGGAATTGCTATAAAGTCGTTTAGCGTCTCTGTGTGTAGCTTTTGGTCGGAAGCGCTTTTTCTTTTCGTGCATCCCCGTTGGGCCCGGAACGAGCGTTGACAGCGCTCGGACTCGAACGCTTCTGTTCGGAACGAGCTTCGACGCTGACGCCGGTCTAGCCTGGCAGCAAGCTTACCACTGCCTACTTGACATCGGTACTGCATACCTTGTCTCTCGCAAGTGCAGCGTTGCATCCTGTTCGGATCCGCTTCGCTTCAGTAACGACGCAGCAGCCTATGCCTTAAATTGCTGTGATTATATGAGCGCGCCGACAAGCGTTATGGCTTTCATAGCTAGAGATCGGTGGTCCCGGATTCATTCAAGACATAGCATCTATGTATGATGCAACGTGACGTTCCGCCATACCTACACATAAAAGCCAAAAATCCAGCGGCTAATGCGCCCCGAAAAGGCACATTTCTCCAAGATGGTCAATACGTTATAGTACAAAAAAATAGTTTAGCTTTGGAATCATCGATACAAAGCAGTGGCACATGCACCACGCACGATCTCCTGAGTTGTGAGTTTACGCTCATCCGTCGTATCTGATCGCACGTCTTTGCTGTAAAGGAATAAATGACGTGACAAATGATCTGTTACGTCGAAAGAATCGGCTGAGCATGCAACGTCCGCCGCACTCTTATCCTCACGCACAACATGGTTTGGATGGATAACGGCGAAGCGCTTGCGTTGCCAAATCTGCCGACACGAGATACGGAACAAATGAAAACCTTGGATTGCAGCTGTGACTGCAAGACTTACACAGCTGAAACTCAGTGGGACGGGTAAACACTGCATTTTCATGTTACGAACGAAATTACGTTGCGGTAACCGCTACAACTTCGTCAGTGAGTTTTCGCCGTTTGTCACGCACTGCCGCAATCTCGTGAGCACATCGAACCGATGTCATGGTCTGTTTTTACAAGAAGTTTTTTTTTACTATTTAAACCTTTCATCTCGTTTTACAGCAAAGCTAACGCAACTGCGATTAGATCTACTCATTGTGCATACTTACGAACTTGAAGCTCACGTCTGTAATTCATTCAACTATTCTCGCCTTCGCATTTGACTTCCTGCGTGGTACGTTTGTCTGCACGCATTCTTGATTAAAGCAATATTCTGATGCTGGAATAGCATAGGGTCTCTATACAGATCACCAGAATATTATAACATCCGAGTTTCACCGACGGTACACACACCTGCACCGTCCGCCTCGTTAACGTTTACTGAAGCGTTGTCGATCACAGACACCGGAAGATTTAGTGCAATTACAAAGCAACGCGTTTGCCAAACGCTGATCTGCAATCTCGACCGTTTTACAAGCAGAGGTGATACCGCTTGTTTTTGGTATTACCGGATCTACTGTCTATCGCTGACCGTGCTGAGCAATCTTTATCCATGTCGTCGTTCACGCTTTCAACGGAAGTTTGCACTACGTCTTGTAGCCTATAATTTGCGGGTGTGTAGCAGGGAAATATGCCACCCTGTTCGTCGAGGGTTTGACTTCAGCGTTAGTTCTGCAGAGCTAATGGCAACGATTTATGAGTATGCCCGTTCTAAACAACTAGTTAAGACTCTACAGTCAACACGCAAAAGCTTGAGCTCTAAAAAACTAATAGCACAAGGTGCTCAGGGTAACAAGTCTATTAGACTTGAGCTCATCTGCTGAAACGGCGAACTGAACTTTATACAAGAATTGTTACATTTACTCCCTTTTGGTTGGATTCACTCCCTTTCTTTCATTTGGTAAACATGCAAAACAGCCGACATATCCCGCTCAAACAAAGGTAACGTTAGTGCGTACACCTCAAGATCGTAACTGATATGACAGTCCTTCGCAAACATCTCATCCCCGGCTCTTATACGACATATTCGGTCTGTACAATCGCTCGCAGTATCGTGACACAAAGTTCGACACCGCTTTACAACGACGTATCCTTAACTATGTGAGAGTGGGATATATGCCATAGCGGCTCTCAGTTCATGGGGAGGTGTAACGATGGCATAACTATTTAGACAACAATATATGACTGAAACACGAGCAGAACTCATTTTCACTTAATTTCACATTTTTATCGTTTTAGACACCTAAACGTGTTGATAAGAAGAAGAAGAATAGCAACGTGCATATCGCGTGGTGTTCGTGCTTCACAATTGCACATGCCTCTCTTGATAAGGCTCGAGCTGCTGTATAGGCCCATGCAATGTCACAAAAAATGTAATTGCTGCCAAATGTGTGCAAAAATGGTCGAATTTACACTGCTGCTACTTCTAGATACTCTACTGGTTCGACATCTACTTTTACACTATGTGGCATGTACGTGCATTGTGCCCTGTTTCTAGTAAAGCCGTCCACAACGGCGACGAGGTGCAGGATTAGCAGCTTTCTGCGAGCTTAAATGCGGATGGCAAGCGGCATGTTGACCGTGTTGGCCGGCCTCGCGTCTCTGCTTGCACAGGATCGCTGACAACAACATCATTGGAGATCGCAAGCATACCCTCAAGAAGCATGCGCTTGCGATAACTCTCAGAATCATCATAGTCATCTGCAGTTCTCTTCAACGCTGTCTCCATTGATGGCAGATCAACATCTGCAACATTTGGCGGTGGCGGCTGGACCTGACCACTAATGCTGATCGAAGTCATTGAAGGCTAGCGGTACCACTGGCCGGCTACGGCCGCGGAGACGCATCTCATGTTGGCATGGATGCCTGATTGTTGATCTAAAAAGACCAAGACATATGTTGCTGACCTCTTCATTTTGCTTCTGCAAATGTAGTAGCTGGTATGCGCCGCGCAGTGCATGTACAGATACGAAAAAAGCGGTCCCACTCCCAGGTTGACCATTGCCCACTCTGCTTCATTTTTCTGTACGATAGCAGCCGGCTGACCTTTACATGCAAGCCGAACTGCGCCATCCATTGCCAGTAGGTGGTGACCTGAAAATGCACTTACCTGTCAGCAACAGCATGGACCGCATGTGACTTAACTGAAAGATACACGTACCTGTTGATGTCCCAATCCATTTTTTGAGGGCTGCATGTGTGCTCTCTACACCTGACGTTAAGACGTGCCCATAACGGTTTTTTTCGTGTAACAATGCTGACACAAAACTCTCCTTGGACACCAGCCATGTGTCATTGCAGTAGCGTAAGACGTGCGCAGGGATCTCTCCCTCATGCCATGTCTGGATGTTTCGGATTTGGTGACAACTGTTAGAACAAATCACGGTTAGGAAGCCCTCTGGAAGAGGAAGACAAAGTTCTACCGTGAGTTGTTCGTGGTAACTTTTAACCGTGGTGGTACTGATCAGAGCATTCCATGCCTTCATAAAGTCTTACCATGCTTCTGCTGTGAAACCTGCTCTGTCCTTGGCGAGGATATTTTTGTTGACATGCCACCTGCACAGCAGCATGTTGGCAGTGGGAAATGTGCCATTAAGCGCACCTAAGAGCGCAAGCTTACGATCGGTCACAAAGGTGACATTGTGGTGGGAAAATTTTGTTATTCAAACACATCATCTCGAAGGCGATGCACGGCCCAACGGCATTCTGCAGCTGTCTCTCTTTGCATCAAGCGGTATGCAAAGGTAAAGCTCTGGTGGTACGATGTGGCACCAACAACATGGAACAGAGGCGTTCCAAACTTGTTTGGCTTATATGTTGCATCCAGTAGCCACACTTTACCGGCACAAAACTTTTGGCAGATCTCGTGGGCGCAAGATGAAATAACTAGTAGATGGGTGAGCTTCTGCTCCCTATCAACTTGTGAGAAGTGGCGGGCATCATCACCAAGGCTGTCCAGCAGCGCTGAATGAGTGAGCGGCCGTTGAGCATCCTATCCAGTTCGCTATTCCTAATGTTGCGGACATCTTGTCCTGTCAGCATAACACCTTCATTCGTTCGAATTAAAGTGTTGATACGGCTGTTTGGAACAAGTGCACGTAAAAGAACTCAATACACTTTGGCTTGGTTCTGGTGTGAGCATGCCAGTGCGTCCCTGAGGATGCGCGCTCTCGGATGTGCAAACGCCTCATGGTTGTGTTTAACGTTAGTGATTTCAACAAGCCATTGGTTGTCTTGAGTGCGTATGTTGGCTCCAAAAAGACAGCCACTGCTCCGACTTGGCCTCATACACTCGCCTGGGCTACTGGGCACAACAGAACTGTTCGATTGCAAGTACTGATAGTATACCACCTTAAGATCGCCTTTCATCCTGTTGCCAACCCTCTTGGTGGGCTTGACGACAATGACATACCACTGTGATGTTGCATGGGCCTTTACAGCAGCTTGAGCCTCAGCAAGAGAGGCATGTAGAATTGTGAAGCGGGGAGGAAGGGTGGTCATTTTGATGGAGTCGTTGTAGCGGGGAAGGTTGCAATATGTGGGTGTCTTGTGGGTGTTGAAATCCTTACAGTTGCGTTCGTTCTCTTTGACCAATCAAAAGTCCAATTTTCTGTACCTCACCTCTAACTGTAACCAATATAAACGGTGCTTTATAGCCAATCAAAATTAATCTAGGGGGATGTTTCATGTTGGGTGGCGGATGGATTACGCTTCCCTAAAGCATTACGATAAAAAGGATTTCAAACTTGCCATATTCACATGCGCATCCATTGAAGAAATGAATGGCTTCAAATGCACTTTAATTTCAGCACGGTCACTAGAGAAGATTGCCAGTCAGTCCTTGGTAAATCTGGGAATTGCTTACTCACTTTGGCGTACCTGTGACGCGCACGCCGTCAATTGGTAGCGCTGTAAGCTCTCTCTTGAGCAGACGAACGCCAAGGGGGATGATGAGCGGGGGAACAGCGAAACTAGACGCACTGATAATGGGCGTCACCACGGACATGTGGAAGTCGTCCTTAATCTTCTGCGTCTAAAAGTTTCTAGAGTCTTCGATAACAAAGATGGTACGATTCGTGGACTTTGGAGTCAAGAAACTTTCATCCATGTTGAAGACCCGCGATGAGTCGATCCTATGCTCAAAGAGCAGCTTGTCCAACGTTTAGGCAGGCACTCCCACTGCCAACTTCCCCACCGCATTTCGCGCTCTCCCGATGCTATGACTCTGCGCAGTGCGTAGTACGAGCACAGGGTAACGACCAAGAAAGCGCGAGCATCATCCAGACGTAAGCTGTGTCGAATGGATGGATATCGTACACTTCTACAGTGCGTCGCAGACCAAATTGGAGCGCTTCAATATATCTATGCGGGCAACAGGTATACCCAAGCGCTGCATGGCGGCAATCTACTCTACCAGGTGACCCTCCAGGCCTGCTGAGATTGCAGGCTTCGTGCCGCGGCATATGCCTTCAATAGTGATCCGGCCATGCTGGTCCTTTGTAACGGGGCACCCTTTGTCTGGGGTGCCACGAAACTTCACGTCTACTCGTACGTGCAGAGGAAGCTAATCTGCTCAAACAGCTAGTTTGAGTAAAGGGTATAAAGAGAACTGCATTCAATATAGTTAAGCTATCAATATAACTTCAGTCTTTATCTAACTATATTAATCTACATTGTCGTATGACGACATCCTGCTCACTACTCATCACGCGCGTCTAGCAGCGATTGGTGGTAACCTTGGTTGATATATCTTTGTCAACCAATCTTTAGGCAGCGCATGAAAATTATCCTACAAAGGGGATAACATTCCTTCAATATTTTCCATCTCGTATAATAATGTTAAGGAATTGTCACGCTATACAATCTCCCTATTGACACCGTTTGGTGTCAATGTCATGTAACGGGCTACATCGTTACATCACCCCCCCTTAACCATAAACGAGCCGCTGATTGAATTAGAACTGATTGGGACAGGGTGATTACCGTTGGATCACTCTGGGAAGAAGAGCACTTGTTGATCGACTTCCAACTCATTTGCCAATTCATCGCATGGTGTCCAAAATCATGCGATGTGCTGGCGCAGAAGCAAGAAAGGCGGTAGCATGTATGCGTGCAGCCGAAGAGGGTCCTTCTTTTAATTCAGTAGCAGTTGATCCTTCGCCTGCTGCTGCGTTTTAGCAACAGGCGGTGCCTGTTGTAAATAGTCCACATGGTGATTCACCACGTGCGACAGATACATCCGCTGCGTCTGCAGCTGGTGCTGTAACTCGCAATGTAGATGAGTCTGAAATAGAGATCATCTATTCTGGCGAGTCAGATGATGTATCCTAATTGAAGGCGACACATCACGCCCCCGGACCATCCGGGGCGGACACTACAAGAGCCAGGTTGACCGGCTCTGGGGAACGTGGCGGCATCATGTCCGAGATCTTCGAACCGAGCGATTCGTCTGACGAAACCTCGCCTCACGCAAGTCCATCCAACACTAGGACGCGTGGTGATGGTGGTGATGTCCCTATGCATCCAACACTAGGACGCGTGGTGATGGTGGTGATGCCTTTATGCGTAACGAAGAAGCGACTCGAGGGATCGAGCTGCTATTGGTGTCAGAGCTTATGCTGACACAACTTATGAGGCCAAGGACCGAAATCTACTGCGCCACGCTCCTCAAGTGGAACCTCCCTGGATGCTGTCATCAAAAGAGTTAGATCGAGTGGCCAGCATGACCACTGAACGGGATCTAATCCCGTTGTACGACCGTAGGAGAATCTGTCCTCCTAATTCCAGCACGGAAACTATCCGTGCTGAGAAAGAGTTCTTCACCGATGCGTTCTTCAAACATCGGTGGTACAACGGCAACCGTGGTCGAGACGGTAAAGATTTGGTGCAAGAATGGAATACCTTCATCCATGACATCGAGTGTATTGGCTCTGATGCCTAGCTAGATAAACTTAATGCAGCTCGCATCAGTTTGAGAAGCGTAGCCCAGTCGGTATACTACACAAGTTTCACCGACTGTCAAGAGAGGCAGGATTACCCTGTCTTTCGTGGGGTAATTCGTGTTTAAGATGTCTGGAAAACTAGAATTGTGCACCTGGGAAGGCCTACCTCGCTAATGTTCCCTACTTGAGGGCGCGTATCTCTTCCGAGATGGCCAAAGAGATTGACACTTTGCAATCCCTGCACTCGCGTTCGGGGAGGTCGTTATCCGACAGCCCTTCTTCGAACGCAGCGGGTGGGTCTCGTCATATTGCTCGACAAGACCCAGGACATGAACAATCAGCTGGACACGAAGCTTCCAGCTGTCCCAAGTCGGTGGATAGCCACGCCAGCGGACGAGGTAACTCGTCCGGACGCCATTTACGTTGATGTGATTCGAAAAGCGCTCCACCGAAAAGCGTCGACTACCGCTTGAGTCCACCAAAGGATGTTGTGGTGGCGAGAATACCTGATGCGACTTGAGGGTCGGATCAGCTTGATGTTCAGAAACTGAACCGTCTAACGAAACAGTTGCAAGATGATCTGGCTCATGAACGGACTCGGCGTTATAAGCCCCATGACATTGTAAAGGATAATTACTATTCCTTAGCGCACGATAGTTCGGACGATCGTGCCGCATAAGCGTTCGCACAACTTGAGAACGAACGTTTGACTCGTTCTCTTCGTGACGAGCTGGCTGCAACTCGTCGAGACATCCCTCAACTGCGTGATCAGGTCGCTTCGCTAGTCGACCAGACTGGCTCGTTGAAACGGGACCACTCGAAGGTGGTCTCGGCTCTCGACCGCGGAGGTGTTCTTCGCATCTCGAAACGGGCTCGTACTGATAGTACGGGCGGAGACTTCTAACGTGAAATGTAAAGTGCGTACGCATCTTACGGGGCAGGTAAATCGTGTATGCGTTGCCCATTCGGCGCAACACACGAAATGGAACGATGCGCTTAAGCAGTAATTTACAGCTGCCCACGTTTGTCACTAAGTGTTTCGGTAGAATTACTGTAGACGGTAAAACTAATTCTCCTCGATCAAATGAAAGAACATTTGCTCTTCCATGTTTGTCTGCGTTTCTTTTCTGTCTGTCTAGTGCATCTGCAATAGAGTCTTGAACGAAGCGGACAACCGCTTCGCGTGTCAGCAAAAATTCCTCTTCTGCTTTATCCTTCATAACAGCAGGGCACTTCGTGTGCACTCCTGAAAAAAGTTATCTTTACCAGTGAGGGCGTCGCCGTCCTTACTGTGGCAGCCGTTGGCGATGCTAAATGTACCAGCATCGTCACCATCATCATCATGCTATGGCGTAGGCAATACACGAAGAAAGGTGTATGCGTTGTCGATGCGTGCGCCGAGTTGTTGATGGCGAATCCCGTTATCGGCAAGAATTCACTTCAGCTCGCAAACGAGTGCACGCACCCTTGAAGTATCTCTTCGATGACGCGGTTAACGCGTTCCGCCCTACCATATGTTTCAGATAGGTCAGAAGTCGACATCTTTAAACGTGTTCCAAGTGAACATATCACGGATTGACAGAAGCGGGGGTCCCTTTCAGACACGAGCTCACGGGGTAACCCGTGAAGTCGGAAGATTGCATCGATGAATACACGAGCACACCCATGGGCTGTGGTCGATTTTGGTACTGCAACAAGATGTACCATCTTGCTCAACAAACACAAGAATACCAGTACTATTATGAGCGTCTTTGGGAAACCCAAAGACGAATTCCATCGATACGGACTGCCAGCACTCTGCCGGAATCAGTAGAGGCAGCAAGGTGCATGGAATGAAGGACTAGGCTTCACCCGTTGGCAAATTTCGCAAGCGCGCATGTATTTGCGCACTAACTCATACTGACGAGGCCATTAGAAGTCACAACTTACCGTGAGGTAAAAAAATTACGGCGATGCTCACTTGGTGGGGCATCGTGACACTCGTACATGATGCACAATCGCAAATTATCATGATCGGGAACGACGACACGAAGTTTTTCGCCGTTGACTGCTGTATAGTACAGCAGTCCATCACGAATTGAATACCGTTTGGCTGAAGAGCGGTATTGAGACGACAAGATTTTCAAAGCTTGACTGCATGGATCAGACACGTAAATCATCAGTCGCAGAAAAGACTCATCTTCTGTTTATACTTTCCGCACGGCTTCGAGCAGATCCATCGACGGTACGCACAATGATAGTGTTGAAACATTGGGATCAACCCTACTGTTGGGTTGAGCAGTCGGCTCCAAATCGGGCCGACAAGAAAGAGCATCATCGCCGAAATTAAGTCGTCCTGGTTTTATTTCGACAGATAACTTGTACTCCGCGAAGAAGACAGCCACCTCGCCATTTGTTGCAAGAGGTGTGGACTGTATATGGCCGTGCGTAACGACGCGTGGTCGGTATAAACAATGAAGGGCTTATCTACTAAGAGATGTACCCGAAACTTAGCCAGTGCATAATTCATTGCAGGGAGTTCCTTGTCATGCACTGGGTATGTAACGCTCAGATACTTGCACCTGACGCGATTGATAAACGACGACGCGCTCAACACCGTCTGATTCGTACTGCGTCAGCGTGCAGCCGATCGCAAAATCGCTGGCGTCACAGAACACACATAATGGTATGTCCTGGTCTGCAGTCGCCAACACGGGTTTTTTGTATCAAGAGGTTCTGATACCTTCAAAGGAGTGCTGACACTCAGCACTCCGTGACCACCTCTCGTTTTTCTTTAACAAACGAGAGAGATGTATGGTCACCTTAGCGCAGTTGCGCGAGTACTTGTGCAAGTAAGCCGCCAAGCCAAGGAACTTTCGAAGTCCCTTGACGTCGACTCGCACAGATCAGTCGATGTTCGCCTTGATCGTTTCCAGATCAGGGCGTACACCGTTTTAACCCACGATGCAGCAAGAAGTGCTACTTCCTTTACTGCGAACATACACTTCTTGAGATTCGCGAATATCTTATGCTCTTGAATTAGTGTAAGGACCTTCCGGACGTGGATTCTACGATTCTCCACTTCAGGCTTTCCAGCTATAGCCCGGCTATGGACGAAGACATCGATAAAGTTTTTCGGTGCGAACAATCGAACTGATCGCGACAGCTTCGTAACACATCTGTGGAACGTTGCAGAAGCGTTACTTAGCTCCTCTGGCATCACTAACCATACCCAGAGAATAACACTGGGAGTGCTCACTGCTGTGTACGGGACGTCCCGTTCACGCATGAAGATTTGATAGAATCCATCCATCAGATCCATGGAAGAAAAGATGGTACTTTTTGCCTTACCATCAATGATAACGTCTTTCCTTGTTATCGGCGTCTGAGCTACTACAGTTGCAACGTTCAATATGTTAAACGCGTGCACTATCCGTCGCCTTCATGTGGCCTTTCGTACGCAGAAGGTCGGAGAGCTGTGTGGGGATGTTAATTCCCTCACATGACCAGCCGCTAAGCGACAGGCAAAGAACTTGTCGATCGCTGTGACCTGTTCACGAGGCAGTGGCCACTGCTTCATGACACAGTACTTCGGTACAGGTTTCAGTTCGATCTCATGCCGAGTACCTTTGTCCTTGGGCAGCTTGCATGGCACGAATTCAGGCAAAACATCCCTGAATTTGACTAAATTCTTTTTCAAAGGATTTGGCTTCATAGACTCTCAAGACTGAGACGTGTATCGCTCAATTATGGGTCTTCTCATCGAGGACACTCTCAACCATCGATGAATTACTGAGAATCCGTTCGTTGTCTGTAAACACTTGTGCAAACCGAATATTGGCGACGCACTCGTCCTCTGTGACGAGTACGCAGGTCTGCTCGATCTTGTCCCTACGCAGATCTCGCAAGAATCTTTAAGATTCTAGCGTTGGCAACTTATTTACCTTCGAGGCTGACTTCGGAGGTGTAACTAGATCAAGTGTATAAGCGCCTACACTTGATCCGTCATTCACCATGACATTAACTGTCTCGGTGATTTCCTGGAAAACACATTTGCAGGTGGTTCGGGATCCACACCCTCAACATTACCATCTCGGGAGTTATCACTCTCAGGAACGCTGTAACTTTCTTTAATTATGTGTACTGACTGTTGATTTTTACCTCAGTCACATCCTCTTCGATCGACTCTCTTTCAGTCGAGCGGGCTTGCTTTACGATCGACTCTCTGATAGTCGATCTTGCTTCAACGTGTTGTTTATCCTGAACAAAACTGACATCTCTTCTTTTCCCCCCCTTCTTGGTGTGCATCCGTGTTTTAGTCCACTCGATCTCTTCGAGTGGTGAACCTTCGGCGCAGCCTGTGTCTCTACACAGGTACCGGAAGCTGGTTCCACAGTGAAGTGGCCTTCTACACTGTAATCTTGTGCAATCTTACTAACGACCGTACCACAAGTGAGGCCATCGCACTCACTCGTAGTACATCCGCACGCTTGTGGACGCTCCAAGACGATCATCAGATGGCCATCCGATGAACACACGGCAGGCATCTTCACGGATCGATACTTCCAGCTACCCTATGGCTGTTACTTTCTAAGCCATGGCAGACCAAGGATGACGTCAAATTTGTCTTCTAGATCTAATACGATAAAGGCATCATCGTATTGTTTTCCTTCTAGCGTGTAGTGGATTCCCACTACACGTTTGCTCACTGTTACGGGTGCGCCTGTAGAAACACACACCGTCATCCTCGTTGGAGGAAACTCTCGCTCAACATAGTTGAGTCTACCATCCCCTAGCGACTGGCGTTGAGTAAAACTTTTCGACGCCCCACAGTCAACTAGGGCGCAAAGTGACATCACCATTGTCACCTCAATTTTCAAAGTGATGAGAGACTCCTCATCACTAGGGGCAGTAACACCAACTATGTGTCGGGAGCAATCTTTGTCAAGCGTCCTGCAAATTCTTTTGACGTTGCTGGATCAGCAGGGTGCTTCGCCCGTACTGACCCTGTCCATATTTTGGCGGTCCGACTTGCTGTCGCGGCTTAGCAACATTGTCGGACCCACGCCTTGGACCTTCCTCGGCCAACGGTGGTCATCACGTCCTGTCTTTGGAAGTGTTGCGGTGCTTGGGACACTACACTCATGAGCGTAGTGTCCAATCTTCCGGCAGCGATGGCATCTTGCCGTTCGCTTGTGACTCAGAGAGCGAGAATAATCGCTCTCGATACAGCAGAGGTCCATTAGTTCGGGACCTCCTGTTTCCTGTCGTCTCGTCGGACGATAGGTTGACGAGCTAGTTTGAGACTGTATCGGGCTGAAGTCTTCTTGTTCCGCATACGCTATCGACCTTTTCAGCGTATGGAAGTCCTCTTGGAATGTGTAGGTCTTCACCGGTCCATCTACAAGGCCGTAGATGAACACATTGATAAGCGTGTGCTCATAAACAGGGTTTTTCGTGACGCTACTCGCAAGGTAGCGCAGGTGCTGTGCATAAGCGTGCACGTCACGCTTACCTTGCTTTAGCTTCAAGAGTGCAGAGCGTGCTCTGAACTCAGCTCTCGGCGTCTCAAACGTATCTTTGAGCCGAGACTTCAAGATCTACAGCGACTCAAACCCAAACGTGTTTGAGTCGTGAAGCTTGAGCCCTAAGGCCCATGTCTTTAGTCGTCCTGTCAAATTTGACAGGGCGAAAGTGACTTGCATCTCGTCACCCTCGATTTGACGGGCCCTGATGGCGCCGTCTAACTCGACGAACCATCTCAAAAGAGAATCTTCATCGGTTTCCTTGTACCTTGAGATATCAATCTTCAAGGTTTCGGGTCGACGCAAATGCGTCGGTCCGCCCATCGACTGATGATAGCCTTGCTGCTGTAGCAAGGCTATCTTCGGTTTTTCGACGGCAAGTTCCCCTTGTAGGAACTTGTTGATAGCGGCATGTTGCTGGTCTTGGCTGATTGAGTCCAACATACCACTGATGGCGGTTCGCCCATGAGCACACTCATGCGGCCGACTACCTCCCATTCTGAGTCACTCAGATGGGAGTAGCCTTCATGTGTGACGTGAAAGCTGTTGTCTTCTACGTCTAAAACGATCATGTTGGACGGACAGTAAAAATTCGTTGAACTGACTACGAAGTGCTACCAGGTGTATCGGGGCACCCTTTGTCTGGGGTGCCACGAAACTTCACGTCTACTCGTACGTGCAGAGGAAGCTAATCTGCTCAAACAGCTAGTTTGAGTAAAGGGTAAAAAGAGAACTGCATTCAATATAGTTAAGCTATCAATATAACTTCAGTCTTTATCTAACTATATTAACCTACATTGTCGTATGACGACATCCTGCTCACCACTCATTACGCGCGTCTAGCAGCGATTGGTGGTAACCTTGGTTGATATATCTTTGTAAACCGATCTTTGAGCAGCGCATGAAAATTATCCTACAAAGGGGATAACATTCCTTCAATATTTTCCATCTCGTATAATAATGTTAAGGAATTGTCACGCTATACAATCTCCCTATTGACACCAAACGGTGTCAATATAATGCAACGGGCTACCTTGTTACATCATTAGCCTTCTTGAACAGCGTACGTGGCAAAATCGATGATGTACGCGCGAACTAGGCGCACAATTGACCGCGGTTTAATATCTACAAAGCCTCTACTTACGATTAGTGCTTAAAACGATATAACTTCTTCGCACACAGCGAATCGTGCATTCAATCAGCTCAACGCTCATCCGCTAATTAAATTGGTTAATATCGGGATAGTCAGATCCATTGGATGCAACAAGCATCATTAACTAAAGTGACACCGTGCACAATTTTGGTCGTTTACCTGAACAATTATTGGACTTGCGAGGGCATAAGGTGAGAAGAAGCATACTTGGCAGCCAAATTTAAGCAAATGACAACTTATCGCTACATGTATTACTTTGCGAATGAAAAAGGGACTAAATCTTAATAAAAGGAGTGATCTAACTATTCCGTTTAATAAGAAAATTGTCAGATTAAGCATCTTTTTGTTTTGATGCAATCTCTTTTTCTTTCGTTAGAAAGCACGTGTAATAATACGTCGTCGCTTGCTTTAATTTCACCGTAAGTCGACTTGTTGACATAACTGCCCTCGCAATTTAAAGTGTCGTTAAGACTATGGAGCATTGCCCGGTGGCCCAGCAGCCCCAACTATTGACATCACCTTTAGTCAGGGAGTTTCCATGGGAGAACGAGATGAAGGCAACGCTTTTGCTTACATGATTTGCCTATAATTGAGATAAGGGGGCAAACTCTAGAGCTCGCCCTTTGATAGAAGTAATCCAATTTGGAGAACCGAATTTAGTTGCAAACGCTGTACAACAGTAAACTGTAAAGAATTAGTACGATGATCTTTATGTCTCTAACATTAAGAGCATCGTACTAATTCTTTACTGAATACTGTTGTATAGCTTTTTGCAACTAAGGAATGTGATCAGACTTTGCTTATGAGTTTTCAATATTTGCTCATGTGACCGTATCCACCTTTGATCGGTTACAGGCCAATCACGTATGTGCACCACAATAGCGACCTAGACAAATAGTAAATTTAAACATAGCTACATGCCTATGAGGGGGGACAGGCTAGATCGCACTCAGTATGTGCAAGATACACTCATTCGCGTTATTAACAGACACACACAGACAAACGCACGTAGATAAGTACAGTTGAATAAAGTATGGCATTCATTTGCGCACTAACACTACTAGCTTTTTAACCCTTCGAGATTTCAATTATTTTTGTCTGCTGGCTGCCACTAAAGCTTCACATGACCGTCTTGTTGATTTTAGATATGTACGTTTTTGTTGTTGTAGGGTGTATTATCGTGACCTCAAAGACTTTCGATTGAAAATATAGCGATAATTTTGATATATCACTAGACGTAAAAGCTTTCTTGTAACAGGGAACCTGTGGCTTACACTGTCACAGTAAAAGTTGCTTTCACTGAATAAAGGATGATTAGGTGGCCCAAAACACACGTACACGTGTCATGCAGAGGAGGATTTCAATACTAGATAAGGGTAGAAGTAGAACTGTTATCAGTATAGTTAATCTTCTGATAATAAATCTTATTCGGTCTTCTTCTAGCTGTATCTAAATACAAACACGTGTTGTAACTATCTGCTCACCACTCATTGCGTTCTTCTTTCGTGGCTTGTACTTATTGAATAATATCTATAGTAATCAATGAACAGTGTCGTACTCTTGCATCCCATTGTTTCTTGTGAAGCTAGCATCGTAGTAATATAATGTCAGTCTTGACAATGTGTTCATGTTTGCTATTTGCATTATGTAAAGTATCAAGTAACGGAGGCACCCCGTTACCCCGCTACCATCATTCAAATCGATGAATACTTGATGATTGAGCAACTCCGATGATTGAATGTGGAACTCGAAATCACGTGTTAGTCCATTCCAATCATTCCTCAACACATCGCATGGTGTACAAGTCCATGCAGTGGCGGCCAAAGCTGCGGGGAGTAGCCACGAAAGTAGACTACCTTTTGCTGCCATAGAAGAGTCAAAGATTATGAATGAAGAAGGCAACAACCCGTTTGTTGCTATCTCTGGCCAGATCACAGCAGTCGCTGCTGTAGGTAGACGCAGTAATGCCCTACGTGACATTGGAGATTATCAGCTGAAGCTTGTATACTCTGGTGAGCCGGATGGCGACACCGACTCGAGGAAGTCAGCACCGAAGAAAGAGTCAGAAGTATTCAAGGCGGAGTAAACTATGTATTATGTGCAGAGTGCTATGAGCATCGCTGAGAGACTACATCTTTGAACCATTAAAAAGTCGAACGGTTCGTCTCCGAGATGGAGTCGTTCACTCGACAGTGATCGAGGCGGCATCTTGGGCCAGTTCAATGATGATGACGGTGATGCAGGAACACGTCACGATTAAGACGATCGTACTGGTCGTGGTGTCAGTACTTTGATTGTCACCTAAAAAGAAGCCAGAAATTGCGGCATCTTGCGCGTTGCTACTAAGAAAAAGGTGTGGATTCCTCTTAAGCGATTTGGATCACGTGTCCGAAATGTTTAGTGATCGTTATCTAACAATAACATTTTATTCATCAAGAATGCATGGTCTTGAATTAAGTGCAAGTGACTTCCGCAATGAGCATGGTTTACTAATAGAGGTTTTTACAGAAATCCATGGTACGACTGGAACCACAAACGTGACGGGTCCTCGTTGATCCAGGCATGGAACACGTTCCATTCAGAATTCAGGTAATGTTGGACGGTACTACAGACTTGGCATCTAGCCTGATTGCGCAATAGGTTTGAGAAGAAAAATTTGCCGGCGCACTTTACAAAGTGCATCGGTTAACGAGAGCGGCCAGGTTGCAATTACTCTTACAGGGCGATCCGTGCCAATGTTGCGTGAACAACATGGCACGAGCTCTAAGAAAAGCTTACTCCAGGACCTACCTCTGGTGGAGACTACGTGTATCACATAACATGTTCGTAAAAATAGCTAACTTTGTAATCCTTCTGCAAATGCGCTGGGCTCTCATTCTCTGATGGGCCTGCCACCGAATGTACCTTGTCATACTACTCAACAATACCTACCACATTTATCATCAATTGTGAGCGAGGCTCCCAACTATCTGCCAAGGGCGGATAGCTGCGCCACCAGACGAGGTAACCCGTCCGAACCCTTTCATATTGTCCTGGTTCAACAAAATTTTCCATAAGGAAGCTGGTGGAAGACGAGACACGGCACCTGACGGAAAGGGCGGAGAAGCTGTGCGGGAAAGAGACAGTGGAGAAGCTGTGCGGGAGAGAGACAGTGAAGAATCTGTGCAGGAGAGATAAAGTGTGCATCTTGCAGCTTGCAGAACGCCTGAGATAGTGAAGGGCATTTGCAAGCAGTGTGTAGTGACATCAAGAGTAGATTTTGTGAGAATCCAAACCAAGCAGTACAGTCTGAAAAACCACATCGACCGTGCACTCGTTTCTCCCTTTGCACGCGGATGCAAAGCCAAAAGGTTATGAGCACAAGTAGGGACGCCGAGTACGCGAGCGCCGTCCAACGCGCAGCGGCGGCATCGATGGCGAGGCGTCGCAACACGCAAGAGATCGCGCAGACACCTCCGGCTGGATTGAGCGACAACAGCGGAGAAGACATGCGACCCGACCTCGCGCTTGTCATGGAACAACGAGTTGCGATGGTTGCACGACTCGAGGAACTCGAGAGAGAACGACTGACGCTGCCGGCACCGACAGGAACAACGTTTGGGCCAGGCACGACCGAGACAAGAGCTCTGGTGCCAACGACGAGAGCAGCAAAAGTGTTCAGATCCCCGTCCATGCGAATGACGCATGTGAGACCCATGGAGGTTGACGACCTCCACGACGTCTTTGGGACTGAGTCCAGAGTACGCAACGCGAGCGTCAGGACGGAAAGAAGAGTGCTGCGAAAAGAGCAGCAGCAGCACTTCCAACAACTTGCGTCCGCGCGCGAAGGCCTGCGAGTCGCCGCAGAAGCCCAAGGCATGCAGTTGCGAGCAGTGGAAGAAGCACAAGAGACACATAAAGCGGATCACGAGCTGCTATCCAAGCTGCGCACGGACAACTACAGCAGGTTGAACGGCACCTGCTGAGCGAAGCAGAGCTCCAGGACAAAGAAAAGCGCTGGCAACGCAGCTGGAAGCTCAAGGGCGCGAATTCGTGCAATTTTGAGCACGTCTGAAATCGGAGCGAGACGAGCTTGCACTACAACACGACCAGCAGACCCGCGCAGCATAAGAGAGAAAAAAGAGTCTCTTCCGGCACAAGCAAGATGTCTCACGCGAGAAGAACCGGCGACGCGAGTTAGAAATCGAGCTTGCCGAGCAAGTGAGAGCGGCAGGAGAAGCGCATCGTGCACGTGAAATGGTGCTAGCGGAGCAAGGGCGGTGCGTGAAAAAGAGCAGCAGACGCGCAAGGCGAGGCTTGGAGAAAAAGCCAGACGTGTCAACCTGGACCAAGCAAATGCGTGTCGCGTGTGGCAGTATGCGCAGTATGCGCAGCACAACGCTGCAGACGTCGAGCGTCGCGTGCGTGAGGCGGAAGAACGAGTTTATGCGATAGCGACGCAGGAAGCCTCATCACGCTTCACTGCGTCCCGCGAAGTGGTTGAAAGCGTAGCAGTGGCACGCGATGAGATGAACCGAGCAGCCTCTCAAGCGACTCTGCAGCAGCCAGGCGTATTTGCGCCGACTGGAGGAGCGCTCGTCAGCGGATCGACTTGTGTGCCATCGGCGAAGGATGCGAAGCTCGACATTTGCGTGTTCACTGGCAACGAGCTCCACAAGGTATTGAGTGGAGGGTTCAAGCACTGGGGCCGCGCGTGCAGGGAAGAGCTCGAAATGGCTGAAGAGGAGTGTGGCTACGCGTGGCCGGAGAAGTATAAAATCAGCAAGCTTGGCGCGTGTCTCCAAGTAGAAGCTGGTGGGTTCTTCCATAAACTCAGGGACGAGTGGTGGGACACGGACAGAACGCTTTCTTACGCAAAGGAGGAGATAAAATAGGCCTTCTCGCGCAGCTTCACCAGCGCACAAGTGTCCGCGTTCTTTAACAGGCGCAAAAGCAGCAGCGACACCTGGCATGCACACTACCTCTACCTCATGGCGGTGAGAAATGCCCCGGGTGCGTCGGCGTCATTGTTACCGTAAAGTCTCGTTTTTCATGCCAGCCCGGAGCTGCGACCTGTCCTCGCAAGCCAATACGACCGAAAGCGCACCGACTTTGTGATTCACGCGCTTGAAATCACACACTGGGCGCAAAGTTATGAGGGCAATGAGAAACGGGCGCCTTGGCCAGTTAAATCTGCAGTAGCAGCAGCGACCGCCCACGCACGCACGGACACCAGGGTGTGCAACATCTGTATCACAGTCGGGCACGTTGCGCGCATGTGTCTCAGTCGTCCAGAGAACGAAGTCGACGAAGAGACGACTCGATTGGCGCTTGCTGGACTCGTAGCAGGTTGCCTAACGGAGGAGGACTGGATTGTCGACTCCGGCGCCAGCACCCACCTCGTCAAACACAGCTGGATGCTGTATGATTGGGAGGAGTGCGACGACCCCAATGGCGTGACGCTGCCTGACAAAAGTACGCTGCGGGTGACGCGACGCGGCAAAGCGCGACTGCGCGTGAAGGTGGACAGCGAGGCGTACTGGATCGAGCTGCGCAACTTCAACTACGCGCCGAAGCTGGCCATTAACCTCATCTCCCTCGGCACACTCATGCTACAGGGCTGCCGCCTCGCCAACAAAAACAACAGACACGCAGTGATGATCGACGACGACGTCGTGATGTACTTCCAGATCAAACAGAATGTCCTTATCGTCTAATGTGGGCACGTGAAGCAACGAGCAAGCGGGTTAAAGGACGTGATCATGCACGCGATCGTCGAGTCGCAGCGCCGAGAGGCAACAGTACAGACAAGGAGCTTGATGAGCTTCCACAGGAGCTTTGGCCACCTGAATTACGAAGCTATTGAGCGAATCGTCGCGAATCCTGCGAACGGACTCGAGCTCACTGACAAAGTGAGGGAAAATTGCTTGACACGCTCCGAAGGCAAACAGTCCAATCGGTACAGCCCAAGAAGAATAGCGGTCTTAACGCGCCGATTGACGTGGTCGGTGGTGTCATTTGCGGTGAACTTAATGACCCCATCACGCCCATTGACAAGCGGAAAAACCGATACTTTATTAATTTTATCGACCACAAATCCAATTGCGAGTGTGTAATTGTCACAAAGTCCAAGGACGAAGCCGCACGAAAGTTCCAGCAATTAATCGTCTTTTTTAGAAGACAGTTTAACGTGCGATTTCGCATGTTGCGGACGGATGGAGGAGGCGAGTACCGCAACCTCGACCTCTTCTGTCAGCAGACGGGCATTGGCAGGCAAATTACTGAGCGCAACACGTCGGCATCGAACGGAAAGGCCAAAAGAATGCATCTGACCGTCATGAATATGGTTCGGTGCATGCTCTTCGGTTGTGGCCTTCCGCTTAGCTACTGGGGATACGCCACGGAATGCGCAGCGTACGTGTGAACAGGATGCCGACTCGCGCCGATCCAGACCGCAAATCGCCTCTGAAGCTGCTCACGAAGAAGTTATTGAGTGTCATGGACGTGGTGGTTTTTGGCTCGCCTTGCAAAGTGCACCAGAACCCACTAAACGCATCCCTGGGAAATCGTGAAGCGCTAGGGATCATTGCCGGAAATATGAAGAAACCAAGGGGTACAAGGTACTGATTCCCGGAAAGCAGGTCGTGGTGACTACTCGACACGTGTACCAGATCGAAACCCTGACAACTGACGCCAACAAGTAGCTGAGGCAGGCGCTCGAGTCAGAATTTGACGATGAACTCGAGCAAATATCAAATGAATGAGAAGAAAGTAGACGACGGGAGGAGTCGAACGGCGAGCGCCCAGGCGAACGAGCTGCCGCACGAACCGCGTCGAAACCGACAACGACGGATCCGACGCAGAAACATACGCGCGCAGAACGCGACAAGGAGCCAAAGTTGAAGTCTAATGCGAACAGAAAAGCAAAGCCTCGGAACACACAGACGCAGAGGAAAAAGTAATAGATGCAGATGACGACGATAGAAAAAGGATTCCGCGCAGGTCTGGACGTGAGAACGAAGTCGGCAAAGCAGAAGGCAGCCAACGATGCAAAAGGCCCAGCGCGACGCAGATTGCGCGAGCCATTTGTTGCAGCGACGCTATTTCAATCGGTTTTGATGTCCGCATTAAGGGCGGGGGAGGAGCAGTACACAAAATTGCCCGACCCAAAGACGTACAAGGCGTCGCGCGCACTTCCAGACGCGCCTCTGGGCCTAGGCGATGGACGACGAGATCGCCTTGCTGGAAACAAAAAACACGTGGCAGGTGATCAAAAGCGAAATGCACATGCACGTGCTCCGCAACAAGTGGGATCTCAAAAAGAAGATGTACAGCAGCGGGTCCATCGAGTGCTACAAGGCAAGACTTGTAGCAGGAGGCGACGATCAAGTGCTTGGTCGAGACTACAACCTGACATTTTCAGCTGTCTTGGACATAACTAGCGGCAAGATCATTCTCGCGGTTGAACGGCTCTGGAAAGTGCGCGCGCGACACTTTGACGTCCCGATCTCCTACCTGGAGGCCTAAAAGGAGGCAGAGATCGAGATTTACATGCGCATTCCAGAAGGAATGACGATCTGTGACGATCAGCTGCGGAAGCTCAACAAGGCGAACGCCGACGAGACGTGCCTGTGGCTCATCAAAAGCCTTTACGGGCTCAAGCAGGCCGGCCGACTGTAGAACCAGTTACTCGATCAAACGCTGAATGACGCCGGTTTCTCACATCCAGCCACGGACGCATGTGTTTACATGAAGACAACAGCTAAAGGAACGACAGTAGTGGGAGTGTCAGTCGACGACCTGCTTGTAATCGTGACAAGCGACGAGCTGCTTGACGCCATTGGCGCGGCGATGCAGATCCTGGAGCTTAAGTGCCTCAGGAGCGTCAAGAACTCGCTGGGCATGCGAATCGGGTACGGCGACTTGCACGGGTACACCGTTGACCGAGAGAAAATGATCACCAAACTGCTTCACAAGAACCGTCTGGAGAAGGCGAACGCAGTGCGCTCACCAGTAAGTGACGAAGCGTCGATCGATTCAGAGAGCACCGACGCGCAGCCGCGTCCCGCGCTAAGAGACGGCACTGCAGAATAAACGACGATGAAGATTTTCCAGAGCCTTGTCGGGAGCCTGCTGTGGGTCGCACGATGCAGTCGACCCGACATCGCGCACGCGGTGCACCGCGCGACACGCCGCAGCCACGCGCCCAGAGACCACGACATGAAGCTCGCGCGTAGAGTACTGAGGTACCTCGCTGGCATGGCTGCACTGAAGCTGTACATAGGCGGCGAGGCGATTGCCAATGAATTGAAACTCACTTGCTGCGCCGACGCGGATTACGCGGCCGATAAGTCACGCGAAAGCCGATCAGCGGTGCGGTGCTGCTCGTCGACGGGATGACCATCGGATGGCAAGTCAAGCAACAGTCCTCAGTCGCGCTATCAACTGCGGAAGCCGAGTTCGTGGCAGCAGCTGTTGGTGCGAAGGAGCTCCTTGGCGTAAAAAAATTACTGCGTCAGATGAACGTGAGTGTGAAGTTGACGATGCAGATGATGGTGGACAACCAAGCTGCTATCAAGCAGATCGATAACGATGCCACGTCGAGCGCACAGAAGCACGTCGACGTGAAACTGAAGTTTGTGCGCGACGAGAGCTTTAAGGTCATCGTGAAGCCCGAGTACATTGCGACCAACGAGATGATCGCGGATCGATTGACGAAAAGTGTCCCGGCGCCAAGAGTCGGACCTACGTGATATGATGGGATTGCGGTAATTGCGATGCCGCGGGAGGAGTGTTAGAAGACGAGGCACGGCACCTGACGGAAAGGGTGGAGAAGCTGTGCGGGAGAGAAACAGCGGAGACAGAGTGCAGCTTGCAGAACTCATGAGATAGTGAAGGGCATTTGCACGCAGCGTTTAGTGAGATTAAGAGTAGATTTTGTGAGAATCTAAACTACACAATATAGTCTGGAAAACCACATCGACCGCGCACTCGACAATATAGTCTGGAAAACCACATCGACCGCGCACTCGTTTCTCCATTTGCACGCGAATGCAAAGCCAAAGAAGCGTTGGTCGTCTGCGTTTAATAGCTAATGGATGAGGTGAAGGAGAAAACACACCCTCCGACGAATTTGCAGATTGAGCTTGATGTTATGAGTCCGAAGTACTGCGTAATGTGTGATTTGTGCGAGTACCTCGAACACGAGAGAGGCAGGCGTCTGGATTTTCCTGTCAGTGTGAACATGCTGCGCTCATATCGGGAGGAGGACAGAACAGAGTAAAAATTGTTTAGATTGCTTTAAAAAACAGCTGGCTCTTTTCGATGAGCTAGGGTAAGCTCGTCAGGATATATCTTGTCTCCGCGGGGATATATCTGAGCTTCGGACAATGGCTGATAGTTAGCACCACGAGACAAGTATCTTTTTGCGGTGCATTCACACAAGGGCCTCTTTTAACCAAAAGAATCCCCGTACTGGTAGTACTTCCTAAGGCGACCGACGTATAATGTAGGATGCTCGCACATATTGCATGGCAGGTTAACCGTATATGCATTGCATAGGTGGCACAGCACAAGAAATGGATCAACAAATTTGGGTATTGTCTTGTTACCATTAACTAAATTCACCATGTGTCGTGTTAGATTTACTGTAGACAGTAGGACTTAGTCTACTTTATTAAATAAAAGAAACTTTGCGCTTCTATTCGTGTCATAATTTCATTTTTGTCGATCTTACGATTCTGCGGTAGAGTCTTGTAACAAACGGACAACCGCTTTGCAATCCAGTGTGAATTCTTTTGCTAACTTGCTGTCTTTAGCTTAGTGCCCTTGGATTATACACAGCAACATCACTCTTTGCCTCCTTCAGCGTAGCTTCGGACGAACTAGGCGTGATGCTGTTACGATCAGTGTTGTGGTAAGTAAGACCTCCACGCTCTTGATATCCACATTTTCTCCAGAGACGATGTGATCGATATCGGCGTTGAACGTGGTGACCTCATGGTCAGCATATGGTGCGTAAGAGCCAGATTGAAGTTTGCTTGAATTATTATCTACCCCAACTTAGCCGAGGAACACTCTACAAGTTTTAAAAATTGTAAATGGCGTAAGCCATTCACGAAGAACGGCGTGTGCGTCGTCGACGCATGGACTGAGATGTTGATTACAAACTCCACCACCGACAGTAATCTGCTTGAATTAGGATAAAATTGGATGTACCCTAAAAAGAATCTTCTCAATGCCATCATTGGCGTGTTCTATATGACCATCTTTTTCAGGTTGTTCCGATGATAAACATCTTTTACCTGCATTCCGAGTGTTTCTAACAAGCAACACCAGACCCAGCTGTAAACCGCTGGTCCTGATCGGACATGAGGTAATGAGGCAACCGATGATGATGAAACACCATGTAGGTAAAGACGCGAGCACAATTCGATGCGTTGATAGATTCAGGTAAAGCAACTATATGTACCATCTTTCTGAGTCTGTCAATGAGCTCAATAATACCAGTATTTTTGTGAGGGCCTGCGGGTGATTCGAAGCCTAAGTCCATTAAAACAGAATCTCACCATTCTTATCGGACAAGCAGATGCTGCAACGTAGCACAAAGGGAAGGAGTGAACTTCACATTTTGCCAAAAAAATACCGTCTCGAACGTACTTGCACAAGAACTGATATTGACGCAGCCATTGAAAGGCGCGGCTCACGGTGAGATAAGTCTTCTCAAGTTCACGATTTCCGCCAACAGGTGCGTCGTTTTACTCAAATATACATGATACGCAATCGCGGATCACCATAATTTAATACGATAGCGCGAGGCGCATCGCCAGCAACAGCTGGGTGTTGGAGTAAGCCGTTGTGAGGTGTATATCTATTCGTAGAGGACAGATATGCTGTCAATAAACGTTTAGGATGTTCTCGGATAAGAATGACAGACGATGCATCAAACTCAACATCTCTATATCACACGCCTTTCGTATGTCTTCCAATAACGTTGACGATGGGACAACCCAAGTCAATACCGTTGCAGTGTTCGGGTCAGTTACGGGTGGCGCAGCTGTCTCAAAATAGGGCCGGTGCGAGATGCGTCAGTGACGACATTGAATTGTCCTACATTATACTAGACGGTAAAGTTAGACTCCGCGGAGAGTTACAGCTAATTCTCCATCCGTGCAAGGGGTGTGAACTGTTTGCGGTCGTGCGTAAAGATGCACGGGTCCATGTAGACAATTAAGGGTCTATCGAAGAGCATATAGTCGGTGATTTTTCTCAAACGTACTTCATGGAAAGTAGTTTCTTGTCATGGACGGGGTATTTGTGTTCTGCTGGTTGTAGATGGCGTGACAAAACTAGCCATCCCCCAAAAAATACCGCTTGGTGCTCACTTTGGTATAATTAATGATGTAGGGATGTGATAGGATCCTTCCATCAGATGTATTTTGATTTTAAAGTACTCTTCACGATACCATCGATGATGATGTTTTCCTTGTTATTGCCGTTCGAGCCGGTTCAGTTGCAGCATTCAACTTGTTGAAGGTATATTGTAATCGCCATCATCATGCGGCTTTCTGCACATAGAATGTCATAGAGCTATGTGGGTAGGTCGAATCTCTCACATGGCTGGATGCGAACGATCTGCAAAGATATTGTCGATCTATAGTACATGTTTAAAAAGGCAGTCGTCATTGATTCATGACACAATACTTCAGACCAAATTTCCGGTCGACTTTTTGATGAGTATCTTTGTCATTATGTGACTCGAACGGCATTAAATCTGGAAAGACATCCGTAAGTTCAGTCAAATTATTGTAGAGAGGATTTGCTTTTGGTAATTCCCACAAATGGAATTACATCGCTCAATCAGATTCTTTTTACCGAGGCAACTCTCGTCCATTGACGAGATACTGAGAGTTCATTTATTCTCAGCAAAAACTATTGCCTATTGTAAATTACTGAAGTAATCATCTTCTCTGATGAGTGCGCAGATCTTCTTCAAAGTTCAGGGACTTTGCCACTACGCAGGTCACGTAAGAACCTCTTTAGGTTCATCGGGGTAATCGAGTGATCTTTGAAGCTGACTCCAAAGTAACAATCAGGTCAAGGCTTTAACTACTTATGCTTGATCCGTCACTCACTAGGATTCAATGTCTCTTTCATCTCACGGAAAATCATTTCCACAGTCTATTTGGGGTTATTTTCTCAGCTCTAGGCTATTCGGTTAGCTCATCTCCGTAATCGATAATTGATGAAGATGAGTGCTTACTTTCAGGGTGTTGTCTACTAAGGCCTTACCCGTGTCTCGGTCCGATCGACTTATTCGAGTGATGAGTTTTTGGCGCTTCTTTCATTGCATGCAGTCACGCAAACTTGTTTTACGATGTAATTATTATTCACATTGTAATCGTGCGTAGTCGTTTTGACGAAAGAACCACACTTGAGGCCATCGAACTCACTCGTAGTATATTTACATGATGGGGGGCGCTCCAAGTCGTTCATTAGATGGCCGTCTGGTGAACAAGCGGTA
The DNA here is from genome assembly GCA_921007115.2 of Peronospora matthiolae. Lineage (NCBI taxonomy): Eukaryota > Oomycota > Peronosporomycetes > Peronosporales > Peronosporaceae > Peronospora > Peronospora matthiolae. Next base: position 682,392 of record CAKLBY020000193.1, read on the forward strand.
GTTATACCGACTGTTAATCGAGGCCAGCTGACTTGTGGCTCATCACGTCTTGTCCATGGTAAATCAAAGATAACATCAAGCTTGTCATCCAAGTCAAGTGGGATGGAGTTATCGTCACATTGGACTTCTTCCAGTGTACAGTTAACTTGCGCTACACGTTTCATCACCGTTACGAATGCACCTGTCACGAGGCTTACTGTCACACTCGTTGGAGCTATCTCTCGCTCAATAAATTTCAGCTTGCTATCGTCTAGCGATTGGCGTTGTAACAAGTTGTTTGAAGCCTCACAATCAGCTTGAACTTGTAGTGACAATTCCTTTACAACTTTGGGCTACAAGGTAATAAGTTAGACCTCATAACTAGATGCAATAACACACAATGATTGAGTAATGGGAGCAATTTTCGTCAAGAAGCCTTCAAAGTTACTTGGCGTTGCTGGATTAGTAGGGTGCTCTTTGCCTACTGAGCCTGGCCTATTATGGTCGTCCATTAAGGTGTTGCTTTCTTGAAACAGCGTCGGACCCACGCCTCGGACTCTTCTTGTCCGCTAGACGGTACCTGTTTCTTTTGGTACGTGGTACCGCATTCGGGGCACTGCATTCGTATAAATAATGCCCTAATTTTGACATTTCTTGTATGTCTGCGATTTTTTATAATTGGTAACGCCAGAGCTTTTACTCTTTGCGTAACAGAGGTCTATCGGTTGCGGGCCTCCACTTTCCTATCGCCTCGGGGGACTAAACGATTCTAATTTACGTGAGCTTGTCTCATGCTGAAATCGTTTTGTTCCGCAGCTCGGCTTTCCTCTTTCAGAGTATGAAATTTTAACTGGAAGATATTAGACTTATCTGGACCGTCTGCGAGACCATGCAAAAAAATGTGATCGACGTTTGTTCATTCGGCGCATTGGAAGTGATACATCTTGTAAGATGACGTGTGTACTGAATGTATGATTGTAGATGAATTGTTCATTGTTTAAGATTCAAGAGCTTCGAGCGAGCCCTGGACTCAGCTCGAGGTGACTCAAATACTGGGCTGAACCGGGACTTGAACCTTTAACAACCTTTAGACATATAATTTGCGAAGATTGATTTCCAAGACCCAAGTCTCGCACGCCGTGCCAAGTTTATTTAGTCAAATGCGACCTGCAATTGTTGGTCGGCAATGTGACAATTTCTTATGGCGTCACACAGTTCAACAAAGTATTTTAATAGATAGTATTTATCAGCTCAATGTATTTGAAGATGTCTATCTTTAACAATTTGGGTCAAGGTGTATGTTTTGTCCCGGTAGCAGCATTCCACTGCTGTCTCAATAGTTCGAACTTTCAATCGCTCTGTTTTCTTAGTAGCTCTGTCCGCTGATATTCTCGCCGGCTAAGCAAGGCTAATTATCTACGTTCAGTGTAAAATATATAATTAATGAGCTTAATGATGGTGGCTCGTTGCCCATCTCTACCCATAGAGGACAGCATTTAGTTGGCGACTTCTTGTCCTGTAGAAGAACTTACCCATTCGACGGAATCCTACTCTATTTGAATTAAATGGTAGTATCTTACATGAGTTGATGGAAATCTTCCCCTTCACCATTAAACACATTCATTTTCACTGTACGGACAGCAAGTGCCAACAGGTGCAACGGGGCACCAGTAGATTGTACTATCACAGTAAGATCTGATCACGCTGAGCACAAATGAATTAAGCGCCTCAAATTATACGTACACGTGTCGCGCAGAGGAGGATTTCAATACGATATAAGGGTAGAATTAGAACTGTATTCAGTATAGTTGATCTTCTGATAATGAATCTTATTCGGTCTTCTTTTAGCTGTATCTAAATGCAAACACGTGTTGTAACTATCTGCTCACCATTCTTTCGTGGCTTGTCTTTATCATATGATGTCTATAGTAATCAATGAACAGTGTTGTACTTCTGCATCCCATTATTTATTGTGAAGCTAGCATCGTAGTAATATAATGTCAGTCTTGACAATGTGTTCATGTTTGCTATTTGCATTATGTAAAGTATTATGAAACAAAGGTGTCTCGTAACGCGAATTCAATGTCTTGAATCGTTAGGTAGACCGTGTTCAATAAGTAGACGCGGCCACCTTCTTACTCATCGTTACATCAGGATGTGGTCGTTTTCTTCGAGAATCGCAGCGCGTGAAGCGTTTAATACTCACAAAAGTGCGACTTATCATATTTAAATGTTAACTGAGCCAACATCATATGTAAGCTAATACGAGATTTAAAGCACATGACCTTTGAGAAAGGGGATTTGACGACTTCTTGGGATGGAGACGTGGAGATAGGTATATGATGCATCCGGTAATTCCGTAAGCGCGTTTAGCAGCGCCGCGTTCGACTACGTCGAAAGCTCGTTTGACGTTTAAAATGTTCTTTAACTTCCAGGGTTTCTTCGATCGAGCTAAAAGTCGAAGATTTACGACATGGACATCTATCCTTATCCGATAAGGCTTGAAACGATCCCCGGATTTGCCAGTATAAACATTTCGTCGATCGAGCTAAAAGTCGAAGATTTACGACGTGGACATCTATTTTAATCCGATAAGGCTTGGAGCGATCCCCAGATTTCTAATACAAACATTTCGACGTGCATTCGATTGGAAATAAGATTTACATTTACAGATATCATACAGAAGCACTGACCAGATTTCGTACGACCTATTCCGGAAGGTGATGAATTTGGTAGGCAAAAAAAGCTTCGTTGTTTGCCTGACAAAAATTCGGACTTCTACGAATAATTTGAACCGATTCTGTATTAGTCTTGATTATGTTTGCTGAATGGGTAATCTATTGAATTCCGATTTGAACCGTAAAGAACATTCTCGAAGAAGAACCCACGACTTTCGATCATTATTTGCTATCTGGTTAAAGCTCACGTCTTTGGCAACGACACAGTCAATCGACAACGCCTTTCCACAAGAAACTGCAAGGAAAAAGGAAGGGTCATGGGCACGTCATGAAGTGGACTTCGTGTAGCAATATTAAATGTATTCATACCGCAATGATAAAGGCATAGCGACGAGCAAAACGGCGACGCCAAGGTAGGGCATAGCGACGAGCAAAACGGCGACGCCAAGGTAGGGAGGGGTTCATAGACTAAGAATTTGATGTCGGTGACGTGTGCATGATCTGAAACGATGGAAACGGCATGTAAAATGGATTTACGAAGAAAATAATGCGATAACTCCATGTAGTTGATGAAGAAAAGAGAAAGGCTACGGCGCTGGTCCTGATCCTTTTGCGACAATAATTGAACTTATTTTTTCGCCAGCACCAACCGTCTGCCTCTCCGTTTGCATAAAGCCCACGGTTGACTCTTTTCCGCGTTCTAGTGCCTCCTTTTGCGAGTTTGCGTCTTCAGGGTACCTATGGGTGGGAATTTGCAAAATGTCGAGGCTGTTTCTGTCATATTCATGATACGGTGCCCAAAGCCTTGAATTGCATTAACCTGCCGCAGAAAACGTGCGCGCTAGGTATTTCATGTACCCTCGTGTGTCGTTGCAGATACTGGTCCATCCGAGGAAATAGAGGAAGGACTTAGCACATCTTTGATGGAAGTGATGGAGGTTATTGTAAAATAAAGGTTGACCTCTCCCTCGCTTAACAAATATCAGCAAGAATAATCAAGGACATTACTTAGCGGTACAAATCATGCGCAGAAGGCAACAACTTATGTTTAATGCAAAAAAATGAGTTAAAAAAGTCACCCGGTAAATTTGCGTTCTGATGGTCGTCAATCCTGAATGCAAGTCTATCTACGACAAAGTCGGGTTTCAATCGTAAGGTAGTTGCACAAATAATGCCGACCAATTATTGCTGAACCGTGGTACTTAAAATTATCCAGGTTACAGGAGCAGAAGTCTAAAAGATAGTGCGAGTCTCGGTCTACATAAGAAGTTAGACCCGGATAGACTAAAGAAGACCCTCGGCAAGGACACGCCTGCACTTCTCGTCCGTGCCCTTATGGCAAGCAGCAATCAAATAAAAAGCACCGATCACCCACCATCGCTTTCTCTTTTGTTGACCACCATTATCCTTTTACGTAATAAAAGTGACTTGGCAGACGCTAAGGACTATTGGCCCATCTGGGTACAGCAAAAAGGTTACAAGGTGTTGATGACGCGTCTGCGGCGACTTTGCCTTCCGTAAGTTTTGTCTACTGTAGAAATATGTTATTTCCTGTATTGATGATGACATCTCAACTTGCCACGGCTCGACACAAAGAGTCTTGTGTAGCGATCGATAGCCGAGTCGTTGGATAACTGGACTATCGAAAGGTGTACTCACGGATGAAAAGGGCTTTTTGTATGAGGACCTACGTGCTTTTGGTATTTGTGAAAGGTATATTCAGCTCATCGCCGACTTCATTTTGAGGCGACAGCATTTTTTAATCCAGCGAAAATAATTCCGAATCTATTTCCATGGTGTCATTATGGAAGTCATTTATCAATTCTAATTTACACGTGCTTCCAGTCTTAGGAGGCTCAGACGTGTCCCACATATTACTGCCTCTAATGATAATTCAACCATCTTATTCGAGATAAAGAAACAATGACACCAGAATTTAGCCTTGTGGCCCACGATTCCATTTATATTTTTATGATATTTAAACACTATGTATTTCATTCATTATTTTTGAACCCTTTCTAAAGAATATTTGATCACCTAATTATGCTATGGTAATCATCTGTTTGTTCGTTACATCCATTTACTCTTTTAATGTGAGTTGATGTTGTAACCCTCATCACCTGATGAGCAGGCGTTGAATTCCGCATAATTTGTTACACTTATCGGGATTTATATCAAGCTACACTGAGCTATGTAATTTTGGAGAAAACCACCCGCCATGTGATATTGAACGATAATAATCGCTAAGAAGCGATCTAGATTGACATTTAATCCATTTAATAATGTAAATCAACTTCGTTTAGAACTAGTGTAAAATTTAAAGCCCTAACATCGAAATTTCTATCGATTGACAGTATGCGTCGACAACTCGCGCAAATGGAAATTATATCGGAATGTAGATGTCAGAAATATTGGAAGGATCATAAGGAGTACAGCGCGTGTGCCTTAACATTTAACTAATGAATTAATCATTCTAGTGAGACATGTATAAGGTCAAAAGCATAAGGTCAAAAGTGTATCCAGCAAAGGAATAATCAGTGCTAAACGCTATAACAGCTGAAGTTATTTCACTAAAAGTCCCCAAATCTTGAAGCTATGTGACAAGTGCTTAATTACCAGTTGATGATGGCAATACCCTCATGGACTTTATTTTTGCCTTAGCGGATACAAATTCATTTTTTTGATATGCTGCTTAACTTTCGTTTGTTCTCGGCGAAGAAGACTATCAACTAAAGTACATGACGGGTTCGTCCTCCGCGCAGAGGACGCAGATCTGACTAAGTGTGCGATAACGCAGATCATGTAAGAACCTTTTGTGTTCTTTTGTTGGGATTAAGTGATATCCAAATTAATTGTATAGAGTCGTTATCAGACCAAACACACAAGTGCCTAAATTTAAACCGCCAATGACCAAGACTTACGAGCTCTACAATTTGCCAGGAGTTTTTCCCTCAGACTATAGAAAAACAATTTTTAATGATGTCAGCTGTGATTGCGCAAACACGATGAAAACAGCTGCATTCGAATATCCAGTTGATTCAAAATTTTCGTGTAGCCAGTCGCTGAAATCTATCTGTCATCTTTGATTGCTGTCTGCTTGATGAAAAATCATGCCCTGTTACGCATTAAAATGGTTAGTCACACATGGGCTTTTGCAGTCGTACTAAATACATTATGCGTGGCCATCACACTGACTCGTAGCAAAACGAAGGCAAATGTGGGATCTCCAAAAATTTTATAATATGGCCATCCGATGAACAAACGGTAGGCGTTTTGTTTATCAGACGCTGCCGATGACTTGTGGCTCGCACTTTCTAATTGAATTTTAAATAAGGGTGACGTCAAACTTGTCGTCCAATTTCTATACAGTTAGCTAAAAATTGGATTGATTTGCTTTAATTATTAGCGAATTCCCAGTACACGATTAGTTAATGTAATGGAGCGCCTTTTGCATGGCAGACATTCCTCGTAGTTGTCGTATTCTCGCGCCTAATTAGCTCATGTTCGCGATGGGCTAGCCATCAACGTTGTAAAAACAACAGTCGACTAGTACTCGAGGTTACATATTTTTCTAGCTTCAATGTAAAGGTATAGATGACAATCTAACTACCAGATACAGTTTCACACATATTAGATTTGTCTGGATCAACTCGTCAAGGGTTCTCCAAACCTAAAAACCTAATTGACGTTGCTATTTCAGCATTGTAATTCGCACAACTAACTCCTAATGTCTTACAGTTTGCACTATTGTTTACAACCACTTCTGACCGACATTTGTGCATCTCATTGAAGGAATGTTGAATGTCCCTCTTGCATCTTGAGACACCAGACGTGGAAACTACGCACGTATGCGTAGTGTTCTGTCTATTGACATCTATAGCATTTCTGCAATTTTCTTGAAGTTTGCATGGCAAGTTTTATCGCTTTCTACATACCAGATATCCATTAATTCTGAGCTTGCATTGTTCTGTACTCTCTGTGGACGATAGAACTCCAATTTCTGCAACACGCTGAAGACTTCCCAATACGCAGTTAAAGTTACTTGTGATACATGGGTAAATTTAACGCATTTATTTGGAATACTGTACAAAAAAAGTTGTGTTCGAATAATGGCCCGGTCAAATAAATATAAAAAAGAATATTGAAGCTTGAGCTCGAAAGCCCAATAATTGGAACATTTAATCAGGTTATACTAGGCAACACAAAAAAGGTCTCATCTTTTATCATTTAGCAAGCTTTTATGGCATTGCCCGACCCAACGATCCATCTTAAAAAAGATTCTTCTATATTTCTTAGTACTTAAAGACATTAATATTTTATGGGTAACGGTCAACGCTTGGGTTATGCCAAAGGGAAAATCAGCCTGCTGTTGTCTCCAGAATTCTGAACCGTACAGCTATGCTCTCCTAGATCCTTATATAGTAAGAATCTTGTTCATGAAACAAGGCTGGTTTTTATGTTCCGTGTGACGTTCACCTGGATAAAATTGGTAGTGGTGGTATTTTGCCCGTAGGTCCCAGAGTGGACAGCACTACGTCGACGCCTTTTTGTCCGATTGTCGAATTAAATCGTGAGCGACATCCCACATGATTAAATCAAATGAAAACAGCTTTCACGCGTTAGTGTGAAAGATATTATCACATCATCTTTCATCGTGGTCATGGTATATAGAACGTCCGTGTTTGTTAAAGTACTACGTAGTGGGACCAGGTAGAACAGAACACCACGGCTTTAACTGACACAGTACATTCTACTTTTTAGCGGACCAAGTTAATGTGACTTCTTTGAGACTTCACGTTCATGTACACGCAGAAAAGGGTATAAATACAAGCAAGAGTAAATTGTAAAAGGTGAAAAGTAGAAATGTAATTATGATGGATAATAGATGTTAATGAGTTGTATTTAATCTTGCAAAAGTATTGTATAAATACAAACCGATGTTAACATGATCTGCTCACCGCTCATAGCATACGTGTGTCGTGGCTCTTCATTGTTGGTTAATATCGCGGTCTATCCGGATCAAATAGCATGTAATAACTACGCCTGTCAAACTAGCATTCAAAGCTGCTATAAATATTATACGATTGCGCATATTCGGTCGAAACGAATAATTATTGCAGGCTCCGTTCGATTCGTCGGGGCGGGTGCGATGTGACCGACACAACCTTGAGAACCGGTTTTGGATCATGAACTCTTTTAGCCTCAATGTATTCAGCAATTGTATGTTCTATTGCATAAATATAACGAGGAGGCCGAACGATAAATCAAAATCGAAATTAGCTCGCATTGAGAGCCAATTGTTAGAAAAGTGTAACCTTTATAATTTTAGGGTGCAGTTAAAAACTCATGTCAAGTAACATTATTTAGCTCTCAGAACTCAGTAGCCTCAGACACTCTCTAAAAACTATAAAACACAAATACATGGCACAGAAAATACTGTATTATTTAATGGAACATCTCAAAGTGGATCCTAATGACGTACACATTTTTTAGCCTAATCTGTTATAACTTAGATCTAACTAACGTGTGTTTTATGCATCTATAGCTTAGCGATAATTGCAGATGATATTGTCACAATGAAAACACTGCTGAAGCGATCAACCCAAGGAAGTTGTTAATCGACGTATTTTGGAAAACTTGTTCCTCGGCAACAAGACGTATATTGATGATAGGGTAATGTCACAATTTATCAGGCATTGATGGATAACTTATTACAAGCGAATCAGGAGACTCTGTTAATACGTTGCATGGCACTTACGTGTTTTAGCAATTATTATCTGCAATAAACTTAGTAGAATGAATGACATGCAATTGCAGTGTTATTTTGTACTGAATATGTAACTGCAGACAAAAAGAAGTACCGACAATGAAAACTTTGCGTTACCTAAATTGCTAAGGATATAAGACATGCACAAATCTAAGCGTATTACACACATATTTGAAAGCAGAATATACACAAGAGATTGAGAGACCATAATCTTGATCGCGTTTATCGCTCGTAAGCGGATACGCTACAGAAGTTGACTGGAAAATTATTAGAATAACTTTCGCGGCCAAAGTTTGCTCACGACCACCAATTACGACGCAAGTGAATTGGGTAAGAGTAAGTGGGACATGGTATGGGTGTTTTTTAGAAATATGTTTGACTAATTGAGCTATCTACTTATAATTGTTGTGCATTGTTGGTCCGGGCACGAAAGAAGAAGGTGACGATAGATTAAAAGCACACTCAATAAAGGTGTAGTAAGAGTACTGCATTCAGATGGAGATGTTTGTGTCTTGATTGAGATTTACAATTGTCCGCTTATTGTACATACCAAATGTGAACCTTAGATGCTGTTATGAGTTTTATACCGCCACAAATGAAGCTTTTCTTGCTCTCATTTTATACTGTGTTTAAATTCAACATTCTTTACTGATCTAAAACGCTCTCAAACCATCGTAGTAAGCGCTCACACCATCTTAGTAAGCACTCACACCATCGTAGTATGCACTCAAACCATTGAGGCATACACTCAAATAAGCGCTTGCAAATGCGCCAGAATCCATCGCAGCTATGTTGTAGCTATATTTGTCATTTGGCGTTGGTAACACAATGGATAACAGCATCAATCGCTACAAAATTATCCATGTGCTGCCAAGGCTATCAAAAATTGGCAACAATTTGTCATACAGTAGAATACTAATATTCAGGCTCTTTATTTCGGTAGCTGATCGACAAGCGGCTCACCAAAGAGCGAAAACATCCAGTTCGTCTTCGGACTGGATTTTGAATATCGACAATGACAGCACATTTTTCTCTTTGTACCACATGCTCAATAATAAGACCGCGTTAGGAAGTGCGACTGACACAGAATTCATGCGAAAAATCTATCTATCCGCAACGATAGCTATGTCATCTTGAATCCAATAAAATATGGATTTGCATTCATTCAGCGCCGAGATGAATTCAATCTCGGTTTCAAGCTAAATAAAGCAAAAAAGGAAAATGACAAATTGGTGGTGATAACACGTATACTATACAGCAATGACACCTTAAAGCTATTCAAGTAGTACACGGAATTTAAAATAAAAGTAAGGAAAATAATAAAATGCCTCAATCAATTACGAAAATTAAAAATGTCTTTGATAAATGAAATTAGAAAAAAGCCATGGATAATTGAAAACTTATAGGCGCCACACGTACTCGTATGCTCTTATTATAGTGATACACATACAAATTTCAGTTGCCATAGTACCTTGAATGTCACCTTTAAATTGCACACAGCTTTGTCTGCATTGCAAAAATAGACGTTATTATCTGATCGACCCCGCGTAAATATGATTGATAAGATATATCCACATAAAATTCAGGACCGCAACGTTAGGACAAAAAGTATGTAGGGACATTGTCATTCAATACAGCGCGAATTCTTCGATAAGACTGTACTTGATGCATCATCGCACGTTTTCTCTAAGCTATGTGCCTGTAGAGGAAGAATTCTAAATGCATGGAACAAACTAATAAGATCCAAACAGATCGGATTTATTTATTGGGTGTACTGGTATGTTTAAGTACTCCTAACAGTATTAGCTAATGAGAAGGAATGTAGATATCTTCCCACAATTGCACCACCAACAGCATCGTCAGCGTACCTGCACTAGAAGCAGTAGCAGGAGCAGTAGCACCTTACTCTACATAAACCAGCATAAAACGCAGCAATAATTCAACAAAAGCGGCAGTGCCATCAATCGCAAGCGGGTACCTACTGCAACAACAAAAGTAGAATCAGCGTACCCGCAGTAGCAGCAGTAACAAATATAAACGGGTGCAACTGTAACAGCAATAACACAAACATTCGAAAAATAACAACAAGATCTAAACGAATTACATCAATAAAAATATCAGCAGCACAAGTAGTCTGTGTAAGACCGCGGATGATGATAGGAACATGTGCCAAGTCTACCCATTTCCGCCCGCGCGCGCAGATTCCAGTCCAGTGCTGCTTCTAAAGAGCAGTGGTCGAGATCGAGAGAAAATTACAAATGAAAAATGACTGGCGATGTGGACTTTTATATGCACCACTTCAGCATGAGTACACCAGTACATGGGGCATTTTTCATTTTCCAATTATTTATGGCACTTTTTATTTTCGTGATTAAATGGGGCATTTGTTTTTTCCGAAAAATTATATCGTAATCCACCAATTTGCACCTTACGTGGAATCCATAAAAACATCTTGTTTGATGCATTCTCACTACTTACAAACTGTGGAAATCAGCAAAACCAAACACGGTCATTTATGCCCTTCTTTGATAGACTCAATGATATTTCATACCAGGTATTTCAGTAAGGCATCCAGGAGAGTGCGACCTTGCAAGTAGCGCTTACGGTGCTTTTGCTTCAAGTTAAATATCTTGAGCTATTGCCAAGCAGCTTCCACCATTGTGTAAAGCAAACAGATAATGCTGCTAATGCACTCCACTATTTGACATACATTCAACTTGCTAATATTGCGGTTAGACAAATTTGTCATTATCACGCAAGCTGCGATATGGTAGGTGCACCCGTGATTGTGTTTGGCGCACAAATTTCCATTTTACAGCAGTGTTCTTCTTTGCACTCCCGTACGATGATGCACCGTGGACAACTAGGTAAATGAGTATTTATACCACAAGCACCGTGACCTTACGCATTATACTTCCTCATAGCTGCAACCGTACCACACAATTTTTGATGCCGAACTATCTACTTTGCTTCGGAGTGCCGTTACGCAATACCATTATCCATTCGCAGCTTCTGTACAGCATCTGTGAATCAACAACAGTATTGTGGGCATTCAACAGAGCAAGTATTGCAACAAAAGAGATCAAAACATTATCCAGAGTAGTAGGGGGTAATGTATGATGATGTTATATGGTGGGTTGGGGTGAGCGTACCGGTTTTTAAGGGGCTTTTATAACGTACTATAACGCTAAAGGCAGTATTAATAAGCGATTTTTACAGTGATGCAATCACTAATAGGTACTTTATATTCAGTTTAGGGTATGTGGAAAAACATAAAGTAGGTGTGTTGATAACCATTCCCTACAAGTAAGAGTATGTATTCAACGTTTAATAATAGGACTGCATTTGTAATAGTTGATATTCTGTAAATGGGTATATGTTTATCCATACGTGATTTATTTTCTGAATAATCAATATTATAATCATAAGCTCAACCTTATAGCACACGTCGGTCGTGACTCTGCATCATGATTATGTCTTAGCCTAAACGCGAGGTCGAATGGTGAAGCTGTAAGTGACTGTTCTCAAATGAATACCAAACTTGTTAATCGTACTCATCTTTCTTTGTGTTTGTAGCTATCGCTAGATGTACCTTAAACGTCGTATCAAGCGCGATTTAGGATGTTCCATCTCATTGGTATATATGCATATTTTGGTCACCCTTTGGTCAGCATACTATTATGATGAGCGCACGTGATTGGCTTACCATCAATCAAAGGTGAACATGATCACATATAGCAATTGCCGGACGGTCATAAGCAAAGACTGATCGCGTTGCCCTAGTATACCGTACCGGGTTTATGCATGCATTAATGGCATCAAGCTAATTTTACAGTGGGATATAATTTGTAAATCTTTGCATCTTTATTCGATTCTTCGAATTGGATTACAAATATCCAAGAGCGAGCTCCAGAGCCTCTCTCCCTACCTCATGACTACTGCAGCACAAAATATTCGGCTGAGATTGTATTACAAGAAGATGGTGTTTGATAACTTAATTTTCACACTTAATGTTTAATTTAAATAAAATGTCATGTAATGGATACCCACCGATACACTTTGGTTCCCTTGCTCACACGATTTTAAAAATTCGTTATTGATTGATTTAAGGAACTATAGAAGCATCAACACCAGAGGGACTTCAAGCTTTGAGAGCTGAAAATAGGTACTTGACATGAGTCTTGAACTTTACACTATTTTTTAAAGAAGTCAACCTTTTCTTTAAATCTTGTACAATCTCTCATTCAAGACGAGATTGTGGTATGGCGTTAAGCCGCCTTATAATACCTATGCAATCGAACTTTAAATTACTCAATGTATTGAGGCCGTAAGTCAACATCGGTTATTAGTTAGAACCGTATCACATCATAACAGCCACCGACTACGTGAACGAAACTGGCAATATGGAAAGGCTTAGGCCGAATATACGCAAGCTCAGGACATTCAAAGCAGGTTCAATTGTATGTTTGATAACAATTTGAAAGACTAAAATGAAGTAAGTATAAAATCAGTGGCTGCAGGGCTATCAAACCACCTCCATCGTATAGCTGAGCTATTTAAAATCAGTTGCGATAAAGCCTTTAAAATGGTACATTTATAGCGAATGAAACGATAATGGGCAACCATAGAGCTCTCAAAATGACCTCATAGTAAAGCTAAGTCAAATGGAATATGTGGCTGTGAGGCTCTCAAACTGATTCAATAGTATAGCCAAGTGAGTCAAGATTAGTGGCTATAGCGCCTCGATACTAACTTCCAAAAAGACACCAAAAATACTCAATAAGGCATTATCGTCCGTACAATTGAAAACATCGAAACACGAACTAATCGATTATTCAGGCGGGTCATCAATCCTATCGCTCTCACTTCACCCAAGTGCCCTGATCTCCAAAGCATGCCACCTCTCCGCCTCTATGTCCTCGTCCTGAGTGCTGTTCTTCTACTGGATTATCAATGCTTTTCAGCTTTTACCGGTACAGTGGTCGCAAAATCTGAAGCTACAGGAGCGGAGACCACCCACCGCTTGACCAGTGATCAAGCGTCCGATCATAGTCGTGAGGAAAGAATCGTATCCGTCGACAGTATGATGTCTATGTTTTCAGGGTGGATTCGTGCAATCAAAGCTTTTATATTAGGCGCCATAAATTCACTTCGTCGAGCCGACGTGAAGAAAGTTCCGGAGCGTAACGTCGATCCGACCAAGCTCCGTGTACCGGCAGACAGAATTCCTGAATCAGTCGCCAGATTCAAAAAAATTGACACTGGCAAAACGCGGGGGAAAGCTAATGTCGGACCCACGCTGCCCAGCCGCCTCCCAGGGAATGCTGATGCCGGACCCGCGCTGCCCAACCGCCTTCCAGAACCACTTCCACTTCCACCTGACGCCAACGATTTCAAGATCAAATACCCCTACGTCCAACGCATTTTGGGCGAAACGAAATTTAAGAGCGGCTTCTTTTCTTCAACCGGATTTGACAATTACAAGAACATTGTCATCCCTGAGTTCGTCAAACCTCAGTATGACAAGGTAACTGTGGACGTTGACTTTCCTCCCGAGATGTACGAGTCTCTTCAGATGTACCTTTCTCTTCAGGGTCGCGATAAACTAGATCTCGTAGCTATCGCATACTGCGCAATGCTGTCCTTTAAATTCGCAGATGTGGGTGAGAGTTTGTTGAAAACCGTGATCACAGACATGAAGCATTTGAAACGGGCGGGTGTGAAAGCAAATTTGCGGAATAAATTCAAGAATGACGGCGACCAACTTTTCACTAGAGCCATAGACTTTTACATCGATAAGTATCTCACTGAATAAACATCTACTATGTCAGTTACAATGAACATTTACTAATATATAGCGAGCCCGAAGAGTGAAGCTTTTAGTGAGTGTGCGCAAGGTTGAATACCGAACCTTTGATTCGCACGCATCTGTCTGCGTGTGTCTGTGTGTCTGTAAATAACGCGGTAAAGTGTACCTGACTCCTACTAGGTACGCTCTAGCCGGTCCCCCTAACAGGTCGATTCGCATGACAGGTGTCACTCTCTGGCTAGGTCACTACTGTAATGCACGTATGTGCAACTCATTCTTCAGTGACTGCTGTTGCATGTGGTTTTACAACTTGATTCAGTTTTCCGAACTGGACTACTTTTATCAAAGGTTGAGCTCCAGAGCTTGCTCCCCTATCATCTTCAATTTTTTTCAAAACCAAAATTTATCAGTTCTATTGTGTGCTCGAAGGGTGAAGCCTTGAGGGCCTGTGCACAAGTGAACGCTGAAATCTACAAATCGTACTTTATCTGTCTTTTGGTGTGTTTGTCGGCATGTCAGTGAATATCGCCACGTGCACATGAACGTCTTACTAAGTGCGATATAGTCTTTCGCCGTCTTTGTTTGTCAATACCACCTGACGTACCTTACATGTCGCACTGAGTGCGATGTAGCCTTCGCTTCCTTTGCATGTGTTTGCAAATAAACGCTCAGTGTACCTAACCCGTCGCACGAGGTGCGATGTTGCATTTGTCCCGTGTTCATAACTTAATAAACAGAATCGTTTAAAGCTTCAGTGACTGAACGCAAGGTACGTGCGTGCATATACGGACCTTGAGTCAGGATGATAATATACATTGAAGATAGGGGAGCAAGCTCTAGAGCTCGCCCTTTTATGTAAGTAATTCAGTTGGATAACTGAATCAAGTTGCAAAATACTATACAATATCGGTCTCTGAAGAACACGTATGATGCTGTTGATGTATGCACTAACCCAGTACAGTATACTTGGGTAACGCGATCAGCCTTTGCTTACGATCGTCCAGCATTTGCTTGTGTGATCATATTTACCTTTGATCGATTATAAGTCAATCGCGTATGTGCGCCACAATAATGACCTAGCCAAAGATGGACTTCGTATATGCCTATACACCAATGAGGAGGAGACAGGCTAGATCAAACATATAAGGTATACCTAGCCGCATCATTTACACACACAGATAAGTACGATTTAAAAGTTCGGCATTCACCTGGCGTACAGACACTAAAGCTTCACCTTTCGGGCTCGCAACAAGTGTGTGAACGGCCCCCAAAACATTATTTTTTGCTACTATTCTCACAATAAACGTCACTGCACCGCATCCAATTCGCGATCCCGTACATTCTTGCCTCCGCATACTCTGCCTTATAAACCCGTTCATTGAAAGACCACATTTAGTGACTCTAGTTAGCAACCCTCTTATCGTCTTCTAGCAAAACATATTGCAGTCTATAGCTCACGCAGGAGGCTACTCACGCATATGCATCTGAGAATGGCTTCGCGATTGTTGTTCAAAGGCCAGCTACATGATATTATTCTCCATGTAAAAAGAAGATGTGGATACGATGTGCGGAGGCAGGATACCATCGCATACGGTTGTCAAAAGAACCAGCTCTGAAAAGCATCAATTGGGAAAAGTGGGATGTCCTTACATATTTGCCCTTCTTCGAAAGAACAAAAGGGGACCAATACGCGTGAAAACAGGTATTTTCCTGTGCCGTGCTCTCAGCAGCTTGCATAGTAACACTCACCAGGTACCGGTGGATTCAGACCGGTTGGGAGCGGCCGCTACTTCGGCGACCACGTCTCTAATCTTACTGGGGCGGTTGTACAGGAGCTAATTTTTGACGTCAATTGCTTACATTTTCGTCGAGGCTGCGATTCTTCACGCTCGTGCGACTTTGCCCGGCTACTGGTTCGAATCTCAATATTCGATCAGTTTTTATGGCTTTCTATTTATTTGTTTATTTATTCATTTCTGTCTAACCAGACGACTAATTCATGTTTTGATTGGCAGTCCGTACGCACATAGACTATTCTATTTTTAATCTGAAGGCGAGTTGCTTGTTTCTTTTTTCGAATTCCCCAAGAAAAATTAACCTCAACGTCATCGTGACATTGTGCTCCCCAGTATCTACCCCGATGCTTTGCTGACCGTGTCCTAAGCAGGGTAAGCTAATGACGTCAAAAGAGTCCAGGCAATAAAAAGCAACCCGAGAAGACTACCGATACAGAATTCCACCGAAAGGTTCAGACACCACAGAAGCCGCCTAACGATGCTCTGAACAAGCTGAGTCCGTGCACTGAATAGGCTTCTATCTGTTACTGCCCATAGTGCTGCACACTAAACGACGTTTGGGTACTCGCTTCGAACGGATGGAGGAAGTTTGAGGACTCAAATCTGATTTATTACCCATAAAAAGAACACCGCAACACCGGATTTGACTACGTGGAAGTCACGACGGCTTGAACCCCTGTTCGTGTCCGAGTTTGAGACCTGCTCACATGGCTCCATCGTAACCGTCCTCTCGGAGCTTCCCGTGTTTGTGAAATTAAGGTCTCGCGTCTTCTTTTTCTCGACCCATTGAGAGATCTTCCGCCCAACACTTCCTCCTCTTCCTCAAACCTGCAAGCGTTTATCTGTGCAGGTCCGTCATGACTTGGCGCTCGCTCTGGAGTCAACTGACCGTAACAACCTCCCTCCTCCTCCTCCTCACCACCGTCGAACCAAGCGCTGTCCAAGTGTACGACGCAATGGTTTCTGAACTGCCACCAGTAGCTTTCGACATGTACATCTTAGCACAGAGTTGGCAACCGGCTTTCTGCTTTCATAAAGAGACGCAGTACCCTGGTTGCTGCACCCCGCAGCGCTACTGGCGCTCGCATCTGACCCTGCACGGGTTATGGCCCGAACTATCGGGGAGTGCCCCGCCGAGCTTTTGCTCGAGCGAGGCGTTCGATGCCGAGAAGATTGAGCGTGAGCTCGGTATTGACACGCTGCACGAGTTCTGGCCCGACGTCAAGTTCAGTGAAGCGTCGCCACAGTATACGGACTTTTGGAAGCACGAGTGGGCGCGGCACGGCACGTGCTCCGGTCTCAAGCAGGTCGAGTACTTTACCAGTGCTATTGACCTCGAACGCAACGAGACGTTGGCACCGACGCCCGAACTCGTGCAGGACAATGTCGGGGGTCACGTCAACGCTCAAAAGCTGCGAGAAGCCTTCGGTGACGCAGCTCTTCAGTGCCAACACTCGCGCGATGGGGACACGTACGTCACCATGTTCTCCCAAGTCTTTACGTGCTGGCACAAGGACGAGCACAATGTACCGACCCAACGCGGGGCCTGTCCACCGCATATTCACTCGGAAGACACGTGCGGCAAAGGCACTGTGAGCATCCCTGGGTTCCGTGCTTCAGACAGTGACCAGGGACAACAAGACGAGATGGACTCAAGCGAGTCGAGTTAGAGGACATGTGACAAGTGAGGGAGTGCAAGCATAATGGTGGTTGCAGAGCAAAGGTGGGAAGAAGTTCTTTGTAGCGTTGCTTAAAACAGTGCGAGCTTCTTTTGACCTGCATACCTGTGCACTGTTGCTTCGGCTACCCGCCTGCTACATGTGACAAGTATTCTTCGTACCTTCTTATCGATTAAGTGCCAGGTGAGAAGGGGACAGTTTCGATGAAATCGAGTCAATCGCCATTTAGTCTACAGATCTCCCTCTCGTACGGTGTCACAGTCTGTAGACCAGCGCAGGACAAGCAGTAAGTTTAATGAGTACACGCGGTTTTTATCATTGTTCACGCTTGGCTATGGGCAGTTGTTGCTTCGGCCAAGTCCTTCACCGCTTGTTGCGATCTAATCTACTACCTCACACTAAAACGCTATGACACATTGACAACACTCGGCTCGAGGGGTCGACTCTGCATCTATTATGCCAGACCTCTCTACTCTAACACATGGACGCTCGCACGAGCGAGACACGGAGAGGCGGGAGCACGAGTGTTGACGTTGCTACTGTCACGGGTGACATGCTCCGTCGCGACTGAGTCGAGTAGGAAATACGACGAGACACGTCGCCTGTTATCGTCAGTTTAGGCAGCTTGCTCACACTGGGAGGTGTCGTCACCATTGCAGACGTAGCTGCATATGGGGAGCTGAACAGTGCCGGCTGTGCTTGACGTGGCGCTTGATGGACAATCTGTGGCTCCGTGAGCTTCACAGTTGCTGCTGGGCGTCCTTGTTGCTGGGCACGCACGACACTGTTGATATCGTCGTAGCTCCGCTTGCGAGCAAGAGTTGCCACGCTTTTGGTCATTTGTGGTAGTGTCGCCGTCTTGGCATAGTAAACCGGGTTCTCCTTGAGTACCACATTGTTGCTGGCGGCTTCCAGAGCCTCTTCTTCCTCAATGCTCTGAATGAACGCGCGACGGAGTCCAGCTAAGTGAAGTGCCGCGTTCTCTTTGGACCGAGCCGCGGCAGGGGAGTCTTGGGCACACGGGTAGTACGCCCGTCGTCCGATCTTGGGATTGATCTTGATGCCAGCAAAGACCGAGCCTGGAAGCAGCTTTTTCGAAATCCGCATCGGGTCGCAGTGGAGCTGCTGAGCCAAGTACCCGCGAAGCGTCGTGCCGTACTGAATGGCCAGAAGACCGTCACAAAAGTACGAGATCGTGGCTGCAGCGTAGTTCTCCTCTGCTCGTGTCCACTTGCCGCGCCGCAACGGGCCGGACAGAGTCAGGTCCACGTGGGAAGGCACGGATGGAGGCAGTAACTGCAACTGCTGTGGAGCACTGAAGACGTGCTGTGGCGAGTACGGCGGCGATGGAAAGTGCTGGTGGTGTTGCAGCTGATTCCCGAGCGGGGGTAGTATC
Organism: Peronospora matthiolae; assembly: GCA_921007115.2. Lineage (NCBI taxonomy): Eukaryota > Oomycota > Peronosporomycetes > Peronosporales > Peronosporaceae > Peronospora > Peronospora matthiolae. The sequence goes on from CAKLBY020000193.1 coordinate 701,496, forward strand.
GCTTGGTGAGGGGGGGCAGCGAGCAAGGGTAGATGATGGGTTTGCGGCATCTTGTCGCGAGGTACTGACTGACTGAGCTGTGAGTTGTGGTCTCGCTTGCGGAAGACTTGGTGAATTGCCAAATGACAGGAGAGAGTCGAGTCGAGTCGAGTCGACAGCAAGCGCCTTGGTTCGACTCTTCTCGTTTGGCCAGTTGCTAATCTCTTCCGGAGCTCCTGGTCAAGAGACTTTCGCGATAGACGGTGCATGTCGAAGCGAAGTCGTTCGTTTGCTTACTGCCTTTCGTCCAAAAGTTTGCAATCACAAGGGTTCACGCACAACGCCACCCTTTACCAGCTGCTTGTTCAAGTTCGAAGACGATCTTGCCGACGAGAGAGAGGCATCGCTCGAGATACAAGGGCATAGCAAAGGCTGGGCAATGGGCAGAGGAGTCTCTCGAGAAGCTGCTGAGTGCATTTCTCCAAGACGTACGATTTTTCCGCTCGACTCGTTGGAAGAAGCAACAGCATGTTGCATGAAGCACCAGGCTTGGCACGTTGAGAATCGAAAGCAGGAGCCACACAGGCACAGACGCACACAGAGACACCCTCTCTCTCTCTCTCTTATCCACCTGGGCGTGCAGAAGACACGCACTGACCACTCGGCAAGCGTAAACGTGTTCATTGAAGATGTGCAAACGACGTGCAAAGCATCACACGGCTGTGGCCTGCACTTGATGCTGACTGTGCTGTCTTAGGTGATCGGCTCGTAGACGGCAGGCCATCATCTCCACGGGTTTAGCACGTCCATAGCTTGTGGCGAGTGGCGACATGTTTTCACCAGTTGGCAGCTACTAGCTCAAACCTGGTTGATCAAGCGTAGCAATACTTGAGCTACTTGTGCCGACTGATTCATGCAGCAAGGTCGACAACTGGGCGGGCGACGTACGGACTTGGGGCAAAACGGCCTGCAAGGTGGTGGGAGGTAGAACACGGTCTTAGATACAGTTTCCTGCTTGCTCGATCTTCTCGTCTAGTCTCTTCTACCATGGAAAAGTCTTACGACCTAAGGCTGCAATCCCGGCTAATCTCCTCGTGAGGTCCCCGCGCGACAGCTCAACACCGCAGACGTGCCCTGCCTTTCTTCGCAGACTTGACGAACCAGCACCCACCCGCTTTCCGCGAGCTTACAATCCGGGGGTCGGAAGCAGCTGCAGCACGAGGATGCACCTTTTCCGACGAGAACGTCGATAGGGTCGGCTAAAGCAGCCCTACTGTCAGCTGCTAGCCAGACCTTCCGGGCACAAAGTTTCCGACTCGAGCGACTTCAACCGAAACCTTCAGCACGATCAAGTGTAGCACGTACGTACTCCGGTCCCTTGCATAAAGTGTCGAGTCGGTACGGTGAGTGGGCCCGGTGACGAGGTAGGTTGATGACCGATACTACGGTCCTCCCAACCCCCCCCCCACATGATTCTTCGCAGCCTCCTAGCGCCTTCCTTCCAGCACAAAGCTGGACTTGTTGCCACGGATACGCACCTCAGAAGTAGGTATCAGTGGTCTTCGTCGTCCGGCTGCCACAAATGAGACCCTGCAAAGACGTGGGCCGTGCGTTCAGTGCGACGTTGGACAGCGTCTACAAGACGGACTTGGTCGTCGCACGACCGTCGAGTCACGCGTGGTCAGAGGCGGTCGGCCAAGGATGCCACTGGAATCGTTTGATCACTGAGTCCTTCTTGTACGGCTACCGAACGGCCGCACAAGATTGATCAGGGGCCATCGCGTGGGACGGTACAAGGTAGATCGCACCGGACTTTCTCGACGGCGGCTTGCAGCATGCAACTATAAGGGAGCCTGTTTGTTTGGCATGCCGTCCGCGCGTTGTTGGGTGGAGACTGTGGTCTCTGCAAACACTTCATGACACGGACGAAGACGAGGTACTTGGCCATGCGCCTTCAATCACACGTGGTAGGATTGTCTGATGGCTGTCTACTGCACGGATAAGACAGCCGACAAGTCGATTTGATTGAGGATGCGGAGCTCGATGCGTGTGCCCCCCCCCCCCCCCCCCCCCCCCCCCCCCCCCCCCCCCCCCCCCCCCCCCCCCCCCCCCCCCCCCCCCCCCCCCCCCCCCCCCCCCCCCCCCCCCCCCCCCCCCCCCCCCCCCCCCCCCCCCCCCCCCCCCCCCCCCCCCCCCCCCCCCCCCCCCCCCCCCCCCCCCCCCCCCCCCCCCCCCCCCCCCCCCCCCCCCCCCCCCCCCCCCCCCCCCCCCCCCCCCCCCCCCCCCCCCCCCCCCCCCCCCCCCCCCCCCCCCCCCCCCCCCCCCCCCCCCCCCCCCCCCCCCCCCCCCCCCCCCCCCCCCCCCCCCCCCCCCCCCCCCCCCCCCCCCCCCCCCCCCCCCCCCCCCCCCCCCCCCCCCCCCCCCCCCCCCCCCCCCCCCCCCCCCCCCCCCCCCCCCCCCCCCCCCCCCCCCCCCCCCCCCCCCCCCCCCCCCCCCCCCCCCCCCCCCCCCCCCCCCCCCCCCCCCCCCCCCCCCCCCCCCCCCCCCCCCCCCCCCCCCCCCCCCCCCCCCCCCCCCCCCCCCCCCCCCCCCCCCCCCCCCCCCCCCCCCCCCCCCCCCCCCCCCCCCCCCCCCCCCCCCCCCCCCCCCCCCCCCCCCCCCCCCCCCCCCCCCCCCCCCCCCCCCCCCCCCCCCCCCCCCCCCCCCCCCCCCCCCCCCCCCCCCCCCCCCCCCCCCCCCCCCCCCCCCCCCCCCCCCCCCCCCCCCCCCCCCCCCCCCCCCCCCCCCCCCCCCCCCCCCCCCCCCCCCCCCCCCCCCCCCCCCCCCCCCCCCCCCCCCCCCCCCCCCCCCCCCCCCCCCCCCCCCCCCCCCCCCCCCCCCCCCCCCCCCCCCCCCCCCCCCCCCCCCCCCCCCCCCCCCCCCCCCCCCCCCCCCCCCCCCCCCCCCCCCCCCCCCCCCCCCCCCCCCCCCCCCCCCCCCCCCCCCCCCCCCCCCCCCCCCCCCCCCCCCCCCCCCCCCCCCCCCCCCCCCCCCCCCCCCCCCCCCCCCCCCCCCCCCCCCCCCCCCCCCCCCCCCCCCCCCCCCCCCCCCCCCCCCCCCCCCCCCCCCCCCCCCCCCCCCCCCCCCCCCCCCCCCCCCCCCCCCCCCCCCCCCCCCCCCCCCCCCCCCCCCCCCCCCCCCCCCCCCCCCCCCCCCCCCCCCCCCCCCCCCCCCCCCCCCCCCCCCCCCCCCCCCCCCCCCCCCCCCCCCCCCCCCCCCCCCCCCCCCCCCCCCCCCCCCCCCCCCCCCCCCCCCCCCCCCCCCCCCCCCCCCCCCCCCCCCCCCCCCCCCCCCCCCCCCCCCCCCCCCCCCCCCCCCCCCCCCCCCCCCCCCCCCCCCCCCCCCCCCCCCCCCCCCCCCCCCCCCCCCCCCCCCCCCCCCCCCCCCCCCCCCCCCCCCCCCCCCCCCCCCCCCCCCCCCCCCCCCCCCCCCCCCCCCCCCCCCCCCCCCCCCCCCCCCCCCCCCCCCCCCCCCCCCCCCCCCCCCCCCCCCCCCCCCCCCCCCCCCCCCCCCCCCCCCCCCCCCCCCCCCCCCCCCCCCCCCCCCCCCCCCCCCCCCCCCCCCCCCCCCCCCCCCCCCCCCCCCCCCCCCCCCCCCCCCCCCCCCCCCCCCCCCCCCCCCCCCCCCCCCCCCCCCCCCCCCCCCCCCCCCCCCCCCCCCCCCCCCCCCCCCCCCCCCCCCCCCCCCCCCCCCCCCCCCCCCCCCCCCCCCCCCCCCCCCCCCCCCCCCCCCCCCCCCCCCCCCCCCCCCCCCCCCCCCCCCCCCCCCCCCCCCCCCCCCCCCCCCCCCCCCCCCCCCCCCCCCCCCCCCCCCCCCCCCCCCCCCCCCCCCCCCCCCCCCCCCCCCCCCCCCCCCCCCCCCCCCCCCCCCCCCCCCCCCCCCCCCCCCCCCCCCCCCCCCCCCCCCCCCCCCCCCCCCCCCCCCCCCCCCCCCCCCCCCCCCCCCCCCCCCCCCCCCCCCCCCCCCCCCCCCCCCCCCCCCCCCCCCCCCCCCCCCCCCCCCCCCCCCCCCCCCCCCCCCCCCCCCCCCCCCCCCCCCCCCCCCCCCCCCCCCCCCCCCCCCCCCCCCCCCCCCCCCCCCCCCCCCCCCCCCCCCCCCCCCCCCCCCCCCCCCCCCCCCCCCCCCCCCCCCCCCCCCCCCCCCCCCCCCCCCCCCCCCCCCCCCCCCCCCCCCCCCCCCCCCCCCCCCCCCCCCCCCCCCCCCCCCCCCCCCCCCCCCCCCCCCCCCCCCCCCCCCCCCCCCCCCCCCCCCCCCCCCCCCCCCCCCCCCCCCCCCCCCCCCCCCCCCCCCCCCCCCCCCCCCCCCCCCCCCCCCCCCCCCCCCCCCCCCCCCCCCCCCCCCCCCCCCCCCCCCCCCCCCCCCCCCCCCCCCCCCCCCCCCCCCCCCCCCCCCCCCCCCCCCCCCCCCCCCCCCCCCCCCCCCCCCCCCCCCCCCCCCCCCCCCCCCCCCCCCCCCCCCCCCCCCCCCCCCCCCCCCCCCCCCCCCCCCCCCCCCCCCCCCCCCCCCCCCCCCCCCCCCCCCCCCCCCCCCCCCCCCCCCCCCCCCCCCCCCCCCCCCCCCCCCCCCCCCCCCCCCCCCCCCCCCCCCCCCCCCCCCCCCCCCCCCCCCCCCCCCCCCCCCCCCCCCCCCCCCCCCCCCCCCCCCCCCCCCCCCCCCCCCCCCCCCCCCCCCCCCCCCCCCCCCCCCCCCCCCCCCCCCCCCCCCCCCCCCCCCCCCCCCCCCCCCCCCCCCCCCCCCCCCCCCCCCCCCCCCCCCCCCCCCCCCCCCCCCCCCCCCCCCCCCCCCCCCCCCCCCCCCCCCCCCCCCCCCCCCCCCCCCCCCCCCCCCCCCCCCCCCCCCCCCCCCCCCCCCCCCCCCCCCCCCCCCCCCCCCCCCCCCCCCCCCCCCCCCCCCCCCCCCCCCCCCCCCCCCCCCCCCCCCCCCCCCCCCCCCCCCCCCCCCCCCCCCCCCCCCCCCCCCCCCCCCCCCCCCCCCCCCCCCCCCCCCCCCCCCCCCCCCCCCCCCCCCCCCCCCCCCCCCCCCCCCCCCCCCCCCCCCCCCCCCCCCCCCCCCCCCCCCCCCCCCCCCCCCCCCCCCCCCCCCCCCCCCCCCCCCCCCCCCCCCCCCCCCCCCCCCCCCCCCCCCCCCCCCCCCCCCCCCCCCCCCCCCCCCCCCCCCCCCCCCCCCCCCCCCCCCCCCCCCCCCCCCCCCCCCCCCCCCCCCCCCCCCCCCCCCCCCCCCCCCCCCCCCCCCCCCCCCCCCCCCCCCCCCCCCCCCCCCCCCCCCCCCCCCCCCCCCCCCCCCCCCCCCCCCCCCCCCCCCCCCCCCCCCCCCCCCCCCCCCCCCCCCCCCCCCCCCCCCCCCCCCCCCCCCCCCCCCCCCCCCCCCCCCCCCCCCCCCCCCCCCCCCCCCCCCCCCCCCCCCCCCCCCCCCCCCCCCCCCCCCCCCCCCCCCCCCCCCCCCCCCCCCCCCCCCCCCCCCCCCCCCCCCCCCCCCCCCCCCCCCCCCCCCCCCCCCCCCCCCCCCCCCCCCCCCCCCCCCCCCCCCCCCCCCCCCCCCCCCCCCCCCCCCCCCCCCCCCCCCCCCCCCCCCCCCCCCCCCCCCCCCCCCCCCCCCCCCCCCCCCCCCCCCCCCCCCCCCCCCCCCCCCCCCCCCCCCCCCCCCCCCCCCCCCCCCCCCCCCCCCCCCCCCCCCCCCCCCCCCCCCCCCCCCCCCCCCCCCCCCCCCCCCCCCCCCCCCCCCCCCCCCCCCCCCCCCCCCCCCCCCCCCCCCCCCCCCCCCCCCCCCCCCCCCCCCCCCCCCCCCCCCCCCCCCCCCCCCCCCCCCCCCCCCCCCCCCCCCCCCCCCCCCCCCCCCCCCCCCCCCCCCCCCCCCCCCCCCCCCCCCCCCCCCCCCCCCCCCCCCCCCCCCCCCCCCCCCCCCCCCCCCCCCCCCCCCCCCCCCCCCCCCCCCCCCCCCCCCCCCCCCCCCCCCCCCCCCCCCCCCCCCCCCCCCCCCCCCCCCCCCCCCCCCCCCCCCCCCCCCCCCCCCCCCCCCCCCCCCCCCCCCCCCCCCCCCCCCCCCCCCCCCCCCCCCCCCCCCCCCCCCCCCCCCCCCCCCCCCCCCCCCCCCCCCCCCCCCCCCCCCCCCCCCCCCCCCCCCCCCCCCCCCCCCCCCCCCCCCCCCCCCCCCCCCCCCCCCCCCCCCCCCCCCCCCCCCCCCCCCCCCCCCCCCCCCCCCCCCCCCCCCCCCCCCCCCCCCCCCCCCCCCCCCCCCCCCCCCCCCCCCCCCCCCCCCCCCCCCCCCCCCCCCCCCCCCCCCCCCCCCCCCCCCCCCCCCCCCCCCCCCCCCCCCCCCCCCCCCCCCCCCCCCCCCCCCCCCCCCCCCCCCCCCCCCCCCCCCCCCCCCCCCCCCCCCCCCCCCCCCCCCCCCCCCCCCCCCCCCCCCCCCCCCCCCCCCCCCCCCCCCCCCCCCCCCCCCCCCCCCCCCCCCCCCCCCCCCCCCCCCCCCCCCCCCCCCCCCCCCCCCCCCCCCCCCCCCCCCCCCCCCCCCCCCCCCCCCCCCCCCCCCCCCCCCCCCCCCCCCCCCCCCCCCCCCCCCCCCCCCCCCCCCCCCCCCCCCCCCCCCCCCCCCCCCCCCCCCCCCCCCCCCCCCCCCCCCCCCCCCCCCCCCCCCCCCCCCCCCCCCCCCCCCCCCCCCCCCCCCCCCAGGCCGCGCCGACTTAGTGAAAGAAGCGATGTAGCAGTGCCTAAACGGAAGTAATCTTCAAGAATGCAGTAGGACTTATGTACACAGCAGGAAATGTCGTGCATGACGCCACGAACGAAAGGGGAGCAAAGAGCGGCGACGTCTGATCGTGAGCTTGAAAGGCGGGACGCCAGGCAGTAATGACGTAGGCCTCAACTCGTGTTAAGGCGCGAGAACACAGCATGGGACTACCGGGTTGGATTTGAAAGCGAGGTGAGGCAAGAGTTGACTTGCGTCTCGAAGCTTGCGATACCGGCAGGATCGTGTTTGCAGTTGCAGATGGTGAAGATTTCAGAACTGATTCGGTCGGACCAGCTTGGACTGGGCTGCCATGTATCGGAGGATGGCGCTTACAACTTCGAAACTTGTCCATCGAGTAAAATGTAAGAACTCCGGCCGACTAGCGCTACATCTCAAGCTGCGTCTGCAGCAAAGCACAGTGTTCGAGCCTTAGGCTCGTCTCGTCTCGGCGGTGCAGCAAAGCTTAGTCAGAAAGACAGCGGGTGTCGGCGGTGGCACCGAAACGTGAGGCTTTTCTGTCAATTGTCAGCACCATTGTTAGCACGTCCTCTAGGCAGTATACGCCTGCATACTGCCACGAGCAGAGAGTGCAGATAAGGCACACGACCACGACCACGGCCACGTGCCTTGTCACTGCCCGTCCATACCTGCAGGGGAACTTCGTCTAAAATTAACTCCGAGACAGTTACAGTTACACCTGACCTGACCTTATGAGGCAACACTTTGCTCACGCGCATGTGCAAAGTGGTGCAAGTTTCCACCAAAGTGCTCGTTGGTCAGCTCTGCTCTGCACACTGCAACGCACAAAAAAGGCCAAGCGATGAGACGTCGTGTGAACGAACGCATCTCAAAGCCAAGAGATCGAGTGGGCTTTGCCATTACGTCGTGTAGACGGACGACGCTGAGAATAAGGCGAGATTCGATCATATATCCAAATTAGCGCGATAGGCCATGGTGCTAAACCGTGTCTGATCGCGGCGACTATCCACGTCCAGTAGCAACTACTGTACGCTATGAGGCAATTGATGACGTTTGTCGGCTGCTGAGTCTTCATGACTCCGATCTTTCTGACTTGCACCTTCACGTTGTACTTCTAAGGTCTCCGTCGCCACGATTCTGGTTGTTACTAATGCTTAGTCGATAGTGTAGCGTCATCCACCCGCACAGCCCTACGTACACTGGCACTCCTATCAACTGCATTATCCCGATCCAGTAAGAAGCCCCTCGTCTGACGGTGCCTCCATTTTGACGATTGCAAAGACCGCTCACCGCCGCATCACATACAATACATGAATCGCGTTGCCAAATAGCAAAACTATTTCCGATTTTAGCAGTGCCATTGGAAACCACTTGCTGCAGGATCAGGACGTCGTAGCTTATTGATGGAGAAGGTGATATACTAGATGCTCATACATACTCTGTCCAGGACTGCAAGGCGATGATGCAACGCGAAGACAGTAAACACGCGATCATTTTTACGATTAGTACGCTAGCGCGGAACTGAAAACCGAACGATGACATACCACGGGTTGTCGCGTGACTTTGTGACCAGATTGATTCGTTGCAAACTTGTGCAATTTTGTCGGCCCAGAATCGTCGATGCATCGATTAATTTAGGGTATTGTGAAATACACTTCACTTTTTACTAAATACGCACCATACACCACACCTATACCACACCACAATATGATTTGCACGACAAATATCGCGCCTACCTACCTCTGTACGACCACTTTCGCACAACAATCTGCATCTGTCGTACAAATGGTAAGTGACTCACCAAACTACTTATTATAGCTCATTATGAAGGGGAATGTTATATGCACGCCTAATAGTTGTTAACTGCGCGTCATGTTAATGGCATGCCTTTTTTTTGGCAGGCGTTGTAACGGGGTGAATCGTTACATAACAATTTATAAGAAATTGTTAATAGAATATAACTATAAGAGTTATATTCTCAGAATATTGTCATAAGGACAAATATTCTGTAGCACTTACGAGTAGTTCCTAACTGGTTGATATAGGCCATTATATCAACCAACGAAGACGCGCCACGACAGACGCACGCAATGAGTGGTGAGCAGATAGCTGATATGCACATTTGTATTCAGACATAGTTAGACGAGGATAAATAGTGATTTATTAACAGACATTAACTATTATAAATACAGTTCTACTTTTTACTTAAACCAAGTACTCGCTTCTTCTTACCGTCTTCCTCTGCACGTACGAGTGTACGTGAAGTTACGAGGCACCGCCTTATTCTGTCATCAGAATAAGTAGCTTGTACTGTCACCAGTACAAGCTTCAGGGTGCCCCGTTACACCTGGTAGCACTTCGTAGTCCGTCCAAGGACCACGTTCACATCTAACATGAATATGTTGGATGATGAAGATGACCAAAGCTTTCACGCTACGCGTGACGGCTACTCCCATTTGAGCGATGTCGAATGGGATGCGGTTGAACGGATGGGTTCAACCATGGGCATCCATGCTGTTAGCGTCATGCTAGAGGCTCTCAATAGAGATGCCCAACATGCTACTATCGCCAAGTTCATTCAAAATGAACTTGACGCAGAACTCGAGAAAGTAGCCTTGCTTCACCAACAAGGTTCTCAACAAGCAGAGTTGTTGAGAGAACAGGGTGTTCAACAGTTTGAACTGTTGAGACAGCAGCAGGCTGCTGCTGGTGGGCCGATGCACTCGCGTCGACCCGAAACCTTGAAGATTGACATCTTTAAGTATAGGGGAGTCGAAGAGGACTCCCTCTTGAGATGGTTCGTCGAATTGGATGACGCCACAAGGGCGCGTCGCATCGACGACGGGGATATGCAAGTTGCATTTGCCCAGTCAAATCTGACAGGACGTGCCAAGACTTGGGCACTGGGGCTCACGTTGCACGACCCATATGCGTTTGGGTCGTTGGAAGTCTTCAAGTCGCGGCTCAGACAAACGTTTGAACCGCCTAGAGCTGAGTTCAGAGCTCGAACCGAACTCTTGAAGCTCAAGCAGGGTAAGCGTGATGTGCACGCTTACGCTCAACATATACGACATCTCACAAGTTGTATAAGTTCCAACCCGGTTGATGAACACACGTTGGTTTCGGTGTTCATGCAGGGTCTTGCGGATGGTCCCGTCAAGACTCACCTGTTCCGACTTGAACTAGATTCACTAGAACAAGCCATTTCCATTGCGGAACAGGAAGACTTCAGTCTGAGACAGGCTCGCGCCAGCTCGACATGATATCGTCAACCGAGACGATATGACAGCGGAGGTCCAGAGCCGATAGAGAGCGAGAAGGCTCGCTCTACAGACTACAAAAAGTTGCAGAAATGCAACAGATGTCAAAAGACAGGACACTACGCTTACGAGTGTAGTGCCCCTCGTCCAGTGTCTCGCAATACTGGGCGTAGTGACCGTCCACCCATGAGAAAAGGGCAGGGACGCGGGTCCGCTGTTGGTGCAAAGACGCAACAACGGGAAGGACCGTCAAAAAACGGACAGGATCAGTAGGTGCGGAGCACCCTACTGATCCAGCAACGTCAAGAGAATTTGTAGGCCTCTTGATGAAGGTTGCTCCCAACACACAAACGTTGTGCGTTGCTGCTCTAGGTAATGAGATCTCACTCATTACCTTGAAACTCGAAGTGACGAATAAGTTGTCCCTTCGAGCTCTAGTCGATTGTGGGGCGTCCAACAATTTTGTGCGACGCCAATCGCTAGAAGATGGTCACTTTAAATTCAGTGAATGTGACACACCTCCTACGAGGATGACGGTACGTCTTGCGACAGGCGCATCCGTAACCGTCATGAAGCGTATAGTGGATCTTCACTGTACGCTAGAAGATACCCAATATGACGATGACTTCATCGTGTTGGATTTGGATGACAAATTTGTTGTCATCCTTGGAATACCGTGGCTCAGAAGGTACGAACCACGGGTAAACTGGCAACATCGAACAGTAACGATGCCTGCCGCTTGTTCATCAGATGGCCATCTGATGAACGTTTTGGAGCGTCCACAAGCGTGTGGATGTGCTACGAGTGAGTGCGATGGCCTCACTTGTGGTACGGTCGTTAGTACGACTGCACAAAACCTTAGTGTGACAAACGGTTGCACTTCGGAGCAAAGTTCCGGCGGCTGTGAGGAAACACAGGCTGCGCCGAAGGTCCACCACTCGAATAAGTCGAGTGCACCGGGACAAAGATGTATCCCTAGCGGGGAACATCTAGAAGAGAAACAATCGATCGCTCAGGTTAAGCGAAACGATAATCCTAGATCGACTGGAGAGTCTTTCGTAGAGGATCTCGCTGTGGTTGCGCAACCCCAGCTAGAGGAAGTAAAGGGAATAAGTCCCGATGATACAAATACGGCGGAAATAAGTTCCCCGAAACCCGCGGGAATAAGTCCCCGGGAAGCCGAAGGAATAAGTCCTTCGAAGCCTGAGGGAATAAGTCCCCAGGAAATGACAGAGACATTGAATGTCATAGTCAATAACGGATCAAGTGTAGGCGCTTATACACTTGATCTGATTGCGCCTCCGAAGTTGACTTCGGATATCACTCAGTTGCCAACGCTCGAACATAAAAGGTTCTTGCGTGATCTGCGGAGTGGCAAAGTCAAGCAGATCTGCATACTCGTCGCTGACGACGAGTGTGTAACCGACATAAGGTCAGCAACAGTGTTCACTGAGAACGAGAGAGTTCTCAGTAGTTCATCTATGGACGAGAGTGTCCTAGATGAAAAGACACGAATTGAGCGATATGACTCCCAATCATGGGAATCGCTCAAGAAAAATCCTCTCTATGAAGATTTGGTTGAATTCAAGGATGTATTCCCTGAAACTGTTCCGTGCGAATTACCGAAGGATAAAGGTATTCGACACGAGGTCGAGCTTAAACCAGGCTCGAAGTACTGTGTCATGAAGCAGTGGCCACTGCCTCGTGAACAAGTACTTGCGATCGACAAGTTCTTTGCCGATCGTTTAGCTGCGGGCCATGTGAGGGAATCAACTTCCCCACATAGCTCTCCGACCTTCTGTGTGCGAAAAGCAACAGGAGGGTGGCGGATAGTGCACGCGTTTAACAAGTTGAATGCTGCAACGGTACCGGCTCAGACGCCGATACCGAGGAAGGACGTAATCATTGATGGTATGTCAAAGAGTACCATCTTTTCGTCCATGGATTTGATGGATGGCTTCTATCAAATCCTTATGCGAGAACGGGATATACCCTATACCGCAGTTAGCACGCCTAGCGGCATGCTCTGGGAATGGCTAGTAATGCCACAAGGGCTTAGTAATGCCCCTGCCACGTTCAACAGATGTGTATCACATCTGTTGAGACCAATACGAGAATTCGCGCCGAGTTATTTCGATGACGTATTCATCCATAGTCGAGCTATGGATGGAAAGTCGGACGTTGAGGTTCACAGGTACCACGTCCGACAGGTTCTTACAATCATGCGAAAGCATCAATTGTATGCAAACCTCAAGAAGTGTATATTTGCAGCAAGCGAAATACCACTTCTTGGGTGCATCGTTGGTAAGAACGGTGTACGTCCTGATCCCGAAAAGATCAAGGCGATCACCGACTGGCCTGTGCCGGTTGATGTCAAAGGTCTTCGAAAATTCCTTGGGCTAGCGGCGTATTTGCATAAGTATTCACGCAATTACGCCGAGATGACTGTGCACCTCTCTCGTTTGTTGAAAAAGAACGAGAGGTGGTTATGGAACGCTGAATGTCAGCGCTCCTTTGATGGTATCAAGCAGAGCTTGATACAATCCCCAGTCCTAGCAATAGCCGATCAGGACAGGCCATTTCATGTGGTCTGTGATGCCAGCGATTTCGCAATCGGCTGTGCATTAATGCAGTACGATCTTGAAGGCGTTGAACGCGTCGTCTGCTATCAGTCGCGTCAGCTGCAACCAGCTGAGCGGAACTATCCAGTGCATGACAAGGAACTCCTTGCCATGAAGTATGCACTCGCGAAGTTCAGAGTCTATCTATTAGGAGATAGACCCTTCATTGTTTACACTGACCATGCGTCATTACGCACGGCAGTGAACAGCCCGCACCTTTCACAACGAATGGCGCGGTGGTTGTCATTCTTTGCAGAATACAACTTTACGGTCGAGTACAAACCAGGACGACTTAATGTCGTCGCTGATGCACTCTCACGTCGTCCCGACTTTGAACCAGTCGTGAAACCCAACAGTGAGACAGTCACTGTTGCGGTTATGACGTCCTCAGTCCCATCTACAACGTTGTATGATGATGTGAGGCGGGCATACGCCCAAGATGGTGAGATTGTGAAGTTGTTGACACATCTCTCCCAACCATCTCGAGAATCGTTGAAACGATTGTCGTCTGCGTATCGATCTGCATCAGATCGATACACTACTCGTAACGGTTTACTGTATTATACAGCCGTTTCTGGTGACACACCACGTGTTGTCATTCCAGATGATACTGATCTGCGTTTGCGGATCATGTTCGAGTATCACGATGCTCCTATAGGAGGACATCGTGGCCGAGAGAAAACATATCTCACGGTGAGTCGAGACTTTTACTGGCCCCGCCAGTATCAGTTTGTGCGAAAGTATGTTCGCGCATGCGAAGTCTGCCAACGAGTGAAGTCAAGTCCTTCACTGCGTGCACCTTTACAGCCTCTACCGGTTCCGGCTGAGTGCTGGGAATCCATCTCAATGGATTTCGTCTTCGGGTTACCCAAAGACGCACGCGGGAATACGGGTATTCTCGTATTTGTTGACAGATTCAGCAAAATGGTACACCTTGTGGCTGTACCAGAGACAATCACGGCAAGTGGCTGTGCTTGTGTCTTTATTGACACCATCTTCCGACTTCATGGGTTGCCCCGTGAACTCGTATCAGACAGAGATCCACGATTCACTGCTGATTTCTGGCGTTCCGTGTTCAAATCACTCGGAACGCGCTTGAAGATGTCTACATCTGATCATCCAGAGTCAGATGGTCAGACGGAACGTGCCAATCGTGTCCTTGAAGAGATACTTCGAGGATACGTACACTCCTTTAAGAGTTGGAGTGAGTTCTTGCCAATGGTAGAGTTTGCCATTAACAACTCGGTGCATGCGTCCACGACACATACACCGTTTTACGTGAATGGCTTACGCCATCCGCGTGTACCCACCTTACTAGAGTGTAACTCTGGTTTAAGGGGGGGAGGGACTCGCGCGAGCAAAAACCGATTTGGTTCACGCTCATCACGCTCTGACGAAGAGGTCATTGCGTTTGATGCCGATATCGATAACATCGATATCGAAGAAGATGATGCCAGTGAGAGTGCGGGAAGCCCTCACTGAAGAAAAGGTTGATGTTGCTGCAGTGCGCTCACAGCGCACTGAAGCTAACGAGTCATCAGATGAGTTCATACTGGCTCGTGAAACGGTAGTCCGTTTTGTGCAAGACTCCATCGCCGAAGCGGTGGATAAGCAAAAGCAAAACGCTGACAAGAATGGAAGGGCAAACACTCTTTTATTTAATAAAGGTGACTTAGTCCTACTGTCTACGGTTAATCTACCAAAGCATGTAGTGACTAACTTGGGTAGCAGTAAACTACTACCCAAGTACATCGGCCCATTTCGTGTATTGCACCGCCTAGGCAATGCATACACGATCGAGTTGCCACGTAAGATGCGAACGCATCCCACGTTTTACGTTGGTCGGCTTAAGCCGTACCATCAGTACGCTGCTTCTTCCGATGAAGAACGCCCTTGCGCTCAAGCATCTCGCAGAGAGCCTTGTGCTCCCGATGGTGGGCATCGACAAGGGTCTGAAGAGCAGTTATCTCATCCCGAGACCGATCAACAATCCCACGAGCTACCCTTAGCTCGTCACGAAGAGATGTCAGAGCTCTCTCGTTCTCAAGCTGAGCAAAGGCAAACTCAGCTCGATGCTTCGAGACAGTGTCCGCCATTTGGAGACGCCTGTCCCGCTCATGTTCGAGATCGCCGCGTAACCCTTGCGTTACGCGATCAAAGAAGCTCTCGGGAACACACGGATCCCCATGATCGTGTGGAGAGCGTCTTTCCTCCTCCTCCACCTCCATTAGAGGACTCTCGCGGTGGCCAGCGCTATCTAGTTGAGCAGCTGTTGAACCACCGCGACGTGAACGGACGTCGGACGAGTTATCTCGTCCGGTGGCGCGGCTATCCCCCGTCCTGGGATACTTGGGAGCCCCGCTCCCAACTGATGGTTGACGTACTGGGTCTGGTTGAGCAGTACGACGCGGCACATCCTGTGCCGCAGAAGGACCGCCGGAGAAAGTCTTCCCGGCACGGTCGTAAAGGGATTTCAGGTTGTCAATCCCTTCGTATATCTCAGTAGAGATACGTACGCGCCACCACGGGCTATTAGGGAGGTAAGCCTCCTTAGGTGCTCGTGCAGAGTTGTTCACACAACATGGGCACGAGTCTCCCCAAGAGAGGCAGGGTAATCCCTTCTCCCTTGACAGACGATGCAGCTTGTAGCGTGCACCTGTCGGGGTTCGCTTTTCAAACTTATCACGAGCTTTGATAAGTTTGTCGTTCCAAGCGTCACGACCTACATCCTCAAGGTTATGGATGTAGGCGTTCCACGCCTGAAGCAGTGAGGGACCATCACGCTTGTGATTCCCACTGTACCATCGATGTCTAAAGAAAGCATCGATGAAGAATTCATTCTCAGCGCGATAGTTTTTCGCGCTGGGGTCAAGGTGATGGATCCTTGACGAATCGAACAACCGTGTTCGATAACGATCACTCGTCGTCGCCGACAAGTGATCCATGACAGATTTGGGAGGCATCTATGCCTTCTTCTCAGGAGCGAGACGCTAGACATTGCGGTCCCGCTCTTCCTGCGATGTGCCGACAGAAGGACTGGCACCTCGTTGCGAAGTGGTGTCCATAGGAGAACCGACACCACTGTTAGCGCCCGAGTCTCGCGACCTCGAGCGCCTTCGCTTCGGCGATGGTTCATCTGATTCATCAGATGAACCAAAGATGCTGCGACGCATAGCATCATACATGCTACGCTTGGCAGGCGGCTTGGATTCGATCGCCGTCGATACGGATCCGTCTTCCGTATCAGGAGAGTATGAGACACCGAGCTCACACTCTGTGGAGACATGAGTGTCTTCGTGACCAGCGCCTGCCTCACCAAGTGACACAGGCTGAGTCGCTTCAGCAACCGATGAGACATCAGTTGCTGTGGTTTCTGCTTCGGCGTCCGCAAAGAGACGTGCGGACGCGCTCTCGGCGGCCTTGCTCGCGCATCGCATGGGCTTGTTAACCATGCGATGAAATGTTGGAAAGTGGACTCGGACCAACAAGTGCAAACCCTGTCCCAAATGATTTGGGACGAGTATCCATTTAGTCAATCAGTCACTAAAGTGACTGATGGTTAAGGGGGGTGATGTAACGGGGTGAATCGTTACATAACAATTTATAAGAAATTGTTAATAGAATATAACTATAAGAGTTATATTCTCAGAATATTGTCATAAGGACAAATATTCTGTAGCACTTACGAGTAGTTCCTAATTGGTTGATATAGGCCATTATATCAACCAACGAAGACGCGCCACGACAGACGCACGCAATGAGTGGTGAGCAGATAGTTGATTTACACATTTGTATTTAGACATAGTTAGATGAAGATAAATAGTGATTTATTGCAGACATTAACTATTATAAATACAGTTCTACTTTTTACTTTAACCAAGTACTCGCTTCTTCTTACCGTCTTCCTCTGCACGTACGAGTGTACGTGAAGTTACGAGGCAACGCCTTATTCTGTCATCAGAATAAGTAGCTTGTACTGTCACCAGTACAAGCTTTAGGGTGCCCCGTTACAGGCGTAATCGCCCGCAGGCTCATATCTGTAGCCAGAAGATTCGAGAAAACTGTAGACGCCTTGTTCAACGAAAAGCTATAATTGTCTTACGACCCATTGCAGCCCAAATTTACTGTCGGGAGAGTAAACATGTAAAGGTCGCGGAGCGGATCAGAAGGCAGCCTTAATATAAGTAAGTGCATGCTCACCCCACACGGACAAACTTTTGACATTTACACGTATCTTCGTATCTCCACGCAAAGTGTCCATCTCTTTTTTTAACCGTTAACCATCTATCACTAATTCTGTTTATGCTACTGCTTAAAGCGCGGAGGTACGCACCACAGTAACTGCACACTTGTGCAAGCGGTTCCTGCAGCTCATTTTTTGAATGCGATACAGCTCGAAATTGCCGCCTGCGCCTAAAAGGTCGCTCTTGTTGGCTGCAGGCACCAACGCACGTACCTCTTTGACAAATGCTGCACAATTGTCATGTGGATCACCTTGGTCTCGCTATTACCTCAAGCTGAAAACATCACACAATAACAGGTTATCACGCTTAACTTTATCAGGGAGTACGTGCCGTATACACGCGCTCGTTGGGGCGTCCGTGAAATATATTTAGGTAGCGCTTCTACCGAATCACGTGGTCTTCCAGGCCTGAAGTGGATAGCAACTCATATTAGCAGGTATTGCACCAAAGCGAAGTCAACACACATCACGTACACAGGACCTGTAACGGGGTAGCCCGTTACATGAATGGACACCAAACGGTGTCAATAGGGTGATTGTCTAGCACGACAATATCCTACCAATAATATAAGAGATGGATAATATTGAAAGAAGATTATCCAAGATGGATAATGTTGAATGAATATTATCCCCTTTGTACGATAACATTCATGCGCTGCTCAAAGATTGGTTGATAAAGACATATCAACCAAGGTTACCACAAATCGCTGCTTGACGCGCGTGATGAGTGGTGAGCCGGTTATCGTCATACGACACTGTAGAATAATATAGTTAAATAAAGACCATAGTTATATTGATAGCTTAACTGTTTTAATACAGATCTATCTTTTTACCTTTACTTAAATTAGCTGTTTGAGCATTAGCTTCCTCTGCACGTACGAGTGTACGTGAAGTTTCGTGGCAATCCCAAACAAAGGGTGCCCGATACACCTGGTAGCACTTCGTAGTTCGTCCAACGACTTTTTACTATCCGTTTAACATGATCGTGTTGGACGTAGATGACGACAGCTATCACGTCATACGTGAAGGCTACTAGCATTTGAGTGACTCAGAATGGGAGATAGTCGGCCGCATGAGTGTGCTCGTTGGCGAACCCGCCATCAGTGGCATGTGGAGTCTGTAATCAGAGACCAGCAACATGCTGCTATCAACATGTTGCTACAAGGGGAACTTGCTGTCAAAAGACAGAAGATTGCCTTGCTACAACAGCAAGGCTCTCATCAGTCGATGGGCGGGCCGACGCACACTCGTCGACCTGATACCTTAAAGATAGATATCTCAAGGTACGAGGGAACCGATGAAGATTCCCTTTTAAGATGGTTTGTCGAGTTCGACGAAGTCATCAGGGCCCGTCACATAGAGGGTGACTAGAGGCAAGTCACCTTCGCCCTGTCAAATGTGACAGGACGAGCAAAAAAAACTTGGGCATTAGGGATCAATCTTTACGACCCAAACGTGTTTGAGTCGTTAGAGACCTTGAAGTCTCGGCTTAAAGAGACGTTTGAGTCGCCAAGAGCCGAGTTTAGAGCACGCTCAGCACTCTTGAGGCTAAAGCAAGGTAAGCGTGATGTGCATGCTTACGCACAACACCTACGCTACCTTGCAAGAAGCGTCACGAAAAACCCTGTCGATGAGCACACGCTCATTAACGTGTTCATCTACGGCTCTGTAGATGGGCCAGTGAAGATCTACATGTTCCGAGAGGACTTCTATACGCTGGAAAGGCGATTGAGTATGCGGAACAAGAAGACTTCAGCCTGAGACAGTCTCAGGCTAACTCGTCCAACTATCGTCCGACGAGACGATAGGAAACCGGAGGTCCCGATCCAATGGACCTATGTTATGTCGAGTGCGAGAACCCTCGCTCTCTTAGTCACAAGCGAACGGCAAGATGCCATCGCTGTCAGAAGATCGGGTGCTACGCCCATGAGTGTAGTGTCCAAAGCACCGCATCACGTCCAAAGACAGGACGTGATGACCGCCGTCGACCGAGGAAAGGTCCAAGGCGTGGGTCCGACAATGTCGCTAAACCGCGACAGCAAGTCGGACCGCCAAAAAATGGACAGGGTCAGTACGGGCAAAGCACCCTGCTGATCCAGCAACGTCAAGAGAATTTGCAGGACTCTTGACGAAGATTACTCCCAACACACAGTCACTGTGTGCTACTGCCCCTAGTGATGAGGTATCCCAAATCACTTTGGAG
Organism: Peronospora matthiolae; assembly: GCA_921007115.2. Classification (NCBI taxonomy): domain Eukaryota; phylum Oomycota; class Peronosporomycetes; order Peronosporales; family Peronosporaceae; genus Peronospora; species Peronospora matthiolae. The sequence continues at coordinate 720,546 of CAKLBY020000193.1, forward strand.
ACCGAAGTGACAAGTGGAACGTCACTTTGCGCCCTAGTTGACTGTGGAGCGTCGAACAGTTTTATTTGACTCCAGTCGAAAGAGGATAGTAGACTCAACTATGTTGAGCGAGAGTTACCTCCAGCGAGGATGACGGTCGCCTTGCGACAGGCGCATCCGTAAAAGTGAACAAACGTGTAGTGGATCCCCACTACACGCCAGAAGGAAAGCAGTACAATGAAATCTTCATTATACTAAATTTAACCGACAAATTTGATGTCATCCTCGGTCTGCCAAGGCTTAAAAAATACCAGCCATGGGCTTGCTGGCAGCATCGATCCGTGAAGATGCCTGCCGTGTGTTCATCGGATGGCCATCTGATGATCGTCTTGGAGCGTCCACAAGCGTGCGGATGTACTACGAGTGAGTGCGATGGCCTCACTTGTGGGACGGTCTTCGTACGACTGCACAAGATCACAGTGTAGAAGGCCACTACACTGTGGAACCAGCTTCCAGCACCTGTGTAGCGACACAGGCTTCGCCGAAGGTTCACCACTCGAGGAGGTCGAGTGGACTGGAATACGGATGCACACCAAGAAGGGTGCATACAAGAAGAGAAACTAGTGTTGTTCAGGATGAACAACATGTTTAAGCGAGATAAATTATTAGAGAGTCGATCGTAGAGCAAGCCCGATCGACTGAAAGAGAGTCGATCAAAGAGGACGTGATTGTGGTAGTACATCCAAAGTCAGTACACGTATTGGGAAAAAGTTTCAGCGTTCCTGAGAGTGATAACTCCCGATAGAGTTATGTTGAGGGTGTGGATCCCCAACCACCTGCGGATGTTTTTTTTTTAGGAAACCACCGAGACAGTGAATTTCTTGGTTAATGACGGATCAAGAGTAGGCGCTTATACACCAGATTTGGCTAAACCTCCGAAGCTGAATTCGGAGGCAATTATGCTGCCAACGCTAGAACCTAAAATATTTTTTGCGAGATCTGCGTATGGAAAAGATCAATCAGATCTGCGTACTAGCCACAGAGGACGAATGGGTCGCCGATATTCGTTCGGCACAAGTGTTTACTGAGAACGAACGGATTCTTAGTCGCTCATCGATGGAATTAGAGTGTCCTTAATGAAAAAGATACAATTGAGCAATGCACGTCTTAATCTCGGTAGTCTTTGAAGACAGATCCTTTGCATAAGGATTTGGTCGAATTTAGGGATGTTTTCCCTGAATCTGTGCCATGCGAGCTGGCCAAAGACCAAGCACACGGCCTGAGATCGAGCTGAAACCCGGTTCGAAGTACTGCGTCATGAAGTAGTGGCCACTGCCTAGTGAACAAATCACAGTGATCGACAACTTCTTTGCCTGTCGCTTAGCGGCTGGTCATGTGAGGGAATCAACTTCCCCACACAGCTCTCCGACCTTCTGTGCACAAATCGCCCAAGGGTGGTGGCGGATAGTGCACGCGTTCAAAAAATTAGACGCTGCAACGGTACCAGCTCAGACGCTGATACCTAGGAATGACGTAATCATTGATGGTATGTCAAAGAGTACCATCTTTTCGTCCATGGATCTGATGGATGGATTCTATCAGATACTCATGCGTGAACGAGACATCCCGTTAGCAGCAGTGATCACCCCAGCGGTATGCTCTGGGAGTGGCTAGTGATGTTACAGGGGCTAAGTAACTCCCCTGCAACGTTCGACAGATGTGTTACGAATCTGTTGCGATCGGTGCAAAATTTTGCACCGAGTTATTTTGACGATGTCTTCGTTTATAGCCGGGCTATGTATGGAAAGCCTGACGCGGAGGATCATAGAATTCACGTCCGGAAGGTCCTTACACTAATTCTAGAGCATAAGTTGTTCGCGCACCTGAAGATGTGTATATTCGCAGCGAGCGACATACCACTTCTTGGCTGCATCGTGGGTCAAAACGGCGTACGCCCTGATCCGGAAAAGATCGAGGCGATTATATACTGGTCTGTGCCAGTCGACATCAAGGGACTTCGAAAGCCCTTAGATTGGCGGCTTACTTGCACAAGTACTCGCGCAACTATGCCAAGATGACCGGACATCTCTCACGTCTACTAAAGAAAAACGAGAGGTGGTCATGGAGTGCTGAGTGTCAGCACTCCTTTGAAGGCATCGAAAACTCTTGATACAATCGCCCGTGTTGACGATTGCGAACCAGAACATACCATTCCATGTGGTCTGTGACGCCAGCGATTTTGCAATCGGCTGCACGTTGACGCAGTACGACTCAGACGGTGTCGAGCGCGTCGTCGGTTATCAATCGCGTCAGGTGCAAGCATCTGAGCGTTAAATACCCAGTGCATGACAAGGAACTCCCTGCAATGAATTATGCACTGGCTAAGTTTCGGGTGTATCTCTTAGGAGGTAGGCCCTTCATCGTTTATACCGACCATGCGTCATTACGCACGGCCGTAAACAGTGCACACCTCTCGCAACGAATGGCGAGGTGGCTGTATTTCTTCGCGTAGTGCAACTTCTCCTTCGAAATTAAAACAGGACGACTTAATGTCGGCACTGATGCTCTTTCACGTCGGCCCGATTTGGAGCCGACTGCTCAACCCAACAGCTGGGATGATTTCACTGTAGCAACACTTTTAGTAAGTGTTCCGTCGTCGATTTGCTCGACGACGTGCGGAAGGCATACGCAGAAGATTAGTCTCTTTTGCGATTAATGGATTACGTGTCTGATCCATGCAGTCAAGCTTTAAAAAGCTTGACGTCTTAATACCGCTCTTGAACCGAACGTATTCGGTTCGTGATGGACTGCTGTTTGATACAGCAGTCACCAGCGACACGCCTCGTGTCGTCGTTCCCGCTTGTGATGATTTGCGATTTCGCATCATGTATGAGTGTCACAATGCCCCAACAAGTGGGCATTATGGTAGAGAAAAGACTTACCTCACGGTAATTCGTGACTTCTACTGGCCCCGCAAGTATGAGTTTCTTTGCAAATACATTCGCGCTTGCGAAATTTGCTAGCAGGTGAAGCCTTGTCCTTCATCCCGTGCACCCTTGCAGCCTCTACCGACTCCGGCAGAGTGCTGGCAGTCTTTATCGACGGATTTCGTTTTCGGGTTTCCCAAAGACGTTTACAAGAATACTGGTATTATTGTGTTTGTTGATCGGTTCAGCAATATGGTACATCTTGATGCCGTACCGGAGTAAACCTAGCCCAGGTCTGTGCTCGTGTCTTCGTCGATACTATCTTCCGCCTTCACTGGTTACCTCTTGAACTCGTGTCTGATGGGGACCCCCGCTTTACAGCGGAGTTATGACAATCCGTGTTTCGTTCACTTGGAATACGTTTGACGATGTCGACTTCTGACCATCAGAAACAGATGGTCAGACGGAACGCGTCAACCGCGTCCTCGAAGAGATACATCGAGGTTATTTCCACTCGTTTACGAGTTGATGTGAATTCTTGCCGATGGCTGAATTTGCCATCAACAAATAGGTGCATGCCTCGACAACGCGTTCACCGTTCTTCGGGAATGGCCTACGCCATCCACGTTTTTACGCTTTCTTAAAGTGTGACTCTAGTTTCAGGGGGGTGGTGGACTCGCTCTAATGAAAACCGACCTGGTTCTTGCTCATCGCACGTCGACAACGGTGTCGACGTGATGGATGCCGATGTCGATTACATCGATATCGATGATGCTGGAGACGACGATGCTGGTATATTCAGCATCGCCAACGATTGCCACGGTGACGAAGATGACGCCCTTACTGGTGAAAACAACGTTCTTTCAGCAGTGCACACAAAGCGAACTGCTGTTGAAAACGATGAATTAGCAGAATAATTTCAGCTGACTCGCGAAGCGGTTTCATCCGCTTCATTCAATTATTATTGCAGATGCGCCAGACAGACAAAAAGAAACGTGAACAAACATGGAAGAGCAAGCATTCTTTCATTAAATAAAGGAAAATAAGTTTTACTGTCTACAGTAAATCTACCGAAACACGCAGTGACAAAAGCGGGCAGCAGTAGACTGCTGCCCAAGTATGTTGGCACATTTCGTATGTTGCGCCGAATGGGCAACGCAAACAAGATTTAATTGCCCCGTAAGATGCGCACGCATCCTACGTTTTACAATTGACGTCTCGGCCCGTAATATTATTAAGACCCGTTTCTAGAGGCGAAGAACACCTCCGCGGTCGAGAGCCGAGACCACCTTCGAGTGGTCCCGGTTTAACGAGCCAATCTGTTCGACTACAGAAGCGACTTGCTTACGCATTTGAGCGATGTCCTGAAGAGCTGCAGTCAGCTCGTCACGAAGAGAACGAGTCAAACGTTCGTTCTCAAGTTGTGCAAACGCAAACGCGTCGCGATCGTTCGAACGATCGTGCGCTAAGTAATTTTAATTATCCTTTACAAGGTCATGGAGCTCATTCACCGAGTCCGTTCATGAGCCAGGTCATCTTGCAACTGTTGCGTGACCCGGTTCAGTTCCTGAACATCAGGCTGATACGAACCTCGAGCCGGATCAGGTGTTACCACCACCACATCCCTTGGTGGATTCTGGCGGTAAGGTGGTCAACGCTTTCCGGTGGATTGTATCTTGAGCCACCGCGACGTGAAGGTGTTCGGACGAGTTACCTCGTCCGCTGGCGTGGCTATCCACTGGCCTGGGACAGCTGGGAGCCTCGTTCTTAGCTGATTGTTGATGCCCGGGTCTTTTCGAGCAACATGGCGAGATCCACCCGCTGTGTTCGAAGAAGGACCGTCGGAAAACGACTCCCCGAACGCGAGTAAAGGGATTGCAAAGTGTCAATCTCGTTGGCCATCTCAGAAGAGATGCAATCCCTCCAGTAGGGATTATTAGGGAGGAAGGCCTCCCTTGGGTCACGATAGCATTGTCCAGACAACTTGGACACGGGTCTCCCCACGAGAGACAGGGTAATCCTGCCTTCCCTGACATTCGGTGCGACTTGTACCGTACACCGACTGGGTTACGCTTCTCAAACCTGATGCGAGCTGCATCAAGTTAACCAAGCCAGGCCTCACGGCCAATACACTCGATGTTATGGATAAAGGCATTCCATCCTTGCACCAAAGCCTTACCGTCTCGACCACGGTTGCCATTGTACCACTGATGCTTGAAGAACACATCGATATACAACTCTTTCTCAGCACGGATAGTTTCCGTGCTGGAATTAGGAGGACAGATCCTCTTACAGCCGAACATCGGGATTCGTTCCCGATCAGTGGTCATTCCGGCCACTAGATCTAATTCTTTGAATGACGACATCCACGGAGATTCCACTGAGGAGCGTGGCGCAGGACATTGCGGTCCCTGGCCTCTTAAATGGTGTCAGCACGAGCTCTAACACCAGTGGCAGATCGATTTCTCGAGTTGCTCCTCTCGTGGTGATGCATAGGGGCATCACCACCATCACGACGTGTCCTATCTTTGGATGGACTTGCGTGAGGCGAGGATTCATCGTAAGAATTCTCGGTCCGAAGATCTCGGACATGATGCCGCCACGTTCCCCAGAGCCAGTCAACCTAGCTCTTGCAGTGTCCTCCCCGGACGGTCCGGAGGCGCGAGGTGTCGCCTTCGAGTCAGATGCATCATTCGACTCGCCAAAATACATGAACTCAATTACAGGCTGATTTACATTGCGATTCACAGCTCCCGCTGCAGACGCAGCGGATGTATCTATCGTACGTGTTGACTCTCCACGTGGACTGTTTACAACAACAGACGACGAATAAACTGCTGCTGAGGTGTGAGAAGTACTCTCTCCGGCTGCACGCATGCGTGCAGCCGCCTTTTTGCCGCTGCAGTAGCATTTCGCTCGGGTTTCGAACTATGCGTTGGATTGGAAAATGAATGTAATTTGACCAACAAGTACTCCCATCCCAAGGTGACCCAACGGTGGTCACCCTGTCCCAATAATTTAAATTCAATAAACAGGTGAATTGATGGTTAATAGGGGGTGATGTAACGGGGTAGCCCGTTACACGATATTGACACCAAACGGTGTCAATAGGGATACTGTCTAGCATGACAATATCCTACCAATTTAGTCCGAAGTGGCTAATATTGAAGGAACATTATCCCTTTGTAGGATAATATTCATGCGCTGCTCAAAGACTGGTTGAAAAAAGACATATCATCCAAGGTTACCACAAATCGCTGCTAGACGCGCGTGACGAGTGGTGAGCAGGTTGTCGTCATACGACAATGTAGATTAACATAATTAGATAAAGACTGCAGTTATATTGATAGCTTAGCTATATTGATACAGTTCCCTTTTTACCCTTTACTCAAACGAGCTGTTTAAGTAGATTAGCTCCGTCTGCACGTACTAGTGTACGTGAAGTTTCGCGGCACGCCAAACAAAGATTGCCACGTTACAGGACCAGTAAAAACGCGATCGTTGCGCACAATCTTGCTAAGTAACGTCGAATGCCGACTTCCGGACGACCAACAACGTCAGCTTAATCGCTCGCGGCTGAACACGAAAACAAGAAGACCTCACCATCAAGTTATTAGCAGCCAAAATTCATCTACCTAACGCAACGTACATCGTACGGTGTAGTTGACGACAAGAATATTGCCTGATACAAAAGCGTGGACGAGCGTACACTTTTCGATACAAGGGCATGTATTTAAAATCATCGATCAATTATTTTATAAAGGCGTTCATTTAGCAATTTTGGGGTGTGCATTTGCTTTAGCTATAATTAGGGATTGAAGCTTTTTGCCTTTACAAACGAGATATTAACGAACGCGATGCACTCGACACTACATGTCGGATCCATCTAAATGGCTAGTTGGTTTTAAGAATGGCTAGTTGTCATTTAAGAAATGGCAATATCTATGTACAGTAGAAAAGCAAGAAAATGACTAAAACAAAGTTTGCCTTCATTACCGGTAATCGGATACATGCACAGCAAAATTTACCGCTAAAAACGTAAATTGTATTATACGGCTATACGTACATTTGATCGAGCCTATCCTAATTATTCGTTAGGACCGAATCATTGTCGGTCTGATAATATTAGTACTGTCCACCTGCACGATACGTATCCGAACCCCTTCGTTCAATTTTGTGTGTAAGGTCTGTTTTCACCAGGTGTCTCAAACCGTATTTTGTATTTGATATAGGTCCTTTTAGTCCCGAACGAGTAATACAGTCCATTTTTGGATTTCCAGAACATTGTGCGACGAGCTGACATCGTAATGTTGACCCTGCAAGATGCTACAAACGCGCCATATGTATTTTCTTTGCATTTTGTTACCTAATGCTCATTATCATTGATTGAAATTCTGCTACTATAGCGTGTAACGAGGACCTGAGGGCTTTTTGCATGCTCAATGCTGGTTTTTGAACGCTGATGTGGCTATTTCGCAAATACAGGATCGACTGGTAAATCACTCACCATTTGTACGACAGGTGCGGATTGTTGTGCGATGGTGATCGTGCAGAGGTAGGTAGGTGCCATATTCGTCATACAAACCTTATAAAAGGTGTAGTACGGGTGTGGTATATGGGGTGTATTTAGTCAAATATAAGGGGGTAATTAAACCATACACTTCAATTTAGGGAGGCGTTAATTATCCACCACCCCCTACAATAACTACCCAATCCATCATACTATCCAACCATCGCACATAAGATACTCGGATTTGTCAATAAATCTAAATTCAACCAACATTTGATTCCTAATTGGTCGTACAGGTAATGAAAACGAACGCTTTTTCATCAACAGCAGGTAAATACGAATGCTCTACTGCAACTATCCCATTTGCCACAACTTCTTATAAATGAAAGACCTTTAGACCCCTAACCACTGGCACATACTTCTCTTGCTGATGCTCAAGCTGGCCAAAAGGCCCTGCAACGTCACAGGGACATGTTATTGTTGCGATGCGTAAAAAGAGGATTGGCAGGAGGAAATAAGGAGAATCCAATGTATTTTACAATTGTCACATATTAGCTACGCTAAAAAGAATGAGCATAGCGCTCTGATTTATACGGACAAATGCACACGTTAAAGATATATCCTGTAACTCGTCTTTCCAGTAAAAGTGAGTCACAGTGACCATTAAGTCATAGTATATGGTAAGTCAAAGTAACTGGTAAGTCACAGTAACTAGTAAGAGCGAATAACAGGAATTTTATTAATGATGTGCATCCGTTCGTATAAATCAGAGCACTGTGATCACTGGTAGTTAACGTAGCTACTTTGAAACTCTTTCGATCGAGTATTACTGACAAGGGGAGCCGCTCGGTACGTGCGGACGTTGACGATGTAAGAGAGTGTACTTGTTAGATTCATTATCACGGACACATGAAGACATTAGATTAGCTAACATAATTAATTAAGTTAAGAGGTGTGTGAATGTACACAGGGTGATTGATGTACAAGAGACAACACGGAGCAGTAGGAAAACAAGAGCAGCATTTAAACTAATATTAATCTCACTTAGACAATTTCCTTTAACTACCAACTCCAAACAAAAGTTAAAAAGCCGCAAGAAGCTCAAGACCAAGCACATCAGCGCCATGAACACCACGTTCACCAAGAAGGCCGAAGTCATCCCGGGAAGCAACAACTACTTACACTAGTAGGTCGCTATGCGCATATCGCTGGATACGAGGAAGATACTAGCGCATGTGCAAGTAGCGAAGGACTCGGCAAAGGTCACAGGTGCGTAGCTTCTTAACGATATAAGGGCGCTAGGATTGATCGCTAAAGGAGTAGCGGTGGATCACCCCTAAAAATGTAGTCGGAGACTTCGACCATCATGGCCTGGAACACAATGCGGGATTTCAACAACATTAGCGGCTAGTTCTATGAGTGGTACCGACCCTACTCTTGGGTTGCACAGTCTTCTCAAAATCGTGTCGGCGTGACAACGCACCAGCGACAGCATTAATTCATCAGCTGTTCGACTCCCTAAAGTCAACTCAGGCACGAAGTGACAATTTTTTGACAATAAGTTTAAGGTGAGGAGGGTCTCCTCATCACCAAGTGCAGAGACACACCAGGATTGTGAGTCTAGAGCAACTTTCATCAAAAGATTTACGAATTCTTATGAGGTTGCTGTAGCAGAAGGGCGCTATGCCTTTAATGACCCTGCCTGTTTCATGGTCCATTCTGTTCGTGCGATTTCGCAACAATGTTGAACCCGTGTCCGTTGCCCTTCTTGGCAGACTTTCGATTAGTTCGCTTAGTCCTTCGAGACACTGAGTGTGGGGCACTGCACTCGTTGGCGAAGTGTCTTAGTTTTTGACAGAGATTGCACTTCTGCAAAATCGCTTGTTGTTCGAAGAGCGAAGTCTCTCGCTCTCAACATAACAGAGTTCCATAGATTCTGGATCTCCGGCTTCTTGTCGTCTTGGGGGACGGTAGAAACCTGAACTAGTATGGGATTGGCTTAGACTCAAGTCTCCATGTACCTCTACTGAGGTCGCTTCTTCAAGCGTATCCAGTTGCAGGAGGAACAGGTGGGCATTGACGGGAACATTCGCAAGACCCTTCATTAACGCCGTGATCAATGTATTTTCGTTAGTCAGTTTGGCCGTAATATAATTTGCAAGGAGCCGTATCTGTTGGGCGTAAGTGCGTACATAACGCTCATGATGCTTAAGCTTCAGGAGTTGGAATTTAGCCCTGAACTCAGCCCGTGGCAGCTCAAACATTCTTCTGAGCCGAGTATTAAAGACCTCCAGCAACATAAACTCCTATGGATCGCGCAATTTGAGACCGATTGCTCAAGTTTTGGCACGTCTTGCCACGTTCGATTAGGAAAATGCGACTTGCAGTTGCTCAACCACGATGTGACGAGCCCTTTTGGCGTCTTCTAACTCGACGAGACATATCAACAAGGTGTATTCATCGACTCCTTTGTACTTGGAGGTGTCAATCTTCAACGTTCGAATCAATGCGCATGCGTCGACCCTAGAACAGCTGTCTGTGCCTGCTGTTGTCGCAACATTTCAAACTGTTGAGCAACATATTCTCTCAACAGCTCTACCTGTTGAGAATATTGCTGGTGAAGCAGAGTTACTTTCTTCCGTGACGCGTCAAGTTCATACTGAATGAACTTGAAGGCGGCGGTATGCTGCTTATCTCTGTCCAGTGCGGACAGCATGACACATACGAAATGTCCACCGATGGTCGAACACATTCGCTCGACCACACTCTATTCGATTTCACTCGAATAGGCGTAGTTGTTACGCGTGGTGTGAAAGCTATCATCATCATGATCCAACATGTTCACGTTGGATGCAGGGATTACAGTTCTAATATGGACTGTAAAGTGGTACCAGCTGGAACGGGGCCCTGGTAACTTGTACGCACAGTACAAGTTAGCTTTCACTGACACAGTGTAAGCAGTGCAATGTGTCAATTTACGTACAGGTGTACGTGCAGAGGAAGACTAACTATCAAACACTTGCTTGATAGAGATAGAAAGTAAACTGGATTAAATATGATCAAGTCCTGATCATTACTCCGTGTTTGTTCCCAGATTGATTATGTGCATCTACAACAATGTATAGAGAAGCCCTGCTCACTACTCATTGCGCACTTCCATTATCAATTGGACCGCTAGAGTTGGCTGATATGAACCATCATATCTGCCAATAAATGAATGCTTGTGAATATTACCCTACGTGGTAATATTCCTGAATATTATCAACTGGTAAGATAATTGCGAGCCCAAAAGGTGAAGCTATTTGTGAGCGTGCGCAAGGCTGAATGCCAAACTTTTCGATCGTACTTAAATGTATGTCTGTGTGTGTGTCTGTGGGTAACGCGGTTAAGCGTACCTTACATGTACTAAGTGCGATCTGGCCTGTACCCCTCAAAGGTATTTAGGCATATCCGAAGTCTCTTTTTGGCTAGGTCACGATTGTGATACACACATGATTGGCTTAAAATCGATCAAAGGTGATTATGATCACAGGCAAATGCTAGACGCCTGTAAGCACAGGCCAACCGCGTTGTCCTACCATACTGTCTTCATTGAATACAAACATGAACAGCATTTTACTCATACTTCAGTGTCAGCTGTTGTATAGTGGTTCGCACTTTAATTCAGTTCTATGAACTGGATTACAAATATTAAAGGGCGAGCTCCAGAGCTTGCTCCCCTGTCTTGAGATAATCTATCGCAAAGCAATACAGGTTCTATGATTAGCATTGGAATGTCTAAGGTCAGTCGTGTAATGCGATAACACGTACGTGATGACCGAGACCTTGATAAATAACAGCGGCAGGGGCGCGTAGGTTCACTTCACGCTACTTGTTTCGTAGCGCCTTGCGTCTATTTCAACAAAACCTCGAAAAGAACTCCTTCCTATTGCTGTCAATGCGGCAATCGAAAAAAGAACCATTAGAACGAAAGCACGAACAACGCCCATCGGTAGCGTGACAACCGACAAACTAAAAACCAACTAACCCGATGAACTAACGTCGGAACCAGCCAAATAGCCTAACGATTGTATTTGTGACGATCGGGCTGTCAATTTGGAGAGAGATCTCACATCCAAACATCTCGAGCGTCGATAGGGTGCACCTTAGCCCCGCCGACTTCACACCTTGTCGAGGAGACGGTTAAAACCGCCGCGACGGTTCATGTACTGGCGGTACTCTCGCTTCGTCTCCCGTCGAGCGGTACCAGCTGCTGCACTTTTCCGATTTTCTTCCACTGGTTTGCCCTTGGTCGAGTCAAAGTCGCCAAAGCCCAGCAACAACTTCATCTGGTCTTCTTCACTTAAGTGCGACATGGTATTCGTCTCTTGTTTCAGCATCACGTCCGCCTCGTCCTTTGCTGGGTTTGTCTTTGTTGTCCTTTCATAAAAAAAAGGTAACAAAAAAGAGCTTTTTAGTCGCACACCTTGTGTTGGCATAAAACCCCAACAGAGCAGCATACTACCTCTCATTAGTTATACTTCCTCGACGAGTCGGCGAGCGGTACGTCGTCGCACGTCCTTGAGAGCGAGACATTGGCGAGCGACTGCGACTGTACGAGCGTCGACCACGACGATGACGACGACGCTCGACACTGAGGCTCCTGCTTCTACTGCGACTACAGCTGCTTCGGCGGCGACGCTTGTAGTCGGAAGAAGAGGAGCGGGAGCGAGAGCGCGAAGGGGGCACGGGACGACGGCGTCGATAGCTAGAGGAGGGAGGTGAGTCACGGCGTCGGTTATGACGACGACGGCGGCCTAAGCTGTCCAAGGACCCGCTGCGGCTTCGGCTGCGCGGCATGGTATATAACTAATCGGAGGAGAAGTGGTTAGAGGTTTCTCTCTGTAGGAATGTCCGACGGGCGGTAATAGGAATTTGTATAAATTTGCCAGATGTCTCCGATCAGTGCAGCAGTGCATGTGGATTTTTAACGGGTAAGCTGCACCTTTTGACAGTCGAAGTGTCGAGAAACAGTCTTTATCTATCGGTTACGCATCGCTCGAGCTGAGGATAAAGCTGAAGGTTTCGAACAGTGCGATTGAAGCCGAAAGCAAATCTTTGGACACATCTAGGCGCTTGAGAGTGGACAAGTCTAGAACCAAAGTCGATCTTGCTCTTCAGGTGCAATGGTTGACTACCAAGGAGAGAGACGCAGATTTTTCAACGTCGACATGGAGCTTCAGTACGTGAAGCTCCTCGAGCGTGATCTTGGCTTACACACCTTTCCCAAACTTCTGTTGCCTGGAAAAAGGTATCGGGTTCGCAACAGGGAGCACACCTTATGGCTTTCACATCTCCTTGATAACGTTTAGCCACAACCGAATACCACTGTGATATCTTCTCTCTCATCATATTGGCAGCAGTACGTTGGACGTCTCCATGTTCTTTGCTGTCAATATACACCTTCGTTCTTCCCTGTCCGTACTACCAAAGTCAGCATGATGTCCCGCTCACTCACTTCTGATTCGTAGCATATCTGTTTACTGGCGGTTACATTCCATCAAACGTATTCTCCATTTAACTCGGGCTTAGTACTCGATCGGAACGTGTCCGTAGCTTTGTACGTTGTGACCGCAAGTAGGTAGCACTACGACAGCAAAGTGGCTGGCAACTGGCTATTGAAGGCCCAGTGTCTGCTAATGGTAGTAACATCGTCGATTCGCCGATTACTGCTGCTTTCTGCAGCAACATCAGCTAACAGATATTCGTTGACGGGCTCTTCACTATACATGCTTGTTCATGTCTACTCATTGTAATGAGAACGCCTATTCACCACAACGACGCGACACGTGTGAAATCGATAAGCTCTTCCACGAACCGAGAGGTATCTTCGATGTCGTCCGGACTTCAAATTTTTCGTCGACGTTGGGGCTATGCAGGTAGACATGCTGCTCCTGCTTCTTTGGATACAAAAAAAGTTTCGTAGCGCAGTAATCACCACACGAAGAGCATGCTTTGCTGTACAGATTCAGCCTTCTTCGTCTTTATAGTGTGCGACGCGACTCCTTACTGTGAGACTAAGAGCATCTCACATGTACATACAGATGCAGCCGCTTGGAATACCCATTCCCACGTCTACCAGAAAACTGAATGCTGTACACTCGTGCCTTTCCCGCGTGTAGCACATATATCCCAACCATTTAGCAGCTTTTCATTGCCAAGCTGAGCAGAAACGTAATCTCTGCTTGACTAGTCATGACTGCTCTCTCTTCTTGCGGCATAATAGAAGATTCACGATATCGTCCATTTCGTTCTCCAACAAGCCACGATTGCCGTTAGTTGTACTATTGGTCACGAGGTGGCGAGAAAACAGTCATATCGGTCTATCCACTTGTATTGTCAACATTGTCTGGTCCGCGTCGTGTTCAAGTTGAGCTTGGCGTGTACCTCCACCCTGTATGACTCGACATTGCTTGTCGCCAGATTACCGCACGACGCTGCTTGCAATTCGATTTATGGTCACACCTGATACATACCGAGTATGCTTCGAGGTGCGGTGTTAGTCACTACTGGGCGTCACCAGCGTATCAGGTCAGATGCGTCATATCGCGCAAGCCGATACAGCAGCAGGCACAAAGAAATGGTTGGTGTGATACAGTCCAAACGAGAACTGTCTCATCACAAGTTTGACTGGCTCGTATTGCAGCCACCATCTGTGACGTCGATCCTCTGAAAATTCTTGTGCGTTCCTCGGCACATTACAAGCGAGACGATCGGATTCTCACGCGCTACCTTCCGCATGTATTGTGCTTGGATAGGGCATAATTGTATGAATCTGCAGAGCTCCCTCCAATACGTTATGGAGTTGATGGAGAGAGAGTTTGATAGACTAGTGGAGGCAAGAACTTATTGGATGTTGTAGGATAGTTAGCGCACGATATGGATTTATGAGAATAGAAGTCGGACTATCGCAAACCAAAGGAATATTTACCATCCCAACAAACTAAAAGCACCCAAAAATAAGACGGAAATGCAATTTTAAGGTCACTGATCTCCAGGCCTGGAGACAGAGCTCTTCATCTACAGGTTCCTGGGTAGACTTGGACATGCTCAAAGGTGTGCGATACGTTACCACTCCATTCCGTGTGATTGATGTTTTCGTGGAAGCTGTCGAGGTGCAGTGGCTTGGTAGAGTCTCCTTATACATGACATGTATCTTTCACTTATCTCATTGGCATGGAGCTTGACAATATCGAGGTCGTGCCTCTTTTGATCAAAGATTGGTCAAGGTCCAGCGGATGGATACCGCGGTCATGTCGGCGTTTCGAAGGCGCTATTGCCTGTACCATTTAAAAACGAAATAGATGGTAACGAGCGTGAGGAGGTCAGCAATCTAAACAACGAGGACCTACGTACTTCTACGCGCTAGCTAGTATCGATATCATCCTCCGACGTTGTCAATTTTTCATGCAACGATGCCACCCAAGTCCAAGATCTCTCCAACTGCTACGAGGAGTGAAAGCGAAACAAGAATGGTACAAGAGCGATCGAGGAGGCGAATCACAAGCTGGAGAGACATACAGCCATCAACATAGCTCGGTGGCCACAGAATTTAACAACTTACGCGAGGTTACAATCAAATGAAAAACAACATATCAGAGGGAGAGCCCGGTACAGAACCTCGTCCTGCCCAGGAGCGTCGCCTCTGCGACAAACGAGCTCAAAGTCGGGATGGGCCGACTCGGTCTCAGTTCAACACTATGGACACTTTTGAAAAAGCGAGCAAGCAGCTGTCACATCGACGGACTGATGAAGTTCACCGTGCCAAAAAACACACTGGATCCCGTCAAGTTGTCCCAGACCTTGCAAGATGCGATCACCGAGGAAGCCGATACGGTCGTGCGCGAAACCGTTGCTGCGAGCAAGTTTTTCGTCTCCAATTTGGCATCCAAGCTCGACCCCACGCACTGGAAACTCGTTCGTACAAAAGACGGTGTGCAAGTGTTTCGCCAACGACAAAAAGCCATTGACCACCAGGCTCCCGATGTCTTCAGCTCGCCTTTGATCCAAAGCTCATTGGGGTCGCACCGTCACGCCATGTCACGGTATTGTTCAAGGGACAGCAAAAGCAGCTCGACGCAAGACCTTTCGGGTTCACAAGCATTTACTTTTACGCCATCTGGTATTGCGGAAGACAGTGTCATGGAAAAGATGAGACCACCGGAAATTGCTCTGATGGCCCTCCAAGGCACCATTGATGGGTCACTGGACGACTGCATGTTTGGGGTCATTACTGCGAACGATGCAGAGTGGAGGCTGCGGAGCTCCCACATTAACGAACGGTTTAATAATACCTGGGTCCTTGCAACCATCAAGGAACCGACCATTCAAAACCCGTGCCAATTTCTTGGCGTCAAATGGTTCACGAAGAAACTCCCTGCTGTCCTTTCGGGTGTCATGCAGGAACGAGATTTTCTCGTTATCGAATCCGTTGGCTTCACGCGCGACTCGGGAGGCGAGCGAGTTGGCTATATCATTCTCCACTCGGTGACACTACGAGATATCCCGGAATTCACCCATTTAGGCATGGTTCGTGGTAGCATGAGCTTCTGCCACATCTTCCGTCAAAGTGGACCTGGAAAAGTAGACATTTTCAGCCGAGGCTTCTTTGACTCTCGTGGTGACATGCCGGGTCGTCTATCGGTTGCAATTGCCGCAGAGGCGGCCATTTGCTGTACTAATTTGGTGGAGCTTGCTTACATGAAGAAGCTCCGGTGGCTTATGAGCAAATTAGGCAAACAGAACCAGCGTCAAGGAGAGAGTCGACCCTGTCGGTGTGAAGCATGCGGAAACAGTTTTTCCAAGTTGTTGCTGAGTTCAACTGGATCGGGTGTGAACTGTCAGATATGCTACAATGTTGTCTGTGCCAAGTGTACTGTGGCCAAGAAGATCATCATGGACGTCTTAGTCTCTGGTGCAGTCGAAGAGGGAACGTTCCACTTCTGTCTCAAGTGCTTCATGACCGCAAAACAACGGTCTGGCTGGGATATGGTAACGAGTGACTTAACGCATCTGTCGAAGCATCCGACTCAATCAGCTTCGACCTCAGTCTTGGAAACCTCGAGCACCTCAGAAAGCGTTGCACACGCGTAATGGTCGATCCCATTTTCCGGTGCTCCTGGCCGGGACGCAACATCGTCGGTCATTTGAATCGACATCATCGTGCGATCAATCAATACACGACCGTACAACAACAACAATAGTCTCTTGATATGCCCAACGACTAGACGACATCCACCTGTCTGTCGCAACACAACAGCTTGTCAGTTTGGACACATATCGAGTCAGCGCGAGCTCCTACAACAGAAGCGGCGGGCGCTCGACTACTTGGTCAATGTACGCACACACCATCGACATATGGCGATGCTTGTTGGCTCGTGTTCCTTGACGATCCCACACTCTCTTATCGCCGTCACTGCCGCGACTTCCACGCCCCCTGTCGTCCACTCGTTCTGTACGTTTCCTCCTCTTCGTACTGGCTTTCGTTCCGGCTATAGACGTTCGTTGCAATCATGACTGGCGCCTCACAGCACGACTTGGTCCGACGGCCGTTTTTGCTGCTGACATGGCTGACAATCTGCAGCCCGAGCGTTCTCGACGAACCGATCTGCCAACGTTTGCTCCATTAGTAAGTACCGCTGCACCTTCCGAGGTTGGCAGCGGTTGAAACCGTGTCAGTACGACGACATGGACACGCCTGTTCAACGAAAAGTGTGCTCCTATGAACCGAAGCCTCTCATGCCTTCTCCAGTCCATCATGATCTTGTCAAACACACCTCCTTGATGTTCAGTCGAGTGAACTTGCACCTGCCCAACAAGAAGCTACGACAGCTACGAGGGGCCAACTCGGAGACAGACAGTAGCTCCGTTGACCCAACGAGTGCTTGTAATCTTTTGCCATCCTCGTTTCACGTTGTGCTAGTACAACCGACGCAAGGGGGAGGTGAAGCCTCACAGAAGAAGAAAAAAAACGTCAAGGCGATGTCGTCGACTTTCTGCAGTACGTTACAGCAGCAACGGCCTTCGACGCATGGATGCAGCTTGAGACCGCGTGCGTCAGTGCTAGTGGCTTGACGAGGTGTCGACCGCTCGAAACATCCAGCAGCAGCTCAGTGCGACTCACCTCTCTCCTTTGTTGGCTATTTGTTTTCTGTGGAAATCGAGCATACAAACTTCGTGTCAGCGGAGAATCCCGGCACATTCTGCAGCATACAAACGCAAGTCATTTGGAAATATCGGCACATTCAGCACGCACGTCTTGGCTAGAAACGCCACCCATCCGCCGGCTGGCTCACAATCTCTTCCTCTCCATCTCAAAGCTGTTCAAGCTGCTGCCGCTCGTCCGCTCGACGCCTCAGTCTCTCGAAGAACTCCTTCACTCCCGCATCCGATCAACTTCCCACAGACGACTCCATTCATCCATCTCACCTCCATGAAAGTGGTTCACGTCCTCCTCCTCGCGGCACTAGCTGTCTCTAGTGTATCGGATGCTGCGACTACCCCTGCCACGGCTACTGCCACCGCAGCTGAACCTGCTGCTACGACCTCCGCCACGGAACCTGCTGATTCAGTGGCTGAGACCTCGGCCACCGCTGATTCTCCTCCTGCTGAAAAAGCGGACGACAAGAGCTCTACAGCTTCCGTTGATGAAAAGCCAACGCCAAAGCCAAAGTCACCGCCTTCTGACGACACTCCGTCGCCCACTAGTGTGTCGTCCAGCTCTAGTGGTGACACTGCTCCTGTGGACTCGGCCTCTGGCTCGGCCGCTGACGTCCCGTTAGACTCGACAGCTGACGTCCCGTTAGACTCGGCATCTGCTGAGTCCGACTCGATGTCAATGAGTGCATCAGCGTCAGCTGAAGGCTCGGAAACACCGGAAGAAGACGAAGGGACGGCGCAGACGAGCTCTGACGAGGGTCCTACAGGCGAAGGGGGCGGCGCGATCCCGCCTCGTCTTGTCCCGCTACCGTCTAGTTCATCAGATGCAATGTCACAGATGACGGCTACGATGGGCTCTGTGGCGGCCATTGTCATTGCGGTCGGTGCTTATTTCCTATAGAGTTGAAACACATCAAGAGGTCGACGTAGCTCGAATACTGCTGCGAAAGCGACTGGCTCAAACGGGGGGAAGTAAGTAGCTCAAGTGAGCTAGTAACGCCCGTACCATCAATACGAATCTTTTTGCTCCTTAAGTTGGGCGTCGATGGGACGTTGTTGCATGGGTACATGTCCGATTCCTCGTGTGAGGTTATGCCAACGAATGCCGCTACAAAACCGTTTGCGGTTGTGTTAAAGTTCAATAGCTGTCACCTCCAAATTACGAGTTCTCTGCCGACACTATAGAGATTACAGCTTACATTTCGATCATCTGTTGGGTGTCTTCTGCATCACCATCGCTAAATCTGCAAAGTGCTTTCATTAATTCGTGTAGCAACGAAGTTCATCACGTCTTCACTCACTTGAAATCGTGCTGCATGTACAGGATGATCTTATCGGTTCTCATTTGTGCAGAATGCTTTCATGTTTCTCTCCTGTTAATCTATGTGTACGTCGTATCATCCTCGCGGAAGCGAACAAAGCGCAACGTGTGATGATGCTCTGTGATGGCGTTGCTAGTCGTGGTGGTAAAACTCACCCAGTGGTCTATTCAGCAGAGCTCTGAAGCCCTGCTTGCTGTTTGTGTGTCTGCAAATTCACCTGATCGCGCACCTGTGACGCCTTGCGCAGCAACTGAATCATCTGCTCCTTCAACACCATATCTTCCTTCTGTCGTTCGTGACCTTGAACAACCATAGATGTCTCCGAGTAGCTACTCAGCGGCACGAGATCCGAAGATTCGACCCTGTTAGAAGTTTGCCCGCCATGCTGACGTGTTGGTACCAGCTGAGACGACGCCATGGCACGCGCAACCTTATTCTGTGCCTCCCGTCGCTCCTGCACCATGACCATTGCCAAGTGTGCCAAGTTCTGCATCGTCGCGATCTGCGACTCCTGCAGCGATTCACGAGGTGCTGTGTCCAACACGCACACTGCACCAACGCACTCGTTGTCCACCGTAAAAAGGGGCGCCCCAGCCAAGAACCGCACACCAAGCGGCCCGGTCACGAACGGGTTGGACCTGAACCGTGGGTCTCGCAATGTGTCCATGACCACAAGCGGTCGCTGATCACGAACCGGGTACTCACAAAAGCTAAAGTCACGCGGCACCTCAGACTCTTTGACGTTCACCGCACTCTTGAACCACTGGCGGTTCTCGTCAACGAGACTAACGACAGCGTATTTGCAAGCCAGTGTCTGAGCCGCTAGATCACAAAGCGTGTCGTAAATGTCCACCTGCTCTTCAGTATTTCCACCCACACCTTTCTCCTGAACATCGACGCGTACTCGCTCCATCAACGCATTCACCATAGCCTTGCTCTCTTCATCCCGAGCTGCAAGCTGCTGCAGCCAAGCGATCCCAACGAGATCCGGCACTGTCGATACTTGAGCACCTGGTAGCGCCAAGGCATACTCTTCCACTGCATCCCGCAAGACCGTAGTGTCTACACCCTTTGGAATCATCACGCCTTCAGCCGACATTCTATTGACAGCAGCAGAAACCGTGCCAGTTCCTGTAGCTCCAGTGTCTCCATTTGCTGTCTCCTCTTCTTTCTCCAGTCCAGTAGCAATTGTCGACGTGCCGTCCATACAAGCTTTACACACTCGAAGAGTGGTGAGCCCAACCGACTGCAAGTTCACGCTCTTGTAGACGGAACACACGCGACAAATAATCTCGCCACAAGCTCGACAGTGATGTTTCCGTCGGGTGTTGGTAAAGGTCTTGAGACACAAATGACAGCACGCGCGGTCCTTGTCATTGACCCACGTCGGCACGCGTCGTTTCGTCAATTCCTTGGAGATCCGTCGACGGCTAATGGCTTCTTCAATGCCGCTCACCGACTCTGCCCAATGAGCCAAGAGCGCCCGATTCCAGCGTCGCTTGGCTCGAACTCCTGGCGGTTGCCGGATGCTGCATACAAACGTGGCTTCCACCACGCCATCTTCCACATGGGGACGAAAGATAAAGCCACACATGGACACAGAAGCTCGTTCCAGTCGGTGGGAGTCATAGAGCAAAGGGCACTCGGCTTGGTCAATGGATTCGTAAAGACAGACGCCAACCGACGTCGACTTGGTCTGGCCGGACGACGACGAGAGTGACATGTCACTAAAGCCCGTACTCGGCCGCAAATAGCCGGCTTTTCCCTCCAGAAACTCCGACGACACGACTCCCGCGTATTCGAGGAAGCAAAAGTCCACTCCGACTTGGCCGCCGAGACTCGGGACACTTTTCTTGGTCCGTGCGGCCGTCCACTTGATACTTAACGACTCGGAGTCGTTCTGGTCCTTGTGGAACAGCACGGCCGCGTCGGCAAAGAACTCGCGCAGCTGCAACTGCATGAGCGAGCGGTAGTCGAGCGTCGAGGGCGCGAGGAAAATGTCCATGACGTCGTCGAGCGTCGCCCGGACGGTCGTGACCGCTCGGATCGAGTACGTGAGTCCGCCTTTCTGCCGGTCTTCACATAATTGCACGCCCTTGCGCTCGTAGATCATGGTCCACTCGACGTCTGGCTGCCGTACGAGGTCCGGCACGAGCGAACGGGCCCAGACGAGGAGCTCCGATTGCTCCGTGTCCGAGAGATCGGGCGACTTGAAGAAGCCGCTGCGCAGAGGGAGCGACCGCACCATCGAGAGGAGGGGGGCAGTGGAGAGATGGAGGTGGAGGGGGGGGAAGGTGGGATGGGATGGAGCTGGTCAGGTGGGAGATGGCGTGTGAGTGTGTATATAGAGTGTGGGGTGTCGTCGTCCGGATGGAAGTGCACGAACGGACGTATGTCGATTTGTATGGCGATTTGTATGTCGATTGGTGTGGGTGTGTGATTGTGGGTAATGAGCATGTATGCTTGTTTGTATGCCTGAATGTATGTGTGTTTGTATGCCTGAATGTATGTGTGTTTGCATGTGTGTGTATTTATAGAAATGTGTGTGTGAATGTGTCTGTCACCTGAGCGACAATGTGGCGACTGGCCCTATTGTTGTGCTCTCGTAAGTCCGTTATTTGAAGATTGCGGTCGTCCGGTGACTCTAGCCTTGCTTAGCGGGGCAACGCGCCGAGCGGTGTTGTTACGTCGCCACGTGGCACAAGAGATCATCGAGTGCTGTCGATGGTCGCAAGTCTAAACTAAAATGTGTGCCATCTGCCATCAGCCACGGACGACTGGTGGGTGTGACCAAGGCGGGGCGATATCTTACATCGTCGTGGTATAGACGAACCGCATCTTGACGCAGTGGTCATTGCAGTCGTCACTCTTTTTTCGTGACAGCAACACACAAAGACAAACACTCTTTCCCCCACAAGTGTGCCAGCCACTTCACTGCCTCGTCTCTCTTTTCGTTTTCTCCCTCGCTCTCTCTCACTCTATCCCTCCTCAACTCAATATCATCTTTTGCAAGGACAAATTATTCGACGCGGCTTCCATTATTCTCTGGAGCCTGTGCCGGCTCACTGTAGAATGTAGCCATGTGGGGCAACTGCACAGGAACGATCGGCAGCAGAACGGAAGACGCGGTTTAGACCGTGCTATAAGCCGCAGTGGCTGAAGGCACAACTTGAGGATTTTCTATTGACTGTAATTGTAGGAGAACGGAAGAGCCAGAACGCCAATCAGGAAGCAGTATCTTTCGTCATGATCGACCGTGTGTACCCATATCAGTTAGCTGATGATGTGTCGTGGGTTTGCCCGAAATGGAAGGTGTGAGATAGAAATGAACAACCACCAAACTCGACTGAAGGCGATACCTTCTTAAGTACGAAACAAAGAGTCAGTTTTCATGTGGTGGTGTTCGTGCTTCTGCCACGGCACGAAACTTTGGTGTTAAGAACAGAACAGACACGCCCATGTCCCGGATTGCAATTCTGTTTACTCCGGACCGCGATTCTCCTATGCAGTTTGCAAGAGCGTAAACTCACGTACGACGGATCAATTTGCAACGTCAGTATTAAGTTTGCACGAAACAGTGAATAAGAGCCATTTCTCTGTAAACGAGCTTGTCATATGGGAAGATGTTCACATACTGTAGGCATGGATCTTTAATATTTAAACATAAGCTACAGACTTCATCATTTGTCACAAAATACAGCAGATGTGCTGGTTTTGCATACAGGATAGTAGGCTTTGACTTCGAAAAAAACATGCCGTCGAGTGCCAGAGCTTCCAAGCGTACGTATGTAGCACGAGCAAACAGCTGGCGCCACTTCCAATCTATGCGGACCAGATGCAGATTGATCTCCTTTGCTAATTTGTACGTCATCACGCGCAACATGCCTTCAACAAATTATAGTCCTCATACCTTCGATACCAAAAAAGCGCCGCTCGTATCGGCCTCGTCGCTGCAAGCCGGCCTGGCTTTACCCGTTTGAATTGCAGAGACCATCACTCTCGCCCGAGTCCCCCCATCCACCACCCCCTCTCGCTCCGCCTCCTCCCGCCCCCCTTTTCCTCTGCGACGGTCATTATTCGACCGTTCAGGGGGCAAGGTCAGAGCAAAAACAAGAGCCAAGCAAGCAGGCCGTCAGTAGTCTTCAAGCCACCGCAAAGGCAACGAACGACAGCAGCCATTGCACACAGTGGGGGCGGCAAGCAACCCGACTGCCAACACACACTGCGAAAAGGAAACCCCTACACCCACCCACCCACCGACCTTCACTCTGCATCCACCCGTCTCTGCCACGACGACACGTAGCGCGCGCAGTGTCGCATTCACTCCGTACCCACCAGGTGCGTTTCAGTGGGCGCGCGCACCACCAATTCAAATCTTGTATACCACCAAAAGGAAACGAACTCACCGCGTCCTTTCTGCGTCTTGCCCTCTTCGTTTCCTTTCTCCTTTCCTTTCCGTCGTAGCCACCAATCAGCCCGCGCCTCGTCATGTACACGTCGTCCGCGCCCGGACCAACCCGCGGACGCGGCGGGAATCCGAACGCCGTGCCGCCGCCGCCCCAGACCCAGCAACTCCGTGGTCCGTCGTCTGGGAACCCTGGCGCGCCGCCGCAGCTAGCGACCGCGGCCACGAGTCGCGTCGGTGAGATGCTGGACCAGGTCAAAGTCGAGTACGAAGCCGCGATCCAGCAGCTGAACATGGCCAAGATGGAGCAGCTCGAAGTCGAGCGCAAGATCCAGTCGCAAGTGGTCGAGATGGACCAGATCCAGCAGTCGCTCAAGGCGCTCGAAGCGAACCACCGGCGCATCCGCCAGCAGTACGAAGAGGATATGCTGCGCATGCGGCGACAGCTGGAGACGGGCCAAGGCGCGCAGCTGCCGCCGCCGCCGCAGCAACAACAACAGCAGGTGGCGCCGCAGCAGCAGTCGGTGGCTGTCAAGCTCCCGAGCAAACGCTCGCGCGCTGGGCCGTCGAGCAACAGCCTCCAGGAGGACTCGTCGTCGCTCATGTCGAACCTCGTGGCAGCAGCCACGTCGTCGAACCGCGCGGGCAGCAGCAGCAGCACGAACCAACAGCAGCAGCAACAGCGAGGGGGCGCTGGGTCGCCTGTCCGTGTCGTGCCTGTGCAGCCAGCGTCCCGCAGCCTGCAGCAATTGGGCCAACAACCGCCGCCCTTGCCCCCGCCGCCACAACAGGGAAGCGCGAGCAACGCGCCGCCGCAATTGAGTCCGTTGGACACGAGCAACGCCACTGCGTCCATGTCGTCGTCTCGTCGCATGCCGAGTCTGAACAATGACGTGAATAGCAAAGACCGCGTCGTGAACGCGTCGTCGTCGTCGCCGCCGGCGTTGAAAAAGTCGAAACTCAATGGCTCCGAGTCGGGCATGTCGAGTTTGAACGGCAATGGCAAGAGCACGTTGCCGTCTGTTAGCTCGTCGGCTGCTGCTGGTGCTGGTAGTAGCGGGGGCAACAGTGCCATGACGTCCAGTGGCATGCTGTCGCAAGTGTCGAAGCTCAATCGGGAGCAGGGATCGACGAGCTCGAACTCGAGTCCACGAGCTGCGGCCAGTGTGAACCAGTCGCAGACTTCAGCGTCGAGCTCGATGAAGGCGGAGAACGAAGCGGCGGATAGTCGCGCGGGGATGAGCTCCACGACGGCGTTGTCGGCAGCAGCGGGCAACAACACGACGCAAAAGAGCTCGAACACAAAGGCGAGTCGACTGAACTGGAGCTGTGTGTACTCGTCCAAGACGAGCATGTCGTACCAGGAATCCGAGCGCCCAGCGGCTGAGATGCACCAGTCGATGGACCACCAGAGTGTCGTGTGCTGCGTACGCTTTTCGTCGGACGGGACGATGATGGCGTCCGGCTGCCACAAGACGGCGCAGGTTTTTGACGTCAAGACTGGCGACCGCAAGTTTCTCGTGTCTCGTCCTGCTGGATCAAACGGACTGACGCCTACATCGCAGGCCAATGCTGCGGCAAATGAGGCGGACGACGCCTACGTTCGAGCGGTGTGTTTCTCCCCGGACTGCACGAAGCTGGTGGCTGGTATGCCGCAAAATACCATTCGAGTGTGGGACATTGCGTCGAATGAGGAAGGCCCAGCTATGACTGGCCACGAGTCGGAGATTTATTCGCTGGATTATGTAAACGACCTGATTGTGTCTGGATCGGGCGACCGCAAAGTGCGGCTCTGGGACGCGCGCAACGGCCAATGCAAGAAGATTTTTGGCAATGAGAGCGGCGGTCCGTCGGACGGCGTGACGTCTGTGGCGCTGTCGCCGGATGGACGACTGTTGGCAGCTGCGTCTTTAGACAAGGTGGTACGGATTTGGGACACAGAGACAGCGCAACTACTGGATCGACTGGAAGGCCACAGCGACTCGGTGTACTCGATTGCGTTTTCGCCCGACGGCAAGAACGTGATTTCAGGCTCGCTCGATCGCAACATTATGTTGTGGGATGTGTGCGCACAGGGCCGGACGACTACACGACCGCGCATGCTGTTCCAAGGCCACAAGGACTTTGTGCTGTCAGTGGCTTACACGCCAGATGGAAGGTGCGTGTCGTTATTGCTGTTGTTATATTCGTTCTGCTGGCTGTAGATCTATTACTAATTGCACTGTGGTGTTGCGGTACGATCAGGTGGTTGATGTCGGGTTCGAAGGATCGGTCGGTGGTGTTCTGGGATCCGCGTTCGTCGCGGTCAGTGCTAACGCTAACGGGTTACCGGAATTCGGTCATAAGTGTGGCGTCATCTCCAGCGTCCCCCTACTTTGCAACGGGAAGTGGCGACTGCTTTGCCGTGATCTGGAAATATCAGTGCCAGACATTTTAAATATACAGGGAGGACGCTGATGGAGTCGACGCCACGCCGTGCAGCGCTCGTCACAGTACATGCAACCGAGTGGATCGGCCAAGCAGTGCAAGTGAGAGCAGCGTTTGCTTTTGGCAAGCCACGCCAGTGTTGATGGTGTTTACGCTGGTAACGAGCGCGCACGTGCGCAACGACGGAGCTCGGCAACAGTAGAAGAAAAGGAGGCATTGGATCGAATCAAGACGAAAAAAGAGATATAACAGTTGTGCAATGGCCGCCAGACCATCGGCAGAGCAAGGAGTCATCGTAGCGCGCAAAGCTGCAGCACGTGGCGATGCGATTGTTCCTGCAGTGCGTGAAAAGACATCGGATAGGATAGTGCGTGTGTATATGCAACGTCGTGTGCAATGGACATGGATTCAAAAAAAACCACCCACCCACCCACTTCATCATTTGACCAGCCAGCTCTTGTTCCGGTTGCGTCCGTTCGTTTGTTCCGCCGTAATCACTCCTCCATCCAGCGAGCGACCCCCACCAGTCAATCGTCGTCCATAGCTCCCCACGCACCAATCAAAACGCGCCATTCGAGACGAATCAGCCCAACCAGAACCAGACGACATCAAGGAGAAATGCTGCACGTTCTCGCAACGCGCTCCCGCTGGGTGGGGCATCTCCATCCACGCCCTGTCGCTCCTCCAGTCCGTACGCGACGTGTTGTCGACGTCCAGACGCGGCACTTCGCGTCGGACTCGCCATCCCCGTCTCGTCCACCTCTGACGTCGAACACTCTGAGCGAACCCGAAATGGTCCGACGTCTCATGCGCAGCCAACGCGTGTGGTGGTGGATGGGGTCCCTGGCGCTCGGGGCCGTGGCGCTCGTGGCGTTTGGACCGGAGCTGAAGCTTGGCGTGAGCAAACACACGGCTGACGTGGCGTCGCGGTCGTTGCAGGACGAGACGCTGCGGGATAACACACGCGAACTGGCGTCGCTGATTGTGCAGACGGTGCTGAACGATCCGAATGTATTGGATCAAGCGTCGCGGTTCTTGCAACGAGTATGGAAACGGTTGGACTTGTGATGGTTTTTGTTGTTGTTGCAGTTGGACTGAAATGATTGCACCTACTGGAAGGTCGTTGTGGATGGCAAATGGTGCAATCGATTCAGTACGAGTGGGAGTTGCTGGTGGATATTGACGACGGCTGATGTTGTTTATTTGTCGTGGTCTCTTGTTGATGGCGTGTGTTTTTTTTTCTTCCTTCGTTGTAGCTCGCTGCAATGGAATCGACGCGGGATGCGCTGCAGATGCTGGTCGTTCATACGCTGAACGATCCCATGACGAGGTTCCAGATGGCCGAAGTGAGCAAGTGCACTCTTGCGGCCATTTTGGAGGATCCAAAGACGTTGCGACAAGTTGTCGGGTTGCTGAGCTCGACAGTAGCTGATGCTCAAGCCAAAGAGTTGTTGCTGTTGCTACTGCAGCAGGTGATGCGGGACGACCAGACGCGAGCAAATGTGACGCTGATGGTGGCTCACACGTTTCTGCAAGATGCAGTGAAGCAGAATGTGGGCCAGACGCTTGGAGATGCAGTGCATGACGTTTTGAGTCGAAAGGACATTCAGGAGCATGCGAAAGAGTTTGTGAGTAGCGTGGTGCGAGACCAGACGGTGCAAGTGCAAAGTGGCGAAGCCATGTGGAGTACTTTCATGTACGCGCTCACGCCCGGTTGGCTCTCGTGGATATGGGCGAATCCAGGTGAGACGCCGGAAGAAGCGGTGCTCACAACACCAGCAGCAGAGGTTGCGTCTGTGGTGTTAGCGGCGACAGCTGCAGAAACGGAGCGAGCGCAGAAGAAGAAGAAGGAGAAAGACGCACAGACGGAGACGCTCGAAGGAGCTCGTTGAAGCAGAAGGAGACGTCATGAAGTGCGGGCGTAATGTATTGCAAGCGGATGCCAGCATTTCGTACAGCATCACGAGAAAATGGAGAAAGTGCTTGTCGATTTGTGACGTTGCGTGGACGGACGAAACAAGCAGTGAATAAACGATGGCAGCGCAGTAGACTTTGACGAACCGACCGAAGAATTGGCACTGGAATGGAAGCGTCGACAGTGGCTTCATCCGGGTCATTCTGGAAAGGCGAGGCTTGTCCAGCCTTAACGGGTCAAAGGAGCGGGAACGAGGGACGAGATTGCCGAGTACTCGGACACTGTTTGCGCGTTGACGCGTGGAGTAGAAGTGGCCGTAGACGCGTGTCAGGGTGATGCACTTGAAGGAGGAACTGGTGGTTCGGGCGACCAAAATGCATCTCTTTCTCGTACCAAATGTCGGTTGCCTTGATGCACCATACTTCTTCTTGCGATGGGCAGCAGTCGCAGTGCCTCGTACAACGCGGGAGTTCAATTTCGCATCGTCTGTAGCGATGTACCCGTTCAGCTTGCGTTTCCGCCCACTGTCGATGGCTACTCGTGCATCATTTGCCATCGATGAGCAAGCTTGTTCACTTGGACCCTTTTTATTTCAACTTTCGGCAAGCCAGGCTGTCAGAAATGCCGCAGATCGACGTAAAGCGTAGCTTGCGAAAGCGTGTCATCCTCCGCATTCGAAATGGTGCAAACTGAATCTTGATGTACGTGGGCACACGCTTTCTCGGGAAGTTCCTTGTCTGACTGGCTGTTAGTAAAGACGACCGTGCCGATGACGACAAGAAGACCGTTATGAACGTACCATGACGAAGCTTTCGTGCACGGTGGCCTAATCGTGTTCTTGCAGCTGGTTTTTCCCACAATGAAAGCTTTGGCCAACTCCGTCGTTTCCACTGATTGAGGTTGAAGATAAAATTGGTACTGCTGTCGGGGTGATGCAACCGACAGCATCGGTGAGATTGACGTTTTTCATACGCGCTACAGACTTGGAAGCAGACGACGAGCGAGCTGTATGTGGTCCTGTCCACTGTTGCTGATTTCTTGACCCAGTTGTAACCTAGCCGGAGTCACCGTACCTGGTTCAGAAGTAAAATGTGCAAGAAATGACCGAGGACAATACTGATGCCAAGCCGGAACTTTACATCAGATGGCCATGGCCCTTGCGGGATGGGCAGAGTCCCAGTCCCGACCAAAGCACCGCTACGACGCGAACCAGAGCCTAGAGAGCCATGAGCCGTTGCCAGCGCGTATCGCTCGATAAGCGAAACTTGCATGCAAGCCGTCAGTTGTTCTGCAGGTGAAAGCTATAGAGAGAGCCTCAAAACTACAGGATTTGCTGGACGCTTTGCGTTGGCTACTTCCAGGACATTTGCCAGCTTCCTCAGGGTTCTCGAGCCTCTTTACGAATGATATAGACGTCATCTTCACTTCGCTTCTTCATGCTCGCCGCAACCAACAGGTACTGCCGGACATTTCGTGTTGACCCCTAACCGACCATCAGCTCATGGGTAGGTTACTCGACACGCATCATGGCATGCGTGAGCCTGAACATCAAAGAATGCTGCCCGCGATAGCAACACGCATGCAACTTAGGACACCAAATGAGGCAAGTAGACTCACCCGGTCAATATTTCTAGTGCCACATGCAGCAAACGTCAGCTATGCGCACGCTTGTCTTAAACCTGGTCACGACGAATATAAAACAGCACATATGCTCGCGATGACACGGCATTCTCTGCTGACGTCTGACTCGTGTGGCTATCGTTGAAGTTGAACCAGCGTTTGTTTTCCGGATTCTTCGCAACAGCAGTGTAGTGACCGCCACCTAGACCACCCACGTGTTCGGATACTGCATACAGATCGTAGATCGGCTTCAAACCATTTTGCGGTCCGATCACAAACTCCGAGAGATCCAGGCCTTCGACAGGAAACTCTACCAGTGTCGAAATCTTGTCACGATGCAAATAAAACGAGTTCTGTGCATACCGAAAGCGCTTCAAGTGGAAAATCAAGACTTTGGGAAGCGAGAAGAGGTCAAACTTCTTGAACGCGCGCACGTGCTTTTTGCACTTGGGGCAATACCACGTATTCGCTTCACCAAGCTGCTCACATTCCGTAAACTTCGTCAAGCAACTTCGTAACGTGATGGGGTCGGGCACCGGCGATATTTTCAGGCTTTCCATCGACTGGTGAAGTGCTACTCGCTTTGCTGACGTTTCATCGTATCCTCGGTGGTAGCTGTAAACAAAACACAATTAGTGGATGGTGAGGATAGATCAACAACCTGTAACCTTTTTGGTCGTACCCATTGCGTTTCCACTCAAGCGTAAACCTAAATGGCGTACTCGTGCTATCGGGAACATCCACAGCATCGTCATCGCGGGACAGGTCACTCATAAAAATGGTGGCACCCTTAGGGTCTGTCACGTGCAAACGATATGGTAACTGCTGGTCCCTGCGACAGCCATAATCAGTTCCAGAGTCATTTCCAGATTTCTTGGTGGCTACGAGGCGATGCACAATCTGCCATACTTTTCGATGGATTTCAGCTTTTGTCCATTTCTGGCCGATCGACACAAGAAGCGGCGTGTTGAATAGCTCGACCTCTACTCGCCGCTGCTTCGATCCATATCGGTCTTCGCCCCGTTTGCCATTGGCATCATTTCGCCCACCCACTGGTGACGCAACAGGAGCCAAGTGCAGCAGCTCTACTAGGTGCATTCGCTTTCCTGCTACTGGCTCGGATACTGTCGTGCCCAATCCTTCGTGGCTATGCAGAGGGCGGATCGCAGGTGATGAGAACGAGTAGTCTGTCATCGGCAATTCTAGCTCGTATGCGTGCAAGACGCCGTTACGCAGGCGGTCGATATGCATCTTGTCGGAATAGGCTTTAAGAATTCGATGATTCCATACCTCGACGAAGATAATTCGCGAGATAGGAATACTTGCAAGCTCGCCCAATTTCACCTTTGCATCTCGTAGAGAACAACCGTGTTTCGGAAGACGCATAGCGTACTTCATCGGGATGTTGCCATTGGCCCAGAACAACTGCACTTCTATCGTAAGTGTTTCGTTGGTTGTAATCGGCACCGACAAACTCATGTAGGGATCAAAAGTGATCGACTCATTCCCGCAAGCAGAATTTGAGCACGTCACGTGACTTCGAAGCTGCCCCATGAAGTTGTCCACGATAATGCTGTCGTTACGACGCAAGAATTGTTTCCATTCCTCTTGCGCTACTTCCAGATCACTACGACCTTTTCGCTCCACAGGCTTAGTATACGGCTTCGACTTGACACGATTTAGGTCTTCATGTAAGCCATCTAATAAGAAGTTCATAAGCTCTTGGCTATCTTGCTGTTGATACCCTGCGAACTGGGGTGCATACTGGCCGATCACAGATTTCAATTTAGTTGGAGTGACAGTTTTGAATTCGTTGCTCCACATCTTGCGTAACAAGCTCGCAAAGTCAACCGCCATGATACCTTTCATACCTAGCGGATTATCTCGGTTGATCTCCTTTGTAAAAAAGGGTTTCCCCGTCACGGGATCCTTCATAAGAAAATACTCTCGAAGCGGCGATGTGTTGATCAAGCACTGCAACATGCTATTCATGAAACACGTGTTCCCTAAATTAGAAAGCCCGACAACGCCCTCGAATTCTGGACGACCTCGTTCAGCATCGTAGTCCTGTCCGTATCGCGATATAGAACTTGCAGGCACAAAAGAAGGCACGTGCGACTTGTCAACTCCAGAAGCATTGACTGCCTTGTGCGTGCCCACCGGACATAGTAGTTCATCCTGTGCATCGATCCACCGCCTCACACCATCCACATTGATCTGAATCCGGAGCGAGTCGTCGTTGATGGCCCTTTGGCGATCGATAACATTGGCAATTCGCCACTCTGGAAAGGGCCTATCATCTACTTCCCTGCCCACAAGAATTTCGTCACCAACCTGAAAATCGCGCCAGTTCGGAACCTTAGTGTGCAACGGTGCAATACGCGTTGATGTACGCTTGATCCACTCGTCCCATTTAGCCGTCCACCCCCGAAAATGCACGTATACCCTAAAAGGGTCCAAATCAATCACGCGAGATTCGTACCATCTGTGGTCCGTATCAAGCGCATCAATGAGCTGGTTCTTTTCTAATGCAAATCTCCACGCGTCTGCCTGAATCTCACTATAAAACTTTCCATGTCGCCAATCAGATTCCCTGCTCTCTTTTGTATCTGCAAATCGCCCTTCAACCAGCAAATAGTGCAGCTTTTCCTTCCCAGGCTTATAATCTCGCAGTTCTAGCTGCAGATCCTCTACGGTCATATTCTTTACCATCAAATCCGGACCTGTTGCACTCGTAAAGCCAGTACTCGTTCTCTCGTTGTCCTCCCTGCTTACTGCATCAATCAATCGCATCCAAGGCGAGCCCTCTCTCGCTTTGTAACATACTTGTACCACTTGACTTATTGTCGTCTCAGTCACGTTTGGAAACGTTTTTCTCAACTCCATCTCGGCCGTTTCCCAGATTTGTAGCTGCAAATCGTGCAGCGAGCACGTCTTACAGACCGACAGGATCACTGCTTTCTGCTCTCTATCCACCAACTCTGTCGGTTCTGCAAGTCCTGAATGCCACACCAGCACCTACTTGGCATACAACACACCAGAAAAAAACAGTACAAAAGAAAAGACAAAACCAATTTCCCATCAGCTTTTCCTCCTCATTCTCAATCATACACTGCACGAAAACTAGTCCCCTTGTCGACCCCTACTTTCACCCACCCACACAAAACCCCACCCACAAACGCACCTCAAACGCAATCAAATGAACGTCCACCACTCGAGTCGTCAAGGTCGCCACCACGGGTCTCGCGATCTCCCAATCACAGCCAAAAGTATCAACCAATCGGTTCCACACGTGTTGAGGCACAAGCCGAAAATGGGTCCCTTCGACCTGTACAAATGAATAAAACCCACACCCAAAAACAGTCCAAAGGATCAGTCCATTTTTAACCTGTATCAATTAATAAAACACCCATCCCAAGGCAAAAAAACAGCAAGCTTCCGACCGCTCTCGCGTCGGCTCTAGAGCCCCGTTAAAGCTCGTACCAGCATGGGTCGCAGCACTGTGACGTGTCGCACACGAGAGCTCAGCTCCAGCTCCAGCAACGCGGCGTTTTGCACGGCAAAATCGCCGTTTTCGCGAGCAAAACCCGCTTTCTCGTCGTCCGAGTCGTCGTCGGTTTGGCCGTCGCTCTCGTCGCTCCTGGGCGTCCCCAGCACGCGCTTCCACCACGGAATGGACACGAGGTACCAGGCCTCGCCCTCGTGGAGCTGCGCTTGGGTCAGTTGCTGCTCGAGAGCGGCTGCGAAGCGACAGAGCGCAGCGCGGGGGCGGGTGGGGGGTGGGGTCATTCGAAGTGGGTGATTGGTGACTTTTAGGTCGGGCGGGACGCAAATGGGACTATAAAAGGTACTGAAAATAGGAAAAGAGATGCAGAGTGGGTGGCTCGTTGGGTGGGTGGGTGGATGTTGTGGAAGGGTGGTTGGTGGTTTTTTTTTTTTTGGATGGGTTTTATGAGGAAGAGGGAAGGGGGAGGGATGGGTGTGGGTCTGAACGGTGTCTTTTTTTTGGTGGAATGAAATCACCCATAATGAGTGGGTGATTTGGTCGTTCGTGGGATTTACTTTTATTTGCATTTATATGAACGAGCGTTGTTTTTGTACGACGAGCGTCGTGCGTACAGTTTGGATGTGTCCTGTTTTGCGGCCGATCGAGGCAACATGCGATTTGCGGGATGTGAGATGGCGAGAAAATGTCCGAGCGAACATTTTATCTGCTGTTGTTTTCGGAACTGAAGTAGCATTTTGTCGTAGTGTTGTTCTTAATTCGGAGGTGAGCTTGTCTAATCTTTCGATCGGACTTTTCCATTGTCGTCGGCTTGTGATATTAAAGTCGCACATTGTTGACCAGGTAACTAATCTAAATAATGCACCTACAGTTATTTAAATGAACTACATCGACGAATACTGAGAGAGCATCCACTATTTAACAAAAGAACAGCCACTATTTAACACGAGAACAGCCACAATTTAACAAGACACTAGCTACATATTGAAGCCTCACCCCGTTGAGCCCATTAGCAGTGCCGACATGACGATTGTCGATTCTGTACTAAAACGGATGAAGGCGAAAGCTTTGGACTCTTCGATGTAGACTCTTTATTCCTCCTCACGCCCGGCTACGTTAAGATATTTTGTGAAAAGGGTCACTTGCTCCGTATTGATGTTCAATCGTCTTTAAATGGTTCAGCACAAGCTGAATTACAAATTAGGGATAGCACGTGTTACATGTACTTTAACATTATCACATATGGTCCTTTACAATGCCGCAGCTGCAATTTGAGGCATCTGGACATTTGTGGCGTTTGTATAACATCCTATTTATAACACACGTCGTGCGCGCCGCAAGCTTAACAGCGTAAATGCGTCGGACGTGCCAAAACTAGCAGTTGTTCAAGTGTCGATCGGGTAAATTTCGGAAGAGGTCTTGTTAAGTGATCGCGGTACGGACAGCCTTCTCGTCGCTTTCGAAAGGCCCGACCAGGAGTTTTCACAACTTTACGACTCCATGATGGAGTTGAAGTGAAAGAACTGACAGTATCAGTACTGTCTTCATCAGTGTATGCAGCGACGTTTATCGCAGTGCTATAACGCGAAGGAGACCGACAGTGAGTTTAACATCGTGAGCTGCACCGCCAGAGGTGATGATAATATGATGGCTCATCGTCATGCACACGATAAAGCTACGAAAAAGGAGAGAGGCCTGATTGAGCCTGGATCGTGGGTGATCTCTTGCTG
Source organism: Peronospora matthiolae (assembly GCA_921007115.2). Taxonomy (NCBI): domain Eukaryota; phylum Oomycota; class Peronosporomycetes; order Peronosporales; family Peronosporaceae; genus Peronospora; species Peronospora matthiolae. The sequence goes on from CAKLBY020000193.1 coordinate 755,083, forward strand.
AATTATGGCTGTTCTCTTGTTGTCACACATCTTGGCAGGTGACAAGATGCTCGAAACGCAACTTTTTGCATTAACGTGTAACCAACACTGGATGCATCTGGGGCGAAACTTCTGACGAAACTTGATGTTCGTGACATTTTCATTTTCAGTACAAATCGCCAACGCGCGTCGATTCCAAACAGCCAAGTTCTTTTGTTGCCAAACAAACCGCAGTACTGTTGGTGGTGCAAAAGTCCACAAACAGCATGTCAAGGTGTCGGTTGAGTAGCGTAAACTCGAGCATTTACGGCCATGTCACGCAAGAGCAGTCCAAGAGTTGAGCATCACAATTTGTCAAAGCCGCGGGCGTAAGTGCGGCAAAGCGACTTGATTCATTCAGCGAAAACGGCGGACGTGCGCACTTCAAATCGAAAACATGCCTAGCGAGCCCAATTCGAGGTCGTAGCAATTACTTTGATAACGCTGTCTCGAGCATGTTGCACCCAACATGTCAGCAACACGTCCTTCAAGTTTGACACAAATCGTAGTACCTTCATAGGCCTTAGCGCATGCAACCTGTTTCAGGTATACATCGAAAATGATCACACTCGACTCGTACGCACTCGCTGGCGTGAGCAACAAAACGACTGAAGCCACAAGACAGCAGATCATTGCAACATTCCTGGTTGCAGACGCCTCAGCCAGATCAGAACGAAACACGAGGACCTGGTGGCATGTTGTCATACTTGTAACTTGACAACAAGCCCAGTAACGCGACCATGGCGAAGGGGCGGCACACGATGCAGCATGGTGTTCTTGTACCTGCTCTGATACAAAGGTGATGTAAAGTAATAGCGGTTGATGTGGTCGCCATGGTATGTGAAATGGCTCTCCGACTATCTCCAGCAATTTCGTGAAGCCAGGCAGGCCTATTAAAGTGTGTCGCTATTTCCACCACCATCGTATGATGCGCCGCTAAGCACAAGGCGATAACCTTTTGCCAGGTAGCTGATCGACGTCTCGACGAATGGCCGGAGTCCAAGCAGTCAAACACTGCAAATCAGTCGACTCTTCGTCCACATGTCCGACAATTGGATTGTTATTTCCCACAGTGCTTCAACTTCGTCATCACTAATTCTTTGGAGGACCAAACAGCCCACCGTCGCCATCCCAGTCAGAGTCAGAGTCAGAATCCGATTCAGACTCGATGGCACGCATTCGTGCAGCAGCATTGGATATTGGCAACCCGGCGGCAGGTACGGAAGTATCTGCTAGCAATCCAAACGGCGGTTCTGAAAGCGCTCTAGCTTGCATCGGGGCTGACGCAGAAGTGCTCGCTCCTGCTTGTGCCGGAGCTCCTACTGACTGTGCATCGGCAGGTTTCGACTTTGGTACACCAAACAAACCACCGTCTTCATCGCTCCAGTCATCACTGTCGTCGTCCGAGGAGTTCTGACGGTCGGTCAACGGCTTACCAAGCGGCACCGAAGTAGCTAACGCCGGCGACAAGGCCGAGATTGGAGCTGACGTCGGTGCACCAAAGAGACCTTCGTCATCGTCGCTCCAGTCATCACCATCGTCGTCTGAAGAATGACGTTGATTGCTGCGTGGCGCAGCAGGAAGCACTGACGTCACCATCGCAGGTTTTGGTGCCGACATCAGAGCTGGCTGCGGCATCAACATCGACGCAGGTTGAGAGGGTGTCGCTCCGAACAGATCACCTCCATCTGATTCGCTCGAGTCGCTGAGGGCCCGCGACTGCCGAGCTTGTGTCGGTCGGGCAACAGCTGGTACAGCAGCAGGAGTCTTGGTAACTTGCGGTATTCCAAATAAGCCGTCGTCTTCATCATCATCGTCACTGTCGCTATCACTGGCATCGAGTGCGACTGCAGAAGCTGGTTTAGGGGCCACTACTGGAGGCGGCTTGGCAACAGCTGGTGGCTTGTTTGAAACTGCTGGTGACTTGTTTGCACCGAAAAGACCGCTAGCATCACTATCGTCGCAGTCATCGCTATCACCCTCACCAAACAGACCACTTTGTGGGGCACGGTGTACAGGTTGAAGTTGTCGAGCAGATGCATCACCTCCGTCCGAGTCACTCGAGTCACTAAGCACCCGCGACTGTCGAGTCTGCGTTGGTGCTAAAAGGACTGGCGCAGCAGCAGGAGGCTTGGCAACCCGGGATGTTCCAAATAAGCCGTCGTCTTCATCATCATCATCGTCACTGTCGCTATCACTGATGTCGCGTGTAACGCTAGGAGCTGGTCTAGGGGCAACTACCAGAGGCGGCTTGGCAGCAGCCGATGATGTCCGGGTGGCTGCTGACTCGTTAGCACCGAACACCTCGCTCGCATCGCTATCGTCGCTATCATCACTCTCGCCCTCACCAAATAGACCACTCTGAGGTGCACGGTGTACCGGTTGTGAACGAGGAGCTGATACCGGAGGAGCCGTGCTGGCACCAAACAAGCCCGCACCGTCTTCATCTTCGTCACTGCTACTATCAGAATACAAAGCGCGTCGTGCGCGCGGAATGGTTGTGCTCGGCTGCGGCGCAGTAGACTCAAGCACTGGCGGACGACCAAAGAGTCCACTCGTATCGCTTTCATCGGAATCTGCGCGTCGTCGAGACGGCTCGACTACAGGCGGACGACCAAACAAGCCGCTCATTTCACTCTCGTCAGAATTCGAGCGTTCACGAGAGGCAGCCGACAACCTCTCCGACTCTCCCGAGCTCGACCGATACCGCGAGCGTGACATCGATCTTCTCGATGCCGATGACGCATTCGACGCCGCCGAGTCCGACTCGGATCCCGAACTGCTGTAAGACGACGAGTCACTTCCATCACTGTCACTCTCAGAATACTCTTCTGGTGCAGCACCAAGTCCAAGCGTCTCGTCTTCAAGAAACTCCCTCGTCCCAATAATAAACGGCAATGGCCGTTCATTGTAAATGTCCAGCACCGTCTCAAACGGCGACGACGTTTCCTCGTTTGCATCGTCATCAGCCTCGTCTTCATCCTCATCGTCCATCATCACAAAGAGCTTCATGGCTTCCATCCCCATATCCAGAGCCGACCTGTACTTTGTCACAATAGACTCAGCAGCAGCTTTGGCTCCTCCTCCTTCCTTGTCCACCAAAGCAGAAGCTGAAGTAGTTGTTGCTAAAGTCGTTGCAGTAGCTGCCGCTGCGCCCGTCTCGTCTCTGTCCCTGTCTCGTTTGTCCGTCTCGAGCTTGTCCTCGCTTGACATTTCTAAACTATAGAAATCCTCCTGCTCTTCATCGTACACGCGGTTCTCCATAAACTGGTTGTTCGACAGCAGGAGAAACTGGTTCAACGTGTTCTTCAGTCGCACGTGCGCGGCATCCGCGTCCGCTGCAATGTCCCGTACTTGATCTTCCAGTGCTTTTGTCCGTACGAACAAATCCGACGAATACCGTTTTAGAAACGTGTGCAGGGAATGGTCCGAGTGCAGCGTCCAATTAGAAACGTCCTGCGATAAGTCCGTGAGCGTCGTTGTCTCCGGTGCGTGAGGTGCTGCTGCGTCTGGACTTGGTGATGCATCGGGAGACGGATGAGTGTCTGAAGAGGTGAGTGGGGGAGGAGGAGGAGGAGGGGGAGCGATGGCTACGAGAGCGCGCTCGGCGTCCGGCGCGGCCTCGAGAGCCAGCATGGTGGGGTTCGTTTCTATTTCTGTGGCGTGACTTGTGGTGTGGATTTATTAATTGTAAGAGTCTTGCAATGGATTCGTCCGTTTGTTTTCGAGTGTCGATTGTACTTGATGTGGGACACAATAACATAGGAGCGACGAGATGAGAGAGTTGCGAGGGTGCCGGTAAAGTTGCTCAATCACGTGGGACAAATGGAAGTGGACATTATTTTCCACGAAAAAGCAGACGGGACGTTTAAGTGAGTCTGATAATTCGTGACTCGACCCCGTGTCCCTTGTAATAGTGACAAGAATCACACACGAAGTGAGAGCCTCTCATACGGGAATAAGCAGCAGCCTAAAAATTAGTTTGCAGTCTGTCGTAGGGTAGCAGAGTTTTCGATTCGGTTTTAAAAAAGGCTGGACAAGCTGAACTGCATAATCGTGTACCGAGTAGAATACGAATACAGTCGAGGTTTCCATGATGATCGAAGACGGGAGAATATCGAGTGACTCTCGTTCGACAGCTCGGACACGAAGTTTGGGATTGTGGATGGCATCGACCTCAACGAGCAGGTCTGATGTCGAGACTTGCTGTCGGACGTGGCATTTCTCCTAGACGATGATATTGCAAGAGTGGTGTCAACCTCGCACAGTTTCTGCTTGATTCTGATCGAGCATTTCAGACAAGTTCAGCGGACTGCAAGTGTTGGCTATTGTGACGACAGATTTGTTGTGACTGCACTTGGATGCTAGTTGTAAGGAAGTTGTGAGTCTACCTGCTTTTTTGACGAAGTAGTGCAATGTCTTCCGGTACTGGTAATGGAGATGTGCCGGCAAGAGGTGATCGACGCTCCAGAAATGACTCTACTCATGTACGACAAGATTTTGACATGATGCAATGAAGAGAGAGCCTGTGATTGTCGGACACCACTATCGGTGATCGTGCCGACAAAGACTGGGGTACTGCAACTGTTTGCAGTAAAAGTGCGCTGTTGGCCAGTTATTGGCGATTGCAGTCGTGCAAACTAGAAGAACCGAATGCTGTCACGAACATGGACATCGTGGAAAGTACCTGGGTACGCGAGAAAGCACGCTGACTCTTGTAGAGCGCGATTCGTCGGGAAATTACGAAGTCGTGAAAATGAGATTGAGCTGACGGTATGTGTTGGTGAATGCGCAAACTCGAACTGCTGTGAATCATGAGGCGCTCGATGGGCCATGAAGTGGATAAAACGCAAAGTGAATATGCTGCGCAAGGTACAAGCAAGAATGTCGAAAGTACAAGCTACGGAATGCCTCGCACACACGGTTTGGTATGTCCACGTCCTATTTTCATCAAGTCCAACGCCACACTCCTACAGTAATTGGTGCCTACGATGACTGCTGAGTAGCTTGCGCTGACGTCGGTGATACGGGCGACCGCTGTCTACAGGTGCATGGCTGGACGGCTCCACCACCGCATTGGCAACATGTTTTCGTGAGCACTTTCGACCCAAAGGTCGTACGCCAATGTGGCGGCCAAGTCGTCTCAATTGATTTTCGCGCACACAATCGCACGTAGAATCTTGCTAAACGCGGATAGAGTCCATCGAGCTGTAAGCCACATCGAACTGCGTAAGCAATGTTCGTAAAGAGGGTGAAGTCGCACAGATACGGCACCTCAGGGTCCACGAGAAACTCATGTCCATCCAAATAGGACTCCCAGAGCCTCAATTCACACTCGACGGACGCCCACTTGGCATTCACAACTGCTACATTGCGTTTCTCGTGTGGAAACCGACGCAAGTAGACGACCAAGTCGCCTACGATGGACAAGATCTCATTCGATTCATGCAGACGAGACTGCGCCACGGCATAAAGAGCTGGTGATAGTGGCATACAAGGTGCCTCATCGTACGTCTTCTCCAAGTAAGCCAAGATCGCGCCAGACTCGTAAACAATCGTACGATCCTGCGACATGTTGATCGCTAGATGTCGCGGGGTATCCGACCTGACGGTCTCGTCTACGTTTCTCGGAACGTTCAATGTCGTAGCATCGACGTTTCCCCGAGCTCTCTTGTCCAATTGTTGTCGGAGGTGCTCCACTGGCTCAACGAGGACAGGAATCCGCATGCGCGGATTGAGCGCTCGGAAAAACGGCGTCTTGAGCACACCACTGGAGAAACTGATGCATACACTGCGGTAAGGCAAGTTCTTTTCCTGTAACGCGATCAAGATGCGCCAAGCTGCAATGAAAGACAAGAGAAGCGTGCATCGTTTCGAAGTGGATGGATACAAAGGGATATCAATATGAGCGAGGCAATAATGCAGCAGTGCTGGGTTTTAGTCATGGGTACAAAAATCAGGAAAAGATTATTGACACCCACCTTGAGGACTGCCGGATCCCCAATAGACAACACGCTCGTGAGGCAGCGGCACGGACTGCAGCATCTCATCTTCGCTCGACACCAAGTCGTTAGCGCTCGAAGTCGTCGCCATCATTTAGGGACCAGCTTTTTCTATCCGAGTCTTTTTGTCCACCTCTCTCGGTGTTGTGTGTTTGTGGTGTGCACGTACACAATGATTGACTGCGGCGGGGGGAGACCGTCTCTTCTTTGTCGAGTACCGACCTCGACCACACCTGAAAAAGAATTGAGACTGGAAATAGATACAGGGGTATTGCTGTGGTACAACGTGCGACTGGAAGGTTGCTTGAGTGTACTCGGTCGGATACTTACGCGAGTATGTTCGTTTTCTTGCCACCGCGGTATGGCGTGCACATTATGCGGGAGCGTCGAAGCAGCGTGTTGTCAGTCGTAACGAACAAGTTTCGACACACACTGGCCAGATGTATGGACTGTTGACCTGCTCGTTGGTGCTTTGAAACATGCTGGTTTGCTGAAAAACTTCCTAGAAAGGGCATTATTGTCAGACATAGTCCGATGATCCGCATTCTACCGCGCAGGGTAGACGATGTCTCGGCCAAATCGAGTATTGGATTGTCTGCGTCCTGCTTGCCACGGGACGTGACTGTCATCAAGAGATACGTGGGTAATGTGGTCGTGTAGAAAGGTTGTGGAGTGGACAGGTTTCTACTTCTCACATGGCTACGGAAACTGCGTGTTGCATGCTTCCAGAAGAATTGCGAACTGAAAGCTGTACAGACGTCTGTTTGATGGGGAACGAGAGCGCGAGCAGGTATCTAGTAGCGGAGAGTGGCGAGGTGATCAAGAAGGAGTTCACTTGCTACCGAATAACATTGTCAAATGTGTTGGACCTTTTGATTGTAGGACTTCCAGACGAAGCTTCACGTCTGCTGTCAATGCCGTGAGACGGTGCATCCAAGAGAGCCATCGTAGCTCCACGACACAACCGACGAGCGCCTGAATGAAGCCGTTTGTGACGGTCTCACAAATGCGTTTCCAGCGCAGTTGTAACATTTCGTCTCGTCAATACCTAGACAAGATAACGGGAACCAAGAGCACGGTCCTGCGCACTGTAAAGTCGATCGACGATGGTTTGCACCACATGGCGGTGTCACCTTCCTTCACTGTATTCTGGGTATCCGGAGGTACTGTACGATGACCAGACCATGCAGGGCACAGCTTCGTCTTCATGTTACAATTTTTCAGCAGACCGAGTCGCTCGACTTCTCAGCATCACATCAATCACACTTTCTATCCTTCAGGCAGAGCAACACGTGCCGATCACGCGTTCATTTCCCGATAACTGCGTACTCGATACTCAATACTTCGACCTTGCATTAGCATTTGCGCTTTCGAGATACAACAATGTCCGGGCTGATCTACGGCACCATAATGGTACTCCTCGTCACGGCACGATCAATTTTCAAGACACAAGCGACGAATTCGTACCCGATCGTGCTTGTCAACGGATTTTCCGGCTGGGGTCGTGCTGAACTATCGGGTTTTCGATATTGGGGTGGCATTCAAGGAGATTTCCAGAATGAGCTCACGGCTCGAGGGTACACGGTCTATACAGCTGCAGTCGGTCCCTTTTCAAGTAACTGGGATCGCGCTTGCGAGCTGTACGCTCTTATCAAAGGTGGACAGGTTGACTATGGCCAGAATCACTCGGCGACTCACAACCATCTTCGCTTTGGACGCAATTATACGGGACTTTACACAAGGTGGGGCACGGTCAACGCGGACGGTTCGATCAACAAGGTCCACATCATGGGGCACAGTATGGGTGGCCAGACTGCACGAATGCTGACTCAGATGCTCGAGCATGGCACTGGTGGTGCACCGATCGAGGAAGATCCGTCGTCGCACCCTTTGTTTAGTGGTGGGAAGAGCTGGGTGCACTCGATCACAACAATCTCGACGCCAAACCAGGGCACGACCCTGGCCGATGGTTTCTCCGTTATTGGTGACTCAGTCAAAGACCTGCTTGCAGGTGTGCTTAGTGTTGTCGGAATTTTTGGCACGAAGACCGAGATGTTCTATGACGCCAAGTTGGATCAGTGGGGAATCGCAAGCAAACAACCAGGCGAGATGCTGAAGGCGTATCTCAATCGCGTCTATTCCAGCAGTATATTCGATCCAAGCTTTCGAGACTTTTCGCTCTGGAGTTTGTCCACTGGCGGCGCCAAGGAGGAAGCAACATGGGTAAAGACATTGAGTGACGTGTACTATTACAGCTACACCACTGTTGCCACGTTTGACACGCGCGACTATCGCTTCCGCAAGATTTCGCTGCCCCAGGTGCTGAATGTACTGCTGGTTCTCAAACCACTGGCAACATTCCTAGGCGGGCGATATGCACCCGACGTCCTGAAACTCCCAACCAAGTGGCAACCCAATGACGGCGTTGTGAACTCGATTTCCATGGCTTCCGACGGTATCGGGGGTGTCGCTGCGTTCACAGGTTCATCTCAATTGGGTAAGTGGAATCTGTTACCGCAGCTGAATCGACTTGACCATCTCGGTGTGGTCGGCATCACGCTACACACACAGGTGCTGAAACTGTACGAGGGCCACGCTGCGCTATTGGCATCTTTGCCTACCACCTCTGGTGCCCGTCGACTACAAAGCGACTCGATCGAAGCCCGTGTGAAACTCGACACGGCCATTGAAGAGTTGTCAGCAGCAACAGCACGCATGGGGACAAAGACTGGCTTAGAAGCTCTGTGCCAGGATCCTAAGAACGCATACGTCCAAAACTATTGCACTAAGATGCTTGCGTCTGTAGCCACGCGCCATTTACGCGGATAGAGGTGGTTCATCCACGTGAATAGAGATAGATGTATCATTGCTGAGACTAGCGTGTCCGTTATGCACAAAATCGCACCTAGAATCTACAGACCAAGTCGCATACGATGGACAAGATCTTGATTGATTCGTGCAAACGAGACGGTGTCACGGCATAAAGAGCTGGCGGTATTGGCATACAAGGCGCTTTGTCGCATGTCGATTTCAAGTACGTCAGATCGCGCCAAACTCGTCGACAATCGCACGAATGTGCGACATGTTGAGTGCTACATGTCGCGAGGTATCGGACTTGACGGTCTCGTCTACGTTGCTCGGAACTTCAAGTGTCGTTGCAGCGACTTGTCTCCGGCTCTTTTGTCCAGTTATTATCGGAGCTGCTCGACCGACTCAACGAGGACGCCACTTGAGAAATGGATATCCACACTGCGGTAGGGCAGGTTCTTTTCCTCCGAGGAAATGGACATACGCCACGCTGCATGCGAGACTGAGAAGAAATGCACAGTTTCCACGTGCATTCAGAATTATCAACGATAGCGAGGCAATGACGTAGCAGTGCTATTCAGTGGTACAAGCACAAGGAAAGATGAGCGACGCCACCATGAGGCCTGCTGATCTCCAATAAACAACGCGGCCAAGAGGTAGCAGTGCAGACTACAGCATCTCATTTTCGCTCGACCCGCAAGTTGTTTGCACTCAAAACTGTCGCCATTGATTATGGGCAGCTGCCGATCGGTAGGTCTGTCCACCTCTTTCGTTTGCTTGCGTTGTGTGTTTGTGGTATGCACGTACACAACGATCGGCCGCGTGAGGAGACGGTCGGAAGACCGTCCCTTTGTCGAGTATCTCGACCATCAAGGGAGCTACACTACGCAGGTAGTACCGTCAATAGGGATGTAGATACCAGCCAAAAAGCGTGTGATACATCGAATGAGGTTGCGATGTCCGCTTGACGACGTGCGACTGGCAGGTCGCTTGATTGGATACTTACGCGAGTATACTCGTTGCCACTGCGGTATTGCGTGCACACCACGAGCTATCATCGGAGCAGCTAGAGTAGAGAAAGAGTTAGAGTAACTACAAGTAACGATACTTCGACTACGGTTCTTTTCAGCTATGGAGATAGCTGGTCTGCTTGAAGCTTTGTAGCATGCATGGCAACTGAAAGCTTTCTAGAGAACGCCTTATCGCTAGACATAGTTCTATGATCCTCATTCCATCGAGCAGGGTAGACGATACCTCTTGTACAGCCGGTATCGAATTGCCCATGCGAGATGTCACAGACGAGGTCATCACCGAGAGCTATGTAAAAAAGGCTACGCCGAAAGGTAGTGGAGTGTACGAGTTTCTACTTATCCAAATGGCAATGGGGAAGCTGCATATTGCGTCCTGCCAGAAATCGCGGTCTGGAAGCTGTAAATGTGTCTGTTTTCGTTGGAAGAAGGGAACAACAGAGCAATTATTGGATACAAGAGCGCGATGGCGGGAAGTCATTGAGCAGTGATTTGGTGTGAGCAGCGATTCAGGGAAGTGGTCACCTTGCTCCAGACCACCATTGCAACCTGTATTGGATGTATGAGCAGGACGTACCCGACGTAGCTTCACGTCAGCTGCCAAAGCCGTGAGATGATGCATGAGGAAACCACCTGGGCTCCACGATTAACGACCAGCAAAGCGCAACCACAAATCTGGATGTGGTGGTCTCGACAGTGCGAGTCTATCGTCAGGGCACAGGAGTAAGACTTCGTGTCGTCAACAACTAGGGAAGGCAACGGGAACCAAGAGTCCTGTCCTGTGCAGTGTGAATTCAATCGACGACGGATAGCATCACTTGGTGGTGTCACCTTCATTGTATCCTGGGTACCCTGCGACACGGTACGATGGCTAGACCCGGGCTTTGTCCTTACGCCACAACGTTTCTAAGCGAATGAGTTGCTGACATTCCCAGCATCACAATCAATCACACTTTCCTTCCGTCAGGAAGAGCTATACGTGTCTATCATGCCTTCATTTCCCCTTTTACTCGACCTTACGCTTGATTGACGCTTATCACTACAAGATGTCTGTGAGGTTCCACGCCACCGTCTTCGCACTCCTCGTCACGGCACGATCAATTTTCAAGACACAAGCGACGAATTCGTACCCGATCGTGCTTGTCGGTGGATTCTTTGCTTGGAGTCGAGATGAACTATCGGGTTTTCGATATTGGGGTGGCATTCAAGGAGATTTCCAGAATGAGCTCACGGCTCGAGGGTACACGGTCTATACAGCTGCAGTCGGTCCCTTTTCAAGTAACTGGGATCGCGCTTGCGAGCTGTACGCTCTTATCAAAGGTGGACAGGTTGACTATGGCCAGAATCACTCGGCGACTCACAACCATCTTCGCTTTGGACGCAATTATACGGGACTTTACACAAGGTGGGGCACGGTCAACGCGGACGGTTCGATCAACAAGGTCCACATCATGGGGCACAGTATGGGTGGCCAGACTGCACGAATGCTGACTCAGATGCTCGAGCATGGCACTGGTGGTGCACCGATCGAGGAAGATCCGTCGTCGCACCCTTTGTTTAGTGGTGGGAAGAGCTGGGTGCACTCGATCACAACAATCTCGACGCCAAACCAGGGCACGACCCTGGCCGATGGTTTCTCCGTTATTGGTGACTCAGTCAAAGACCTGCTTGCAGGTGTGCTTAGTGTTGTCGGAATTTTTGGCACGAAGACCGAGATGTTCTATGACGCCAAGTTGGATCAGTGGGGAATCGCAAGCAAACAACCAGGCGAGATGCTGAAAGCGTATCTCAATCGCGTCTATTCCAGCAGTATATTCGATCCAAGCTTTCGAGACTTTTCGCTCTGGAGTTTGTCCACTCGCGGTGCAAAAGAGGAAGCGACATGGGTGACGATCCTGAGTGATGTGTACTACTACAGCTACACCACCGTTGCCACGTTTGAAACGCGAGACTGGTTCTTCCGTAAGATCTCGCTGCCCCATCTCCTAAGTGTGACGCTGGCTCTTGCACCCTCTGCAGTCTTTGTAGGCGGGCGATATGCACCCGACGTCCTGAAACTCCCAACCGAGTGGCAACCCAATGACGGCGTTGTGAACTCGATTTCCATGGCTTCTGACGGTATCGGGAGTGTCGTTGCGTTTACTGGTTCGTCTCATTTGGGCACGTGGAATCTGTTACCGCAGCTGAATCGACTTGACCATCTCGGTATGATTGGCTTTACGCTACACACACAGGTGCTGAAACTGTACGAGGGCCACGCTGCACTGTTGGCATCTTTGCCTACCACCTCTGGTGCCCGTCGACTACAAAGCGACTCGATCGAAGCTCGTGTGAAACTCGACACGGCCATTGAAGAGTTGTCAGCAGCAACAGCACGCGTGGGGACAAAGACTGACTTAGAAGCTCTGTGCCAGGATCCTAAGAACGCATACGTCCAGAACTATTGCACCAAGATGCTTGCATCCGTAGCCACGCGCCATTTACGCGGATAGAGGTGGTTCATCCACGCAAATAGAGCTAGATGATGTACCATTGCTGAGACTAGCGTGTCCGTTATGCACAAAATCGCACCTAGAATCTGTAGACCAAGTCGTATACGATGGACAAGTTCTCGATCGATTCGTGCAAACGAGACGGTGCCACGGTACCAAAAATCTCTATCTGCGGAAGTTACAAACACTGTGCACCCTTCACGACTACCATTTGTGAAATCCAAGAGTGAGGTTATCGGCCACTAAAGCCGAAGCAACAATATATAAGCTACTACCACTACTTAATACAGCGCTATTATCGATGCTGCTACCACCAATCCTTTTGCATTGACATCAAGACTTCGCAATTGCTCCGCGAGCCGCAGCGGAGTCAAACAGCACGCAGAGGCCGAGCGCAATCAAAGCGTCCATACAAATCAATTTAAATGTATTGTCTTATCAATGTAAATCATGCACAAGGCTTCATTTCTTGCAGGGATCGCTACGTAGATGCATCCAGTCCTGAAAGACCCTTGCACGGTTGCTGTAGCGGAGCTACTTATCGCTCCTTAGCAGAGGAAGTCTTGGACTTAAAGAGTCTCTTTGTTATAACTAACTAACAAGACGTACAGTCGTTCAAGCGTACAAGATTAACAGTCCCGGTTACAAAGGGATTACGATTCACAGAATCACACACTAACTAGTCATTGCTAGTTAAACAAGAGTAAACGCCTTCACAAGGCTAACACTCTTACAACACACTCTGCCTCAACCAGGCACTAGCGTCCAAAGAGTCAAAAGGGGGACTGAACTTTACTTATTCTTTTAGCTACAGTAATAAAACCCTAAAACCTTATCTGACTGACCTCTACATTACGATCCTATGACACAAGTTTTATCCCTTACCCCTACCCGAAAAGGTGCGGTATTACCGTAAGTACGTAGTACCAAGACTGTACCACTCATGTAACGGGGTAGCCCGTTACACGACATTGACACCAAACGGTGTCAATAAGAAGATTGTCTCGCGTGGCAATCCCCTTCCAATGTTATCCGAGATGGATAGTATTGAAGAAAATTTATCCCCTTTGTAGGATATTATTCGTGCGCTGCTCAAAGATTGGTTGGTAAAAGACATATCAACCAAGGTTACCACCAATCGCTGCTAGACGCGCGTAATGAGTGGTGAGCAAGTTGTCGTCATACGACAATGTAGATTAGTATACTTAGATAAATACTGAAGTTACATCGATAGCTTAACTATATTATAAACAGTTCTTTTTTACCTTTACTCAAGCCAGCTGTTTGTGTAGATTAGCTTCCTCTGCACGTACTAGTGTGCGTGAAGTTTCGTGGCACCTCAAACAAAGGGTGCCCCGTCACACCTGTTAGCACTTTGTAGTCCGTCCAACGACTATTTGGTGTCCGTCCAGCATGAACATGTCGAACGTAGAAGACGACAGCTTTCACGTCACACGTGAAAGTCACTCCCATTTGAGTGACTCAGAATGGAGGATAGTCGGCCGCGTGAGTGTGCTCATGGGCGAACCCGCCATCAGTCGCAGGTTGGAGTCTCTAAACATAGACCAGCAACATGCTGCTACCAACAAGTTCATACAAGGGAAACTTGCCGTCGAAAGACAGAAGATAGCCCAGCTACAACAGAAAGGCTCTCATCAGTCGATGGGCGGGCCGACGCACACGCGTCGACTCGAAACCTTGAAGATAGATGTCAAAAGGTACGAGGGAACCGATGAAGATTCCCTTTTGAGATGGTTCGTCGAGATAGACGACGCCATCAGGGCCCGTCACATCGAGGGTGACGAGATGCAAGTCACCTTAGCCCTGTCAAACTTGACAGGACGAGCAAAGACTTAGGTGTTAAGGCTCAAGATTCACGACCCAAACGTGTTTGAGTCGTTAGTGACCTTAAAGTCTCGGCTCAAAGAGACGTTTGATCCGCCACGAGACAAGTTCAGAGCATACTCTGCACTCCTGAGACTCAAGCAAGGTAAGCGTGACGTGCACGCTTACGCACGACACCTACGCTACCTTGCGAGTAGCGTCACAGAAAACCCTGTTAATGAGCGCACAATCATCAACGTGTTCATCCACGGCCTTGTAGATGGACCGGTAAAGATCTGCATATTCCGAGAGGACTTCCATACGCTGGAAAAGGTGATAGCGCATGCGGAACAAGTATACTTTATCCTATAACAATCCTAGGCCAACTCGTCAAACTATCGTTTGACGAGACGACAGGAATCAGGAGGTACCGAACTAATGGATCTTTATTACATCGAGAGCGAGGACTCTGTCTTTCTGAGTCACAAGCGAACGGCAAGATGCCATCTCTGTCAGAAGATTGGACACTACGCTCATGAGTGTAGTGTCCGAAGCACCGCATCACGTCCAAAGACAAGACGTGATGACCGCCGTTGGCCGAGGAAAGCTCCAACGCGCGGATCCGACCATGTCGCTGAACCGCGACAGCAAGTCGGACCGGTAAGAAACGGTCAGGTGAGTAGGGGCCGAGCACCTTGCTTATCCAGCAACGTCAAGAGAATTTGCAGGACTCTTGACAAAGATTGCTCCCAACACACAGTCTCTGTGTGTTACTGCCCCCAGTGATGAGGTGTCCCTCATCACTTTGAAGATCGAAGAGACAAGTGGAATGTCACTTCGCGTCCTAGTTGACTGTGGGGAGTCGAATAGTTTTATTCGACGCCAGTCGCTAGAGGATAGTAGGCTCAAATGTGTTGAGCGAGAGTTCCCCCCAACGAGGATGACGGTGTACCTTGCTACAGGCGCATCCGTAACAGTGAACAAACGTGTCGTGCAAATCCACTACATGCTAGAAGGATAGCAGTACGATGATGACTGCATCGTACTGGATTTGGATGACAAATTTGATGTCATCCTCTGTCCGCCATGGCTTAGAAAATACCAGCCATGGATCAGCTGGTAGCATCGATTCGTGAAAATGCCTGCCGTTTGTTCATCAGATGGCCATCTGATGAACGTCTTGGAGCGTCCACAAGCGTGTGGGTGGGTGTACTACGAGTGAGTGCAATGGCCTCACTTGTGGTACGGTCGTTAGTACGATTGCACAAGACCACAGTGTAGAAGCCACTGCACTATGGAACCAGCTTCTGGCACCTGTGTAGAGACACGGGCTGCGCCGAATGTTCACCACCTGAATAGATCGAGTGGACTAAAACACGGATGCACATCAAGAAGGGTGCATCCGAGAAGATAGATAAGTGTTGTTCATCCTGAACAACACGTCGAAGCGCGATCGACTAACAGAGAGTCGATCGTAAAGCAAGCCCGATAGACTGAAAGAGAGTCGATTGGAGAGGACGTGACTGTGGTAGTGCATTCACAGTAAGAGCACGTAATGGAAGAAAGTTCCAGCGTTCCTGAGAGTGATAACTCCCGAGTGAGTTATGTTGAGGGTGTGGATCCCCGACCACCTTCGGATGTGTTTTCCCGGGAAATACCAAGACAGTGAATGTCTCGGTGTATGACGGATCAAGTGTAGGCGCTTATACACTTGATCTGGTGACGCCCCCGATTTCAGCTTCGGGGATAATCAAGTTGCCAACGCTAGAATCTAAGAAATTCTTGCGAGATCTGCGTAGTGACAAGATCAAGCAGATCTGCGTACTCGTCACAGAGGACGAGTACGTCGACGATATTCGGTCGGCACAAGTGTTTGCTGAGAACAAACAGATTTTCAGTAGTTCATCTATGGACGAGGGTATCCTCGATGAGAAGAACCATATTGAGCGATACACGTCTCAATCTTTGGAGTCTTTAGAGACAAATCCTTTGCATAAGCATTTGGTTGAATTCAGGGAAGTTTTCTCTGAATCCGTGCCATGCAAGCTACCTAAGGACAAAGGCACTCGGCATGAGACTGAACTGAAATCCAGTTCGAAGTACTGTGTCATGAAGCAGTGGACACTGCCTCGTGAACAGGTCACGGCGATAGACAAATTCTTTGCCTATCGCTTAGCTGCTATTAATGTAAAAAATTAACTACCCCACATAGCTCTCCGACCTTCTGTGTGTGAAAGGCTACAGGAGGGTGGCGGATAGTGCACGCGTTCAACAAAATGAACGCTGCAACGGTACCGGATCAAACGCCGATACCAAGGAAGGAGGTCATCATAGATGGTATGGAAAAAAGTGCCATCATTTCATCCATGGATTTGATGGATAGATTCTATTAGATCTTCATGCGTGAACGGGAAATCCCGTACATAGCAGTGAGCTCCCCCAATGGTATGCTCTGGGAGTGGCTAGTAACACAGAGGATAAGAAACGCCCCTTCAACGTTCAACAGATGTGTTACTAATCTGTTGCGATCGGTGCGAGACTTCGCACCGAGTTACGTTGACGATATCTTCATCCACAGCCGGGCTATGGATGGAAAGGCGGACGTGGAGGTTCATAGAATACACATCCGGAAGGTTTTAACACTTCTGTGTGAGCATAAGTTGTTCGAGAATCTCAAGAAATGTATATTCGCAGCAAGCGAAATACCATTACTTGGCGGCATCGTGGGTAAAAAAAGTGTACGCCCTGATCCGGAAAAGGTCAAGGCGATTGGCGACTGGCATGTGCCAGTCGACGTTAAGGGACTTTGAAATTCCTTGGCTTAGCGGCGTACTTGCACAAGTACTCGCGCAACTACGCCGAGCTGACCGTTCCCCCATCTCTCTCTTCTGTAAAAGAAAAACGAGAGGTGGTCATGGAGTGCTGAGTGTCAGCACTCTTTCGAAGGTATCAAGAAAAGCCTGATACAATCGCGTGTGTTGGCTACTGCAGATCATGACAGACCATTCCATGTGGTCTGTGACGCCAGCGATTTTTCAATCGGCTGCGCGTTAATGCAGTACGACTCAGATGGCGTTGAGCACGTCGTCTGTTATCAATCGCGTCAGCTGCAAGCTGGTGAGCGTAATTACCTAGTGCATGACAAGGCGCTCCTTGCCATGAAATATGCACTGGCTAATTTTCGGGTATATATCTTAGGAGATAGGCCTTTCATCATTTATACCGACCATGCGTCGCTACGCACGGCCGTGAACAGTCAACACCTCTTGCAACGAATGGCGAGGTCACTGTCGTTCTTCGCGATGCACAACTTCTCCGTCGAGTACAAACCAGGACGACTTAATGTCTTCGCTGATGCTCTTTCGCGTCGGCCCGATTTAGATCCGACTGCTCAACACAAACAGTCGGGGTTATCCCATTGTTGCAACACTATCAGTGGGTGTTACGTCGTCGAATCTGCTCGACGACGTGCGGAAAGCCTATGCAGAAGATAAGTCTCTTCTGCTATTGATGGATTACGTATCCAATCCATGCAGTCAAGCTTTAAAAAGCTTGACGTTTCAATACCGCTTTCAAACCGAACGGTATTCGGTTCGTGATGGACTGCTGTACGATACAGAATTCAAAGGCGACACACCTCGTTTCGTCGTTCGCGCTCTTGATGATTTGCGATTGCGCATCATGTATGAGTATCACGATGCCCCAACAAGTGACATTCGCGGAAGAGAAAAGACTTACCTCACGGTAAGTCGTGACTTCTACTGTCCCCGACAGTATGAGTTTGTGCGCAAGTACATTCGCGCTTGCGAAGTTTGTCAACGGGTGAAGCCTAGTACTTCATCCCGCGCACCCTTGCAGCCTCGACCGATTCCGGCAGAGTGTTGGCAGTCCGTATCGATATACTTCGTCTTTGGGTGTCTAAAAGACTTTAACAAGGATACTGGTATTCTTGTGTATCTTGATAGGTTCAGCAAGATGGTACATGTTGTTGCTGCACCGGAGTCTATCACAGCTCAGGGCTGTGCGCGTGTCTTCATCGAAACTATCTCTCGACATCACGGGTTACCCCGTGAACTCGTGTCCGATAGGGACCCCTGCTTCACAGCGTAGTTTTGGCAATTCGTGTTCCGTTCACTTGGAACACGTTTGAAGATGTCAACTTCTGATCGTCCAGAAACAGATGGTCAGACGAACGCGTCAACTGCGTGCTCGAAGAGGTTCTTCGAGGGTATGTCCTCTCGTTCACGAGTTGGAGTGAGTTCTTGCCGATATCGGAATTTGCCATCAACAATCGGTGAATGCGTCGGCAACACATACACCGTTCTTCGTGAATGGCTTACGCCATCCACGTTTACCCGCCTTCTTAGAGTGTGGCCTTAGTTTCAGGGGGGTGGACTCGCTCTACAAAAACCGATCTGGTTCTTGCTCATCACACGTAGACGATGGTGTCGACGTGATGGATGCCGATGTCGATCAAATCGACACTGATGACGATGATGACGACGATGCTGGTATATTCAGCATAGTCAATGAATGCCACAGTGAGGTCGAAGGAGCCTTTACTGGTGAAGACAACGTTCTTTCGGCAGTGCACACGAAGCGCATTGCTGTTGACAAGGATGAATCAGCAGATGAATTTCTGCTGACTCGCGAAGCGTTTGTCCCTTTCGTTCAAGACTCTTTTTAGATGCACTGGACAGACTGAAAAGAAACGCAGACAAACATGGAAGAGCAAATGTTCGTTCATTTGATGAAGGAGATTTAGTTTTACTGTCTACAGTAAACTTACCGAAACACGCAGTGACAAACGTGGGCAGCAGTAAATTACTGCCCAGGTACATCGGTCGATTTCGTGTGTGCGCCGAATGGGCAACGCATACACGATTGAACTGCCCAGTAATATTCGTACGCATCCTACGTTTTACGTTGGACGTCTCCGCCCGTACTATCAGTACGATCCCGTTTCAAAAGGCGAAGAACACCCCCGCGTTCAAGGACCGAGACCACCTTCGAGTGCTCCCGTTTCAACGAGCCAGTCTGGTCGGCTAGCGAAGCGACCTTCTCACGCACTTAAGCTATGTCTCGACGAGCTGCAGCCAGCTCTTCACGAAGAGAACGAACCGAGCGTTCGTTATCAAGTTGCGCGAACGCAAACGCGTCACGATCGTCCGAACGATCGTGCGTTAAGAAATTGTAATTATCCCTTAAAAGATCCTGAAGCTCATAACGCCTAGTCCGTTCCGTTCATGAGCCAGGTCATCTTGCAACTGTTCCGTTACATGATTCAGCTCCTGAACATCAAGCTGATCCGGCCCTCGAGCCGGATCAGGTATTCCCGCCACCACCACACACTTTGGTGGATTCTGGTGGTGGCCAACGCTTTCTGCTGGAGCGTATCTTGAACCACCTCAACGTGAATGGCGTCCGGTCGAGTTTCCTCGTCCGCTGGAGTGGATATCAACCGGCCTGGGAAAGCAAGGAGCCTCGTGCTCTGCTGATTGTTGATGTCCTTGGTCTCGTCGAGCAATATGACGATACACACCCGCTACGCTCGAAGAAGTACCGTCGGGAAATGAACTCCCCGAACGCGGGTACAGGGATTGCAAAGTGTCAATCCCTTCGGCCATCTCAGAAGAGATGTGCGCCCTCCAGTAGGAAACGCTAGGGAGATAGGCCTCCCCATGGACACGATTAGAATTGTCCAGGCAACTTGGACACGAATCACCCCACGAGAGACAGGGTAAATTTGCCTCTCTGGACAGTCGGTGCAACTTGTATCATATACCGACTGGGTTATAATTTATAAAATTGATGCGAGCAGCATCAATTTTACTGAGCCAAGCTTCACGGCCAATGCACTTGATGTTGTGGATGAAGGAATTTCACCCTCGCACCAAGGACTCACTGTCTCGGCTACGGTTGCCGTTGCACCACCGATGTTTTAAAAACGCACCGTTGAAGAACTCTTCCTCAGCACGGATAGTTTCCGTGCTGGAATTAGGAGGAAAGATCCTTCTACAATCGAACAACGGGATTCGATCCCGTTCGGTGGTCATGCCGGCCACTCGATCTAACTCTTTCGATGACGTCGTCCAACGAGACTCCACTTATGGAGCGTGGCGCGGGACATTTCGGTCGCTGACCTCTTGATTGGTGCCAGCATGAGCACTGACACCAGTGGCAGCTCGACCCCTCGAGTTGCTTCTCTCGTGGTGATGCACAGGTGCATCACCACCATCACCGCGCGTTATATCGTCGGATAGAATTTCGTGAGACGCAAATTCGTCAGAAGAATCGTTCCGTCCAAAGATCTTGGACATGATGCCGCCACATTCCCCAGAACCAGTCAACCTGGCTCTTGCAGTGTCCGCCCGGATAATCTGGAGGCGTGAGGTGTCGCCTTCGAATCGGATACATCATCCGACTCGCCAGAACATATGGTCTCTATTTTAGATTCATCTGAATTACGATTCGTGGTACCCGCTGTAGACGCAGCGGATGTACCTTTCGCACGTGGTGACTCACCACGTGGACTATTCACAACAGCAGGCGACGAACCACCTGCTGATGAGGTGTGAAATGTACTCTCTCCGGCTGCACGCATGCGTGCAGCCGCCTTTGTTGCTGCTGCAGTAGCAACTCGCATGGACTTTGACACCGAGCGAAATAATTGGCAGATGAGTTGAAATTTGACCAACAAGTGCTCCCCTTCCCAAAGTGATCCAACGGTAGTCACCCTGTCCCAATCGATTCTATTTAATCAATGGGTGATTGATGGTTAAGGGAGGGTGATGTAACGGGGTAGCCCGTTACACGATATTGACACAAAACGGTGTCAATAAGAAGATTGTCTCGCGTGGCAATCCACTTCCAATGTTATCCGAGATGGATAGTATTGAAGAAAATTTATCCCCTTTGTAGGATATTATTCATGCGCTGCTCAAAGATTGGTTGGTAAAAGACATATCAACCAAGGTTACCACCAATCGCTGCTAGACGCGCGTAATGAGTGGTGAGCAAGTTGTCGTCATACGACAATGTAGATTAGTATAGTTAGATAAATACTGAAGTTACATCGATAGCTTAACTATATTATAAACAGTTCTTTTTTACCTTTACTCAAGCTAGCTGTTTGTGTAGATTAGCTTCCTCTGCACGTACTAGTGTACGTGAAGTTTCGTGGCACCTCAAACAAAGGGTGCCCGTTACAATTCAGATCCACCAATCTTTACTTGGTGTGGACACACAACATAACCGGCTCAATACCGCGTGTAAACCGTTATACCTTCCCTAATTAAACTGTCGACACCCTTGTGTTGACAATTCTTCTACTTCGCTTTGAAGTCTGTCAAAGCTCTGAGCCTTGACCATCATGTTCACAACACATCTCAAAATGACTGAGTCAAATTGTTTATTTAACACCCTGGAATATTTCCTCGGAGAGGGTATAGTGGACTAAGAGAGTGAAACTGCTGCCTCGAGCATCTACAATTATTCTCCGGCCACGTCACCTCCGCGTGACACCACGCGCATTGTACCAAATCCGCGGAACGTGATGATGTCCCTTCACCCATTTCATATCGTGCATTCGTCGACCCTGCGTCGGGTGTGTTGCATCACACTTTCGATGAAGACCACGCACCGTATCTTCAGTCGGTCGATGACCGCAGGTGTCAAGCACAATGCGTAGCCGCAGCCAATGCCCACAGCGGCTACCGCTTCACACAACCGACTATGGTAGAGCGTATTTGTCAGAGTTCCGGGCAGTCACTCGCAACATGGATCACGGGACCCAAGGCTGACACAGCCACAGCAATAGCCGAGAGGGAGGCACTCAGAGCGAGATAATTGGGGATTGAAAGTATGACCGCTCAAGAGTACGTTGACAGGCTGAATCTGCAAGCACGATGTGCAACAGTGTCCGCCATGCGGACTATAACCATCGTTCTCTTCCCTGGTGAGACAGAAGCGGATGATGCTTTTGTCCTCACGCGTTGGGCTCATAGAGTACGTCGTCTGCCAATGCTGTGGAATTCTCAAGAAATCGCTTCACTTGCCGACGTTCGGCTGGAACGGAAGATGCGTTTCGATTTTGCTAAACAAAAGGCCAAATGCGATCGTTTATCACCCACGCTATGCTGCGGCAGCCACGGACCCGCACCTCAGTGCACGTGCACCTGCTGCAGCTGCATCCTCCTCCAGTCCCACACCAACTAGTGGGAAGCGGTATAGTTCGACTTACCATACAGACGACATTCAAAAACGTCCACGGCGTACGGACAATCTTGCCGCAGTAGCACTTCTTACTCCCATGAGTTCTCTGACTCCGGGTATTACCACCACTGCACCAAGTACTGGTTTCTGACCGTCGCGAAGACACCGCTGCAGGACACTTTTAACATGGTACTGCTGATCCCCGTGCTTTTCAACGAGGTAATGGCAGAAGCGTTGTCGACGATGTAGTGCACGAGGTGCACGGTACGCGTGACCAATTGGTTTGTCTTAAAGGAAAACTGGATTTTCTCTTGGGGTTCCCTCGACTTGTGGCATCGCCAACTCTTTCAACGCAAGCGCCTCTTGATCTACCAGCGACGGATCAGGGTAAGGCTTAAGCAAACCGACGTAAATCACTGGTGTGTTCGCATCTTGCGTGGGAGGTTGAGCGCATATGCCAGGCCCTTCATAGCCACAACCGTAAACGGTCCAATGAAGCGAGGACGCAACTTGGTCTTGCATACTGCCGACACCACCTTGGTATGTAGATTCTTAGTGTTAATTAAGACAAGGTCTCCAGCTTAAAAACTCTCAAAACACTTTCTTTATTTGGCATAAGCTTGTTCCTTTTGTTTGTCCTGGCTATTAGCCATTGCGTCACGTACATGTCGTAAGACATTCAATTTCGTAGCGTAAAACTCGCTCACCTGTTTTTGAACATTATTAGGGCTGACATCGGCAATCCGATCGGCTATTTTTCCCCACCAAGCCCAGAACGTCGTAGGGGAAGCGTGAACGGAACGCCTGGGTGAGTGAGACCATTCACATAGAAAGGAGTAAATCCCGTAAAGCATGAACAGCGCTATTTAACGCAAAATCGAGCACCTGGACCACAGAGCTCCAATTCCTAGGCGTACCAGCACAAAAGCTGCGCAAAAAATGTCACCAATGACACGGTTGACCCGCTCATTTTGACTATCGGTCTGCGGACGATCCGCTGTGGACATGTCAAACCTGGTGCCCAGCACCTTGAAGATGGAATTCCAAAACTTTCCACTGAAACGTGAATCACGATCCGAGACAATCGTCACTGGCAAACCGTGTCGTCTAAACACACGATCGATAAACAGCTTTACTATACCTTCGCCATCAATGGAATCCGTCACAGCCACTGAATGAGCCAGCTTGCTCCAACGGTCAACAAAGACCAAAATACCAGTGTTGCCGTCCGAATGTTTCGGTAGGCCAAACACTAAGTCCATACTTATGGACTCCCGACACCCAGTTAATACAGGTAAACTAGCAAGAGGTGCAAACGCATGTGCTGAGCATTTGACCATTGACACGTTTCATATATACGCACTAATGTACTCACCCACTTGCACAACTTGGGACACCAATACGTCTGGATAACTGAGCCATAGGTCTTCTCACGACCGAGATGACCGCTCAAAGCAGTGTCATGTGCCTCAAAGAGGATACGATACTTTAAATCCTCATCATGAGGAACGGCGATGAGAAGCACATCCTTAACACCGTGCAATCGTACAACAACCCACCATCGATGACGTATCTATAGAGGATCACACGTAAACGTGCCGACAATTTGATGTCCGAGTCTGAAACTCTTCGCTTCCAAGAGTATGTAGCAATTGCTACACATTGTTCAGCACGCGCATAGGCTGAACGAATTAAGTCCAAGATGAATGACGACAGAGTCGTAAAATGAGCAAGCTCATAATCAGGTCTGCGTGACAGCGCATCAGCCAAAGCGTTTTGCTTGCCCGGACTATACTTCACTTTGAAGTTGTATTCAGCAAAGGAAGAAAGCCGACGGGCCATACGCTGTGAGAGTTGAGTCTACTATGTCGCAGTGCGTAACGACGCATGATCGGTGAAAATAACGAAAGGCTTTAAGCTAAGTAGGTGAACTCTGAACATGACAAGAGCATATTTTAGTGCGAGTAACTTTTTGTCATGAACTGGATAGCTCTTCTCTGCAGCCTTTCGCTAACTAAATTCATACGCAATGAAGTGCTCATGTCCATCGACATCTATCTGCAACACTGCACAACCAATAGCAAAATCAGACGCGTCACATACGACACTAAAAGGCCACTCAGGGTCAGGCAAAGCCAAAATCGAAGCATGAGAGACTTGTCTTTACGAGCTATAAAAGCTTGAGCATGGACTGCTTCCCAACACCAAACTGCATCCTTCTTGAGTAGGTTGGTTGATGGCCTTGCCATATCAGCGTAGTTTGCACTGTACTTGTGCAAGTAATTTGCAAGTCCGAGCCATTTAAGCAAGTATTTTTGGTTCGACGGAACCGGCCAGTCAACAATTGACTTTACATTAGCGGAATCTGCTCGAGGCCACGCTTCACAATGAAGCACCCGAGAAAGGGAATTTCTTCCGAGCCAAAAATGCATTTTAATGCATTTGCATACAGCTTGTTCGTGCGCATTCACTCGAGCACTGCTCGTTAGTTGTCAATGTGATCGTCCGCATCTGACCTACCATGCTTTGCACGGCTATGGACAATGACTTCTTCAAAATAGCTTTGTGCACATCCCCGGTGAGGTCGGAACAATCGCGTCACAAGACGATTAAAAGTAGCTGGGGCATTATACAGCCCTTGAGGCATAACAAGCCACTCCCAAAGTATACCTCTTGGAGTACTAACCGCTGTGAGCAAAACGTAGCTCGCTCGCATAAGCAATTGGTAATACCCATCGACAAAATCGAGTGAACTGAACGTTGTACAACCTGCCATAGGTTGGACAACATCCTTTCTAGGGATGGGCGTCTGTGCCGGTATAGTGGCCGAGTTAACCTTATTGGAAGCATGTACTATGCGCCACTTGCCAATTGGATTTCTGACACAAAATATCCGT
Source organism: Peronospora matthiolae (assembly GCA_921007115.2). Classification (NCBI taxonomy): domain Eukaryota; phylum Oomycota; class Peronosporomycetes; order Peronosporales; family Peronosporaceae; genus Peronospora; species Peronospora matthiolae. The sequence goes on from CAKLBY020000193.1 coordinate 780,366, forward strand.
GTCGAGCGCGGAGACTTTCTCTCACGCACTATTCCAGCCGCGTGCTTTGCACGAAAGAACTCGTCAATGACGTTACACTGCTCTTTTGGTAAGGTTCATTACCGTATCACACAGTATTTGGTTTTAAGAACCAGGCCAGCTTCATGACGTACACTCGATCAGGAGGCAGAGTTGTAGGTGGATCGTGACACAACATATCCTGAAACTCCTCAACTAAAGGATAAAACGGGCCTTTAGGATCTTTCAAGATCGACGACCCACTTCGATCACTCCGTGCCGCCTCCTTGTCTTCCAAGACAGCCTCGTAGAGAAGTGACGACGAGCTCAAATCACTATCGGATCTAATGACCACCACTTCAGATAAGTCACCTAACCTTAAGGTAAGGCCAAACTCATCGACAGACATTTCGTCTAGCTTAAATAGAGTATCCAGTGGGGGTAGAGTCTCAAGACTCACTGAACCATCTACATCACCAGTCACTCCATTCACGAGTGTATATAGCTGCTCGCTAAAAACACTCAGTGACGTAACATACACCTTGCGTTGCATAACACCACTCTGGCGTCGCTGTAGTCTCTGTGACGAGACTAAGTGTCTTTAAGACGCTGGATCTTTTAATTTTCTAAGGTTGATACCATCATCATTCTTAAATTTCTCTGTACAAGAGCCGGTGTCATTACCGACACCCGGGACATCAACGTCCCCAAAATTGACATGACCGCCAACCTCAATTTTCATCACCAGAGCTAATATTTATTACTGACATCCGGGACTACACTGCCTTAAGGTGACGAACTGCGTCAACCTTAATTTGCCCAATACCAGGGCCGATGTCATTACCTACATCTGAAACGACACTGTCCCCAAGGAGACGAAGTGTGTCAACCCTAATTTTATCTATTTCCGATCCAATGTCGTAACCGACATCTGGTGATGAGTCACTTCCAGCGAGATCACCACCCAGTGGGTACTTGCGTGTAAATCCGCGTTCATTAATTGGGCGTTGCCCTCGATGACTTGGTATTTCACCAACAATGTCTTGATTGACATTCAGTGTGTCGCAATCATAGCCAACATCACTCAGTGGGTACTTACTAGCCACTCCACGCTCACCAGATGGGTTCAACCCATGATGACTTGGCTCCGGGCCAACAATTCATTCAGCATCCAGTGATTCGTTATCACAACGATTGTAACTCGGCAGAGTACGTGCCGATCACTAAAAGCCATTGATCTTGGCCCGTAACTAACGTTTTTGACATCGTCCAACTCAACGAGTTCGGCCATACCGATGTCCAGCACACTGACTGTCTCAGTCCTTGGCTAGCGCCAATTGCGTTTCTGTCTCCCAGCAGGGGTGGTCTCATTACTCTCCGAAGCTCCACTAAAAACAGTGCGCGTTGCGCCTGAGGTCTTTGACCTCCAATCATTCCATGGATCATGGCGTTCTAGCCACGCCATACCAAGGATGAGATCATACCTCTTATCCAATCCAAGGACTCGACAGCGTTCGACACTGTCAAAGTCCGAAAACTCAACGCCTAAGTTCACAGAAACTTTGGGCGTAGTGACCAATGCACCTGTCGCCAAGCGAACAGTAATAGTCTCATTCTTTCGCGCTTTCAGCGCCTCAGCATCCTGCTGACTACCTATCAGGTAATAACTTCGGACATTATTTCTCAACGCCACGGAGTCTATCAATATCGAGCATGGCTTATCAAAGCCCTTTTCATCGTTGCTTTCGCAACTAACAATCCTGGCTTGTACGAATGCTTCGTGACATTGCTCACGAAGCCACTTGCGGATAGGCCCTGTTCTCCATCACCTCCCAGAGGAACAATAGAGCCTAAGCATACCCCCGCCTAAGTCCCCGGGCCTACCGGACTCTACTTTTTCTCGCGCCTTGCCAACTCGTTGGTTAGCGAAGGGAGGTCAGGTCGAATAAGTCAGTCTGATCCTTTCTCAAAGGACAATTGGGACAAAGATTTTGATGCTTCCGCACGTAAAACATCTGCGGATGTTTGAACGCTGTTCGACAGCGTAAAGCTCCGCTTCTTCGTCTCTCTCAGCGACTAAGGTCTATGGGCTCTGCCCTATCCATGAGATGAGCATTGCTCGATGAGTTCGATCGGAGTCCATGAGTCCCGTAACGGAAGTTCTAAAGCTAAACTCTGCGTTCAACGCTATGTCCACTGCACTCTAAGATCTCAAGAGTTGTGCAAGAAACACTTCTGTTCTAGCAACTCCAGGGCGAAGACCGTCCATAAAAATGGTTACCAGAACCGTCTCAGGTAAAGTTCAAGCTGCATAGGAGCAATGAGAGTTCGCAACTCCTGGACATATTCGACTAAGCCCTTTTTACCTTGGCGGGTTGACAGGAAGCGTGATCGCACGCGATATGCCTGATTAGGCGGAGCAAACACCCGATATAGCTGCTGTTTTAGCATTTCCCAGGTGGTCACCATTTCTATCGAGGTACCAAAAGTGTAGGACCACTATCTGGCTCGCCCACCTAACTTTCAAGGGGCCAGGCCCACTTTCTGCTGCTCTGACCGCAGTAAGGCCAGATTCCCTCCTTCCCCTTGGAAGTCTTGACACTTAAGACTAGAGGAAGAGTCCTTAACTCAGTTTTCGGTTATTGGAACATACCGAGTGGGCATGGCAGATGCCAAGTGGTCATGGACCTGTCCGATTAACGTGGACTCAAAGTTCGAGAAGGCCTCGAGACGTGCACGAAGTGCATCCGGGCCTTGCGACACTATAAGAGCCACTTGCTCGTGCCCGATAAACGCCGTGAGCTTCTCAAGTTTGATTTGCTGGGCCTCAGAGCGGTTCATAGCCGTCTCCATCCTGGCAGAGGATTTAGTGTGTGAAGACTCAGGTGTAGATTGACTACAAGTGTACCAAGTGTAACAGAGCTACTTAGCGCTCCTTAGCAGAGGGAGTCTTGGACTTAAAGAGTCTCTTTGTTATAACTAACTAACAAGACGTACAGTCGTTCAAGCGTACAAGATTAACAATCCCGGTTACAAAGGGATTACGATTCACAGAATCACACACTAACTAGTCACTGCTAGTTAAACAAGAGTAAACGCCTTCACAAGGCTAACACTCTTACAACACGCTCTGCCTTAACCAGGCACTAGCGTCGAAAGAGTCAAAAGGGGGACTGAACTTTACTTATTCTTTTAGCTACAGTAATAAAACCCTAAAACCTTATCTGACTGACCTCTACATTACGATCCTATGACAGAAGTTTTATCCCTTATCCCTACCCGAAAAGGTGCGGTATTACCGTAAGTTCCTTTTATCAAGACTATAGCCACTCAGATCAACCGATCTTTACTTGGTGTGGACACACAACATAACCGGTTCAATAATCGCGTGTAATCACGTTACAAAGCGTGCACGTCAATTTCGACGCTGCATCTATATCACATCCGTCTTTCGTAGAACACTTCCCGTTGAGCTTCGTCCAAGATTTAAGAGGATAAAGTGTGTTCTCGGTGTCGATAGATTTGTTGCATTTAAAGCGAAGCAGACATGAAAGCCGTCAACTTGCATGTCTTGAGTATACAAGCGTAGCGTAAACGATTGTTGAGATTAGAGCCAATTGTAAGCGATCCCATTGTCAGTTCTGACTATGCATGCTGACACGGCTACAATATACCGATATTTTAACGAACCCGTTCCCGATCAGCGGCAAATGTGCACCCTGCTCAAAGGAATTGATCATAAACTATAAACTTTCTGCTTCTTTATTGGCTTCAGCAAGTGAAATCAGGCGCCTGACGATTGGTATCAAAACTTGCTTCGACAAGATGCATTCAAATAGTGCCACAGAATGTGGTACTTCATCATGTAATGCTCGCAATAGCGGCGTTGGTGTGATGGCATGGACGCAGCCTCGCCTTCATTTCATACAGCATTACGTCCAGTGTTCAGTAGTATAGCTTACAAAGGTATTTTGAAGCTTTCTGCTAGCTCACTACTCACACTCTTACAACAAACCTTGTGCAAGTTGTATAAATCAGTCTTCGGAGTGCTATTGTTCAGTTTCATTTTTTGCATTGAATTTGCGTTTGGCATGAGTCAAGGGTGATCATTCATCATCCATGTGGCGCCGACACATGTCTACATGCAGATCTTCGCTACTAGCGCTTGTCAACTGCACGTTTTAACAAGACAAAGATACGTAGCAGCATTGCTGCGTCAGTGGCCTCGTTGGCAGAGATTATTATAATCCATTGTTCTCACACGTCCATACTTCCAGTATCACCAGAACTCAGTCGGACACTTGAATGAACGACAGATTCCCAAGCTGCAGGTAGGAGATCTATGACGCCTTTGATGCGAGATAGTTACATGACTTCTCGCGCAACTACATGTTAGATTTCAAGGTTGTCCCCACCTCAGCAACAGCATTGCACGTAGACAGAGTAGCCGATATTGGCAATACTTTTTACTTATGGTAGATTCATTGCATAGCTAGACAGCATTTTACACTTACACTACGATATACTCCCACCAAAACACACGTTTCTTCGTGATAAATCGAACTTGGGATTGCCCGACTACGCCGTACGTTGTTATTGAGTTAAGTATGACAAGAGTAAAATCGAACTGGATGTCGAAATGAATCGTGGTTATCCAGACAGGCTTGTGAATGGCATGGATCGATGTCCGGTACGGCGTACACAATTGCTGTATTGTTGTCCGTCACAAACTATCGCACGATCGACTGAAATTGATTTGAGGTCGTGGGCATAACCTAATGGATGTAGAAAGCACTCACAACTGATCATAATCCGGAAAAAAGCATCCAGAAACCTACTAGATTCCACTATATCTCCTAATGATGAGGCATCCAACGTATCTACGCCATCGAAGAGGTGTACTTTGTATCATCCAGTCAGTCACTGCTTGCTTCAGATGATGCACGGCAGCAAGCATGTCAGCCTGGGGACTTTCATCTTGCAATCGGGTCTAACAGAACGTTTTCTAATCGACGTCGTTGGTTATGAATGAGGCAGACGCCTGTTGACTCTATGCATCGAAGAAGTCATTCGCACGTCGAGCATTTGTAGGACTTGTGCTTCGTAAATAGGTCCATCCTCCTAGTCATTAACAAATTGAATCAGACGTTGATACGTATTTCGAGCCAAATGTATTCGGGATAGGTGCTGTGAATTGATGTAGCAGTCCGAATACGATTGCTTCAGTAACGAAACAGCGTCAAGTTGATGGGATACAGATTTTGTGTGAATTACCGTCGAACAGCAACAACACGATACCTCGCCAAAAACATCTTGATTCAGCCTCAGATATACTTATGGATTCGGATGGTAGATCATTTCTCTCAGCGACACGGTGAACTCACCACACAAACCATTCTTGCAGTGCTAACCAAAAATAGCAGTTAAAAGAAGGCGTGGCCTCGTTTACACAAGACCCTCATCACTTCAGGACCTCCCGCGGTTGATATGCGGGCCCTCGTCACAAGTAAAACACCTCGGATATGAATTTCGCACACTTGCATAGATTACTTATGGAATGTGTCCAACGTTTTGCTTGCAACAAGGAGCGAGACGTCGTGAAAAGGCGTTCCATCTCGACTGTTGTTTTGTTGATGTGGCGTTATACTTGCTTAAGACGGTAGGCAATGTACATAAGACTCAGAGAAGCCTCAATTGAAGCAATTGACTGCGTGGTGCTGCTCAAGATGTGATTACGGATGATAATCAATTGCGTCTCACTAAAACTAGTACGAATGGCTTCAATACGACAACACGTTACCCGAACGGTCTTCACAACCAGACAGAACACCGTTCGAGAAGTATCTTGATAAAGTACTACGAAACGCCGCCTGTATGAGCACCAATTATTTGGCGACATAACAGAGGTACCATGACATCAGAAGCTCAGGAAGCTCCCTTGCACTCGTAATATTAGACTCCTCATCAATTCATCTTTACAGTTACTAGAAAGCCATGCATGACCACGATGCAGGATACAACCATTACAGCTTGAAACAGTAGCTATCGAGGCATACGATAGCAAATGTATTGCACTTTTGGGTTGATGCATTTAAACTTTCATTAACGTGATTCTTGATTCGCTGGTGGATCCAGTGTCATCCATCGGAATAGATCTTGTCAACTCACCGACATTGTGCGGGCATCCAACACACCAGGGGTACTGGTGAACTCTATGGAGAATTACTCGTGTCTAGTAAATTCATAGATTGGACTCCTTTTGCTTACTTCGCGAATGAGGTGGTCGACGCAAACATACACATTCATCGCGTGAATACTACGCGACTTGTTTATTCAATTAAGCTTTTATCATGCAGCTTGCATCTATCCGCGTTCATTTGACCATGATATCGCGTCACATCATGTTATGCAGTCGTGTTATTTCAGTTGATCACGAAGGGTAGCAATACCTGACCGGTACGGCTTATCGACTTACTTGTGTGCTTGTACATCATGATCGGCAAAGGTCGACAGGTATTTTATGCGAACGATTGGTAGAACTTCGAAGTAATGGATAGGAATCACAAAAAGCACCTGCACCAAATGATGAAGGCCAACTACGCTCGGTTACATACCGACATGTCAATGAAGTATGAAGGCAATGCGTGTTCGTATGACAACACAGGTTGGGTACGTAGCTGTCGCAGCACACGTCATCATACCAAGTATCAGCCTTCTGTTGACTAGCCAAGCTTCAGCGAGAAACTCGTAACTGTTTGTACTACAAAGAATGCGTCACATTGTTTTACTGCTCTTGGAATCATACGGCTCGAAGGTTTTAGGCCAGGGCCACAGATGGAGATATGCTCCAGCAGTTCCTTGTCGCATTTCATGATGATACTGTGCCTCGAGCACTTGCACTTTCGGATTAATGTAATGGAAGAGTTGCATACCATGTTGGTCCAGGGTGATTCGTGATATGTCAAACATTGAACGACTGCCAGCTCGTACATTGTACGTCCTGCCTTCTCTGGCGGAAGACGAATCGGCTTCTCGTTTGTCAGCGTAAACGTCGATGGATTATCGCTTTCGTCAGTCACCAACTGGTATCGTGTGAGTCGGCAAAACCCGCATCCCTCAAAGCTGGAAACTATCGAGAAACGCAGTACAAAGGACAGCGATGTTCAATTTAGTGGTGGCTGACGTCATTTTGCAGACCTCGTTTCAAATGAATTGATCTGGAAAAGATCAGTGCGACAAGTTTTTAGAGTCGTGTGTGGACCACGTCGGCCCTCGACCAACTAGATGCAGTGGTCGTACACCTCAAGCGACAATGTACGACTGAAGGAGCGCAAATTAGTCAAAAGTCTATCAAGGAAGGGCAGCAAGAGCGACGATTACTATTGAAATTGCAGACACGATTGCAAAAAGCTTATCAAGCTGTGCGTACAGCGTCTTGGGATGAATTGCGTATTCCATTGGCCTGTGTATGGGACCAAAGTGTACTACCAAACGTACTATGTGGCTCTCGTATTGTACGGACGTGCCTGTAGTGCTGTACCTCCACCAGAAGAGTACTTGAAGGACCTCGGTCACTTTAGTCCAGCTGTTCCTAGGGAACGTGATCAAGCATGTTGATGAGTGGCAGGGTGGTATCGCGAGCTGCTAAAGCCGGATTTGGATGACAGTGTTGTGACTTTTTAAAGCGGTAGGAACGCAGTAGTGAACGTTGACGCTGTGGCTCAATGCATCGATGCGGATTCCGATGATGAAAGTCATGATGAAGGCAGCGAGGAAGAGGAGGACGTCTCGAATACCGAGATCGAGAGTCTAGTAAAAGCTCGATCCAGGCTGCTTTTCGCTTTCAACTTTGGTTCGTAACCTGAATAAATGCTGCATGGTGAACAGCAGGTACGTGGATGCACGTAGTGAGTGAGGACTTTACGATATGTTTTATGCTCATGTTGTAGTATCAAGCAAACGCATTGGATACGTAGTGCTTACGCTGTAACTACACATGTATTGGAGCGTGTGTTTGAGGACATACTCGTTTCGTGTCTTGTACAGTTGAGCTGGCTTTAGTTTTCCCTACTTCGACACCATGACGCACAGCTCAAAACCACGTTGCAGTCCAACTTAAATCGCACATGGGTTGAATCAAAAGGGATCGCAGATTGGCTTCCTTGGTGCCCGCTTTACGACACTTCAGAGCCTTATCTATTCTTAAGCCATCGCCTGAGATCACTACATTGTACTCTGGTAGCGTGCCACAGTACTCCATTTAAATTCTAGGCAGGCTTCGTGTCTTAAGATATGCTAGGAAGACGGGTGGCTCACAAACGCTCTAGAACAGCACGAAACGAAGCGTGAGTCATTTAGACGTTGCATCTGACGATCTGATCAATTGCAGGTATCGGTTGTTGTAGACATGAGCACGTCTTGAGCCGATCAAAAGACGATAAGAAGGTACCTCATCAACTCTTCTTCTATCGTTACTAGTCTTTCCTTCTCAGGAAACCCATTAATCAAATCAAACGTCGTGGACGATAACAGCAACGGTCGGCACGGCGTGGGAATGCTTCTGTGGTCCGTGCGATCGCGTATCCAGTTGCTGGAACATCGATGAGTGTTTCTCCCTTTTCTGCAATGGTAACAGGAAGAGCTGGACGGAGGAACGGATATGCCATGTAGATCGTTGACCGATCGATTGATGTACTTCGTTTAGCTATCGCGTATGCCCTAATGCTTCTGCAACGGGAACGATCGTGATTGTAGTGTTGATTCTGATTAGGCCACACAAAACGATGAATGTGCATGCAGTAAAGCACACACGCCCCCAAGCTCCATGTTCACACTAGGCTCAACGCTGATGAATGGTATCACATGAAGGCTTTGCAGAGACCATGAATTATCGATTGTTGATAATTTTCTGACACTTGGGCAACAGCCTTGAGCAAGCTCGCTTGAGTAATTAGTGCAAACAAGCTCACCACCAAGCGAGTCGCTTGAGTCTTGTTTGTATATTCGCTTGCCGTACGTTTAATATCTCACGTACTCAGTCGCTCTCTCGGTCTTTTCACAACGGAAAAACGATTGTCGAAGTCGATGCATGCGGTTGTTCATGTGTGGGCGGTTGGTTACCGTCAAACGTCGATAGCAGCAATGTTCACAGTAAGCCGTTCCTGCGTTGACCTGTGCACGTGTAAACGAGAACAAGTGATCGACATCCCGGTCACTCCTGACTCGCATGATTCAGCTCCCTCATTCTTCATTGCAAAATGTTGGTTACTAGCGACTAGCAAAACGCAGATAGTAAACGCCGTCGCGGTGTTTGGATACATTCAAAGGACGGCTACGCATTGTGCAGACGCACCGGACGAGGCTGTAGTACATCAAGCCTTGTGGCTATCAATGTCCTGCTATCGTGTCATTTCCGATCATTGGCTTGTTAAAGGAACACCAAGTCGGTAGTGGATAGCAGACGCAGGATGACCTATTGAAGCACTTCATTCGGTGGTAGTGCTGCACTGCATCACGATAAAGCTTACCATTGGTAGATCCCTGTGCGTCAAGACGCAATTCGTACAGCAACAGCAGCGTCACAACGCCTTCTTGAAGTTCGCTTGAGTACCAAGAGGAGAGCTAAGCCTTTCCCCGCAAATGCTAACGTCCACTCTCTCTTAGCATGCGTCTAGATGCTGCAACCCAGATGTGTCGCGTGAGTGCTAGTGTCACTGCTTCCACCTCTGTTGCTCACTTCTAAATCGCGGCTTGTTGCGTTCGTAGTCCGCTTGCGTTTCAGTTACAGCAAACAGCGAGGTGAAGACGATACGATTCTTCGCGAAAGAGCCACGGTCTCCTTGTTCAGATATTGTGGTTGGACTCGCGGGGCATTCACGTATCTGTGCCGGTCATTGATCGTTTCCCGCCTCAGAAAGAGCGACTGTAAGACATGCGTCTCGCTCGATCTTAATCGAAACGATGCTTACGTGAGTAATCCGTGCGCAGTTGTATTCGTGACCAGCACGATCCATGGCAGCAGTTGAACAAAAAGTTAGAAGGCAAGACGCACATCCTATGACTGCAGTGATGATAGAAGAGCCGATGTAGACGGCGACAAATAGCTGCCAGGTATGATGAGTTCAAACGGGTGGACACGGGACTGCGTTAGTGATAGTAGATGCGTCGTTGGCAGTACACGACATCGTAACGATCGCATACACGAGCGCACAGACGAGAAGTTGTTGCAATACAGCGATGTGGAAGAGGGACAATTGAAGCGTTCATCTAGCTACAAGGGCCGTGATAACCGCATTTACCTTCTGGCTTGGAGTTGCTGGACGAAGCTTCACGTTTGCCAGTGCCATGAGACGATATCATAGTCACCACATGCACCTTCGCGACCAGCACGAGCGCTGACTAAGGCTGAACACTAGGATCCTCAATCAGGCAAGTCTACCACGAATGACGCAGTTGCACGACTTTGACTTCCAGTTCATACACGGAGGCAATCTAGGAGCTGCAGCCCTGTCCTGTGCACTCGGTTGTGATCAGTAGACAAAGATTTGCATCACATGGCGTATCTTCCATCAGCGTGTGTCCTGCATATCCATCCGAGTGGTACTGGACGATGATGACCCGAGTATGGAGAGCATGACTCTGTCCTGGTGCCACAATGTTTCTGCGCGACACAGTTTTCGCTTGTATCCACGCCGTCACAACCAGTCACACTTGCTTTCCACCAGACCAAGTGAGACGTGGTGACCCACGTTCGATTCCCATTCAGCTTCGCACTTGATACGCACCCTTTGCACTTGCACCTTCAACCAATGTCCGTGCGGTTCTTTGGCGCCACCTTAGTGCTCTTTATGACGGCACTATCACTCGACAAGACACAAGCGACGAACTCGTACCCGATCGTGCTCGTCAGCGGATTCTCTGGTTGGGGTCGAGACGAACTATCGGGTTTCCGATACTGGGGTGGCAGTCAAGGAGATTTCCAGAATGAGCTCAGGGCTCGAGGGTACACGGTCTATACAGCTGCAGTCGGTCCCTTATCGAGTAACTGGGATCGCACTTGCGAGCTGTACGCTCTTATCAAAGGTGGACAGGTTGACTATGGCCAGAATCACTCGGCGACTCACAACCATCTTCGCTTTGGACGCAATTATACGGGACTTTACACAAAGTGGGGCACGGTCAGCTCGGACGGTTCGGTCAACAAGGTCCATCTTGTAGGACATAGTATGGGTGGCCAGACTGCTCGAATGCTGACTCAGATGCTCGAGCATGGCACGAGTGGTGCACCCATCGAGGAAAACCCATCGTCACACCCTTTGTTTAGTGGTGGGAAGAGCTGGGTGCACTCGATCACAACAATCTCGACGCCGAACCAGGGCACGACCCTGGCTGATGGCATCGCTGAGATTGCTGAATCTGTCACAGACCTGATTGCGTTTGCGTATAGTGTTTTCGGCAGTCTTGGATCCAGTGCCGAACTGTTCTACGATGTCAAATTGGATCACTGGAACATCTCCTGTAAACAACCAGGCGAGACGCTGCGAATGTACTTCCACCGCATCTTTTCGAGCAGGATCTTTGATCCAGGCTTTCGAGACGTTTGTCTCTGGAGTTTGTCCACTAGCGGTGCAAAAGAGGAAGCGACATGGGTGAAGACACTGAGTGACGTGTACTACTATAGCTACACCAATGTAGCCACGTTTGACACGCGAGACTGGTTCTTCCGCAAGATCTCGCTGCCCCATCTAATGAGTGTGTTGCTGATTCTCAAACCCTTTGCAGTCTTTCTAGGGGGGCGGTATGCACCCGACAAACTGAAGCTACCAACCGAGTGGCAACCGAACGACGGCCTCGTGAACTCGATCTCGATGGCTTCCGACGGTGTTGGGAGTGTTGTCGCGTTTACGGGTTCATCTCAATTGGGCAAGTGGAACGTGTTGCCGCAAATAGATCGACTTGACCATCTTGGCATTCTTGGCAACACGATCCACACCCAGGTGCTGGATCTCTACGAGGGCCACGCTGCACTGTTGGCATCTTTGCCTGCCACTTCCAGTTCCCGTCGACTACAAGATGACTCAACTGAAGCCGTTGCGAAACTCGACAAAGCTATTCAAGAGTTATCTGCAGCAACGGCAAGTGTGGAGACCAAGGGTGACCTGGAAGCTTTGTGCAAGAGTCCCAAGAACGCAAACACCCGAAGCTACTGCGAAACTCTGCTTGAGTCCGTAATCACGCGTCACCTACGAGGATACAAGGCAACTGATTCTGAATGAATGAATGGTATGCCATTGCTTTCGACCAGTGTATCCGTTGCAACGATTATACTGCATCATGAGGAAGTAGTATTAGGGAAGGTGATTTGCCAGTGCTTCGCATCCCTAGAAGTGCAGCCATGTTCCCTCTGTGTTTCTGTCCTGCTGCGTCCTTTGCAGCTGCGGATACTTCATTGCATCGATCATCTACTTAACTCGTAAGCGAGACACCGACATTGCGCTCGGGTTTGTACAGATCAGAGTGCACTTACACTACCACTTGAAGGTCAGACATGACGTGTTTTTTGTCGGTCATTATCATGATTAGACGCTTCGATTTAAGAGTAGGATGGCAAAAAGCATCATGAATCGTGCCGAGCAACCACTGTAGCTTTAACCTTGCATGAAGCACAAGCAAAAAGAGCCGCGACCACGTTAAAAAGGGGAACAACAACACTTGAAGCATAAGGATACCTTGGCGGTATTACTCGGCCATCCTTGTATCAAAACAAGTTGCGGCAACCAGGTTAGGTTGACAAAATCGTCTCGCAGTTTTAGACGCTGACGCTTTGACGGTCAGCAATACTCCACAATAAGGGTGTCCCGAATCAAACTTCCTCACCACTGGTGCTAGCACGAGCAAGAAATCCAATGGCGTCTTACGGTAACCTTGTCAAAGTGCACGTGTCAAAGGACAATCTGAACTTTAGCGCTGCGCATTTTATCGCCATCAAGGTACCACGTGCCGACCTACTCAATGGTAGTTGACATGGCAAGGATACTGATTGAATATGGACGCAACAACAGGGATTTCGTGAAAAACTACACGGACACAACTATTGTGTGGAAGTGTCGATAACGGCACCGATGCGCCGGGGCGGTTCAATGATCGACATTCGTGAGATCAAGACGATTTCGCAGACAATCTGCAACGAGCTGAATGGGTCGTTTCTCGTACCGATGCACAGCGACGTGCTTACTGTACGGTATTGTGCTGCTACGGAATGACGGATGCAAAATCGGTTGACTCAATGGATGTGGGCTAGATTTCGTTTACCAGCACGAATGTACGCATTGTCACGGAAGACTTGGCAATGTTCAGGTACGTAGCTCTTTGTTCTAATGCCGAAGTGGTGATGCTAGCGATAGTCGAAGCCAACTATCGCATCGTGGTGTCCACTAGCTTTCCCAAGGTAGACTGCTCGCTGCTTCCGATTGTCCACACCTCAGCGGAAGAACTTGCCATTTACATTGTACGAGGTGCCTAGTTTTCGGGACCTGACAGCCTGATCATTTGTACTGGTTGCTAACACTTACGACTACAATCGTGACAGAGCGATCGGCTTGTAGAGACATTCACACCCGCTGCTCTTCTGGTACTTGATTTCGGGCCGATCATGGTCTTCAGTGAGTACGACAATACGCTTACGTCTCGGACAACTCGTATCCCTTTGTTGCAGAAGCAGGGCGTGCAGAAGATGAACGTCATCATATCGGAGGCCGACCAGCAGTTCGCCATATACGAGCGCATTATCCTCCCGGAGATTCCCAAGAGTTAAGACACGAAACTTTGAGTGTACCTCTGAAAATCACGCGCGGATATAGTTACATTCCACAAAGTCCCAGCTGGTCAGCACACGGATGCTTAGGAGCTTCGAGATGACCCATCCTTCGACAAGATGTAAAGCCCCATGTACAGAAGTAAGCTCCACATGTCCATTTCGTCTCGCATAGGTTACAGTGTGAGACGAATCAACACAACTGACTAGCTCCCTAGTTCAAAACCAACAAGCAGTGTGTGTGTGGTCTTCCTTCGGCCAATGTGTTGTAGCAAAAACACGCTGAAAAATGACTTGCTGACTGAAACGCTTGACTCCATCTGGTTGTCATCGACATTTTATAAGCTTGGTGACCCGACTGGCCGCACTAAATAGTGCTCCATGTCACACATGACATACCGATGAATATTTAAAGATGAAGGCCTGACAATTTGTCAGTCCTCGAGCATCAACAAATACCGCAACGATGTTCTACATACACACATTTTGCTCGTATGTTCTACATTGGTCGAACCTGACGAAGATAGTTCGAGATCTCATCAGAGTACAGCGATACGCATCAGTGCGAAGTTCTTTACGCATCGGCCAATCCCGACAGAATAAGCGTGTTGTCGAGCAAGTGCGGAACACTTTATTGTCATGATGGTATCATCTAATTGATCGCAAAAGAATAATCAGTGCAATGGGTAAGCTCAAGATGAAACTAGCTAGAACCTGCAAGTACCTCTCGCAGATCGACGGAAATCGCGAAATACCCGTTCCAAGTCGTATCAATTGCTCTATTATCAATGCGTTCGTGAGGGATTCCCTAAGAATACCATTCCGAAGAGCGGTATCTCGACAATGCTTGGTATTGCATATTCAAGCGATCTGGCAATTGCATGCAGACTTAGGCGTCTGGCAACACTGTTAGTACGTATGGAAACGATACGTATTTCACTCAATGGATATATGGTATGCTACGAAGGTAGACTACAACAGGACTAATGAACGGCATTTGCCGAGTCTAGGAAATACCTCTGCGCTTGATGAGAACTCAGCAAACACGAATTCTGGCCCCTCGACGTGTAAGGTGGATGTAAAGTGGTCTTGGAGCGTAAATCTTCACACGAACTAGACAAAGTATCGTGGATGCAGTGAGCAGGTAAAAATCAGGTGTGATGCTGGTGGTAACCTTGAGGAGGCCACTCAGAGACGGGTTCTTGTACACCACGGGAACGAGATCAATGGTGGCGTCAATTTAAAACTGCTTCTGTAACGAGTTGCGGGTCAACGAATTCATAACGCTACCTCTCACTATGTGCAGCTTGCCACATCTTTGTGAAATAAGGGAGGACCGATCAGACGTGCTGGGTGTCCGTAGTCCGTCACTGCTAACATGTCGCTCGAAAATAATCAGATGATGAGTATCATTGCTGCTCAGAGAGGTAGGTGCACACATCAACAAAGTTGATAAGGTTGATCGACAGATGCTTTTGTTCAACTGGTTCAAAAGCAATACCTTGATGAAAGAAGAGCACGTGAAGTAGGTGCTGAAGATCACTCTGGATCGTATATGCTTGGATCTGATACAAGCTAGGAAGACAGGACACAACACCAGCCGGGAAAGAGAGCTTTTGTATGTTCAGCAAGAAATCATGGATGTCATCGTCTGACGAATTCACGCACACATCTCTTCGCCGTAACGCTAAACGCATGTATTTGCAATGCTGATCGAGTCGGCTAGCAACCACTACGACGAATGCTTCGGCACCGTTGACATCACAACTATATCGTCTGGTAATGAAAGGGGAGTACATTGCTTCTACTGTAGTAGCTGCTTGGTTATACCATGGTCTGAATAGGCATTCTGCAACACGGTGAATAATTGCGGTCGAGAATGAAGAAGTGCCCTTCACTTTTATCGGTTTGCCGTCCTACGAAATGCTCCAGTGAAGACCATATCCGTCACAGCGACCGGTCGAAGGGCTGACCTGCCTTTTCGTGCCACGATGAAGTCGTACGAACACAATAGCAACATCCAATCTACTCAAACCACCTTCCAAGAAGCTGCTCGATATTGCGATGGATTGTGTCTCCGATGGAAGTAATTTTTAGGTCCAAGTACGACTTCAGAATGCGTGGCGTGGCATGATGTGCATACTGAAAGTGCAGCCGGTTGGCTTTTTCATTGCAGCTCAATTCGGAAGGACAGACCATGCAGTCCTAGATACAAATTAAGTTAGTCGATGGAATGGGAGGCGAAAAGGGTGCTAAACAGCGGCCAGAGAAACAGTTGAACTCGAAAGTTTGCAGCACGTAGCTGCTTGGTCGATTCCGATGTAAATCGACCCGAGGAGTCAGGTCTCATCAGGTACGTCATATCGCTCCGATCATGATTTCATTCATACAAAGGTCGTAAGTCCTCTGACTCACTCACTCGTTGTTATGACTCTTTTTTTACAAATGTGTAAACACCATCTAGTCATGACATTCTCGCAAAAACCTCGTATAAATAATATCAAAGGAGGAAATAAACCTCCATATAGCTCATTTCTAGACGAGGTCGTCAAATTACCAGCTGTCCACCAAATACCGGTAGTAGTGCCCAGCATCTAGACAGGAGCAAGTCGGTTTGGTTCAGATAAAATCCGACAAACTGCCTATAGAAATACGATAGAAAGGGTACGCTCTCTGTCCCTCTCTAATCGAACTCCGTGTCTCCACTCTCATTCAGTCCCAACCACTTGACGTTCATACATACATACATACATACATACAACAGCAAGTAGACACGCTGTAGCATGACGAGACTGAACCCCAACGCTGGCGAGTGGGTCCCCCCAACGTACGTCGTCGTTATCATTTCTGTCGATTTTATCTAACTAATAATCCGTTTCTTTATCGTCATACTGACCCTACCCCCTGCTTCTATCTGCAGTTTCGGTTCCGCGCCAGTTGCCACGACTTTTTCACCTAAATCAGTAGCCACCACGTCGATACTCATCGATGAAAAAACGTCGAAGAGTACTGATCAGCAACTACCGATCGACACGCCCCCAATTACAGCCAATGAGAAGACGCCATTGACGCATGTGACTCCTACACTGGGACACGATGTGGCGGTTGATGCGAATGGCGACTGCATTTCTTATGTACGAAAACGTAACCAAGGTTTTTTTTTTATACAAAAATCGGAATTTTGGAGAGATGAAAAGGAATTGACGAGTGTGTTTTTTGGCTGACAAATTATTGGCTGAAATGTGCTTAGGAGGGGTACTCGCTGCTGCAGGACCGGTTCATTTACTCGAGAGAGTATCTACTAGCGGTGAGGATGGATAAAACGTTGTGACAAAATGCTGGCAAAAAAGGGCGAGTTTTGAGCGATGAAAGTGGTTGCAACAGTTTCAAGTGTTAGGAGATCGCGTTATCAAGAGTATTCCAGACGTGGTTCGAAACCCGTCGCCGGTGAAAGTAAGGGCTCAATTTGTGTGTCTTTTTGTCACTTTGTGATCGCGTGATGTTTTGTACTGATCTGTGACGGGACCCGCGTAATTTGCGTAGAAAATTGGGTGCAAGCTGAAAGGCAGACTGGTGTATACGATTGCGGAGCTGCTGCTGGTTTGTGGAGCTACAGGTTCTTGTTACATTACGTTCTTCTTACAATCGCAACTGATGCTTGCTTTGTTTTTTCTTCTTGTTTTGTGGAATGATGGGATGTTCTCGTCTTGATGTTGTGTAGTTTGAACCACTGTATGAAATGATGCCGGAAGGTTTCACGTGGGCCGATACGATTGGTGCCGATGCTGTCATGGACGAGAACAAGGGCAAGAAGAGCAAGAAAGACAAGTACCGTCAGCAGCATGGCAACGTCCTGTCGTATGACGCGTCGCTGGTGTGCTACTTCAACCCGACAGAATATTCAGCAGCCATGAACATGGGACTTTACACTGGCCCGGCTACTGAGACAACCTCGAACGGCACCGATGGCAGGAGTACGGTGGGCGGTGTTGAACCGGTTAACCTGGTGGAGGAAGCAACGATCGCCAGGCGCCGTATTGCTGCGTACGTTCTTGTGCCGTAAAATGTTACTGATATGATGCTTACGCTGTTGTTTGGCTGAGGTACCATAGATTGCTGGATGATGTCAAACCCGATTCTGTAATCTCCATTCTGGAGTCTTTTACGAGTATCGTGATCAGCTGCACTCATACACTGCAAGAAATGATCGACCAGTTATTTGACCGCGCAATCGCAAATCCTGAATTGAGGTAGAGCCGACTTGGAATGAGCTGCTAGGTACATGAGTGACTAAGCCTCGTTATGCATGCTTATGTTAGCGACTCGTATGCTAAATTGTGCACTGGAATGTCGGAGCGCACACCGGAGTTTAAAGATGGCGCAAAGACAATCAACTTTCGGCGAATTCTTCTCACCAAGTGCTATGAATCTCTCATCGAAGAGCCCGAGAGTCAACCGTCGCACCATGTTGGCAAGAAGATTGGAAATACGCAGCATTCGTGGCGACGAAAGTGTATGCTGCAAAACGTGGGCTTTATCGGAGAGCTGTTCCGGCGTCAACTGCTCACCGAGAACATTATGCATGTTTGCGTCGCGATGATGCTGGATGATGAGGTGAAACCTCAACCTGAAATAATTGAAGCGGCGTGTGGACTTTTGACTCTGGTGCGTATATAGTGCTCTGGGGTGATGTATAAAAGACCTTGGTCCTAAGGATGTGGAATGCCCGTTCACTTGCGATAGGTTGGCGATCTGCTTGACGGATCGAGTCCTGCCTCGCGGCGAACAATGGACGAGTATTTCGAAGTCCTGGTGCGTATCCAAGAGAACTGCGAGCTACCGGACCGCGTGAAGAAGCTTATTAGCGATGTACGTGACTTTATACTTTGACGCTCGTTGTTGTTTTGCTGATGTTCCTCCTTTTTCGTCAATGGCGTTGATGATGTGGCCAGCTCAAAACCGTGCGAGCGTGTGGATGGTTGAAAACTCGTCGAGATAGTTCGTCTGCTTCAAGTGCACCCGCATCTCCAACGGAACCGATGAACAAGGCAAGCAATGGACCGATCACCCTCTCACAAGTACCAAACGCCGTGCCGGCGACAGGAAATGCATCACTAGCTGAGACTTGAGCCTACAACTTGGTGCACAAGCCGTGTCAATGGCAGTTCAATCACGCGCTGACAGATGCCACAAATGATGCGAGCATCGAGGTATCATCATGTTAGCAACATAGACTAGTCAGCATGACTGCTAGCTGCATCTTCCCCCGCATATTTAACGTCAAGTCAAACGATCATTTCCTGAGCGTGCTGTTTCCCACATTAACGTCCTTGTCTTTGGACATGTAACAGTTGAAAAGTCCCGTTCCTATCGTCAACCGGCAATGTAAATGCATACGTCACTTGCGTCCTCTCCGTGTCTTCAGTCACATTCGCAACATCTTCTATCTCCTCACGGATCATGTATACGTCCGGCTCTTCCATAGCAGGTGCAAGCTCCAGGAATCGACACCAACGACGTAGTACAGATCGACTTTGCTTTCGAAGCAAAAATGCATCTGAACGTCCCGCCACCATTGCAACGCCACCACCTGTCGTTGCATCCATGTAATCCCTAGCTTCGAGCAAAAAGGCCAGCGTCTGGTACGCGTTGCTCATATTGCTTCACACCATTTTTGTGAGATAGTTGAGCATATCCATGACAACCACAAGTCGAAAACGACCACATCAAAACGATCACTTGAATAACTTCAACACCACGAACCATCAGAATGAAAAAAAACGACTATCGTCACCTTTCGTCTGCGAAAAATGTCTCAAAGCCGTCAATCAACAAGACGGACACTTCAGGGTCGACGACGTGTAACGAGCATAAAAAGTGCTGAAGCTCGGTAACATTTCGCAAATATCTAGATAATCATCACCGCACATCCATACATTCTCGTGTCGTTACTAAAGTATCTCATCGATTCGCAAATATTCAAGATGCTGATACATAAAAAGAAACAGTCGTGTGTGGACGAGATGCTGTTTAGCCGCCCGAAACGTACTTAATGTGAATCCGGCTCCAGAGGCTGTTGTCATTACCAGTCTGTAACGGCAGCTGACATTGCGAACACGCACTTAGCGGGACAATTTCCGACGCTGCTGGCTGCTGCGACATCCCCGCAGTCCCACACATGACAAGCACCACGCTCTTGCCAGCTTTGACCTGCGTAAAGCCAAACTGCAACAACAGCGACGTCTGGCCTGCGTGTTCCGGTCCATGCACGTACGAAACACTACGATCAGGTGCCTCGTCTGCTTCTCGACGACTTGGTCGAACCGTGTCGTTAATTGACGCCCTTGGACCTAAACAGACGTTCGTGCCGTTGTCGCCGTGCGTGAAGAAGTCCTCGAGGTGTGGCATTAGGGCACCACGTGCGCCCAAGAGTGATGGTCTGAGAGGCTCAAAAAACCTCGAGACTATTTTTGTGTTCTGTTAGTACAATTGATCGAATTAGCCGGAAAGTAGTCAAAAAGGTAGCCAAAGAGACCGTTCTCAAATCCGACAAAACATATGGCATTGTCGAAAGCTGAAGTAACGCTTTCGCAAGTCCCACACAACAAACAGCAGTAAGTACGGTTCATCACGTTCATTTCGAATGGCAAGTTTACCCCTGCGGAAGCTGCTTTTGTCCGTGCTTGAGCACAGCGCCAGCCAATTCACCAACAAACGGAGTGGCGAGCGCCGGTCCCTGCTGTAGTTTCCGCATCCCGTTGATCACTTCTCGCGTTTTCGCAATGTACAGTCCGTCCAAGCTCGATCGCATGTCAATCTCCATATCTTCGACCATGCGGCCCATATTCGACACATGGGCAAATTGGTCTTCAAACGCCATCGTGCGTTCAGTCTGTCGAGTGAGTGTCCCATCGAGCGACAACTCGCCGAGTCCCGCTCGATCCACCTTCATCGTCAACAACACCGACGTCGTCAGACGGTACGTGGCTTCTTTGCCACCTTTTGCCACTCCCTCTTCACTGTTGGTTTCCTGCACTTCAATCACGTGAATCGAGTTCCACGATCCGTTCTGCACGAACCGTTGCTCGACCACGTCCTTCTTGACGAGAAAACACGCAGCAAAGCCGGCGGGCTCCAAGTCCCACATGTACACGGACGAGATGCCTCCCTGGTAGTACAATTCCCGATACGAGTCAAAAATCTCATTTGCTTGGATTTCGAGCTCGCGCAGTGTTGCTGGCGGATAAAAACCGATTCCGTCGGCGAGTACCGGTTCGTACCGGTTTGTCCACGGTGACCGGTACGAATCTTCGTCGCGGTTATAGTCGCAGCGTAAATACTTGCGGCCATTGGCGGTATCTACCGCTACTTCCAGCGGCTGGTCCACGCGCTGGTACAACTCATCCGCCAGTGACGGTACAAGACGCGTGAGGTCGTACACGTTCGTCGCCACCTCCCGCGGCGGCAGACGACGCATGAGGTTCAGACACGACGTCATGGTCGCATCGGTGCTCATGCTGGCGTCTTCCCCTCTCTGTGTATTGATTGTGGCAGGTATGCACGGGATTGGCTAATAAGTAGTGGGCATCGTCATGTTGGTGGTGTTGATTTCATCCAATCCACGTCGTCTGCGATTTGGCTGGAAGCGTCGCGTCGATCGCGTTGTCAAAAGTCCATTTAGTATTGACCAAATTTCAGAAAAAAAGTGATGAGCAAGCGCGTCAAAGTGCAGCTCCAGCACCACGAGGCGTTTGACGCGTTGGCTCCTGTCGTCGGTTCGTGATACCCATTCGATGTTATTGTCATTTCAATTTGCTTTTATTTATGTTACAGGAGAAGCACTAGCGGTGATTACTGACTGACATGGTCTCCTTTATTTTTTGGTGTCAACATGTAGCGACGTTCCGGAACGGGCCACCGCCATTGGATCAGCGCAAGAACTTGGCGTTTGAAGTTTATGAAAACCCGAGCAAGAAGCAGCGATTGGTGCTTGCGAGCTCCGAGAAAGTGGCGTACCAAGGAGCGAATTTCGGCTACTTGGGGGCAAGTCACGATTTTGCCAACTATGCAGTTGGCGTGTACGACAAGAAGACACGAGAGGTGCGACTGTGCAATGTGAACCAGATTTACGTCATGCAGCAAGCTATTAAGAACGCGTCGGAGAACGTGGATGACAATCGTGGACAAGACAAGAGCTATATGGAGCAACGACGGGATCTCGTCGAGGTCTTTGGCAGCAAGAAGAGCAAACGCTTGCAGAAGAACCGAGAGGAGAACGTTGTGGACCTTGGACATATTAGTGGCGCGACGTCAGTTGCGCAGACGCTGAAAAAGAAAATTTCGGCAGCGCAACGCAAGCTCGAGGATGAGCGGGCAAAGGACGGGAATTATTCACGAGAAGGCGCGGCTCTTGCTGCTACGCGGAATGCTTTGTTGCCGCCGTATGACATTGATGCACCGACACCAGAGCATGTCTACGACCTTACGAAGTGTACGTTTCTGATACTTTGCTTTTCTTTGTTTATCTCGCTTTGCGTTGGTATGTGCTAGAACTTACACGCTGTTTTTTCTGACTTGGTGTGGAATGTAGTTATGGATAGCGCGGTCATGGATTCGCTGACGATTATGGCGGAAGAGGTGATCGAGACGCTACAGACGACAAGTGCAGCGGAATACGCGGCGAGTTTGAGCCTGGCATCATTACCTACGCGGCTGATGGCATCTCTTCCTGCCCCGTACAACGTCAACAAGATGTGCCTCATCGTGTACATAGCCTACATGATTGACTTCTACAACGCGCGTTTCCCGCTACGCAAGTCAGCAGCCGATTTCAGCGAAGAGAAGGGCATTCCTCTCGTCATTGTGCGCCATTTCCTCGAGCTCTTTGCTGACGTGAGCGAAGGCAACAATGGGCACCCGACGTATTTCCAGTCCAAGGCCATGAAAGACAAGCTCAGTCTGTACCTGATCGTCGTTGCGCTTACTGTAAACGACTTCAGTCTGGACCTCACTGAGGTTGGCTCTGATTTGAAGAAAGCTGCTGTCCAGATACAGTCGTACGCCCGCCAACTTGGTTGCCTCGTCGAGAAGGTCAAGGCGGAAACGACAGCTTACGGTGTGGCGGCCAAGAAGCCTATCAACCGGGCCGTGCTTTCGGTACCGCTACACTTTCCACTGCCAAAGCGCGGTGGTCCAGCCCGTCGATAAACAGCAGCAGTCCCAGCCAGCTAGTTCCTGCTGATTGTTCACCAACGTCTCACGATATGCAATTGCCTGTTCGGATGCGATCAATCAAATCAATCAGCACATGTGCACGCACAGACGGGCATCATAATTTGTCACTCGCAACTCTCGTCATTGTCGTTTATACTAAAAAGAACCAGGACGCACCACCACACTCTCGGGTCGCCTTCGAGGTCACCAATACAGCACTTCAACTTGGCAACTCACGAAGACTCACCGCGCAAGTACCGATCATTGCCAGCACCCGCACTTGCTCTCCAAAGCGATTGCCTATAGATACACACTCCTCCTCGCTGTGTCTCTTCCTGCCTTCTTATGTCTGCGTAGGTCGACCTGTCAAGTCCGAGTCCGTGGAAAAGCGGGAAAGTGCCGACGTCCGGTCAAAGGAGCCCGACTCGAGCATCGCGTAGCTATCGTTTGTGCCTCGCATGTCGTCCATCCAGTGCGATTGGTCGCCGTCTCCCGTAGTTGGTCGAGTTTGACTGTCCCGTCCTCCTCCTCCTTGTGCATCCGAGACCGTCGTGCCAACTGTATCCCGTCCGAAAGCATCGGCACTACTATCAAAGGAGTTGAGCACGCCCTGTCCGTCGTACGTGCCCGAGAAGGAATTCGCGTACGACCCTGCCATGGACCCGGCAAACGAGCCAGCATAAGACTCAGTGTACGACTCGACGTAGCTCCCTGATGCAGCACTGAATTCCATTGAGTGGGCTTCAAAATTGCTGTAACTAGGTCGCGATGGCTGGACTGCATCCTTCCTATTGAACGGGGACGTGGATGGGGCCGCCCCATTGACTGTAGATTGAGCCGGGTCAAAGTTGTACCGCTTTGGTTCCAAAGGCGGAGCTGGCACACTACTGGGCGCTGCATTGAGCATCGCAATCGATAACGCCAAAGGGTCAGGAGATGAACTCGCGGGGGCCTTAGCCGTTGTCGAAGGCATATCGAGCGTCGTAAAGTCGTACTCGGTAGGCGTGCTCTGCGTATGGCTCTCGGACAAATGGTGCGAGGCGGTCGTAGCAGCGATGGTCGTGAATTTCGTGGGCGGGTACTCCTGCATAAAGTGCTTCTCGCTCTCTCGATGGGTCGTGGCGCCCATGAAGCGGTAGACGACGAACCCGGCGATAACAAGCACGACGAGGACACCGACGATCACCCCGATGATAGCGGCGCTCATTGTGTGTGTGTGTGAAGGGTTGAAAGGGCTGTAAGAGTTTAATTCTGATGCTAGAAGAGGAAGGAGAAGAGAGATGTGGGTGTGTGTGGGTGGCTGTATGGCTATTTGTACGTGTCTTGATGTATTGGGGTACTACGCCTGCGTGGATATGGACGAACGGGGTCGAGCCCTTCCGTGGTAAAGGAGGGGGAAGCGATTGTGTGCGCAAGTGGCGCTGAAATCAAAGCGACATCGGGTCAGTCCCGTCCGTTTGTTTCTGGTTGTCTATCGGTCGTAGCGTCGATCGATTGTGGTTGTGGAGACGCGAGAGGGGCCGGCTCTCGTCTTTAACGGACAGGTGGGGGAGGTGGGTAGACAGACCTACTTCTACCACTTCGACTCCTACCAACTAACGTCGGGAACGCCTGCAGCAGCTGGTGGGATAGTGTGGTCGATTCGAGACAGCGGCGAGCAAATGGGCACGTTTCTGCGTGCAAACGTCTTGATCTTTGCATGCGAAGTCACGCGTGACGTCGTGACGATCGACGAGGTGCTTTCTTTGGACGTTGACCCGTTGGTGAACCGTCGATGCGATATGTGTTCGAGTAAAACGGTGGTGGTGGTTTCGTATCATCTCGGATACAAAGTTGCTGGCAGTGTCTGTGTGTGCTGATCGATCGAGAATTGGACAGCGCTGCCGTGGCTCTGTGCTTGAATGAGGGAACTGGCGGGCTAGAGTGAGAAGACAGCGTCATACAGTTTCGACTGGATGGACGATCGGCCCACGCGCACTTCTATGGCATGAAAGAGAGGCGGCGCAAGAGCTTGTTTCGGCACGGTACCCCGTGCAACCAGCCGGTTTTCGGTGATGTCGGATGCATGGTTGAGGTAGAAAAAATGCAGTTGTCGCAGGACGATTGTCCGATAGTCATACGCTTGGTCTACCGACTACTAGGCTGACCGACAATCAGCTTGGTGATGCAAGAACTAGAAGATAGCGTTTTGAAAGCTTTCAAGGTGCTGCTGCTGCACCCTTTGCAGTGCAAAGACGTGTCGTGGTAGCGGAAGAGCACGTATGGGTCGATGATATGGAACGAGGGACGATCGTTGGTCAGATGCTGCATTTATCAAGCAAGTCCCACGTGTAGGCGGTACACACGGTGAACGTCACACTAGTTCGAAGCTGTTGAGGCAAGACCAACTATGAGCTTGAACCAAAACTTGTTGTCTGAAACGTGCAGGTGCACATCACACCAGTACAAGGACTGGGCATCATCAAGGTGAACGGAGATCGACTAGGCAATAGTATCTTTATACAAAGCTGCGGGTGTTTCAGAACGTGGTGTAGATACTGGCTGGACGTTGCGAACCGAAGTTACTGCATTACCAACCGCGACACTTTTGGCTTGCGCCGTCTCGATGCGCTAACGGGGAAAGGCGCGCACAACACATTCCGAATGGTTCAATTGCGCTTCTGCTATCGATCCGGTCTTCATGATCGCAAGTCTTCATCCTAGCATTGACGCCCTTTCGTCGCATTCGCAATGAGAGCTACTCTTGCGTTGTCAGAGCCCTTGCTTGAATCGTGGTACGTGCGGGCGGATCTAGACTTTGCTTGCATTCCTGATGTGTGGGAGTGCATGGGGCTAAGAATGCGCGGCTCTTGCGTCCGGGTCAGTTGTTACTTGAAACGGCTTCCGCTGGGCTCGCGTGCTGACACTGTGGTACGAGCGTAAAGCATGTGACTCTCCAGCTGTACTTCTCTGTCGAACCTTGGCACGACAGGCTCGAACAAACCGGATCATCAACGCACGGTAACCGCAGTTTACACTAGAATGGCAAAGTCGTACGCCGTGGAGAGCTAAGCTTTCGTTCCGTAGGTGTGTGTGCGTCGATGTTGTGCTAAAGACGAGAGAAACGGACGCAATGCTCGTCGAGCGGACACTGTATGGAAATAATAGGCCAAGGCTGTAGCGCATACTCTAGGACATCGGTTCGTGACATTCTGCAAGAGCTTTGGCATGGACTCGTGTAGAAGTTACTGAAAGCACCTGTAAGTTTAGATTTGTCGAGTTGCATATAAGACATCTCGTCTTATGATGAGCGTGTCAACTGATCGCTGTCCTCAGGTGGGACAGCGACTTTTGCAGCCACATGGACGTACTACGAGAGATGTAGGGGTCCGATAAGCACGTGGGAGAGAAGGGTGAGGGTGTGCATGCGATAAAGAGGCCACATGTTGCGCTCTTCGTGCAACAGTTGTGAAGAGTCTTAGCGTACTGAGAAGATGGTCTTGTGATAATCACCCGCGTGCTACGAGTTCCCAATCCGTAAGAAAATTGAGAATCCACAACATGTTGAGTTTGTCTCGTGCCTCATTAGTTAACTGCTGTCACTCGTAGAGCGCGTGGAAAAAATGAGACTATATGTTTTCGTTGAGTTAACAGGTCTCTTTGAATGATGACAGCTGGACTCAAGCGGTTGCAGTGTTTCGTTTGTGCTAAAGCTTGCTCAACAGTTAGCCTTTGCGGCGAGTATCTCCTAAGATAAGGGAGCAAGCCCTGGAGCTCGCCCTTTGATATGAGTAATTCAGTCCAGAGCACTGAATCATGGTCTAAAATTTACGCATCCAATTTGGGCAGTTGGCGGCTAGAGAATGGATTGTTGTTGTGCGTTAATACGTGTAAGTGCTAATGGATTGGGTGTGTTAAAGCTACTCGTTGATGTTGTTGATGTTAGCGAGACGTACATGAGAAAAGAGAGACGGGGAAGATCCTGCTTGAAAAGCAGTCAACATCAAAGTGCAGCCGAAGACTTCTTTCTTTTTATGAAAAAGAGAATTATCATTGAGGGAGCTTCCTCCGCCATTGAGAGAGGAACTAGGTCCTAACTCCCTAATATTACGGTTCGCTCAGTACTTCGCATAAAAGAAACTGCACTTGCTGTTTGCCAAAGGTGCAAGATTTTGGCTGCCTAGAAGCATCGAGCATTTGCTTGTCAGCCCTCTGTCCGCCCCTGGTCACTTTGAGCCAATCACGTGCAAGCATTGGTGCGTGTGTTTGACTTACACTCTACATGTGGTCGCAATTTGGGTGACCTTATCAAAGCGAGATACCTATAATACATATAGGTAAATGATGTACTATAGGATAAAACCATGTTACATACGCAATTTGCCGGAGGTGCGAGAGTTTCGCCGTCATCAGGTGTCGATCAGTTGCTCGTTTGCCGGGTGTCCACCCCTGTTTACTTTCAGCCAAGTCGTGGGCTGGCATTTGTGCGTCTTTGACTCCATTCTGTGTTGGTAGCAACTAGCTACCTGATCAAAGAGTAACACTGGTCATGCCAATCGACCGATGAAGAGGCAGCATGAAATAATGCACTCAGTGAAAAAAGTCATGTGTAGCGGAGCTACTTAGCGCTCAATAACAGAAGAATTCTCGAACCGAAAAGTCTCTTAATTATTACAAACTAATATTGACGTACAGTCGTTCAAGCGTACGAGCTTAACAATCCCGGTTCCAAAGGGATTGCGATTCACAGAATCACACACTAAGTAGTCACTAGTAGTTAAACAAGAGTAAACGCCTTGACAAGGCTAATGCTCTTAACAGTACACTGTGCCTTTACTAGGCACTTGTGTCCAGCCATTCATTAGGGTAACTAAACTTTATGTATTCCTCAACTATGGTAATAAAACTACAAGACCTTGTCTAACTGACTTCTACATCGTGATCCTATGAAAGAAGTCTTATCCCTATCCCTAACCGATAAGGTGCGGTATTACCGTAAGAACATGGTAAAGATACTGTGCCACTCAGATCCGACGATCTTTACTTGGTGTGGACACACAACATAACCGGCTTGATAACCGCCGTGTAGTTTCGTTACAGCATGCATCAAGTGTATTTCAGCAAAGTGATACAAGTACTATAGTAGTATTTTGACATCGTGTTTGCGTCGAGCAACTATGGTTGTTTCATTTAGTGGTTTCTCCTGCAGATGAGATTTGATAGAAGACAGAAGAAGATAACAAAAACATTTGCACTCTTTCTTTTGCATTTGATTGTGTATACTCTGTCTCTACCTTTGTGTATTGACTGCTTACAGGTTATGAGCCCAAAGCATGCGGTTCTCAGGGGTGACGCGCGCTACGGCGTGCATGCGAAATCACCCCCCACCATTGGTCACGCAGGGGCCAGTAAGCATTTAGATTATGAAGAGAAGAGCAAGCCAGGCGTTGTTCATGCGGTCGAAAATGCCACCACCAGAAGTAATGATGCGTCAGAACTCCTGGTGTTGATGAGAGGGATAACCGGACATCTGGATACGCTCAAAAAGTCGCACACAGCTTTGATGAAGTCGAGAAAGGACGTGAAAGATATAATGACACGCTTATGACTCTGCCTAGATCATTTAAGTTTGTTTGTTTAGGCTTTGAGGAGAGGAACAAGATTGTACATGTACAACTTAGAAAAATCCAAAGATGTTCTGGTATCTACTTTGAGGAGGCAGGTTGAAGGACACATGTCGTTTTCTGCAGGGCTGACCGAAAATAATGACCCCATCCAGGATGTTCGCGGTTTAGTTCTTTCAGGTCGTGGTAATTCCAATATGTTGCCCCTAGGTGGAGGGCATAGGTATACGCAACACTAGGACCCAAATAAATTTAATCACGCTCAAGGACATATACTTCAAGTGAGTTATACTGACGCAAGACATATGAAGCTCGAGATTCGGGCGCTCGATAGACGCGAATTGTACGAAGGACCTATTTGTAGAATTTTGAAGTGGGGCCGAATATTCAATTGAACGAATTCGTTGACGCAGTCGACGTGTAGTTTTGAATGGCTGGAAGATGTAAAAGTAAACTTAATTCGCTTGTATCGCTCTTTTTCAAGTCAGTAGGCGATACGTGTAACTAGGTGATCCTGTTGCATGATACAATTGTATTAAACGTGATAATTAAATGATGAAGTTCGCTCACTAGTCGATATATACTCTGAAATCAACCCACCTATTTCTGCTTGACGCGCGCTACTTGAGCTAAGCTTCAATCGACATAGGTGTTGCTAACGTAATGAACTTGGAAAAAGGATTAGCCGTATCTAGTAAGACTCTATTAAATTAAGCTAACGTTTTTTATTTGTTTCCACAACTCTAGCCTTTTAGTACGACCCCTACTTCCTCTGCACTCCACGTGTAAGCAATGTAAGCAGCACGCCTCTTACACTAGAGTCAGTGTAAATCGTTTGTACCGTGTAAGAACAAGCTCAGGGTGACCCGATACAAAGTGGGTCCCAAAACGCTTCTTTATATCATAATCAACATTGAGGCCTTGTAAAA
Source organism: Peronospora matthiolae (assembly GCA_921007115.2). Taxonomy (NCBI): domain Eukaryota; phylum Oomycota; class Peronosporomycetes; order Peronosporales; family Peronosporaceae; genus Peronospora; species Peronospora matthiolae. The sequence continues at coordinate 809,921 of CAKLBY020000193.1, forward strand.
AGCATAAATTAGCATCGACGAGTTGCTCACTAATCAGTTCACGATTATTTAGACGTAAAGTCGCGCGCCACGACTGGTCGTAACGCGCTGATTCTCGTGAGGCAAAAAAAACAACAAATTGGGCATCTGCGTTGCCATTTTAAAGGACCTGTGAGCTTGATTGGTTAAAAAGAAGTCGTAGTTTCAGAAAATTCTTATACATTAAATGGGAGTTCAGAAAAGGGACCCGTACCCTGCACGTTGTGGTGTAATGAGAAATTTTATTCAGGTAATTGCAATTTGTTGCAGTCAGCGAACGAGAAAATCGACGGCAAACCGAGTTCGGCAAATTGTGGTCAGCAAATTAAGGTCGGCGAACTGAGCTCGGCGATTTGAGTTCGGCGTGCTAGGAATGTTTATGGGAGCGTATAACTACCCGAGGGGGACAGAAGGTATGATTAAGTTTCATTGTGTACGGATAGGAGAAGACACAAGACAGGTCCACGACATAGCAAAGGAGAAAAATTAATATGCCTCAATACACAGATACACTTTTACGGTAAGCCCCTGCGTAGACTAGATGCTGCCTTCTGTTGAACTTTATGAGGAGAAGCTATTAGATGTGCTGACTGATAGCGCTAAAAGATGAGGAAGTCCTGGGTGGAGCATACTCGCTACCAGAGAAAGAAAGAGCCTCGTCAGCTACAAGCCAGTGAAGCTTAGTTTGAGGGACCGATTTGTACCTCTTCAACGACTATCCATGAGATCTGTCTTAGGCAACATTTGTAAGACTTATCCAAGTGACGAGAATACGTATTTCAGCCTAGGGAACCTAAGTTCTACTATTCAGAGGTATAATGCGCCCGGTGACCTGTAAAAGTGCGTAAAGCCTTGGGTCTCACTCTTTGATGTGAGCTTACAGAAGCGTGATAGACCCTGATATCAGACGGAGATCTATCGAAATTGATTGTGAGGAATCGGTTTGGAAATGACACAAATGCGATGGAGAGGACGACGGAAAGATAAATCCTGACGAACTAGTCCATTTTTCTGATCTAACACGGCAGTTTCGGGTTTGTGTGCTGAGGATGTACTGATTTAGATTTGACTGGATACTGTACCACAACGTACTATCACTCCAAGGGTAAATCTTTATGTCAATCGTAGTCCTGGATGATTTAAAATCTAGCCTCATTGTATTCATGTTGCGCGAAGACGCAACAAAAATAATTGTTGCCTTGTACATGGACTCGAACAGTTGTGCTTTAGAAGGCGTACTAGCCGAGTTCTACTTGATCGCCTATCAGTATCATAGGATAAAAACTTCCCAACGACGGTGTTTAAAAAAATCAAAATCACAGTATTTAAAGATCAGATCGTTATTGATTTTAAGCGTGCACAACACAACATAGTATTGCTAAATGTGCATGTCAAAATGACAGAAAGCTGATCTTGTCCTTGAATTCGTTCCGCGTGCAAATACAACTTCATTCGCTGTAACTTGCTGTTCTTTCTGAACAGAGTGCTATCTAGCAGTTGACTCTGGAACCGGATCATTTTGAGTAGCTCTCAAGACACATGGATGGCTTAATGTTTCAATTTAGCGTAAACATCTTTACTGCTCATTATCAAATCATAGACGATGAGGGTGCCATTGTGATACCAAAAGATGCTGCCCCGGCCTCTGTTACCAAAAAAGATTATCATTCAGTTCTTTGATGACTAGTCCAAGCTATATGACATTAACGAAAAGTGATATGCTGTATCCAACGATGAAGAATTGCTTGGTAAATGTAGACGTCGAGTAGAAATGATCGTGGTAGCAGGGAACACCCGACCGAATTTAAGCATTTACACGATTTCGCTCTTGATGTCGTCGAAAAGAGAGACATCCCGCTGCCATCCCGCAATAAAAGACAATCCACAGATTTGGGCGGCAAGTCGATGTACGACATGGAACCTGACGAGGAAGATGGAGATGAGACAAAGAATTTGTGCTCAGCAATTTTGCATCTTTTGATTTATAGCACAAGCCATACCTTTACTACAATGTCAGTGGTGAAGAAAATGTAGCAATATCCGACGAGAAGGAATTCGAGTTTCTGGCCTGATGGAATCATTATGACATTCAGATGCTTTTAATACGGCGTACGTCACGTAGTCAATACTCTGCAATCTTGCTGTCAGCGTAATACTTGTAACAATTCTTTTGAAGTGGGCAACGCGGTAGCACTAAAGCTCTATTGGCTTAAGCCGCAGTATTTAATATCATTCTAATATCTCGGTCAAATCGCGTAATATTAAATAGACAGTTTGATACGTACACCAAGTTCGATCGTTAAGGTTATGAGTGTAATATGGGTACATGAATAAAATTGAAAACATGATGGAAATGAGTAGGTACTTGGGTAGACTTGAAGCCTGTATGCATATGTTATACCAGCCGAACGCGATGTAAGAATTTGGTCTCGACAGCCGTCTCTTTTTTTTCGACTGCGAGGAAATTATGTTTCGACTATTTCCGAATACAATTTTTTGAGCTTTCTTATCATATGAGTGATGATGCGCATATTGACATCAAAGCTATACTACAGCGTTGCAGCAAATGATTCTCTTTGCAGTCAGAGCGGAGTTTCGCAATGACCTACCCACCATTACCGGTCTGGGATTTTCAGCGTTTTATTATCGTTGCTACTCCAGGCATTAGCCGATGATCTGATTTACGCACGACTAGGTCAAATTGAACAGTGCTTCTTCTCTCTACGATAGTGTCTGCAAAGCTTAAAGGATTCCCTGAGATATGGCTACAGAGGCAGCGCTTACTCAACCGGGATCGCCAAAAACTTTTCGCTTTGCCACCACGCCAAAGGAAATTGTCGATAGCAACATGAACTTGCTCGAAGAAAATTAATTTGGATGAGTAAATCGCTCTTTATGATTATTTTTCGTAATTTGCAGTCATCAGATATTGCGCCACGATATTTGACACCCATTTGTAAGATGCTGAGAGCCGTCTTGTCACTTGCAATAACAAAATTATTAGATGAATGTGTTTCAGTGTTCCGGCCGAACACAAATATATGTTTATGGATTTGATCCACCTTAGGCGTGTATTGTTTGCTATACGTATAATGTACGCCTTGGTGTAAAGTCTATTACTCACCTCATTGCAAATTTTTTTTAATTGTTCAATCTTTTGCTTTACAAATGCACGCCCATCATCCTCAAAAGAGACCAGTTTGTATTTATTTCTCATAGTGTGCCCCTCTAACGCCTCAAGTAATAAAAGATGACCGTAATTTTTTTGATGCCGTGCTCCTGATTCAAAGTCGTGTTGTAAAAAATTCATTCGAGTCAATATTTATCCAATCCACCACTTCGCTAGTCGTAGTGTTAACGGTCATGAGCGCACTACTACCATAAATGTGTGTACAGCGCCACTATTTGCATGGTTTTTTTCTTGTTAAACATCCTAAAAACTCCTGGAGAAAAACGTGTGTATTCTCTTCGTAAAAAGAGATGGTTTGAACTTCGTCCTTCAATTGCTAATTTTCATGAAGTGACTGCAAAATGCTGTTCTTTTATGTACGTAGTGAATCATGTATGATGTTGGCTTTCGGACGAGTTTGTGCAGTAAGCTTCACAGATAATTTAGAAAGAAGTACGAATAATTCGAAGATAGCAAGGAGCTGCCTAACGTTGATCTACCAAACAAATAGAAATTAAGTCTCTTAGTGAAATGCGGCGAAATAGACACACTTCTTGTTCGGTGTAGACATACAGCTTTAAACTTCCTCCTTCTAGTAATGCCACAACGCGGCCCACTAGTTTATTGCCAATGCATATTGTGTGGAATACCTGCATGTACACAACACGTACGTTGACATGCTTAATATTTCAGATCAAGTTCTTGCCAAAATGTAGTTTGCCTCAGTGTGTCAAGCAAATTTTTCAGTAGGAATGCATCCCAGAAATGCTCACTTTTTAACATTGTAAATGGCTTGCCTAGCATGAACTCCTTGATAATACCCATTCATCGTACCCGAAAAGTATACATGAGGTAATTCGCCTTCTATGTCGAGAATAGGAAGCCTTTTATCAAATTAAATATACTAGATGCTGAAAGCGCTCCATTTTTTAAATTTGCCCGCGGTTGTGAGCTGAACGACCACACCTTCTTCCAACATTTTAATTTTTTACTTTAATTCACATGGCTCGAAGCGCCATTATAGGCGTGAAAAAGGTTCACCTTTTATATCTATCCTTCTGTGTTATCCTTCGTACGATCTTTTTTTGTCGAATATACAAATATGCCAATTAAAATTTTCTACTGCCTCTTTCTCTTTCTTCCAAAGCTCATATTGTACTCCAGGAGGGAGGATAATTCGTAATGGTAGGAAACAAGCATTGCCATTTGCGTAATTGTTACACTGAAAAAGGTTGAGTAATATTAGGAAGGGAGATGTTACACTACATAGAGGAAGTGTGGCAATTCAATTATTGTTTTACTAAGCTTCTATTCTTGACTACAGAAGAACTAACACCTAAATGTAATTATCATTTCCACCCTGATTTTAAATTTTTGCATTATAGCGTAACAATTGTTTTAAAAAAAATTACAGGATCACCGCACTACTACATCAATACATCACTCCTACCGTCGCCCTAACCGACTATCCTCGTTCAAATTATCCTCAAGTTGCTAATACAATGCCAAATTATCTTTGAAGCAGTCAACTACAGGAAATCTCCCTGCGCTTCTTTCGCCCCCTTTGCCCCCCCAATTTCTATTATGATCGCCTATGTTGCAACAAATACTAACTGATTCAAATTCCACCTGGATCTTAAGCTGTAAACGGCGTCTTTAACATTATCGCCAAACTCAACACAAATGTCTTTGTGGACTAAGACGGGCTTATTTATTGTATCAAGAAGCATGGGATAGAAGTTGATTTAGCTCTCAGAATTTAACGGTCGATAAATACCTCGTCCATCTTCGTGATAAACTAACCTGTGAATATGGAGGCTTATTCCAAGTGTAACAAGGTGAGCCTGTTGCATAAAAACTACCTTGTTACTTAAACATGAGAAGATTTTTATAAAGGTTAACAATGTTCGTGAATGTATTACCGTAAAGGGAACATTACAAAGCACGCACCGATTGGCTGATATGGGCCATCATTTCAACAAGCTCTAGCAGTAAAATTTAACGATGGACGCGCGCAATGAGTAATTAGCAAAACTAAAGCATACAAGTTTTAGATGTATAAAACTAAGCTAGGGACAAAACGTAGGCTAATGATCAGGACTTCATTGTCTTTAACACGCTTTTGCTTTCTACTCCTCAAACGCATCGTTCACTAGCTAGCCTTCCTCTGAACGTAAAGTGTACGTGAAGTGACTCGCGGCAATATCTACACTTTTGTCAGTGTAGGTGCACTAGCAATAAAGCAGTACCAGTGATCAGTGCCACGTTACACCTGGTATCACTTTGTAGTTCGTCCAAGAATCGCAACTCTACATCCAACCTGAACATGCTGGATGATCATAGTGAAAGCTTTCACACCACGCGGGAAAGCTACTCCTGTTTGAGTGACATAGAATAGAGTGCGGTGAAACAAATGGGTTCGACCGTGGGCGAACATGCCATATATGCCATACTGTTCACACTAGACAGAGATGGGCAGCATGTCAACGTCGCCGAGTTCATAAAACATGAATTTGACTAGTCGCTGGAGAAAGTAACTTTGCTTCAACAGCAAGGTTCTAAAAAGTTAGAGCTTTCGATAGAACAGGGTTCTTAACAGGCAGAGCTGTTGAGAGAACAAGATGTTCAACAGTTCAAACAGTAAAGACAACATCAAGCACATGCTGCTGTTTCCGGGGCCACGCACTCCCGTCGATCCAAACCTTTGTAGATCTGCATCTCAAAGTACAGATGAAACGAGGAAGACTCCGTGCTGATATGGCTCGTCGAGTTGGACGACGCTATAAGGGATCGTCACATCGTTGATGAGCAAGTGCAAGTCGCATCTGCTCAGTCGAACCTGGATGGACGTGCTAAAGCCTAAAAAATCAGGCTCAAGTTACACGACCCATACGTGTTTGGGTCATTGAAGGTCCTCAAAAGACTTGGCTCAGACAAATGTTGAACCGCCAAGAGCTGAGCAGGGCTCGATCAGATCTCCTGAAACATAAGCAGGGTAATCGTGTTGTCCACACTACGCCCAACACATACGACTTATTGCGAGTTGTATCGCGGACAGCCCTGTTCTTGAACACACGGTGAGCAATGTATTTTAGTAGAGTCTTGCGGATGGTTCCGTTAAGGCATACCTGTTCTGCTTGGAACTGCCTACACTAGAAAAAGACATATTAGCTACAGAAGTTAATTTTTTAGTTTGAGACAAGTTCGTGCTAGTTTGCGTTCAAGTTGTACCCCACGATGAAAATAAGTCGGATGTTCACATCATTTGGACCTTTATTACGTCAAGAGCGAGAGACCTCGCTCTTCTGCCAACACGCAATTGCATACCTTTAATCGCTGTCAGAAGTTAGGACACTATTCCTACGAGTCCAGCGTCATACACCCTGTGTCTCAAAAACACTGAGCGAACAGTTCGACCAATTGTCAAAAAGGGCAGCAGGCGCGGGTCCAACGTTGTTTCAAATTTCAACAGCGTAGTGGAACGTCAAAATACGGTCAGGATCAGTAGGGGAGGAGCACCCTGCTGATCCAGCATTTTTAAGAAGATTTGCAAATCACTCGACAGATTTGTACCCGACTCACAATCAATGTGTGCCTCTGCACTTATTGTTGAGGATCCACTCCCCACCTTGAAGTAAGAATTGACAGAAGATCTGTTACTTCGTGCCCTTTTAGACTAAAGGGCATCAAACAACTGTGTTCGTCGACAGTCGCTGGAGGATCGCAGGCTCAATTTTGTTGAGCGCGATACCTCTTTGACGAGGACGAGGTGCACTTAGCAACTGGCGCATAAGTGAAATCGATGGGACGTATTGTGGGATTTCACTACAAGATAGAAGATGTGCAGTACGATGATGAATTCATCGTACTGGATCTGGATGACAAATTTGATGCCATCCAAGGTTTGCCTCAATTCAGAAAGTACGAACAAGGGGTCAGCTGGAAAAATCAAATCGTGAAGGTGCCTTCTGTTTTTTCATCAGATGGCCATCCGATGAACTTCTTGAAGCTTCCACAAGCGTGTGAATGTACTGCGATTGAGTACGATAACCTCACTTACGGTACGATCGCTAGTACGACTGGACAAAGTCACAGTGTGACAGCCAATCATACTGTGGAGGGAGGTGCCGGTGGCTGTGCGGATGCAAAGCCAGCCGTGAAGGTCCACCACTCGAAGAAGTCGAGTGGATCAATATGGGTGCATGCCTAGCAGGAGACATCCATGGAAAAATAGTTTGCCCACAATGGGCAGCACGATGATCCTCGATCGGCTGGAGAGTCGATCGTAGAGGACCTATCTGTGGTAGCGGAACCACAGCTAAAATACTGCAAAGTAAATCCCCACTTGATTTAGAAAGAAATTCCTGAATCAGTATAAGAGGTGAAAAGGATAAATCAGCTTAAGAAAAAAAAAACAGCAGCCTGTGAAAAAGGGTCCCCCGCGGAGAAATCGAGACTTTGAAAGTATTAGTTAATGACAGATTCGGTGTAGGCGCTTATACACTTAATATAGTCTCGCCTCCGAAGTTGACCATAGGGATCACACAATAAAACGCTAAAACCCAAACTGTTCTTGCAATTTTTTCGTAGTGGCAAAGTCAAGCACATCTAGGCATTCGTCACAAAGGATAGTACGTGGCCAATTTCGGACGGCAGTTGTATTTGGCGAAAACGAACGGATTTGTGGTGGAGCGGCGATCGCTCATTTTGTGAGTCGATCCTAACTCCCCACTAGCGCCCGGACGACCGACTAACGGAGGGGGTACTCCGATTCCGTGTGTGTTGCCTTACTCGCCTTGTGTACCCGTCGGTAGGGCGGGTTGCACTCTTCCAGGTGGACTCGTGTCGAAGGAAAACTTGACCGTGTTGGGGATGGGGTTGTGATCGTGCGGAAATCTTCACGCGATCAAGGGGTACTTGTGGGTACTGATATAAGTTACCCTGATCTCAACAAGGTCGCCTTGTCCACTATGTGGTTGCTTTATCCGCGAGCCTTCTGACCACTTGAGCCGTCTCGCGATCTTGCGCCTTGCCTTTACGTGTTTTGCTGCGTCCGATCGAAGTTGATGTTGCTTGAGAGTTCTCGAACACACCTGGCCAAAACAATCCAGGTGTGATACTTGCGTAGACGTGTAGCGCGACTCTTTATTCGACGGGGGGGCCAAATATCCTACCCGGAAGAGATAACGTGTGCCTTGTGAAGTAAATTGAACTCTGTTTAATGTTAACCAACCAATCTAAACCCTACCCCTATGCCTATCCGTATATCCTAACCAGATGCCACGCGTCGCCTTTCCAGGAAGATCGTCCCCTCGCATTTGTGTGGTCCACACCCAGTATATCAGCAGTTGTATCTTCTTGTGGCCCACCCAATATATTCCCGTGATCCTACTAGCGGATCGTGATCCTACTAGGATCGTAATCCTACTAGCGGATCGTGATCTTTACTAGCGGATCGTGATCCTACTAGCGGATCGCAGCTGAGATCGGACTTGCGATCCTGGGTTAGGATTGCGGTCTTCCAGTGAGATCGAAGATCTTGTCTTGCCACGTCTCAGACGGATTGCTTAATCAAAACGGGTGTGACCACCATGTAGCCTCGTCCCAGGCTGTACGATCCTGTCCACTCTGAAGTGTCGATCCACAATCGCTCACCACCCCGGATCATCGATCGTACGATTGTCAGCTTAATTTTTCCTGATTTGTCGCTAGGATTTGATTCAGATAGTTCTATGATTCAATACAATCCCTCTTGATTCTTCATCTTGTTCTTCATCCTGGTATCAACTTCTTTTTTAGGCTTTTTAACCGCGATCGGACCCCTTTGATCCGCTATCGCCACTCATTTTACACATAGCCCCGATCCATCCTCTCATACAACCTCCTTGTACATATGCCTGTCCACCATTTCACGTCCACCATTTAGCATGCGCCAACCGCTCATTGCTTCGATTACCCGTTAAGCTTCGGTTTCCTCTTCATAGGACTGCATAACTTCAAACCGGTTTTGACTTGCACGGTTGCGCTCGAAATCTTGCAACAACGCGCCACAGTTCAGGTTCGCTTCGTCTATCCAGGTCGGATCGTCGTGTTGCTTTCACTAAACCAAAAACTGTCGATGCACTCGGCCATAACGAGTTTAACGTCCTGATCGTACATTCAAAATTTCTCCACTTCGTATTGGCAAGCAGCCAACTCGTTTTCCCAACTATCTTCCGGCAACTACGACTCATCAAAATCCACACAATCCTCACAGTTATTCGCTAGCTCACTGTCTGGGCGATCGGTAAACTGTACCACTGGCTTTAACTTGGAGACGTGCACTATCGGGAACAAACGGTATGGAGTTCTTTAAATCTCCACCCGAACAGCATGTTCCCCACATATGTCCGCCACTCGGAACGGTCCATGCCACATATGTGCTAACTTTCGAGCATAGCCGTCTTTGACTCGGTCCAAGTAAATCCAAACTTGCGATCGCACTTATATCACACACTCCATTATTGTCATTGTGTCGATCCGCTCGATCTTGGATCGAGATCTTGAGACGTTCGTTTACCACTGCTCTTGCCCTCTGATATTGACGTTGGACGTTGTATCGCCACCTTCTAGGGTCAGCATCGCGTGTTTTAGTGCTCCCCAACGGTAATCTTGCTTCCAATGTCGATCTTGGATCCCAGCCATGGATCAAATAGAACGGAGTTTCGCCACGGATCCAATCTTGTGCCTTAGTCAAAACGAATGTCAATCTTTCTGCACATTCATCCCAGTCTATCTGTTCTACGTCCGTGACGTACATCTTAATCGACCGAGTCAACTTCTGTACCACACGCTCCGCAGTTCCGTTCGCTTGCGGTCGGTACGCCATGGTCGCACGTTGCTTTTGCCCTGCTATCCGATTAAATGCTCGGAAAAAATCGGACACAAATCCCGGCTCCCTGTCGTGACGTATAACTTCACTGGCTCCAAATCTTCGAAACACACATTCTTTATATCCTTCAGCGATCGTTTGCGCGGTCCTCGACGAACTTGCTCTCGCGATCACATATCCCGAGAAAAGATCTACTTACAGCAGCAGTTCTGTGTTTCCTTTAAATGACCGCGGCAATGATGAGATAGGATCCATCGCGATCACCTGAAATGGGTTTGTAGCCTATATGTTTCCCGGGGATCTGCTGCGGATCGCGGATAGACCCTTTACGGTTGTACAGTCCACGCATTCGCCAACATAACGTTGTGTACTCCGATAAAATCCTCTCCAGTGAAAATTGGATCTGATCCGCTGATAAGTCCTCTCGATCCCCTGGTGACCACCCTCCAAGCTTGTGAGGTAATGGTGCATAAAATCTTGCTGCAACAATTTCAGTACAACCAGACGGACCATCTCTATACGATCGTCCGATTCCTTAGCGGATCGGGGGCTGAAGAACAGCAATCTCTTTTCGTCCACTTCGTAGTCTGGAGCGATCCGAGCGAATAATGTTGCATCCTCTGTGTTTAACTGGATAGGCCTCCCACAAGATATTGTTCCAGCTCTGTTCCTCTTGCGCTTGTTTTATCCGCTCGATCCGCATCCGCTGCACTATTTCTTCTTGTAAAATTTCGAGTTGTTGACGCCTTCGCCGCGCGGATCGTGTGATCGCTACCATTTTCACCACGCGATCCGTCCTTTCCGGCAGAAGCAACTCGTGCAGCCTGTAGAGTGATATCAAATCTTGCAATTCTTGATCTATGGTCACAACGACACCTTCCTCTAGCTGCAAAGCCGCACTGGCTAGTCGATCCGCGCTTTGTTTCCACTCCCTCTTCAAGTGTAGGAACTCGTATTTTGGCCAAGATCGAAGTTTATGCATTGCTTTATGACGCAATGACTGTAGCCCGGGCGCCTTGCAAACCATCCCTCCCGCATTTGCCTGATCACTAGGTTAGAGTCACCCCATATTATGACTAGTTTCCCAGTTTGGTTGTCCAGCAGATCAAGGCCCAACAACATGCCACGATATTCTGTTGCATTCACTATCAGATCTGCCGCGTATTCCGAAGCGGCTGAGATGATGGTTCATTCTGGTAGCTTCCACACGATCGCACTATATGCCCCGCTCTTCCGTTTATTCCATGCCGATCCGTCGAAACTGATCACCAACAGGCATTCATCCGTGCCTACCGCAGGAGGTAGCATAGATACCAACTGTTTAGGTTTCTTCTGTGGATCAATCGCAATCAACGCATCATCTGCCTCATCTCGCGGAGTAATGCTAGCTGCGAGAGCGCCTAGTATTTCATTCTCTCCTTTATTACATCTCTTGACCTCCAGTGTCTAATTTGATAGCAGAGCAGCCCATCTTCCCAGTCTCCTATTGAGGCCAAAAAATTGAACTAGCCAAGCTAATGTCGAATATCGAGTGAGCACCCTGATCTCTCGGGATACAATCATGATGTAGCACACTTCCAAGATTCGAAGTAGGGCTAAAAATTCTTTCTCTACCTTACCATAACTAACTCCATTAGGCTTCAGTGTGCGACTCGTGAATGTCACCGACCATAACACGACGTCATATTCTTGCAACAGAGATGCCGATACTTCCCACTTACTAGCATACACCACGATTACTGGAAGTTGATCTGGATTTACCTGTTTGAGGATCAGGGATGTAGAGATCTTGTCCTTCAGCAAAGTGAATGCAGTGGCGGCCCTTTCCCACCGAGATCGCTCATTTTGAACCATTTGAACCATGCCCACCCCCTTGTAATGTGTTATCGCAACTTATCGACATCGCATCACGATCTCCCAGATGGCTCATCTCGAAAAAATCCGCCTCTCGTAACTCGTACAACACAGATGCATATACTGCAAAACTCTTTTATATAACGACTGTGATAGTTTAAGCTACCTAGGGCCGATTGCATGGATCGCAAAGTTGTGGGAAAAGGAATGTTGACCAGCGATCCTAGATCTTTAGGATTGGCCTCCAATTCAGCCAAAGCTACCTGATGATCTAAGTAATTCACCTTACGTTGTCCCCAAAACCTCTTGGTCAGACTGATCGAAAAATTCCATCGGCCGCATGCTGTCAATACTTTTGGTCTTTGTCGTACAAAGATGTCCATGGCGTAGCCGGGATCAGTATATCGTTAATAAAAGATCGCCAACCTAGCACTGACGGTGTTTGATCCGTTTCCGGCTCTCCCTCAGTAAACTCATAAGATAACTTAGGATGATCCGTTTCATTCACATCCTTATCTGTGCCTACTTGAGATAACCAGATAGAGCATTATCAGTCAAACGCTGATAGATCTGTGGGGCGTTCTTCAATACAAAAGGCATTCGCAACCATTTAAACAACCCTAACGGCGTGATAAACGCAGAGATCGATCTAGCTCGTTCACTCATCTCTACCACCCAAAGTCCGCTCGCCATGTCCAGCAAACAATACTACATTGCTTTGTCCATGTCCTGCAACAATTCACTGACAAGTGACATGGGGTACACCATTAACTTTCTTAACTGATTAACTCATCGATATTCGATACACGGTCGGATATCTTCTCCGTTTGTTTTACTAATAACGACTATTGATGATGCCCACGGCGATGTCGAAGGTCGGATAATCTTGGCTGACAACAGGCCTTTTATCAGATCGGACAACTTCTCACGAAACTTTGGTGCAACAGGTCGTACACACTTAGCGATCGGCCTCGCCTCTCCCAAATCAATATGGCAAACGGCCCCGCGTGCTGCAGGGGGTAACGCATTTCCTTTCCCGATCAGCAGGTGACGACTCTTTCATATCAGTCGTCGCAAATTCTCTTGATCCTCTGTCAATGGTATTCCAGGATCGCCAACCTGGACATCGTCTATTATTATCTCGGTCGTGGATATGGTTACCTCCGGCAGTACAGACATGTGTTGTTCCACATCTTCCGCGAACAGTTCACCTCCCTCGTGGTAGTATGTTGATTCATCCGTTACATCATTTTTCATCACTTCGCCTTCGATTGTAACAGCTTCCACGCCATCATCCAGTCGTGTAGACTGTCCATACACCTCCCGATCTTCAAACTTGGTCACGTCTGGGTGACAGTTGGACTGTAATTATAGCGGATCAGTTATCTCATGGTTGTCTTTCGGTGTCATATCCTCGTCTGCAACCATGTCTGCTTCACCCGAATGTTCTGGCGTCTTCCGCACTGCGCTGACCGCACATGATATCATTGTCGATCTATCATCCTTGTCCTTGTTATTCTTTCCACTCGTACATTCGTCCTGTAACTCCTCCTTAGATTCACCATCAAAGTCGGATAGTGAGGCAATCTCTGCAGAATCCTTGATGTCGTCTGATTTCCTTTATGGGCGTGTCAAAATTGGGGTAGGTTTCTTATGCGTAGAATGATCCACTAACGGGCCCGTGTAGACTTCGGCTTCCTTCTCATCTCGATCTGTAGTGGCTTTAAAAACCAGTGTCTGCCATTCCATGTACCGCCGCAATCCTACAGATACGTATATTTTAGATTGCTGGATCATGTCTTCTGTCATCCACAAAGCTAAAGGGACCTCGCAGTTTTAGATCGAGTCACCATTGCTTGCATTTGTAAGCTGTAGAAACTTAATCCTTCCGGGACATTTCGTCACGGTAGGAATCCAAGCCACATCCCGTCGCACTTAAATCTTAGATTTAGAAGGGTTAACGCCGATCCTGACTTCTGCCGATTTGCCGGCCGCAATGGCTATACGTTAATCTTTAATGTTGACCGCCGATAAACTCGATCGGTACGGTATTCTTCGTCCATCCAGACCGATTCGAACTTCATCGGGCAGGAAAATGGTTCCGTTGGCCAAATCCAAACGGATACCTGTAGGAACCATGAAGTCCATGCATAGTGTAGCTTCTTGACCGACTTGATCCCCAACCCAGACATCAAATAATACACTAGTGATCCGTTCAGTGTGATCTTGATCTTGGTCCGTCCTACCGTCATGTAAGTGCTCTCTCCGATCCCAACACATTCTTGTGTTTGGTTCTCGTCTATCACAAACCCTACCTTACGAACAAAGGTAGTGCCGATGATCGAGATCTCCGCACCTTAAACAAACAGAAAAGTTGCCTTCTCATTGTCAATATTGCCAACTGCTTTCGCTTGTTTGAACCATTTTCCCGGAGTGTGATTCTTCCAGTATCCCCTCGACTCACATGGGGTGAGATCGAGCCCCATCTCCACCGGGGATCGGGCGCAACAGTCCACTCTCTTCACACTTGATATAAAAGATGTCCGTTTTGAACGATCACAATTTTTAGAGATCGGATCGCGCCGATCCTTAAATCCTTGGTCATCTGACTACGGCTCAACAAATGCATATATGCGTAGCCCAGAACGCTCGGCTCGTGCCAGATTCCAACCTGTCGAGCGTTATAGTTTAACATTCTCTCGGCCTTCGGAGAGACATATTCGCATGCTTAGTAGGCACATACCACTCGCGGATCAAGTTAAAGAACTCTTATATGGAGCATTTGCCAATCTCATGTACTTCTCCACATGCTGCACACACGTAGAAGCACTTGTCTGATGGGTGCCCTTTGCGACCGCACTTCTGGCACGTTAGTCTCTGCCAGCATCCACGATCATCATGTTGCGTAGAACCGCAGTGGGTGCATGCCTTCGGTTTTCCACCTCTATCACGTCCATCTTCTTCACCAGTATTCTTCATCCAGGTTCAATGATCTTGATCCGATCTCTCTTGACCAAATGTAGTAGTCACACAAACTCGGCGGCGATCCTTGTCTTCATCCGATCCAATCGAGTCCGATTCCGATCCGCTACTTTCGATCCGCTCACGGATAGCTCTCGACACCCGAGCAGTATTGGATGACGTAGGATTTGGGGAGGCATTCGCTTGCTGGCTGAACTTGTTCGATCCTGTTGACGCCTTCAACTGACGACTCTTATCCTTTGGCATGCACGTAACGTCTCATCCAACTCATTGACATTGGCCAATCATGTTAGGGTCAGCTGCTTGGCCAGATCGCGATCGTCCAACGTGGCAACGAAATGTTCCACATGTTCACGACGTGTGTCCGATGCGGCCATCCTCTCGTCTCTGATTGCGATCTTGAAATGTTTAGCCGCGACATTTAGGTGGTGTAGATATTCCTGTGGACTTTCATCCGATCGTTGCCGTGCGAGATAGTATTGTCTGGCCAGAGACACACCTTGCCCTCCATAATGCACTATGAAATCATCCATTAATCTCTTCCACTTCTTTCGAGTGGATTGACCTGGTTGGTTATACCATTTTCGAGCGGGTCCTGTCAGCAGATCTCCAAACATCAAATACTTCTCCTTATCGGGTGCTCGATCACGCAAGAAGGCCGATTTGACCTCGCTGATCCAGCCTCTGGCCCGATCTTCATCTCGATCCTTGCTACTGAATTCTTTCAGCTCTGTCATCGCCGACACTCGAATGCGTTGCGGAATGCTTCCACCATCTTGCAACGTCTAGGTCGTAGCTATTATAGCGTGTCTACGATCTTCTTGTCCCGAATCATCGGGATCGATGTCGTCAGGGTCGAAAACCTCCGGTTGACTGTTGCGCGACTGTGCCGATTTCGTCTCCACAACGGGGGTAAATCTTTCACAGGATCCAACAAACTTGATCCTTTGGCTAGGGTAGATCGCTTGATACGCTCGTTCCCGTTGATCTTGGCGAAAACGTTTCATGGCCTCATCGAGGTATGTCTGCAGGAGTCCTTGCGTAGTAGTCTTCATCTGCTCTTTAGCGCCTGTGGCATTCGATCGCGACTTCAGCTTCACCAACTCGACTCGATCGCGTAGATGTGTTGTACCACTTGGGCCTAAAGACACTCGCTGGATGCCGACGGAATCATCCGACTCCATCTCTGATTCCGCCGAGGCATAATGTGACGATTTGGAATGAAACTCCCTCGGGACATCGGCGATCGTGGCAACCGCTTGATTTGCGGATTCGCACTTCCCCGTCAGATGAATTAGCTTGTCATACAGCGAACGACACGCATGGATCACCTAATCCTGATCGCATTGCAGCAGTTCGTTCGCATCGAACGCCCCAGCGGCGTATCGAGCATCTTGCAGCAGCTGGATGATCGCGCTGATCCCTTCCACTGCGTTAGTCGCCACCTTCGGCCGGGATATTGGTCTTTGTATCACTCCGATTAGCTGAGCATTCAGTATCCGTTACACGGGGTTGCTCGATAGCAGATTCTTGAGCGCCTTCAAATGAAAAACCTGCGCCAGTTGATCCAGCTTCCAGCCTTCCATCTTCATATCCAGAGCCTCGTCCACGAACTTGATCGGTTTCACGATCGCTTTTACGCCTCGAGCGTGTCGATCCGATCTGGGCTCTTCTTTCTTTAATCAATATGTCTTTAAAGTCTTCTTCTTCAACATTGCCTGAGTGGTCTTGTGTAGTTTTGTTTAGATTTGCTGAAGAGTTTACACCCAGCGGATCCTGTTTTGCACACGATCCGCAGTGGTCCCCGGAGGGACCTCAGGAGGGGTTTGGGGTCTATCTTTCAGATCGATCAATCAATCTTCCTCTTTTATTTTCTTGTCATCAGAGCCCCTCCTAAAACTCTGATAAACCGGGGATCCTTGAAATCACGCGTTGGAGGCAATCCCTTTTTCTCTAGCGCTTCCTCCCCGGTTCAATCTTGACTTTCACCTATTCACTTAGGGACTCACGGTAAAATCCCGAGTCACCAGAAGATCCGGGCACGAGCACCATTGTGGTGGAGTGGCGATCGCTCATTTTGTGAGTCGATCCTAACTCCCCACTGGCGCCCGGACGACCGACTAACGGAGGGGGTACTCCGATTCCGTGTGTGTTGCCTTACTCGCCTTGTATACCCGTCGGTAGGGTGGGTTGCACTCTTCCAGGTGGACTCGTGTCGAAGGAAAACTTGACCGTGTTGGGGATGGGGTTGTGATCGTGCGGAAATCTTCACGCGATCAAGGGGTACTTGTGGGTACTGATATAAGTTACCCTGATCTCAACAAGGTCGCCTTGTCCACTATGTGGTTGCTTTATCCGCGAGCCTTCTGACCACTTGAGCCGTCTAGCGATCTTGCGCCTTGCCTTTACGTGTTTTGCTGCGTCCGATCGAAGTTGATGTTGCTTGAGAGTTCTCGAACACACCTGGCCAAAACAATCCAGGTGTGATACTTGCGTAGACGTGTAGCGCGACTCTTTATTCGACGGGGGGCCAAATATCCTACCCGGAAGAGATAACGTGTGCCTTGTGAAGTAAATTGAACTCTGTTTAATGTTAACCAACCAATCTAAACCCTACCCCTATGCCTATCCGTATATCCTAACCAGATGCCACGCGTCGCCTTTCCAGGAAGATCGTCCCCTCGCATATGTGTGGTCCACACCCAGTATATCAGCAGTTGTATCTTCTTGTGGCCCACCCAATGTATTCCCGTGATCCTACTAGCGGATCGTGATCCTACTAGGATCGTAATCCTACTAGCGGATCGTGATCTTTACTAGCGGATCGTGATCCTACTAGCGGATCGCAGCTGAGATCGGACTTGCGATCCTGGGTTAGGATTGCGGTCTTCCAGTGAGATCGAGGATCTTGTCTTGCCACGTCTCAGAAGGATTGCTTAATCAAAACGGGTGTGACCACCCTGTAGCCTCGTCCCAGGCTGTACAATCCTGTCCACTTGGGGTTTGGGCACGCTACTGCCAGCCACCCGTCCCGGCCTGTATCCACTAATCATAGCATTCTTGGTTTAACTGAGGCGTGCGATTCGTACGATCGCCGATCCAAGTCCCAATAAAAATTCCTTGTGACCGCTGAGCCACAGATTCTCAGCAGCTGATCGGTAGAAAATGTCCTTGATAAGAAGATTAAGACGTAAATCACTCGAGTTGAGTGATACACGTCTCAACCTCGGGGGTCCTTTCGGGCAAATTCATGAATTAAGGACAAGATCGAATTCATGGACGTGTTCACTGAATTCGTATCATGCAAGTTCCATAAGGATATGGAGACTCGACGTAATATCGAGATCAGAATAGGATTGAAGAACTGTGTCATGAAGCAGTGACTACTGCCTTGTGAAAAAGTACTTGCGATCGACCCTTTTTTTGCCGATCGCTGTGCAGCGAGTGATGTGCGGGTATCAACTTTCCCTCACAGATTTCCGAGCATTTGTGTTTGAAAGGTCATAGGGGTATGGTGGATAGTGCGCGCATGTAACTGAATAACTGCTGCAAAGGTACCGGCTCTAACGCTGATACCGAGGAAGGACGTCACCGTTTAGGGTATGGCAAAAAGTACCATCTTTTTGTCCATGGATCTGATGGATGGATTATGTCAGATCCTCATTCGTGAAAGGGACACCCCGTACACATCACTGAGCACCCGAGCGGTAAGCTGTGGGAGTGGCTGGTAATGCCATAAGGGCTTAGCAACGCCCCTGCGACGTTCAACACATGTGTAAAAAAATTGTTGAAACTGGTGCCAGATTTCGCACCGAGTCGCTCTTACATTTGGTTCGTTCATAGCCAAGCTATTGATGGAAAGACGGGCGTGGAGGTTCAAAGAAAACGTCTGTCGGGTTTTTACAGGTAAAAGCAAGCATAAGCTTTTGTCGACCTCAAAAAGTGTAAATTCGCTGCTAGCGAAATACCAAGTATTGGGTGCATCGTAGGCAAACACGGCGTACGCCCTGATCCAAAAAACGATCAGGGCGATCACCGACTGGCCTGTGCCATTCGATTCATGGCAGATCAAATTTTTTTGGTATGTTGGGGTTCTTATACAAGTATTTGCTCAATATGCTGAGATTACCGCTCACCTCTCTCGTCATTAAAAAAGGACGAGATGTGGTCATGGAACGCTGTTTGTTAGTGTCCCCATGAAAATATCAAGCAGAGCTTGATACAATTGCTTATCTTGTCGATTAGAGATTAAGGCAACCATCTCGCGTGGTCTGTGACACCAACGATATCCCGAACGGCTGCGCGTTAATTAAGTACGATGCAGACGGCTCAGAGCGCGTCGTCTGCAATCATTCGCGTCATCTTCAAGCAGCTGAGCGTAATTATTCAGTGCGTGACAAGAAACTCCTTACCATAAAGTACGCACTGGCGAATTTTATCGTCTACTAACAAGGAGACAGGACTTTTGTAGTCGATACGGACCATGCTTCATTACGCACGGCCGTACACAGTCCACACCTCTCGCAAAGGATGGCGATGTGGCTGTACTTCTTCGCGGAGGACAAGTTCTCCGTGAAGTGCAAACCCGGACGACTTAATGTCGTTGCAGACGCGTAATTGCACCGACCCGAAATCGAGTCGGTTGCGCAGTCCAAAAGTGAGTTAAAACGACTGTTGCAACACTAGTCAATAATGTTTCGTCGTCAACATTGCTTGACGAAATAAAAACGGTCTACGCAGAAGATAAGGCTCTCCTTCGACTAATGTATCATCTTTTGACTCCATCTCGTAAAACGCATAAGATTGCCCTGCCATTTACCGATCCTTTGCGGATCGATACACAATACGCAACGGGTTGCTGCATTATACATCCGTTGCCGGCGACACAACTGGTGTTGTTGTCCCCACTTACAACAATTTGCGTCTTTCATCTTGTATAGGTGTCATGATGCACCATCCAGTGGGAATCATGGGTGTGAGAAGACTTGTCTCGCGGTACGTCGCGACTGTTACTGGCCCAGCTAGTATCAGTTTGTGCACAAGTAAATCTGTCCTTGCGAGTTGTGCTAAAGATTGAAGCCTAGTCCTTCATCCCTTGCACCACTACAGCCACTACCAATCCCAGCAGAGTGCTAGCTGTCGGTTTCGCTAAAGTTCATGTTCGGTTTCCCGGACATGCTCACAAGAATAACGGTATTCTTGTCTTTTATTATCGTTTCAGCAAGATAGTACATCTTGCTGCCCTTCGGGAGTCAATCACAGCACAGGGATATGTCTTCATTGACAAGTTATTCAGACTTCATGGTATGCCCCGTGATCGAGTCTCTGATGTAGACCCTCGATTAACGGCGGACTTTTTGCAAATCTATTTACGATACGTCGGAACACATCCGGCTATGTCTACTTCTGAGCATCCCAAAAGAGATGGTCCAACGGGACTTGTCAAACGCGTCCTTGAAGAGAAAATTAGAGGATACGTCCAATCTTTTACAGATTAAAACGACCTTTCATCGATAGTGAAGTTTGCCATCAACAACTCCGTGCATGCGTCAACAACGTATACACCGTTCTTCGTGGATGGCGTGGGCCATCCATGCCTACCTACCCATTTATAGTATGATACTACTTTAGGGAATTTTAGATCGAGCAAAAAAACGTTCTGTCTCTTGACCATCACGTGTCGAAATACTCGACGGCGTAAACAATGCCGATATCGATTAAATAGACATCAAAGAAGGTGACATCAGCAATAGAGACGACACTGTATCTGACCAAGATGAAGTCGACGATGATGGTATTTTATCATCGCTAGTGACTATTTCAGCGAGAAAGATGAAACCCTCACGAACAGAGACAACTTTTAGCAGTGTGCACCAAGAGCGCTGATACAAACACAACAGAGTTAACAGGGAACTTTCTGTTGACTAGAATATCAGTGGTCTGTTTTGTTCAAGACGCCATCGCTAACGCAGTCGACCTGCAGAAACGAAACGCCGAAAAAGGAAGAGCAAACGTTCTCATATCAGATGTTGAAACTTAGTTCTACTGTCTACGGTAAATCTACATAAGCACGTAGATAGTAATGTCAAAGTTATTAGTAAGCTACTATTCAAGTATATCGGCTCGCTTGGTGTACTACACCACAAAGGCAATGCGTACACGATCGATTTGCCTCGCAGAACACGCACGAACCCTAAACTTTACGTCGGACGTCTCCACCCGTAATGTCAGCACGAGTTCTCTTCCTCGGGCGAGTGCGCCCGCCACGCTCAAGAATTTCCAAGACATTAAATTTTTTGAGCCAGTTTCTCAACCTGGCTTTTTAGTGCCGCATGTTGGCGACGAATGCCAGACATATCTTTACGAAAGACTAAGACGCCTCTGCTCGTTCTCAAGATTATAAAACACGAATTTCTCTCGGTCATCAGAACAATAAAGGCGGATGCGATGGACCAACGCATTTAAAGAGAAAAGCCTGTCTTTCTTAATTGGTGCGATCACACAGATCGCGTAAAAATTCCTGAACAATATCAAGCTCCGTCTGAAACTTCAAAAATAATTCAGAGGTGATCTTCCCGCCCCCACCACATCCGTTGGTGGACTGGCACGGTGGTTAACGCTTTACGTGAAGCGCATCTTAAAAACCCGTGACGTGAAGAGGGACCAAAACGTTTTTTTGTTCGATGACGCGGCTATCCGCAGTCCTACGACAGCTGGGAGACTCGCGCCTAGCTGATGATTGACGTTGAGGGTCTTGTCCACCAGTTCGATGAAACACATCCGATGTCGTAGAAGGGCCACTGGCAACACGCGCACATGACGCTGGTGGAGCGATTCAGGCCAGCAGTCACATCGCGCATCTAAGAAGAGATGTGTGCCCTACCTCAGGACGAAAGAAGGAAGCGCACATACCTTTTGGATGCATTAAATGCTGTCGTAAAACCACGGACATGGTTCGCCCAAGGTGATGAATGCAATTTCTGCCTTAAAACCGATAGGGCAACCTGGCTTTTGCACCAGTCAAGGTTTGAATCTCAAACCTTGAACGAGCTATGGAAAGTTTCCAAAGCCATGCTAACCCCACTGTGCTGTAAAATAAGTATAAAAGCGTATCTCGCCTGCAGTAACGAGCATTTTGTCTCGCTTGTTGTTGCCTTTATACAAACGACGCTGAAGAAAAGCATCGGGATATGTCCTCTTCAGCGCGAAAGTTGCTCGCGCTGATGTCGAGGCCGTGCAAAATCCTCGCATAGAATATCGATTTTTGATTTTTTTTACTTGTCTCGCCTGACAAGTCATTCACTAGCATTTCTGGTAGAACCCAAGGCTTGTTTTAAGAGCTAGACATAGCACATTGCCGTCTAGAGTTTGCTGCACGGTAATAATGGAAGTCTTGGTACCACAAGAATCGTCAGCAGAACGTTTCAAAACATCACCGCATTCGCCATAATCGAATGCGCAGTAGCAGGCGCGGGGGAGGAGTCAGCATGCTCACCTTTCGAACTAAACAGAATCCTGTAGTGACCATGAGCCTGTATGCCCGCTCGAGTCCTTTCGTAGGCTCATCTTCACCGCCCCCATGAGACTCGGGACACCCAGGCGTCTTGTTCGAGTCGGACCCACCGTCCGACATCCCCGAATAGATAAATTATATTTGGAGATTACTTTGTCATTGGCACGTGGCGATACACCACGTGCATCTGCGACGACTAGTGCTGCAGGAAGAGTTGCAGTAGCATCAGACAGAAATTCGACTGCCGCGAGAGGCTGAGCTTCGTCAAGAGCAGTTGTGTTTTAAACGCGCATCTGTCTCCTCAGCAGCTTTCACCGCGCATCGCACGGGCTTGCTCACCATGCGATGAAGATACAAAATGAGCGGATCGGACCAGTAAGTGCTTCCTGTCCCTGATGTGGTCTTACGGTGACTACATCAACACGATAGTGATCGGGTGACGACTGTCTAAGGGTGGTGATGTAACGGGGTGAGCCTGTTACATGGAATCAGCTCTTGATACTTGTTAAATAGAAGATTTTTACAAAGATTGATAGTGTTCGTAAACATTACCATTACGGGTAAAATTCAGAAGCACTGACCGATTGGTTGCTATGGCCATCATATTAACCAGCTCTAGTGGTCCAACGAACGATGGACGCGTGCTATGAGTGTTGACCAAGGCTTTAGCACCCATTTCGAGAAAGAGTATAATTAAGTTAGGACTCGAACATAGGTTGATGATTAGTGCTTAATTATATTTGATGCAGTTTTACGTTTGCCAGCAACTAGTCAGTTCCTTGTTGCTTTCCCTTCCTCTGCCGAATTACAGAGGTAGCGAGGCACCACTCACTCTGCTGTCGGTGTTAGTAGCTCCACACTGGCTGTCCAGTGTGTTGCTCCGGTGCCCCGTTACATTGTTGATTAAACAGAAAGTGAGCGAATTCGAATGACTGGAGTGGGTGGCCGTATATTTATGGCCCGGAGTGCATAATCAGCGTTTTTGGCGGTCAAATTGATCCACTAAACTCGCAGTTTAAGAAGACCAAGATAGAGCGATGAAGACATTGTACACTGGCAGTCACTAGTCGATTGGGGTGCGCATAAAACGGCAAAATAGGAGGAATTATTGCGAATTCGTCCTTGCTGCCGGGAGATCTTTCAGTCACTGCGGCTTCAGGAGCGGCTAAGGCTCAGAGTGGAATTCGATCGTAGATACTGAAGCGGTCCATTCTGTGGTCCCTTTAAATTCATCCCCCTGCGGTCACGTGTGCAGAACTAACAATAGCGTCTAGTTATCCAAGAAGTTTGCTAGTAACTACAACACGAGCATTTAAACACATCGTAAAGTCCTCACTCACTAATTGCATCCACGTGCCTGCTTTTCTACGTGCAGTGTTTCATTTATGTTACATGCCAAAGTTGAAAGCGAAAGCAGCCTTGATCGAGCTTTTCCCGGACTCGATCTCGGTATTCGAGACGTCCTCCTCTTCCTCGCTGTCTCCATCATGACTTTCATCATCGGAATTCGTATCGTCGCACTGAGCTGCAGCGTCAACATTTACCAGTGCGTTCCAATCACTCTTAACAGCCACAACACTGTCATCTAAATCCGGCTCGAGCAGCTCGCGATAGTAGGCGGTGTTCTCAAACATGCGGTCGTACGCCAAACTTGAAGTAGGAGCTTCCAGAAACACTAGCCGTACTGCGTGCTCGGCAGCATGACCTACCGCGTCTCGTTGCGCACAAACAGGCGAGCAATACACATTGGTCTTGCAGACAACGCATCGTCGCAGCCGCGTGCCCTCGGCAGCGGCATCACTGAGCGTCTTTTCACATTGGAAACAGCTCATTGCTCTCCAAGCCACGTGCTCGACATCCTTCGCCTTGCGACGCCACACTGTCAGACCGTACGCTGAGTTGCCCCAGTTGGGCAGCGAAACTTCCTCCACGAGCACAAAGCGGCGCTGGAGTTCATTTTCAAAGCGTCTGTCACCCGTATCACCCTGCCACTCGCCAACGTGCAGGATCACGTTCCCCTGGAACAGCTGGACACTTTGAAATGCCATGGCATCACCTGGTGGTGGGTAGCACAAGAACAAACTATGCTTTGCCAGATCTTCCCGGCCAAGCACTTCTGGACCCGCCTGACCAACGGAGCAGAACGGAGGCACGTGACCATGATACACATTGCCACCTGCACCCTCATTGCTCGGCGGAGTTTTATCATACGCGACAATATCGACACCACGGCGCTGCAAGAGCGAGCTCCAGTAGCCTGTACCAGCGCCTATCTCGACAAGTGGAGCATAATTTGCCATTACATCCAGTGCCTGCTCTGTAGGAGTTGCATACGCATACAAGTGACAGCACCAATCGCGACAATTGTTGCGCCAGTCTGCAAGAAGCGGGTAGCAAGGCATTTCCACTAGTGCAGCCGACAAGTCTTGGTCGCCATCACTTCGAGTCCGAGCCCCACTTTTCCTCTCCCAACGGTCCTTTTTTTTCTTGAGCGGCTTTCTCTTTGAACTCTTGATGTTCTTACTAGTAATTTGGATGTGCGCAGTACCTGGAGGTCTCGCGAGCACAGCGTCCATTTCGCCATTCATCCCAACACCTTCTTCATAAAACAGTCGCACACCTTCACGCAGCCGTGCGTGGTAAATAGCTAACAAAGGGTTGTCCCTCTCTTGCTGAGCTTGGCGGAGCTTTTCACGTCCGAGTTCGTCCTTTGATGCTCCTAACGATGCCAAAACTGGAAGTGCCAGCGACGCAATCAATCGAGACGGTACATTCGAGCTCAAGAGCTCTTGATGGACAAAAGCTTCCCATTGCAATGTACTTTCAGGAATAAAGTGATCGAGGTCTTTCCAGTACTCTTCGGGTGAAGGTACAGCACCACAGGCACGTCCGTACAACACGAGAGCCACATAGTACGTTTGGTAGTACATTTGGTCCCACACACAGGCCAATGAAATACGCAATTCATCCCAAGACGCTGTACGCACAGCTTGCTGAGCTTTTTGCAATTGTGTCTGCAATTTCAATAGTAGTTGTCGCTCTTGCTGCACTTCCTCGGTAGACTTTTGACCATTTTGCGCTCCTCCAGTCGTACATTGTCGCTTGAGGTGTACGACCACTGTATCCAGTTGGTCGAGGGCTGATGTGGTCCACACACGACTCTGAAAACATGTCGCACTGATCCTTCCAAATCGAATAATTTGAAACAAGGTCTGCAACAGTCGTTGACCGCCACTTAATTGGGCTACAATACCATCAGCGACATCTTCCCGCACCGCTATCGAATGCTGCAACACGCCATGGTGACACTTGTGACACTCGACCCTCTTCAGCACGTGGTTTGTGCTCTTTTTGTCACCGTCCTCTCGTTGTTTTTGCAGTCCAATGGACTTGGATCCGTTTACACACGAACAGCCAGGTACACTACAAGCTCTTAGAGCACACGTGTCTGGCAGCACAGCAGCTACATGCACGAGACACTGATCGTGGACAGCTTTTTCGTCGTTGAGCTCGCGCAACGTAAGCTCTGCATCTGACGAGTGGTTATCCCGTGAAGTTGCGCTTATGTTGCGGCTATAAGTGGGTTCAACTTGGGGGCTTACATACTGTCGTCGCCGCGACTTCTTGTGCTGCTTGCGCTGCTGCACGTGCTTGGCCACGTCTCGGTCCACTTCTAGTCCATACTCGGCTGCCAATGCTGCCATCTCATCTTCAATGAACGCAACTTCATTCGCCTGGAAGCCCAGGTGACCAGCCTTGCGCTTGCGCGTACACGTGCTTGAGCCCATTTGGGTCGACAATATAAATTAGGACCACTGGACAACCAAATGGGTGGTCGCAAAGGTGTCGTCACTTTGTACCGTGAGCCGGGTACACCGTGTCGGGCGTTGACAAAAAAAAAGAGTTTTGTCCTGACGAGCCTTGGAATGTGGTGTTCTGTACACAGATTGCCAAAGGCAGAACTGTAGGTGCATGGTGGATTACCGGTGTGTGACAATGACTGCGAAGTTTCTTCTACGTGCGCCATGTTTGAGCGTTAGTAGCTTGCAGTGTTCCAGCTGAACGAACCAGCTATGCCTCGGTAGGTATAATTGTCGAGTTAGACGTGTAAGAAGGGGAACAAGGTGTACTACATCTTCGTTTTAGTCTTTTTAGTGCCATTACCGTAAAAAAACTGAACAAAAGCACAGCTCTGCCCTTGGTGTTGCTAAAAGCATCATGGAGATAAACTGGTGACGAATGTTACTAAATTCCCTGTAGAGACTCACGTATGAGCGAAACTCGTGTGATATGAAACACAGCGCTAACTGTTTGGTCTCGTCAATCAGCGCGTGCTTCACAAACTCTCACGAATGAAGCAAGGTCGTACCCTGCTATGTGACAGTAATATAGATACGTCACATTTCAACCGTGGTGGCCACGCTTCCTCGAAGCGCATATCGCAAAGACTACACTCTTCGCTTTTGATCAACATGATTTCACGCCAATAATTATTCCAATACAAAAGCACCAGCGCTACTTCAACAGACTTGCGGCAAAGAAGTGCGCGATCGTCTCGTCTTATCGGTCCTTTGTCGCATCTTCTCTTCTACTATCGAGACGATCCCGGAATCTGTACGATCAATTGTTCGACGAATCCAAAATGTCTAGTCTCAGCTCAAAGAGGACTCAAGACACTCGTGGTCTTGAACCCCGTTGCTGCGTGCCTGTCCAACCGCATACTTTGATGTGCAACATAACCTTGGCGCAACTTCGATTGCTCGAAACCTCGCGTTTGGCATCTACCGGCCCGACGTCCACACATCAACATTTGACTGGCAGCAACAGCTCCTGACCCAAAAGCTCAATTCATTTCAACCCTCCGAGCTGCTTGGTCCAATGGGTATGAACGCAACAGACGCAGTGGCTGCCGAGGGCACGATCAAGTACCACCTCGTGGAAGCGGAAGAGGTGGGCCACAAGTCGCAGCCATCTGCTACTCGCAATGCCAAACCCAAGCGCAAGAGCAAATTCAATTGGTCGCAGGTTCCCGTCGAGGGTGACGAGGTGGTAACACCCGAAAGAGAAGAGAGTGCTGGTAGCGGTACGAATAAAGACGATGTGCGTGCGGATGTACGGATGCGTAGAGGACACTACGACCAGCACCATAGTCGTGGTGGCTGGTACCCTCGGAATGGGGGGCGCTCTGGCGGACGTCGACAATACAGAGACAGTCACGGCTCGTTTTACAATGGCGTGTATGTCCCCACGCCGGACGTTACCGTGACGGCGCAATGGGCCAAGAACCAAATGTACGTGATTGTCTATCGTTATTCTAGGTTCGATATGTCTAGTTGATGCCGCGTGCATGCTGACTGTACAATTGATCTGATGCGTCATTGGTATTTGTAACGCAATGCAGTGAATTCTACTTCACATGCGACAACTTGGTGCGTGACATTTTCCTGCGTCAGCACATGGATGTTGATGGGTACGTGCCCCTGGCTTTTGTAGGCAGCTTTCAGGCTGTCTACTCGGTTCACCAGGACTACGAGTCGCTGTTGGAGGCCATGAAACACTCGAAGACCATTGAGCTCGATGAGCAGAATGAAAAGATTCGTCTACGTACAGACTGGCAGAAGTGGGTCTGGCCCAACACCAGCGGTGGCTACGGAGTGCCTCGGTACGTGAAGCACAAGACGGACGAGGCGGCAGCGGCATAGTTAGCTAACTAGCAGTGGACATCAGCAGACCAAAAGATGTGGATGCAGGGCAAGAGCGAGTGGCAAGCGCCGATGAAGACTTAGGAAAGCATCGACTGACCGCCTGCGGTTGTAGTTATATGTCCGTTTGCCCGCATCGTCGGCGAGTGGTGAACCATGAAGAAGTAGACTACTATGCGCTGATGCATATTCATAACGCAGAAACAAACAATAAATACGTATATGTCTGAACATTCGGAATGGCGCATTTGTTGCAGGTGATCTCTTGTGTCCATAGAAGTTCGTGTGCGATGTCTGCTCATGTGTCACTCCTGAGTGAGACGAGAAGCCGACAAGGCAAAAACGAATGATGTACGGGAACAAACAATAGATCATTTAGTGATCCGGTACACCAGTGAAGCTCGAGCGTACCTTTTCAAGATTATGCTGAAAGCATAGCTGAGTTTGGAATGGTCTGCTACGCACTGTTGCAGCCAAAACTCTAGCGTAGAAACGAGTGATCCTGCGTATTCGTTCACTCACTCTTTTCTTGCTCCAGCTGTCCGCGTGATGAACGGCTACGACTTATGACATGCGTATAACATTACAAACTGCGATGTTGGAAAGGAATCGCTAGAACTCGATTCTGACGTTCGTTGCGTACTCGAAATTGTTTTATCTTTGGATCCTGTCCAACCTACTAGCGCACCGCTGCAGTCATCCGAATGTGCCAGCGAGCAATCTACACTGCTAGGATTGAGCATCTGTGTCCCCTTTGGCTTGTGCCAGTCATGATGCGTGTCAGATGGCATGGAGGCGTAGGCTTTCTGATGGCCTCTCCTTTATCACTCTCGAACAAGTAAGCTCATGACGCCCGGTACATCTTCATGTTATACCCCACTCTTTTTTGCAGAGTCTACTGCGAGTCTACAGGATATGGCGGTAGGGCTGGCTTTCAATGACAGCTCCTTGCCTCTTGACCAGGCTCTTGAAAGGTGCGCGGCAGTCTCTTGCTGTCAAACGATGAATTGCATTTTAGAATAGGCTTAGCTTGGTAGATTAACGTGCAAGTGGGTGCGGCAGCTGCAAATGAGATCAACATGCATTGGCATTTCAAAACTATCTACTTCGTCGGCCTATCCAACTCGTTGCTTGTACTGCCAGTGGCGCACTTCATGGTTTTTACACCTCATGGAGTCGATATTGCTTGTAGAGATTGTCAAGCGATCATGTGCTTCAAGGTTGTAAAGCTGGAAGTGTGCGAGTGTTCACTAATAATTAGGAGCGGAAAGGGTCTCAAACGTCACGTGGGGATAGTAGGGGCTTCTTTTGGCATTGACAGCACTCAAGTTGAACGTCTGATTAAGAATCGGGTATCGCTTAGAATTTACACTGTATCGTGTATCGCTAGTGAATCACTCACCGAGCACAATGCCATCATCGTTTGCGGCGAAGTGCAGTAAAATTTGGCCTGGATGCTGGATCGAAGAACCTGACGGTCAGCCGAAAAACACAGGTAGCGTTATCGTTATCGTTATCAGTGCGACCTGTTCCAAGTATGACTGATGCTGTGTAGCTGTAGACTCTACCAAAAGTTACATAGCTAATCAGTACAAGAAAGCCGCGATTGCGCACGAGAAGGTAGTGTCAAAGAGCAAATGTGCTGGTACTGACTAGAAACTTCTGATGTGATAACTCGCTTGCAGAATTGTGCAGACTGACAGCGTGCACATGGGCAGCACATCTAGATACAACGGTTCCCAAGCACTTTGATAACTACCAACCGCGTGTCTAAAAAGCTGCTGTGCTTCGGCATTTGTACGGCCATTGCAGTGCATGAAGAAGTACATCCGCTCTAGAGGCATTTTGCTGGAGTCTTCCGACTCAACAACTAAATGCACCACTGGTAAGCAGCCTTCACGTCTCGCTTCGCTGTCAGCACGGTACAATTGACAACTAGTACACTCAGTATGTACTTTTACTCTACTTGTAAGGCTCATGTCGGCAGCCAGGCTCACCTTGATCCGGACTGTACTCCAACTGGCTGCCAAGCGCAGTCTCAGGCTTCGTATTGGCAATAGTGGAGATCTAATTCCTTGTTTGGAGGTAATGATCGTACTGAATCGATGGTTTCGTTTTGCATTTACAAAAGCTCAACGTCATTGTTTGCACGGAAAGGAGTCTTGGGTTTGCTACACAAGTCATAAGCCATTGTTCTTGGCGCTTTGTCATTATTATTGCACCGCAAATCGACAAGAAGCCGAGGTGGCCTTTTTGAGCTCGGCAAGTCTCACAACAAATTTAGCTGTAGCACAGAACTGGGTATACCCCGCGTGATGTTTGGTCGTAACAGACCAAACGCTTTTGCGGACAGCAATCTACATGGCGCTTTTGGTTGCAAAAATGTCAACGTGAGCTACGCGTCGAATCGTTTTTTGCGGTAGAGGCATCAGCTGACAGTGTTATTTACACGCAATATTTAATGGCCATGTGCACGAATCGTCGACTTCAACCTTATCGCAATAAAACATTGTATACCACCGTCATTGCAGCTGGTCGACATTTTATATGGGCGCCGGCTCTTCCACGATTCTAATTGTTTATCTGTTAAATTAAGAGAACCAATGCATCTTACGGATCAGTTCTAGAGCTAGTGGTAAGCTTTAAACATCTTTGGCTTGAGATAGGGTGGGTGTTCACGCTGCTGCTACTTTACACTGCAACGCTGGTGACAAAAATAAAGGTGTACGATTTGTAACGCAGTTCACATCTCTTCCATCTGCCACTACGTAAAAATACCACTCGCAAATGTCATTGAAAAAGGGTACTGCTCTTAAAAAATATCCAGTTACAGCCCCTCTCTCTCATTTCCACCTGCCCGTGTTCCTAAAACAACGTCAACCTCGTTCTAATTCTTCGTCTGTAGTGTGTCGCGCTCCTGTCCACCCATTTCCAATCGCCATGGTCATCCGTCCGTCGTCCGTCGCGCGCGTCCTGTGCCGCCGCTTCTCGTCCGCTGCCAGCCCCCATCTCAAGCAGACTCCTCTACATGATCTGCACGTGTCTCTTGGTGGTAAAATGGTCCCATTTGCGGGCTACGCCATGCCTGTGCAATACAAAGCAGGCGTCCTGCAGTCTCATCTCCATACTCGGGAAGAAGGCCATGCCTCGCTCTTTGACGTCTCGCACATGGGCCAACTGCGGATCACAGGCTCGGACCGTCTCGCGTTCCTTGAGAGTGTGGTCGTAGGTGATCTACTGGCTCTAAGCTCTGGAGAAGCCAAGCTCAGTCTCTTGACCAACGATCGCGGCGGCATCATTGATGACTGCGTCATCAGTCGCTATGACGATCACGTGTACGTGGTCGTGAACGCTGGCAATCGAGACGTGGATCTTGTGCATTTGCACCACCACCTTGAGAATTTCAAGGGAGACGCAGCGATCGAGTGTCTGGACGACCACTCGTTAGTCGCTCTTCAAGGTCCAGGGGCAGCTGATGTGGTCGAGATGTTGAAGTCCAAGGTAAAGCTGCAAGACCTTGGGTTTATGCACGGAGCATTGACGCCGTTGACGCTACCGGACGGGAACCAAGTGGACGTGGTGTTGACACGATGTGGGTACACTGGAGAAGACGGGTTTGAAATCTCTGTCCAGAACAAGGACGTGCACGCGCTGGCCCGCGCGTTGCTTGAAGATGAACGTGTGCTGGAAGCAGGTCTTGGAGCCCGTGACAGTCTTCGTCTTGAGGCGGGATTGTGTCTCCATGGGCATGATATTACAGCCAGGACGACGCCGATTGAAGCCATGCTGGCTTGGACGATTGGCAAACGTCGCCGTGAGCAAGGAGGGTTTCCTGGCCACGAGATCATTATGGATCAGCTGATGAACAAGTCAGCGACGAAAAAGCGCATTGGGTTTGTCGTGGAAGGAGCAGCCGCGCGAGAAGGTGCTGAGCTTTTCGATGCTGACGACAAGGTCGTGGGTCGTGTGACGAGTGGCATGTTCAGCCCGTCGCTCAAGAAAGCGATTGGAATGGCGTACGTGGACAAGAGCTCGGGAAAGCTGGGCACCGAGCTGCATGTCAAGGCTCGTAACAAAGTGCAGAAGGCTGTCATCACCAAGATGCCTTTTGTGCCAGCCAATTACTACAAGAAGGAATAGACTACCAAAGCATCGCAACAAAACGGTTGGGCTGCTCTACTTTCATACCATGTAACCGAAGCAAATGCACAAGTGTCGTGACATTGCAAGGTGCTCGTCTTTTCTTCCGTCTCTATACCTGCTATACGCTTCACCCTATTCACGCGCTAGAACCAACTAGATTACTTGTATTACCACGTCATGCCGCATAGGCTTGCCACAGCAGGCGAGCCTAGCTACAGAAACAGTTTACTACTACTACCAGTATCACGAGCTTGTTGCTACAGGAGAATGTACCTGAGACTGAGCTGTTTACATCCTCGCGTGAGTGCCGACTCGGCCGTCGTCCCTTGCGAGTCCAATCCCAGCTCTGAGAACGATGAGATCAGCATACCATCCAGCAACGTAGCCACGTCTTCTATCACACCCAGCAGACGCAAGAAAGCACCTGCAAAGTCGATCTGTTGATCCAACTTGGTCACTTTCGCATCGGCGTCAAAGTAGAAAGTCATTGTAAACTCCGGTTCGATCGTCTGACCCAGAATACGTTGAGCGAGTCGGTCATGATGCCGTAGCACATGGGGGTATACTAGCATGAGCGTATCCCGTGACAGCCGGAGCTTCACCCTCCCTCTTGCCTGTACAATCCACACAGCTTTGTCCTCCGTACACCATTGTGCCGTTTGTTCTGGAGCAAAAAGCACACGCACGTCCTGTGGCCGCATGTCAAACGTGCCATGGTACGAAGTGTACCGCTTCAGTTGGAGTAAAAGCGCGTCAATCCCATCCGTCGTCACTCCTTGAGCAATCAAATCTGGTGCACAAACTAAGCGTACAAAACTCTCCTGTAAAGCACTTGACTCGGTCGAATGTAGCGCGAACCCTGCTCGAAATGTCCTCAAGTAATATTTGACTACCAGCACGGGTCGCTCTTCATCAAACCCTGCGACAAACTCGCTCTCGTGGGTAAAGTAACTCGTTAAAAAGTCCCGGTAGTCACACAAATCCTGCATGTAGCCACTTAGGCCGCCCGTCTCGAGCGACAAAGTACTGATAATTCCCCGCTGTCTCGCTCGGTACCGTCGCTGGTTCAGTCGACACTGCGCTTTCCGTCTTGCTTTACGCTGTTCATCGTCATGCAACAGACGCCGACGTCCTCTCCGGGGCTTTTCTTGGCAGCTTATACAGTCTCGGACATTTGACTCGGAGCTGGTAGTCGGAGCAGTCACGGTGGTCGTAGGTATAGTAGGAGTGGTAGTCACAGATGGACGATGCTTCTTGGCTAAAATAGTCATGGAAGTAGTAGTAGTATTAGCGGTAACACCAAACGTGACGGCGGGACCAAACGTGACGGCGGGACTTGAACGAGACCCAGAAGCTGTTGCAGCCTTGATATTTGCCACCGTCTTGTCGGGCTGCAGCGTGATCGTGCGAGTGGGCGTGGACACGTTCATGACGCCGATGAGCGTCGCGACTTGGCTGGACAATTGAGCTGGTAGTTTTTTGGGGACTACACGTTTTTACACACGTGGGAGGGTGGGTGTATACGTGCCGTTGAGTGCGAAGAGACTGGACAATGTAGGGCGCTGCAGCAGTTGGACCAGTGGTGAGGGACAAGAAAAGAGACAGAGGAGGGCGAGCGACAAGACGGGGCGACTGTCTTATGGCGCGAATGGTCCTTTTCGCAGATCGAAGGACTTACCTGCCCTGGCTCTGGTCCATTCGGTCGATTGGAAGCGTAATCGCATCGGTGGACGGTAATCATTTTCTTCTCGTAAAAAAGAAGCGCCGGATTTATATTTAGCTGCGCTGTCGGGGTTATTTCTTACCGCGACACTTGACGAGCACAAACGAAGCTTTTAGTCGAAGGTGGTCTCGAATTAGGGATCCCGTTTGACGTCTCCACCGAATAAGCCTGTACCTTTTTTTGGTATACCTTTTAAGGGATAGGATGTTTGAGCCCTCAGATCTTTTAATGGAATTAAAATTTACTTCTTGCTGGTCACCACATTAGCGCCCGATTGCGATAACTTATTCCTCAACGGCTCCATCTTTGTTAAACGCCTGGCGAGCTTGCTACACTGTGTTGTAGACTGCTTCGAGGAGTCAAGCGAGAGTCAATCGGAAGGACTACCCATGTGGTTATGAGAGTTCAAGTGCGTGGCGATGGCGTCCGAATATCAGCAAGCTGTACCTTGCTTTTCGTGCCTTGTCAACATTTTTTTGTGAATGCTTGCGAGATTAAAGCCAAGAGAAGAACAACTGCATCAAGTACTTGATCGAACGTCTCGTCATCGTGGATCTTTTTGCGGTACCGTGGATGCTTCAAGCATTGCTACCGTATGCTCACTACGTTAACGCCACCTTCCTCGGGAATACCTTTTCTACGTTGCTGTTTGATCACTTTCGCATATCCTTTTGGTAGTGATAGATGTTTAGACTTTCACAGGCGCTGTCTACAGAGTCGATAAGCTCTCACGACAGTCGAATTAAGCCTTACATGTTGATGTAAAGGAAGGGATGTCGAATGATGCTCATGAGCAGTCAATTTTAGAGGGTAGTCGGCTAATTCGCTCGAGAACCAATACTTACAAGCTGTAAATTTTACACTCCAACCGATCAGAGGCCCTTAAATCGAATAGAATAGCTTGGATAGTAAATGACTGTTGAAGGGCTACTTGCGGAGACGGAAGGCCTTTTTATCAGCTCCCACTATTTATTTTCAAAACCGGTTGCTTCTAATGGATTAATCGAGGTGTTCTGTAATCAAACATATCATCCGGGAATGGATATCATCACAGCCTGTTCCTTTGATCCGAATCCCGTGGACCGTACAGTGTCTCGAGTCGTTGTGCCAGCTGCTGCTTCTTCCGATTCTTCCTCTGGAGCGTAGAATGCGCAGCTTTATAATCATCATTGGTGCGGTATCGTTATCTGATTGCACCGTAAGCAAAAGAACTGCAGCCTGGTCCGCTAGGGTTCACTCGTGGAGTCCAGTGGCGCAGGATCCGAGACCAATGGAGACATCTACAAGTGTGGCTTCAGCTTGACGGTGTGTAGTAGTGGTCAAGCGCTTCGTCAAATTTGTAGACCCACACATCGGTATCAGCAACCCACTTATAAGACCTTGCAGCAGAAAAGAAATGCCACAAAGCTGAGCTGAACGCACCCCTCTGAAACCCACCACGGCAAGCTTGTTGCACGTGTACGCATATTCTGATAATCCGCGTACAGAAAACTTGATGAAATATCGATCAGTTGTATTGTCACACTTTCTGCCCTGCAAGCTCCACAGAGCACTGCAGCTCACTTTGTGCACTCGTCCACATTCGACCCAAAATCGCTATTGCGAGCCGAACAATGGTGCTTCGCTGATCAAAAGGGGGTCAGCGAATACCATTAAGCACTCCTTCTTCTTCGAAAGGTGCTATGTCACGGTCACACGTACTTCGCAACGGATTGGCGTGGTTCGCGATCCCGATCTCGGATAACACAGTCTATCCTGCCTCCAGCTTCGGAGAGTACAGTCTCGCACAACCGCCCCACTAAAACGACTATTGCTTATGATCGTAGATACAAACAGTCAATCTGTGCCAGAATTATTCATGCTGTCGGCGTAGTCTCGCACCGTCATGGCGCTCCTCCCATTGCTACTGTCTTTTTTGCCCTTATGGTTAAATAAATAGTCTTTCATGGTACTTATCTTCAAGCACAGTATCTCTCTTGTAACCACATGCGGACAAACGTTCTTGTATGCCCCTCACTTTGGCGAAATAGTTTCTCATGTTCTCATCGTAGAGCAAACGGTCACTCAGCACCGATATCATTCATCTCTTCTACGTGGGCATCTTGCTGAAAGGCACAAAGGTCTTCTCACAAAGGATACACCTTGTCGGCGCAACTATGTAGAAGCAAAACGTTCATCATCGAACCGGGCGCTGGCCTTCACTGAACCGACTGACGTTGATGAGCTGAAGAAAAAAATTATGTCGTGCAATGGGTACCGTATCGGGATGCCATTGCATGCACATCTGTGCTCACTACAGCTGCTGAGACGAAATACGATAATCTACAAAACGAAGGCGGTGGCCGATCTGATGTTTACCAGGAAGCAAGCATGCATATGCCCGACAAATGTCGATGGAACGTTTACACTGTATGCAAAGACTGCCAGTTACATTGAAGTGGGATTGCGTCCTGACCTAAGTTTGCTTCGTTTTATTAGTTACAAGATGATAGTTTACCGATCGGCTCCTCAGTCAGGAGCTCGATTGAAGTGGACGGATGCAACCAAGGTACAACAACTCGTCAATGAACTTACTCCTGCGACAAGATTGTTCCGGCAAGGAAGATTCTTTTTTGGGAAGACATCTGCTGCGTCTCGTTGGTGAGATATTTGCGTTAAGGAAAAGAAGGGTCTCGGCGCTGCATAACCATTTGCTCTACTATGCGAGCATGAGAGACTACTCTGCCAAAGTGAGGAGCGTACGAAGATGTTTTGTCCTTTTCACGAAAACAGGTGGGTCAGTGTGCTGCACTGATAGGAGCACGATAGACTGTTTTCTTATTGACGAGAGCACAAGTGACAATAAAAATGGAAACGGAAGGAGGTTCATGCCGACTCGCACCTATAAGCTTTACATGTTGGCTCACCTCTAGGATATGTACATTCTGACTTCCACCGATAGTTTGTGATGCCAAGGGTATCATGGTCTAGTGCAGTGGGGACAGGTTAGTCGGATTCTTCATGCATGTGTTTGCGAGCTTTTTTGCAAAAAGAGCCACACCGCGAAGAGGTTGAGAGAGTTTCGACGATTAGACGAATAAATAAGTGGTAACACCGAGACGAGACTGCAGAACAACATGGCAAATACAATGACACCAAACGGTGTCAATGGGAAGATTGTCTAGCGTGACCGTTCCCTGCCAATATTACCCATGATTGGTAATATTGTCTAGCGTGACCATTCCCTGCCAATATTACCCGAGATTGGTAAGATTGAAGGAATATTATCCACTTAAGATAATGTTCACGTGCTGCTCGAAGATTGGTTGATAAAAGACATATCAACCAAGAGTACCACCAATCGCTGCTAGACGCGCGAAATGGGTGGTGAGCAGGTTGTCGTCATTCGACAATGTAGATTAATATAGTAAGATAAAGACTGAAGTTATATCGATAGCTTAACTATATTAGACCGATAGAGACTGAAGTTACATTAATAGCTTAACTATCTTAAATAAAATTCTCTTTTTACCTTTACTCAAATTAGTGGTTTGAGTAAGTTTATTTCCTCTGCACAAACGAGTATACGTGAAGTTTCGTGGCACCCTAGCTAATGGTGCCCCGTTACACCTGGTAGCACTTCGTAGTCCGTCCAACGAAAGCTTTTATTTTTGTCCAACATGAACATGTTAAGCGTTAAAGACGACAGCTTTTACATCACACGTGAAGCTACTCCCATCTGATTAGCTCTTAATGAGACTTTGTCGTCCGACTGAGTGTGCTCATGGGCGAACGCGCCACAAGTGGCATCTTCGAGTCTTTAAGCAGAGACTAACAACGTGAGGGCCACTCCCGTCTGAGTGACTCTGAATGGGAGATAGTCGGCCGATGAGTTTGCTCATGGACAAACCCGTCATCAGTGGCATGTTGGGGTCTCTAAAAAGAGACCAACAACATGCCGCTATCAACAAGTTTCTACAAGGGGAACTTGTTGTCGAAAGACAGAAGATAGCCTTGCTTCAGCAGCAAGGCTCTCATCAGTGGATGGGTGCGCCGACGCACACGCGTCGACCCAAAAACTTAAAGATAGACATCTCACGGTACAAGGGAACCGATGAAGATTCCCTTTTGAGATGGTTAATCGAATTAGACGATGCTATAAGGGCCCGTCACATCGAGGGTGACGAGGTGCAAGTCACCTTCGCCCTGTCAAATTTGACAGGACGAGCAAAGACTTGGGCCTTAGGGCTCAAGCTTCATAACCCAAACGTGTTTGAGTCGTTAGAGATCTTAAAGTCTCGGCTCAAAGAGACGTTTAAGCTGCCAAGAGCCGACTTCAGAGCACGCTCTGCACTCTTAGGGCTAAAGCAAGGTAAGGGTGATGTGCACGCTTATGCACAACATCTTCTCTACCTTGCGAGTAGCGTCAAGGAATACTTTGTTGATGAGCGCACGCTCATCAACGTTTTCATCTGCAGTCTTAAAGATGGACCGTTCAAGCCCTACATGTTCCGAGAGAACTTCCATACGCTGGAAAGGGCGATAGCGTATGCGGAACAAGAAGACTTCAGCCTGAGACATCCTGTCGTCTAGTCGGACGATATCTTGTAAAAGTATCGTCCGACTAGACGACAGGAAACAGGAGGTCCCGAACCAATGGACCTCTATTACATCGAGAGCGAGAACTCTCGCTCTCTGAGTCACAAGCGATAGGCAAGGTGCCATCGCTGTCAGAAGATTGGACACTTCGCTCATGAGTGTAGTTTCCCAAGCACCGCGTCACGTTCAAAGACAGGACGTGATGACCGCCATTGGCCAAAGAACGGTCCAAGACGCGGGTCCGACCATGTCGTAAAACCGCGACAGCAAGTCGGACCGCCAAAAAACGGTCAGGGTCAGTAGGGGCGGATAACCGTGTTGACTCAGCAACGTAAAGAGTATTTGCAGGACTCTTGACGAAGATTGCTCCCAACACACAGTCACTGTGTATTACTGCCCATAGTGATGAGGTGTCCTTCATCACTTTGAAGATCGAAGTAAAAAGTGGAATGTCACTTAGCGCCCTAGTTGACTGTGAGGCGTCGAACAGTTTTATTCGACGCCGGTCGCTAGAGAATAGTAGACTCAACTATGTTGAGCGAGAGTTCCCTCCGACGAGGATGAAGGTGTGCCTTGCTACAGGGGCATCTGTAACAGTGAATGAACGTGTAGTAGGAATCCACTACACGCTAGAACGAAAGCAGTACGATGATGACTGCATCGTACTAGATTTATGGACAAATTTGATGTCATCCACGGTCTGCCATGGCTTAGGAATTACCAGCCATAGATCAGCTGGCAGCATCGATCCGTGAAGATGCCTGATGTTTTTTCATCAGATGGCCATCTGATGAACGTCACGGAGACTCCACAAGCGTGTGGATACTACGAGTGAGTGCGATGGCCTCACTTGTGGTACAGTCGTTAGTACCACTGCCCAAGATCACAGTGTAGAAGGCAACTGCAATGTGAAACCAGCTTCCGGCACCTGTGTAGAGACACAGGCTGCGCTGAAGGCTCACCACTCGAATTCGAGTGGAATGGAACACGGATGCACACCAAGAAGGGTGCATCCAAGGAGAGAGATTGGTGTTGTTCATGGTGAACAACACATAGAAGCGAGATCGACTAGCAGAGAGTCGATCGTAGAGCAAGTCCGAAAGATATTTGTCTAAAAAAGAACTGACTGTGGTATTGCAACCACAGCCAGTACACGTATTGGAAGAACGTTCCAGCGTTCCCGAGAGTGATAACTCCCGAGAGATTTGTGTTGAGGGTTTGTTTACCCAGCCACCTGCGGATGTGTTTTCCCTGGAAATCACCGAGTCAGTTAATGTCTTGGTGAATGACGGATCAAGTGTAGGCGCTTATACACTTGATCTGGTTACACCTCCAAAGTCAACTTCGGAGGTAATCAAGTATCCAGCGCTAGAATCTATTAGATTCTAGCGATATATCCGTGATGAAAAGATCAAGCAGATCTGCGTGCTTGTCACGGAGGACGGGTACGTCGCCGATATTTGTCCCGCACAAGTGTTTGCTAAAAAAGGAACAGGTTCTCAGTAGCTCATCGATGGACGAGAGTGTCCTCGGTGAGAAGACCCGGATTGAGCGATACACGTCTCAATCTTGGGAGTTTTTGAAGACAAATCCTTTGTATAAGGATTTGGTGGAATTCAGGATTATTTTTCCAGAATCCTTTCCATGCGAGCTGCCCAAAGACAAAGGCACATGGCATGAGATTGAACTGAAACCCGCTTCGAAATACTGTGTCATGAAGCAGTGGCCATTGCCTCGTGAAGAGGTAACAGTGATCAACAACTTCTTTGCCGATCGATTAGCGGCTGGTCATGTGAGGGAATCAACATCCCCACACAGCTCTCCGACCTTCCGTGTGCGAAAGGCCACAGGAGGGTGGCGGATAGTACACGCGTTCAACAAACTGAACGCTGCAAAGGTACCGGCTCGGACGCCGATCCCAAGGAAGGACGTCATCATTGATGGTATGTCAAAGAGTACCATCTTTTCGTCCATGGATTTGATGGATGGCTTCTATCAGATCCTCATGCGTGAACGGGATATCCCGTACACAGCAGTGAGCACCCCCAGTGGTATGCTCTGGGAGTGGCTAGTGATGCCACAGGGGCTTAGCAAGTCCCCTGCAACGTTCAACAGATGTGTTACGGATCTGTTGCGATCCGTGCGAGATTTTGCACCGAGTTATTTCGATAATGTCTTCGTCCATAGCCGGGCTATGGATGGAAAGACGGACGTGGAGGTTCATACAATACACGTCCGGAAGGTTCTTACACCAATACGAGAGCATAAGTTGTTTGCGACCTCAAGAAGTGTATATTCGCAGCGAACGAAATACCACTTCTTAACTTTATCGTGGGTAAAAACGGCGTATGTCCCGATCCGGAAAAGATCAAGGCGATTAGCGACCGGCCTGTGCCAGTCGACGTCAAGGGACTTCTAAAGTTCCTTGGCTTGGCGGCGTACTTGCATAAACACTCGCGAAACTACACCGAAATGACCGTACATCTCTCGTCTGTTAAAGAAAAACGAGAGGTGGTCATGGAGTGCTGATTGTCAGCACTACTTTGAAGGTATCAAGAAAAACTTGGTGCTATCGCCTGTGTTGGCCTTTTGTAACGAATGGCGAGGCGGCTGTCTTTCTTCGCGGAGTACAACTTCTCCGTCGAGTATAAATTAGAACGACTCAATGTCGTCGCTGATACTATTTCGCTTTGGCCCAATTTCGAGCCGACTGTCTCACCCCAAAGTTAGAATTGATCTTACTGTTGTAACACTATCAACGAGTTTTTCGTCTTCGATTCTGCTTGACGACGTGCGGAAAACATACGCAGAAGATTAGTCTCTTCTGCAATCGATGTATCACTTATCTATCCGTTGCGTCAGTCAATAGAAAGCTTGACGTCATAATATTGCTCTCCAACCGAACGGTATTGTGTTCGTGATGGAATGCTGTTTTATACAGCAGTCAAAGGCGACACCCCGTGTCGTCGTTTCCGCTCATTGATTTGCGATTGCGCATCATGCATGAGTGTCACGATGCCCCCATCAAGTGGGCATCGCGATAGAGAAAAGATTTGCCTCACGGTAAGTCGTGACTTCTACTGGCCCCGCCAGTGTAATTTCGTGCACATATACATTCGCGCTTGCGAAGTTTGTCAACGGGTGAAGCCTAGCTCTTCATCTCGCGCACCCTTGCAGCCTCTTCCGATTCCGGCAAAGTGCTGACAGTCCGTATCGATGGACTTCGTCTTTAGGTTTCCCCAAGATGCTTACAAGAATACTGGTATACTTGTGTTTGTTGAGCGGTTCAGCAAGATGGTACATCTTGTTGCTGTACCGGAGTCAATCACAGCCCAGGGCTGTGCGCGTGTCTTCATCGATACTATCTTCCGGCTTCACGGGTTACCCCATGAACTCGTGTCATATAGGGACCCCCGCTTCTGTTCTGGCAATCCGTGTTCCGTTCACTTGGACCACGTTTGACGATGTCAACTTCTGACCATCCAGAAACAGATGGTCAAACGGAACGCGCCATCCTCGTCCTCGAAGAGATACTTCGAGGGTATGTACACTCGTTTAAGAGTTGGAGTGAGTTCTTGCCGATGGATGAATTCGCCATCAACAACTCGGTGCACGCGTCGACAACGCATACACCTTTCTTCGTGAATGGCCTACGCCACCCACGCTTACCCGCCTTCTTGGACTGTGAATCTATTGTAAGGGGGGATGGACTCGCTCGAGCAAAAAAAACGATCTAGTTCTTGCTCATCACCCGTCGACAACGGTGTCGACGTAACGATGGGATCGATATTGATAATGACGATGAAGACGATGCTGGCATTTTCAGCATCTCCAATAACTGCCACAGTGAGTACGATGACGCCCTCACTGGTGAAAACAACGTTCTCTCAGCGGTGCACACGAAGCGCACTGCTGTTGACAAAGATAAATCAGCAGACGAATTCCTGCTGACTCTCGAAGCGGTTGTCCGCTCTGTTCAATATTCTATTGCAGATGCAATAGACAAGCACTAATGAAACGCAGATAAACATGGAAGAGCAAATGTTCTTTCATTTGATGAAGGATACCTAGTTTTATTGTCTACAGTAAACTTACCGAAGCACGCAGTGACAAACGTGGGCGGCATTAAATTACTGCCCAAGTATATCGGTCCATTTCGTGTATTGCGATGCATGGGCAACGCATACACGATTGAACTGCCCAGTAAGATATGTA
Organism: Peronospora matthiolae; assembly: GCA_921007115.2. Classification (NCBI taxonomy): domain Eukaryota; phylum Oomycota; class Peronosporomycetes; order Peronosporales; family Peronosporaceae; genus Peronospora; species Peronospora matthiolae. The sequence continues at coordinate 852,689 of CAKLBY020000193.1, forward strand.
CGCATCCTACGTTTACGTTGGACGTCTCCGCCCGTAGTATCAGTACGAGCCCGTTTCGAGATGCGAATAACACCTCCGCGGTCGAGAGGCGAGACCACCCCCAGGTGGTCCCGTTTCCATGATTCAGTCCAGTCGACTAGCTAAGCGACCTGCTCACGCAGTCGAGCGATGTCCAGACCAGCTGCATCCAGCTCGTCACAAAGAGAACAAGTCGAACGTTCGTTCTCAAGATTTGCGAACGCAAACGCGGCACGATCGTTCGAACAATCAGGCGCTAAGATATTGTAATTATATCTTACAATGTCATGGAGCTCATAACACCAAGTCCGTTCATGATCCAGGTCATCTTGCAACTGTTCCGTTACACGGTTCAGTTTCTGAACATCTAGCTGATTTAACTCTCGAGTCGTATTAGGCAATCTCGCTGCCACCACATCCTTTGGTGGACTCATGCGGTTGTCGACGCTTTCTGGTGGAGCGTATCTTGAGTCACTGTGACGTGAAGGGCGTCCGGACGAGTTACCTCGTCCGCTGGCGTGGGTATCCACCGGCCTAGGACAGCTTAGAGCCTTGCGCCCAGCTGATTGTTGACGTTTTGGGTCTCGTCGAGCAGTATGACGAGATCCATCCGCTGTGTTCAAAAAAGGGCCGTCGGAAAATAACCTCCCCGAACGCGAGTATAGGGACTGCAAGGTGTCAATCCCTTCGTCCACCTCAGCAGAGATGCGCACCCTCCGGAAGGGGTCAATAGAAAAAAGGTAGGCCCACCTAGGGGCATGATTAGCATTGTACAGGCGAGTTGGACATGGATCGCCTTACGAGAGACAGGGTAACCCTGCCTCTCTTGACAGTCAGTGCAACTTGTATCATACACCGTATGGGTTACGTTTTTTAAACCAGATGCGAGCTGCATCAAGTTTATCGAGCCAGGCCTCACGGCCAATGCACTCGATGTTATGGATGAAGGCATTCCACCCATACACCAAGGCCTTACCGTCTAGACCGCGGTTGTCGTTGTACCACCGATGCTTGAGAACACATCGATGAAGAATTCTTTCTCAGCCTGGAAACTATCCGTGCTGAAAGCAGGAGGATAGATCCTCCTACAGTCAAACAACGGGATTCGTTCGGCGGTCATACCGGCCACTCGATTAACCTCCTTGGATGATGGCATCCAAGGAGACTACACATGAGGATCATGGCGCAAAACATTGCGGTCCATGGTCTCTTGAGTGGTGTCAGCATGAGCACTGACACCAGCGGCAGCTCGATCCCTATAGCTGCTTTTCTCGTGGTGATACATAGTTGCATCACCACCATCCCCACGCGTACTATTGTCAGATGGACTTGCGTGAGACGAGGGTTCGTCAGACGAATCGCTCGGTATGAAGATCAGGAACATGATGCCGCCACCAGTCAACGTGGCTCTGGCAGTAGCCGCCCCGAGCGCTCCGGAGGTAGGAGGCGCCGCCTTCGAGTCGGATGCATCATCCGACTCGCCAGAATAGATGAGCCCTATTCCAGGCTTATCCGCTTTGCGAGTCGTAGCGCCCGCTGCAGACGCGGCGGATGTATATGTCGCGCGTGGTGACTCACCACATGGGCTATTCGTAACAGGCACTGCCTGTTTGTAACGGGGTGAATCGTTACATAACAATTTATGAGAAATTGTTAATAGAATATAACTATAAGAGTTATATTCTCAGAATATTGTCATAAGGACAAATATTCTGCAGCACTTACGAGTAGTTCCTAATTGGTTGATATAGGCCATTATATCAACCAACGAAGACACGCCACGACAGACGCACGCAATGAGTGGTGAGTAGATAGTTGATATGCACATTCGTATCCAGACATAGTTAGATGAGGATAAATAGTGATTTATTAACAGACATTAACTATGATAAATACAGTTCTACTTTTTACTTTAACCAAGTACTCGCTTCTTCTTACCGTCTTCCTCTGCACGTACGAGTGTACGTGAAGTTCCGAGGCACCGCCTTATTCTGTCATCAGAATAAGTAGCTTGTACTGTCACCAGTACAAGCTTCAGGGTGCCCCGTTACACCTGGTAGCACTTCTTAGTCCGTCCAAGTACCACGTTCACATCTAACATGAATATGTTAGATGATGAAGATGACCAAAGCTTTCACGCTACGCGTGACGGCTACTCCCATTTGAGCGATGTCAAATGGGATGCAGTTGAACGGATGGGTTCAACCATGGGCACCCATGCTGTTAGCGTCATGCTATAGGCTCTTAATAGAGATGCCCAACATGCTACTATCGCCAAGTTCATTCAGAATGAATTTTTCTCTGAACGCGATAAAGTAGCCTTGCTTCACCAACAAGGTTCTCAACAAGCATAGTTGTTGAGAGAACAGAGTGCTCAACAGTTTGAACTGTTGAGACAGCAGCAGGCTGCTGCTGGTGCCATTTCCCCATCGTCGATGCGACGCGCCCTTATGGCATCGTCTAATTCGACGAACCATCTCAAGAGGGAGTCCTCTTTAACTCCCCTATACTTGGAGATGTCAATCTTCAAGGTCTCGGGTCGACGCGAATGCATGCGAATGCATCGACCCGAGACCTTGAAGATTGACATCTCCAAGTATAGGGGAGTTAAAGAGGACTCCCTCTTGAGATGGTTCGTCGAATTAGACGATGCCATAAGGGCGCGTCGCATCGACGATGGGGAAATGCAAGTTGCATGTGCCCAATCAAAATTGGCAGGACGTGCCAAGACTTGGGCTTTGGGACTCAAGTTGCACGACCCATATGCGTTTGGGTCGTTAGAAGTCTTCAAGTCGCGGCTCAGACAAACGTTTGAACCGCCTAGTGCTGAGTTCAGAGCTCGAACCGAACTCTTGAAGCTCAAGCAGGGTAAGCGTGATGTGCACGCTTACGCGCAACATATACGACATCCTACGAGTTGTATAAGTTCCAATCCGGTGGATGAACACACGTTGGTTTCGGTGTTCATGCAGGGTCTTGCGGATGGTCCCGTCAAGACTCACCTGTTCCGGCTTGAACTAGATTCACTAGAACAAGCCATTTCCATTGCGGAACAGGAAGACTTCAGTCTGAGACAGGCTCGCGCCAGCTCGACATCATATCGTCAACCAAGACGATATGACAACGGAGGTCCAGAGCCGATGGAAAATCGGTTATGTAGAGAGCAAGAAGGCTCGCTCTACAGACTACAAAAAAAGGTTGCAGAAATGCAATAGATGTCAAAAGACAGGACACTACGCTTACGAGTGTAGTGTTCCTCCGTCCAGTAGCTCGCAACACTGGGCGTAGTGACCGTCCACCCATGAAAAAGGGGCAGGGACGTGGGTTCGCTGTTGGTGCAAAGACACAACAACGGGATGGACCGTAAAAAACGGACAGGATCAGTAAGTGCGGAGCACCCTACTGGTCTAGCAACGTCAAGAGAATTTGTAGGCCTCTTGGTGAAGGTTTCTCCCAACACACAAACGTTGTGCGTTGCTGCTCCAGGTAATGAGATGTCACTCATTACCTTTGAAACTCGAAGTGACGAATAAGTTTTCCCTTCGAGCTCTAGTCGATTGTGGGGCGTCCAACAATTTTGTGCAACGCCAATCGCTAGAAGATGGTCATTTTAAGTTCAGTGAATGTGACACACCTCCTACGAGGATGACGGTACGTCTTGCGACTGGCGCATCCGTAACCGTCATGAAGCGTATAGTGAAGATCTACTATACGCTAGAAGATACCCAATATTATGACGATGACTTTATCGTATTGGATTTGGATGACAAATTTGATGTCATCCTCGGAATACCGTGGCTCAGAAGGTACGAACCACGGGTAAACTGGCAACATCGAACAGTAACGATGCCTGTCGCTTGTTCATCAGATGGCCATCTGATGAACGTTTTGGAGCGTCCACAAGCGTGTGGATGTACTACGAGTGAGTGCGATGGCCTCACTTGTGGTACGGTCGTTAGTACGACTGCACAAAACCTTAGTGTAACAAACGGTTACAGCAAAGTTCCGGCGGCTGTGAGGAAACACAGGCTGCGCCGAAGGTCCACCGCTCGAATAAGTCGAGTGGACCGGGACAAAGATGTATCCCTAGCGGGGAGCATCTAGAAGAGAAACAATCGATCGCTCAGGTCAAGCGAAAAGATAATCCTAGATCGACTGGAGAGCCTTTCATAGAGGATCTCGCTGTGGTTGCGCAACCCCAGCTAGAGGAAGTAAAGGGAATAAGTCCCAAGATTACAAATACGGCGAAATAAGTTCCCCGAAACCCGCGGGAATAAGTCCCCGGGAAGCCGAAGGAATAAGTCCTTCGAGGCCTGAGGGAATAAGTCCCCAGGAAATGACAGAGACATTGAATGTCATAGTCAATAACGGATCAAGTGTAGGCGCTTATACACTTGATCTGATTGCGCCTCCGAAGTTGACTTCGGAGATCACTCAGTTGCCAACGCTTGAACATAAAGGGTTCTTGCGTGATCTGCGTAGTGGCAAAGTCAAGCAGATCTGCGTACTCGTCGCTGACGACGAGTGTGTAGCCGACATTAGGTCAGCAACAGTGTTCACTGAGAACGAGAGAGCAAGCGAAACGATAATCCTAGATCGACTGGAGAGCCTTTCGTAGAGGATCTCGCTGTGGTTGCGTCTAAGGCGTTATGCCCAGAAGAATATGCAAGTGTAAAAGTTAGGAGAGTCCGAAGCATGATGACGAGGTTGCGGGTTACAGCAAAAGTGCACCGTCGGGGAATCGAATCCCAACCTCATCCTTGGAAGGGATGATCCTAACCATTAGACCAACGGTGCTCTCATCCAAACACCTCGTTTCATGTAAATACAAGATGAAAAGACACGAGTTGAGCGATATGACTCCCAATCGTGGGAATCGCTCAAGACAAATCCTCTCTATGAAGATTTGGTTGAATTCAAGGATGTATTCCCTGAAACTGTTCCGTGCGAATTACCGAAGGATAAAGGTATTTGACACGAGGTCGAGCTTAAACCAGGCTCGAAGTACTGTGTTTTGAAGCAGTGGCCACTGCCTCGTGAACAGGTACTTGCGATCGACAAGTTCTTTGCCGATCGTTTAGCTGCGAGCCATGTGAGGGAATCAACTTCCCCACACAGCTCTCCGACCTTCTGTGTGCGAAAAGCAACAGGAGGGTGGCGGATAGTACACGCGTTCAACAAATTGAACGCTGCAAAGGTACCGGCTCAGACGCCGATACCGAGGAAGGACGTCATCATTGATGGTATGTCAAAGAGTACCATCTTTTCGTCCATGGATTTGATGGATGGCTTCTATCAAATCCTTATGCGAGAACGGGATATACCCTATACCTCAGTTAGCACCCCCAGTGGTATGCTCTGGGAGTGGCTAGTGATGCCACAAGGGCTTCTTAGTAATGCCCCTGCCACGTTCAACAGATGTGTATCACATTTGTTGAGACCAGTACGAGAATTCGCGCCGAGTTATTTCGATGACGTCTTCATCCATAGTCTGGCTATGGATGGAAGGTCGGACGTTGAGGTTCACAGATACCACGTCCGACAGGTTCTTACAATCATGCGAAAGCATCAATTGTATGCAAACCTCAAGAAGTTTATATTTGCAGCAAGCGAAATACCACTTCTTGGGTGCATCGTTGGTAAGTGTACGTCCTGATCCCGAAAAGATCAAGGCGATCACCGACTGGCCTGTGCCAGTTGATGTCAAAGGTCTTCGGAAATTCCTTGGGCTAGCGGCGCATTTGCATAAGTATTCACGCAATTACGCCGAGATGACTGTACACCTCTCTCGTTTGTTGAAAAAGAACGAGAGGTGGTTATGGAACGCTGAATGTCAGCGCTCCTTTGATGGTATCAAGCAGAGCTTGATACAATCCCCAGTCTAGCAATTGCCGATCAGGACAGGTCATTTCATGTGGTCTATGATGCCAGCGATTTCGCAATCGGCTGTGCATTAATGCAGCACGATCTTGAAGGCGTTGAGCGCGTCGTCTGCTATCAGTCGCGTCATCTGCAACCAGCTAAGCGGAACTATCCAGTGCATGACAAGGAAGTCCTTGCCATGAAGTATACACTCGCGAAGTTCAGAGTCTATCCATTAGGAGATAGACCCTTCATTGTTTACACTGACCATGCTTCGTTACGCACGACAGTAAACAGCCCGCACCTTTCACAACGAATGGCGCGGTGGTTGTCATTCTTTGCAGAATACAACTTTACGGTTGAGTACAAACCAGGACGACTTAATGTCGTCGCTGATACACTCTCACGTCTTCCCGACTTTGAACCAGTCGTGAAACCCAACAGTGAGACAGTCACTGTTGCGGTTATGACGTCCTCAGTCCAATCTTCAACGTTGCATGATGATGTGAGGCGGGCATATGCCCAAGATGGTGAGATTGTGAAGTTGTTGACACATCTCTCACAGCCATCTCGAGAATCGTTGAAACGATTTTCGTCTGCGTATCGATCTGCATCAGATCGATACACTACTCACGACGGTTTACTGTATTATACAGCCGTTTCTGGTGACACACCACGTGTTGTCATACCAGATGAGACTGATATGCGTTTGCGGATCATGTTCGAGTATCACGATGCTCCCTATAGGAGGACATCGTGGCCGTGAGAAAACATATCTCACGGTGAGTCGAGACATTCACTGGCCCCGCCAGTATCAGTTTGTGCGAAAGTGTGTTAGCGCATGCGAAGTCTGTCAACGAGTGAAGTCAAGTCCTTCACTGTGTGCACCTTTACAGCCTCTACAGGTTCCGGCTGAGTGCTGGGAATCCATTTCAATGGATTTCGTCTTCGGGTTACCCAAAGACGCACGCGGGAATACGGGTATTCTCGTATTTGTTGACAGATTCAGCAAAATGGTATACCTAGTGGCTCTACCAGAGTCAACCACGGCAAGTGGCTGTGCTTGTGTCTTTATTGACACCATTTTCCGACTTCATGGGTTGCCCCGTGAACTCGTATCAGACAGAGATCCATGATTCACTGCTGATTTCTGGCGTTCCGTGTTCAAATCACTCGGAACGCGCTTAAAGATGTCTACATCTGATCATCCAGAGTCAGATGGTCAGACGGAACGTGCCAATCGTGTCCTCGAAGAGATACTTCGAAGATACGTACACTCCTTTAAAAATTGGAGTGAGTTCTTGCCCATGGTAGAGTTTGCCATTAACAACTCGGTGCATGCTCCCACGACACATACACCGTTTTACGTGAATGGCTTGCGCCATCCGCGTGTACCCACCTTACTAGAGTGTGACTCTGGTTTAAGGGGGGAGGGACTCGCGCGAGCAAAATCGGATTTGTTTCACGCTCTGACGAAGAGGTCATTGCGTTTGATGCCGATATCGATAACATCGATATCGAAGAAGATGATGCAGTGAGAGTGCGGAAGCCCTCACTGAAGAAAAGATTGATGTTGCTGCAGTGCACTCACGTGCACTGAAGCTAACGAGTCATCAGATGAGTTCATACTGGCTTGTGAAACGGTAGTCCGTTTTGTGCAAGACTCCATCGCCGAAGCGGTGGATAAGCAAAAGCAAAACGCTGACAAGAATGGAAAGGCAAACACTCTTTTATTCAATAAGAATGACTTGGTCCTACCGTCTACGGTTAATCTACCAAAGCATGTAGTGACTAACTTGGGTAGTAGTAAACTTCTACCCAAGTACATCGGCCCATTTCGTGTATTGCATCGCCTAGGCAATGCATACACGACCGAACTGCCACGTAAGATGCGAACGCATCCCACGTTTTACGTTGGCCGGATTAAGCCGTACCATCAGTACACTGCTTCTTCCGATGAAGAACGCCCTTGCGCTCAAGCATCTCGCAGAGAGCCTTGTGCTCCCGATGGTGGGCATCGACAAGGGTCTGAAGAGCAGTTATCTCAGCCCGAGACCGATCAACAATCCCACGAGATACCCTTAGCTCGTCACGCAGAGACGTCATAGCTCTCTCGTTCTCAAGCTGAGCAAAGGCAAACTCAGCTCGATGCTATAAGACAGTGTCCGCCAGTTGGAGACGCCTGTCCCGCTTATGTTCGAGATCGCCGCGTAACCCTTGCGTTACGCGATCAAAGAAGCTCTTGGGAACACACGGATCCCGACGATCGTGCGGAGAGCGTCTTTCCTCCTCCTCCACCTCCATTAGAGGACTCTCGCGGTGGCCAGCGCTATCTGGTTGAGCAGCTGTTGAACCACCGCGACGTGAACGGACGTCGGACGAGTTATCTCGTCCGGTGGCACGGCTATCCCCCGTCCTGGGATACTTGGGAGCCCCGCTCCCAACTGATGGTTGACGTACTGGGTCTGGTCGAGGGGTACGATGCGGCACATCCTGTGCCGCAGAAGGACCGCTCGAGAAATTCTTCCCGGCGCGGTCGTAAAGGGATTTCAGGTTGTCAATCCCTTCGTACATCTCACTGGAGATACGTACGCGCCACCACGGGCTATTAGGGAGGTAAGCCTCCTTAGGTGCTCGTGCAGAGTTGTTCACAAAACATGGGCACGAGTCTTCCCAGGAGAGGCAGGGTAACCCTTTCTCCCTAGACAGAAGATGCGGCTTGTAGCGTGCACCTGTCTGGGTTCGCTTTCCAAACTTATCACGAGCTTTGATAAGTTTGTCGTTCCAAGCGTCACGACCTACATCCTCGAGGTTCTGGATATAGTCGTTCCACGCTTGAAGCAGTGAGGGACCATCACGTTTGTGATTCCCACTGTACCATCGATGTTTGAAGAAAGCATCGATGAAGAATTCATGTTCAGCGCGATAGCTTTTCGCGCTGGGGTCAAGGTGATTGATCCTTGACGAATCGAACAACCGTGTTCGATAACGATCACTCGTCGTCGCCGACAAGTGATCCATGACGGATTTGGGAGACATCCATGCCTTCTCTCGGGAGCGAGATGCAACACACTGCGGTCCCGCTCTTCTTGCGACGTTCCGACAGAAGGACTGGCACCTCGTTGCGAAGTGGTGTCAATAGGAGAACCGACACCACTGTTCGCGCCCGAGTCTCGCGACCTCGAGCGCCTTCGCTTTGGCGATGGTTCATCTGATGAATCAGATGAACCAAAGATGCTACGACGCATAGCATCATCCATGCCACGCTTGGAAGGCGGCTTGGATTCGATCGCCGTCGATACGTATCCGTCTTCCGTATCAGGAGAGTATGAGACACCGAGCTCATACTCTGTGAAGACATGAGTGTCTTCGTGACGAGCGCCTGCATCACCAGGTGACACAGACTGAGTCGCTTTAGCAACCGATAAGACATCAGTTGCTGTGGTTTCTGCTTCGGCGTCCGCACAGAGACGTGCGGACGCGCTCTCGGCGGCCTTGCTCGCGCATCGCATGGGCTTGTTTAACCATGCGATGAATTGTTGGAAAGTGGATTCGGACCAACAAGTGCAAACCCTGTCCCAAATGATTTGGGACGAGTATCCATTTAGTCAGTCAGTCACTAAAGTGACTGATTGTAGGGGGGAGTGATGTAACGGGGTGAATCGTTACATAACAATTTATGAGAAATTGTTAATAGAATATAACTATAAGAGTTATATTCTCAGAATATTGTCATAAGGACAAATATTCTGCAGCACTTACGAGTAGTTCCTAATTGGTTGATATAGGCCATTATATCAACCAACGAAGACACGCCACGACAGACGCACGCAATGAGTGATGAGCAGATAGTTGATTTGCACGTTTGTATTTAGGCATAGTTAGATGAAGATAAATAGTGATTTATTAACAGACATTAACTATGATAAATACAGTTCTACTTTTTACTTTAACCAAGTACTCGCTTCTTCTTACCGTCTTCCTCTGCACGTACGAGTGTACGTGAAGTTACGAGGCACCGCCTTATTCTGTCATCAGAATAAGTAGCTTGTACTGTCACCAGTACAAGCTTCAGGTTGCCCGTTACACTGTTGGTCACTTGCAACAGCAGTCGAACGATCACCTGCTGCTGAGGCTTAAGTAGTACTCTCTTCGGCTGCACGCATCTGTGCAACCGCCTTCCTGGCCGCTTCGGCAGCGCACCGCATGGACCTTTAGATCATGCGATTAATTGGCAAAAAATTGAGCTTTGACCAACAAGTGCTCCCTTTTCCAGAGTTAATCAACGGTGATCATACTGTCCCCAATCATTTTGATATAATCACCGGGGTAATTGATGTTGAAGGGTAGAAATGATGTAACGGGGTAGCCCGTTACATGTTATTGACACCAGACGGTGTCAATAGATATATTGTCCAGCATGACAATATCCTACCAATGTTATCCGAGGTGGATAATATTGAAGGATTAATATCTTCTTAAGGTAATGTTCACGTGCTACTCGAACATTGGTTGATAAAAGACAAATTAACCAAGATTACCACCAATCGCTGCTAGACGCGCGAAATGGGTTGTGAGCAGGCTGCCGTCATTCGACAATGTAGATTAATATAGTAAGATAAAGACTGAGGTTATATCGATAGCTTAACTATAATACAGTTCTCTTTTTACCTTTACTCATATTAGTGGTATGAGTAAGTTTATTTTCCTCTGCACAAACGAGTGTAGGTGAAGTTTCGTGGTACCCTAGCTAAGGGCGCCCCGTTACATCCTTTATCCTCGTATTCAGCTTCAGGAAATCACGAAGCGTAGGGACATATGCACTTCTGGGATAATCTTGTACAATGTAGAAGTTACTTTCGAGGATCTGGGAAGTACAATAGGAGACTCATCAAAGCAATGCGTCGTGAACTTGCTTTGTATGTTGCAGTATGTTTACTTCACACCATTGGAATCACCTGGCAAAACAAGAAGAGTTCGCAGTCAAATCTTTGGCACCATTGCCGGAAGCCTCCGAAATCGTAAGCGCATGAAGGATTGCTGGTCAGTGAATCAGGTGGGTGCAGAGCAACGGAATCAATATCCATATCATTTGGGGAAGAGTGCTGTCTCCTTTCTCGTACAGGTGCTGTACGATGAATTTCGACGCCTGCAATCGGCCCGTACCGATATCAAGCAAGTAGTATCATGCCTGGTCTTCTCCTACATCTTACGTACAGCCAACAGGATTCTGCGCGAATGCGATACATGAAGTCGGCCTTCATTCGCCGTGTCTGTCTCATAAAAAGCTGGTGGTTGCTCTCTGCTCCAATTGTACGTCTGCGTACGATCAGGTGTGCAATCATGCAACGGGACCACAAAAGCCGTAACGGGTCGCTACACGCACTTGGTGTACCCATGATACACCTGTTTCATGCGACACCTTGCTCGTCTTGTCTTTAAAATGGCAACTTCGATACATTTCAACGTAAACGCATCGGTCCGTCCCCTATCGCCCTGACTACGTTAGCGTGCTGACAAAGAGTCATTTTACGACGAGTTGGTCCTGGAGTGCAACTCTCGCCGTCTGTCGCGCGCACGACCGTCACGTGCTGCTCCTGCTCCAGCTTGGTATCAAACGCAATCCCCATGGCACATTTACGTTTTAAATACAGACACTAGTGCATCAGTATACTGGATAGCGAAACCCTGCGATGATCCAGCAAAAGTGATTACTTTAGCTACTCTTGCTTTTCTTTACATCAAAGCATATTATTTTAGGCTGAAATGAGGTCTGGCGCCACACGTAGCAGACGTCGGGGATCCTGGTGCCTCTCACATATTCTTAGAAAGTAGCACGACATCCGATGACTGGGTGGTGCTTAATGCGTAAAGTGATGTCATTGTCACTGGCTTTCTACTTCCGCAGGACTCCTAGATGATGTCCACTACGTGTGAAAATATCGGATGTGCATGCCAATATTCAATATCTACATGAGCTGTGTAAGCGACATGTTGGTGGTCTTTGCACTTTCTTGCATCATCTGAATTGCGCTCGAACAGTTGTTTCACCTCCGTGTAAAAAGGATCGAATGAACGGTTGTGCGATGTCACATGGCTTGCATCTTAGCAAAAGACGGATGTAGCTGAGTGGCACGCGTTTTCATTTTCGTTCGCACAGTAAAGCGTAGGTGGCGTAGCTGCCCCTTGGTTCAGCTTTTTACCCATTATGGATCTACCCATTACCGCTCCAGCACCACAAAAATACAGATCAGACGGTACGTCCAGTTGACGCGTCGTGCACACTGTCCAGCCACATTTGACTGTTGTTTTACGCGATAGGTAGCCGCTGCATTTCCCCGTGCAAATGTCAGGAAAAGGGTCGATGCTTGCCCAGTGAATTGTCAATTGATTGCACTCCGATCGTCATAATGTGGATTCAGCCAGGAAGAGCAAGGACATTAATCTAGTATCAAATCAACCCTTAACTCTTCTTTTCAGATTCAATTGCTGTGACAAAATTGCGACACCTAAAAAGCATTTTACCCCACCATGATGCGATTCTTCCCTGTACCGTCCCGATGGAAATCCGTCAATTCATTTCACACCACTTTGTGCTCGTTGGATGTGATGCCTATACGCCAATATCGCTTGTTCGGCTCATCGAACGATCTTCTGAAGTCTAAGCAGCGCAAAGTCGTCGAACTGAAGGCGTGCGACCTGAACGAGTCTTTTGTCAAGGGCTCCGGTATGATACCGGTCGATACTGCTCTGCCTGATTTGAAGCTGTCTCGAATTAGAACTACTAATTCTGACACTGTCGTTTTTCTCCGCAATATGTTAGGCAAGGGTGGCCAGAAGATCAACAAAGTGCGCAACTGCGTACTTTTGACGCACTTGCCAACGGGTTTGCAAGTTCGCACTCAGAAGACACGCTCACTGGACGACAACCGTCGCGTCGCTCGGAAATTGTTGCTGCAGAAACTGGACGACCACGTAAACGGGTCGCTAAGTAAACACAATGAGAAAATTGCCCAACTGCGTCGTAAAAAAGCGAACCGACGAGCCAAGTCGAAGCAGAAGTATGCGACAGCAGACTGTGAGTTGGATGGAAACGATGGCAAAGAGGCCGACGAAGGAGAAGCTGATGTGGGCGAACACATTAAGTTGGAGGGTTATACCTGCGTAGTAAACAAGGACATAGAGTGAGGTAGAAATGGTTGAGAGTTGGCATGGAAATGGAGTCGCCTCGGTTTACGTGTTGCTACAACTTGTCGATATTTGCTGCCGTTTTGCATGAGCGTTTCCCTCATGTATTTACGACAAAGCAGCGTGTACCCGCTCTGTAGACGTTCCGCTGGACATTGAATCGAGTTGCCAGATAACATAACTGGCGCATCTTGGTGCGCTATTGATCCTTCGAGCGGCATTCGTGTCAGCACGGTAATGAGTCCAGGCATTAGTTGTAATTATCGATGCATTCAAGACATGTGAACATGTAGCGTAGTAGAGTACGTAGTCTAGTACAAACACGCTTCACCGTTGAGACGATTTGCAAGTATTGGCGCTCGCAGTGTCGGAACTCACAGCAATGTAGTTCATTTTACTCAGTCTCGTTGGTTTCTGCAACAAAGCATTACCGCCATTAGCCTGGGAGTGACCGGTAGTCAAGTCCTGTCGCGTGTCTTCATGACTTTTTCCCACGCCGATAGCGACCGGTGTCAGATCATGCTTTGCACGTTGATGTCGATAAGTGCTTAACAATCAAGTTTATGTGCGACATCTTGTACTACGTGAATTCAGAGGACCCGTTCGTCTTAGTGCTGACGTTTAGCGCGTAAATGGCTTTGACGCGACGCTATTCACCTCTCTTTCCATGCGAGTTTTTAGTCGCTAGCGAGCGTCTTGCCAACATGGTGTTACGTTTAATAAAGTCTATTGTGTTGCCTGCGTGCAACGAGATGTCCTCTTGTGTGACTCCAGTCGTAAAACCGAGCTCATGTAGCGCTTGTAATGTCCCGGTATACATAGCCAACTTCGGCATCATACACTGAAAGCTGCAACATCTTGCACTCCTGGCGTCCGGTTCTACTTTCAAACTTCTACCTTATTGTGATCCATTCGATCTTTGACAGCCTAAACATACGCAATTCGGCAGCTGTTACTTGTATGTGTTGTCTTATTGAGGCACTGATCGATCGTACATGGCTTGACGGGGCACCAGCCAGTCGGTATTACATGATACATAAAATCCTAAGGAGGTCAGGGGCCTTCCCTTCGATGGAGGTATTAAACCTGCAAATGTTGGAGTGCGAGTGGTGCTCTAAGTAGTTCACCACGGGGGCTCTGGTTGCAGCTTCTCTTCTTGTTTATGCATGCGTTATGGTGGTAGCCTATGATGGAGTGTCAGTATGCATTGTTTGTTACAGTAAAGCATCTTCTCTTTCTATAGCTTTCTTCTTGTTCGCTTTTCCAAGCATTCTCTATGTCTGGCGTTGGCGCATTGATTACTGACTACATCGATACGCGCCTATACGGTTTGAAGATACAAGCACAGGGTGAAGACGACGAGTTCATAACTTGATGAGAGAATCAATTGCGCGGGATGTCGTGACGTCAAAACTTCTAACTGCTATAAGGCGTCAAATATTGCTATGCTGTCGTGCTGCTGTGCTAGAGTTGAGGCTTCACGGAGGGCCACTGCTATATCCACTCAGCAGAAATCCTGCCCAAATCTGGACCCCATGAATTTTGTGTTGCCAACCAAAAAATCACAATCAAGCCCCTGATCGAAGGCCGACCATATGCTGAATGGAAGTGTTTCTGTATGACCTTGGCCCTAGCCAGATCCATTTGCAAGTCGTTGCGATCGCCAAAGTCATTGAGACTCGGGACTCTGCCGCATAGAACTGGCACTTCGACAGTTTGATGTGTTGTTGCAAATCTTTTTATCGCAAAGCATGCAAACCAGTGCCTAATCCGCTATTCGAATACCGACTCTTCCCGTAAAGACGTACACATTATCAAAGTAGATGCGCGTGGCGCCACGAAACTATCTTAACGGACGCCGAAGAAGACGGTTTATGTATCAGAACTCCAAACAAACCTCGAAGAAATTATCACGAATCAGATCTAACCATATACGACGAGAGGGGGAAGATAGTATACCTCGTGTGGTGAAAACGGCTCATTTTATAAAATCAGCTGTACAGTGCCACTCAAAGCATCACCGAGTCAAGCCTGCAAACGGACTAAGACGTCGTTTGTTTTATCCCTTCGCGGATCGCCTCTTCCATGTCCACCCCAATTGCGGCTATTGACTTTGCGCAGGTAGGCTTTGGTAAACAGCAGTTAAGATAACGAGCTAAGGCTACAATTGGATATGGAAGAGACGATCCACGAATGGATTAAACTTAACGTCGTGACCATTTTGCCGGCTCGAATCAGTGATGTGTCATGTCCTTGAGTCAAGGCTGTGGCTAACATTATTACCTATTTCTGGATCCGAGATACGTCAGCGAAGAAAATACGTACGTGCTTTTTATCCGTGCAAAAGAAGAGATGGCAAAGTAATGTTTGTTCGAGAGGTTTTGTGCAGCTTCCAGAACTATTTCAGATAAAATCGATGGAGGGAGAACTAAAAATTCAGGGAGGGGCCTACAAGATTCCGATGTATCGCGACTACGAAAACTGTAAACTTCGAGAATCTAAGATAGAAATTCAAGCTCTAAAGCTTGCCATTTGATATGAGGAATTCAGTCCATAGAACTAAAATCAAGTTATGTAAATGCATGTATCCATTTTAGGGATTGGCGGCGAGGAAATGGTTTTGGATTTGTCCATCAATAAGAGTGTTGGTAGATTGTGTGTAATTGTAGCAGTGCGTTGATGTTGTTGAATTCTTAAATAGACGAATCCAAAAAAGAGAAACGCGGATGATCCTACCCAGCAACACCGCAAACAACAAAATGCGGCCTATAACATTTGATAAACAAATGATAACGAGAAATTCGATCGAGAAAGTTTGATCTACGACCAAGAGAAAACTGTGACCGTATCCTCTTACTGTCTTAGTATACTAAGTACCTCAGATGATAACCACTTCACAAACACTCTTTGCAAAAGTTGCTATGCTTTCCCCGCCCCTGCGTCTAGCTTTCGCTTGGTAGCCTTCTGTCCGCCCTAAATCAATTTTATAGAAGATGGGGAGCGAGCTCTGGAGCTCGCCCCATGATATAAGTAATTCAGTCCGGACAATTGAATCAAGTTGCAAAACTCTATACAACATCAGCCACTGAAAAATGAATGTGATGATGTTTAAGTCTGAATGAACCCAGTACAGTATACTCGGGCAACGCAATCAGCCTTCGCTTGCTTATCCTGCCTTCACTTAAGTGATCCTATTCAGGTTTGATCGATTTTAAGCCAATCACAAGCGTGCGCTACAATAGTGACCTAGCCAAAGCGTGACTTCGGATATGCCTATATACCTATGAGGGGGGACAGACTCAATCGCACTTGGTATGTGTAAGGTGCACCTCGCCGCGCTATTCACAGACGTACACACAGATAAATACGATTCAAAATTTTGGCATGTAACCTTGCGCACACTAACTAATAGCTTTGCCCTGTGGGCTAACAATGATGCCTATCGAGTAATGATATGGAACAAATGCTGCACCGCTCTTGGTATGACGTGTAGGGCACACCTAGCGATATCCAGACACATAGGAAGGAGGGTACAGACTTCAGACATCAAATTTTGTTTAATCTCTTTCCGATTCACATCGACATTATTAATGGTGCGTGTCTACGCTGTCGCACTCGTGACTTCCACCGCAATCCTAACACACAACGCAGGCTCTTCGGGGACATCAAACGACACGATGACAACATTCAACTCCCCGGCCAGTGTACGTCCACCTGACGGCAGTCATGATGGCGTACCTGTGAAGGAGATGTTAAAGACACAAGGACTTACGGCTGGTAGAGAAAGCAGCTGCGCCGATTTGGACTAAACTGAAATGTGCATTAAGCGTACTGGTAAAACACATGCATAAACATGATGTAAACCTACGCGGCCTCTCCCGCCGTGACCTGGACTCGAAAAGAGCCTTTGATCGGGCTGCTCTTTTGGATTACCTCGCGTCCCTACACGAGCACCCCCGAAATTGCTGACAATGGTACAGGAGCACGCTATCATGTCAAGCGTAGCAAAATCTGGACAAAGCGACTATAGTGACGCGGCTCGAGCATTTCAGATGGATAAGGAAGCGAAACAAAAGGCCATGGGAGAGAGCATAAGACATGGTGAACTTGATGTTAAGATATCATCGAGGCGGCATTCGGTGCAGGTGATTCTTTCAAAGTCGATGCATAGCTCTCTCGTACTTCCTGCTACGACTCTGGACCTTGTGTATCTGGAGACGTACCTCTTGAGGTACAACACGAATAAAGGCACAACGCTGACATTGCTAGGGGAAGCACAACAATTCTTCCGTTACGTGGACAAACTTGCGACATTTTCGCGTTTGCGAATCTCGATATGAAGAATTGGCCCCTGGCACTGGAGATGCAAACGTCTTTATCCAAGGAATAGACAGCAGATAAATTGACGGTCAAAGTCGCTGTTGGCTTGCTGAGGCCCTCGTCACAGGAGCAAATGTTTTGGCGACTAAAACCTTGGGCACCTTGATTCGATTTGTCATTTTCTGTGTCGACGGGCTTTATAAGACGTCATCAGAAGTCATCAGTGAGTTGTTGTCGGTGTTTAGAAACCGCCGTGCTTCAGTGCTAATTTACAACGGTAAACAGATATGCCCACGAATGTTCAAAGGACTAGAGGTCCAGTTGTTTCATACCTAGGCGAAATTGGGATATACTCCCGACGTGATCAATGCTGATTTTAAAAAAGCACGTCCAACCAGGTCTCCTTTACGAAGGCTGACGAGCTGGTTTTTATAAAGTATAAAGAGCATTGGGACGAGCAGCAGAAGGATACAGGCTTGCCCGCACCTTAGTAAGTTATGTCCGTCGTTACCTGCGTCCGACAGATAACTATACATAACAATGATGAATCTGATCTCACTTTCCGCACGCAAAAGGCTTCACTGGGCATAGCTTGGTTAGCGTCTGACGCGTATGTCGTCCGAGTATAAAATTGGCATCAGCTAAGGTGTAGGCACGGCATGTACAATTTTGACAAGCACTTGTCAGGTGAGTTCATATATAATTATTTGCTTGCTTCAGTTAGATTGTAAGGGTCTTTGGCCCCACGTATGTGTCATCCACGCGACGCATCTTCAGAAGCGGTACGCTGATTAGAGCAGCTACATGTCGCGTCGTTTGGCATGCCCCTAGCTACTTAATCTTCATTTGATGAAAAGAAGTGTATAACATTGCATTGTATTTAGTCGAGTGTCCGTTTGTTAGACTACAAACCTGTCACAAGTCGTATGGATCGACCTTCTCAGTACTGTTGTTTAGTTTATCTTTGTTTGGTTTCAGATCTACATTTAGCATGAGCCCGAGGTCAACGATTTATTATCCGTGTGACGCTAACACATGCATGTTTCGACATGCAGATCGTCGCTATCAGCGCTTGTTCGACCGCAGATCCTTACGTGATTAAAAATGTAGCAGCAGTTCCGTGCCGGTGACCGTCTTGGCAGATTGTTTCTACCATCGTTCTGACATACCCAGACTTTCAGTGTTACAGAAGTCAACACACACCATCGAACGATAAAAAGACTCCCAAGTTGCGAATAAAGAGCTAAAACGTCAGCGCGAAGGAATAGGTACATGACGTCTCGCGCGGTTCGAGATAACACATACACGGTTGTCTTCGCCTTATCGACAGTATTGCTGGCACAGAGTAGCCCACGTTGACGATACTTTTTGTGATGGTGGATTGATTTTCATTGCTACTGCGGCATTGTTATACTTACAATAAGATGGACTCCCATCGGAAGAAATATTTGCTCTCCTAACGAGGGGGAACTTGACATTTCCCGAACACATTTACGCAGTTGTTGCGTCAGTTTGGCAAGAGCACTGTCAAACAGGATGTCTACATGAAAACGTGGTTCTCTGGGCAGACTTGTGACTGGTATAAATCGATGTCCAGTATGGCGTACGTGATTGCGATATTCGTATTCGTTACAAACTACGTCACGCTTGACTGAAACCGGTCTGAGGCCATGGGCAAAAGCTTGATTGATACAGAAGACATTCACGACTAATCACAATTCGGAAGAGGGCTTCAGCAATCTACCAGATTCTATTTCAACTCGGTATGACAAGCCATCAGGCGTACGTACTTTGTGATGCAGCTGTTCAATCAAGAAGACGCAAGCGGTATCTATTCAGTCACTACTTGCCCCAGATTCTACACGCTACCAGATAAAATAAAAGCCTGGAGACCTGATGTAGTGTTTACCTTGCTGTGGGTTTGTACAGAACGTTTTCATACACTTGCTGGCTCTTTGCATTGAAGGAGTCATTTACACGTGGAGGAATTGTAAAACAGGAGCTCCGCAAAAGGCCTAGCCGCAAAGTGGTGAAATGACACAATCGGACATTGGTGCATATTCTCAAAACAAACGTGTTCGGGGTAGGCGCCGTGAATGGATGTAGAATCCGGTCAAAGCTCGTTGCTTTCAGTAAGGAAGAGTGTCAAGATAATGGGAGGCCGAATTTGTGTGCATGATCGTCGAACAGCAACATCACGACAGCTCTGCCAAAAAGCACAAAATACCGATGTGTCCTCGAATATATCAGTGGATCCTGATGGTAGCTCCATTCTTCCAGCTGCACAGTAAACTGCACGAAACTGCTCAGGACTATGCACAGTGAATTTGGAGAGAGAAGCATTCCAGTGCACACCGAAAATAGCTCTTTTCGATAAGTTACCATCTCGTGTACATGTGACCTTCATCGCTCCGAGTCTTCCGGCGTCAGCAAAAAGGAGCGTGGTATCGTGACAAGGCGGTCCATCTCGAATTTTGTTTCGACGACGTATCGTCAGCCTTGCTTATGACGGCAGGTAATGCACACAAAGACTCATAAAAGCCTCATGTGAAAGAATGGACTGCGTAGCAAAGCTAGAAAAAAAATTAAAGCATTGCTACGCAGTCTAATGATCACCCATGAAGATCAGCTGCATCTGTTTAAAAAGAGGAATGACGGCTTCATTACACCAATGATTTTCCTCGTATACACTGGCTGCACTGGAAGTAAAGCTCGATATTATGACTTAGCCTGTGACAAAATACACCGACTTCCCTCTACCCCCACAAGCAGACAGACCACGTTCGTGTAAGTAGTTTGGTGAGTCCATGAAAAACGCACTTGTATCTGCGCCACATATCCATGTGGCAAAGGAACGGTACTTTATTCCAGCAGCTTGGTCAAGCTTCCCTGCACTCGCACTCCTACTAACCAGTCTTACCATCACTACAAGTAATACATGTACACGATGCAATTTCCGGACATCACGGCTTCTGTAGCTGTCAAAATGCCCGATGGCAATGGCATTGCAACATTTGGTTTGATGCCTGTGAACCGTCATTAAACTGATTGTTAATACATCCGTCGTGAGTGAACCCGTCGATTTGCCCCAGTTGTATGGGAAACCAAAACAGAACGCATGCTGGCAGAATCTGTGGGGAATCACGCGTACCTTGTTATATCAGCGAGTACATCACCGTTGTATAATTCTTGAATGCGTAGTTGATGAATTGAGCATACATCTTCACCGCGCACTCAATATGCGACTTGTTGACTCAGTTGATTCAACACGTGACTTTAGCTATTCGCGTTCCTTTGACAATGATACAGCGTCACAATAAGATTATGCACTCGAGTCATTTCGTTAATCACGAAGGCTTAAGGTTAGCGGCATTATCTGACTGGTAAGGCTTTATCGACTGACCAATGTGCCATCTCATCATTATCGGCATATAAACCCAGGTTTCTTCATGCTATAGCAAAAAGTGGAAACACAGTGTGATAGATAAGGTGCACAACCAGCATGTGCTGCCCCGAGACGACGTCTACTTACGCTCGGTCACGGCTTCATACCAGCACGTTAGTGCAATATGGTGGTAACCACCGCGACGCATGCTTGTTTGAAACTACAGAATTGGGCACGTAACAGTCGTAGCTTATGTCACCATTACTGGGATCAACTTTTGCTGACTGCGCCAAACAGCTGCTAAAAACATGGGACGGAGATATTTTGTCGGATGATGGATGTCATTCGCAGTGATGACAAGAACTATTCTGCATCGATGACGAGGTCTTGTTTAATAATCGTTCGGAGCCGATTGACAAAAAACAAAACATGTTATTGCAACGCTTGTTCAAAGTAGGACACATTGTCGTAGCTTATGATTACACATATTGCTTCCGCCGACTCCAGGTAGAACGTCACATCTCAAGGATGTGTACTTTGTTTCTGTCACTGCATCTGCAGTGCGTAATTAATCCGACAAATTTGTCAAAGCGGAGATACAAAAGCCTCACTCACGATCCATAACGCGCGGCAAATGGATACACATGCATGCCAATTCATGACTGGTCGCGGGCCAGCCCAATAGACTGAATCTGCCTGCGCATACATCACGAAAAGATGCCACTACAGCTTCAGTTTTGTTCCGGCCAGGTCCCTTTAGCTTACTCAATCCATCGATCACAGGCTTCAAGAAATTTCTAGCCAGCTCTACCGCAATGTCTCTGTATGTTAGAAAATCTGCATTCAGCATGAAAAGTCCGTCAAGATATCAGAACTTCACGTAATGTACGTGGTTACGAAACATGTTTGTAAGTATCTTTTTACGATAACAACACCGGCCAAAATTGGTGCCGTATGTCCGAATCGGCTACGACGACTCGACTTTGGTTGTTAGGAATCAAAGGGGTGTTTGAATCAAAGGGGTGTTTGAAGGTTTAAAGTCTTCTTGACCATCATTAAAAGTAGAAGCTCTGATATAATTTAACATAACCCAGTCAATGCTGATAAGTGCGCAGTCCATTTCCGCTGCCACCTCTTTCGCTTTACCGCAAAGCCCAGTACCAACTCATACGTGCGCCTACTGTCACGCCACGCGTTCCTGCAGATCTCCTGATGCAAAAAATGACGGAGAAAGGGGTAGTGCAATGCACAGCCCTGCATACGTGTAGTTGCAGTTTATCTCGTGTCCACTGCGTAATTGTCGCCAAAAAGTCCTCGACGATGTTACCTTCGCAGTGAATCTCGAAATATGAAGACCAAGCGTACGCGTTCTGCAAAAAGCTACTTTAACACAGCACCGAGTTTGCCAGTAAGGCTGACTTGCCAGTATGTTTTACTCTAAGTGTGCCTTTTCCTTTCGGTAGTGGTTGATTTTTTTGTGGCTCTGCATTCGAGTGAGAGGCTACGTCGCCATAGCCCGCGCTTGTCAACGACGAAGTATCGATCATTTAGCTTTACAAGGAGAAGCGGCAGAGTTGGGAGCATACGTGTTATACACTTGGTTAGATGCACTATTCCGTGGCTTGCCACCGCAGACTACGTTCATTTTTCAGTCCCCATAATGCGTCATCCGCAAACGCAGCGTGTCAGGAGGCATTATTTAAGCAAAATTCGCTTGAGCATTAATGAAATGGCGTTCGAAAGCAGGGACTGCTTTACGACAGCCTGCCTCGCTAAAATACCCGTGTCCATCAATCGTCATTGTTTTCGACAGGCTTCAAGGTTACAGAAGACAAAGTTGTCAATGGCAGTTATGCCATTGACCAGCGCAAGGCATCCACACGCACTAGCAAAAGAGTTGCATACATGGAAAGCCATACCTGTTCACCTTTCCTACAAAGGCTAATCTCCTGCTTTGTGCCACTGCTTCCCTTAATCACCGTACTCGTGAAAGATAGATTCGTCGTGAGTAAAAATATCATAGGATTATCGATTGCAAAAGGTTCGAGTCAGCTGACGTCCGAGCAATCACTGGAGAAGGTTTGTATCCCCTTTTTGTTATCGGTCGATTTCGCGAGGGTTCTCTCAGCATTATACAAATCGAACATCGTCGCCTCTCTCACGCCCCTGTAAATCGAATCCTTTGTCTGGTTCCTGCAATCTGTATACGCATCGATCGTCCAGCGTTTTGTGATGCACTTGGACAATTTTATAGATGATCCTTCATCAAGACCAAGCAAGTCATTTCTAATAATGTGACTTTCATAGTATGCGCGTGGACCTCAAACTTAATTCCTGAAGGTAAAAGTCGATCTTCTCGCACAAGTCCTCGTCTTGCATGGAGTTTTGTTGTGCTCCACACTGTGAACCAGGAGATGAAGCCCCTCGCCCGAACACGTAACAAGTACCCACGTGCTGAGTGCACGGTACGCACCTTTGATATTGTTGGTTGCTGCTGTCAATACGCGGTCCGGATGCCGCTTCTCCCCATTATGAATCTGACGAATTCAAATAAGTACAACATAATGACGCGCCGACTGTACGGCGCTATCACTCTTCTGAACGGCTTTGCGGTGATGCTTCTCGAGGTAAGTAGTTATATTCGTAAGTCTTTACAAGTCGTTCCACCCGCGTTCGATGCTGTCTTGCCTTATCATCATTACTATCGTCACCACCTATCCTCCTGCTTGTCGTCTACGTTGCCTCTTTCGACTAAAACCACGAACGCTACAAACGTGGTCAGTTCCATGGTCGTAACAGCTGCCCGTCTTGCCTTATGTAGAAGCTGGCACTCGTGCGCTTTGAATTCCTCAAGTAACGTACAGATCGTTGCTTTTCACCTGGGTTTATAGCTTTTCCTTTCGTTGCGTCTACTCCGCTTCTTCCTCGCTAGTCTCTTCCACCCCCTTCCACAAAGTGAGGCTCTTCCTAATACTAAAGCGTCCCCACCTAGGGTGTAATCGTCATTAGTAGCCTCAGAGTCGGACAAAGTTACCCATTTTCTAGTCCGATATCATACTGGCCGAGGAGTTCTTGCTTAGCCTTTGCTAGTCGATTATGCCGCATTGTTCATTTGTTTAGCCCCCCATTGTGCCCGTGACTGTCTACGAACTCAACGCTGGTTATGGTAAGAGATACGTGAATGTATACAAAATGTGCACTAAGTTCGTTGTGTTGAGCCATAATGGCGTCGTGGTCCTGCTTACGCCACTCCATGGCAGTAACGTAGAGAATGGGCCCTCTTTACGAGCATTCGAATTCTATAACCTATCGAAGTTTGCTGAGATTGCTTCGCTAGAATTTGACGTTGTGTCGTTGTGGCCTATTAGACTTATCCGCTCCAGCGCCATGAGAGACGACGTGTCCAAATGGGTTCGCGAAGCACCTTCCTGGCACTATATTATTCACAGCCATGCAGCAGACCTACGGTATCTTTGCCGAAGACCATTATTTTCAATGGTGGTACATGATATCATTTACACAACGCTAAACGTGACTAGACGCCATGAAACATCAGGAGTAGCGATTGGCTTCAAATTGAAAGCGGTTGAAAACGGCATGTGCTGCGACGGTCTGATACGGCAGTAACTTTGCCAAACATAGACGGAGGGAAAGTGCCTACCAAATGATATGCTTTCTACATGAATGACCTTGCTGAGGGTCAGCGGCACAATTATATCGGTCACTTGTACTTAAACGTTTGCTTACCTTACGTTCTCCTTGATGCGTATAATGACACTTAAACGTTTGCTTATCTTCCGGTCTTCTTGATGTGATCATGCATGAAAATGGTGACTCCCCAATTTATGGTAACAACATCGATGCAGCAGTATGCTATGATGCATATGTTAGGAAGGGTAAGCGTAAATCCTACTCCAGATACAACTTATTCGGCGATGCGGGCGGCCCCCTTGAAATCGAAGACCACTCTAAGTGAAGATTCAAGACGAACGACCTTGATGTGTAGGCATTTGTTAAACTGTGAGTCCAGTGCTGACCAACGTGACGATACGTATTGTGCGCGCTAGAAGGAGCACTCAAAGTCTGTCAATCTTATCAGTTCGCATCTGGAAAACACAAATTGCACCTGATCCCTTCATAAACGTTCTGCAAGAACAAGGCTTACGTTTCACATCTCTTGATTGCAAGCACAGCGCATGCACATCGGTGACATTTTCAGTCAGAAAAGGAAGCACAGGTTCACTAAGCGGCGTAAATACATGATGAGACACAAGATGTGACTACATGTAAATTATGCATTTGTTAGCGAGTGAGCTCGTCGACAAAAGGCTCATAATGATGCAAGTTACGCCACGTCGCTTTCTTTTTCGATTTTTCCGATGTCTCTCACAAATGTCTTCGCAAGACAAAACTATCGTGATCTGTTTTCGGTTTGTGCGCCTATCCGAACGTCTGTTGATATTGGGATGGATCCAAACCAACGACATGTTGTTTAGCCGAACTCAGAGCACGCGACGTTAGCGAGACACTGGTCAAGTAGCGTTTTTGGCAGCAAGATGAGCCACAACATAACATGACAGGTCGAGCACTAACTCGTTGATGAGCAAACACAAATCCCACGCATTCTTTACCAGCCTCGGCTGGTCCATCATGTCACGTATGAACAACATAGCCGATAGTTCATGTCGTCTACACTATCAATAAGAAGGCATACTGTTCCGCGCTATTTGAGTTGCGTTTATACTCGCTTCATACGGTAGGGTATCGACCGGTGATACAATGCGTCAGCTCGACACGAGCTAGATCATACAAGTATGATCTTTTAGCAACAGCATCACGCTATAGCGTCAGCAGGATAAAATTCATCGAGATGAGACAGTACAAACATGTTGCTGCAAGCTTGACCATCACGAGCAATTTCGCAAAGCATGATCTTACCATGAGCTGCACTTTTATTTCTTGCATGCATTTGACCTAAGAAGGTCTTCAGTTGTAAGTATCCTGCAGCTCCACATCTGATACACTCGTACAGCAGTTGCACTGCAAGTATACGGGGCCCTATATGTCACCGCAACGATCGACCATTTACCGATAGCGTTAATTTTAGCCGGAAAAGTTGTCGAACCCTGTTCTATAATTCGTTGATTTCACACCGAAAGGGCAGAGAAAAATAACTATAGCTCCTAAAATTTACGATTGATCGATCGCGCACCGAGATTTCTCTCATCTCGACTTTCACTTTCCTCAATCTATATCGATATCATACCGGTACTTCCCTCGGTCTCTCGTCCAACGCATCAGCAACCTTCACGCAACACCCGCTTCGCTTGATCACATTTACGCCTCCCACCAATGCGTCCAGCGTATCTCCCCATTCGTTTCTTGCCCCAGCGCGTCCCCAGATCCACCACCATCATTCCACTATGCCACACAGCTGCTACTTCCATGTCCACCGCTTCCACAGCATCCACCCAATCACGCTCGAAGAGCCGGAAGAAACAGTCGCGCGTGGCGAGTGTGCCTGTATTTTGGCCAATCACCGGCGTCTCGGAACCTCCCCTTTTACGTCCCCACGAAATCGACCGCGTAAACCGGCTGTTTCACATAGGAAGTACAGTCATCACAATGACGTCGGACCCGACCGACTTGCCACAGTGGGACGTGCCTGAGATCGCGTTCGCCGGGCGCTCGAACGCGGGAAAGTCGTCCCTAATCAATGCTTTGTGTGGTCAGAAAACACTCGCACGGACGTCGAAAGTGCCAGGTCGGACGCAGAAGTTGCATTTCTTGAGTGTTGGCGGTAAAAAGGGCAGTCTCCCGGACCTGTCGCTCGTCGACATGCCAGGGTTTGGGTTTGCGACAGTCCCAAAAGCCGTGGTGGACCAATGGCATGCGCTCGTTGGCGGGTATGTGGACAAGAGACGGGGCACCAACTTGAAGACCATTATGTTGTTAATTGATGCTCGACGCGGGTTGGGCACCGCCGATCACGACTTTATGGACTTTCTGCACGACTTGGGTGCGCTGTACCAGGTGGTGTTTACCAAAGTGGATGCAGTGGACCGATTGGAGCTCGAGAAGCAGATCCAGAAGGCAAAGGATGTGGCGCTGAATGCCAAACGGATGGTAGGGAAATGTGGACGAGCGTCGACACTTTTGGTGATGGTGGTGATGGTGAAGAGGGGACTGATGGTTGTGTTGTGTCATGTTATGTGTTGTATCATTATGTTCTGGTTTGTATTATCATGTTTTGTATTATTATGTTCTGTATTATTATTTTTTTGTTATGTGTTGTATTATTATGTTATGTGATGTTATATTGGTTTTGTATTGTCTTTTGATTATTATTATTCTTGTTTCGATCGTGTTTAACAGAGTATGAACCCAATCATTCAGGTGACGAGTGTGAAGGAAGGACATGGAATCAAGGAATTGCAGCGCCAACTTGTGAGTATGACGGGACTGTTAACGCCGAAATAACCTTTTGGCGAGAAAAAGTAGACGATGTGCCGTGCTCCTTCATGTAAATGAGCGTGTGGTTGGACACGTGCTTGCTAAATTAAACTTGTGGACGATTTGGAACGTGAAGTCTTTTGGCATATTGAAGGTGTTTGTGTCTTGTCGACGGAGGTTTTCCGACGTGATGACGGTCGTTCTGCTGCTACGTCTTTGTTGAGCTGAGCACAATTTCGGGACTGGTCTTGATTGAGTATATTTTGCTCGTTGGAACGTGTCGATCGTATGAAAAAGTTGTCACGCTGAACACTGATGTGACGCGGATCTTTCTTGCTGTTTTACTTACAGATGACAAAGGAAACGTAGATGTTGCATCATCTCGTGAGTCAAAGCATTCGTCGTGCGCTGGTATGATCAATATCAAAGATCGATTTCAAGAACTTGAGCTTACAGACATGCCGTGAGCGAGCAGAGTCAATTTGACGCACTGGTTCGTGCGACTCACTTGGATCCTGTATGTTGGTAGATGTGGTGCACTTCCAAGATGATTGGACTGGTAGCCCTCTCAGAGCGTCACTTTGCCCAGCACAGGCGTCGCCTAAATTTTGCAGGTACACCAGCACCTGTTCATCAGTGACTGTCGCATCGTCAAAAGATTCGTCTTTCTTAAACAGGTCAGGATTTACAATGGTGTCCGTTCTTCTATCAAACAAATGATGCGGGAACAAGTGAGAAGGTTTTTCTTTGCACGTTCGTGCTGAGCTCGTCCGACTGTGGACAAAATATTCAAGAGCAACAAAAACAGATTGGTGCGACATTTTCCAGCAAAATTTGTCGAGCTCTGTTGAGTTGCTGTCAATTTTAGAAGTGTAAAGCAATGGACCCTCGACCAAATGAAGATGTCGACATCGTCAAGACCAATTGGTTTGTTGCATGCCTCGTAAGGCTGTGAAGACGGTCTGGTCGACTTGTTTGCTTTCCGACGTACAAACGAGCTACCCACGCATCTCGGAGCTGCTCGATTGCATCTCTTCTTACCATTTTTTCGATTACATCAGGAAGTACTGCAGTAAACTCTTTATGGCCGTCGCAGGCCGCGACGAGTCGAATTGTTGCAATCGTGGATCTCTGATGACGATCACTTTTTCTCATGCAAAAAATTCTGCGTGGTCATTTGCATTTGTGATGAGCGCTTCCGCTACTATGGTTTCGTTTGGAGGAAAAGGTTGAACGTTATCATTTTTCGACTTGAGAAGCTGCAAGTTGTTCGGCTCAATACTTGCAGTGCCACTACCATTTACAAGTTGTTCGACAAGCTGCGTTTGCTGTGGCAACGCTTACCACCTACAGCTTCTTGGAGATGTTACAGAGGCGCCATCGATATCCCTTTCCATCCATTTATTCAACTTGCTCTCGAACGGATGACAAAATGTTGCATCGACTTGCACAGTCCTTACCAAACGACTGCATCTTTGTCAACTACGGCTATTGCTCCTCGATGTCAACGAAACACGTACCAAGTCCAAGTTACGGCGCCACCGGCGTAAATGCCTTGCGTGGAGGATTGAGTGGCGCAGTGATGTGCTTCTTCGACTTCGGCACCGACTCCTTCGCCTTCACCATTTGCTCCATCTTTTCTCGCACACGGGTGGCGTAATGCTCATCCACCTCGTTGAAGTTCTGCAGCGTCCGCTCCTGCACCGGTTTGGAAGCATTCACGAGCGAGGTGGCAATGTTGTCCGTCAATCGCTCCCGCGCTTCCTCGTCCAGCACCTTCTGGTAGAAAACCCGCACTTGCGAGAGGTTGTCGTCATAGGCGGACGAGTACTTGTCCACCACCGAATGCTCGCCGTCGTACGTGTGGTAGCGCAGCGACTCATCTTCGACCGGTCCACCCAGGCTGTTCGGGAAGTAGGTTGGTGCCCCGTTCATGTTGCCGTTCACCACGAAGAAGCCATCGCGCTGGTACGTCTGCGGGTCCTTCAGCGGTCGATTCACTGGAATCTGCTGATAGTTCTTACCCAGACGGTGACGCAACGTGTCCGGGTACGAGAACAGCCGACCTTGCAGCATTTTGTCCGGTGACGGCGCGATGCCAGGCACCATGTGTGAAGGTGCAAAGGCCAGTTGTTCCACGTCCGCAAAGTAGTTGCTCGGGTTCTTGTTGAGCACGAGACGTCCGACTTCTTTCAGTGGAAAATCACCATGTGGCCATACCTTCGTTACGTCAAACGCAATAAACTTATGTTCCTTCGCTTGTTCAGGAGTCATTGTCTGAATGTACAACGTCCACGACGGGAAATCACCACCCTCGATGGCTTCGAACAAGTCTCGATTTGCGTAGTCTGGGTCGGCACCAGCCAAGAAAGCGGCTTCGTCGACTGGCATGTTGCGAATCCCCTGATTCGTTTTGAAATGGTACTTGACGTAAGTCGTTTGTCCCTCCTTGTTGACATTGGCAAACGTGTTGCTGCCGTAGCCGTTCATGTATCGGTAGCCATTGGGGATCCCGCGGTCCGAGAAGAGCCACGTTTGCATGTGCAGTGACTCGGGTCGCAGTGAAAAGAAATCCCACACCATGTTGGCATCTTTCAAGTTTGATACGGGCAGACGCTTCTGCGAGTGGATGAAGCTCGGGAAGAGAATGGGGTCGCGAATGAAGAAGATGGGCGTGTTGTTGCACACGAGGTCCCAGTTCCCCTTCTCCGTGTAAAACTTCAGGGCGAATCCACGGGGGTCCCGAGTCGTGTCCGGGCTGCCATGTTCGCCCGTCACAAAGGAAAAACGAGCTGCGACAGGCGTGCGCTTGCCGACTTCCGAGAACATGTGGGCACACGTGTACTCCGTGATCTCGGGGTGGGTCACTTCAAAGTACCCGAAGGCTCCACCACCTTTGGCATGAACAACACGCTCAGGAATTCGCTCGCGATCGAAGTGTGACAGGTGGTCGATAAACTCAAAGTCTTGCAGGAGGAGCGGTCCCGTCGATCCTGCAGTGGCAGATGCGGTCAGACCGTACCGAGGCATTGGAGCCCCATTGCTCGTTGTACAAATTGGTGGGGTCATGACTGTTGTGCTGTGTTGCAGATTTAAAACTGAGGAGATCGGTGGCAGTGGAAGCGGAGTATGGGAAGCATCTTGTTTGAAAGCTGTCAGTCCAAACCGAAGAAAGTGTCGTGAGGGACGAGGTCGTTCTCTGACTATTCCTCATCAATTTCTTCTGCACTGTTACTATTGTTGCCAACGGGATGAAGCGCCCAGAAGAACCGTTAGTTTCTCAAGTTGAAGTGAAAAAACATAGCACGTCGTGAAGAGAGACTAGCGTGTGAACTATAGACTAGCATGTGATCTATAGACTAGCGTGCATGATATGA
The DNA here is from genome assembly GCA_921007115.2 of Peronospora matthiolae. Taxonomy (NCBI): domain Eukaryota; phylum Oomycota; class Peronosporomycetes; order Peronosporales; family Peronosporaceae; genus Peronospora; species Peronospora matthiolae. The sequence goes on from CAKLBY020000193.1 coordinate 883,292, forward strand.
TGCAGATGCTTCGAGTCTCTCGTCAGATCTTGTGTAATATGTTTGCATGCTAATGACGCTGTACGTAATGTTAATGCCCAATAACCACAAATCAATAGGATTAATGCGAATCCAGGAAAGGATTGGATTTTGCTGGGTTAATCTCAGCGAGTCAGAAGTAGTATCCAGAGTGAACTTTTAAAGTCATCAACGAACTTTTCCTAAAATTAAACTTCTTCATCGCTTTATAGGAATAGTGCCAAACACTGTTGTCGTCGATAGTATGCAAAGGAATCTGTTTATCACAATCGAAGGGCGGATCAGTACTGTGTTCCTTGCCACACGGAGATAATACAGCCTTCAACGTGAGAGCCGAAAGGGACCCGCCTTCGATGCGCTTAAGGAGCTGCTTGTAAAGAACTACAGAACTCTTAACTTGATGGAGCAGCCCATAACTTTCTTGGGATATGTCATCTAGCGAGCAGGCATCACATAGGGCTATTGATCTTCCTGATCCTGGTGACTTCGATGCGATGAGTGCCCCATTCCAATTACACTTTGTTCACTGCTTATCACTTCATCCTCTTAAGCTCTTCTGGAAGGAATCTCGTCTTGACATCGCACTCTCATTCTCTTCCATGTAATTAAGACGCTCCAAATTCTACATAAAATTACCGGACATGCAGTCAAATGAGCTTAACCATCAGCTCAAATCTCAGCTCCTCTGTTTTCTTCGAACCATTTTTGTTCCTCTCCGTCTCCATAGCAGTCGGAGAGCAGGAGGCTAAGCAGACATCCGTGTGGCTTAAGACATCGAAATGGTGATCGAGATCTATGTTTAGAGAGCAACTAACCACCAAGGCATGACAGTAGCCTTGGTCAAACTTACAGATGTTGCGTACGCCTCCACGCGCGTCGCATATTGATCGCACTTTTGAGAACGATAGCGGTAGTCGCGCCGCTTGAATGCAATTTTAACTGCCCTGATGGTTCCGGATTCATTGCATGGATCGCATCTGCCGTAATTGAGAAAGAGACTTGACATGGCAAGCTCGTGGGGTCCGTGATATGCGACGGAGCATTTTCGACGTAGAGAAGAATTTGCTGCTCTTGTTCTGGAGAAAGGTAGGAAAATTGGATGCATCAAAAGCACTTGCTACAAACCTACCCTGGTGTACACAGGTAACGTAAGTTGCCATCAATCTCTTTCGACTAGAAACCTTGGTTTCTTGTTAAGTCTCAGGTGGTTTGGCTCCAGAGTGGCGAGGTTCCTGTGCTACGGTCCACGTTTTGACCGAATTGATCATGCCATTGTGAACAACATTCGACTGTCGTAAATGATCTTCACGAATTAGATTCACACACGCCCAGCAATAAAAGACTCGTGCTCATTCGATTGGGTTAGTCCTTGCTGAACCTGTTCACCGTGACGCTATGATAGATTCGATGGATCACTATCTTACGTAGCACCGCCGGGTCCAGACATGTACATACCTAAAGTTGGCAGGTCCTGACATCTTTACATCAGTGTTACTTACATAGTCATAGTTTGACATTTAAACTTGCAGGTCTCGCAAATTTCGAGTTCATCTGCAAGTAAAGACACGACGAATGTTTAACAAAAAGGCGCTTGTACAGCTAACGATGGCTCGAATGCCTACAATCGTCTTATGGTCAAGTCCTTCAAACACAACACAGTATTTAAAACTGTTTCTTCGTAATTTGCCACACTCAAATGGGTGCATACAGCACAGTTTTGCGATTGCTTTGAATCGCTTGCTATGTTTCTTTACGATTTGTTCCTTCTGTCTGAAGTGATGACGGACACTTGCTCCCAACTTCATCCAAGGACAAATGGGTAGCACAATAACGGATGCAGCGGCTTGCAAGCAAAATTCGATCCTTGTTCGGATTCGCATTGATCCTATTGATTTGTAGTTATCAGGCATCAACATTACGTACAGCGTCATTAGCATGCATACATATCACACAAGATCTGACGAGAGACTCGAAGCATCTGCATCATATCATGCACGCTAGTCTATAGATCACATGCTAGTCTATAGTTCACACGCTAGTCTCTCTTCACGACGTGCTATGTTTTTTCACTTCAACTTGAGAAACTAACGGTTCTTCTGGGCGCTTCATCCCGTTGGCAACAATAGTAACAGTGCAGAAGAAATTGATGAGGAATAGTCAGAGAACGACCTCGTCCCTCACGACACTTTCTTCGGTTTGGACTGACAGCTTTCAAACAAGATGCTTCCCATACTCCGCTTCCACTGCCACCGATCTCCTCAGTTTTAAATCTGCAACACAGCACAACAGTCATGACCCCACCAATTTGTACAACGAGCAATGGGGCTCCAATGCCTCGGTACGGTCTGACCGCATCTGCCACTGCAGGATCGACGGGACCGCTCCTCCTGCAAGACTTTGAGTTTATCGACCACCTGTCACACTTCGATCGCGAGCGAATTCCCGAACGTGTTGTTCACGCCAAAGGTGGTGGAGCCTTCGGGTACTTTGAAGTGACCCACCCCGAGATCACGGAGTACACGTGTGCCCACATGTTCTCGGAAGTCGGGAAGCGCACGCCTGTCGCAGCGCGTTTTTCCATTGTGACGGGCGAAAATGGCAGCCCGGACACGACTCGGGACCCCCGTGGATTCGCCCTGAAGTTTTACACGGAGAAGGGGAACTGGGACCTCGTGTGCAACAACACGCCCATTTTCTTCATTCGCGACCCCATTCTCTTCCCGAGCTTCATCCACTCGCAGAAGCGTCTGCCCGTATCAAACTTGAAAGATGCCAACATGGTGTGGGATTTCTTTTCACTGCGACCCGAGTCACTGCACATGCAAACGTGGCTCTTCTCGGACCGCGGGATCCCCAACGGCTATCGATACATGAACGGCTACGGCAGCAACACGTTTGCCAATGTCAACAAGGAGGGACAAACGACTTACGTCAAGTACCATTTCAAAACGAATCAGGGGATTCGCAACATGCCAGTCGACGAAGCCGCTTTCTTGGCTGGGGCCGACCCGGACTACGCCAATCGCGACCTGTTCGAAGCCATCGAAGGTGGTGAGTTTCCAACGTGGACGTTGTACATCCAAACGATGACCCCTGAACAAGCCAAGGAGCACAAGTTTATTGCTTTTGACGTGACGAAAGTGTGGCCGCATGGTGATTTTCCTCTGAAAGAGGTCGGACGTCTCGTGCTCAACAAGAACCCGAGCAACTACTTTGCGGACGTGGAACAACTGGCCTTTGCACCTTCACACATGGTGCCTGGCATCGCGCCGTCACCGGACAAAATGCTGCAAGGTCGGCTGTTCTCGTACCCGGACACGTTGCGTCACCGTCTGGGTAAGAACTATCAGCAGATTCCAGTGAATCGACCGCTGAAGGACCCGCAGACGTACCAGCGCGATGGCTTCTTCGTGGTGAACGGCAACATGAACGGGGCACCAACCTACTTCCCGAACAGCCTGGGTGGACCGGTCGAAGATGAGTCGCTGCGCTACCACACGTACGACGGCGAGCATTCGGTGGTGGACAAGTACTCGTCCGCCTATGACGACAACCTCTCGCAAGTGCGGGTTTTCTACCAGAAGGTGCTGGACGAGGAAGCGCGGGAGCGATTGACGGACAACATTGCCACCTCGCTCGTGAATGCTTCCAAACCGGTGCAGGAGCGGACGCTGCAGAACTTCAACGAGGTGGATGAGCATTACGCCACCCGTGTGCGAGAAAAGATGGAGCAAATGGTGAAGGCGAAGGAGTCGGTGCCGAAGTCGAAGAAGCACATCACTGCGCCACTCAATCCTCCACGCAAGGCATTTACGCCGGTGGCGCCGTAACTTGGACTTGGTACGTGTTTCGTTGACATCGAGGAGCAATAGCCGTAGTTGACAAAGATGCAGTCGTTGGGTAAGGACTGTGCAAGTCGATGCAACATTTTGTCATCCGTTCGAGAGCAAGTTGAATAAAATGGATGGAAAGGGATATCGATGGCGCCTCTGTAACATCTCCAAGAAGCTGTAGGTGGTAAGCGTTACCACGGCAAACGCAGCTTGTCGAACAACTTGTAAATGGTAGTGGCACTGCAAGTATTGAGCCGGACAAGTTGCAGCTTCTCAAGTCGAAAAATGATAACGCTAAACTTCTTTCTCAATACGAAACCATAGTAGCGGAAGCGCTCATCACAAATGCAAATGGCCACGCAGGATCTTTGCATGAGAAAAAGTGATCGTCATCGGAGATCCACGGTTGCAACAATTCAACTCATCGCGGCTCGCGGCGGCTATATAAAGTTTGCTGAAGTACTTCTGGATGACGTCGACATTGTGGAGAGAGATGCAATCGAGCAGCTACAAGATCCTTAGGTAGCTTGATAGTTCGTCGTAAAGCAGTTATATCAATCGACATTCGTCACAGCTTTACCGAGGCATGCAGCAAACCAATCGGTCTTGACGATGTCGACGTTGCCACCCAGAGCGAGGCTCAACATTTTCTTTTGCCTGCATTGACGTAATGTCACATACTACTATTGAGCTCGTCTATGTCAGAGTCGGAAGAGCTGAGTACGAATGTGCAACTCGAGACCTTGTCAATTTGTCCCGCTGCATTCGTTCTGGGCGAAGAGCGAACACTCTTGTAAGATGTTAGTAACAGCGTTGGAAAAGACGTTCAAGGATCACCCAAATTCAGGCATGTGCATGTCTTAGCCAGTTATGTTACGTGAGACAGCAGACGTGGGTGTTGCGAAAGGTCTCGTGACAGCTTGCAGTAGTTGTCTTGTACATATACTTGTTCAGACCTGGACATAATAAAGAGTCTGGTGCAGCTCGCTTGATTTTAGGCTAATAGCAAAGTGTGTTCTTGAGGTCAGACCAGTTTATCGCTGGTGGGAGAACGTTCCACCCTAACGATAGTGACTAGTGGCCGCTTCGAACCAAGTCAAATAAATTTTTACTTGGGTGCATACGTTTTTGGTTAGCAAGTCACAAAACATTTTGTCCCACCGGCTGCAGAACTGTATGAGCAGTGTCGCATGAAGAGCTGACATGACTTATAGTTAGTCCTTAACAAGTCGGAAGGTCGCACGGTTGTGTTTACTTGTGCGGCTACACTTCCAATACTGGTACGGTCGACCCACCCTGTAGCGGAACTACACAGCTCCTAAAGTCAGAGGAAGACTTAACGCTCTACGAGCAACTTAGTTCTAAAGAACTGACGACTTTACGAGTCAACAAGCTCTACAGCTTCAGATCCCTGTTCCAGGGGACCTACCGATTCAGGGAATCGACAGCACTCAGTGCTCAAGAGTAGCTACCTCAAGGAGGTGTTGCTAACTCTTAGTGATCAGTGATCAACGATCAAGACCGCGGCAAGCCACGTGTCCTTTAGATCAAAATGGGAACTATTTTTATTTTTGTTAAAGCCTATAGAATATCTTAATCCTACTCAAAGATCTTTCGTACCTAATGGCTGACACTCGTCAGCCCCTACAAACCAATAAGATATTTTATATCACCTTCACAAAGGGGTAATCTCAGGTGTGTAACACCTCTAGTACAAAGTACCATAATTATGTGCAACCCCGTTACACACCCGGTCTTCGGCTTCTTATACCCGTGATCTAGTGCTTCTTTTTTTGGGTCTTCCCACCTGACGGTTATATTTGCTGGTGGAACGCCTTGGTTGTTGACAATACTGTGATCCTCTGAAATTTGCACGGCACCGACGGTCGTTTTGTAAGTCTTAACTTAGTAGCACTGTTCTGTTAGCACTGATAGATCACAGAATTTCTTCCTTGCGTTGAGCGCCGCACTAAGATGAAGACCTGCAAATTTTAACCTCAGCCAAGTTTCACGCGAGAGTGTCATTGAGTTCGTATCAACTTGTCGCTACTTCACCGGCTGAGTGACACAACAGAAAAAAAGGAAACGTATTCGTCACTGGCTACTGAGGTGTACACTTCAGCTTGCTTTAGCTGGTCTGGAATTCGGCCTCAGCTCGAGGATTGACCGCCTCTCCCAATTTAATTACAGTTGTACATGCTGATTGCGAGCATCCACATTGCCCGTTGGTATAGTTAAGTAGCTCATAAAGTACTCGAAGGTCACTATCATTGGGGGTGTCAACTTCAAGCTCGTTTGTAACTGTGCTATTCACTGAAAAACATCTATATTTTAAAATCATCCTGTCACGTTTTGGTGAAAGTATTGAGTCCTGTCACCTTTTTTGAGATTATCCCTAGATTTTATTATTGGCGAAAATGCAAGATGGTGAGAGTGTGACGAAGGTCGGCCGACCACTCTCGGCAGGTGGGTGCAGCAACGATCAGTAAATTAAATGGTTGGATGGTAGAGAGCGTAAGAAACATTGTTTGTTGGGCGTTATAACAATATCACTTCTACTTTCACAGCATCCTCTCGACTTGTAAAATCTAACAGCTTATGAGGCTAATTGGCGATGAAGTTGCTGCGACTGAAGGTCGTCAGCAGCGGAGGGCAGATTCCGGTCGCGAAAGGGCCGGCACCTTGGAGAATGTAAAGTGGTCAAGGAAGAACCAAGGGACACGCAGAGCAAGCTGCTGGACCTTCTCACGGGTCTCACGGAGCGCATGGAGGCGTCACAAGGACGACAGGAGGAGAAGGAGCGTTTCAAGGGCCACATGGCTAGTGTTTTTGGTTCGGTGTTGGAGCAGGGCAAGGATATGATTAGAGAGGCGTTGAAAGTGTCTCTACCGAGGCGTGTGTCACCCGGCGTATCGCCATCAACGTACTTTGGCGCAAGACAGCCTGGGATATGCTGGTGCAGCGGCCAATGTTGAGATGGCGCAGGCGCCGCAACCAGTACTGCCTCAGCATTACGTGCCACCACACATGTACCAGCCGGCGCCCCCACCACACACGGCACCAGGATTACAATACGACCGTGTGCCGGATACGCGACAGAGGAAGCTGGGCATCCGACCTTTGGATGGCAAGGATTTGTATCAAGGTCTTGGAAGTGGGATTTTATCGTGGGGCAAGAGATTTGTAAGGCAGATCATGTTCGCGGAGCGAGCAAGTGGTTTCCAGTGGAGTGAAGACGTCAAAGAAGACGTGCTAGGGCACCACTTGACCGGTATGGCCGAGCGATATTACTCCCAACAGGTAGAGGGGTGGTTTGAAGAACAGCCGACGCCAGAGCATGCGATGCAGCGTCTACTTCATACGTTTGCGACCAAGATAACTCCCGCACAACGTATGAAGATCTTTACAGCTACCAAGAGCTCCAAGCGAAGCTGGACGGAGCATTACCTGTATTTGGTGGCGGTGAGTGAAGCGTGTGGAGGTGCCGACAACCTAGTTCAAGACAACATTGTGCATTACGCTGACCCGAATGTGAGGGTGTCGATATTAGCGAGGTTTAGCCGCACGCGCATAGACTATTTGCAACAGGCGGAAGAGCTTGCGCACTTCGCGCAGTCAACTGAGGTCGAACTGCGCGGGAAGAATATCAGGAAGGACGAGGTTGACACCGTCGACAATGGGCGCCGAGCCTATCCCAAGACCCGAACATACAATCGCAAGGACCGTCGAGATATGCGCACGTGCTACAATTGTGGAAAGCCAGGACATTTAAAGAGAGCGTGCCCCGAGGGCAGTGCTGAGGCAAGAGCGACGGACGATGTTGACTTCGTTTTGACCATAGGCGGATCAAGTGTCAAGGAAGATTACTGGATCCTCGATAGCGGATCGAGTCGACACCTAGTTAATGACGCTTCATTACTGGAAGACCCCGAGAAACACACCAGCGAGTTCGTTGCTGCGGATGGTGGACACCTGCGCATAACGATGCGTGGAAGTGTGATTATTGCGACGACAGTACTGGGTAAAAGAACCAAGGTGCGCTTAACGGATGTGTACTTCGCAGAAAACCTCGAGAGAAACATAATTTCGTATGGACTATTGGAGAGTAAAGGGTGTGGAATATCATACCGGGGTGAGTACCGCGTGTTAGCCGCATTGGACGAAGGGCCAGCTGTTTTTGACGTGGGAATACACAATGACGTGTTGGTCGTGCGTGCGCAAAAAGGCGAACTAGATACGACGGGACGTGACGTGCTGATGTCAGCACTTGCACAACACGAGGAGGACGTCGGACAAGATGTGCAGAAAGGATCGCTAATGCACTTTCATAAACGGCTTGCGCATCTTAATTACGACACTATAATCAGGATGACCAAGGATCCCGCATCAGGAATACAGCTAACGGATGAGCTGCGGGCAAACTGCTTGGCTTGCGCCCAAGGGAAACAGACCAAGAACCCGCAGTCTCGAAAGGACACTGGAAGAAACGCACCAATCGACGTGATTGGAGGAGTTATATGCTCCGACTTGAAGGGACCGATGGCTCCACGGGACAGGTTGGGCAACCGCTACTTGGTGAATTTTATCGATCATCGGACTAACTACTGTCGCGTTTTCTTAGCAAAGTCCAAGGATGTCGCAGCTCAGAGGTTCAAGCACTTCATGGCTTTTTTTGAGCGACAAATCAATTGTCGCATTCACGTTTTAAGGGCGGACGGTGGAGGAGAATACAAGACTTTGGAGCTATTCTGCAAGGACACTGGCATTGCGCGCCAGGTGAGCGAGCCACGTAATCAAGCAAGCAACGAAAAAGCGGAGCGAATGCACCGCACCATTATTAACATGGTGCGGAGCATGCTACTTGCTTGTGGATTACCGTTAAGCTTCTGGGGAGACGCCGCGGAATATGCAGTGTATATTCTTAACCGGAGCCCGAGCAAAGCGAATTTGGGAAGACAATTACCATTGCAGATGCTTACGAAGAGCATCCCAGACTTGAGCGACATAGTGGCTTTTGGCTCGCCATGCACGGTCCATAGAGATGCGAGTAACAAGTCGCTGGGAGAGCGTGGAAAACAAGGCATCATCATCGGCAAGATCGATGAAATGAAGGGCTACAGGGTTTATTTGCCAAGGGAGAAGACCGTCATCGTCACACAGCACGTTCGAAACGTGGAGATACTGACCAAGGAGCAGAATGCGCAGTTACGTCGCGTACATCCAACGGTGAAAGATGGAGAAAATGGCGAGCGTGGCGGTTATGCGTCAATGAATAACTCATTACCGGTTTCAAGAGAAAAAAGCAAGGGACGAGGACAAAGAAAACCCTGGACGCGCGATGCGCACATGACCAGGACGGCGGCGCAAAAGGTATGCAGAAACGATGAAGAAAGTACTCGGTCTGGTGAAGAGATTAATAGCGTGAGGGAGGCGGACCCGAAGAATTATGGGCAAGCCATGAGGATTGGGCAGAGGGAAAATTGTCTTACTGCCATGTCGGAAGAGCTGCAAGCGCTTGAAGACAACGGAGTTTGGTTGGTCGTAGTGCCACCAAATAATAGTCACGTGCTGCACACAAAATGGGTCTAAAAGACCAAAACGGATGCTGATGGAGCCATTGAGCGATATAAGGCGAGATTGGTTGCCTGCGGAAATGAGCAGGTGTATGGCGTTGACTATGGTCTTACGTTTGCTGCTCTTATGGAGTTGAGCACGGTGAAGGTGATTCTTGTGCTTGCGTTGCGTTGGGGAGTACCGGCGAGACACGGGGGTATTCCCAACGCGTACGTGAAGGCTGATAAAGAAGAGCACTTGGATATCTACTTGGCGATTCCGCAGGGGATGAAGATTTAAGATGGCACTCTACGACAATTTGGCGTACAAGACAAATCGCACTTAGCGCTAAAACTGAAAAAGTCTCTCTATGGGCTCAAGCAGGCGGGCCGTCTGTGGAGCCAATTGCTACACACCAGACTGGAGGAGGCTGGATTCAAGCAGTGTGAAACCGATACGTGCTTGTATTGTAAGCGCCAGGGAGACGATGTGACGATTGTCGGCGTTTACGTGGACGATTTATTAGTCACAGCGTCCAGTCCGAGGATGGTAGAGCTGTTTTTTTGAGGCGATGGCATGTTTATCGATCAAAGATTTGGGCGAGGTTCGCAAGTTTCTCGGCATGCGAGTTAGTTTGGAGGACGAAAAGACGTGCACAGTGGATCAACAAGCGACTATTAAAGAAATGCTTGAGACTCATGGTTTGAAGGAGGCGAGTGGTGTTCGTGCGCCTATCAGTGAAGAATCTAATGAAGTTGAAAAAGACCCTGTGTTACTGACAAATGTACCGAGACAAAGAGGTGAACCAACGATTCGCGATTTTCAGTCGCTTGTGGGGAGCTTACTTTGGAATGCAAGATGTTTACGTCCGGATATCAGCTTTGCAGTTCGCAAGGCCACGCGGCGCACTCACCAACCTACTATGAGTGACTGGAAGCTGACAAAGAGAGTCGCAAGATACTTAAAAGAGACCAAGAACCTCAAGCTCAAGATGATTGTTTCAAGAAATGAAGAAAAAAATATCAATTTGGCGAGTTGGAGCGACTCGGACTATGCAGCTGATAAGGTGGACCGTAAGTCTGTCACAGGCGGAGTTTTAACTATGGACGATGCTATTGTGTAGTGGGTGTGCAAAAAGCAGACCGGGGTGTCGCTATCGACAATGGAGGCGATGTTTGCGTCGGCCTCGCACGTTGGACGAGAATTGCTAGGACTGAGGGAGTTAATGCGTGAGATTGGATTTCAAGTGGAGGCCCCAATGTCAATTCTCATGGACAACCAGGCTGCTATCAGACAGCTGGAGACTGAAGGAAGAATGTCGAGTGTCAAGCACGTTGATGTGCGCATGAAGTTTTTATGCGATTATGCGAGGAAGGACATCGTGGAATAATGTTTGTGGAATCGAGCAATATGAAGGCGGACTTACTGACGAAAGTATTGCCGGCGCCAAGGATTGCAAAACTACGAAAGCTATTCAATTTGATGTAGACATCGAGTGTGGGTGAGTGTGCGACGACCGAGGAGGAGCATTGGCGAAAATTCAAGATGGTGAGAGTGTGACGAAGGTCGGCCGACCACTCTCGGCAGGTAGATGCAGCCACAATCGGTTTTTAAAATGGTTGGATAGTAGAGAGCGTAAGAAACATTGTTTGTAGGACGTTAAGACAAATATCACTTCTACTTTCACAGCACCCTCAATACCTATAAACTCTAACATTTATTTGATTCAATAAGCTATTGATGTGTCAAGTGAAATCAATGTTATCGTGTCGCTCCATTTGTTTCACTGTCTACCTTTTTGACAATCAAAGTGAAAATCAGTTTACGAAAGTCGCATGCTGTTGGCAATGGCATGACCGATTGATGGAAAAGCGGACGCGGAAGAGGAACTTGACCACTCCAATTGATCCAAGTCACCTGGAACTAACTACACAGAATATCGACCCCAAGGGTTTAAATCTACAGATTATAGGCACCACTTAACAACAGTACACTCTTCATATCTTCTACGTAATTACTCCTAAAAACGTGTACGAGTGTACAGAATTACGTAGCTGCGTAAGTCACGTAACTGTAGATTAGAATACCACCACTTGACAACCATTTGTCGTATCAAACACATGCCGCTGTCAAAGTGTGATTATCCCCATCCACTTTGTCGTTCGTTGCATAGGACATGACTTTGCTGAGTGCTTTTCAATCAACGGATTCTATTTTCCGTAGTGCCAATCCATCAAGTAAGCGGTGGCATGTACATGAGTGGCAACGTACAACAATATCAGGATATTGCATTGCTCTCTTCAGCCATTTGGCATTTGTTTGTAAGAGCCGTGTTCACGTATCAGGGTGACCTGAACTCACAACATCTGATCAAGATGAGCAATCGAAAGAACAAAAGGATTTTCACACGCTGTTAGCTTCACTTATCCTGGCGATACCATATTCTTGTAAATTAGTGAGTTGTTATCCCACACGTGACTACACCGCGAGCATCAGCTGTTCTAGCACATCTTACAGTTCAACGACTATTCTCATCAGTGACAAAAAGCGACACGGCTGAAATGGAAGATACAGCGTCAAGTCAAATTTTTGCCTAGCTTCTACGGACTCGTTACGAAACACCTATCGTCACTGTCGACTATCGATATCCTCTCACATCCAGATAAATTCCTTGTGCGCCTTAGAATATTCTGTTTGTATCGTCATTTATGGATGTGTATCACTGAGGCTCTTGTTTATGTAGTCATGCAAGCAATCTAATTGCTTTCTATCATTAAAAATCAATCATACATGGTGTTCAAAGGAGGACCTCTAGCTCAAGCGCACCTTGATGGAATTTATCTAAACGATTAGCGTTTACGCAGTCTTTGCTCGACACTTTTTGCGCGTAGAGCAATCAATACTCATCATCACGCTAGCAGTAACTTGAGTTAAACTCCCAATTTCAGAGTGTGATATCTCGTCTCGGTTGTGGTGTATCGGTGTGATACGATAGCGGTTCGTACCGTTCCTTCATCATTCAACTCGTTTCTATTGGAAAAAGCTGACACGACATTACCGCCTCACATCGGAGAGTGGGACCGACCTTGACACGTTAATCCGACGCACATGTAGCATGTTTACCCTGCAAAAACGTCGACCTAACCTAATGCAAGATCCGATTGTCGATGCTATCGACACATTACAATTAAGATCATTAATCTTGTAACAGCAGGTATCAACATCAATTCCATCGTTTCTTACAAATCGATTGCAATCTCTCTACCCGCACCAGTAGTATGTTTGTAGATCCTACCCAGCCCCTAGTTGTTGAGCGTTAGGTTGTTTGCTGTTGGCTTTTGTCAAGTACTTCCGTCCTTGGTCACCAAAGTCAGTCCCATATAGACTATGACGCCTTTTAGCCACATCTTATCCTTCGAAGTTGTCAACAGCGTATTCCAGTGATCTAAAAATTGTGATCATCTGAGGTTGCATCCAATCGGTGCACCAGCTACGATATGCTTCCAGGCTTGCCAGGATCGTTCTTTCGGTAGTTATATGCTCGAGATCAGTACAACCCTCCCACGTTTTCACGACGCTCAATCATTTGCGAAATTCGCTTCGTATAATCTTAGCCTAATAACAATCCATTGAAGCTAAAACGCATCGACTCTTTCATCCATGAAGGCTCTTAGCTCTCACAAAAGGTTGACCGAATGACGGTCTTCTCCAACCATCCTGGAATATGAATGCATGTATCCTCCATTTGCATTTGGCCCGACAGAAACCTATCGGTTGTTTGTCACTAATTCGTGTAACAAGCAACCTCGGGTATCTGTCTAACAACAGATTTTGTGCTGTCAGGTGCAACGCTCGTGCTCTCTCGATCGATGCATCCTGTGGTTTTGGATAGCCATGCCGCATGCATCCAGCGCAGTCACAAACCATTTCAAGAAAGGCTATCTATGGTCACTCCGTTATGACACGAAGATGTGATGATGGGATACATGCGATGCTATCGCGACTCGATAGTACGTGTACTTGACGAAGCTCGTAGCCGCAAGGACATTCAGCTGCCAAAGAGATCATCACGAATTGGCTTCATTATGATCAATAGTAAGTCGGCAGTCTGACGTTGCGCTACGAAATCGAGCCGAATCACTGCGGCTACCATTAGGTTGTCAATCTTACTATAATTAAAGAAGACGCGACTCATAAGTACGTCATAGCAAACATGACTTACATGTGAGCTGCGTCTAGGCGATGTGTAGTCCAGACTAGGCATACGAAGGTGCGGTGTATACAGTGGAAACTCTAGTGAGCGCGTATCATTTTTGCACCCCAGCATTCGACTGTAAAAGCAAGCGCATTTTAAAAAAAGCAAGCCCATTCCTTAACAATAGCGTGAACATGTGGCTACACGGCATGCAACGTCACTCTATCGTTGATTTTTTTTGTAAAAATCTTCACAGCGAACCTTGTGTATGATGCCGTCACTAGCTCTCAAAATGTATTTACACCATGTTGTCCGCCCCTACGACAGACAAACCAAAGCACTTTCATCCTTGGAGCTTTTTCTCTCATGACAGATCCAGCTGACTACCTTAGGGACATTTTTTATGAATCAGTGCAGCCCCATGCTCGGCATATTCGGCCTTGGACATCCACATTTCATGGAACGAGCCCAGTGACGCCAGAATCGATCCACCGAGGAAAGCACCGACGCGACGCTCTTGGGCATGGGCAGCCACTACCTTGACGCGCAAGCTGTTGGTAAACCCAGCAGACGAGACCGAATTGGTGCTCGATCCAATCAATGGCAACGACATGTTACTTAACGTCGTCACGACTTCCCGTTCGATTCGAGTCGCCATGTTTTCGAAACACGAGCTGCCTCCAGTCAACACAATGTTCTGAAACAATTCTTTTCGCAATTCCGTTGCGGTTGTCAGTCCGCCTGTCTCACAAATGAGCTCAGGGAGTCGCATCCCTGGTCCAGCAGTTATCAAGCTGCTTTTTGCATCAGTACCAGCTGTGCCGCTGTTTACGACTGCATTGGGTACGCGATCCCGCGAAAAATAGTGTTCGGCCACACTAAATCGCTCTGTACCCATGGAGACAACCGTCTTATCCGGTAATTCATAGTTGATCAACGGTAGCTGGGCGTTCTGTACTTCATCAAAGGGACCGTCTGCGACTCGACACAATCCACTTTCCTTGGCTTCGACCACATAAGACCACGTATGTCTCGTCCGCTTTGCCATCTCGTTGTCCATCGACGTCGCTGCCACGCGTTGCTCAAAACTTGTAGCCATTTGGGGCGCTAACTTTTGTTTCAAAAACGCATCTAAATCTCGTCCGCCAAATAAAGTCACTTGACTCTTGGGGTACGCAAAAGCGTACCCTTCATGCACTGACGTCACACTCGTATACGTTGCACCCATTTCCACTACTAACCCGCTCGTTCTGGCGTTGGCGTAACACGCGAGGACGGCACTTTTGGCACAGAAAAGAGCCGGTACCCCAAGCTCCTCCATCACGACTTCCACCATTTGTTCACGGGCTCGGACGTCCCTTTTCTTGTTACTACTACGACCTGGAACGGATTGCGTAATCTCCGTCTTGTTTAGACTCGGAAGGGCGTCTGGAGTATCCTGTGGGACCGTTTGGTCGGGCGGTCCCATATCCCCCACGACATCATCTGGCAACGCAAAGGGGCGTTCGACCAATAACAATGGGTGGTCACACAGCCTCGTCTGCAGCTTCGAACTGCTGGCGTCAAAGAGCCATTGCGCCAGTTGTTCCGGGTCGCTCTCAAGTTGGGCCGATTTGCGGGACAAGTGGCGTCCCACATCCCGATCGTCCCGTACGTCGTCGTAAGAGACGGGACACTCGAACACACGCGGAAAATCCTCCCCAGCGTAGCCAAATTTACATTTGGACGTGCCGAATTCAAACACGAGCGCGTCGAGATCGTTTGCCTCAGCTGCAGCACTAGAAAACGCCGCGCTGCTTGAGCCGTGGTGCTCGCCTTCGTTCGCTCCGCCGCCAGCGTACATGCGTGCGACAATATAGTGAAACGAAGAGTTGCTTTGATCAGCGCTCTTTTGTTTCGATTATTATTCTAAACGCGTTTCGGGGGAGTTGTAAACGAGAATGTAGTGTAAAAATGACAATAGTGCGTTCATTCGTCTAAAACTCAAAATTCGCACTCAATCTCACATTTCCATTCGTCTATCAATCGAAACAGCCCCCCTTTTACGACATAATGAGCTCGAGTGCTCATGCAAATAGTGTGGTTTCCGTCCGCCACACCATTTTCGGGGTCGGTGCTCCTCGCCACTCAAACGACATTCACTCTCATGACGCCGCCCCTGCTTAAACAGATCACGCCGGCTGAAGTCGCTAGCTTCGCCTACGACGCCGTGGACGCCGTGGCGCTCGAGGACGCGCGGCGCATCGTGCACGACGTGCGTGATAATGGCGTGAAAGCGCTCATGCGACACGCTGCTAGACTAGGCGACGTGCCGTCTGAAGACGCGCCGCTGCTGATCCGTCCCGCAGAGCTGCAAAAGGCCTTTGAGACGCTGCCAAAAGACCAGCAGCAAGTGCTCGAGCGCACGGTGCAACGCGTGACGCGGTTTGCGCAAGCCCAGCGCGCGTCGATTCGCAACTTTGAACAGCCAATCGATGGCGGCGTTGCCGGGCAAGACGTAGGTCGAGCTGTTTTGGATTTCGTACTTAACAGAATCGCGACAGTTCAGGAGCAAATGGGTTTAATGGGTTTTTTTATGGTGGTGTCACTAGGTGTCACCCATGCAGACTGCAGGGTGTTATGCGCCTGGTGGACGGTACCCGCTGCCTTCGTCTGTGATCATGACGGTCGTGACAGCTCGAGTGGCTGGCGTCAAGACCGTTGTCGTGTCGTCGCCTCGTCCAGCTCAAGTGACACTTGCTGCCTCGTACTTAGCCGGAGCAGACGTGTTTGTAGCTGCTGGCGGGGCCCAATCAATTGCCGCGATGGCGTTTGGCGTGGGTGAGATCCCCGTTTGTGACATTATTGTAGGCCCTGGGAACAAGTGGGTGACTGCAGCCAAGTCGCTTGTGTACGGCAAATGTGCAATTGACATGCTAGCTGGTCCGTCTGAGTGTCTCGTTCTAGCAGACGAGACAGCCGATGCAGCTGTGATTGCAGCTGATTTATTGGCTCAAGCCGAGCACGATACAGCTGCAGTGCCGATCCTGGTGACCACGAGTCAAGCGATCATTGATGCTGTGAATCACGAGCTTTCGGTGCAATTCGAAACACTGTCGACAGCTGAAACGGCCCGTGCGAGTGTCACAGCGAATGGCTTTGCCGTGCTGTGTCCAGATATCGACACGTGTGTGAACGTGTCCGACGTGCTGGCTCCGGAACATCTGGAGATTCTGACAGACGAGGCACGTCAAGTGGCAGAAAAAGTGACGAACTATGGTGGGCTGTTTATTGGTGGACGGGCAGCTGAAGTGTTTGGGGATTATGGCGCAGGTCCAAATCACGTGCTCCCGACGGGAGGTACTGCCAAGTACACGGGTGGCCTGTCGGTGCACACGTTTCTCCGTATCCGTACTTGGATGCGTATTGACGATGCTCAGGAGTCGCAGATATTGGTGCAAGACTCTGCACGATTGGCTCGCATGGAAGGTCTGGAGGGACACGCGCGCGCTGCTGAGAGGCGATTGCTGTAGATTTGGCAAAGCAAATGCGTGAGGGCGGATGCTTCTCGGGTGAGTCTCGTGACGGCTTTGCTCGTCTGTGACATGAATACAAACGCCAGTGCAGTGCTGTGTGTGCATGGCTTTCTCCCTGGTGCGATCACCTGTGCCGCGTCTTTTCGTAGCTCCTGAGATGGAGTAATCGACGGTGGCGACATCTTTTCGTCGATAGATGTGCGGTGTAATCGAGATATACCTGATGCCGCAGATACCCGGAAAACGACCTGAGTATAATGAGGAAGAACTACATTTGCCCGTGATAGAAATGTCAGCGTTCTTGATGAAGAGGTTGCTGTAACCTGAATCATCAGATCTTTGCTACCAACAGTCAGTTGATGCGTCTTTGTCGGACCAGTTTCGCAATCTGTGAATAGTAGTCAGTCTCGCCTTGAGCAACCAGTATTGTGTCATCAATGGCATGGGTCATGTCGCATCACTCATCTTTCGGTCAACATCTAAGTACTTGCCGAACCAAGTCAGAGGTTGATGAAAATGTCTGTCAAGTACATCACGGTGCATGTTGCACCTGCGCTGCCACATGTTCTCGCGACTTGGCTGCACAGGGGGCACCTGTTCATAGAGCCTTTCAATTACAGTCAGGGATTGTCGTTCCCTTCAGCTGAAACAATCGTGCGACTCTATTCAGTAGTTGCGAGCCCGAAGGATGAAGCTATTGGTGAGTGTGCGCAAGGTTGATTGCCGAACTTTTAAATCGTACTTATCTGTGTGTGTCTGTCTGCGTGTCTGTCAATAGCGCGGTTAGGTGTACCTTTCACGTACTAAATACGATCTAGCCTGTCCCCTCTCATTGGTCGATTAGCATGACTGATGTCACTCTTTGGCTGGGTCACTATTGTGACGCACGCATGGAATTGGCTAAAATCGACGAAAGATGAAAATGATCGTGCAAGCAAATGCTGGACGCTTGGAAGCAAAGGCCGATTGCGTTGTCTTGACATACTGTACTGCGTTAATTTGGACAGCCTGATACTCCTTCTATAGTGACTGCTGCTGTTGTACAGTGTTTCGCAACTTGATTCAGTTCTATGAGCTGGATTATTTATATCAAAGGGCGAGCTCCCGAGCTTGCTCCCCTATCTTATTGAACAAATCGATCGAGCCTGATGCAAATTGTTGGTTCCAACTCAGTACTGAAAGCTGAATAGATCGATGGAATCTACATCCTGATCACATGACACTCGTAAGATGTAGCGGACAGAACAACACTTTCCAACGTCGCTTTGGTCAGAGATACTGCAACAGGAATTAAACTATCTACAGCTTATAAACAATACCATCTTGCTAACGATACGTACGCTATTTTAGAATTGATCGACAAAAACATTGCGACCGGTCAACTGCTATCTCGATGATTGAATGATTGGTATCAACTTTTGTGCGATATCTCGTCAAACATCTCACTCTTTTCTTTCGTGACGGCTGATGATGATGATGATGCACTCAATGGGATCCCTATCATTCCCCGACTCTGACCCATTCATTGAGTCAATAACTAATTAATTATCGACGGTCTTGATGGTTGTCGCCTACCCTTTGCCAAACGCTCTTTCTATTCTCCCAGACATCGCTAACCTCCTTCCTCTTTATTTTAATATCGACTTCATTTTTGGCAATTAATTGTAGAAATCATTCGTCAAGAATTCCGCATTTTTCCAATGGTGAACAAACAGAAAAGCACGTGCCAATTGCGTCTGGAAGCCCGTTCGCGCGCCTGCTGCGCGCCCCCAGGTGCATCCTTCGACACACAGCAACGAGCAGACGAGTTGCAGTCGCGTATCGCCCGCGCCAATGAGATTCGCGCCCTGCATACGCGACAGCTGGCGGCGCGAGCGCGCGCGCAAGTGCAACACGCGCGAGAGGTCGCAAAGGAAATGCGCGCTAAGCGACATGAAGAGACACGACGGTTTCGTCAATTGTCTGTGTTGAAGTTAGACGAGGCAGCGCGTCGACGTGACGACCAGCTACTGCAACTTCAACTTCAATGCAAGCAGCGCGCTCATTGGATCACCGAGAAACTCGAACTCGTGCGTGCGGATCAGAGCGACAGGGCGGACCGCGCACGCCGTACACTCGCAGCGCAGCTTAGCGAGGCCGCTCGGCGCCGCCACGAACAGACGCAACGACGGGTCGGGCGCCTGCACAAGCGCTGGCAGAGCGTAACGAGTGTGAAAGACCGCGTGGCCCGTGCAAAGTTTATCCAGCGGTGGGTGCGTCGTCATGTCGCGAACTGCGACACGGCAATGGCGCTGCAAAACGTCCAGCCCGACGTGGAGACGGTCGTGGCGTGCTGGCGATTTATGGAACGTGCAACTTTTGACGCGTGCATGCGCAGGTTGCAGCAACGAGGGGTAGGGCAAGCTGCGCAGCGGCTGTTGACTGTGTTGCTGGCTACTGTGCCCGACTGTCGAAAACGTGTTGCTGCGGTTCAAAAACCAGCCGCGATCTGTGATGGTGGCCCGTTTCTGGCCGTGCCGCCTAAAGGACACGTGACGTTTCGCGTCTTGCTTATGGCCGGTCTCTTGGCTAGTCACTCGAGCGAGGTAATGGACCGAACGCTGTCGCAGCGACTGTATTATGCCGCTCGAACCATTGTCTTGAACATGAAGCAACTGGCGCTGTGTCTTGCTGCCTCTGAAGGGCGTCAACAGACGCAAGCACTGACACGGAGTGTGTCGGCACTGACTGCGCGGTTTGCGTTCTACACGGAGGCATTTGCGCGCTGGAAGGAACGCGATGCCGAGTGTTTAGCTGCTGAGCTGTTGACGTCGAGTCGGGAGTTAATGGCAGTGCACAGAAAGTACGAATTGAAGCAGGCGCTGGAAGCACAAGGTGCAGGGGACGGCGTCCATGAACTCGTGCGGCAGACACGGGGCCAGTTGCACCAGATGCAATCGGCCTTGGAAAAAGTGGTTGGAAGAACGGAAGCCAAGCGGAGACTGGACGAGCTAAAGCAGAGTTTGACACGTGATAGTGGTGGAGAACGTGCCGATCGTGACGGAGTTTTGGTGGATGCAGAGGCTTGGGAGCGGAGCGCTGGAGGGGCTGGAGATGCAGTGGTGGCTGCGAGTGGAGATTCGAGTACAAAGGGTGATGAGGATGACGGTGGTGATGACGGTGGTGCAGTGGGCGTTTGCTCGGCGCTTCTTGGTGATCGAAGGCTTGTGCATGAGTTGATTTTGAACCCGCAGGTTCAGATCCCACGAGACTGCGAGGTGGAGTTGGCTGCTGCTTTTCCGGTCTCGTCCGAGCACTCAGCAGCGACGGTGGCTGTGCGTGTGCGTGACGCAATGACAAGAGCCTTTTGGGACCGCGTGGTCGCAGCTGATGATGTCGAGGTGCTACTGGCGCGAACGGAAGAGCTGCGCTCGGCTTTTAGAAGTGCGTTGGAGAGTAGGAGCAGGACCGAGTTGGAGGGATTGCGGGCAGCGTTGGCGGGAGAGATAGACAGCGCTCTTGACCCGGAGCACCTTCGAGTGCTGATGCAGGACCCGATGAGGAATGTTATCGCTATTCAAGCGCGGTGTCATGCTGTGCTTGATGCTATTGAAAGAGCCGAAGCACCGGCTCGAGCTGCGAGTACGCGTGAGTTTCGAGCTGACTGGGCTCAGCGTGTTGCAGCTGGTGCGATGACTCCAATCGCCTTGTTGGTCGCGTTTCTTACTTTTACTATGGACAAGGTCGAGGAATTGCGCAGCGATATGCTAAATGCTCACCTTGGTCTACTGGGTGCATTCTTACAGCGGCATGGCGTGGATTATGAAAAGAAGGCGCTTGAATCGCAGCTGTCGGAAGCGGGAAGTTTAGATGCAAAGTTTTCATCGACCATCAAATGGCTGGCTTTGGAGTTGGAGACGTACCTGGGACGATCAGACGTTGATGAAGCAGAGCGTGCCCGTCTAGTACGTCACAATGGCGAAGCCTATAAGCGGTTCCTGCGCGCAAGTATCTGGGCGTTGGTGGAGAAGTATATCGAGGACACGTCTTCAAGTGCCTGGCCTGAAACGTTTGAACTGGACGTGGCGCGCATTCGTGCTTGTCGTGATGCACTTGACCGTATCGCAGTCATTTCGAGTTTTCTTACGATAGTAAAAGAACACGTCGCCCGTCGCCACCTGTCTACACCTGTGGGATTCCTCGAGCACGTAGGTCAACAACTCGGTACATTGCTGTGTTCAAGTGGAGTGTCGGGCGCACAGCTTGCTGCTCAAGCGACTGAGAATGTCCGTCAACTGGAGTCTCTAGGCAACGAAGAAACCAAGCGAGAGTTGCACGCACTGGAGAAGCGTCTGCTCGGTTGTTTTGCTGCCGATAATGCCGTGTTCCAGCTCTTTTTCTCGCGTGCATCCCGCGCTTTCGAGTTGTCGCTGCAAAAGGATCACGTAGCACACGCCGTGCACCCGTCACTAGCGCCTTTTGCCGCCGATATTAGCGAAGCCACGTCAGCGTTGCGCCGGCTGGTCGAGCACAATGAAAAAGTGTACGCGTCGCTGTATAACACCATCATCAAGCGTCTACTGTCTCCATCAGTGCAGCCAAGGTCGGAAGCCGCTAATTGACATGATGGAAGCACCTATGACGCACGCTGTTTTTGAAGGATGTCTTCAGGTATAAAAATGTTTGGCCGTGCTCTTGAAAGTACGTGTGTATCCTGTCTGGTTTTTAGTTGCTGCTCGTGCTTGCTACTTCCATCGAGGTCGCCGCAGTGGTTACCTGACCCAGCCCAGCACTTTAAGTAAAGAGACGCGGTTCCTGTACCCCTCCAGTGGCGCCCACATTGGCATCCGTGCTAATGTTGTACAGCAGTTGAGCCAACCAGCGACTTGTCGTGGCATCTTCTTTCAAAGCCTCGTCAAACGTGTGATTACGCAGAGCTTCTGGTAGACACTGTCGAAGAGCTTCTTTAGCCCTGCAACGTGAAACAAGAGGTCACATGACACGTCATATCCTCGTCATTAGCATTACTTCACGACCATGACCATTTTATTGCAATATCACACTTCGCACCGTGGATTATCCGAAAGTCTCAGGTAGCAGCGAATAATGTGCTTTAGCAGTCGTGGAGCTGGTGTCTCAACCAGAGTGGCCACCATTTTACTCAGTACTGTTCCGACGGCGTAGAAACGCTCGGGCGTGTGGCAAATGTACGTGAGCCCCATATCGTCCAGCAAGATCTTTTGCACAATAAAAGTCGCCACGGTCTTGGATAATTCACTCCCAGCTTCCATGATACGGAGACAGAGTGGGATGATCTCTGTCTGCAGTAAGAAATTAATCACGTCCGAGTCATCGATCTGATGATACCACCACAAACAACGAGAAACAGCGACAACCATTATACCACTTTCGAGATCAAAATGTTCACATGTGGATTTCCATCATTCAGTACCTTGACCAGTGCACCAATCACGCCGAGACTTGTAAGTCGCAAATACTCAAACGGTCGATTCTTGCTCACGGTGTTTAGAAATGGGTACAAATACAACGGAATGTGCGCTATGAAACCAATCAGATCAAATCGAAACAAGCACCAACATCAGCAACGACAAAACAAAAAACCCACAATCAGTCAAACAAAACGCTTTTTCGCCACAAAAAATCGAACCCCGTCGCGCGTCGCGTAATTGCTTTTTTTTCAGCCCCTCCCTTTTGCTTTCTTTTTCCTTCTTTTTCACACGTACCATTTAAAAAGTGCGTGCGCGTTTCCGCATGCGACGCGACACACTGTAAAAGAGCCAGTGCATTGCACACACGGTTCGAAGCGTGCGCTGTCAGCTGCGGCGGTGACAAAAGTGGGTAGATCGCCACGATCTCTTGCAAGAGGGCGGCCACGATACCAATCGAGTGCCACAGGATCGGCGCGAGCTCGGAGAACTCCTCGCGCTTCTTACTGAGCTCCAGTAGCGCGCTCTCGCGCTGCTCGGGCGACGACAGCTCCAGCACGAGCGCGTGCAGTTGCTCAGGGGGGTCCATGACGTGGGAAGCTTTTTTGCGGTCGTGGGAAAAAAGCTGAAAGCGTGAGTGGGGTACATTTGGTGAAGCTGGTTACACGAGGATGTGGGGGGTGGGTACAATCTGGATACTTACTGGAGAGCTTGCGTGGGTGGTTGTATATAAACGATGAGAGGTTCAATGAAGACGCGATGAAGTTCAGGGAAAAATACGTGCTATTGGCGTAAATTAGTGGAACTAATTACATGAAAAGACACGAATGGACAGACATTCAAATATAGAAAAACAGCATTAGAATGGGAAAGACGTATCCAATACGGACTATCAGCTACTCTTCAAATTGACACCCATGGTGCTGGTGCATGAATGTCAATACCGACGTCATGCTAGGCACCTTACCGGAATGTTGATCGTCTTGGTAACGTCATTGCGAAGACCAAGCAGTTCTCTGCAAGTTCTCTGCGCAGCAGCACATGGACACGTTCACTACAAAGACTGATGATTAACGTGCCGCTAAGCGCTCTGGAAGGCGCTTTGAGAAAGCATACAACCAGGCTATGATACTTACTGACTATTCTTGAGTTGACACTTCGAGTTTGTCCAGCTACGTGCTGAGAATACCACAAGTTTTCTCGATTGTTCAAGTAGATTGCATTGGTCCCGAGTCCCAACGCAATGCTTACTGAGAAGAGCATACGCTTGAATGGATCACCTTGCCGTCATCACTCGAAAAGCACATCTCCTACCGAGTCGACTTGGATGCACATTATGCAATGGACAACGCTTGTTGAGTGCGATGATGATTCCGTGCAAGCTGTACAGCCGAGTAGCGGCTATCACTATAAGAGCGAAACAACGCCCGATAATGATCGACTGAGTGATGCAGTTGATGCGAGACAAACGTGTCGCATGGCGCTAGACCTTGCATGAAGAAGCTGTTGGATGCTTCTCATTGCGATCGCATCGTACATTGCTAGTTGCATATCGCAAGCTGGTTGCCAAGGTAAGACGACGATCTTGACTGTATGACGAGCGTTAGACCAAGTCGTTCGGTTCGAGCCTTTCAACAAGGCGTGAGCACGACATGTAACACTTGTGGACTTTGGACGTAGGAAGAGGCAATCTCGAGCGAAAACAGCACTTCGGAAAGCTGTAAAGACATCCTCATTGAAGCTACGTACATGAGACGCGAGCTCAGCTCATTCGCAACCCGCTTTGGTCCTTCACGGGACTTTGCAATACCGTATCTTCACCGTATCCATTCTCAAAGAGAACTGCACTTCCTAGTACATATCGGCCGTAAAGGTGCGCCGAGGTGTTGAAGAATGACACCGCGGACGTTCTCTGCTTCGGTAGATACTGATTTCGATCAGATCTTGACACGAGCTACCAGGATGTCTCGTTCTACATACCGCACCCGCCGAGTCTTTACCCGAAGAGGTCATCTGTACCCGAGTGAGAGCAAGAGTTGCTTTATAGTCAGACCACTCTGTGGCTGGCTCTTACGCGACGTATATCCCATCGCTGCCGAGACTGAATATACATGACAATCCCGTTTCGCGACAAGTTCTGGTCGCAGCCCCTTCTAAAGCTTCAAGTAGCTAGCTACCCGTCTCCCGCACCGACTCTCGTGGCAAAAAGGTCCAGATGCATTCATCAACAGACTACGTTTTGGTTAGTCAATCTATTCCGTTTGACATGCTTACAATGTGATCTAGACAGTGATCTTTGATCGACCTCGATGAAATCTTGAGGTCAAGTGAGCTGCTTCAGGAGGAAGCTTTGTACATGGACTCGATCAGACTTGTAGCTGTCTCGGTTCGTACTGAAAACTATGCCGAATCGGGTCATCGAGTCGGGTACGACCCTAGCTGAGTGGATAAGCGCTATCGTACCAAACAACCTCGCCCAGAGGCTACGCTGGACGACCATTTATCGTTAAATGCCAACTGATCTTTAGCGACATGGATAGTTGGTCCTGCGGGAGCAACACCATGTTGCAGTAGTCTACCTAAACTGATAGCACTGGGATCGGCGTCTACCTTTTTGCGGTAGGCTATCAGTTGGAGCGGAATCTTTATTAGAGAGACTCCATGGTAGTAGGATAAGGTCCTTACTGGAGCCATTTCCTCAAAGAGGAATATTCGATGACTTGAGCTGCCCCCTCATTCCACGTCGTCTACGTTCTTCCTCTCCATATGTGAGTCGAGCTTTGGTTCAACCTGTTTGCCAAGGCAGATGTGGATGAACGGTGCTATCAGAGAGAGGTCTTTGTGTTGGTTCTTTAATGATCCAGTGATAGTTTTATCCATTCGAAGATCGTAAGCTAAGACTTGCATCTCTCAGGTAGGTTTCGAGAAGTGCCGGTACAGATGATTGTGTGTGCGTAGCCACCACGGTTTTGTCACACCTTGCTGTTGACTGCTCTGGTATGCACGTGTTTATAGCTTTACAGAATCGAAGTACAGACGCGGACTCAATGTACGCTAGGATTCTGGCTACATCACGACATGTCCTGTTCATTTCGTCATTCCTATACCCATTAGTATGAATGGCAATAGCCATTGCCTCACTGATGGACTTGCATAGCATCAGGAAGAAATTCGCGGTGGAAGATTTTCCGTCCCCGTTTCGTATACGCACACCTGTTGCAAATACTAGGTGTTCATTTTGGTGTCAGAGGCATAGGTTAGTACTGTGTGATGCATCATGCACGGTAACCGATTAATGCACTGCGATCGTCGGGTGTGAGTGTGCTAAGAATTTAGTCAGTCGCAAGTATGCTTACGGTCGCATATGACGTATATCATCAGGAGATCTTGAAGCGGCCCCGTCATTATTTACATATCGCAGGTCAGTGTGTGCCCAAGGATACATGCAACCTTCAGCACATCGACACTGTCTTCATTACGACATCCTTCAATTAATGTCTAGGATGTTCTTCCACGCAATGCTCCGAGTTACATTGGAGTAAACGTATTGACAGGCGCTCAACCCTCGCAGTCGGTAGTTTGACATGTCATGCTGACACAGCTGATGCATGTAAACGCGCGAAGTGTGCAGATGTTTGAGCTCTTGCGTAGTGGGCCTTTCGCCTTCTTGTCGGACGAATGTCAAGTCACACACATCATGGATAGAAGGTAAGAGATGATCAAACGCACGTTTCAAGCCATTTCGATTGCAGATGCAGATGTGCACGCCACATCGAGCGAGTTTTTGGAGTAAGAGAATGGCATTGCATCAATGGGTAGTCTTCAGCAGGTATGCATCCACATTTGCACGGGATGTGGTATCATAGTGTGTCAATGCTCGCATGGTATTGCCAGATTGGTGCACAGAATCATTCATCCATCGTGACGGTGTTAGCTCGTTGCGATAGCAAGGCTGTATCCAGGTCAAACTGGGCGAACTACTTCCTGTATGCGCTGCGGCCTTACGGTGGCACATGAATCCTTAGAATTGGTGCTTAGGCGATACAGATTCCGTGATTCTGTTTCCATGGATGGCAGCTTGTCATTGCAGATACGGGTATATACATGAAGAAGAGCAAGAAAACATAACGCTATTGCCTGCAACGCACAGCACGTACTTCATAGATTATGCAGCTCGTCGTTATGCTTCATGTAGCAAGAATCGACAGCAGCATACGAACACAACAATGCAACATCGGAGTGTACATCCACCACTTAAACATGAGTCCCATGCACATCACTCACGAATGGACAGGTGTTTTGGCTACGGAAGAAGAAGTAGACTGCTTACATCTCTACACCTTGTGTAACGTCACGACGAAGCCATTCCGGCGCAGCGACCTCAAATGCACTCGATGAAGATGTACCTACACTCGCGGAATGCCACCTCGTTCTTTGCTGCATATGCTACAAAGATGCTACCGTTACGGCGGACGTACAGATGTATGGGATCAAATTGGTAAAGCGAGTCTCAACTTAGGTCCGGTGCGGTTCTACCGGGAGACTAGGTCTTCAGCCAAAAGCAATGACGGGTTGAGCCATCATGTTGGTCATTGTAACGTTGTCAACTACCCACCTGTAAGTTATTTGATGCCGTAGTTTTATAATGTGGATCACAATGTCCTGGCGGTGGTTCGCAGCGCTCTTACAGAGACTTACAATCGCTTGGTTCCGCCGACGTTTCGCTTGCCTGGAAAAAGCATGAGCTTCATGAGATCAATGAAACAAAGCGAGTAAAAATGAGCTCGCTCGGATTGCTTCGACCTGAAGGATAGCAGCAGTATCTTGTGGGTGTATCCATGCAGTGGTGCTGCCGTGTGGTGACTAACGCAGTAGCAGGTCATCTCTCGCCACTTTGACACAGTAGACAAGTGATTGTCCAACTTGTCTCATTCTGCGAAGCGCTTCCTAGGAAAGGCGATACATTTCTTTCGATAAAACTGGCTCAATCTCGCGCCCGCGAACCTGATCCTGCTCGTGGTACATGCAAACATCGCTTGTTCTGACCCAAAAAATGGGTAAAAAAGGTTGCAACAATGCAAGCAGCCACATACCTTTTCCCGAAAAAACAGACCTTCTAACGTCTTAGTCAACGTGCCATGTGTCTGATTATCATTATCAACGTACCTGACCCTCTCACTTGCTACGTACCCACTCGAGTCTAGAAAGATCCCACGTCGTAATTGCCTCGGCGACTAGTCACCCCTTCGCTGCCATGAGACGGTCTTCATACCACACAATGACTTGATCCTCTTGTAGCATCATGCATTGTTCCCAATGATGTGCTGAATCAAATTCGACTAATCCGAGCATCGGCGAAGGACCACGTCCAGCTCATTCCATTTAGGAACATGACGATCATCCTAAAGACCGTTGGTCCTATTGCATCGATCGGCTGAAACGCCCAGACTCCGTCATTTTTGGGTCGATCAAAAGACGACGAAAAGAAGAGACGGCAACAATGTACCCAAATCGACAAGCTCCCAACGGCACTTCACCCATTAGCTCAACGCTAGTTCCACGCACGTTCGGGAGCTCCAGCCCTCTCGTCCTCCATCACCGTCCGGTCTCTGCCCCATCTGAGCAGTCCCATTTCTGCCCTCCTCCTCCTCCGCCCCGTCTGTTATCAACATGTCTCTATTCCAGCCTCCTTACCCCATAAAAATCAACTCGTCTACTGTATCACCACCATCTAGCCGTGCTAAAACTAGAATCCCGTCGCGTCTCACTCTCTCTCTCCCTTTTTCTGTCTCTTGCGCGCCCTTCGTGCAACAACGACACGACGGCTCATCTGGTCGTTTTTCTCTGCTTTTTACGTACCCGCCCATCTATTCCAACACCTTTTACCCGCCGATCGATCAGTCCCATACAATTTCCAAGTATCAGCTGCATCTTCGAGTCAAATCAGTCAGCCGCTGCCGCTGCCGCTGTCGTCGCATACAACGAACGTATCAGCTTTCTCCGAGCCATTTGCCAACCACCGACCCACGCACACATCCACTTACGTGCGACAGTGACGGCAGTCGATGCCGCAGTCGCCAGTGGATGGAGGCGCTTCGCCCACGTCTTCCTACGCGCTACTTCAGGGTCCATCCCACCCGTCGCAGCTCGCGGAAGAGCCCGACAGCATCTTAAGCCAAAGCGCGGTCGACATTTACGTCCAGGACAGTGACAGTGGCAATAGTAGTGACCATTCCCACACTACTGAGGAGGAAGAGGAGAAGGTGATTGGTGGTAATAAAGGTGGGAGACCACCTAGGGGTGGGGTCTCTGTTTCGAAGCAGCAGTCGTGTGATGGCGAGGGGGTGGCCTCGGACGACCTTCCGACCACCTCGACCGACCTGTACCGCTACGTGTCCCTCAACGCCCCGTCTGCTACCGCTCGATTTGGCTACTGTTCAAATCTGGTCATCACTAGTCGCTTTACTGTGTTGAATTTCGTGCCAAAGCTCTTGTTTTACGAATTTAGTAAACTCGCGAACGCCTATTTCCTCGTGATTTCCATCATGCAGACGATCCAGCCAATTTCCAATACCGGCGGCTTCCCCGCTTCGTTGCCAGCTCTGTCGATCATTGTCTTGATCGACATGTTGTTCGCCTGCATGGAGGACTACAAGCGGCACCAAGCCGACCGCGTGGCCAATAACCTCCCGTGCGACCGCTTTAATCTGGAAACCCGTGACTTTGAACGGACCAAGTGGGAGCTCTTGCAAGTGGGTGACGTGGTCAAAGTGGCGAACCGCGACCCAGTGCCTGCTGATCTGGTGATTCTAGGAGCTTGTGAACCCGATGTGGACCACCCGGCTGGCATTTGTTACGTCGAGACAAAGTCGCTGGATGGCGAGACCAATTTGAAGCTCCGACAGGGGCTGGAAGCGACGTATACGACGTTACTGAACGATGCTGCAATTGGGGACTTGAAGGGCACAATTGTGTGTGAAAAGCCGAACAATTCGATCCATCGATTCAGTGGCTCGCTCACCCTGGAAAATGGCACAAAAGAGGTAATTACGACCAACTCTGTGGTCCTGCGAGGCTCGACGTTGCGCAATACCGAGTACATTTACGGCCTCGTGGTGAACACAGGACCGGATACGAAGATCATGATGGCGTCGTCCTCCGAGCCGATGAAATGGAGCAACATGGAGCGTCGGCTGAACAAGCAGATTCTGTACATTTGTGTCTTGATGGTCGCTCTCTGTCTTGCAGGAGCGACGTTGTCGACGGTCTGGAATGCAAAAAACTTGGACGAAGATGCAGAGGAAGGCGCGTGGTATTTGTACGACCGCAACTCGACAGCGGTGAAATCTCCGGTGGGGACATTTTTTATCATGGTGCTGTACTACTTTTTGCTGCTGAATTCGTTCATCCCCGTGTCGTTGTACGTGAGCATGACGTCGGTCAAGTTTATGCAGTCGTACTTTATGAACAATGACTTGGAGATGTACCATGAAGAGACGGATACCCCGTGCCAAGTACGCACCATGTCGTTGAATGAAGAGCTGGGTCAGATTGACTATATCTTTTCGGACAAGACGGGTACATTGACGTGTAACGTCATGGAGTTTCGCAAGTGCTCGATCAATGGAGTGGCCTATGGACTGGGGGAGACTGAGGTGGGCATTGCAGCGAGGAAGCGGCAGCAAGAAGAGGTGCCACTCATGTCGTCGTTCTATGCTGTGACCCCCGGTGGTGGCTGTGCGGCACCTCCGAAAAAAGACCGCATTGATCCGATCACACCGGACGTCAATAACGTGGCATCGGACCGCGTGGTGAAGGCGCCGTTTGTCAACTACCAAGACGATTCATTGTTTGATGCGTTTGCGCAGAAGAGCAGTGAGCAAGCAAAGTCTATTGGCGCGTTCTTTGAGCACTTGGCTGTGTGCCACACGGTCATGCCGGAAAAAGCTCCTGACAATAGTTTGCGCTTGAGTGCTTCGTCGCCTGATGAGCAAGCGCTGGTTGCTGCCGCAGCTTGTTTTGGGTACAAATTTGTTGCACGTGCTCCAGGCAAAGCGATGGTGGAGTATTTTTGCTGCATTGAGAACCCGGACGAGATGGCATGCAACCAGCCGGTTCCTGATCATTCCGTGGGGGCATATGATATCCTGGAGGTTCTCGAGTTTAACAGTACGCGGAAACGCATGTCTGTGATTTTGAAAGGACCTACGGGAGATCTGAAGCTTCTTTGCAAGGGCGCTGACACTGTTATGTATGAGCGCCTGAGACCAACAGACGATCCTGCTGTAAAGCAGACACGTGCTCTGACGCTTCAGCACATGGAACAATTTGCGTCGGAGGGGTTGCGAACACTGGTGATCGGGTCTACTGAGGTTGACCCCACTTTTTTTGCATCGTGGGTCATCCGCTATCGCACCGCAATTAACGATATGTGTCAGATTGATCTGCGTCGTAACGGGGAGGACAATGACATTGACCGGCTCATGGAGGAGATCGAGGTGAACCTGGACATTCTAGGCGCCACTGCTATTGAAGATCGACTGCAGGCTGAAGTTCCTGATACTATCTTCAAGCTGCGGCAAGCATCGATCAAGATCTGGATGCTGACTGGTGACAAGGAGGAGACGGCGATTAACATTGGCTTTGCGTGTCGTCTTTTGGCTTCTGACATTGAACGGGTCGTTATTTCGGCAGATACACACACTGACTTGGCTAGTATCGTGGATGAGCTGGAAGAGTATGCTCGACAGGAGGACAATGAGGAGACATGTGCATCATCCCCAGTCGGGCCACTGGATGCTTTCGCGCCGTTTTCAGAGGCACAACGAGGCTCTGTTTCGCTCCGCAACCAGCACAAAAGGTTGACTCGCATTGAAAGTATGGCCGAGCGACCTCAGCAGGATTTGGCTCTGGTGATTGACGGAGAAACGCTAGAGCTGGCGCTCGAAGGGTGCCCTGAGCTGTTTTTGAAGGTGGCCGAGAAGTGCGTGGCAGTGATTGCTTGTCGTGTTTCTCCTGCCCAGAAGGCACAGCTCGTGCGGTTAGTGCGTGAAAATAATCCGGGAATGCGAACATTGGCCATTGGTGATGGTGCAAATGATGTGTCGATGATTCAAGCAGCACACGTTGGTGTTGGCATTTCCGGTCAGGAGGGGATGCAGGCTGCCAATTCATCGGACTATGCCATTGCGCAATTCCGATATCTGGCACGCCTGCTGCTTGTTCACGGACGCTGGAACTATGTGCGCATGGGCAAGTTGATCTTGTACATTTTCTACAAGAACGTGATCCTGAACTTGACCCAGTTCTGGTACATGATTTACACGGGCTACTCGGGGCAGAAGTTCTTTCTCGAGTGGGGACTGCAGGGATACAATCTGCTCTTTACGGCGTTGCCAATCATCCTGGTGAGTACGTTTGAACAAGATGTGCCAGCGTGCTTGGCGGTGAACTACCCGCTGCTCTATCGCATTGGCCAAGAAAACACGAGGTTCAATACCAAAGTCGTGTGGGGTTGGATATCCTCGTGCGTGTGGGAGTCGCTCATCATTTGCTTTGGCGTGGTGCACGGGATGCGCTACTTGGTGACCAGAGGTGACACGCCAACGATGTGGGTGTATGGAAGCACTTCGTTCACGATCGTTTTGATTGTGGTGACGCTCAAGTTGTGTTTGCACCAGCAAATGTGGTGGCCGATTCACATTGCCATCTACATCATGTCGTTCATGCTCTGGATCGGCACGGCAGCTTTTATCTCGTCCGGCGACTCGGTGAGCTCGTCTTACTGGAATGGTGTGTTTGCCAATACGTTCCGCGTAGACGCGTTTTGGCTGGTGGTCCCGCTGCTTGTCGTCGCTTCCTTGTCGCGCGACTTCATGTGGAAGGGGTATATACGAATGTTCAAGCCATCGTACAAGCACTTGGCACAGGAGGTGAACGCGTATGGTCTGACACATATCGCGGACCAGTTGCTGACGTTCCCGCCAGCAGAAAGGATTCCGGAAGATGCCATTGGTGGCGAAGCTGGCCGTATTGCAGCAGGCTCTCTATTAACTGCCAGCATGCGGGACGTGACGGTAACGAAGCCAATTGCTCCTACTGTCGTGTTGGCTCCGCGTCCATTAATCAGTCGGATTGGAAGCCGCCGGTCGGTGGCAAGAGGCAGCGCGTTCAGCTACGATGCTGAGAGTGTCATGGTCGAGTCGTTCATGTCAACGGACAGGTTTGCTCAGGACCCGAAAAAGACGAGCTCGATCTTTGAGCGGCACGCGAGTCGTGGCTCGTTGGCTTTCCAGCGTCTTCCAATGGATTTGGACGGAGGGGATCAACCTGCCGAGGAAAGTGCGGGCTTGTTGTCAGTCTCCGGTGCGTCTCCTTCACGTCGACAATCGGTCGGCAATATCTTTCGCGGTGCACGCCATGGCCAAGGTCGCGGCCGGGTCTTGTCGGTATCTGCGTTGTCACGTCCTTCGGATGCAGACACTGCGATCGGGATAGCTGCTGGTCAAGGTGGACGCAGCCAGCTTCCAGCTGACAGGTTGACTGGCGTGCGGGAAAACGCAACGATGAATGGCAGTGGAGGCACGAGCAGTTTCCACCGTCCATCAACCACTCGACGGATGCGAGAGTTTGAGAACCGCGCCATGTCCAGCGACGATGCGTCTGCTATGAGTCGCGGACATAGCACCACTTCGCTGTGCTCGCCTCGTAGTCGTCGCAAGGGACGCAGTGCAGTGTCACACATGTAAGGAAATGGATTTAGTTGCTTGAAGCTCAACGTCGTTGGAACACCGTGTCATTATTAGTCTTGAGCGCAGCTAGCAGGACTTGCCAGCAGCACGATCGTCTGTCTTCAAACTACACGCACGTGCACCGTCATCCAACCCACAACAACAGCAACCTCGTGCACGCCGTCACCACCATTAAGCACGACAACTACTACGCTCACCTCTTGCATTCGCCTTGTCCAACCGCCTCTTTAGCTGCGGCTGCTACGGCTGCTGCGGCTTCGACTCGAGCTCCGACGTCTTCGTCCACGACTCGAGCTGCGGCTTCGGCTGCTGAAGCTGCGGCCACGGCTCCTGCTGCGACTGGGCGTCCGACTGCGACTGCGTCCACGCGGTCGACTGCGACTCCTGCTAAAGCTTCGACTGCGGCTTCGACTGCGACTCAAACTTCGACGACGTCGGAACGGACTTGGTGAGCGTCGACGTCGTCCCCCTCCTCTCGCTACTGGCACGGGACTGCTGCGTCGACCACTGCGAAACGGCGACGCCCCCCGTCGACGCGAAAACGCCGGCGAGCGCGAGCGTTTTCCCCGTCGAGTAGCATTGGTCAAGCTCCGACTGCGGCCTCGAAATGGCGACGCCATGCGTCGACCGCGAGCTCCTCCTCGTAGTGGAGACCGGATGCGTCCACGTGCAACTAGCGATGGCGATCGATTGAACCGTCCGCCCCGTCGATTGCGACCGGGCGGCGACACAGACGAGCGCGTGACCGTGCGGGAGCCATTGGCACGAGGAGCTCCGTCGACTTTTGGTGCGTCTTGAGGCAGCAGCACGTGCAGCTTGTTCCCGTCCAGCCAGCCCTGGTGCAGATGGTCCTTGGCGCTCTCAGCGTCCTTTTGCGTGGCCAAAACCACGAGTGCACGGGCTTTTCCCCGTGGTTTGGCCATGTCGACGTCAACGACGAGGCCAAACTTGCCAAAGATCTCGCGCAAGTGATCGGCATTGACATTCCGCGTGAGGTTCTCGACTTGGACAGTCACGTGGTCTTGTGTTGTAGCCATGTGGGTGTTATTGCTACTGCGGGTAGGGGACGGTCGCTGATTGGTTGGCTGACGAGATGCTATAAATAAATAAACACATGGACAGAAAACAGACACCAAACCACATGGAAACAAGATACGGTCGTCGTGATTTCGTTAAGTAGCACGCTACATAAGCTGGTAAACTCGTCAACTATGGGAAGGAAGATGGAAGCTGCTGCGCTGGTTATGGGACGTACGGGACGCGGAGCGAGGCGACATCGAGCACGATCGGGATGGAGATTTGTCCTGCATTGTGTGGCTGGACGAGCGACGACGACGCGTGGACCGGGAGCGCGACCGTGAGAGACGCGGTGAAGCCATTTGGGGCCTCGAAGCTCGTGGCTCTCGAGGAGTGGAGAGGTCGGAGTGGTACATGCTGTGGTACATTCCGGTTTATTTTATTTAGTGTCGTCCACATGAGTTTGGGAGCTGTTTTGCCAACTGGGTGTTTCACAAAAGCCACTTTCCGACGTTAGGGTCTTTTTGTTCGAGACTGTATCCATTTGGTAATTTCGGTTTTTTTTTGGACTGGGTACTTTGTCAAGTTCCCGCTTACTTAACGACACGATATGGGTACCCCGTACTCGACGATGAGAGGCTTACTGTCGGATGTGGTCGGTGCATCTGACGTATGTGAGGTGGTTTCCGACCTCTCACGATGCTGGGCGTCGTCGTACTTACTGCCTCAAGAAGAAGTGCTCTATGTCCTCCAGTCGGTTCGGCAGGAATTCGCCTTTAGTAACCGCGCTCTTGTTAAAGTAAGCGCGGATACATCGACGACAACGCGTCGACTTGTAGAGCGGTTTGAATATAAGAGCAATCGCGTGGCCCACGTCAGGTTCGAATCGACAGGCATTCTCTACCGGGACTGTGTCCTTGAATTTTGTATGGGAAATACACAGTTGAAACTGGACATCGCACGGGACAAAGAGGGCGAAGTGAAGGGACTGTACAAGACATTGGTACTTTTGGGACAAAAGCAAGACGAGAATGACCGCGAGTGGGAATTGGTTCAACAAGCTGTTACTTCAACGCGAGAGACCGTCCGTCTCTCGGGCGACGGGACAATCGGACGAGACACTGAAGTGGATGAAAGTTCACTACGAACGGACGCATCCGCAGTGTTACAAGGCACTCATTACGAGCGTGTTCGAGGCTGGGCGTGCAGAGAGGAACGAAGCAGGATATATCAAGACATTATTGGCACCTCAAGAGGGTAGTTAGACGGTAGTGAGAAGGGGCCACTATTGTTTGTGGTATTGTAAGTTTTGGAGTCACGAGATAATTGTAAGCAAAACACATGGCCTTCTATTCTGGTTTTTACGGTAAAGTCTTTGTAATAATCGGTTGCTACTGACAAAACCATCGTTTGTTCTACATCTTGCGTTTAGTATGGCGTCGCGACGGGTACGGATTCGTACCCTCTGTCGAAAGCTTGTACAGTTGCGACGGACTCCTTCACTGGCCATCTTGTAGACACTTGCTTTAGCGATAGATAGAGTGCAATTTTGTGCGCTAAACGATCGTGGCGGCATGTTCAGGTCGTATTTGGCTTCGGTCAAGGTAGTGTCAGGTCCATTACGCGATGTATTCATGTTAACGTACAGTTCGTACGTACAATCTGGCTACTCAGCCTTACTATGATATTTTGATAATCTGCTGTGCAACTGCAGTTACGATTATGTGTAAATTGTCTGTCAACTCGTTACACGAATCGGGAGACATCGAGTCTTACCGACTGAATGATCGATAAGCGCGTCGGAGATTGTAAGACTGCCATTTAGACGAACAGGATGACCGTTAGGTCCACGGGTGTTGGTGGAGCGCACACCATGGCTAACTGGTACAACCGTTTGTCGATTTCGAATCTGAACGGTAGTGGTGAACACAGTATCTAGATGTAAGAACTCTTGCGTGTAACGGAGTGAGCCTGTTACATGCAATTATTGACCCTTGTTACTTGTTGATTCGAATACGGTCATAAAGGTTGGTAATGTTCGATCATATTGCCATAATGGGTATTGTTCAGAAACACTCACCGATTGGTTGATATGGGTCATCAAACTCGCCAGCTCTAGCGGTCCAAACAACGATGGACGCGCGCAATGAGCGGTGAGCACGACTTTGGCATACATTTTTGTCGATAAATGTAATTGAGTTAAGACTGAAACATAGGTTTATGAGTAGGACTTCGTTATACTTTTCACGATTTCACTTTTACCAGCAACGAGTCAGTTCCTAGTTGCTTTTGCTTCCTCTTTCGAGTTAACAGAGATATAGAGGCATCGCTCACGCTGCTTTTGCTGGTGTAGCACTACACTGGTAGTCCAGCGTGTCGCTCCGGTGCGCCGTTACATTGTGACTGTTGACAAATAATGCTGTGCTACTAGTTATGATGAGTCATACGGACGCAAATTTACGAGCAATGGCGCATGGTCAGAGTACATGCTCTCACGCTTGTCCACTCATTAAAGGTAGTAGTAACCAGCTCGCGTTCGATGCAAGAAAGCAAAGCAGTGGAAATGAGGCTACACTGCAGCACGAAACAGTATTGAAATGGCTTTGGAATTTTACAAGTCACAAAGCAGTGAACCTTCTTTTGCCGGAGAGGTCAATCTGTGTAGACGTGTGACGTGCTGTTGCAGTTATTTTACATGTTCGACACGACATTCTTCATAGCGTTGGCCACTCGAGACGTAGTATGAGAATGACTTACATCCGTTTGTCGACAACTTCCGGAGTATTTGGACAGCGGTTGCCAGCACATGACTTGCTAGCCGTTACACAAGTGCATGTATAAAAGAGTCTAGGCGCTATTCTACATGTATGGTTTATCGATACAAGATCACGCACGATGTGGGATTGATGAGTGACCTTTTAGCCGCGTATTGTCTAGTCCCACGTGATCAGATGCGACTTTGCCAACGTTAGAAGCAGCCACATATTCTATCTGATCAAGACGATACGATGCTGATTGTATCAAAGGCCCAACGTGTGATCGTATAGAATCGAGTTGATAATGACATAAAAGTAGAGACACGGTCGAGTGTGAAGCCCGTATCCGCCTTCATACGTCCGTTACCGAATCCCATCCATTCACTCGCGCGTTTCATAATGTGTCAATAACAATGATGGATGCCACGAATCCTTGGGGGACTTGTGGTGAAGGTGAGGTACATTGAGAAACTTTATAGCCCAACAATACCCTTGACGGAAAGATTTAACTATCTGGTGTTGCTAGCTATGACAAGGAGGGGGCGCTACCGCAAGATGAGCAAATCTCGTGGCCAGCATTTGTTGGTGCTGTAAATGGCCGCTCGTGGGCATTCTGCATGTTGCGATTATTCGATCTACCGTCGAGTCCGACTGATGTCTCGATCCAGTGGTTGACGTTGTGCCGGATATGATTTGTGATGCCCGAAACGATATTCCTGTCGGTTAACGCGTGAACCTGGAGATTTGCCTTGGTATTCATCGCAATGTTCGCTGCAAGGCCTGTCATTATATTATAGTCCCGAATATGATGAGATCAGCTAGAGACTGATACATTGTCATCAAGTTCTCGCGCTGTTTGATACAGTGCGGTGAGGTGCGGCTTGCGAGGTGAGGGATACCCTCAAAGTTGATTGATTATTACCATCACACTGTCCCCGATGACATGCAACGGTAGAGATGCCCTGGTTTTTCACCTGTCGTAGTCCATGAATAAGACTATTCGGCCAAATTGTTCGTAGTCGTCTTCGCTCCAAGTAAGATACTAGCCATACAGACTATTGTAGCGACATGTGTGTGTGGTTGAACACATACAACAACTGAGCCTGAGCCTCCTGGACTGGGGTTTTCTGGTAGCCACTATCGAAGAATAGCAAACAAGATTCATTGCAGAGGTCGGTAGAGGGTATAGCAGCAGTATCGGGGATCAGTGTCTTGCAATGGCTCATCTGTCAATGCTAGGCGCAATCTCACTAGTAGTCATTCCCATTTTTCACCTCCAGGTTGGTAGGTGAAATTTGGAAACAGTTGAGTACTCTACGCAACCTGGATTGGGATACCGCATGATGGCTCTTCACTCACGTTGTAGTATTCTCGATCCTTTTTATCCTTTCCAATAATATTGCGTGAAATGTAATCGACACTATGAAGCGCCAGAGTTCGGTTGAAGCTTCATAGCAGACTTCTCGAGCTTCTAGTTTCCTGTCGCGAACAATTTAAGAAGCTTGAACTATTTTTACGCACGTTCCAAAGTATGTGGAAGCTTTAGTGAAAAGAGATGCTCGGTAACTTAGCCTCAGGTAATCTACCGAGTCTACCCCAGATGGTGCAAATGCGTCTCCAGTATCTCTTGGAAGCGGAGGACCCCAGAAAACATGAACAACAGGTGCGTAGTCCGTTGAAGAGCATTCGGGAGCTAGAAACGACTGATTGTTTGCTGACCCGTTTTAGAGTGGGAAACGATCACACTTGAGTCGGTATACAGCGTTTGCGAAACATACGGAGATGTGGCACGGATACGGTGCTCGTCGCGCCAAAGCACCAGTTCTAGACTGTGTGGTACATGTGCATGCTCACGGCTTCTCTGTTGATGATACCTGCTATGTAGTGCAACCTTGATGTAATTCTCTTCAGTTCCTGAGCACGTGGTTTCCAGAGACATTTGCCTTTCCATATTTAAGTGATCCGTGTCATAGTTGGATGTGCGGCGAAACGTACATAGGCAACATGCGCGCGGGAAGAAACCTAGTCACAGTCCGCCATGGTATTTACCTGTGTCACCGATAGAGATAATCCCTTATAGATCTTAGGTTGCCTGCCTCTTTCGTCCAGGACCCATCTAGTATGTTAGGTTCGCCTCTCCATGGATGTTGCTAGTTGACCCCTAAAATCGGTAGGAATAGTAGGTTCGAAAAGGTGTACAACTAAGCGTGGCATATCCCGAGAATTGTCGAGTATTTGCGGGATGAACCATTGTAGCGTACTCCGTTATTGGTATGAAGCGCACTTCTTTCGGGAAGATCCATATCCAGATAAGTGCATCTTCAAGTGTTGCTTTTCCTGCCGCAAAACTCGCGCTTTTGAGGTCGTACTGCAGTCCATCTTAAGACAGGAGCTATGCAAGTTTATAAATGATGCATGCGTTTACCATTGCAAGTCCACCCGGCCGACGCGGGGACACCTTTGTCGTCCTATCCGTGTTTGAAAGACTGGGTGTTTAATACGTCCGTGGCATCCACTTCAGCGCTACCATCGCTCCCAAATATGTCCTTGAATTTGTTTTAAAATCATTTCGCCCTCTGGCTTACACGCTCAGCGATCCCGCCTCGGGCATGTTTAGCCACCGCTACACCAACAACGGTCGCTCCGGTTTTGCACAACGCAGGTTTGTAATGGATCGGTACTGTATCAGACAAAAGTGGGGTAATGCAAGTAGGTTCGGTGCTTCCACCTACCCATCCTACGTCCCTGATAATGCAATTAAGGTAGCCTGATGAAGCAGCCCAGTTCTCAACCGGTTTTGCAGCCATCGTGATTCGGTCAGCATAATGTACGGCGACGATGGCCCTCCCCCTGCGCGATAGGTTATTCTACCCCAATAGAAGGGACCCAGGGTCTGCTCCTTTTGCCGTCTCGGGCTTTTCAGATGTAACGTTGACTTATAATTCCAAGTCATAGAAAATAGTAGCCTTCGGCGGCCATCGGTGACAATCAACGTACACATATTTGGGTTCAGCAATGACACAAACAAGGTGGGATCTCTGTTCAACCGAGTGAGTCTTTTGACTGTCCAAAGCTAAACGTGCCCATACTTCTTGAATGCATGTGTCATAGTTGATAGCTGAAAAAACGCCGCTTTATCTAACTTCAGTACCAGGATATCGACAGTGGTTAGTTGAGCTTAGTAACGTAAGATCGAGTGTGTGATCCGGTTTCAGTGTTGTCTGGTTCCTTAGCTGAACGACTATCGACTTGTTATTGTTGATAGCCAACCTCAGTATGTTTTTTAAACGCTTCCAATACTTCAAGCACCTTTGGAATCTCGCGGTAGTGGTTGAGATAAATGGCTGTGTCATCAGCGAAGCCAGGATATAGCAATGATCTCTGCCCTTCCATTGGCAGTGATTTGTACTTCGTGAATATCCAAACACTTGCAAGAAGCCTCGAAC
Source organism: Peronospora matthiolae (assembly GCA_921007115.2). Taxonomy (NCBI): domain Eukaryota; phylum Oomycota; class Peronosporomycetes; order Peronosporales; family Peronosporaceae; genus Peronospora; species Peronospora matthiolae. Next base: position 923,802 of record CAKLBY020000193.1, read on the forward strand.
GCGCTGTCTAGGACGAGAATGAAAAAGCAAAGGTGCTATTGGGCAGCCTTTTTGGATCCCGCGATTCATGTCCACCCTCCGAGATAGAAATCGATTGACAAGGAACCTGCATGTAGTATTCGCGTGGAACGCGGAGACGATTGTGACAAATTTCGGTGAAAACTTCGACCATTTCAGCACCACTAGTAAAAAGGGTCGCTGCAAGGTGTTGTACGCCTTAGCAAAATTAAAAAGGAGGACGATGGCATCTTCCATGGCTTTGTCAGTCTTCGTCGCAATCTTTATGGCTGCAAAGATGTCGAGTGCAGTAGCTATATTGCGACATGGTACAAATCCAACTTGTGCATTGCTGACCACTAATGGCAGCATCTCTCGTAGCTTGGTAGCTAGAATTTTGTTAAACACTTTGTAGTCGTTGATAAGTAGAGCGGTGGACCGGTGGCCAAGCGGTCGAGAAGGCATCGATGATTTCCAGGGCATTAAAAATCAGTCTCGCCAAAGGAGCAAGGCGTCACTCCACACTCAAGCCTCGTGGTGTATAATCCGCCAGGATGGGTGCAAGTTTTCCTGGTGAAATTACAAACATGCTGGCTAAAGGTTGAATACTTGAGTGAGCTTTATGATCGCTAAAATTCAGTAAATACATTCAGTTCCCCCTTCGATCAGTTTCAGACTCGTGTCTTTCTAAGACGTCTTTGGTCGTAAGAGTTGAGAGTCTGTATTAAGACTAGTACAATTGGGCATGAGTGCCACGTGATTCCTTCGAGCCATTGGTCCCCTATAACAGAGCCAGAAGCTTGCGTGGTTTTCAATTCATTAATGATTAAAAGAGCATTTCAGAAAGTTCTTTTTGATTATTGATCGATCAGCGAGGCAAGAGTTTTATTATTTGGATTGATTATGGAATCGTAGTTTATTTCCGGTATCGACAAGAATAGATGGGAATATTAAATTGAACAATAAAAGGTGGAGCAAACTTTCAATAATAACACTCGCTCATTGACGTTATCGGTTGTCGATGGAGTTGGCATGCCATCAATTTACCTCCTTCTTGCCAACCAATCGCACGTATCATTATTTGGCTCTTTCACTGCACGTGGCAAGGATATTATCAACCCGACAGTCGACTTGGTCAAGCCATCTAGAGCCACGCCAAGAGGATGCGTTAGCATTCGATGCAGTAAGATGATAGGACTTAAAGTTGTTGGCAATATCTATTGAGTCCCAATACTCAGCCCGTAAAACCTCAGCGCGAGGGCCCAGTCTTTAGATCGTTCAGCTAGGTTTGTTGGACCTGCCAAAACGCACCGATAAATCGCATCGTCTTTGATGCGACAAACTGTATGCGCTGTCGGGCTTCGATGCATCGTCGAGTTCGGAAAACTGTCTCAAGTTGGGATCATCTTCGACTGCCTTGAACTTGGCACAGGTTAACAGACGACATGGTTCAGTCTAATGACGGTCGTAGCTGCTTGCTACATTCTCAACAATTCGATATACCGAGCACCCATTACTCTTAACGGCTTTGCAATTTGAAATCCTTGCAAACCGAGCAAGATCAACTTTTTCAGCTGTGTCGAGTTCATCGCATGAGGACTTCCAGGACATGGCCCACTGCTCAGCAATCGTTAGAGGTAACAACAATGAATTGAAAGATGTCATGCAAAAGGTTGAATTGATCCGTTTCAAAGCATTTCATTCGAGTCTGTCGTGTTGTCGACTCCTTTTCACGCAATGTAAACGCTATCCTTGTTCGCACACCGTAAAGTTGACTGATGCCGCTCCTTCGAGTCATGCTTCCAGTACCCGATTTCACACCCCCACATAACCATTTCCACATCGTTTCGCCTGTCACTTTAAAACTGAAGAGGCGTTGAACGTTATTCCATAGCATCGATTACTCCTCTCCGTTCACTATAACTGATCGAGTATCTGTAAACACAAAACATTGCGGTTTCTTACAACATCATGGCCACGTGACCGCCACAGCGTATTCAAGGACCGACTTCAGCAAAGTTGTAGTTTACATGCAAAACTTGCGGGGTAACTATAAAGACGCGCGCAGCACTAAAGCACGTTCTAAACCAACGTAACGTAGGCCACTGTAATGGTGCTCTTCTGAGGTGTTGTTGAAAATTACACTGCCTGGTGAAGACTGTATTTTTGCATGTCAATGTGGCTCGAGAAGACTGGATTTCTCTTGCTGTGATCGATCCCAAGTTCGGTCTGCTATACCTGTATTGCAAGCAATATCGCCAACGACTAGTAACGTGTAATGCACGACGCGGTCGCCTACAACTTACCAAAGACCGCCCAGCCGAGCAGCGCGACCGGTGCAAAGAACAATTACAACCCGATTGGAACAGGTAGTACACCATGATCCACTCGCTCTCGCGCTGTTGCATCGCCGGCCGTAAAACAATGATACGATATCAGCTAGAACGACGACATACGCACGCACTGCTATCTAAGTGCTTACCGCAAGCGAATCAGAGCTGGCAACCGCGCCAGGCACGTCAACGTGAGAATGAGCTACAGTAGCGAGGACTACAAAGACAGTTGCAGCAGCATGTATGTATGTATGTATGTTTGTATGTCAAAGATCTGTAACGAAGAATTCGCACAAAAACTAGAGGTCATGTGGCCATTACAACTATCGAGTACCAACTACAACCGCTACCAATAAATTCCGCTACACATGTAGTGGAACGGACTCAGTCCGTTACATATCGCCCGACCACTTCAGGTGCAAGTTGACGTAGCAGTTGGGCATCTTTTGATCTGCAGGATCTACTGCTGTCAGATGTGGCGCCATTGAACCTAGAGACGACACGTTACGTCATTTTCAAACTCATTTTCCAGACTTCGACGGTTCCTGCAAAGAGCTAGCAGTTATTCACGACGCATACCGACAAATAGATGGCTCAGCGCTAGACATCCTCCTCCTATACTTCCTGATGTGCCTTGAAATGGTTGTCACATTGGACGTAGGTATAAAAACAGCACTGCGAACATGCCAGCCGTCGACGGATAAAGAGAACAACATCACTTCTGGCGAACACGACAAAGATACCTGTCACCGGCCGAGATCCTTTATGCGAGACATTGCCGCTTAACGTGATCTTGACCGATCCATTGTCACTAGACGCCTCGCGCGATAGTCGCTAGGTGTAACAACTACGAGTTTCATAGTCTACAAGACCCACCCACTACCTACATGCTAAGACGATCCAGTCCTGATCAAAATCGCAGCCAAAAATGCATGAACAAAGCACTAACCGAGCGGTACTCTGTAACGGGGCACCCTGAAGCTTGTACTGGTGACAGTACAAGCTACTTATTCTGATGACAGAATAAGGCGGTGCCTCGTAACTTCACGTACACTCGTACGTGCAGAGGAAGACGGTAAGAAGAAGCGAGTACTTGGTTAAGATAAAAAGTAGAACTGTATTTATAATAGTTAATGTCTGCAATAAATCACTATTTATCTTCATCTAACTAAGTCTAAATACAAATGTGTAAATCAGTTATCTGCTCACCACTCATTGCGTGCGTCTGCCGTGGCGCGTCTTCGTTGGTTGATATAATGGCCTATATCAACCAATTAGGAACTACTCGTAAGTACTACAGAATATTTGTCCTTATGACAATATTCTGATAATACAACTCTTATAGTTATATTCTATTAACAATTTCTTATAAATTGTTATGTAACGATTCACCCCGTTACATCACCCCCCCCTTAACCATCAGTCACTTTAGTGACTGATTGACTAAATGGATACTCGTCCCAAATCACTTGGGACAGGGTTTGCACTTGTTGGTCCGCGTCCACTTTCCAACATCTCATCGCATGGTTAACCAGCCCATGCGATGCGCGAGCAAGGCCGCCGAGAGCGCGTCCGCACGTCTCTGTGCGGACGCCGAAGCAGAAACTACAGCAACTGATGTCTCATCGGTTGCTGAAGCGACTCAGCCTGTGTCACCTGGTGATGCAGGCGCTGGTCATGAAGACACTCATGTCTTCACAGAGTACGAGCTCGGTGTCTCGTACTCTCCTGATACGGAAGACGGATCCGTATCGACGGCGATTGAATCTAAGCCGCCTGCCAAGCGTGGCATGGACGATGCTTTGCGTCGCAGCATCTTTGGTTCATGTGATGAATCAGATGAACCATCGCCGAAGCGAAGGCGCTCGAGGTCGCGAGACTCGCGCGCTAATAGTGGTGTCGGTTCTCCTATGGACACCACTTCACAGCGAGGTGCCAGTACTTCTGTCGGCACGTCGCAGGAAGAGCGGGACCGCAATGTCTTGCGTCTCGCTCCCGAGAAGAAGGCATGGATGCCTCCAAAATCCGTCATGGATCACTTGTCGGCGACGACGAGTGATCGTTATCGAACAAGATTGTTCGATTCGTCAAGGATCCATCACCTTGACCCCAGCGCGAAAAACTATCGCGCTGAACATGAATTCTTCATCGATGCTTTCTTCAGACATCGATGGTACAGTGGGAATCACAAGCGTGATGGTCCCTCACTACTTCAAGCGTGGAACGCCTACATCCATAACCTTGAGGATGTAGGTCGTGACGCTTGGAACGACAAACTTATCAAAGCTCGTGATAAGTTTGAAAAGCGAACCCCGACAGGTGCACGCTACAAGCTGCATCGTCTGTCAAGGGAGAAAGGATTACCCTGCCTCTCATGGGGAGACTCGTGCCCATGTTGTGTGAACAACTCTGCACGAGCACCTAAGGAGGCTTACCTCCTTACCAGACCGTGGTGGCGCGTACGTGTCTCTACTGAGATGTACGAAGGGATTGACAACCTGAAATCCCTTTACGACCGTGCCGGGAAGACTTTCTCTGGCGGTCCTTCTGCGGCACAGGATGTGCCGCGTCGTACTGCTCAACCAGACCCAGTACGTCGATCATCAGTTGGGAGCGGGGCTCCCAAGAATCCCAGGACGGGGGATAGCCGCGCCACCGGACGAGATAACTCGTCCGACGTCCGTTCACGTTGCGGTGGTTCAACAGCTGCTCAACTAGATAGCGCTGGCCACCGCGAGAGTCCTCTAATGGAGGTGGAGGAGGAGGAAAGACGCTCTCCACACGATCATGTGGATCGGTGTGTTCCCGAGAGCTTCTTTGATCGCGGAACGCAAGGGTTACGCGACGATCTCGAACATGAGCGGAATAGGCGTCTCCAAATGGCGAACACTGTCTCGAAGCATCGAGCTGAGTTTGCCTTTGCTCAGCTTGAGAACGAGAGATCTCTGACATCTCTTCGTGACGAGCTAAGGGTAGCTCGTGGGATTGTTGATCGGTCTCGGGATGAGATAGCTGCTCTTCAGACCCTTGTTGATGCCCACCATCGGGAGCACAAGGCTCTCTGCGAGATGCTTGAGCGCAAGGGCGTTCTTCATCGGAAGAAGCAGCGTACTGATGGTACGGCTTAAGCCGACCAACGTAAAACGTGGGATGCGTTCGCATCTTACGTGGTAAATCGATCGTGTATGCATTGCCTAGGCGGTGCAATACACGAAATGGGCCGATGTACTTGGGTAGTAGTTTACTGCTACCCAAGTTAGTCACTACATGCTTTGGTAGATTAACCGTAGACAGTAGGACTAAGTCACCTTTATTCAATAAGTGAGTGTTTGCCCTTCCATTCTTGTCAGCGTTTTGATTTTGCTTATCCACCGCTTCGTCGATGGAGTCTTGCACAAAACGGACTACCGTTTCACGAGCCAGTATGAACTCATCTGATGACTCGTTAGCTTCAGTGCGCTGTGAGCGCACTGCAGCAACATCAATCTTTTCTTCAGTGAGGGCTTCCGCACTCTCACTGGCATCATCTTCTTCAGTGAGGGCTTCCGCACTCTCACTGGCATCATCTTCTTCGATATCGATGTTATCGATATCGGCATCAAACGCAATGACTTCTTCGTCAGAGCGTGAAACAAATCCGATTTTGCTCGCGCGAGTCCCTTCCCCCCTAAACCAGAGTTACACTCTAGTAAGGTGGGTACACGCGGATGGCGCAAGCCATTCACGTAAAACGGTGTATGTGTCGTGGGAGCATGCACCGAGTTGTTAATGGCAAACTCTACCATGGGCAAGAACTCACTCCAATTTTTAAAGGAGTGTACGTATCTTCGAAGTATCTCTTCGAGGACACGATTGGCACGTTCCGTCTGACCATCTGACTCTGGATGATCAGATGTAGACATCTTTAAGCGCGTTCCGAGTGATTTGAACACGGAACGCCAGAAATCAGCAGTGAATCATGGATCTCTGTCTGATACGAGTTCACGGGGCAACCCATGAAGTCGGAAAATGGTGTCAATAAAGACACAAGCACAGCCACTTGCCGTGGTTGACTCTGGTAGAGCCACTAGGTATACCATTTTGCTGAATCTGTCAACAAATACGAGAATACCCGTATTCCCGCGTGCGTCTTTGGGTAACCCGAAGACGAAATCCATTGAGATGGATTCCCAGCACTCAGCCGGAACCGGTAGAGGCTGTAAAGGTGCACGCAGTGAAGGACTTGACTTCACTCGTTGGCAGACTTCGCATGCGCGAACATACTTTCGCACAAACTGATACTGGCGGGGCCAGTAAAAGTCTTGACTTACCGTGAGATATGTTTTCTCTCGGCCACGATGTCCTCCTATAGGAGCATCGTGATACTCGAACATGATCCGCAAGCGCAGATCAGTATCATCTGGAATGACAACACGTGGTGTGTCACCAGAAACGGCTGTATAATACAGTAAACCGTTACGAGTAGTGTATCGATCTGATGCAGATCGATACGCAGGCGACAATCGTTTCAACGATTCTCGAGATGGTTGGGAGAGATGTGTCAACAACTTCACAATCTCACCATCTTGGGCGTATGCCCGCCTCACATCATCATACAACGTTGTAGATGGTACTGAGGACGTCATAACCGCAACAGTGACTGTCTCACTGTTGGGTTTCGCGACTGTTTCAAAGTCGGGACGACGTGAGAGTGCATCAGCGACGACATTAAGTCGTCCTGGTTTGTACTCGACCGTAAAGTTGTATTCTGCAAAGAATGACAACCACCGCGCCATTCGTTGTGAAAGGTGCGGGCTGTTCACTGCCGTGCGTAACGACGCATGGTCAGTGTAAACAATGAAGGGTCTATCTCCTAATAGATAGACTCTGAACTTCGCGGGTGCATACTTCATGGCAAGGAGTTCCTTGTCATGCACTGGATAGTTCCGCTCAGCTGGTTGCAGCTGACGCGACTGATAGCAGACGACGCGTTCAACGCCTTCAAGATCGTACTGCATTAATGCACAGCCGATTGCGAAATCGCTGGCATCACAGACCACATGAAATGGCCTGTCCTGATCGGCTATTGCTAGGACTGGGGATTGTATCAAGATCTGCTTGATACCCTCAAAGGAGCGTTGACATTCAGCGTTCCATAACCACCTCTCGTTCTTTTCAACAAACGAGAGAGGTACACAGTCATTTCGGCGTAATTGCGTGAATACTTATGCAAATACGCCGCTAGCCCAAGGAATTTTCGAAGACCTTTGACATCGACCGGCACAGGCCAGTCGGTGATCGCCTTGATCTTTTCGGGATCAGGACGTACACCGTTCTTACCAACGATGCACCCAAGAAGTGGTATTTCGCTTGCTGCAAATATACACTTCTTGAGGTTAGCATACAATTGATGCTTTCGCATGATTGTAAGAACCTGTCGGACGTGGTACCTGTGAACCTCAAAGTCCGACTTTCCATCCATAGCTCGACTATGGATGAATACGTCATCGAAATAACTCGGCGCAAATTCTCGTACTGGTCTCAACAGATGTGATACACATCTGTTGAACGTGGCAGGGGTATTACTGAGCCCTTGTGGCATTACTAGCCATTCCCAGAGCATGCCGCTAGGCGTGCTAACTGCGGTATAGGGTATATCCCGTTCCCGCATAAGGATTAGATAGAAGCCATCCATCAAATCCATGGACGAAAAGATGGTGCTCTTTGACATACCATCAATGATTACGTCCTTCCTCGGTATCGGCGTCTGAGCCGGTACCGTTGCAGCGTTCAATTTGTTGAACGCGTGCACTATCCGCCACCCTCCTGTTGCTTTTCGCACACAGAAGGTCGGAGAGCTATGTGGAGAAGTTGATTCCCTCACATGGCCCGCTGCTAAACGATCGGCAAAGAACTTGTCGATCGCAAGTACTTGTTCACGAGGCAGTGGCCACTGCTTCATGACACAGTACTTCGAGCCTGGTTTAAGCTCGACCTCGTGTCGAATACCTTTATCCTTCGGTAATTCGCACGGAACAGTTTCAGGGAATACATCCTTGAATTCAACCAAATCTTCATAGAGAGGATTTTTCTTGAGCGATTCCCACGATTGGGAGTCATATCGCTCAATTCGTGTCTTTTCATCTAGGACACTCTCGTCCATAGATGAACTACTGAGAACTCTCTTGTTCTCAGTGAACACTGTTGCTGACCTTATGTCGGTTACACACTCGTCGTCAGCGACGAGTATGCAGATCTGCTTGACTTTGCCACTACGCAGATCACGCAAGAACCTTTTATGTTCGAGCGTTGGCAACTGAGTGATCTCCGAAGTTAACTTCGGAGGCGCAATCAGATCAAGTGTATAAGCGCCTACACTTGATCCGTTATTGGCTATGACATTCAATGTCTCTGTCATTTCCTGGGGACTTATTCCCTCAGGCTTCGAAGGACTTATTCCTTCGGCTTCCCGGGGACTTATTCCCGCGGGTTTCGGGGAACTTATTTCCGCCGTATTTGTAATCTTGGGACTTATTCCCTTTACTTCCTCTAGCTGTGGTTGCGCAACCACAGCGAGATCCTCTACGAAAGACTCTCCAGTCGATCTAGGATTATCGTTTCGCTTAACCTGAGTGATCGATTGTTTCTCTTCTAGATGTTCCCCGCTAGGGATACATCTTTGTCCCAGTCCACCCGACTTATTCGAGTGGTGGACCTTCGGCGCAGCCTGTGTTTCCTCACAGCCGCCGGAACTTTGCTCCGAAGTGTAACCGTTTGGTACACTAAGGTTTTGTGCAGTCGTACTAACGACCGTACCACAAGTGAGGCCATCGCACTCACTCGTAGTACATCCACACGCTTGTGGACGCTCCAAAACGTTCATCAGATGGCCATCTGATGAACAAGCGGCAGGCATCGTTACTGTTCGATGCTGCCAGTTTACCCGTGGCTCGTACCTTCTGAGCCACGGTATTCCAAGGATGACATCAAATTTGTCATCCAAATCCAATACGATAAAGTCATCGTCATATTGGGTATCTTCTAGAGTATAGTGGATCTTCACTATACGCTTCATGACGGTTACGGATGCGCCTGTCGCAAGACGTACCGTCATCCTCGTAGGAGGTGTGTCACATTCACTGAATTTAAAGTGACCATCTTCTAGCGATTGGCGTTGCACAAAACTGTTGGACGCCCCACAATCGACTAGAGCTCGAAGGGACAACTTATTCGTCACTTCGAGTTTCAAGGTAACGAGTGAGACCTCATTACCTAGAGCAGCAACGCACAACGTCTGTGTGTTGGGAGCAACCTTCATCAAGAGGCCTACAAATTCTCTTGACGTTGCTGGACCAGTAGGGTGCTCCGCACCTACTGATCCTGTCCGTTTTTTGACGGTCCATCCCGTTGTTGCGTCTTTGCACCAACTGCGGACCCTCGTCCCTGCCCCTTTCTCATGGGTGGACGGTCACTACGCCCAGTGTCGCGAGACACTGGACGAGGGGCACTACACTCGTAAGCGTAGTGTCCTGTCTTTTGACATCTGTTGCATCTCTGCAACTTCTTGTAGCCTGTAGAGCGAGCCTTCTCGCTCTCTACATAACAGAGTTCCATCGGCTCTGGACCTCCGTTGTCATATCGTCTCGGTTGACGATATGATGTCGAGCTGGCGCGAGCCTGTCTCAGACTGAAGTCTTCCTGCTCCGCAATGGAAATGGCTTGTTCTAGTGAATCTAGTTCAAGCCGGAACAGGTGAGTCTTGACGGGACCATCCGCAAGACCCTGCATGAACACCGAAACCAACGTGTGTTCATCCACCGGATTGGAACTTATACAACTCGTGAGATGTCGTATATGTTGAGCGTAAGCGTGCACATCACGCTTACCCTGCTTGAGCTTCAAGAGTTCGGTTCGAGCCCTGAACTCAGCTCTAGGCGGTTCAAACGTTTGTCTGAGCCGCGACTTGAAGACTTCCAACGACCCAAACGCATATGGGTCGTGCAACTTGAGCCCCAGTGCCCAAGTCTTGGCACGTCCTGCCAGATTTGACTGGGCAAATGCAACTTGCATATCCCCGTCGTCGATGCGACGCGCCCTTATGGCGTCATCCAATTCGACGAACCATCTCAAGAGGGAGTCCTCTTCGACTCCCCTAAACTTAGAGATGTCAATCTTCAAAGTCTCGGGTCGACGCGAGTGCATCGACCCACCAGCAGCAGCCTGCTGCTGTCTCAACAGTTCAAACTGTTGAGCACCCTGTTCTCTCAACAACTCTGCTTGTTAAGAACCTTGTTGGTGAAGCAAGGCTACTTTCTCGCGTTCGGCGTCAAGTTCATTTTGAATGAACTTGGCGATAGTAGCATGTTGGGCATCTCTATTGAGAGCCTCTAGCATGGATGCCCATGGTCGAACCCTTTCGTTCAACCGCATCCCATTCGACATCGCTCAAATGGGAGTAGCCGTCACGCGTAGCGTGAAAGCTTTGGTCATCTTCATCGTCCAACATATTCATGTTGGATGTGAACGCGGTCCTTGGACGGACTACGAAGTGCTACCAGGTGTAACGGGGCACCCTGAAGCTTGTACTGGTGACAGTACAAGCTACTTATTCTGATGACAGAATAAGGCGGTGCCTCGTAACTTCACGTACACTCGTACGTGCAGAGGAAGACGGTAAGAAGAAGCGAGTACTTGGTTAAAGTAAAAAGTAGAACTGTATTTATAATAGTTAATGTCTGCATTAAATCACTATTTATCTTCATCTAACTAAGTCTAAATACAAATGTGTAAATCGATTATCTGCTCACCACTCATTGCGTGCGTCTGTCGTGGCGTGTCTTCGTTGGTTGATATAATGGCCTATATCAACCAATTAGGAACTACTCGTAAGTGCTACAGAATATTTGTCCTTATGACAATATTCTGATAATACAACTCTTATAGTTATATTCTATAAACAATTTCTTATAAATTGTTATGTAACGATTCACTCCGTTACATACTCCGCCAAGCGTTTCTTTCCGCTACTTTTCTAACGCAAACAATCGAATTCAGAAACTGCGATGCAGCTTAGCGGCTGTGACCACGACCTTTCGAATAGTGATATATCATGAACGACCGCTCCAAAGAAGCCATTACCAGTACCACGAAACGCCTTTCCCGCTCGATGAGTCAGTATACATACATCTAGACTACAACAGACAGCCACCTTTCGCCTCGACGCGATCTCATAACTCGAGTCATTCTTGAATTTGCCAGCTAGTGCGCACCCCATTGAAACACCGCCGAGTCGTCATTTGTGAAGCAAACCAATGACGGAAACACCAACTTCAACGACGACCACGAGTGTCGGGACGTCGATTCCGTCGCCTGGTCTCACGACAACCACAACCGCTGGTCCGCTCGGTCCCATCGTGCTCGAAGACTTTACACTGCTTGACCGCCTTGCGCACTTTGACCACGAACGCATTCCCGAGCGGGTCGTGCACGCCAAAGGCGGTGGAGCTTTTGGGTACTTTGAAGTCACGCACGCTGATATCACCAAGTACTGCAGTGCCAAGCTGTTTAGTAATGTAGGAAAGCGCACGCCTGTAGCCCTTCGGTTTTCGACCGTAGGGGGTGAACAGGGCAGTGCTGACACGGTGCGGGACCCTCGAGGGTTTGCTATTAAGTTTTACACGGAAGAGGGCAATTGGGACCTAGTAGGGAACAACACGCCGATTTTCTTCGTGAGGGACCCGATGCTATTCCCAAGTTTTATCCACACGCAGAAGCGTTTGCCCCACTCGCACTTAAAAGATCCCGACATGATGTGGGACTTTTTCTCGCTACGGCCTGAGACTTTGCATCAACAGAGTTTTCTGTTTACGGATCGGGGCATCCCTGACGGGTTCCGGTTTATGAATGGCTACGGAAGTCATGCTTTTTGTAATGTCAATGCAAAAGGGGAGACGTCGTACGTCAAGTACCACTTTAAGACGGATCAGGGGATCCGCAATTTGTCCGTGGATAAGGCCGCCGAGTTGGCAGGTTCGAATCCGGACTATGCCGTGCAAGATCTCTATGAAGCTATTGCTAAGAAGCAGTATCCGTCGTGGACGCTGTATATTCAAGTGATGAGCCTGGACGAGGCGGCCAAAGCGACGTTCAACCCTTTTGACGTGACCAAGACCTGGCCACATAGTGCTTACCCGCTGATTGAAGTGGGTCGCCTTGCACTCAATCGGAACCCCAGGAATTACTTTGCCGAGATTGAGCAGCTCGCGTTCTCGCCGTCGTTCATGGTACCGGGTATTGAGCCATCACCGGATAAAATGTTGCAGGGTCGTCTGTTTTCGTACCCGGACACGCAGCGTCACCGGCTGGGTACGAATTACCTTCAGATTCCCGTGAATCGGCCACTGAAAGTACCTCAGACGTATCAGCGCGACGGTGCTATGGTTGTCAATGGCAACATGTACGAAGCTCCGAATTACTATCCAAACAGTAAAGGAGGACCATCTGAAGACACGTCGCAGCGTCACCGCGCGTACCGCGGCGACTTTTCAGTCGTGGACAAGTACTCGACGTATGACGATGACAATTACTCGCAAGTTGGTGAGTTCTACCGCAAGACGCTGGATGCTGCTGGTCGAGAGCATCTTACAGACAACATTGCTACTTCGCTCGTGAACGCGTCGAAACCAGTGCAGGCTCGTGCAATTGCGAACTTTACCAAGTGTGATGAAGATTATGGACGTCGCGTGCAGGAAAAAGTGGACGCACTGGCTGCTCAGAAGAAGCACGAGGACCCGACTTCACTCCCGGCTCCATCGCAGCTGAACCCACCACGGAAGCCCTTTGAAGTAGCCCCACCATCGGATGTTATGACTCCGCGGCTGTAGGCAAGTGACACCTATAGCGGCAGTTTGAGCGGCAAGTTCGGCGACGATCCAACTGCATTTTTCATTACAAAAAGTTGACGCTCATTGAAGTGTGACGGCCCGAGAAAAAAAGCCTTTGATGACTTTGTGGTGCTTGTTGGAACTGAGCTGTTTATGGTGGGCGGATAATTGTACAGGTGGTGGACAACCGCTATGGATTAGCCATCTCAAAGCGATATCATCAGCTACTGATGCGTCTCTTGGTTTGATACTGTTGACGATTGCTAGTTGACCTGCTACTGTTAGCCTGGAATAGCAGCCACCTTGTTGATGAACTACAAAAGTAAATGATCTTCATATGTTTTCCTACAACGAACTGTCTCTGAACCCGCGACATTTAAGCTCCAGGAAAAGTTGGCGTATTTTACATTGGGCAAGATTACACCGACACAAGTAGAACTATGTTTACCTACATTCCCGAAAATAGTTTTCAATTCCCAACCAAAACGAACGATAAATTACGCGCTCTCAAGCGTCACACTCCTTCTACGACGTATCTTACGTCCTGCCTGATCGTCTTCATGGCAGCGCCCAGTCACCGTCGTCGTACCATCTCAGAGCTAGACATGAGCTCCATGCGCCGCATCAGCGACGCGCTATTGCTGGCTCAGAATCGTGCACGTCGTGCCACAGACCGTGCCAATCAAGCTGAACAGTACGTCATATCTCGCCGTTATAAAACTGTCATGTATTTTTTGTATTGCAAGGAATGATCGCGAGGATCCTGAATGATCGATTGCAATTTATGCTCGATTGCAATTTATGTTCGATTGCAATTTATGTTCGGTAGAAAAACACTGTGAAAAAATGTGGCTGCTTTTTTTTATTCTCATGCCGAATCCATCTGTTTTTCTGTTTGGAACAGCTTGTTACGGCTCGTATTAGCTCAAGTGGATGTCAATCGTCTCTGCGTTCATTCACTCGCTGATCAAGAAGTGCTTCAAGCGACCATACCGTCTAATTCGCTGCTATTTATGAACGATGTACGAGGAAGAAGTGCTTCAGCCGGCAATATAATGGAAAATGACGAGCTCCCAGCGTCCATGACATCGTCGCGGTGGCTTCAAAACGCGGCCAAAGACGTGGTGACCCATTTGAAGCAAGATATGACGCGTCAAAAGCGGTACATGGCACTATTATCAAGGCGGACGACGCATCCAGTCCACCCATCGCTCTGGAGCTACATGAACCCAAGTGTTGGTATCCGTCATGCTTTTTTCATGGCTGGACTGTTACTTGGCGTTGTGGCTGGCGTTGTCGTGACAAAGCAGTGGCATCTGCAGGATCCACATTGCAAAAGGTGTCAAGAAACACCGTCTCTTCTTAGAAAACTGGCAAAATGGTGGAAGAAACGAGGTGGAGCATCTACCGTGATAGCGCCATGGCGTCTGATATCAATGCCCATGGACGAGTTGAGCTACCTGATTCATCCTGCACCAGTTGACGTTGCGTAACCGGACTTGACGGGAACGAACCACACAGCACAGAGGATATGTATCTATATATGTATGCAGGGTCAATGACAAACGCAGCAAGTTTGGCTTGGACGGAACCAATTGAATTGGAAAGATGCGACACTATGCTTTGATTCGATTGGATCGATAACGCATTGACGTGAACGAGCAAACGAATGTTACCCCGCTGGGTGGGATGTACGGACAATCAAATAGTCTCAAGAATTCATTATCGACAGGAAGGTAGTAGTTATCACTGACATACGTTGCTTCCAGCACGTTTTCGGAACTGCTGCTGCTGCATGATGTGACCACTACTGCTGACCGCGTGCGAGATAGCCACAAGCAAAACCGCTGGACGTCTGGGAGAAGGATAGACGCAAAGCAGTTAGCTTATCTCTATCAGCTCTTGACTTGCACGGCCTTCAGCTGACAACAAGCCACGACCACAGCCAGCAGTGACAAATTAAGTGCGCTCTTCCAGACGGCTTCCTAGCTTCCACAACTGCCTCACCAAGCCAACTTCAACTCAACCCTGCTTCAGCCCCATTCCCTATCCCCCCATCGCCTTCTTGTCCACGCGTTTCTAAATGGAAAACTCATTAAAGCTGCTTTTATCCTTCTTGCCCTTGTTCTTGCCCTTGGTCTTTTCCTCCCGAGCAATCCGCACGGCTTCGGGCTCAACAGCTTTCTTCTTCTTGCTCTTGGTCTTCATCACTGCCTTGATATCCACAACGCCTGTAGCAGCAGCAGCAGCAGCAGCACCAACAACCGACGTCTCCGACTCACTCGTCTTTGCCGGTTTCTTGCCCTTTTTCTTCTTCTTGCTCTTCTTGTCCAGAGACCCAGTCTCCACCTGTTGCAAATCCACGTCCGGCTCCTTTTGCTTCATGGGCTTATCATCACCAGCAGCTCCTGAATCCGGCTCAATACCCAGAGCGGCCAATGCAGCGTCCAGCTCCTGCATCTCCAGCTCCTTCTTCTCCTTCTTGGACAGCGTCCGAATCGGACCAACCACTGCCTTCTTCCCGTCAGTAGCAGCCACGGGCTTGATACGCTCTTCGTCTTCTTCTTCTTCTTCTTCTTCACTTTCACTCTCACTCTCACTCTCACTTGCACTTTCTTCTTCTTCTTCTTCTTGATTACCAGCTGGTGGGGTAGGGGTAGGGGGTACGTGTACCTCCTCGTCACTGTCGTCCCCCCACGCGGTCGTCGCCGACGGATTATTGACAAACGAGGCGAACATCGAGTTGGGCGCGGCCGTCGTCGCGGCGTCGGATGCTTTTTTCCTGCTGCGTTTCTCGGGCTGCAGCGCCGAGAAGACGTTGCTCTGGGTGCTCATGAACGGATCGATGGCGGTGGTGGATGAGGGAGGAGGGCTGACGTCGTTTTCGATTGTGACTGGCTGGAGATCCTTCTATTGAGGGGAGACGGACGGGATCGCGAAAGGTAAAGTGGGAATGTGACAGTTGCGAGGGGGAATGTTGTGGTTGCGAGTGGGAATGTTGCGGTTGTGAGTGGGAATGTTGCGGTTGCGAGTGGGAATGTTATGGTAGGGCTGCGGTTGTGCTGCTCGTTGTCGTGTTGTGATTCGCTGTAATTCGAAGTGGAGGCTGTGGTTGGGTGTTGTGTATTGAGCCAATAGCAACCGATGTGCATGTAGCCATAGTGGGGATGTGAGTGACGTCAGTTGCGCTTTGGTAATCGTATCATCTATTTTTAGCACGTAAAGCCATTTGACTGTGAAGCCAAATTTGATTGTGAAGCCATTTGACTGTGAAGCCATTTGACCGTCACACTCCCGACCACGCAGAGAAATCCCATAACTGACGTCGTCGTCGTCCTGTCGTAAGCACCATTCTTCGATTAGTTCCGTCTTTGGCGTCACGTTCCATTACTCATATTACCACGCACTAGTGGCTGAAGTACCCCATAAGTAATCGACACACTGACTGGGTGCGTGCGCGCTGGCTCTTTCTCTGTGTCCCTCCCTATGTCGCGCTTGAAGAATGTCTACGGAGACTTGCGCAAGGAAATGACGGCAACATTTGATCGCAAAGACATGGTGGCGGTCGTTACTGGCGGCAAAGCAGCCGAGTACGCGAACCTCAAGCACCTGCACGTGGGCTCGCCTCCGAGTGACGTCAGTGATCTTGGCGACGCGACAGATCTGGACGAGCTGCTGGCAATGGGATCGAGTCAGGGACCCCAGACACATCCGGGTACGTCTCGTTTAGCGGGAGTTCTCAGGGCGAGTGCGTCGGTTGTCAATGATTGCACCATTTGATGAAAAATAGACTGGACTAATGGATGTTTTTTTGTGTGTGTGTCTTTTTTTGTGTACGTCTTTTTTGTGTGCGTCTTTTTTGTGGGGTTTTTTGTGGGGTTTCAATTTACTTGGGTAGGGATAATTTGGTGCGCGATGTTTTCATTTACTGGCTTCTTTTTGCTTGTACGTCGTACGATGTGGTAGTGGTTATTTCTGTGTTTCTTTGTTGTGTTGGTGGTGTTTTCTATGAAGATTTTAAGCACGGATATCGAATCACTTACGGAATATGGGACTTTTTGTGTGCTTTGTGCTGCTTTTCACTGTGTTTTTGTGGTAGTTTATCGTGGGCTGCATGGTCGCCAGCAACTCGCTGTATATCAAAGCTCGACCGCCAGCTGGCAAACCCAAGTCGTCGTTAGCAGCAAGTGTCTTCCTGGCGTCGTTCTTGTACTTGTGCGTCTTTGGGACGAGTGTCATGTACTTTCAACGGGCACGTCGGGCCCAGAAAGTGTATCAGCTCTCGCTCGACGTGCATGCGGATTGAGCGGTTTTGAAGCATTTAGGTAGGTAGGAGATTTGGCGAGAAGAAGAACGCGCGCGTTTGACGTCTGTAAATTAGCAAAACCCATGAACGGACGAGAAGCGGTTACAAGCAGAAACAATGGATAAATATGTAGATAGAAAGAGAACGAGACTTGGACATTTGGTTTTAATCACGAGCAGAAGCTTTTTGTGCTGCAAATATTAAAAAACCAACGCCACTACGGAGATGATGCGAAACCAGGCGATCACCAGACCGATCTCGCAAGATGCACTCGCTTCGCTACACCTCGCGCTCTTCATGAACTAATATAACTTTCGCTTACGCGTCACTCGCCAATCCCTGCTCGTCTCTGTCCAGGTCCTTCCCATCATAAGTTCCATCTTCATCCTCGTTGTCGGTAGACCCATCGTAAACAAAGATCAGGTTCTGCTCGTAAGCAGCTGCGAGCATCTGTCGCGCGACTTCCGCACGAGCTTTCTTCTTGCTAATAGCAGTAGCAGCACCAACGTACTCGTCATTCAGGTAGCCTTTGCACTCAAATTCCGTGACGTCCTTGCTTGGTGAGACATCCCTGATGTCGAAACGGGCCAAAAGATTTCCTCGCTGAGTGAGCTGGTTCAGCAACTGAAGCGGTTGCAGCTGCCGCTCGAGACAGGTAATCCGGATCGGAACCTGAGGTGGGTCGTTACCTGAACCCGCCTTACCACATGGCTGCTTGGCTTCCGTCGGCACTGCAGGCTCATTCATTAACATCTGGCTACCTGCTTTCACGCTCTCAAATCTCTCCAACTCAGCCAGTTCCTCCGGTAAAAGCTTACCTGCCTCTTGTTTATCGTGCCACAGCTTGTGTAGTGCAATCTTAGACGCTTCGTTCTTGACACTTTTCTTCGACGGGCCTTGCACGTCACTTGCAAGGACCTCCCCCGTCTCCCCATTCGCGATCGTGCACTCAAAAAGCGGCTCTTCACCAGCGTCGGCATTGTGCAACGGTCGAATCTCTACCGCCATCTGTTGTTTCATCTTCATAAAGTACACATGCAGCCTCGAGGCTGCCAACTGCATGCCTTCCTCTCGACTTGGCAACCGAGTCGCATCGACTCGTACTTGCCTCTCCTTTTCATACTGCAGCTCTTGTTCCTCCGGCGTCAAAGCAGTCAAGTGGATCGTGTCTCCCACCGCAGCAGCCGCTGCTAACTGAGAAGCACCAAGTGTAGCCACTTCTGCCTGGTTCAAGTCCCATTTTCGTCGAGCTGCTGCAACATCTTTCCGCAAATTTAGAAACTGCGCCTTGTCCGGATAAACCCCCAGCGCCTTCTCAATCACCTTTTCGGCTTCATCGTGCCGGTGCTCCATCAGCTGCCCTTTAGCCAGCGCATACAGCGCTTTCGTCGACGTTTCATCAACACTTAACGCTTTTGTAGCGTACTCCTGAATCAGCGCGAGGTCCTTTAACTTGATGCTGCAGATTGCAACGTTGGTACAGAGCTGGACATACCATGCTTGGATCTCGTCGTCGTCCCACTTGCTCGGTGGTACACTGTGCCCATAATATTCACTCACTTGGTGTTTCTCGACGGCATCGAGGCTTTTTAGAAATGCATTTCTAGCCGCGTAATAGAAACGGGCATGGAACTTCTGCTTGCCTTCGTCCTGCGCTGCCGTCGCAGCCTCGAGAAACGCCCGCGGCGTCTCGTTCTCGTGGTCGGCAAGTGTCGCTTCTGCCAGGCGCTCGTGCAGCGCACGCGCATACACTCGGTCCAGCTCGTGGGGGTTAGAAACGGCTTCGTCGTGCGGTCCTTGTTGCTCGTGCTGCTGTTGTAACTGAAGGAGCGTCTGCCGCACGGGCGGATCCCAGACCCAGTCTTCAAACGACCGCGACGCGTCTTGCACGAACGTCAGCAGCAGGTCCTGGACCCCTCGTAGCGACAGCAGCGGCTGTAGGAACTGCTGCGTCTGCTTGTCACTCGCGCTCAAGGCCGCACGCAAGCGGGCCATCATCACCATCTTGTGGTCGGCCATGTTTAGAAACGAACCAACACTCGCCTCGCAAACGAGGCCTGGATATTTCTAACTCCCGCGGATCGCGTCTCCCATTTCTATCGAGCAAGCGAGCCACCGACTGGACATTCGTGTCACCCACCCCCGACGCGACAAAGCTGTAAAAACTAAAACGCACGTAATTACGTCGCTTGCCCGTCCAGAAACGCGCGTCAGCGACACGTCCAATCGGACGCTTGCACAGACCAGAGTGATGGTCGATCGATACTTCATGTGGTGCACACCACACACGTTCCCACCAGTAACTCTTCCGGGACCTCATGGCCGCGTCGTCCAGCGCCGACGCTAGCCGCGCTCCTGACGCCGTACCGCCGCCAGTACCGCCGCCAGTACCACCTCGTCGACGACGTGCTTTACTTTCTACGCCATCCTATCGACCCATGCGCGCGTCGGAACCGCCGTCTCGAGCGCGCGTGCGGAGTATCCGGATACCCACCAAGGTCCATCCGGATATGCTCGTCCCCTACCTCTACAGCGACCGACCATACAAACGCAGTGTCAATTCCATTGGCCACGCCACGCAGTGCACGATCGACTACTGCGCCCTGTCGCCCCAGGAGCTCGAGCTGTCGCTGGAACAAGGGTTTGGGCTGGACTTTCTCGTCTCGGGCTGTTCTCGTCGTGCCCTCGACGCTGCTACGAGCCAATTACAGACGTTGGTTGAGCGTGTGCAGCAGTATTTGTTACAAAAGACAGGGGCTACAGGAGGACAAGAGGGCGGAGCGGTTGAAGGAGCCAGTGAAGTTGACGAAGAGAGGGCGCTAAGGGTGGAGACGGGTCGGGACGAGCACTGGAGAGACGGTGGTGTGGACGGAGGTGGGCGCCGTTTATTGTATGACGCTGCAGCGTCGCGCGCTCCAGTGGAGTTTCCAGGGCGAGGGAATCATTGGGAACGAGTGGAAGCTCGGACACGGAATCAGGTGGAGGCGATGGAGGTGGAGGAGAAGACAGAAGAGTGGGAGAGGAGGAGGAGGAGGAGGAAGCAGGGGGTGGAGAGACATTCGACGATGGCCGCAGGTGGAGATGATGATGAGGAGGAGGAGGATGATGACGGTGGTGGTGCTTGTTTTGTACAGCACCGCGATCAGGCGTGGCCGTACAGTGGAAGTCGCGGTCGTGTGCGACGGGATGGCATGGATTCGGTTCGATATGTGCCGAGAAAACACTTGCGAGAGAGGCGTGATGAGGATGGAGGGTATGCAGCGTACGCTGTTGCTCCTGCTGTGAATGGCAGTGGACAGTCTTTTCGGATGCTGCGTCATCAGCAGAACGTGCGTTTGTATCAAGGACCACCGGAACAGTTTGAACGCGCAGAGTTCAGTCGGTATGGTGGCGGTCGGCTGGAAAGCGACAACGATGCAGATATTGAAGTACATGAAGAGGCAAACGAGTCTATGGATGCGAATGCGCGATTTTACGATCGTGCAGCATTGATTCCAGATCAGTTTCGATCCATGTACCAGCCGCATCCTTGCCGAAGTTTGAAGCGTCCGTTAAGCAAAGTGCAAAGGAATGGAGCTGTCACACCACCAAGTGTTTATCGGAAACGGATTCCGTATGTGTATGACTACGCCTATGACAGCAGAGAAGATGATTGGATGACTGAGGAGGAGGGAGTGGATGATGACTACGTGTACCCTCCGCAGCTTCGTCCCTTAGATGTACCTGTTGTACGTCAGCAACGGCGCGTTGAATGTAGAAGCTCAGGACAGTGGGCAAATCCTGTTAAAAGTGCGCCCCAGCGATTTCACAAACGACGTCGGGTTCCGCCCGAAAGATTTTTCGCTGATGAAGGGGTGACTGGTGCTTACAGTTACGGCATGCGTAGTCGTGAGCATACGTTTTCTCCTGTTGCAAATGCTCGGACGGGTCAGCTGTACGACGTTGTAGCTGACGTTGGCAGTAGCGCTTTTCGTGAACGTTCGGACACTTATGAACAAATTCTAGCTGAGGAAGAATCTACGGCCTCAAGCTCTAGTGCGGCTCATACTGCTGACGACGTTCGAGCAGCCAATAACGCTACTACGGCTGGTGAAGAGCCAGCCGACGCGTACGTAGAAAACGAGCCACATAGTCCGACGAGAGAAACACAGTTGGATCAACAAGATTTGTTTGTGGATGAAGAGGAGTTGCAAGCAACAACCGACAATACTACTGCAGGTTGTCGACCAAGTCCATGTACGTCTCAAATGGAGACCGTGGCGCCGGAAAGTGCCGAAAAGACGGAGGACGGTACCGCATCTGCATTGTCACAGAAGCCGGCAGCACTGGGAGGTACCGAAATGACAGAGGACGCGGTCGCATTTGCACTGTCGCAGAAGCCGGTAGCGCTGGAAGGTGCTGAAATGACGGAGGACGGTACCGCATCTGCACTGCCACAGAAGCCGGTAGCACTGGAAGATATTAAAATGTCAGAGGACGCGGTCGCATTTGCACTGTCGCAGAAGCCGATAGCGCTGGAAGGTACTGAAATGACGGAGGACGGTACCGCATCTGCACTGCTACAGAAGTCGGTAGTACTGGAAGGTACTGAAATGACGGAGGACGCGACCGCATTTACACTTTCGCAGAAGCCAGTTGCGCCGTCAAGCTCCCCAAGGTACAGTCCAGCTCTGATTGTACATGAGTGGCGCGATCGTGCATACCTGACACAATTGTTTTGACACGATTTGTTTTTGGTGATTTTTTATGTAATTGGCTTCGCTAGCCATCTACTCCCTGTTTCGCACGAGACTGACTGTAGTGAGCTCGGTAACGACGTATCTGCAGGACATGAGGCTGATCTAAGTGCGACCGGTCATGACGTACCTGCGGGACATGAGGCTGATCTCAGTGCACTCGGTAGTGACATATGTGCTGAGCGTGAGAATAGCCACACAAATGTTGGCGACGGTGGTCGGCTTGACTCTGATCCAATTGTCCAAGTGCCGATATTTGTTGAATCTACTGTGGGGCAGCAGTGTACTTTGATCGAAGGCAGGCCCTTGCAGTCGGCGGGTGAAAGTGTTGTTACTGACACCATAGGCATGAACGACCATGTCATTGAATCATTGAAGCGACTTAGCGAAGCAGAAGCTGCTTTCGTGATTGCAAAAAGACTACTATCAACACAGGCTGCCAAACTGCGTCGAGTGGAGAGCAGAAGCAATCGATACCGCAGACTGAAAGTCTTGTGCGATACGGTTTGCTATCTAAAGTGTCATGTCGGTTCTCATTTACGTGGTACAAATGCCTTTCACAACCAAGATTTGCTAGACAGACTCGAGAGATTTCTCGAACGTATCACGATACGAGATGAGCAGACGCTCTACAGCAAAGTCGACGCGTTACAGGCTGAGTTGGATGGCATTCTTGCTGTCGTCAAACGTGTTGCAGATGATCGAGTGACCGAAGGCAAAAGACAATCGATCAAGCGCTCAGGTGCAGTGAACGACTCTACTGTGTTGTCAGTCTCGACTGATAAGCACCGTGCCGATAGTGATGATGCGCATGGCACGACATTGGAGGACGGTGACTGGCTAGACGTAGAAGTACCGTGTGACTTGGCGAGCAAAGCAGATACGTTCGTGGCGCAAAACCTTTTATCGAAAAGCAACCCGAAATCAGG
Source organism: Peronospora matthiolae (assembly GCA_921007115.2). Taxonomy (NCBI): domain Eukaryota; phylum Oomycota; class Peronosporomycetes; order Peronosporales; family Peronosporaceae; genus Peronospora; species Peronospora matthiolae. The sequence continues at coordinate 946,965 of CAKLBY020000193.1, forward strand.
GGGCGGTCTCGTGAAATTGGAAAAAGGGATTGCGCCTTGTTGGCCTCGTGAGTTGCCTCTGTTCATTCGGTCTATGTTATCCAGCATAACCTCTTTTGATCCTCAGTCGTACGTTATGAGGGTGACACACAAGCAATTGCTGGATGAGATTGCAAAGGGAGACCCGTACTACTATCTGCATCCGAAAGTCGTGCGTAAGGTTGATGCAGCGTGTATGCCGATGCAATCCTCGGCCTCGCCGGGCTGTGAATTTGGATGCCGAGGCGCGTCAGCGTTGAAATGGAAGCAAAAGCTGGTATCGCAAATTAGTGCACGCATGAAGATGTTTGACGAAGTGGCGTATTCGCTGGCTCGTAGCAGTGGAGGCAACGAAGTGCTAAACCGCAAGAAGATGAACTCGATAATTCGCAAATTGCATCTCGTCGCTGTGCAGCTGCATTCACTGATGTCACATCTGTATTGCCTAAAGGGCTTAGCTACCTGCAAAGAGGTAGACTCGGTGCCAATGGCGCTGAATAATGCTTATTTTGAGCGAAAGATGGGTGTGTACAAGTCAAGATTGAAGCTTGTGGCTCCACACACATATCGGCAGCACTCCCGGCAACAGCAGCAGCAGCGGCATCAAAACAGTCCGAGCGCCACAGATGAGCTTTTGCGCGATACGTATGAGTTCTTGCCTGAACTGCTCCTTTGCGTTGATATTTGGGGGTACAACTATCGTGAAAGTCCGGCTAAGCGGCACAACTGCAAGGATTCGCATATTGCTGGGCCTGTTGGCTCAAAGGCAATTTCGATGGGCGCGATGTTCCCGCTCGGTTACTTTCGTGAAGTGGAAAGTCTGACGTTTGACTTTGAGCACGATGACAATGGTCTGCTTCGTTCCGTCTGCGACGAACTGCTCAATGTCGTATGTTTATGGAACGACTTCAAGTGGACCAATAATTTTGAGGCCATGACATCAGACCGGGTGATGTCTTTTGAGTCGGATGTGACTTCAAGCATACTCAAGATCTTTGAGCTCCATGCCCACCATCTGCAGGCGTTATGGTCTGTGAGTCTACTTGATGAGCCTGAACAGCTTTTGGGCGTTAACTTCACGCACCCTAATGCGTATTATAGTGACCGTAGCCGGGGAAGTTTGAGTACGACTGCTTGCTCGCAGCCAGGAGCAGTAGGGTTGTCAACAAGTCCGGGCGAGACCTTAAATAGCGACTTGTCAAGCGTGGACAAACAAATGACAACTGAGATTGTCGAGCAACGTCTCGCTGCGGACTATTGGGATCGAAAGGTCACTGCTTTATCACTTCACAGCTCTAGCAATTGTACAACGGAAGTGGATGTCGACTCAGTGTCTTCTGAGTTACTCGATGTTCAGGCAATTTGTTCCTGGGACCGCCAGACTAGGATATCGAATTCATTGCGACTAAGCGATGCATACGCTATTCGCAGCGAAATAAAGGCGCTCTCAGCTGTCACGAACCATATGATGAGGAACGAGGTACAAAACGTGAGACTCTCGAATCGTGATGTTACTAGCGATGATGACATGGACCAGACAATGGTGAAATCATCGTCAAGGCAGCTCCTTGCCGCGGTGGGCCGTGCTCAACTGATTATGCGGGATGTGCTGATTGGCTCCGAGAAGCTTGCTCTGCATTCTGCATCGATTCAGCTTGTCGATGAGGAAAAGCGCCATGAAGCTACCGACCTATCGGTAAGCGGAACAGATCGAGCAGGACAGAAGGGGAGTCATGTGCCTGTGCAAGATGCGCCGTCACGCCGGGCTTCGGTGAATCGCAGCAATGGCAACGTATGCTCCGAAGGTGCTGATTCGGAAAGCACGTTCCGTAATGAGGACACTGCTTCGGAAGATTTGAATAGACACGGCGGAGTCGACGCGAATGCGGACGTTGGGCTTCTTGCCGAACAACCTGAGCTGCAGGACCTCGTCCGGTTATTGGCTATCACGAAACAAAGTGTACAGGAGCTGTGCAGTCGAAGACCTCGGTCTGCTCGTATGCGTGAGAAGGTCCAGGTGCAGTCGTTGCAGCTCGCGCACCAAGCAGTCGAGATTTTTCGGAACATGAGGAACATGTACGCGTCTCAGCGACGATAATTTATTCAGATGTGGAATGCAAGATGCATTCGTGATTGTCGAGACTGGCGTATCTGAAGTCAAGACGGTAGACTGCGCACTTCTTCTGCTACTTCCACTGTTGTATACTCTATTTCTGTAACGACGATACGCTGGAGGACGAAGGAAGCACAGTTGACAAGGTGATCGGACACAAATCGGCGACGATATCTCTCTTGCTACTTCAATTTGGAAGCAAAAGCTGCAACAGCCTTTCGGCTAACGACACACTGCTGTTTGCATTGTAATGATGATGCCGACGTAGACGAGAACGACCCTTGCCATTGACAAGCGATGAAGCTGTTTGCTCACATGCTCGTGTAACTATTTGGATGCCGTCTTTTCGCATCATCGAAACGACAAGAGACTCTCACTATAGGCACAGTGTGAAGAGTTCATTTGCCGAGACGCAGTTGACAGCTACGTGTGGTAAATTACGTGAACGTGCGGTCGATGTATGAGACTTCTGTCAGCGTAAATGGAATTGCGCAAAAGCCCGCGACCATCGACTATTCCTGTCGATGACATTGCATGGATGCGATGTCATGCAACCTTACCGAGGGAGTATTGAAAAAAAAAAAAAAAAACGACTCAGCTCCGATGTCATGTAACATGGCTTACAAATGACGGAGCATAGCGATTGAGCACTTCAGTGGACACCGTAGGAAGACTGATTTCGTGTCGCATTACGTACGTATGAGCTTTCAAATTTCACGTCCATGTGGTGATCGTTTTACTGGTGGTAGGGATTCAATGTAAACCAAGCATGTCCGTCGTTTCGGTAGTAAAGGATCGATTACCTGGTTTGCTGAACTACTGGAAGGTTCAAGTGTACTTAGCACGAGCTAAAGTGCATTGTGTTAAAGCTATCCCTGGTCCAGAAGTTCCTCGTAGGAACTGTAAAGCTCGAAGTCGACTGAAAAGTGCCTACAACACGGAAGTGTTGCCATGCGTACGCAATTCAGTACGAGTTAGTTGGACGACAGCTTCCCAGCCCTTTTCGGTTCCAGTGCTCACGGACGATCGATTGCGCTACAAATGGCAGTCGGAGCAAGTACTCGACGTGTCTAATCTTTGTGTTCTTCTGCCCCGAAGTTGATCGCGAGCAACGTCATATCATCATGCGACTGAAATGTGCAAGAAACGTGGCAGGTTTTCCATCGTCTCGGTCATGCAGTTTGCACTCCTGCTTCCTGTCACGTCGTCTCTTCGCTGCAGCTCAATACGTGACCAACAGCACGCTTTCGTTCATCCTCTAGCACGAGCGGGCATCCGTACATTTAACAAAAACATGCAACAACCTAAGGGAAGGATGCCATTGTGGTCTTGCCATGGCACAAAACAGTGCTCCATGCGTTCCCAAACCTTGTAGAGTTCAACCCGGTTGTCCACCTCACCAAGTGCGCCAACAACTTCTCGTACCGCATCGGATCGGTCACAAAAGGACGATCCGAAGGCGAAGCAGAAGACACAAAAACTCGCGTGGTGTCGACGAAGCAGTCAACGATGCCAATCCCTAGCGACTGCAACAAGAGTCGACCGCCGTACCGCAGAGACTATCCACTCCGTCTCCACACGAACCCACACACGGCACGTGCTGACGTCGTGTGTCCATCGGACACTTTTACCCTTCAACGGTTTCCAGACGTCAACTCTTGCAACAAACCCATCAAGAAGAAGGTCATCAACGAGTCACCAACTGCCCTTCACTTGGTGATCAAGGAGTCAAACAGAGCCCACCATTCGGTCTTCCCAGGTACCAACTAACGCTAAGAAACACATCAACTCACCAATCAACTAAAACTCCCGCGACCTCGTGACGCTCTTCCCGACATGGAGCTCCTAATGTTAGAGCCGGAACCCAGTCGCGTGTAACGTCGTTCTTGGATCCGTCTATTTCGAAGACACCTCGTTCCAAAAACCTGATCGGAGCTCTTCGTGGATTGTCGTTGTCCCCTCGACCACGTCGCACGTGATGTGGACTGCCGAATGTTTCAATCGAAGCAAACCGAAGTCGACCCTTTGATCGACTACCAACCCACAAACCAACAACCAACATCCAACAACAAACAACCAACAACCAACAACCACCACGTTGTTGATAGTTCCGGGTCCTCCATTCTCGAAAGCCTTTCAATCAGTTGCGAATTGACCTTCTTCGATTCAACTACCTGCCAACCCGTCGTTTGTCGCTTCTTCTCATGTGGTCGCTTCGTCGCGCTGTTCATAAGCCCCTTCTTGTCGGGTCATTTCACCCTCGAGCACTCACTGCTGCTGCGATTGCCCAAGGCAAAGTACCGATCAAGAACCTCTTTGTCACGTCAATTGAGACGACGAAAAAGACGGCCCCGGTGCTCATTGGGTTGGCCAGTACCTTGGAGCAGAAGTTTGCCAAAGTCGGGTACTTTCGGCCGATTCAACCGGGGGTGCCGGACTACCATGTCGAGATCATGCGGGAACAATTGGGACTTCACGTTGAGAACGTGAACCAGCTCTACGGAGTCACAAGTGACCGAGCTATTGAAAGCTGGTTGAATGGGCAACAGGATGACCTGGTGGAAGAGATTCTCGATCGATACGAACAAAGTCGAGAAGGGTATGACTTTATGATCATTGAAGGCTCGCAGCTGTCCAAGCACGAGAGTGCACTGAGCTGGAAGATCAATGTCGACCTTGCCAAAGCTATTGGCTCGCCTGTGTTGACGATCTCGGACTTTAGTGAGGCAGGCGCTACTTCGGATGCTGAGTTGATGGAAGAGATTCTGAATCGGACGGCACTGAATGCGGATCAAGTGGAAAGCACGGGGCTCACTTACATTGGTCATATTGGCAATCGAGTCGAGGTGAAGGACCCGAGAGCTCTTTGCACTGCTTTGCGGTCGAGAGTGCGTGAGAAGGGGTTACCATTTCTAGGCTTCCTCCCTCATGATGACTTTATCGCATCCAAGCGACTGAACGAAGTGACGCATCAATTGGGAGCCAAGCAATTGTTTGGCACGAAAGCCATTCCCAACCACGTCGTGGTGACCTCGGCTGTTGTGGCCACGAGCGCGCTCAAGGATCTGTTTTCGCACTTGAAGAACTACAAGGATGGAGCTTTGGTCATTACGTCAGCTGACCGCTCGGATGTGATGCTCGGGTTGATGGTTTCGAGACTGCCTGGTATTTTGCCCAACGTATCAGCTATCGTGCTTACGAATGGCAGCTACCCCCACAGCAATACACAAGAGATTCTCAAAGGCGTTGAAGCTCTGGACAATACGGGTCTCTCGATTCCAATCTTCTCAGTGCCTGAAGACACGTTCACAACGGCTGACAAGTTTTCCAAGATGTCGACGGACATTTTGCCCACGAGTCAGCTCAAGATTGACCGTTCAAAGCAGCTCTTTGACGAGTTTGTGGACAAGGCGAACCTCATTGGAGAGCTCGATGAAGGCATGGTCGTCAACCGCTCTCCGAAACAGTTCCAGCACTTTTTGTTTCGCAAGTCACGTGCTGTTCAGCGTCATATCGTGCTCACAGAAGGTGAAGACATTCGAGTGCTGCAAGCAGCAGATCAAGTGCTGCGTCAGAAGCTGGCCAAGGTGACGATTCTAGGCAATCCCGACGAGATATGTCGCCACGCAAAGGCTCTTAACCTCGACTTGTCAAGTGCAAATATTGTACGCACTGCAGAGAGTGACTTGCTAGAGCATTACGTGAACGTGTACTACGAGAAGCGAAAGCATAAGGGTGTAACCCGTCAGACAGCTCGGGATGCTGTACTGGAAGAGACGTGTTTCGGGACGATGATGGTCGAAATGGGTGGTGCCGATGGGATGGTCTCAGGTGCCTGCCACACGACTGCCAACACCATTCGTCCAGCGTTGCAGCTCATTAAGACAGCACCGAACCGTCCGATTGTATCCAGCATCTTCTTCATGTGCCTTGAGGATGGCGTGCGAATCTACGGTGACTGTGCAGTCAATACGGATCCAAGTGCACAAGACTTGGCTCAGATTGCTGTCACAAGTGCCGAAAGCGCCGAGGCGTTTGGGTTGATCCCGAAGGTAGCACTGCTCTCGTATGCAACGGGAGACTCGAACTCGGGTCCGATTGTGGAAAAGGTGCGGGAAGCGACGAAGATTGCACAGGAATTGCGGCCAGACCTGGATATCTACGGCCCGATTCAGTACGATGCTGCAGTCGATGCATCGATTGCAAAGACGAAACTCAGGGCGATTCCAAGTGGTGCGAGAGTGGGGGGTCAAGCGAACGTGCTGATCTTCCCGGATCTCAACACTGGCAACAATACGTACAAGGCCGTGCAGCAGAGTACCGGTTGCGTTGCAATGGGTCCTATGCTACAAGGTCTCCGCAAACCCGTGAACGATCTCAGTCGAGGAGCTACGGTAAAGGACATTGTGACAACGGTAGCGATTACTGCGATTCAGGCGGATCAAGTGATTCAAAAACGCGATGCCGATGCTGCTGCAGCTATTTGAAGGAGTTTGGATGCTGCAGGGGTTGAAACAGCGAAGTTCCAGCACAATAAACCCCCTGCCTGATGCCGACGCGTGAAACAAGAGGTGGATGGTATCGAAAGGCAGCATGTGAACCCAATGTGGGTTGGTGCTTGCAACCAGGCGCGTTGAAAGAGTCCATGTATTTAACAATTTGCTTTTGTTGTCCATTGATGAGGAATGCCTCGAAAGCTCAAGAGGAAGAGCGAGTTCTTGGGTTCTGTTTGTTGAATTTGCCTTGACGAGCGTTGGCTCATTTTATCAGTTTGACTTGCCATGGAAACCTCCCGACTAAACAGATTGTCACAGAGTTATTTCGACCATTCGATCCCTTCCTCCTTCCAAAACCAACCCATCACCATTTTCGGATCTGCTCAAATCCACGTGCCTCTTCTCCACGCACCCTTTCGTGCCAGTCGTTATCAGTCAATTTATAAAGAATGGCTACATTCCCAGCTGTGAGCGAGTACGAGGCCAAGCGTCTGCGCCGAATCGCCGCAAACCACGACAAACTCCAGGCACTTCAGATGCCGTCTCTAGCTCCCATTTGTCCTCCAGTCATTACGCGGAAAACGCAAAAACGACAAGTCCAGGAGCAGCGATTCCAGGAGCCCCGACGCAAGTCGTTGCGGCAACGTAAGGAGCGCTATGTGGAGACTGAGCAACTTAACCAGCGATTAATCGACGACCGAAAGAAGTGCACGCGGGTAGGGGAGAACGCGACGCTGAAACAGCTGGAACAAGGGAACCGACTTGTGAGACAACCATTTGAAACCGTCGACCCTTCGATAATCGATAGGAATCATAATAAGATTGAAGAGGTCGCGGACGTAAGGCAAGGGAACATGGATGACTTGCAGGACTTGGAACAGGAGCAGGGAATCGGTAGTGTCGACTGGAGAGCGCGGAGAAAGGTGCAGGCTCGAGAAGAGAAGAGACGGGCGACGGTGAAGTTGCGAGAGGAGCGAAGCGTGCAGCGGGTGCGGGAGAAGAAAAAGAGGCACAAGAGGCAGCTGCAAGAACGGAAGATTTGTCAGAGACAGAAGGAGAGTGTGCAACTTGCTCGACTAGTGGCTAAGGAGCTGGAGCTGCAGCGAAGGACGGAAGAAGGCGAGTTGATGAGGATGGAAGACCGTGCAGCGCGGCAATTGGTGAAGCAGGAGGCAAAAGAGAGGAAACTGAAGCAGGTGGCGATGAAAAAAGTTGAGTTGAATGAACAGATGCGCGCGGTTCTGGCGGGGAGGCTCAAGAGAGAACGAGAGAGGGAAGAGGATCGAGACAAGGAGATGTATCCGGTGCGGAAACTACCTCTGCCTTTCGTGCACATTGCAGACCGGAGTGAAGGACGCAGTACAAAGCCAGTGGTGGTGACCCCGTTGCTGAAAGTGGACGCGAACCTGTTCCACGCATTTTCGTTGGGAAAGCAGTTTTTACCGCCTGGTCGACACTCTGTCATGCAAGGTGTGTGTCCAGGAGGATACACTGCATCTTTCCGACACGATGTCGATGTTCATGTCTGGAAGAACGCAATGACGCTTTTTGTACACGGCACAACGGGGATGTTTTATCGCTCCATGTTTGAAGAAAACGAGGTGCACGGTCGCACGTACGTTTCGTTCCGATGGACTCGGTGTCAAGATGTCACGCCGCTAGTCTTGTACCGCATCTCCCAGTTGCAAAAAGGTGAAGAGTCCCTACGCGTTGACAAGAGCTATGACGACCCGCTGAGTCGTCATAGCTCTGAAAAGCCAGAGCCACTCCTGCTTTTCATCCAGTATCCCAAGGTTTGTCAGCATACGCACCAATCACTTGATGACGGCTGAGGTTTCCACTCATAGTTTATGATATAACTGTACGCAGGGTCCATACATTTACTGCGGACGACTCGGCTATCTTGGTCATCGAACCGATCCGCTTGAGATCTCCTTCCAGCTTCTCGATGTCGACGCATTGAACTGGAAACAGATCACCACACTGATCCTATCAGGTTAAATGTAGATTTTTGCATTGACCCTGATGCATCAAGACTTCTAACTTATTCGGCACATATCTGCATGACCAACGATCAAAAGTGCATGCTGCATGCTGCATCCCATCAGGTACAGGCGGAAAGATACTGCAGACAATGGCAACTCTGCAAATTGAATGGGTCACAAGTCAAAGTTCTCTAGATTTTGCGATCACATCGAGTCGAATATTCCTCTCTCGAGCACTCGTGCTCTCCATAGTGTACTCATAGGTGTCCATGTCTCTACAAAGCTCTGTAAATAAAAGCGTCAGTGATCCTCCTCGTGTCCTCTCATGGCTACAAAAGGGTGGTGAGATACATCGCTTCCCTGACAAAAAGGGCATAGTGGCTGTTCTCTATCCGAGGTCAATCGACTAGTTCAACGTCGCACAAGTGGCGTCTGCCAGGCGGTTCCTATCGGATCATCTGCTCTGAGCGCTTGTGTCACCTTTTCTGTCCAAAAGACCTAGCGTTACTTCAACCGTACGTACAAAAACGACTTGCGGCTCGATCCGTGAGGCTAATTATCGGAGCTCTTTTGTACGCATGGCTTGTCAATGCAACTGGAACTGCTAGCCGATCAGCTGCTCCGGACATCAAGTTGATGGTTGGGACGTAGCGCGTGACAATGAATTGAGGAGAGAAGGGAAGCAAAGAGAGAAGGGCCTTTGTCCACTGCAGTTCCGAATCGAGATCCCAGCACTCGCTTGATCCAACCTCGTCCACATCTCCATCCATCTATGGTCGCACCCGATCGCATGCATCGCCGCTCCTTCTTACCTCTCGTCCTCCTCATCCTCTTCGCCACTGCAGGATGTATCAGCGGTCTGGTCACCACTGACGATGGCGCTGAAAACAACGTCCATACCATGCGCTCGATCAATCGTCGCAACCTCGACCCGACCCGCACTGAGACCAAGACCGTGGTCGACCACGAGGACGAGAACCGAATGTTAGAAAATATCCGGGCCTTCTTTACGGGCAAGAGCGCTGCTATCGTTGAGGCTTTCAAGCCGACCCCTGCACTGGTTGAGAAAGGGGAGACCATAGCAAAGGATCTGCACGTTCCGGTTGTTACGAAGGCTGTCGAACCGATGCCTGGCGTGACAAAGGACGCGGGCGTCGGCGAAGCAGTGAAAGCGGAAGGAGAGCTCGACAAGACTAAGACTGGCGAAGCCACGGACCCCGCCGTGGTGGACGAGACAAAGGGCGGACTCATTGGGAAAATCCAGGCGCTAATTAAGGGGATCCCTGCTAGTGGAGATTTCACGGCTATCAAGGTCGCGTACAGCGTTCTGCTGCTGGCCATATTAGTGTTCAGCGCTATAGCTGTCGGTATGTATCACCATAACAACGCAGAAGCTATGGCGGCTCAGACTGGGCACTATGTCTAAATATACATCCGAGGCTGTGTTTCTAGTGTCTGTTTACTAGCGTTGTGGTGAGTGTAGCTTTGTGTTACATGTGTGCAGTGTGTGATGGGATCGTGTACTTTGTTCGTATGAGGGGCGTTGCAATGTCTATTGAGCTACAAGGGCAGGGAGAACTTTAGCCCGAGGTAAAAGTGGCCCGCTGAAAGAACCTGAGTCTAACAGAGGGAGTACTGGACGTCGACATCCCATCTGGCAGATGACGGTGTGGAAGACCGGAAGGTATCTCCTGGACACTGGAGCTATTTCCTATGCAAAACTCGTTCGTAGATGTAGGGCACATTCCTATGCTAAACTTGGTAGGCGACTGTGATTGAACGGCGAGTGACGATTGAATGGTGTCCAGTAGTATAAAAGGAAGGAAAGAAAATAAGCAAAGGTTGGGTGCATAGTACGATTCGTAAAGAGTTGGTGGATCATAAGTGAAGATGCCTGTGTCCTTTGATCGGTTCCTGTTTGTGTCTTGAGGTGCCTCGACTGCGTGTCAACCACATAGTAATTGCAGGAACAACATCTCACGAATACTGTTTGCCGACGGTGCGAGCCACGAAGTGCCGAGCATTTGCTTTTGTTCGCCCTCTTTTCGCCTTTGGTCATTTTCAAGCTAGTTATGTACTGGCATTTATGGGTCCGTAGCGACTTCATTCTGTATGCGGTCGCAACTTGTGACATGCGCAAAGAGTGACACCAATGATGCATATTTACCTATTTTTGAGAGAACAGACTACAGATTAACCTGCCATATCCAATATTAAACGTGGACCACAAGTATATCATATATAGCAATATCATCAAATCTTAGAGGTGCAAACACCCTCCAATTATAAGCAGCCATCAAAAACAGTAAAAGAGCCTAAATTGTGTGTTCAGCACCTAATCTAAGTACAATTCCAAGTCAAGCGACGCGTCAATCAAGTATTTGCGCTACAGTTTGTTTGTGATACGTTGTGCATATGCATTGAAGTGTAGATATATATGCCTGGGTTTTATTTGAGCGAGCGTGTGTAACTCTTGTGTACACAACTCAAAAAAAGAGTTGTGTGTGACGTATTTCGTGCACGCTTGTAGCCCAACTAGGTTGGTGTGGCAGCACCATCCGAGAGGTCACTGATTCGAGAACCGGGTACGAGCAAAAATAGTACGTTAAGCCTTCAGGTTCTGGTGTGCATGATTCACCAGCACTGCCTGCCAGCAGTGACGCCCACTACTTTTGGAATGATGACACCATCACAGAGATAGGAAAGAACTCGCTGCTCCAACCAATATCAATACAAAATGAGTGGACAGCAAAGCAAAAGCACTTACACTAGATATGAAATACATAAGTGAATGAATCAGTTTTCACTTTGCTAAATTGCCTTTTAAACAACGATGCCGTCGCGCCTCTAACAGATTAGTGACCTGACGTTTGATAAGAAAAAAAGATCTGCCAGTGGCATAACGCAAACACAAGGCTTACACAGTCGCACCCGGCAGTTAAGGCGAACTGCGAGTTCGGTCTCTTCATAGCACCAGTCCAGGAAACGATCTACGGCATTCTGTGTGATCGTCAGAAGTATCTGCACGTGATGGACCTCGACCTCAAGAGTAAGCGGACCCGAGTACTGGCATTTCCTGCAGTCAGTGAAGCCCTAGCGAATTGGGTGCTGCAGTTTCAATCCAAGCGCGTGATGCCTTCCCGGGATCAAATTTAGGTAGAGCAAGGCAATTTGCACAATAAGCGGTATTAAAAAAGACCAGCTACTATTTTATTCGAATGTTTGGCTCCAATTTTTCCAGGCACGTGACGTCTTTAAGCAATTTGCACCTACGGTTAGAGCGGATCCGTTAACTCGGAGAAGATCTCCGCGCAGCGCGATGCCATTCGGGAGCGTCTGAAAGGAGCCCCACTTGCTGACATTTACAACATGGATGAAACAGGACTGTTCTACTGCCTTGCGCCCTGTAAGATTGTTGCCTAACGACAAGTGGTAGTATCGAAGAAGAGCAAGACTTTTGTGATAGTCGCTCTGATGTGCAACGCTGACGGCTCGTACAAGCGCCAGCCCCTAATCATTAGTCGCGCCAAAAGCCGCATTGTTTCCCCATGAATAAAGGGGGCCAACTTGGCTTCAACTATCGCAGCATATTCAAGACGTGGATGACAGGTTTCCTACTTCGAGAGTGGCTGCATGATCTTGACAACGACAAGCACGCTCAAAAACGAAACATGGTTCTTCTTCTCTATAATGCATCGGCACATACGGTATGGTATGGAGTTAAAAAGCGTGAAAGTCGTGATTCTTCATTCAAATACGACCGCAAAGCTGCAGCCCATGGATGCCAGTATCATCGCCTCATACAAGCGACGATACTAGCATCTTTAGCTCGAGCAGACTTTGGATTTAGAGAAACGAGGATTAAAGAGAAGTATCTACACTTTAAACCAGCTCACGTCGATAAAGTGGATAAAATCCTGCTGGCGTGACGTTCCAAGCAATGCTATTTTGAACTGCTTTCGGCACACAGGGCTCGTGCTCGGCCGCACGACCACTCGCAGATTGCGCAATGACTCTGATGACCAGCTGAACACCAGCCTGCAAGCACAAATGCGTCAGCTACGCATCCGCGACCCGATGGACCTGAACGAATTCATATACTGCACCGCTGATACCGACACGGAGGTGAAAGCGCTAATTGCCAAAGACCTGCTCAGCGAAGTAGCGGAAAAGGAATTTTTGCTCACGACCCAAGAGAGCAAGGACTTTAAAGATCTGGAGTTGACAAGAGAAGGTGTGACAAACACGCATACAGATATCAGAGCCTAAGACAAGGTTGACGCATTCCAAGCCGTCATTTTGGTGCTCGGTAACTATCCAGATCTAGAGAGACTTGTCATGGGAGGGATGCGTACATTACAGCAGCGATTTCTCGAGGAGCTGAGGGTAGAAAAGGAGAACTTACTTAAAAAGACGCTAATTCGTAATTACTTATTGTGGCACCAACCATGAAACTGTAGAATGCCATGACGACTATATAGTGATTTTATTAGTACGCTTAATATTCCAAGTTATTTTACGCAGCCACCGTTTTATATAATAATCCATTAAAAATTTACATTTTGAACTATATAAAGACGTAATTTTGAACTTAGATCAGTTCCGTGTAACGGTTGTGCCCGTGCCCGTGCCCCAAGTTTTAAACCAATGTTATTAATTTGGACGAGATTATTCATTAACTACATAATTTGTAATTATCAAATGTACCCTTTACATTTATACAGGAACGGAATCGGTGGATCAAATCATTATCCTACATAGCAATATATCCTGTTCAGAAGGGAATAGATTGGCTAGATATCTGTACATCGCACTTTTTAAGACGTGAAGGTGCACACCTCGTCTTATCTTATAGATTCACAGACCCTCGGACAAAAAGTAGATCTAAAGTTCGGTATTTACCACCTAATCTGCTACGCAGAGATCAACAACTGATTAGGGGGAGCATAAACGGAGCAATAGACCCACATACCGCGTACAGCGCTCACAATGCCCCAACTGGCCTACCTCTGCCTGGATGGTAAGGGGGTGACACGGCCGACACCTCCTCCATCTCACCTACAGGGCAAGATGGCAAAACAGAGGACAGGGCTCAGAGCGCGCGCTCTGTTACACAGCCAGTGGGCAATGATGACGCATGTCAGAGGCAACGGGCTAGCCGGCTAAGCGCAACTCCGGAGAAAATGTTCACTGCGTTTGTGGTGAAAATGGATGAAGCTCCGAATTTCCGACAAGTCGAAGCATAGATCACGACAGTGCAACATTTCTCCGCATCCGTATACAACACGGTATTTAATAATTTAGAGGCCCTTTCTGTGGAGAAAAAGCTGTTTCCAACACTAACGGCGGCTGAGGCACAAAGGTTAGTGGGTTTATTCAACCAGGTTGTTGTCAAAGCTTGTGGCAATTCCTTGAGCTGAATACAATTGGGACAGTCCATAACGCCCGACCTCCTCACGATTGAACGGGCGTTTAAAGGAATTGTGCGAAAGTTTTCTAGTCAGCACAAATGGGATCAGGCTCGGAGCTGGACTAGTGGTCAAAGGTCGTTCGACAAGGAGGATCGGCACCAAGCGTACGGCAGCACAGCACAGTCAAGCCATCATTTGATGACTACATGTTTTACCCGGCAAAATTCTCGTGTGACGAGATCACCCGACTGAGAGCCCTTTGTGAACGATTAATGCCCGTGACAGGCCCTTACTACGTGTGATATTTGAAAGACGGTGAATGGGCAGTAATTGTCGGCCGAGTGTAAAGACCATTAGACTTTAGACGACTATAATTATTTGCGTTCATGCAGCATGCCTTAAAGAGTAAGGAGCGCCTACGCCTGCACAGTAACATTTAGGCTCAAGTAGAAGGGGGGCTAGTTCTTCATCTGGGTAGATTTATTCGATCAAAGTGACTCAAAAACCCACCAAAGAGATCAAAGAATCAATTCCTATAACATCCGAGCTCGCGAGGATCAATTTGCAGGAACTGCACGATTTGCTCTACCAGACGAAGACGATCAGTTGTGATCCGGTAACCAAGTCCATCCATTTCTTTTCTTTACCAGGTATGCAGCAAAGGCTCAACGAGATCTTCGCGTGCCATTTTATGGAAGTGTGTACCGTTTGCGATATGAACATCGGACTGATCGCGGATCTGTGTGGCAACAATAGCACAAAATAAGTGGACCGGCGATTGCGCGTCGTGTTGAATACGTTGTGCAAATTCATACCCTTCTCGCTTCAGTGATATTAGATGCATTGCGGCTTTCCTAAATGCAAAGATTCCGTCAGAGTTTATATAGATGATGTGGATACGTATAACCCTGAACCTCGAACTTTAAGGGTTTGGAGGGTCACGTTTAAGCTCGCAGTCTGGCCCACATTTCTACATAGGTGGTTCGAATGTTATAGTTGAAACAACGGTAGTCGTCAAACATTCGACAGTTGGTCACCGTTTACGATGCCTCCAATGTGGCAATCTTGGCCATCCTTTGGTACATAGAGATTTTACGGAAGATCAATTAAAAGGGCCTGGGGGAATGTTGTTACGGAACACGACCTCCAAGGGCTCGCTGAACTCGCGAGACCCATCTTTAGCACTATGAAAATGAAAGCAATGGCTGCAAAAAAAGGCTTCAAGTTCACCATGCAAACGAAGATGCGGCTTAGGCAGCTGTAACCCCGGCTGCATTTAGTGGTGTGTCTCATGATTTTCAAGACCCCGCTTTGTCCCGTACCAGCGCAACCAGTAGAACACGGCAGACAGAAACAAGATGCAAAGTTTGATCATGCACAACGGCAACTGAACCCACCAACCAAGCAACCTTGGATGACGCAAAAGGGAGGCGGGGCGTCCACTATGTGCTACTCTCTTTCGGGCTAATTCTCGTCCAACAGCCAAGGTGTCTGATTACCAGGCGTTGACTGATGACGAAGAGGAGACGGAAGACAGGGAAGCTACTGATACAAACAAAACGGGTACGTCTAAGGCGTCTTCCACGACTGATTTATCACAGAAGCCCCAGCAAAGCCACGGGCATTTAAACAGGGCGCCTCTGACTGAGAAGGAAACACTTCGATAATCCGCCGGGACAGCCCGGGGGCCAGCCCCGACTGTGACAGTACCGGTGCTTTCAATATCTTAGAGAAAAGAGCGCAAAACATTTTGTCAAAGCATTGCTTAATCCCAAGACCCAGCGGCGCCAGCTTTTTCCTTAGAGTTCAGCGCCACAACGTTACCGACAATAATTCCCGAGCTGAAAAAAAACAACTTGGTATCCGGACAGTAGTTACTTTAGGAACTGGAAAAAGTCTGGCAATGGCGATTGCCCAAACGGCGGCGGACAGCAATCTGTATGGTTTTATTTGACGCCTGAAAGTTTTAGGTCCAGTTTATAAAGTGGAATTCGATGCTCAGGGCTGCTCCACCATGAAGACTAACTCTTTTATGATTACCGTAAGCACACACAAGCCAATGTCAAAAGCGGGTGGATCACGATGACACCACAGGGGTCAGCGTCTTACAATAGCTGGCTATAAAAAGATTGTGCTTCCGGCCCATCTGGACAGACGGACGACGTCAGCGAATACACCTGGGGCAGAAGTTAAGTCGTTCGAATAGCGGCACATTTCTTACATCGAACCATCTACAATGTGCAATATTTAGATGAAGCCATAACGGAGTGGAGATGCCTAACGTTTGTCCCAACAACGATAACTCGCAATTATCGCGTTGTTGACAGTGCTACGGAGCACCCGTCTTTAATTTAAGAGCTACTCGACGATATTATCGCGGTGAAGACAGCATTACTGGATATTCCGCCGCTTAGTCCCAGATATATGGATCGTCATTACTCGGCTTTTATCCACGCTGTTCTATCTGGGCTGGTACTAGACTGTGAACCGGAGGTGGACCCAAATGCTGCTCAAACCTTGGAATCACTCGAGTTTTTCGACTAAGATGCTATAGGGAAACAAGAAGGTGCACTACTTTTTCAGTTACAAACGGAACAGAACATCGCACCATTAGATGATGAAGACCACGACGAGGGAAGTGACTCTTTATCAACATTAGGTGAGACAGGGGCGAACCTGCCTCATGTACGATCCCTCAGCCAAGCAGTCAGGCTCTCGCCATCAGGGACACCACAAAAAAGGTTTCGTCTCTGCCTACGACACCTCCTCACACAGCGCGACACTCTTCCGACGTCGCTCGAAAACATGGCCATGTCTCTATTCCCGAGGACCGTGATACAGACGGCACTATAGTACGGTCCTGGCACAACAAGGCAGTCGTAGAACAAAGGGAAGCAGTATGTTCGTCACAAGACATGTCACTTCGTATTACAATTTTGAACGGATTGATATGAGGATTGGGAGGCCGCGTGGGACCTACAAGGAGCCGAATGTCACCATCCTGACCATATCCTTTTTCCCACTGCCGTCATCTCCACAAGTGAGTGGCAGCAGGTGACTAGATACGCGCCCAGAGCAATTGTTGCAGCTGGTTTAGCGGTTCGCGCTTCCTGAATAGTTTTTGACATCATTTAATGAGTCTGTCATGGTACAGTAGATGACCGAGATGCGTCGAGAGTTTTATATAATGGACAAATGCGCATCAAAAATAACCCCTGTACCTTCCTACTTCAACATGTTTGACGAATGGGTTAAATGCACACAATAAACGATATCAAACATCGATGCTCGCACCATTAATGGACAAAGGGGATGAGTGGTAGTTACTAAGCAGCAAGGAATACGGAGGGCGCGGGGTGCTATGTCTTTGTGACTCACAACGGCGTACTAGCATGAGTCAACACTTGCTGTGTGCACTCTTATACGACCGTGAAATTGCAGCGTCAGCTGATGGCTCGCCGACGAGTACAGAGGCATCAGAAAAGCTGCGCTCGCACATCAAGCTTCTCTTGTCTAGTACAGAGTACAAAGCGGCGTATTATGAACCTTCCAGGAAAATTAATTGGCGTGAAATTGACAGATTTATCTACTCAGAATTGGCTGACCCGAAGGAGAAGTGCCTAATCCAGTATTTAAGGAACCTTACAGTTTACAGTAGCGACGACCATGTACGGGTCGGCGCTATCAAATCTTGATTGGTGGAAACGCTGCGCATTATTAAATGGCCCTGATCTGTTTAAAATATCTCCAGAGAGTATATCAGCTGCCGATCGACGGATTATCAGCCAAAATGTTCGAGACCCTTTTAAAATCCACAAGACCTCTCTGGATGTCAGCCTAATGCAAGACACTAGTAAAACAACGTCCATTTGCATGGTTATTCAGGAGACTCACTAAGAGACCGTCGAGGAAGCTAATAAGCTCCGGGTAGAGTGTTATGAGGTCAAAATTTTGACACGTTTTAGGTGCCGATGTCTTACTGGAGCTACAGATCCTCCAGGTCGAGTGGTGCTGCAATTCTACAAACGCACAGACTGCTTTACGCGCGGCAGACTCGAATGAGCACCGGAGACATACGAGATCTATCAGGATATCGTTACATGGCATATGTGTTCTTAATGTGTATTCAACCCATGACCGGGCAGATCGGGAGTCACTATTTGATAGCGTGCATGACTGGAACTTACATTTGAAAGCTTCCATTCTTCTCGGTGTTTTTAATAGCGTACAGAGTCACTAGCTGGACCGATTAGGGCTAAGATGAGACAGTTGGCATGTCGAGCCCATATTTGGGCAGACGAATCACCAGCAACGGGCTGTGTGATGCTAGCCTTCTAAAGTTTAATGCGGACGATGATGAGACGGCGATGACTATTGACCACTTGACGTATTAGACCACGGAAATGCCAGCCAAATTGATCGTTTGTACGTACCAACTGAGTGGACACCAGATGTTCTATGGCTATCCAATACTCCCCCTCCACGCTATTCTGATCATCAACAGGTAGAACTACATTTACGTGTCTAGCAACTCGATCCGGGGCATAATCGGATACACCATGCAGCGTACCTCATTTAAATTAACCAGCCAAACCGCGTGCTCGATTATTTGATGGAGGAACTCGGGAATAGGCGTGTGGATTACGCTTCAACTGCTTTGATGTGGGATACACATATTGGGATAGATGTACCATAAGTATATAATAAAACAGTAAAAGCAGCGTCGGCGACGGGAAATTGAAATGATGCAAAGCCGAAGCCGTCAGCCGTTTTTTACTAGACGGTAGTGGATTTTTGCAAACACAACATAAATGCGAGAGGACCATCTAGCTCGCCTCGGCCAGTGTCTTGACAGGCGACAGAGCGTTTACGCTGGTCATTTAAGCGAGTTGCCAATTGGGAGAGTAATCAGCATGTACGGGCTTTGCAGCCTTACTATATTGGCGCCTCAACCGTAAATATGATAATGGATGAAAAATTTGCTTTTAAATGCGTATCGATTTAAAGCTCCAGTCACCGGTCTAAAGCCCTGGACGCTTTGCCGGACACTATGCACAAACTTGTGACCATTACAGAGGATAAGAGGCTATTGAAAATGGAAAACGAATGTCTTCTGAGGCCAATTTCGGAAGGCGAGGAGCTTCACGCTGTGCACGGACTTGTTAGGCACCAAGCAGACTGGATGGATGGATTAAACAATTATCATAATAAGGAAACGTCTGCTCTCAAGGTTCCAGCACTGGTTATTATAAGTAATCAAATTCTAGACGGGGCGGAACCTTTAGCATTCTTTTCAATAACGCAAATCATTCCGCTTTTTATGAAAGGTGACTAGGACACTAAGGATTATCGTCCAATTTAGCTATTGCAAACCGTCTACAAGGTCTTTGCAAAAGTTCTAGCGACACGACTACAGGTCGTTCTAGTTTGAGTCATCTGTAACTTTCAACAAGAATTTATTCAAGAAGACGGATGGCCAAAACGTTAATGATGATGATGGAACATTTGACGACGGCGACAGAGCAACAGGATGTGGCAACGCCTCAAAGCAAGTGTATTTTGCTGTTGGACTTTCGGAAGGCCTAAGACACGCTTGTCATAGATATTTACTGTATGAAACTATGCGACTGCTTGGATTTTTTTACGCTTCGTCGATCTTGTCCGACGTATTTACACTAAAACAACGACCATTTTTTTTGTTGGTCATGTAGATGTCAAGTCAGGCTCTTTATCAGGATCGACGTATAACGGGGCTAGTAGCTCCAGGTCGACCGGGGAATTCACCTCTTTATCGACATTTGTAGATGACTAAATTCTGTTCATTGAATTAGCTGACCAGATTTCCCATGCTCTTAAAATAATTCGATCCTTTGGCGAGTTATCTGGCTTACATGTCCCACCGGCGAAAACCAGGTAAGATTTTTAAACGAGCCATCAAGGTAAAACAGTATAAGGGTAATGCTGTATTCCGCACAGAAACAACAATCCGATACCCAGGATACGAGATAAGGACAGGGGAGCTCGTAAACAAAAATTGGACGCTACGCATCCAGCGTATGCAGAGACGCCTGCTCATGGCGACACGAGTAGCTACGAGTGGGACTAATCGCGTATTGATTGTAGAACCTATCGTGCTACCGTCCATATTATTAACGGCCATATGTTTGACATAGCGCAATGGGCGGAGCTAGAGCTGCACAATTGTATAAGCAGGTTTTGTGGGTGCACGCGACGATGATAGATAGAAGTCGCCACAAAGAAAATCCATGATTGCTTGCGGATCCTGATATAGCGGGAGGCATCGGACTCGCCGACGTATCAGTGGCTATCAAAACACAACGAATTAAACATGCAATTACTTGGCTAGCTCAACACAAGACCAATAGTCAGCGTCAAGGAGGATCTGGACTTTCGGGGGCGACACCGAAGGGGACGCTGCTATCGTGACTTAAAAATATGCATCACAGCGAAAATTATTTCACTGGAGATGTCAACAGGGTCGGATGATGCGGCAAGAGATTGGGGAATGGGTGGCACCATGTCCATAGCATAAGTCCACACAAATACTTGGGTCAACAGGCTTTAAGAAGGGTTACTCGCGGGGGCCCCAGCTGGTGGAAAGAATACGAGTTTGTATTTTAGCATACTAACACCCATCCACAGCGACCTTTGGGTGCTAAAGACATGCCGGACGTCATAAAATGGTTTTGGACCACGTTTTACTGGAGTACGAACTTCGGATTCGTGATTACAGATGTTAAAGGATGGCTTTGAGCACGTGCTACAAAATCAAGAAATGTACGCTAGAAGCGCTGCACATTAATCGCACAGGTCTGTCGGAATTCATTATGCTGATATCCCAGCCAGTGACTCAATCTCGGCCCCACACAGCTTGTAAAATTACGGCGGTAGGCGACAGCCCTTCTGCTATCATCGCCCGGGTTGCTCATCAATGCAAAATCGAATACGCGACCGCCACTGGTACTACCGCACGCACCACCGTATAAGTCGAGCTATCATTGAACTCTTTGATCCAACGGAATTACTGACGGCCTATAGACGGGGTGGGCTGCGTGCAAAATAATTCAATTCAGTGACGATGCTATAACGACAAGATGGGCTACACTGGTTATACTGAGGGATCACTTCCACATTCAAACATTTGTTGTCCGATCGAATGCCTGACTGAGATCATCGCTCTTTGTAAAATATGGCACGTCTTCGAGGCACACCCGCAGCTTCATTGGTTTCCGTGGTCGGTACCGGATATGACGCCAAATCGGTCCGTTACAAAGTCTTTGGGTACCCAAGCTTTCCAGTGTTACAAAAAAAATCGCCGATTCTGTGCAAAAAAATGGTGCCCAACTTGAGTCTAAGGTTGCAAAACGACTAGCAACGCGCTGCCCTCATGCAAACGCCACAGATAGTTTGTTCCCATGCTGATGAAATTTCCGAGTATCAAGTTTGAAAGGGCTATCGCGTCGCGTTGGGCCAGCTCAATCTGTATAATGATGGAAGGTCCGAGGTAAAAGTTGTCGAAAGGTATTGACCTGCCGCGGTTGCCATGAGGCCATGGGATACATCTTTTGGTTGTGTTCATGCGCCGTCGCTTTATAAAATAAATTAGTATTGCAGAAGACAGGCGAACGAGAATCCCGCCAGCGCATTTAACAATTCTTGGTTATTGCGCTAGCAGAGAAGCACAATTTGTTACGAAGCACCGAGCAGGGATCTTAAAAAAACTGTTCCAAATTGATGTGAAAGACGTCGAACGGATCTGAAAGCAAATCTGGCACAAATTTGCCACGGTACGCCGAACAAAGATGTGGACGGAAAGAAATGAAGCTGTCTACCTAGCGGCAACCATTCATATCTGTGGGAGCACGAAATATAATTGGGCCACCTGCATCTGTTGTAACGGGGCACCCTGAAGCTTGTACTGGTAACAGTACAAGCTACTTATTCTGATGAAAGAATAAGGCGGTGCCTCGGAACTTCACGTACACTCGTACGTGCAGAGGAAGACGGTAAGAAGAAGCGAGTACTTGGTTTAAGTAAAAAGTAGAACTGTATTTATAATAGTTAATGTCTGCAATAAATCCCTATTTATCTTCATCTAACTATGTCTGAATACAAATGTGTAAATCAACTATCTGCTCACCACTCAGTGCGCGCGTCCGTCGTGGCGCGTCTTCGTTGGTTGATATAATGGCCTATATCAACCAATTAGGAACTACTCGTAAGTGCTGCAGAATATTCGTCCTTATGACAATATTCTGAGAATTTAACTCTTATAGTTATATTCTATTAACAATTTCTTATAAATTGTTATGTAACGATTCACCCCGTTACATCACCCCCCCTTAACCATCAGTCACTTTAGTGACTGATTGACTAAATGGATACTCGTCCCAAATCATTTGGGACAGGGTTTGCACTTGTTGGTCCGAGTCCACTTTCCAACATCTCATCGCATGGTAAACAAGCCCATGCGATGCGCGAGCAAGGCCGCCGAGAGCGCGTCCGCACGTCTCTGTGCGGACGCCGAAGCAGAAACCACAGCAACTGATGTCCCATCGGTTGCTGAAGCGACTCAGCCTGTGTCACTTGGTGATGTAGGCGCTGGTCATGAAGACACTCATGTCTTCACAGAGTATGAGCTCGGTGTCTCATACTCTCCTGATACGGAAGACGGATCCGTATCGACGGCGATCGAATCCAAGCCGCCTGCCAAGCGTGGCATGGATGATGCTATGCGTCGTAGCATCTTTGGTTCATCTGATGAATCAGATGAACCATCGCCGAAGCGAAGGCGCTCGAGGTCGCGAGACTCGGGCGCTAACAGTGGTGTCGGTTCTCCTATGGGCACCACTTCGCAACGAGGTGCCAGTACTTCTGTCGGCACATCGCAGGAAGAGCGGGACCGCAATGTCTTGCGTCTCGCTTCTGAGAAGAAGGCATGGATGCCTCCAAAATCTGTCATGGATCACTTGTCGGCGACGACGAGTGATCGTTATCGAACACGGTTGTTCGATTCGTCAAGGATCCATCACCTTGACCCCAGCGCGAAAAACTATCGCGCTGAGAATGAATTCTTCATCGATGCTTTCTTTAGACATCGATGGTACAATGGGAATCACAAGCGTGATGGTCCCTCACTGCTTCAGGCGTGGAACGCCTACATCCATAACCTTGAGGATGTAGGTCGTGACGTTTGGAACGACAAACTTATCAAAGCTCGTGATAAGTTTGAAAAGCGAACCCCGACAGGTGCACGCTACAAGCTGCATCGTCTATCTAAGGAGAGTTGGTCACCCTGTCTTTACTGGGGAGACCCGTGCCCTTGTTGTGTGAACAAATCTGCACGAGCACCTAAGAAGGCTTACCTCCTTACTAGCCCGTGGTGGCGCGTACGTATCTCTATTGAGATGTACGAAGGGATTGACAACCTGAAATCCCTTTACGACCGTGCCGGGAAGACTTTCTCCGGCGGTCCTTCTGCGGCACAGGATGTGCCGCGTCGTACTACTCAACTAGACCCAGTAATTCAATCATCAGTTGGGAGCGGGGCTCCCAAGTATCCCAGGACGGGGGATAGCCGCGCCACCGGACGAGATAACTCGTCCGACGTCCGTTCACGTCGCGGTGGTTCAACAGCTGCTCAACTAGATAGCGCTGGCCACCGCGAGAGTCCTCTAATGGAGGTGGAGGAGGAGGAAAGACGCTCTCCACACGATCATGGGGATCCGTGTGTTCCCGAGAGCTTCTTTGATCGCGTAACGCAAGGGTTACGCAACGATCTCGAACATGAGCGGGACAGGCGTCTCCAAATGGCGGACACTGTCTCGAAGCATCGAGCTGAGTTTGCCTTTGCTCAGCTTGAGAACGAGAGAGCTCTGACATCTCTTCGTGACGAGCTAAGGGTAGCTCGTGGGATTGTTGATCGGTCTCGGGATGAGATAGCTGCTCTTCAGACCCTTGTTGATGCCCACCATCGGGAGCACAAGGCTCTCTGCGAGATGCTTGAGCGCGAGGGCATTCTTCATTGGAAGAAGCAGCGTACTGATGGTACGGCTTACCATCAGTACGCTGCTGCGTCTGACCATCGGACTCTGGATGATCAGATGTCGACATCTTCAAGCGCGTTCCGAGTGAGTTGGACACGGAAAGCCAGAAATCAGCTGTGAAGCGTGGATCCCTGTCTGATGCTAGTTCACAAGGCAACCCATGAAGTCGGAAGATGGTGTCGATGAAGACACAAGCACAGCCACTTGCCGTGATTGACTCTGGTACAGCCACTAGGTGTACCATTTTGCTGAATCTGTCAACAAATACGAGATTACCCGTATTCCCGCGTGCGTCTTTGGGTAACCCGAAGACGAAATCCGATGAGATGGATTCCCAGCAATCAGCCGGAACCGGTAGAGGCTCTAAAGGTGCACGAAGTGAAGGACTTGACTTCAATCGTTGACAGACTTCGCATGCGCGAACATACTTTCGCACAAACTGATACTGGCGGGGCCAGTAAAAGTCTCGACTCACTGTAAGATATGTTTTCTCCCGGCCACGATGTCCTCCTATAGGAGCATCGTGATACTCGAACATGATCCGCAAACGCAGATCAGTATCATCTGGAATGACAACACGTGGTGTGTCACCAGAAACGGCTGTATAATACAGTAAACCGTTGCGAGTAGTGTATCGATCTGATGCAGATCGATACGCAGACGACAATCGTTTCAACGATTCTCGAGATGGTTGTGAGAGATGTGTCAACAACTTCACAATCTTACCATCTTGGGCGTACGCCCGCCTCACATCATCATACAACGTTGTAGATGGGACTGAGGACGTCATAACCGCAACAGTGACAGTCTCACTGTTGGGTTTCACGACTGGTTCAAAGTCGGGACGACGTGAGAGTGCATCAGCGACGACATTAAGTCGTCCTGGTTTGTACTCGACCGTAAAGTTGTATTCTGCAAAGAATGACAACCACCGCGCCATTCGTTGTGAAAGGTGCGGGCTGTTCACTGCCGTGCGTAATGACGCATGGTCAGTGTAAACAATGAAGGGTCTATCTCCTAAGAGATAGACTCTGAACTTCGCGAGTGCATACTTCATGGCAAGGAGTTCCTTGTCATGCACTGGATAGTTCCGCTCAGCTGGTTGCAGCTGACGCGACTGATAGCAGACGACGCGTTCAACGCCTTCAAGATCGTACTGCATTAATGCACAGCCGATTGCGAAATCGCTGGCATCACAGACCACATGAAATGGCCTGTCCTGATCGGCTATTGCTAGGACTGGGGATTGTATCAAGCTCTGCTTGATACCATCAAAGGAGCGCTGACATTCAGCGTTCCATAACCACCTCTCGTTCTTTTTCAACAAACGAGGGAGATGCACAGTTATCTCGGCGTAATTGCGTGAATACTTGTGCAAATACGCCGCTAGCCCAAGGAATTTTCGAAGACCTTTGACATCAACCGGCACAGGCCAGTCGGTGATCGCCTTGATCTTTTCGGGATCAGGACGTACACCGTTCTTACCAACGATGCACCCAAGAAGTGGTATTTCGCTTGCTGCAAATATACACTTCTTGAGGTTTGCATACAATTGATGCTTTCGCATGATTGTAAGAACCTGTCGGACGTGGTACCTGTGAACCTCAACATCCGACTTTCCATCCATAGCTCGACTATGGATGAATACGTCATCGAAATAACTCGGCACGAATTCTCGTACTGGTCTCAACAGATGTGATACGCATCTGTTGAACGTGGCAGGGGCATTACTAAGCCCTTGTGGCATTACTAGCCATTCCCAGAGCATGCCGCTGGGCGTGCTCACTGCGGTATAGGGTATATCCCGTTCTCGCATAAGGATTTGATAGAAGACATCCATCAAATCCATGGACGAAAAGATGGTACTCTTTGACAGACCATCAATGATTACGTCCTTCCTTGGTATCGGCGTCTGAGCCGGTACCGTTGCAGCATTCAATTTGTTAATGCATGCACTATCCGCCACCCTCCTGCTGCTTTTCGCACACAGAAGGTCGGAGAGCTATGTGGGGAAGTTGATTCTCTCACATGGCCCGCAGCTAAACGATCGGCAAAGAACTTGTCGATCGCAAGTACTTGTTCACGAGGCAGTGGCCACTGCTTCATGACACAGTACTTCGAGCCTGGTTTAAGCTCGACCTCGTGTCGAATACCTTTATCCTTCGGTAATTCGCACGGAACAGTTTCAGGGAATACATCCTTGAATTCAACCAAATCTTCATAGAGAGGATTTGTCTCGAGCGATTCCCACGATTGGGAGTCATATCGCTCAACTCGTGTCTTTTCATCGAGGACACTCTCGTCCATAGATGAACTACTGAGAACTCTCTCGTTCTCAGTGAACACTGTTGCTGACCTTATGTCGGTTACACACTCGTCGTCAGCGACGAGTATGCAGATCTGCTTGACTTTGCCACTACGCAGATCACGCAAGAACCTTTTATGTTCGAGCGTTGGCAACTGAGTGATCTCCGAAGTCAACTTCGGAGACGCAATCAGATCAAGTGTATAAGCGCCTACGCTTGATCCGTTATTGACTATGACATTCAATGTCTCTGTCATTTCCTGGGGACTTATTCCCTCAGGCTTCGAAGGACTTATTCCTTCGGCTTCCCGGGGACTTATTCCCGCGGGTTTCGGGGAACTTATTTCCGCTGTATCTGTAGTATCGGGACTTATTCCCTTTACTTCCTCTAGCTGGGGTTGCGCAACCACAGCGAGATCCTCTACGAAAGACTCTCCAGTCGATCCAGGATTATCGTTTCGCTTAACCTGAGCGATCGATTGTTTCTCTTCTAGATGTTCCCCGCTAGGGATACATCTTTGCCCCAGTCCACTCGACTTATTCGAGTGGTGGACCTTCGGCGCAGCCTGTGTTTCCTCACAGCCGCCGGAACTTTGCTCCAAAGTGTAACCGTTTGGTACACTAAGGTTTTGTGCAGTCGTACTAACGACCGTACCACAAGTGAGGCCATCGCACTCACTCGTAGTACATCCACACGCTTGTGGACGCTCCAAGACGTTCATCAGATGGCCATCTGATGAACAAGCGGCAGGCATCGTTACTGTTCGATGTTGCCAGTTTACCCGTGGTTCGTACCTTCTGAGCCACGGTATTCCAAGGATGACATCAAATTTGTCATCCAAATCCAATACGATAAAGTCATCGTCATATTGGGTATCTTCTAGCGTATAGTGGATCTTCACTATACTCTTCATGACGGTTACGGATGCGCCTGTCGCAAGACGTACCGTCATCCTCGTAGGAGGTGTGTCACATTCACTAAACATAAAGTGACCATCTTCTAGCGATTGGCGTCGCACAAAATTGTTGGACGCCCCACAATCGACTAGAGCTCGAAGGGACAACTTATTTGTCACTTCGAGTTTCAAGGTAACGAGTGAGATCTCATTACCCAGAGCAGCAACGCACAACGTTTGTGTGTTGGGAGCAACCTTCATCAAGAGGCCTACTAATTCTCTTGACGTTGCTGGACCAGTAGGGTGCTCCGCACCTACTGATCCTGTCCGTTTTTTTACGGTCCATCCCGTTGTTGCGTCTTTGCACCAACAGCGGACCCGCGTCCCTGCCCCTTTCTCATGGGTGGACGGTCACTACACCCAGTGTTGCGAGACACTGGACGAGGGGCACTACACTCGTAAGCGTAGTGTCCTGTCTTTTGACATCTATTGCATTTCTGCAACTTCTTGTAGTATGTAGGGCGAGCCTTCTCGCTCTCTACACAACAGAGTTCCATCGGCTCTGGACCTCCGTTGTCATATCGTCTCGGTTGACGATATGATGTAGAGCTGGCGCGAGCCTGTCTCAGACTGAAGTCTTCCTGCTCCGCAATGGAAATGGCTTGTTCTAGTGAATCTAGTTCAAGCCGGAACAGGTGAGTCTTGACGGGACCATCCGCAAGACCCTGCATGAACACCGAAATTAACGTGTGTTCATCCACCGGATTGGAACTTATACAACTCGTGAGATGTCGTATATGTTGAGCGTAACCGTGCACATCACGCTTACCCTGCTTGAGCTTCAAGAGTTCGGTTCAAGCTCTGAACTCAGCTCTAGAGGTTCAAACGTTTGTCTGAGCCGCGACTTGAAGACTTTTAACGACCCAAACGCATATGGGTCGTGCAACTTGAGCCCCAGTGCCCAAGTCTTGGCACGTCCTGCCAGATTTGACTGGGCAAATGCAACTTGCATATCCCCATCGTCGATGCGACGCGCCCTTATGGCGTCATCCAATTCGACGAACCATCTCAAGAGGGAGTCCTCTTCGACTCCCCTATACTTGGAGATGTCAATCTTCAAGGTTTCGGGTCGACGCGAGTGCATCGGCCCACCAGCAGCAGCCTGCTGCTGTCTCAGCAGTTCAAACTGTTGAGCACCCCTGTTCTCTCAACAACTCTGCTTGTAGAGAACCTTGTTGGTGAAGCAAGGCTACTTTCTCGCGTTCTGCGTCAAGTTCATATTGAATGAACTTGGCGATAGTAGCATGTTGGGCATCTCTATTGAGAGCCTCTAGCATGACGCTAACAGCATGGATGCCCATGGTTGAACCCATCCGTTCAACCGCATCCCATTCGACATCGCTCAAATGAGAGTAGCCGTCACGCGTAGCGTGAAAGCTTTGGTCATCTTCATCATCCAACATATTCATGTTAGATGTGAACGTGGTCCTTGGACGGACTACGAAGTGCTACCAGGTGTAACGGGGCACCCTGAAGCTTGTACTGATGACAGTACAAGCTACTTATTCTGATGACAGAATAAGGCGGTGCTTCGGAACTTCACGTACACTGGTACGTGCCGAGGAAGACGGTAAGAAGAAGCGAGTACTTGGTTTAAGTAAAAAGTAGAACTGTATTTATAATAGTTAATGTCTGTTAAAAACCACTGTTTATCCTCATCTTACTATGTCTAGATACAAACGTGTAAATGAAATATCTGCTCACCACTCATTGCGCGCGTCCGTCGTGGCGCGTCTTCGTTGGTTGATATAATGGCCTATATCAACCAATTAGGAACTACTCGTAAGTGCTGCAGAATATTCGTCCTTATGACAATATTCTGAGAATTTAACTCTTATAGTTATATTCTATTAACAATTTCTTATAAATTGTTATGTAAAGATTCACCCCGTTACATCTGTCACTTGCGTTTGATCGCGAAGAGAGAGCATCTGAAAGTAGCGACCGCAACTCAGGGTGCCATGCTTTATGCATGCACTGAGTCGATAAAGCGCAAACCTACAGGGGTGCCAGTTTTTACGGGCTTCTATTCATGGTCAGCCACCGAGTCACCTACCGGTGATCACGGCATGTCTTGAGACATACCAGAGATCTTGCACATATCAACATAACCATGGAGATAGAAAAAATTAATTAACCACCAAATTTTGGCGTTTACTTTGCACCCCTTCACCGCAATATTAACCCTTCGAAATTTTATTATAGTCGTGCACATCCGACAATCTTGTATCTTCGAAATTAGTGTGGTTGTCTCCGTATATTTTTGAGCGGATGCCAGAAAGCATTTTTCGTTGTACAAGCTGTTTCACCAATCTAGCTTATGAATGGGGCGTTTTTGGAGGAAGCGTTAGTCCGCGCACTACATACTCATCAGCAGCGACACTCTTACTGGTTAAATAGCTACTAGTAGAAAGTGGGCGGCCTTACGTCCTTGGATTATTCGAATGCGTGTACAAAGTCGTTGTCTCACTGCGGTACAGATAATCAAACAAAACTTGCCCGTTCAATGGACTCAGGCTCTTGAGTCTGTCCGTTTTCATGGATCGGCTTCGATTTACATACATTTTTTCCACAACACAACTACCAACACGCTGTAAAATGTTTTTAAATTTTGTTTACGGCTCGACTCAAGATCTGCGACCTGATAACGGAGATGTAACGCGCCGCTTGCAGCCATAATTCCCAAGATTTTAAAATCGTTTTGGTGTACGCGAGTATGGCGGTTAAAATAAGTCCGATATGCCCGATCACATCAAAAACATTATATCACGGTAGTAATTTATAAAAGAGAGCGTGCTTCTCGATAGGGTCCTTATCCGATGCCATGGTCTTGGCCAATACAAGCTTCGATTGGGCAGCCTTGACGAGAAAGGAGCATAAGCTATTGAATAGTGATGTAGAAGAGCTTCTTAGCGCTCCTCAGCAGAGGAAGTCTTAGACTAATAGATATGCTTAGTCAAAACAAACTAACAACGACGTACAGTCGTTTCAAGCGTACAAGATTAACAATTCCGGCTCCAAAGGAGTTACGATTCACAGAATCACACACTAACTAGTCACTGCGAGTTAATCAAGAGTATACGCATCTACAAGACTAACACTATCACATCACACTATGCCTTGACCAGGCACTAGCGTCCAACGGTTCAAAAGGGGAACTAGAATTTATATATTATATTAGCTACGGTCATATATCCTGAAAATTGCTCGACTGACTTCTACATTGCGATTCTATGATAGAAGTCTTATCCCTTATCCCTTACCGATAAAGTGCGATAATACCGTAAGTACGTGGTACCAAGACTGTACCACTCAGATCCACCAATCTTTACTTAGTGTGGACACACAACTTTACCATTTCAGTAATCGCCGTGAATCCCGTTAAAAAATGGGCATATCGTGACCACCAGCATATACAGCTTCTTTTGGCACTTTCGGGTTAAAATATAGCAGTTGCTACCGCACATGGCCGGTGTGATCATTCATGTAAGATTTTTATACAGCGATCCATTATCAAATTATTTTTTGCAAATGCAAATTAATCATCGCTTTTTGATTGTATAGGATCCGATAAAAAATTGAGCTTAGACTAATAATCAAATCAATCGCTTTGAATGCAACGGTAGGTGTTATAAAGGCTAATAAAATGCACCCTTTTAGTGTAGTGTTATAAAGTTCTCAGTTTCTAATTGGAGCTACACGGTAATTTTTTATTTCGATAAACATAAACATCCCTTTTTATCGAAGGCACTTGTGCTTCGATCTAAGCAGTTTAGTTACACTACTGGTCTATATGCAGCCACTATTTTAATCATATATTATCTTGACTAGGAGTTTCTTAAGCGCTGAATCGGCGTTTCGAATGACGAGTTCAGTGATTGTATGTGGGAGATAGAAAGTTTGAACTAAGATTCTAGATCTACATTGCACTTGCATAGTAGTGGAGTAGGAGAGCAAGCACGACATGCTTGTAAATTGGGTTTCATGCCGTGATGGCTGCCCTTTTCCCAAGCGGACAAATCGTGAAGCGAGAAGACACCCAATATGTAATTGGGTAGCCCATTACATGATATTGACACCAAACGGTGTCAATAGGGAGACTGTCTAGCGTGACAATTTCCAGCCAAAAGTATTCAAGATAAACAGTACTGCAGGATTATTATCCCCTTTTAGGATAGTATCCATGCGCTGCTCAAAGATAGGTTGATAAAGATGTATCAACCAAAGTTACCACCAATCGCTGCTGGACGCGCATAATGAGTGGTGAGCAGGTTGTAGTCATACGACAATGGCGATTAATATCGTTAGATAAAGACTGTATTTAAATCGATAGCTTAGCAATGTTAAATACAGTTCTCTTTTTACCTTTTGCTCAAACGAGCTGTTTAAGTAGATTAGCTTCCTCTGCTTGTGATAATGTACGTGAAGTTTCGTGGCAAACCAAACAAAGGGTGTCCCGATACACTTAGTAGCACTTGTAGTTCGTTAAAAGACTACTAAGTGTCCGTCCAACATGAAAATGTTGGTAGTAGAAGACGACAGCTTTAACGTCACACGTGAGGGCTATTCCCATCTGAGGGACTCGGAATAGGAGATAGTCGGCCGCACGAGTGTGCTCATGGGCGAAACCGCCCCCAGTGGCATGTTGGTGTCTCTAAACAGAGACCAGCAACAAGTTTTTACAAGAAGATCTTGCTGTCGAAAGACGGAAAATAGCCTTGATACAACAGCAAGGCTCTCATCAGTCGATGGGAAGGCCGGCGCACCTGCGTCGACCCAAAACCTTAAAGATAGTTATCTAAAGGTAAAAGGGAACCGATAAAAATTAACTTTATGGATAGTTCGTCGAGTTAGACGAAGCCATCAGGGCTCGTCACATCGAGGGTGACGAGATGCAAGTCACCTTGGCCCTGTCAAATTTGATAGGACGAGCATATACTTGGGCCTTAGGGCTCAAGCTTAACGACTTAAACGTGTTTGAATCGCTAAAGATTTTGAAGTCTCGGCTCAAAGAGATGTTTGAGCCGCCGAGAGCCGAGTTCAGAGCACGCTCTGCACTATTAAGACTAAAGCAAGGTAAGCGTGATGTGCATGCTTACGCACAACACCTATTCTAGCTTGCTAGTAGCGTCGCGAAAAACCCTGTTGATAAGCACACGCTCATCAACGTGTTCATCTAAGGCCTTGAGGATGGACCGGAGAAGACCTACAAGTTCCGAGAGGACTTCCATACGCTGTGAAAGGCGATAGCGTATGCGAAACAAGAAGACTTTAGCCTGAGCCATTCTTAAACTAACTCGTCAAACTATCGTCTGACGAGACGACAGGAAACAGGAGGTTCCAAATCAATGGACCTCTGTTACATCGAGAGCAAGAACTCTCGCTCTCTGAGTCACAAGCAAACGGCAAGATGCCATCGCTGTGAGAAGATTGTACACTACGCCCATGAGTGCAGTGTCCCAAGCACCGCATCACGTTTAAAGACAAGACGTGATGACGGCCGTTGGCCGGGTAAACGTCCAAGGCGCGGATGAGACCATGTAGCCAAGGCGCGACATCAAGTCGGACCGTCAAAAAAACAGGGCCAGTAGGGGCGGAGCACCCTGCTGATCCAGTAACGTCAAGAGAATTTGCAGGACTCTTGACGAAGGTTGTAACCAACACACAGTCGCTGCGTGTTACTGCCCCTAGTGATGAAGTGTCCCTCATCACTTTGAAGATCGAAGTGACATGTGGAATGTCACTTCACGCCCTAGTTGACTGTGGGGCGTCAAACAGTTTTATTCGACGCCATTCGCTGGAAGATAGTAGACTCAACTATGTTGAGCGAGAGTTCTTTCGCAACGAGGATGACGGTTTGCCTTGCTACAGGCGCATCCGTAACAGTGAACAAACGTGTATTGGGAATCCACTACACGCTAGAAGAGAAGCAGTACGATGATGACTTCATCGTACTAGATTTAAATGACAAATTTGATGTCAACTTCGGTTTGCCATGGCTTAGAAAATACCAGCCATGGATCAGCTGGCAGCATCGATCCGTGCAGGTACCTGCCGTTTGTTCATCGGATGTTCATCTGATGAACGTCTTGGAGCGTCAACAAGCGTATGGATGTACTACGAGTGAGTGCGATGGCCTCAATTGTGGTACGGTCGGTAGTATGACTGTACAAGATCACAGGGGAGAAGGCACTACACTATGGAACCAGCATCTGGCACCTGTGTAGAGACACAGGCTGCGCCGAAGGTTTACCACTTAAAACGATCGAGTGGACTGGAACGTGGATGCACACCAAGAAGGATGCACTAAAGAAGAGAGACGAGAGTTGTTCAAAATTAACAGCACGTCACAGCGAGATCGACTAACATAGAGTCGATCGCAAAGCAAACACGATCGACTTAAAAAGAGTCGATCGAAGAGGACGTGACTGTGGTAGTACACCCACAGTCAGTACACGTATTGGAAAAAAGTTCCAGCATTCCTGAGAGTGATAACTCAGGAGAGAGTTATGTTGAGGGTGTGGATCCCCAATTATATGCGGTTGTGTTATCCCAGAAAAAAACGGAGTCAGTGAATGTCTTGGTAAATGATGGATCGAGTGTAGGCGCGTCTACACTTGATCTATTTACACCTCCGAAGTCAGCTTCGGAGGTATTCAAGGTGCCAACGCTTGAGTATAAAAGTTTCTTGCGAGATCTGCGGCGTAGTTACAAGATCAAGCAGATCTGCGTACTCGCCACAGAGGACGAGTACGTCGCCGATATTTTGTCGGCACAAGTGTTTGCTGAGATCGAGAGAGTTCTCAGTAGCTCATCGATGGACGAGAGTGCCTCGATGAGAAGACCCGAATTGAGCGATACACGTCTTAATATTGGGAGTCTTTAAACACAAAACATTTGTATAAGGATTTGGGTATATTCAGAGATGTTTTCTCTGAATCCGTGCCATTCGAGTTTTTTTTAAAAACAAAGGCACTCGGCATGAGATCGAACTGAGAACTGGTTCAATATACTGTGTCATGAAGCAGTGACCATTGTCCCGTGAACAGGTAACAACTATCAACAAATTCTTTGCCGATCGCTTAGCGGCTGGTCATGTGAGGGAATCAACATCCCCACATAGCTCTCCGACGTTCTGTGTGCGAAAGACCACAGGAAGGTGGTGGATAGTGCACGCGTTCTACAAATATTACGCTGAAAAGGTATAGGCTTAAACGCCGATACCGAAAAAGGATGTCATCATAGACGGCATGGAAAATATACCATCTTTATATGCATGGATTTGATGGATGGATTCTATCAGATCCTAATGCGTGAACGGAATTTTTTTTTCCACAGCAGTAAGCACCCCAAGTAGTATGCTGTGGGAGTGGCTTGTAATACCACAAGACCTAAGTAACGCCCCCGCAACGTTTAACAGATGTGTTACCAATTTGTTGCGATCGGTGCGCGATTTCGCACCATGTTATTTCGACGATGTTTTCATCCACAGCCGGGCTTTGGATGGAAAGACGGACCTGGGGGTTTATAGAACCCACACCCGGAAGTTTCTTACTTTAATGCGAGAGCATAAGTTGTTCGCGAACCTCAAGAAGTGTATCTTCGCAGCGAACGAAATACCACTTCTTGGCTGCATCGCGGGTTAAAACGGTGTACGCCCTGATCCGGAAAAGATCAAGGCGATTAGCGGCTGGGTTGTGCCATTCGACGTCAAGGGTCTTCGAAAGTTCCTTGTCTTGGCGGAGTACTTGCACAAATACTCGCGCAACTACGCCAGTATGACCGTACATCTCTCTCAATTATTACAGAAGAACAAGAGGTAGTCATCCGGTGCCGAGTATCAGCACTCCTGAATAATTATCAAGAAAAGCCTAGAACAATCGCCTGTGTTGGCGATAACAGACCAGGACAGACCATTCCATATGGTCTGTGACGCCAGCGATTTTGCAATCGGCTGCGCGTTAATGCGGTACAAAAAAACTCAGACGGCGTTGGGCTCATCGTCTGTTATCAATCGCGTCAGCTGCAAGCAGATGAGCGTAATTGTAAGTGCATAACAAGGAGCTCCTTGCCATGAGATATATACTGGCAATGTTTCGGATGTATATCTTGGGAGATAGGCCCTTCATCGTTTATACCGACCATGCGTCGTTGCGCACAGCCGTAAACAGTCCACACCTCTTGCAAAGAATGGCGAGCTGGCTGTCTTTCTTTACGGAGTACAACTTCTCCGTCGAGTAAATACCAGGACTACTTAATGTCGTCGCTGATGCTCTTTCGCGTCGGCCCGATTTCGAGCCGACTGCTTAACACAACAGTAGGGGGGATCCGACTGTAGAGAAAATATCAGTGAGTGTTACGTCGTCAAATCTACTCGTTGACGTGCGCAAAGCATACGCAGAAGATGAGTCTCTTCTGTGATTGGTAAATTACGTGTCTAGTCCACGCAGTCAAGCAAAGAAAATTTGTCGTCTAATATCGCTTCTCAACCGAACGGTATATTGTTCGTGATGAACTGCTGTACTATACAGTAGTCAACGGCGACACACCTCGTGTCGTCGTTCCCGCTCATAATGATTTGAGACTGCGCATCATGTATGAGTGTCACGATGCCCCAAAACTTGGGCATCGATGAAGAGAAAATACCTACCTCACGGTGAGTCGTGACTTCTACTGGCCCCGCCAGTATGAGTTTGTGCACAAATACATTCGCTCTTGCGAGGTTTGTCAACGGGTTAGCCTAGTCTTTCATCCCGCACACCCTTGCAGCCTCTACCGATTCCGGCAGAGTGTTGGCAGTCCGTATCAATGGACTTCGTCTTCGGGTTTCCCATAGACGTGCACAAGAATACTGATATTCTTGTGTTTGTGATCACTTCAGCAAGATGGTACGTCTTGTTTCTGTATTAAAGTCAATCACAGCCCAGGGCTGTGCTCGTGTCTTTATCGATAGTATCTTCCGGCTTCTCGAATTATCCCGTGAACTCGTGTCTGATAGCGATCCTCGCTTTACAGCGGAGTTCCGGCAACTTGTATTTCGTTCACTTGGAAACGTTTAATAATGTCGACTTCTGACCATCCCGATACAGATGGTCAGACAGAACGCGTCAACCGCGTTCTCGAAGGGATACTTCAAGGATATGTCCACTCGTTTACGAGCTGGAGTGAGTTCATGTCGATGGCGGAATTTGCCATCAAAAACTCGGTGCACGCGTCGACAACGCATACACCGTTCTTCGTGAATGGCCTACGCCATCCACGTTTGCCCGCCTTCTTAGAGTGTGACTCTAGTTTAAAGGGGAGGGGGTGGACTCGCTCAAACAAAAATTGATCTGGTTCTTGCTCATCATCCGTCGACAATGGTGTCGACGTGATGGATGCCGATGTCGATGCGATCGATACGGTGACGATTATGGCGACGATACTGGTATATTCAGCAATGCCAACGGCTGCCACAGTGAGGATGATGACGCCCTCAATGGTATAGACAACATTCTTTCAGCCGTGCACACGATGCGCACTGCTGTCAGAAAGGATGAATCAGCAGAGGAATCTCTGCTGACTCGCGAAGCGGTTGTCCGCTTCGTTCAAGACTCTACTGCAGATGCACTATACTGACAGAAGAGAAACGCAGACACACATGGAAGAGCAAATGTTCTTTCATTTGATGAAGGAGAACTAGTTTTACTGTCTACAGCAAACTTACCGAAACACGCAGTGACAAAAGTGAACAGCAGTAAATTACTGCCCAAGTGTATTGGTCCAATTTGTGTATTGCGTCACATTGGCAACGCATACACGATTGAACTGTCTCGTAGGATGCGTACGAATCCTGCGTTTTACGATGGACGTCTCCGCCCGTTTTATCAGTACAAACCCGTCTCGAGAGGCGAAGAACACCTCCGCTACCAAGGGCCGAGACCACCCTCAGGTGGTCCTGTTTCAACGAGCCAGTCTGGTCGACTAGCGAAGCGACCTGCTCACACAGTCGAGCGATGTCCAGACGAGCAGCAGTAGGCTTGTCACGAAGAGAATGAGTAGAACTTTCATTCTCAAGTTGCGCTAATGAAAAAGCGGCAAGATCGCTCGAACGATCGTGCGTTATGAAATTGTAAGTATCCTTTACAAGGTCATAAATCTTATAACGCCGAGTACGTTTATAAGCCAAGTAATCTTGTAACTGATCAGATACACGATTCGGTTCTTGAACATCAAGTTGATCCGACCCTTGAGCTGGATAAGGAGTTCCCGCCACTACCACATCCTTTGGTGGATTCTGGCGGTGGTCAACGCTTTCTTTTGGAGCGTATCTTGAACCATCGCGACGTGAATGGCGTCCGGACGAGTTACCTCGTCCGCTGGCGTGACTATCCTCCGGCTTAGGACATCTAGGAGCCTCGTGCCCAGCTAATCGTTACAGTTTCAGGATTCGTCGAGCAATATGACGATACCCACCCACTGTGTTTGAAGAAGGGCCGTCGGAAACCGACCTTTCTGAGCGCGAGTACAGGGATTGCCAGGTTTTAATCTTTTCGGCCTTTTTAGAAGAGTCTAGCGCCGTACTGTAGGGAAAATTAGAGAGGTAGGCCTCCCTAGGGGCACGATTCGCGCTGTCCAGGCAACTTGGACACGAATAACCCCACGAAGAACAGGGTAATCCTGCCTCTCTTGACAGTCGGTGCAATTTGCACCGTAAACCGACTGGGTTACGCTTTTCAAACCTAGTGCGAGCTGTATCAAGTTTACCGAGCCAGGCCTCATGACCAATGTACTCGATGTTATGTACGAAGGCATTCTATCCATGCACCAAGGCCTTACTGTCTCGACCACGGTTGCCGTTGTACCACCATTGCTTAGAAAACATATCGATGAAGAACTATTTCTTCGCAGTGATAGTTTTCGTGCTGTAAATAGGAGGACAGATCCTCCTACAGTAACAACAGGATGCGATATCGTTCGGTGGACATACCGCCCATCGACCTAACTCCTTGGATGATGGCATCCATAGAGACTCCACTTGAGGAGCATGGCGCAGGATTTTGCGGTCCCTGGACTCTTGAGTGGCTTCAGCATGAGAATGACACGTGTAGCAGCACAATACCTCGAGTTTCTTTTCTCGTGGTGATGCATAGGTGCATTAACACCATTTCCACGTTTCCTATCGTCAGATAAACTTGCGCTAGACGAGGTTCGTCAGTAGAATCTCTCGGTCCGAAGATCTCGGACATGACGCCGCCACGTTGACCAGAGCCAGTCAACCTGGCTCTTGCAGCGTCCGCTCCAGATAATCCAGAGGCGTGAGGTGTCGCTTTCGAGTCGGATGCATCATTAGACTCGCCATAATAGATGAGATCTTTTCAGAATTATCTTCATTGCGAGTCGCAGCACCCGCTGCAGACGCAGCGGATGTATCTGTCGCACGTAAAGACTGACCACGTGGACCATCCAAAATAGGCACCTCCTGTTGCTGATTCGCAACAGTAGGCAAAGTATCACCTGCTGTTGAAGAAAGATAACTCTCTAAGTCTGCACGCACGCGTGCAACCGCTCTTTCTTCTTCTAGCTGCTTCGGCAGCTCATCGCATGGACTTTGACACTATGCAATGAATTGGCAAATGAGTTAGAATTTGACCAACAAGTGCTCCCTATCCCAGATTAATACAACGGTGGTCACCCACCCTAATCAGTAGAATTCAACAGCAGGTGATTGATTGGTTAAAGATGAGTGATTAACGGAGTAGCCCGTTACATGATACTGCCACCCAACGGTGTCAATAGGGAGACTGTCTAGCGTGACAATTTCCAGCCAAAAATATATAAGGTAAACAATACTGCAGGATTATTATCCCCTTTTTAGGATAGTATCCATGCGCTGCTCAAAGATAGATTGATAAAGATGTATCAACCAAAGTTACCACCAATCGCTGCTGGACGCGCATAATGAGTGGTGAGCAGGTTGTAGTCATACGACAATGGCGATTAATATCGTTAGATAAAGACTGTATTTAAATCGATAGCTTAGCAATGTTAAATACAGTTCTCTTTTTACCTTTTACTCAAACGAGCTGTTTAAGTAGATTAGCTTCCTCTGCTTGTGATAATGTACGTGAAGTTTCGTGGAAAACCAAACAAAGGGTGCCCCGTTACACATTAGGTTCTTGATAGCAGCACGAGGTAGTCTGATGATGTACGTTAAGTGTGCGTCTAGCTCCGGCCTGGTAATTGATGTTCCGTGGCAAAGCCACAAGCTTATCATGTGGGAGCGAAAGGGCTGATAAGCGACATGACACTTAATAGAAATGCTCATGGAAAGTGCTTTGGATGTGAAAAATGAGAGAAAGAAAAAGACCACGGACGACTGGATCGCTATCCGTTGGCTGCTTACTGCTATGAAACCTTTTTCTTGGTCTATAAATTGAGGGCCTCGACTTAATGTTCTTAAAAACGAGATGACATTCAAGGTAGCAGTAGCGTCAGTACTAGTAAAGTAATGAATTCCTTTACTGTATAATTCTAAAAATGCAGAATGCGTTGGGTAGCTCAAAACCTATACATTCCTTTTGACGATTTGCGCTTGTAAAGGATCCTCACATTATGTGTACATTTTTGTAGTTGTGTGTACGCATTTTTAATGAAAGAAATATTTTTAAGCGTAATTATAGGTAAAATCACAAGGGAGGTTCCCTTTATAAAAATACAATTACACCTACAGTAGCAGCATGAGGATCGTAAAACAAATTTTGCACCCAGAAATATGTCTACCTACCGACACGGATACTACAATGTGTACTTACATATAGAGCAGGAACAAAAACTTGATCAACTATAACTGTACGTACAATATATGGAATCAATAATAGATAGTAATCTTTGCACGTTGTGTCGTGTTGATATGTGTGACAAATGTGTCCCTTTTTCTTTCCTAGCTCTTAAAAATTATCCTTATCCAGCAATGATTGAGTACACTACTCTCCTTCTTGCTAAGGGCCACGCAATCTTCTACTCATTCTTACAAATCGAGTATTGCAACAGCAAGATTAAATTACATTTTTACAAAGTAGGGCTATCTGAACTTTCCTCCTCCGTTGTCCTTACAAACAACGACGATGTATTTCAATCACCAGCAACTTCTTTGGGGGTAGTTGTAGTCATTTACCTCTCCCCACTTTCCGAGCCCCAAGGAACTCCAATTCGAAGGGCTCTACAAAACGTGAGCTAGCATTTGATCAACTAGTCACATTGTAGATGGCAGTATTTCCCTTCATTTAACCATA
Organism: Peronospora matthiolae; assembly: GCA_921007115.2. NCBI lineage: Eukaryota > Oomycota > Peronosporomycetes > Peronosporales > Peronosporaceae > Peronospora > Peronospora matthiolae. Next base: position 987,590 of record CAKLBY020000193.1, read on the forward strand.
GCAGAAGTAGCAGCGACAGCGACGCCCAAAAATAATCGTTGCGGCATAAAATGTCATCTTAAGAGTAGCAAACTCCTAATAAAGATATTAGAGGAGCTATTGTATCATTTGCGATACCAGAAAGATAGGATGAGGATAATTGGCTTGAAACAGTGCCTAAAAAGCTCTATAAGAACCCTGGAGGTGGCCTTCTCATCTTAAGCATTTTAAAGGCCTCCAATTTTCAGCCTCGTAGTTATGTACCCAAGAAATGAAGGGATGTGAGGTTAAAAAAGCATGTACACTTTCTATGTTATCAAAAGTTGGTACTTAAGAAAAACAAAATTCATAAGTGATCATATCTTCTCCCGTCAGACTTGAGTACTTCTTGTTCAAACACTATTTTTATTGGCTTTTATAACTTAGTCGTACCTGTGAATATTTGTCATCCTACAGATAATGCTTCAAATTATTGAATAAATGCACTTGTAGATACGAATTTGGTTAATCACAAAACGGGCTACAATGTTTGTTCCTACTAGCATCGACCTAGACTTCTGGTACAACTGCATTCAATCCTACAAAAACTTTGTACAAGAATTATTTAAAGATTCTATAACCTGCAATCCCACGTCACCAATCATGCAAAAATGCGATCGTACCTACAATTGGTGCTTTGGTAGCTGACTTATAGCTCGGAACACATGACAATTGGAGATAATGAAGTTTAGAGAAAAAAAACGGTTTAATTCCTACGATATTTAAATTATATTACCCGTGTAAAAAACATTATTGAATGGGAAAAAAGTGTCTGAGTGTACTAAACTAGTGAATGCAGAAATGAGGATTCTTTGCGCGGTGGCATCTATATAATGAGCATCTGAAGTACCATTCGAGTGAGTTTTCAAGGCAATAGAGACTCGTACCTAAACACTAAAGGACAGAAATTATTATTGAGCTAAAAATTCCAAACTTACGAAAATTTATACGAGAAACTAATACAATTTTGTCATTACTTTCTTTAACGCTCAATCAAGTATGTAAGTGACTGACCGATTTCAAGTGAAATGGTCAATAAAACGGGGAAACGACCTAGTCTCTTATCCAAAGTGACCGAAAGTGACCGAAAGTGGACTTTAAATAGATAGAGTCATGTATGGCAAATGTAATTAATGTGATTTAAATACGAATGTTATCAAGAACTCAATGTTGCTTTTTGCCCCAATTTTATATTGTCTGACATTGTATGTGGGCTACTGATATTTGATGTAGACTACCCAGTAGCTCTTTTCAATACCCTTATCTTCTGTCTCAGCCGACTGATGCTGAAAAGTCGAGCTTTATTTGCATCAAATTAGGAATCGTTTCCTTAGTTCAAAAACAATAAAACTGGTTTACTTGTTTTTATAAACGCAATTTATCAGTGCATGCAAAGGTTCAGTAAGGTCAAATTTCAGCTACCTAAGACCGCCTAAAAGAATTGTAGATCAGCTACATCTAGAGAGATGGGTATTAGAGCCGGTGGTAATGCTTGTAGCTTGACCGAGGTCGAAGCACAACAGTTTAAGGAGATTGATGGACAACAGAAGTGTTTTAGAGGAACATTGTTTAATGTTGCGTCGGGTGGGGTGCACTAAAGAAGATAAATTTAAAATTGTTTGTAACTGCAACGACTACAACTATCGTGGCTAACGCAGTTGCCCATTTGAGCTTTTTGGCCGATGGTTAAAAAGCGAATACCTTGACCATGTAAACAGTGTTTTTAATGATGATGAAAGCAGGAGCTGATCTAAGGCGTTGCTTAGGAGGGAGGTGCCAAAAGTCTTAAACCATTGAACCGTTCGACGTCTGCTCGACATAACTTAATTTATTTTTGTGGACGGTCAATCGTCTACATGATAATCATTATGGTCGATAAGGCATTATGCATAAGTATCTATGGTTATCAACATGTTTAACTATTGACGATGTATTGATGGTGGTCATTGATATTTTGTGATACGTCTAAAAAGAAAATGACACGAAAAAATATGCAAAGGAAGTAAGATGCGCGATAACGAAGTGTGGGGTAATTAATGGAGCTGCTAGAAGCCGTATTGTCGTTATTGTAGTATGGACATCTCTACAGCCATATACTCTGATATTTCGACCAATCATGTCATTTAGATAATAAAAGTAAAATTGTCAACTTTGTCGTATGAAAAGCAAAACTTTCCTGTAGTTTGATGTGCTTGTACGCAACTGGCTGCACCAATAGCAGCTGCTACAACAGAAACAGCAGCGACATCAACAACAACAAGCAAACTCTTATGGCAAAGCAATCTATAGTCAACTACGCAGCATCAAAAAATATCAATTACTTCGCATTTGTCCAGCATGATACTGATGATCTTGTCAGCTTCTTCGCATGAAACACTTGACTGCGGTGACTTGAAGTGCTCGTATGGTAGGGTCTGCTGCTTAATTCGGCAAGTGCACTCAGGCCTGTTTTATAGATACGCAGTATACGCACTAAGAACTGCAACTGCAACAACAGCAATATAAGCACTTAGTAGTACAAATTTTTTCAAGCTTCAAGAATAAAGCCGTTAGATATTTTGCGCAAGGTTGATGTGTAATGAAGCAATTTGAGGAAATTAGAAGTGATCGATAGGTTGATAAATCAAAAACGACGACCAGTCGATGAGACGGATCGATTGGCTGTTTAGCTGCAAAATATTGAAATCGAATGGCAAGAAGCCAAGATTGATTATATTGATATCACGATCGAGAATATATAGATTGAATAAAGTTGACAATATGGTAGGAGATCTATAGTGATCAACGGGCATTTAAGGTGATCATTGATCAAGGCGGTGGACGATGAGAGTAATTGACGATAAATCGAGGTGATCGACGAACAGGGTGATAGACTATCAATCTTGATGATCCTCGATTTAGGTGTACGAAGATCAAAATGATCGAAGATCGATAATCGACGATCCATCTGGGTAATCTGTCGATCGGGGTGCAAGACGGCCAGAGTGATCGACAGTCAATGAGGAGTGGCCCACATATACGAAGGAACGAACTACAGAATGCGAAAGACACGTAATAGCATACCTTGTAAACATACAGGAAGAACGGTATTTTGATTTAATTTGGGAAACTTCAAGCGTAAATTGTTTTGTTATAAGTACACGCGTCAACTTCTCTTTCGAGCTACAAATTTGGCCTCTCGAAGCCAAAGAGTATCATAAACTGAAAATAAGTCAAATTATCTGATAATTGGCTAAGAGTGAGAATTATTATTAAAAAAGCCCAACTGCAATTGGACGCAGCAAGAACGTAAAGGAATAGTTGCAAGACCATTAGACGTCTCAAGTGGGCAGAAAATTTGCGTTTCAAGCATCTACATATTTGACAAGGCGATCTCGTTAAGATCTGGATGACACAAATTACTTATTTAACCAGCATACCTGCGATCGTGTAGAGATTTCCACACGATCACACCGACCCAAACCCAACACGGTCGAGTATTATCTTGACACGAGTCTACCCAGAAGAGTGCAGCCCGCCCTACCGACGGGTATAAAAGGTGAGGAAGGTTACAGCTACACGGAATCGGAGTACCCCCTCTCTTAGTACGTCGTCTGAGCGTTAGTAGAGATGTGGCGTCAACTCATAAAATGAGCAATCGCCACTCCACCACAATGGTGCGCGTGCCCATATATACTTATTATGTTAAGCTTTCAAATGTGGGTCCTGGGTTGAAGAAGGATTTTTAATGAAAGAATTTTGAACAAAAGACTCGATAGGCACAGGGATTCCGCAGAATCGTGATTATCTAAGAATTCCAGATATTTAGAGTTTTGGGAGAGTCTTTCATGACCATTAAAAAAGAAGAATGTAGATTGACCTCAAAGAGAAACTTCAACCCCTTCCTGAGTTAAATTCGAAGAAGACCACAAATCGTGCCGCAAAGCCCGATCGGCTAAAAAACAGTTAAGTAAAACTTAAGACTTATCACCCACCACCACATAAGCAACGTCAAAGACGAAGGAATTGTTGCCAGCACGAGTGATGAAGAAGCGCCAAGATTACATAATTTTGATCGTAGCTCAAAATCGATAAATTGGCCGGTCAAGTTCGTGGACGACAATATGTAGGTGGAAGTCTGGCAGCCGGATCAGTTGGAGAAGAAATATCACCGGAAGACACATGAAAATTTTACATGTAGCAAATATATGCTCCGAAATAGAAAGTCAAAGCTGATCGGAGAAATTTGAAAACCAATAACCCCACTGGCAGGAGCGTCTTATACTCTGACCGATCCGAATGGGGTTTACGGACGCTGCATGAAGCGATCTTTGTCGTCGGAGTGTTCAATGGACACAAATTACTGGAGTGCGATGAAGATCAGGGGAATCCGCGCCTATAGATTGCCATGTATAAGTTTACCTCCTGACAGGCAGGGCTAATCCAAGCGAAAAAAGCGATTGAGTGATTAATCTATCGGCATTCAAAGGATGTTTCTAGGCCCGATTAGGTCGCAAACCTGCGCAATAGGATCAAAGACGTAGAAGCACTTGTCCGATGGATGCCCTTTGCGACCGCACTTCTGGCACGTTTATCTCTACCAGTATCAATGATCATCATGTCGCGTTGATCCGCAGTGGGTGCATGCCTTCGATTTTCCACCTCGATCACGTCTATCTTCTTCACTAGTATTCTTCTGCCAGGTACGATGATCTTGATCCGATATCTCTTGACCAGATGTAGTGGTCACACAAACTCGGCGGCGATCCTTGTCTTCATCCGATCCAATCGAGTCCAATTCTGATTCGCTACTTTCGATCCGCTCACGGATTGCCCTCACCGCCCGAGCAGTCTTGGATGACGTAGGATTTGGGGAGGCATTCGCTCGCTGGTAAAACTTGTTCGATCCTGTCGACGTCTCTGACTGACGACTCTCAATGCTTTTGCATGCACGCAACGTCTCATCCAGCACATTGACATAGGCCAATCGTAGTAGGGTCATCTGCTTGGCCAGATCGCGATCGTCCAACGTGGCAATGTAATGTTCCACATGTTCACGACGCGTACTCGATGTTGCCATCCTCTCGTCTCTGATAGCGATCTTGTCATGCTTAGCCGCGACATTTGGGCGGTGTAGATACTCCTGTGCATTTCATCCGATCGTTTCCGTGCAAGATAGTATTGTCTGGCCAGAGACACACCTTGTTCTCCATACTTAACCAATAAACTCAACCATAAATCTCTTCCACTTCTTTCGAGTGGATCGACCTAATTGGCTATACCAGTTTCGAGCGGGTCCTGTCAGCAGATCTCCGACACCAAACACTTCTCCTTATCGGGTGCTTGATCGCGCAAGAACCGGATTTGACCTTGCTGATACAGCTTCTGGCCCGATCTTCATCTCGATCCTTGCCACTAAAATCTTCTAGCTCTGTCATCGCCGAAACTCGAATGCGTTGGGGTATGCTACCACCATCTTGCAAAGTCTCGGTCGTAGATAACATAGCGTGTCTACGATCTTCTTGTCCCGAATCATAGGGATCGATGTCGTCAGGGTCGAAAACCTCCGGTTGACTGATGCGCGACAGCACCGATTCCATCTCCACATCAGGGATATATATTTCACGGGATCTAGCAGGCTCGATCCTTTGGCTAGGGTAGATCGCTTAATACGCTCGTTCCCGTTGATCTTTGCGGAACCGTTCCATGGCCTCATCGAGGTATGTCTGCAGGAGTCCTTGCGTAGTAGTCATCATCTGCTCTTTAGCACCCGTGGCCTTAGATCGCGAGTTCAGTTTCACCGAATCGACTTGATCGCATACATAGGTTGCACCACTTTGACATAGAGACATTCGCTGGATGCCGACGAAATCTTCCAACTCCATCTCTGATTCCGCCGAGGCGTGTTGTGACGATCCGGTATGATACCCCCTCGGGACATTGGCGATCGTGGCAACCGCTTGGTCCGCGGATTTGCGCTTTCCCGTCATGAAAATAATCTTTTCCTACAGCGATCGACACGCATGGATCACCTGATCCTGATCGCATTCCAGCAATTTGTTCGCATTGACCGCCTTAGCGAAGTATTCAGCATCTTGCAGCTGGATGACCGCGCTCATCCCTTCTACTGCGTTAGTCGCCACCTTCGGTCGGGATATGGGGCTTTGAATTTCTCCAATTAGCTTGGGCTTGAGTATCCTTAGCACGGGGTCGCTCGATAGCAGATTCCTGAGCGCCTTTCAATGGAAGCCCTGCGCATATATATAGTTGATCCAGCTGCCATACATCCATCTTCATATCCAGAGCCTCGTCCACGAACTTGATCGGTCTCACGATCGATTTTTGCTGCGATCGTGTCGATCCGATCTGGGCTCTTCTTTCTTCACTAGATCTGTCTTTTTAGTCTTCTTCTTCGACATTACCTAAGTGGTCTTGTGTAGTTTTTGTTCAGTTTTCGCTGAAGGGTCTTCACCCAGCGGATCGTGTTTTGCAGAACGATCCGCGGTGTCCCCAAAGGGACCTCAGGAGGGATTTAAGGTCTATCTTCCATATCGATCGGTTGATCATCCTCCTTTATTTCCTTGTCATCAGAGCCCCTCTTAAAACTCCGATAATCCGGAGATACTTTAAAATCACACGTCGGAGGCGATCCCTTTGCCTCAAACGCTTCCATCCTAGGTTCAGGCTTGGCTTTCACTTCTTCACTTAGGGACTCACGGTAAAATCCCGAGTCACCAAAAGATCCGGGCACGCGCACCATTGTGGCGATCGCTGATTTTATGAGTCGATATCAACTCTCCACTGTCGCATGGACGACCGATAAACGGAGGGGGTACTCCGATGTCGTGTGTGTTGCCTTCCTCACCTTGTGTACCCGTCGGTAGGGCGTGTTGCACTCTTCCAGGTGGACTCGTGTCGAAGGAAAACTTGACCGTGTTGGGGATGGAGCGTGTGATCGTGCGGAAATCTTCATGCGATCAAGGGGTACTTGTGGGTACTGATATAAGTTACCCTGATCGAACCGAGATCGCCTTGTCCACTATGTGGTTGCTTGATCCGCGAGCCATCTGACCACTTGAGCCGTCTCGCGATCTTGCGCCTTGCTTTTACGTGTTTTGCTGCGCCTGATCACAATTGATTTTGCTTGAGAATTCTTGAATACACCTGGACAAAACAATCCAGGTGTGATACTTGCGTAGACGTGTAGCGCGACTCTTTATTCGACGGGGGGCCAAATATCCTACCCGGAAGAGATAACGCGTGCCTTGTGAAGTAAGTTGAACTCTGTTTAATGTTAACCATACAATCTAAACCCTACCCCTTTGCCTACCCGTATATCCTAACCAGATGCCACGCGTCGCCTTTCCAGGAAGATCGTCCCCTCGCAATTGTGTGGTCCACACCCAGTATATCAGCAGTTGTACCTTCTTGTGGCCCACTCAAGATATCCCCATGATCCTGATAGCGGATCGTGATCTTACTAGTGGATCGTGATCCTACTAGCGGATCGTGATCCTACTAGAATCGTGATCCTACTGGCGGATCGTGATATTACTAGTGGATCGTGATCTTACTAGGATCGTGATCCTGCTAGCGGATCGTGAACCAACTCGTGGATCATGATCCTACTAGCGGATCGTGATCCTATTAGTGAATCGTGCGTGAGCCTACTAGCGGATCGTGATCCTACCAGCCGATCGTGATCTTTACTAGCGGATCGTGATCCTACCAGCGAATAGTGATCTTACTAGCGGATCGTGATCCTACAAGTGATTCGTGATCCTACTAGCGGATCGTGATTCTACTAGCGGATCGTGATTCTACTAGCAAATCGTGATCCTACTAGTGGATCGTGATCCTACTAACGGATCGTGATGCTACTAGCGGATCGTGATCCTACTGGCGGATCGCAGCTGTGACCGGACTGGTGATCCTGGGTTAGGATCGCGGTCTTCCAGTGAGATTAAGGGTCTTGTATTGCCATGTCTCACAATGGATTGCGTAATCAAAACGGGTATGACCACCCTTTAGCCTCGTCCCAGGCTGTACGATCCTGTCAACTTAGGGTTTGGGTACGCTATTGCCCGCCACCCGTCCCGGCCTGTATCCACCAATCATAGCATTCTTGGCTTATCTGGGGCGTGCGATCCATGCGATCGCCGATCCAAGTAATATTAGGAACTTCCTTGTGACCGCTTTGCTACAGAGCCATTTACGCAATTTCCTTTGGTTTGACGGAATTGCTCGGTTAACAATCGACTTTACGTTAGCGAGATCCGCTCGAAGGACACTCTTCCCAAAGAGCACTCGAGAACAGAAATTTCTTTAGCACCAAAAAAGCATTCGGATGCATTCGCAAACAGCTTGTTCGTGCGCATGCACTCGATCAATGCTCGTAAATAATCATTTTGATTGTCCACATCTGAGATGCCATGTTGTGCACGGCTATGAAAAAATGAAAACATCGAAATAGCTCTGTACATATTCTCGGTGAGACGGAACAATTGCGTCACAAAACGCTTAGAAGTAGCCAGGACATTAGACAGCCCTAATTGCATAACAAGCCACTCCCAAAGCATACTGCTTAAGGAAATAACCGCTATGAACGGAACATCGCTCTCTCGCATGAGCACTCGATAATACTCATCGACCAAATTGAGTGTACTGAACATATACAAACCTACCATGGCGTTCTGAAGAACGTCATTTCAATCAATAGGTATCTGTGCCGGTAAAGTGGCTGCGTTAAGCTTATTGTAAGCATGTACAATGCACAACTTGCCATTTGGCTATCTGACACAAGCTTTTGGCGTCGAATGCGGGTACTTGCTCTCATGCACCAAGCCAGCCGCGTGCTCTGCACGAAAAAACTCATTAATGACGTCACACTCCTCCTTTGGTAAATGCCATTGTCGTGTCATACAGTATTTGGCTCCAGAAACCAGGATAATTTCGTGACGTACGCCTCGATCAGGAGCCAGAGTGAAGGTGGATCGTGACAAACCACATCCTGAAATTCCTTAAATAAAGAAATAAACGGGTTTTTTCGGATCTTTTAAGATCGGTGACCCACTTCGAGCACTCAGTGCCGCATTTGTGTCCTTCAAGACAGCCTCGTCAGAAATTGACGACGAGTTCAAATCACTATCGGGTCTAATGACCACCACTTCAAATAAGTCACCCGACTTCAAGGTCAGGCCAAACTCATCGACAGACATTTCTTCTAGCTGTAACAGAATATACAGTGAGGTTAGAGTCTTAAGACTCACTGAACTATCAACGTCACCAAGTCACTTTATAAACGAGTGTATATAGCTCCTCGCTAGTATCACTCAGTGACGTAAGAGAGGCCTTTCGCTGCATGACATCACTATGACGTAGCTGTCGTCTCTGTGACGAGACTGAATGTCTCAAGAGACTGAAACATTCTTGTTTCCAAGGTTGATTGCATCACCATCCTTAACTTGCTCTGTACAAGAGCCAATGTCATCACCGACACCCGGTCCACCAATGTCCATGTTTCCAACATGACCGCCGACCTTGAGCTGCTCGTTACCAGAGCCGATATGATTATCTACATCCGGGACTGTACCGGCCCAAGGTGACGGAGTGCGTCAAACTTAATTTTCCCTATATCAGGGCAGATATCATTACCGACATCCGGGACGACACTGTCCCAAGGGTCATGAACGGCGTTAATCTTAATTTTATTCAATAGCAGGATCGATGTCATTGCCGGCCATCAAATCTACACTGTCCCCAAAGTGACAAACTGTGTCAACTTTATTTTGATCCAGATCCAACCCAGTGTCGTTATCTACATCTGGTGATGAGTCATTTCCAGTGAGATCACCACCCAGTGGGTACTTACGTGCCACTCCACGCCCATTAAATGAGCGTCGCCCTTCATGACTTGATGTTTCGCCTACAATGTCTTGACTGACATTCATTGTGTCGCAATCACGGCCAGCATCACTCAATGGGTACTGACGTGCTACTCCACGCTCACCAGATGGTTTCAACCCATATTGACTTCGCTCCAGGCCAACAATACGTTCAGCATATAGTGATTCGTTATCACAAAGATTACCACTCGACGGAGTACGTGCCGTTTCACTAGCAGTTTATGATCCTGGGTCGCAACTATTACTTTTGACATAGTCCAGCTCAGTGAGTTCAGACATACCGATGCCCAGCTCAATGACTGTTTTATCCCGTGGCTAGTGGCATTTGCTCCTCTGTTTCGTTGCAAAGAAGGGCTCATAGCTCTTTAGCTTTTCACTAGGAATAGTGCGCGTTGCGCCTAAGGTCTTTGACCTATAATCGATCCATGGATCATGGCGTTCTAGCCAAGGCATACCAAAGATAAGATCATACTTCTCAGGGAAAAGACAGCGTTCGATACTGTTAAAGTCCGAAAACTTCACGCCTAATCACAGGAACTTTGGGGACCGTGACTAATGCACCTGTCGCCAAGCAAACAGTGATAGTCTAATTCTTCAGTGCTTTTAGCGCCTCAGCATAATTTTGACTACGTTCCAGGGAATAACGTCGGACGTAATTTCCTTACGTCCAGGAGTAGGTCAATACTGACCATGGCTTACTGAAGTTATTTACTGTTGCTTTCGCAATCAACAAGACTGGCCTGTATGCATGCTTCGTGACATCGCGCACGAAGTCACTTGGGACTAGGCCCTGTTCTTTAACACCTCCCAGAGGTACAACAGATCCCAAATCCTCCCCAGCAGGGCGCCTCACGCCTACTGAGACTCGACCTTTTTCATCGCGCTTTGCCGACTCGTTAATTAGCGACGGTTGGTTGGCTCGAATGATCTTTACTGGCCCTTACTACAAGTGGGACAAAGATGTTTGATGCTCCCGCACGTAAAGTATCTACGGATGTCCGAACGCTATTCGACAGCGTAAAGCTCAACTTATTCGTCTCTCTCAGCAAAACTTAGGTCCATTGGCTCTGCCCCATCCATGAGATGAGCATTTCTTGACGAGTTCGATTGGAGCAGATAATCTCTGTAGCGGGCATCATTAAAGTTGAACTTTGCGTTCAATGCTATGTCCACTGCACCCTCAAATATCAAGAGTTGCGTACGAAACACTTCTGTTCTGGCAACGCCAGTGCGAAGACTTTCCATAAGAATTGTTTTCAAAACCGTCTTAGGTAAAGGGTCAAGCTGCATTGCAGCAATAAATGTCCGCAGCTTGTGGACATAATCGACTAAGTCCTTTTTACCCTGGCGGGTTGACAGGAAGCGTGATCGCATGAAATATGCTTGATTAAGCGGAGCAAACACCTGAGATAGCTGCTGTTTGATCATGTCCCAGGTGGCAAAAGCCTCTTCTTTCAAGTAGCCAGAAGTAAGCGCCCACTTCCTGGATCTGCCGCCTAACTTTGATAGGGACAGGACTACCTTCTGCTACTCTAACCGCAGCAGGGCCGAGCTGATAGCAACCTCGATATCGCGAACCCACAAAAGGTGAGTTTCTCCCTCTTTCCCCTCTAAAGTCTTGACACGTGAGACTAGATGGCGAGTGCTTGACTCTGTGTCCGGTATTTGAACATGCCTAGTGGGCATGGTAGATCCTAAATGGTCATGGACCTGTCCTATCAATGTGGACTCAAAGTTCGAGAAGGCCTTGAGACGTGCATGAAGTTCATCCGGGCCTTGCGACACTATAAGAGCCACTTGCTCGTGCCCGATCAATGCCGTAAGCTTCTCAAGCGTGATCTGCTGGGCCTCAGAGAGTTTAATGGCCGTTTCCTTCTTCGTAGAGGATTCCGTCTGTCAAAACTCGGGTGTAAATTGACTGCAGGTGCTGCCAAGTGTAGCGGAGCTACTTAGCGCTTCTTAACAGGGGAAGTCTTAGGCTTAAAGGGTCTCTCAGTTATAATAAACTAATAACGACGTACAGTAGTTCAAGTTCACAAGCTTATTAATCCCGGTTCCGAATGGATTACGATTCACAGAATCACAAACTTGCTATTCACTACTAGTTGTACAGGAGCAAGCGCCTTCACAAGGCTAATGCTCTTGACAACACGCTGTGCCTTGACTAGCCACTAGCGTCCAGCGATTCAAAAGGGGAACTGAACATTATTTGTTCTTTTAGCTACGGTGATAAAACCTTAAAACCTTGTCTGACTGACTTCTACATTACGATCTTATGCCAGAAGTCAGATCCCTTATCCTTGTCCGATAAGGTGCGATATTACCGTAAGTACGTGGCACCAAGACTGTACCACTCAGATCCACCAATCTCAACTTGGTGTGGACACACAACATATATGGTATGGAAGGTCGCGGGTAACTCCGTTACAGCTAAGTCCGAAAAGTGTAAAGTGACGTGCAAGTCATCTGAAGGAAGGTGTGAGCCAAGTTGAGTCGATACAACATTGCGCGTCGGAACTTACGCACGCGGTCGCCTTGTTCTGTATCTGAACCAGAAGACGGTACAAGACCACCAGAGCTGCAGATCGCCACTAGATCTCTAAAAGACAGGAATTGCAGTAACTCCGTATGGACGGCCATACACATCAGTAACACAAAAGCTTGTGATCTGCCGCGCCCTCACAGACAGGCGCAGTAGACGATGGAGTGATGGACTGGAACAGAAGCAGTAGCATTTCTCCTACTTAGACTAGCAACGATACCGTCCTGATAGGACACTTTTTCCGGCCACTTTCTTCAGTGATTCATTTGTGCATTACATGTGCGTATCTTGCACTCGAGTTGTTGTCCAATCTTAGCGTTTGAAGCCAGACAATTTTTGAGGCTACATCCGTGCAAAGACTAAAAATAAATAATCTAGCAGAAATATGTACGACCTCGCTACAGCACTTGCGATTCCTCTTGGTCTCGGCGGACACATGCCGACTATAAACAGGACACAAACATGCATAGCGGGAGTAGCACATTGACCGATGCGTACGATCGTTGAGCCTGAAGTCGCTAGCCTCCGACACACTTGGTAAAACCGCCCAACACAGAGCTGCCCAACGTGCGCATGACGAATGAGAGGACAGCAGGAGGGCATGGTATGTTGTTTTTAGCTGTAACCTTCCAGACGCACCGATTCGAGGCTCCTGGACCGTGGTATACGAAAGGTTTTCAGGAGGTGAACTGCGTACCGGACACTCCGAGTTTTTCGCAAGAGTCCGAATCGTGTGCCCGTGCGTCCGAATCGTGTCATATCATAGATGACTCGTCTGTAGTCTTGCCATAATCTCACGCCTGTTTGCCTCGCTTCGAGTTCAGTTCGGTATGGCGCCAGTAACCTCGAACTTTATGCGAATGGCGGCTTTGGTCTCGTCTGCTCTGCTTTTCTGGCCGGTTGGCAAGTAAGCTTGACATATTTACCGACCATGGCGGCTATTTCGTTTTACTCTGCAATGTACCGTGTTAGATGCTAGTAACGCCAAATGCAACGGCCGTAGCAAAAATAGACGCTCGATGATCCCAGGTTGTTGGTCGTGCGATACTGAATCGGCGCATCAAAATGCGAAAAGATAAACCTTCTTCTCTCGACGCGATGTGAGACCTGGCGAGTAGGCGAGTGTACTACCCAGCAACGGCGTTACATCCTTTGCACACAGTTCTCTAAGCCTACTTCGGTATACGATAATGCGCGGCAGCACCCGTCGTTGTAGTGGCATGTATTAAAAAAACGCGCTCAGACTGATCATCACGGTGAAACGTATTCAGTGCTTGGCATCGACGAGAGGTTAGACTCGCGTTACATTTGCGTGACGATGGTTCATAATAATTCATATTGGCAGCACATTGCTCTTCGATGTACCGACTACGCTTACAGTTGGTCTTTACGTGCGGATAAACTGCGGTCCATTTAATTTCGACTCTTCAAAAGAAGTCACTGCCCTGATTCGGACTGACAGTGTCTCCTACCACTCTCGTGTTTGCGACGACCTTCGGGTGAAACGTCCTCGGAACTGGACGCCTCGTCACTGCATCCTGACATGAGGGACGTGGATGAATCCCGGGTGCTCTGGTCTGAGCCGCGCTCGCACATCGTCATGATGGCATCCGGCAGCTTGATGTTGTCACCGACAATAAAAGTCGTGAACGCATGACATACGCTGTGTACCAGTACGTTGCAACCTTGGTTGCCTCGGTTGACTAGTGACGCCTGGATCATTCTCAGTAGTCGAGTAAGAGCGAGACGCCGCGCCTCAACTAGACGTGAAGAGTAGATGGGCAGCAAATTTGGTTTTGGAAAGTGGTTCTTCACCACGGCGTGGATCCACTTGCACTCAGCAGGACATACGTGCCCACGTTGCAGCTTCTGTAGTAGCTGCTTGCGAAAGAGACGGTAGGCTTCAAAAGGCCTGCTGACCGTCCAGACGAGTTCGGGGTCTTGGGAGCATGGGGGCGTGTAAGTGGCTTGCACCTGATATTGCACTTTTCGGCCTCTTCGGCTGCCGTCCGTGCTAATTACACTACGTACACTTAGCTCAAGGTGCTCTAGCCACGCTGTAGAATGAGGGAGGTCTATCGAACAAGCTCGTTTACGATAGCACGCTGAGAAGTTGATAACTGGCGTGCTGTAGGATCCCACAGTCATTTTTAGAAATCGATCCGACTATGACGACGCAAAATAGACAATGGAGTCGGGTGGCCGTCGGGCGGCAGAGATGGGTGGTCGGCTTGCAGACTTCATCGTCCAAATCGATTGACCCCATTTCTGCTGATTGATGTATCATCGAACGACCGCACGAATGGAACAGCGGTTTGCATGGGCTTACCCGGACAGGCTGTCATGAAGCCTAACCTTTGGTCATTCTTTGATTTCTGAAAAACATCGACTGGAGTTTTGGCGTAATGGCTGTCGGATAAGACAATAGAGCCAATCAGAGACGAGTATGAGGACAGTAAGCGATACCGTTGAAGTGTGGGAGCCCTTTAGGTTCGGCAATCTAATCTTCTCAGTAAGCGGCTGTGGGTTCGGCCATCAATCGTCATTTATGGTCGGTGGTCATCTGCAATGATTGATAGGAACGCACCAGCGTGGGCGTACTAGACCTTTATTATGGCTTGCTGCAAGGAAAGGGAAACTCCGCGAAGACGAAAGAAGCCTGGACCGTTCGATTTAAGAATTTTGAAATGTATATATAACAGTCATGTCCGTTGGTTGACAGAGAACGTCGTTCGTTGATTCATGGCAAAATCTAAGGAAGGAGGTAGAACGACGACGAGCATCGAAATAAAGAACCTGTTCTTCACCATTTGTGTCGTGCCTTCTTAGGAGATTTTTGGATGGCAAACTGCTCGTCGTCATCAATCGCGTAAACATGAGTAAGTGCTGCAAGGAATGCGCCCAACGATTGCACCTTTATTGCTCACATTTATAATAAGTTATTTCCTGCATACATTACAATTCTTGCTTAGAAAATAAAAGATCATTCGTCGACGCTAGTTTCAGCTACTGATTCCTGAGGAGTTGTGATGAAGGAACTCGAGTACCCAACGGCAACAAACACCGGGATGACCTCGCCTGCCAATAAGCTCAAACGAAACAAGAAGGAGTCCATCGACGCACCTGGCTGCGTCAAAACTTTTTGCTTGAATTGTTATCAACCAAGATGTATGATGGAGAATTGACACAATCTATATTAATACGCGCATCGGTCGCATGAAACTACTGGCTCACCCGGTCAAGAACGCTTAGTTAATACAAACGAATGTTCCTTTTCCTACTGCGTGCTAAAAATGTTGCTACAACGGACTACTTCGCGCCAGCTGATATTGATAACAAGACTAGCCAACAATGTCTGTAGCCTCGTAGAAACGTTTTGTTGTCAGATTGAGTTTCCTTGTGTACATCACGTGGAGGACGCCAACAAGCTCGCTCGATTCCGCTCTTGTTATTGGAGTATGAACATGTGTCTTTCAAAGCATCAGTAGAATTCTTTTCTTTGTAAAGACAATTACGTTGCTAACTATAGTCGCTGACGCCTTCAAGTATGCTCGATCTGTTTACCCTTAACGCGTAACACATGCTTTTCAAAGCATCGGTAGAGTTCTTTCTTTGCAAGAACGATTGCGCTCACAAAAATAAACAATCTTCTTCAACTCCATCTATCACACGTTTCAACAGTACAAAAGGACGCAGGTTTCTTGGTGTTGCGAACGTACAAGTAGACTTGTAGCAACAACGGTTATCGGCTATTTTAAGAAGATTGTATTGCTCCGCTGGTACGTGATCTACCGGTGAAATTGCTTCGAGACTTAACTTGAGTAGCCGTAACGTGATGTGCTGCCTCCACCTCTTGCTCACTGTAAGAAATTTCTGCTCAAATTCTCGAGATCTACTGCTCACTGACTATGAGCAAGAAGCAAGCTAAACAAGTAACATCACATATTTCTAACACAAGGCAGTTCCACAAATGACTTGATCGGGAAACCAGTGCACGTTTTTATTTGTTGTCATCGGTATGCGGACCTGCCATTTGAATTGAAGCGCGCTCTACAAAGATATTATTTGTTGGTGCCTTCAGATTTATGCGAATTGCAACTCTGAAGGTGCTACAATGTTTAACTTGGTAGTACTCATACAGTGCATCATGCATGCTTACTGATATTGATGTGGGCCTCTGACTAAATGCAGCTGTAGTTTTCATCGAGTGGATCAAAAGAAAAATTCGAGTATCGGCGTAAACTTTTGCTCACAAATGAAGATTTAATTTTGGTGTCAGTGAGACAAAGTCTTCAGGAAGCTCTGTCGTACTGCATGCGCCAGGTGCCAACTCGTGTGTATCAGCCTCATCGTAGTTGTAGATCCGAACTAGACGACAACCCCTTGCCACCGTGTGTCATAAAATATCGTAGAGATAGAGTCTCAGCTGGACTTTATACACAGCTTTAGAGTTGGCGCAGTTTTACACACATTCCCTATCGACTAGTATTTCACCGTGCAGAGAGGCACTGCATAGCCACACAAATGTATCGTATTTACGAATCACTCGGACCATTATAATGACAGTCTCGTCACTACGGTGGTGGTGCCATCTCTTGCCATGCGGATAGCTAAGGACCTACAATCAAAGCTCTTAAAAAGCCGATAACCGTTGTTGCTACAAGTCTACTTGTACGTTCGCAACACCAAGAAACCTGCGTCCTTTTGTACTGTTGAAACGTGTGATAGATGGAGTTGAAGAAGATTGTTTATTTTTGTGAGCGCAATCGTTCTTGCAAAGAAAGAACTCTACCGATGCTTTGAAAAGCATGTGTTACGCGTTAAGGGTAAACAGATCGAGCATACTTGAAGGCGTCAGCGACTATAGTTAGCAACGTAATTGTCTTTACAAAGAAAAGAATTCTACTGATGCTTTGAAAGACACATGGTAATACTCCAATAACAAGAGCGGAATCGAGCGAGCTTGTTGGCGTCCTCCACGTGATGTACACAAGGAAACTCAATCTGACAACAAAACGTTTCTACGAGGCTACAGACATTGTTGGCTAGTCTTGTTATCAATATCAGCTGGCGCGAAGTAGTCCGTTGTAGCAACATTTTTAGCACGCAGTAGGAAAAGGAACATTCGTTTGTATTAACTAAGCGTTCTTGACCGGGTGAGCCAGTAGTTTCATGCGACCGATGCGCGTATTAATATAGATTGTGTCAATTCTCCATCATACATCTTGGTTGATAACAATTCAAGCAAAAAGTTTTGACGCAGCCAGGTGCGTCGATGGACTCCTTCTTGTTTCGTTTGAGCTTATTGGCAGGCGAGGTCATCCCGGTGTTTGTTGCCGTTGGGTACTCGAGTTCCTTCATCACAACTCCTCAGGAATCAGTAGCTGAAACTAGCGTCGACGAATGATCTTTTATTTTCTAAGCAAGAATTGTAATGTATGCAGGAAATAACTTATTATAAATGTGAGCAATAAAGGTGCAATCGTTGGGCGCATTCCTTGCAGCACTTACTCATGTTTACGCGATTGATGACGACGAGCAGTTTGCCATCCAAAAATCTCCTAAGAAGGCACGACACAAATGGTGAAGAACAGGTTCTTTATTTCGATGCTCGTCGTCGTTCTACCTCCTTCCTTAGATTTTGCCATGAATCAACGAACGACGTTCTCTGTCAACCAACGGACATGACTGTTATATATACATTTCAAAATTCTTAAATCGAACGGTCCAGGCTTCTTTCGTCTTCGCGGAGTTTCCCTTTCCTTGCAGCAAGCCATAATAAAGGTCTAGTACGCCCACGCTGGTGCGTTCCTATCAATCATTGCAGATGACCACCGACCATAAATGACGATTGATGGCCGAACCCACAGCCGCTTACTGAGAAGATTAGATTGCCGAACCTAAAGGGCTCCCACACTTCAACGGTATCGCTTACTGTCCTCATACTCGTCTCTGATTGGCTCTATTGTCTTATCCGACAGCCATTACGCCAAAACTCCAGTCGATGTTTTTCAGAAATCAAAGAATGACCAAAGGTTAGGCTTCATGACAGCCTGTCCGGGTAAGCCCATGCAAACCGCTGTTCCATTCGTGCGGTCGTTCGATGATACATCAATCAGCAGAAATGGGGTCAATCGATTTGGAAGCCGACCACCCATCTCTGCCGCCCGACGGCCACCCGACTCCATTGTCTATTTTGCGTCGTCATAGTCGGATCGATTTCTAAAAATGACTGTGGGATCCTACAGCACGCCAGTTATCAACTTCTCAGCGTGCTATCGTAAACGAGCTTGTTCGATAGACCTCCCTCATTCTACAGCGTGGCTAGAGCACCTTGAGCTAAGTGTACGTAGTGTAATTAGCACGGACGGCAGCCGAAGAGGCCGGAAAGTGCAATATCAGGTGCAAGCCACTTACACGCCCCCATGCTCCCAAGACCCCGAACTCGTCTGGACGGTCAGCAGGCCTTTTGAAGCCTACCGTCTCTTTCGCAAGCAGCTACTACAGAAGCTGCAACGTGGGCACGTATGTCCTGCTGAGTGCAAGTGGATCCACGCCGTGGTGAAGAACCACTTTCCAAAACCAAATTTGCTGCCCATCTACTCTTCACGTCTAGTTGAGGCGCGGCGTCTCGCGAGAATGATCCAGGCGTCACTAGTCAACCGAGGCAACCAAGGTTGCAACGTACTGGTACACAGCGTATGTCATGCGTTCACGACTTTTATTGTCGGTGACAACATCAAGCTGCCGGATGCCATCATGACGATGTGCGAGCGCGGCTCAGACCAGAGCACCCGGGATTCATCCACGTCCCTCATGTCAGGATGCAGTGACGAGGCGTCCAGTTCCGAGGACGTTTCACCCGAAGGTCGTCGCAAACACGAGAGTGGTAGGAGACACTGTCAGTCCGAATCAGGGCAGTGACTTCTTTTGAAGAGTCGAAATTAAATGGACCGCAGTTTATCCGCACGTAAAGACCAACTGTAAGCGTAGTCGGTACATCGAAGAGCAATGTGCTGCCAATATGAATTATTATGAACCATCGTCACGCAAATGTAACGCGAGTCTAACCTCTCGTCGATGCCAAGCACTGAATACGTTTCACCGTGATGATCAGTCTGAGCGCGTTTTTTTAATACATGCCACTACAACGACGGGTGCTGCCGCGCATTATCGTATACCGAAGTAGGCTTAGAGAACTGTGTGCAAAGGATGTAACGCCGTTGCTGGGTAGTACACTCGCCTACTCGCCAGGTCTCACATCGCGTCGAGAGAAGAAGGTTTATCTTTTCGCATTTTGATGCGCCGATTCAGTATCGCACGACCAACAACCTGGGATCATCGAGCGTCTATTTTTGCTACGGCCGTTGCATTTGGCGTTACTAGCATCTAACACGGTACATTGCAGAGTAAAACGAAATAGCCGCCATGGTCGGTAAATATGTCAAGCTTACTTGCCAACCGGCCAGAAAAGCAGAGCAGACGAGACCAAAGCCGCCATTCGCATAAAGTTCGAGGTTACTGGCACCATACCGAATTAAACTCGAAGCGAGGCAAACAGGCGTGAGATTATGGCAAGACTACAGACGAGTCATCTATGATATGACACGATTCGGACGCACGGGCACACGATTCGGACTCTTGCGAAAAACTCGGAGTGTCCGGTACGCAGTTCACCTCCTGAAAACCTTTCGTATACCACGGTCCAGGAGCCTCGAATCGGTGCGTCTGGAAGGTTACAGCTAAAAACAACATACCATGCCCTCCTGCTGTCCTCTCATTCGTCATGCGCACGTTGGGCAGCTCTGTGTTGGGCGGTTTTACCAAGTGTGTCGGAGGCTAGCGACTTCAGGCTCAACGATCGTACGCATCGGTCAATGTGCTACTCCCGCTATGCATGTTTGTGTCCTGTTTATAGTCGGCATGTGTCCGCCGAGACCAAGAGGAATCGCAAGTGCTGTAGCGAGGTCGTACATATTTCTGCTAGATTATTTATTTTTAGTCTTTGCATGGATGTAGCCTCAAAAATTGTCCGGCTTCAAACGCTAAGATTGGACAACAACTCGAGTGCAAGATACGCACATGTAATGCACAAATGAATCACTGAAGAAAGTGGCCGGAAAAAGTGTCCTATCAGGACGGTATCGTTGCTAGTCTAAGTAGGAGAAATGCTACTGCTTCTGTTCCAGTCCATCACTCCATCGTCTACTGCGCCTGTCTGTGAGGGCGCGGCAGATCACAAGCTTTTGTGTTACTGATGTGTATGGCCGTCCATACGGAGTTACTGCAATTCCTGTCTTTTAGAGATCTAGTGGCGATCTGCAGCTCTGGTGGTCTTGTACCGTCTTCTGGTTCAGATACAGAACAAGGCGACCGCGTGCGTAAGTTCCGACGCGCAATATTGTATCGACTCAACTTGGCTCACACCTTCCTTCAGATGACTTGCATTTCACTTTACAATTTTAGATTTGAGTTCTCCCAGCTCGAATTGATCACCCTATTTGTTGACTCTGTTTGTCTTTCAGTGATTTAGTCGAATAATTTACGTGTATTCCGGATACCCGTTAGGCTGTATTGTCTACACCAACGGTATACATGATAAAACTCACGGCTGCTTCAACGTCGGGAGCAAAATACAACATAAGTATCTTCAAGACGAATATGTTGATGCTTTCTCGCAATATTGCATCTCATAAGGCACCGGCACTCTAGCGATCTTGTATGTGTGGCAGCGGCGGTTGCGAGTAGAACGCCGCTGCCACACGTACAAAGACGCAAGGATACCACCTGGCGGAAAACAGCAGAGATACTGGCTGTATCTACGAATGTGTAGATGGACCGACATCATATGCGGTCTTGTGCATGCGATATAAGTGTCTTTTACAGATCAAGGACTTGGACATGTTTTGATTATGTACTTAACGCATCAAAAGGCAACGTCAGAGGAGCATTACTTTCCCCTCAAGTTTAAGTAACATTTTCTTTGTCGTATATACCGCTGCATGAAGGCTAATGATGAGGCAAAAAATAGAGGGAACAATAATAAATCAGCTGTTTTAAACGTCTAATTATTTTGTCGTAGTGTAAAGATAGCACCGTCGAGTGCTGTTTGTAAAAATGGATAATTAATATGATATATCGATAAGGACTGGCTGAGAAGAAGCACAGCTTCACGTTATTGATATGAAGTCACAAGGAAAGCTTCTTAAGCTTTCTACTGTTTTTAGGAAAATATAGAGAGCTATATATGCTTTAATTTCTAGTGAAATACTTCGTATGCTTGGAATTTTCAGCTCAATTATAGTTTTCCCCTTTTAATCAATGAACAAATCTCTGTTGTCTTCAAGAACAATTCTAAATATACTTAGGATATTAATAATAAGGCTGCCACCGCTCAGAGCATCCTAATTTTTGCATTAATCAGTTAAGTACACTCAGACACTTAGTCTCCTTCAATTTTTTTAATTCAAACAGGTATATAAGTCCATTATCCTAGAAGTTAAATCTTATAAAATAATCCCCTTCGAAAACTCATGATCTCCAATTGTCATGAGTTCCGAGCTATGAGTTAGCGACCATAGAACGTGTAGGAGGAAAGGCAATTTACATCAGTTGTATGAGTTTCGAAAGATACGAGGTTCGAGGAATCAGTGTAGGTTATATAATGTCACTAACCGGCTAGGCCACTATTGTGACGCACGCAAGTATCTGCCCTAAAAAATTGATCAAATGTCTAAATGATCCAGCGAGCAAACACTGGGCACTCATGAGGAAAGACCGACCGCGTTGCATCATTATACTCTTGGAATAAATTAGAATCAACGGCGTTCTACTCAATCTTAAGTGACTGCTAGGTGAGTGTACAGATATTTGCATTTTAATTTAGTTATACAGACTGAATCTACTTATGTTAAAGCACAAATTTTAAAGCTTATTTTAACATCTTATTACCAACAGTATCTATTTATTTTTGTTAGAGGCAGATGTTTGCTAAAAATTTACATTTATTCGCACGTACCGTGAACGTGAGAATAGAGTAAAATACTTTCGCACGGTCACTATTAAAAGGGATTCACTAGCTTTCTGGTGACCATGTGCTCCATTCCAGTTACAACCTACCAAATGCTATGCAAATTTATGTGTTTTTAGTACTGTTTATGTTAAAGGTTGTCCCTGGACTAAATAAAAAGTTTGTACTAGCTATAAATCTTTTTGCAATACCGAACCTGGCAGCATGTAAGAGAAGTCATGAAATGCTTTTTTGAGGTGACAAGGGTGTGTGTTGAAGTAGCGCTTATTAGTATTGATCTCTTTCCTTTAAGAATATGTTTACCAGATTATTTTGGCGAGGTTTACGAAATCGTAGTCGAACGCATGTGCCTTGTACTACCACGAGTAAAGAAAATAAATATTTTATTGTAATAATTAGCAGTATAGTCTCAGCTCCTCCTCCTTATTACAAAAAACGGTTCTGTGGTTACTCAAAAATCATTTATTCTCGTTCACCTGTCACTGTATAAATAAGTGCCACACTAAATACGATTTAATTTTTATTAGCGCTAAGAACTACAATCAGAACCCCTTTCATTAAAACGATGAATAAATGTCTACGGTCTCGGGAACGCCAGTAATTAAACCTTGTATATTATGTCACAAGACCGCTACCAGAATATGAATATAAATCTGTAAGCCACCAATGGGATCTTAAGACTTTCTTATGTAGTCCAACTATACGAGGCTTGACGTCACCTACCATTCGCTGTTCCGCCTTTCCGTACCATAAAAACATAATAGCCGCTTTTCATTGCAGGAACGGTAGGAAGTTTAATAATTAGCTAATCCAAATAAAAAAAAGGATTCCAGATGATCTTAAGTGTCATAATAGGGCACGAGTATAGGATATGTCGACGTAGTCTCTAGTCGAACTTTCAATTACTTATGAATGACAGAAACAAGGACAAAAACTACTTATGATGTGCATATAGCTCATCTAAGATATACGCAAGAGTTATATGCAATAAAAGCTTTCAAGTAAACAACTATCGACGACCTTTAATTAAAAATATAGTCTTAGCATACACTCTACAGTGATGTTAGCAACACACTTTGTAAAAATCATAAGGATCAGCTATATAATCATTTGTAACTTAATTGCCTGTAATACTGAGTGCAGTGAAGCTACAAAATTCTAAAACCCAGAAATTTATTACACTGTAAATCCACTTCGTTTGTATGACAAAAAGGGTTTGACTTAATGAGACCTATTTATTCATGATCGTATGTTGTTATAGGCTAAGAAGGTCAACCAACACACATATCAGTGAGCAATTTCTAGAAGTTACGTCTCACGAAGGGCTTAAACCTCTTACCTTTTGTATCCTGTATGCTCTATAAAATTAAGCATAAATTTAGGTTGCTTTAAAAAAAAATTTATGACGGAAATTAATCCGTTTAAAACTAGCACCTGATTAAGCCTGATAAAATTTATGCACATCGTGTTAGACTGATTGATCGCTGACACTATAGAAAGTAAAACGACAAAAGGATAAAATACGCACCCAGTTTAATTGCCTAGTATGTATACAAAGGGGAAACGGTAATGTCTCAAAGTGCAAACTTAACGTCCGAATATGATCATGTTAATACAGCGCAATCTAGATACCATTCCTTTCCATGGCGAATTAGACCATTCGAATTATGTTCTCTGCAATGTGTTAAATTCTCTGAGATATTAGAAATGGATAAATTATAATTCTACGCTAATATCTACCGTTAAGGTGAATTTGGCTATGCTTGTGCATTGATACTGCACATGTCGATGATTATTTAAGAGGAAAAAGGCTGCAAGCTAGGTGCTTGGCAAAAAAATTAAATTAGCGGAAATATAGTTTAATTAGCACTCCAAATACAATTAATTTCTGGGTTTTTTCTCTCGAAAGTATGCGTTTAGAAATGACGCCGCAAGTCGCAGCTGTTAGATATCGCACCTAATTGCTATCATGGAAGGCAACATAAAGATAATTTTGTCATCAGCTCGTGAGTGAATGTCTGAGAAAGGCCAAAGAGCAGTTACAGACACATTGCAGTTTGTCGACGGTTGGCTTAAAAAATTAAGATTTTCGCAAGCGTGGTTGTGTGAGACAACGCAGCAGGTGTAGTAGCATCAGATATGACCGTTAGAGTGATGGTGGATAAATTGCTGATTAATGCAAGAATGGTATTATACAAGAAAAATAAGGGGGAGTCCGCATACTTAACTCTATGTGTTTTTTTTATTAATGATGTTGTATATGCTGGAATGAATCAATAGTTTGACAAACTGATTATCTTTTGCGCGCAGTTAATACCTATAAAAATACTCGCCTCTAAAGTAATTACGCTTGATTTTTATGAGATTAATAGCAATTGTGTGTTCTCAAAACAACACTAACTTTCTATCAGTACAAATAGGGCTATAGAGCCGGTTTTCAATTGCCTTAGAGTGGAACTACATATTGGACATACACTTTTACGCACGTGGCACTTAAGGACAGCATAATCATATCCATTTCAATGTATCAAATTTTGAAGTTAGATATCTACACATATAGCATGTCTATTTACAGCACCCGAGAATCTTTATGAAAGCTGCGTTTTTGTACAGTAGAATAAAAAGAACCTTCAGAAAACTATGCGCGAGCTTCTTGCAATAAGCCTGCAGTTAGAGAAGTCCTACAATATTGAATTTATACAAAATCAAGCAAGCCAATAGGACATACCAATGAAAGTCAATACACCACTAAAATATACTCATTTTAAATGTATAGAATTACAACAGTAGCAGTAATTTTCACACAATCAGCAGTAAATGAATTCATAGACGCAACTTGACCAGCTTTAAAACGATAGAAAAAGCTGAAATAACAGAGTTACCGGCGGTTACACAGACAGCGATAAGAATTTTTAGATTTACAAGAAATAAGTACAATAATATTATCTACAGAAGAATAGCTACCAACTATCGGTGTTCGTAGCCGCGTCGACGACATGAAGATGCTTATAATGTTATTAAGTTTTTTCCTCACCCATAAATTTGTGCTGCAATCATAGGAGCTCATAGCAGAGTCCTGCTCGGTTCCCTTTATGGACTGATCTTGTAGAGCAGACTAAGCAAGACCATATTTATCAAGCTAGGAATTGACTAAATACGCGGGTACGCGTTTGTATCGTTACATCCGCATACTAGACGTAATAAGTTACGTGTGGAGAATTATGGATTGGATTTGAAAGAAAGTTTACAAATGTGAAAACTATGCGGGCTAATAATCGATCTCGGAATGGTATGTTCTTTTGTTTCTTATTAAATTGACGTAGAAATAACAAGTTTTGGCAGAATGATCATATACTTCCTTTATTAACTTTCTAATCGATTTTAGGCGAATGTTAAACTTTCGATTCAGTCTTGTTCGTACGTAATAATTTGAATAGTTCTCGGAATCAATGCAGAAATACGCCCGAATTTGTCAACAGTAAATTCCATTTGTTTAATTTTTCTTATACTATGAGGTATTAAAAAAAACCGTCCAGACGTCGTGATGATGACATCAGTGCAAAATCAGGCTACTATTTTTCATCAATCCTTTCTTCTGATGTTAACATTTTAATGCTGAGACACATGTCTGATTATATGTCGTTACAGCTATACAGTCAACAGTTCCACTAAGCAGAAAGCATCTGCGCAATCATTGGCACTAATGTTGGGGTGGCATCTTCTGTAGAGACATTCGGTAGCGGCGATTTTTGAAATATTATCTGGTTCAATTGATATCACCGAGATAAATTTACAACTGACGTATTCGTCGCTGTCGCTTCAAGCTGCAAAATCACATAGTAAATCCGGACTCGTAGGTTAGTGGTCGTTGTATAGTCGAAAGCATGCAAATTGTTGGTGTCTGCGACCTCGCAAGAGCCTGTATAATGTCGGGAGTGGCTCATAGGCACCACCAACATCTCAATTAGAAAGCAATCAAACTTTACATAAATGATTATATCTCTGGACAATAGTAGCGCTGTGTTAAGGTATTCTGACATTTCTCATGCGTTCGAGTGATATGTCGTGCACCTTTATCGCTTATGCCATACAAACTGTTTTTGCAGCCAAATGCAGCTATAGATTATCGACTAATAGGGTATTAGTCAGTAACAGCTATTTTAACTAAATTAAAATGGATCTCTGAGCATATCTGTAGCTCGAGTGAAGCAGATATTTAACCCCAGAAAATGCAGTTCTTTTGAGTAAATTGTACATGGTAGATGACACGCAAGAGCTAGTCGAAACATTAATAAAAAGGGAGTGCAAAATGTCGTTTAAACAACAGGTATCTTAACGATATTAACGAACAAGCGTTTCAAACGACGACTTCTTATATCTATTATAAAGAAAAAGTTTGTTAAGCTAAAAATGAGCCTGGGTCTTGGCAAATACATAATTTATTCTCCATTAATTCAAATATGTTTAAACTTGGGTCGAAATTAATGAGCAATAAATTTTGGGATTGAGCCTGTCCTCCACTAGTTATATATTCTATATATAAATGATCCCGTAATGTTCTAATTGTATTGTTCACCCTGAGATGTACGTCCAAGTATCCCATTTCACCTACTATATCTTTTATCTGACCCTCTTCCTTATACAAATTAGAAAAGGACGTAACCATATCAGATATGCGCTGTTATATTTGTATCGAAATTCCATCACTATTTACACAAGCTAACACTGCCGAAGGCTATGTTACAAGAAAACTCAAATCGAATAATGTTTGAGTGACCCAATGGACGATAGCGATCAAATAATGAGCCCACAGTGCTCATGTGACGACCGACAACCTGAATATGGGGGACGCTTATAGCTAGGGTCTCTTTCCAGAGCATTGGCACTAAAAATCCTCTAATTGCTTCCTTCTGGTCCACATCACGAAAGCGAAGTTATAGGTAGCCGTATCAAAGATATATTGTAACAGCTTCTTGGGATCATGATCATGATCCCTGTTTATACAGATAGTTGCTTCTTCATTTATGTTCTTAGTTCAGTACAGCAACAATACGTGGTTCTATACAGGTAGCTGTGCAGAGGACAATAAAAGCTAAGCTTTTTCTCGACCAAGCTTATAATTTTGCCATGCAAGAAATCTATCTGACTTAATATCCGAATCGTGTTTACTTTATTCATTATGTGAAAATTCAAGCTTAAACAGTAATAAATAGTTCTTTGTCCCACAGGGGCCCCTTTTGACGTCCCCGTCAAAGCCCATAAAAAATAATTGCGAGTTAGCATGCAAGTATATATTCTTGTCTCATAGATTCCTTCCGACAGGTCCTTGTGTTGCTGTATGGATTAAGAGAGATAACAAAAAAATCCGTGGAAATGATAGCCGAGAATTTCGTACATGAAATGGTGGTTTCCGCGTGCAAATTTGCTTGACCGTCTTCGGCAATAACAACAAATACAGCAATGTGTCACGGTACGACATATGTTTCTTTGTGGTACACCACACAATGCTTCCTTCATCTTGTCTACCTCTCCCAGCGAAATTGAAACAATTTCAGCGCAAGTCGGGTCTTCCTCAATCTACATAACGTGCAAGAGAAGGTCACACGGGCGCTGAAATCAGCCATTGCTTACAAACTTCCAGCTTTGCTTGTTACTCAAAAGCAATTTTCTAATTAAACACGCGTTTGGATCGCATTTTGACGCAGCCAAATTTTTTTAGACAACCTCATGACCAGCGAACAAAGCTCGTTTTACATTTTATGCAAATCTTCATGCCCGTATGATTTCAAATCCCGATTAAATATGATGGTATAGCATGTACTCGTTTTTGAAATTTCTATATAAGCCGCAGTGAAGTCATAAAGTGTTTAATTTGAAATTAAAGAAGCTGTATCATTATAAAATTACGTGACTTTCTGTGTCTAAGTACAAAACTTTAAATGCTGCAGCATCAGATGAATGTTAGTTTCCTGCTTAATATGTCTAGAAAAAGCTTATCATAAATTCTATATATTAGCCATTACAAAGCACTCTTTCCATCATCATTTGTTATATTACTATAAGTTTGGATTTGTCATTTCTTTAGAATTATATTACATATCAAAAAAGCTTAGAAGCGATTGGCGACGATGGGTAAAATCATTCGTGTAAATGATGAACTTCTTGACGCCGTGCAGCTAGAATTTTTGTTGACCCTCTCTTATTAAACGAGCGTTCACTAATAGTGTATCAATGTATTATGTTTGTGATAAAGATTGTCGAACAAACAGAACAACATAATGTTATTATAATCTAATCACGCGGTATAAACGTTTCGGTATGTTATACTTTAAAGTGAATGTGAATTAATGAAAATTTTTGAATAAACAAAAAGTTGTTTTTAAGCCAATCATGTACGTGTGTTAATAGTAGTGACCGAGCCAATGAGTGACTCCAAATATGCATCAACAGTCTTTCTTCTTGCATGGAATATCCACTATAAAGTAATTTCTGCTATGGAAAGAAGTAACATCCTTACCAACCCCGTTCTGTAGGCACTACGGGAAGCTGAATACCTGGTAGGCAACGCAATTCATAATGAATAAAATATCGTCATATGTCACATCCTAGAAAGTTATAAAATGCACTTTTTATTCGTGGAAGAGTAGTGAAAATGATAAATAGAAGTGAGGCAATCTACTGAAGCCGTGAAGCAAAAGAATTAAGGTGATTCCAGCAGTAAGGAGGTCAAATTAAAGTAATCGAAAAGCCGTGAACATACGTGGTAGTCCTTGCAAAAACTATCAAAAGAAGGATGATGATTATTTTAAAATCAAATAGTTTACAGCTTAAAAAGTTGCATTGAATCTATTCGGTGCATCAATTACTTCCTCCTCTTCTGGTTATTATTTATTTTTAATCTCGCATTTTTGTCAACCTTAGTGTGTCGATTCATACTCCTTGACTAAGGTAAAGTAATAAGGCAAAAGACATATTTCCGAAGCGGAAAGCATTTTAGAGCCTTTCCCATATATCCATCAGCTACTATTGTATTAAAACAATTTCACTAAAAAACTGTACTGACTACAGCCTTCTGTCTTGCAGCGGTATTAGTCATGAGCCCACTGCGCAGTAGCAGTTCTTAGTGGTGGCACTCGATAATCTTAATTTATTCCGCTTAAAGATATACCATTGCCGTGAGCTGATCAACCTTGTAAAAATTAAGCTCGTTTTGATTGTGTGATCAAAAGAAATGTAAAGGTGGAAGTGCCGGTATTATCTCTTGGAAGAGGAGATGATTTTATCATTTATTTCATGGACCTTTGATGTTGTCTTTGTCAGAGTGCTTGAACTCAGCGTTTGTGAGCAGCAGTTCGACAATGATATGGGGAGAGCTTTGTCTATCAGAAGAAACGTGTTTTGATTAACTTTTGAGAGATATTTTTTACTATTAAGGAGATATTGTTCAGACTAATAAGTTCAGGAATGCGTGCGCACTTTGATCTGTGCAAAACACGGTACATCACAATTCTAAACCACTTTTAAAATAGCCCGTGAATTTAAGCCTTATAGTAGGATAAGACAAGCTGGGCAGATGTTTCTTTCAGGGAACCTGTATGTATGGCGTATTTGATGAGAAATTAAGGAAGCACGTCGGATCCATCTAAGCTAGCGGTGAAGGCAATAGTAATGCACATTCAAATATTTCAATTTGAATAGAAATGGCGGGTCGAACATAGATTTTCACAATGTCAACTTTTTAACCTGTTTATGAGTAATAATTCCATCGGGAGTCTTGCGTGAAGAGACTTGCTTGCCAGATGAGCCTGAATGATTGCCATAAAAGGTTTTAGGAATCAGTAGCTTTCTAGTTTTTTTCATGCAGTAGTCATCTGTACAACGATTTAAAGCATTATAAATCTGCATCAATAGCAGCCATATCTGTTATGAGCCCAAATACGTTGGCTCCCAATGACATCCTCACGGATGACGATTACTTTATATGGGAATTTAATGCACGCATGGCACTCGCGCGCAAGGATCTTTTGGATCACGTTTTAGTTAAGCCAGAGCCGGCAGTGCTACGAGAGAATCCCGGATGGAAAGTCGCCGATATGAAGGCTCTGGCTGTGCTGGTAAAGCTGCTCTCTCCAACCTATCAGTGTATGGTTCAAGAATGTGAGTCTGCTATTGAGGCCTGGGAGGTGTTGAAGACATTCTTAGCAAAGAAGAATCTTCACAACCGAGTGCAACTTCGAAAGGAACTCCATGAGTTTGTGATGGAGACTGGTACGAATCTAGTGGATCATCTACTGAAGTTTGATGAGCTGTGTCTAAAGCTCAGGGCTGCCGGTGACAGCATGGATGATGATGAGAAGCTGGTTTTGCTTTTGGGAAGTTTATCATCCGAATACGATTATATGGTGCGCATTATCGAGGCACACAGTAACGTGACGCTGCTGGACGCGAAAGAGATGCTCCGTCGTGAGTATGACACTCTTTAGAAGCGAGACAAGAAGGAAACCGCTTTTAAGGCGCATGCTCCGCGCAATGAACCTCGACGTTTTCAAGGGAACCGAGGACATTGTGGGCAAACAGAAAGTCAAGACCGCTACCCAAGTTCGAGAAGAGGAAAGGCTAATGCAAGTTTTTAAGGCAAGTGCTTTGTACGTGGACGGCACGGACACAAACGATCGCAGTGTCGTAACGTGAAGCCATCAAGACCTGGTGATGAGTTTGTTTTTTCGGCATCTAGTGACAAAACAATTTCGAGTTCGACTTGGTTGCTGGATAGTGGTGCAAGTCGTCATACGACTGATGACAAACGTGAATTTGTGGAGTACGAAGATTTAATTGCCCCAATTTACATTACTGTGGCGAATGGACAGCAGTTGAAGGCACAAGGAACAGCGACTGTGCGATTTTTACTCGAGAATGGTCGCACAGTCAAGCTTACGGAGGTGTTACATGTGCCTGGTCTAGACAAGAAACTTGTGTCGGTAGCAGCACTGACGGCCCGAGGCAGGCTTGTTCAGTTTAAGCGGGATCAAGCAGTTCTGATGAGCGACAACATGACTGTAGCAGTGATTAAAAGAGTGGGAAAGCTGTTTGCGTGGAATGTGAAATATCATGTCACACTTGAGGCAAACAAGGCTGATAGCAGTGATGTTTTCGATAACAGTAGTGGACTATGGCATGCTCGCCTAGGTCATGTGTCTGCAACCAAGATCATGCAAGCGATGAAGTCTTGCGATGGCATCCCGAAAGTTGTTGCACCGGATGGCGGTGTATGTGATGGATGTGCACGCGGGAAAATGACAAACAGCCCGTTCAGTCATACTTCAGGAAGTGAAGTTAAGGTAAGCCGACCACTCGAGATCGTGCGTACCGATCTTATGGGTCCTATGAACCCAAAGTCGAAGGGTGGGGCTCTTTACGTACTCACATTTATTGACGACTACAGCCGATTTGTCTACGTATACTTGCTAGCAGCAAAGTCCCAAGTTTGTGAATGATTCAAGGCGTTTCGTGCTATGGTGGAGACGCAAACGGATTGCAAGATTAAGTGCATCCGCAGTGACAATGGTGGGGAGTATACAAATCATCGGTTTGACAAGTACTGTGGTGATCTTGATATTATTAACCAAACAAGCGTGCCGTACACTCCTCAACTGAACGGTTTAGCGGAGCGGATGAATCAAACCCTCGTTGAGATGGACCGCTCTATGACTTATCACATGGAAGTTGATCGTACGTGGTGGGGTGAGGCGATTATGGCGGCTGCGTACACAATCAATCGGATTCCGAATACTGCACGACCTAACACAAGTCCATTCGAGACGCTGCATGGATCGAAGCCAGATCTGAGCCATTTTCGTATTTTTGGTTCAACTGGATATCGACGAGTCGCGGATTGTAAACGCACAAAATGGGACAGCAAGGCCAACAAGTGCATCTTTCTCGGGTATTCGGAAATGTCAAAGGCATACCGAGTGTGGGATCTGGATAGAGAACAATTGGTCATGACTAGGTCCGTTAATTTAAATGAGCGACCTCCTTCACGGTACAAAGATGTCGTTGTTCTACGTGACCCTATTTCTCACTGCAAGAACTCTCATGATGAATGCGACGAAATGGAGGTGACCGTACCTTACTCGAAAAAGAATGGAGAGGTTGCGGATATGGACATTGATGAGACTGCTGACAATGAACAAAGTTGGTACGATATGGTTGTGGATGCGTCTGGATATTTCAATCTGTCACATGATTTAGCTGTTGTTCCGATTGAGGGGGAGTGCGGATATGCAAGTCATTGACACAAACGATTCAATGATAGGTCGCACACCACTCGAACCGGTTGCTAGAGGTGGCGATAAAATCATTCGCACATGTTTCAAGGTTCACTAGATCAGTCGCAAGCTATTGTTCTGTGTGACAAACCCCCTTCCCAAGGAGACCGACTGGAGATATACTCGGGGTCTAACAAAAGGCCTTATAGTACGCCAACTCGTCTACTTACTCATGATGGTTTTGACGATGAGAAGATTGATTTACCGCTTCTGGATGATGGATCGCCGGTAGACAGCGAACACGATGAGCCAGACCCCAAACGTCAATGTGTTGACGGTTACGAAATTTCGCTTTCTGCTACTGATGTACCGATGAATTTACGAGAGGCGCTGCAGTCAATCGACGCGGAACAATGGAAAGCAGCGATTAAGCAGAAATTAAAGCTCATATAAAGAACCACACATGAGACGCTATCTATCGTCCTCCAGGTGACAAGGTCATTGGTCACAAGTGGGTATTTAGGCACAAGTACGACGAAAAAGGTGATATTGTTCGTTACAAAGCGCGTTTGGTTGCCCTCGGATATCTACAAACGCATGGATTTGATTATTTCGACACATATTCACCTGTCGCGTGCTCAAACACGATTTGTGTGTTCTTGTCGGTTTGTTGCAATATGCAATATGTGATTCGGCAATTTGACGTGAAAACGGCGTTTTGTAATTGTTATTTAGAAGAAGAAGTCTACATGGAGCCACCCGTTGGAGTCGAGATTGCACCTGGAATGGTGTTCAAACTACGCCGCAGTTTATATGGATTAAAACAAGCAGAAGCGGTTTGGCACAAGAAAATATGCTCTGTGTTTTCTGCCATGGGCTTCGAACAATGTCGAGCAGACACATGTCTTTTTGTTCGACGCAATCATACAAACAATCAGTCACCCACATACATAGTCTTGTAGTGGACGACCTCCTGATTGGGTCAAGTCAGATGCAGAGGCGGACACGATTTTCAAGGAACTGTCAGAGCATTTTACTGTGAAATCACTTGGAGCTGCGCGATTAATTTTGGGCATGGAGGTAAATTACTCAAAAGAAAAGGGAGAATTGGCGCTAAAACAGACCCAATTTATAATGAAGTTGGTCTCGAAGTTTGATCAAAATGGAGCTTACGCAGTACGCAACCCTATCTGCGCAGGCCAGGATTTAACTCCGGATGAATCACACCCAGTGCTGAAGGACATCACTTCATATCGCAAATTGGTCGGTTCGCTGCTGTATATTGCGAACGCAACGCGACTGGACATAAGTTACGCGATGTCAGTGCTATCGCAGTACTTGGATCAGCCACGACAGATGCACTGGCGTGCGGCTCTACGCGTCTTGCACTATATTATGGGAACACAATCGCATGGAATTGCGTACAAGAAATCAGACGAAAATAAGATGATGCTTCGGGCATACTGTGATGCGAATTGGGGAAAGGATAAGAAGACTCGTCGATCTACGTCTGGTGTGTTGATTCTGCTCGGAGGTGCAGTTGTGGTTTATAAAAGCAAACGCCAAACTTCGGTGGCTTTATCCTCTGCTGAAGCGGAATATATGGCATTGGCACTAGCTACGCAAGAAGTGATGTGGATTCATTATTTGCTGAAGGAGATGGGTGTGATGTATAAGACTGCGACAACGGTTCACATGGACAACAAGTCAGCGATTAGTATCGCGACAGATCAAGGAGACACACCAAGAGCTAAACACATCGACCTCAGGGTGCATTTTGTGCGAGATCACATTGAGCAAGGTGAGGTTCAGCTGAAACATGTTCCGTCAGCTATGCAACTTGCGGATTACCTGACAAAGTCACTTGCTGCACCGCAGTTAATGCGACTACGCGATGAAAGTGGAATTCGCGAGAGTGCAAGTTGAAGGGAAGTGTAGAAGGTCACGACTTACGACGGTGATGTGCGTGTCGTGAAAAGGGCAACTTGCATGGACAGTGGTCTTGGAACTATCTGGATTGAATTGATCAGTTATGAGGGGATCTATATATTCATTTGAGCAGTAGTTTTAACTCTTAATACTACTTTCCATTTTGCAGCACAGAGAAGTAATTGAGCTTTTGTTATAAGATTCGGCGAAGAACCGAATTCCGGTATATGATGCGTGTGCAAGAATTCTAACGGATGTTGAGCTGTGTGTAGTAGCTTATCTGAAATGATACGAATACTTTCTTTTGTACGTGTTGGTTAAATAAGTGCGTTGGTCATCCCAAGACGATCAGCAATCCCACGAGCTACCCTTAGCTCGTCACGAAGAGAAGTTAGTGTTTTCCCTGCCCTCCGCTGAGCAAAGGCAAACTCAGCTCGATGCTTCGAGGCAGTGTCCGCCATTTTTGGAGACGCCTATTCCGCTCATGTTCGAGATCGCCGCGTAACCCTTGCGTTACGGATCAAAGAATCTCTCGGAACACACGCTTCCCAATACGATTGTGTGGAGAGCCGCTCCGCTCCTCCTCCACCTCCATTAGAGGACTCTCGCGGTGGCCAGCGCTATCTAGTTGAGCAGCTGTTGAAACTCATCGCGACGTGAACGGACGTTGGACGAGTTATCTCGTCCGGTGGCGCGGCTATCCCCGTCCTGGGATACTTGGGAGCCCCGCTCCCAACTGATGGTCGACGTACTGGGTCTGGTTCGAGCAGTATGACGCGGCACATCCTGTGCCGCAGAAGGACCGCCGGAGAAAGTCTTCCCCGGCACGGTCGTAAAGGGATTTCAAGCTGTCAATCCCTGCGTACACCTCACTAGAGATATGTACACGCCACCACGGGCCATTAGGGAGGTAAAGCCTCCTTAGGTGCTTCGTGCAGAGTTGTTCACACAACATGGGCTTGATTCCTCCCAGAAGAGAAAGGGTAATCGTGGACTGGGACAAAGATGTATCCCTAGCGGGGAACATCTAGAAGAGAAACGATCGATCGCTCAGGTTAAGCGAAACGATAATCCTAGATCGACTGGAGAGTCTTTCGTAGAGGATCTCGCTGTTGTTGCGCAACCCCAGCTAGAGGAAGAAAAGGGAATAAGTCCCAAGATTACAAATACGGCGGAAATAAGTTCCCCGATACCCGCGGGAATAAGTCCCCCGGGAAGCCGAAGGAATAAGTCCTTCGAGGCCTGAGGGAATAAGCCCCCCAGGAAATGACAGAGACATTGAATGTCACAGTCAATAACGGATCAAGTGTAGGCGCTTATACACTTGATCTGATTGCGCCTCCGAAGTTGACTTCGGAGATCACTCAGTTGCCAACGCTCGAGCATAAAAGGTTCCTGCGTGATCTGCGTAGTGGCAAAGTCAAGCAGATCTGCGTACTCGTCGCTGACGACGAGTGTGTAACCGACATAAGGTCTGCGACAGTGTTTACTGAGAACGAGAAAGTTCTCAGTAGTTCATCTATGGACGAGAGTGTCCTGGATGAAAAGACACGAATTGAGCGATATGACTCCCAATCGTGGGAATCGCTCAAGACAAATCCTCTCTATGAAGATTTGGTTGAATTCAAGGATGTATTCCCTGAAACTGTTCCGTGCGAATTACCGAAGGATAAAGGTATTCGACACGAGGTCGAGCTTAAACCAGGCTCGAAGTACTGCGTCATGAAGCAGTGGCCACTGCCTCGTGAACAAGTACTTGCGATCGACAAGTTCTTTGCCGATCGTTTAGCTGCGGGCCATATGAGGGAATCAACTTCCCCACATAGCTCTCCGACCTTCTGTGTGCGAAAAGCAACAGGAGGGTGGCGGATAGTGCACGCGTTCAACAAATTGAATGCTGCAACGGTACCGGCTCAGACGCCGATACCGAGGAAGGACGTAATCATTAATGGTATGTCAAAGAGTACCATCTTTTCGTCCATGGATTTGATGGATGGCTTCTATCAAATCCTTATGCGAGAAAGGGATATACCCTATACCGCAGTTAGCACGCCTAGCGGCATGCTCTGGGAATGGCTAGTAATGCCACAAGGGCTTAGTAATGCCCCTGCCACATTCAACAGATGTGTATCACATCTGTTGAGACCAGTACGAGAATTTTCGCCGAGTTATTTCGATGACGTATTCATCCATAGCCGAGCTATGGATGGAAGGTCGGACGTTAAGGTTCACAGATACCACGTCCGACAGGTTCTTACAATCATGCGAAAGCATCAATTGTATGCAAACCTCAAGAAGTGTATATTTGCAGCAAGCGAAATACCACTTTGTTGACGGTCATCGGTTTCTACCAGTATTGGTAACCGTGACCGGTCCAATCCGAACCGCCTGTTCAGCTTAGTATTTACGGCAGAGTTCTTACAGGTAATTACGTCATAGTTGATTAGACGAGTAGGATGATGAGATGCTTCACATGATTTATATGTGGACTACATATAAATCATGTAGTAAGTAGTAAGCCCCGATAATCAATCACTTTCCAATCTTCCATCTACCCCCCAAGTGTCTTCTCCGGTCTTCCGAGTAGACTCCCAGCATCACTCCCAGTTTCGGTCGTCAAGCTTTTCACCCAATCAACAGGTTATGAGCCCAAGTACGATGTCCACTGCTCAAGACGTGTCCTCCAAGGTCTCCATCGATAAGTTCGATGGGGACAACTACGCGACTTGGAGTCGTTACATGCGTGGCGTGTTCCTGACCAAGTCGGCCTGGCACGTCGTTAACCGTGAGACGACGCCGACCTTCGCGGACCCTCGTCCCATGGAAGATTACATCAGGTCGAGCAACATCGCGTTTGGACTGATGTTGCTCCACATGGACGCCGACTATCATCACGTGGTTGATGATTGTGAAGAAGCATGGGTCGCATGGGCGCGTTTGAAGACGCTTTACGGTGGATCGCAGAAGGCTGGGCGCATTTTTCTGAAGCGCCAGCTGTTCAGTATGGAGATGAAGGAAGGCGGCAATGTGATGCATCATTGCAACGAGGTTCTCAACATCAGCGCCAAGCTTACCAGCATCGGCGCCAAGATGGAGGACGAAGACGTGGCGATCTGTTTGTTGCGCAGTCTTCCCAAGAGCTACGAGAATGTCGTGCTGAATTTGGAGATGAACAGCGCTGAATTACGATCAAGAGACGTTGTGAGGGTGCTTACGAATGAGCACATCAAGAGGCAAGGCGAGAAGACGGCATCGGTGAAAGCTGAAGAAGCGGCTAAGGCTTTCAGCACCGAGCGCGAGCCTCGCCAGTGTACGTACTGCGGAAAATTGGGGCACACGGCAGAGCGGTGCTGGACCAAGCAGAAGGATGAGAATCAAGGTGCTCGACGCGGCGGTAACAACTCGAGGACGCGGAGCCAACAATGTGCAGTGGCGAACCAGCAGCAACAACTACGACGACGATTACGATCGAGTAGCGTTTGCGGTTTCGCTGGAAGCAGGACTATCGACGGGCAAGAGTATGCCTGGAATGTGGGCGGTTGACAGTGGAGCAACGCACCATGTATGCAACAACAAGGCCAAATTTGCAAGTCTCGACGAGCGAGATGAAGGTGAACTGTTGGTGGCTGACGGCAACAAGGCCGCAATCAAGGGTGTGGGAACCATCATCGAACGAGTGGTTCTGCCCAACGGCGAAGAGCGCGACATCGAAATCAAGGATGCGTTGTTCGTGCCGAAGATGAACAAGAATCTGCTATCGGTGCCGCAGATCAACAAGAGTGGCAAGTTTCAAGTGGTGTTCGACGGTTCCACGATGCATGTGGCACGCAAGAACTCGACACAAGCGGTGGCAACGGCGGACCTCGTCGATGGACTTTACTGGCTTCGCACGCCACAACGTTCGGCAAATGCAGCAACACGCAATGGGACCATCGATCTGCACGCGCGCATGGGTCACGCGCCACTTGATGTTCTTCGCAAGATGGTGACCAGTGGCATGATCAAGGACGCAAAGGCACCTCTCAACTCGACTGGTCCAAGTGTGTGTCGCGGTTGCCAGCAAGGGAAGATGGTCCAAAAACCATTCCCGAGCAACCGTGACAAACGCCAATATGGTGTGTTCGAGTTGCTGCACTTCGACATCTGTGGCCCGATGGAAGAAGTCTCAATCGGCGGCAGCAGATACTTGCTGTTGATTGTGGACGAAGCTAGTGGGTGTATGAAGGGCTTCTGTTTGCGAGCCAAGTCTGAGAGTGAAGACTGTATCAAGAACCACATTATCAAGATTCAAACTCAGTTCGGCACGAAGATCAAGTTTGTTCGGCACGATGGAGCGCATGAGTTTGCGACCAACTCCATCAAGACCTTCTACGAAGATCATGGTATCGAACAACAGATCACGGTGCCGTATGCACACCAGAACAACGGCACCGCAGAACGCGCGATAAGGACCATCGTCACGATCGGACGCAGCTTGTTGCATCATGCAAAGCTGGAGAAGTGTTTCTGGGCTGAAGCGGCAATGACGGCGATCTACATCAAGAACCGCCTGCCTTCACCCAAGATCGACCACAAGACTCCGTTCGAGATCGTGTACAAGTCGAAACCAAGTGTCAAGCACATGCGCGTGTTTGGATGTCGGGCGTTTATCCTGACACCAAGGGAGAAGCGATTGAAGTGGGACCCGAAGGCTCGTGAAGGGATGTTCATGGGCTACGAAGAAGCGTCAAAAGCTTATCGAGTGTACGACATTGAGGCGGGCCAAGTGGTGATCAGTCGTGACATCACCTTCGACGAATCGACTTTTGACTTTTCGATGGACCGACCAAGTGACGATGATGAAGATGCGGAGTTGGACCTCGACCTCCTGGCGATCAACGAGGACGACGTGCGTCAAACCGTCTACAAGCAGACTGGCAAGCGCAAGAGTGAAGCAAGACCCGGCATGTCACGTTCAGCTCGCCCTCGAACTGGGTTGGAACAAGCAAGTGCGCCGGAACACGTCTCCAACCGTCACCAGAAACGACGATCAAGTGCTCCAGAAACGATGTCTGATGACGAAGAAGATGCAAGCGTCTACGATCAAGATAATGACTCCACGCCTTCAGCGTTTTGGCGTGCTAGTGCGAACGCAGTGGAAGCAACGGACCTAGCAGAACCTGTGACTTTTCAAGACGCGATCAATGGTCCTGATCAAGCTCACTGGCGAAATGCTGTGAAGGCGGAACTCAAGTCGATGCAACTTCGTGGAGTATTTCGTGCGGCAAAATTGCCGAGCAACCAGCGCGCCATCGGTACCAAGTGGGTGTTCAAGATCAAGCGCAAAGCGGATGGATCGATCGAGAAGTACAAGGCGCGTCTTGTTGCCAAGGGCTTCAAGCAGAAGTACGGCATCGACTACACGGAGACATTCTCACCAGTGGTCAAGTATGTGACGCTGCGCATGGTGGTCGCGATTACCAAGTACTTTGGCTGGCCTCTTGACCAACTTGACGTGGTCACAGCTTTTCTCTATGGTGTGATGAAAGAAACGGTGTACTGCGCGGTTCCAGAAGGCGTCGAATTGGACGGAGACTTCAACTGCCTCGAGTTGGTGAAGGCAATCTACGGTCTCAAGCAAGCTTCTCGTGTATGGAACGAGACCTTCGACGAGTTTGTTTGCTCCATCGGTTTCCAAGTTTCGGCCTATGACCCGTGTCTCTACATCAAGATTGTGGACGGTCACTGTGTGCTGCTGCTGGTATACGTGGATGACGTTTTGGTAACAGGCAGTTCGCTCGAGTTGATTGCGCAGACGAAGGCCGACCTCAAGACGCGCTTCGAGATGACCGACAGTGGCAAGTGTGCTTTTGTGCTGGGCATAGAACTGGTCGAAAACGCTGACAGCGTGACGATGTGCCAGCGACGCTATGTCGACGACATTCTCAAGCGCTTTGGGATGGAAGACTGCAAGGCCACAGCAAGTCCGGTCGACTTGAGCACTCGGCTTGTCGCAAGCAGCGAAGCGGCCAAGATGGATGTTCCGTTTCGCGAAGCGGTTGGTGCTTTGATGCATTTGATGACTGCAACGCGCCCAGATATCGCGTATGCTGTGGGTTATGTGTCTCGCTTTATGGAGAATCCCCAGCAAGAACACTGGATGGAAGTAAAACGCATCTTTCGCTACCTACAAGGAACCAAGTCACATGGCATTCGCTATCAGCCGACGGACAAGATCGACTTTCGCGGATATTCTGATGCGAACTGGGCCGGCGACCATGCTGATCGCAAGTCAACTTCGGGTTACGCGTTCGTACTTCTCGGTGCACCCATAAGTTGGGGAAGCAAGAAGCAGTCAAGCGTGTCACTGTCGACAAGTGAAGCGGAATACATCGCGCTAAGTCTGGCCATACAGGAAGGCAAGTGGGTACATCGCCTGCTATGCGAGATTTTGGCGGCCGCAAACGAACCAGGACCGGACCTCGTCATCCGTGAAGACAACCAGTCCTGCATCAAGATGACGAAGAATCCCGTCAACCATGGTCGTGCAAAACACATCGACATCAAGTACCATCACATCCGTGATGAAGTCAAGCGTGGTGAAGTGGAGCTTGAGCATTGTGAGACTTCCATCATGCTTGCGGACATCTTGACGAAGGCACTTCCGGGACCTCGTCACAAGGATTTGACGGCTGCACTCGCTATTCATGCGAGTTCGCATTGAGGGGGGCGTATTGAGGGTTATCGGTTTCTACCAGTATTGGTAACCGTGACCGGTACAATCCGAACTCTAAAGCTTAGTATTTACGGCAGAGTTCTTACAGGTAATTACGTCATAGTTGATTAGACGAGTAGCTTGATAGGAAGATCTACATGATTTATATGTGGACTACATATAAATCAGGTTGTAGTAAGTAGTAAGCCCCGATAATCAATCACTTTCGAATCTTCCATCTACCCCCCAAGTGTCTTCTCCGGTCTTCCGAGTGGACTCCCAGCATCACTCCCAGTTTCGGTCGTCAAGCTTTTCACCCAATCAACACACTTCTTGGGTGCATCGTTGGTAAGAACGGTGTACGTCTTGATCCCGAAAAGATCAAGGTAATCACCGACTGGCCTGTGCCGGTTGATGTCAAAGGTCTTCAAAACTTCCTTGGGCTAGTGGCGCATTTGCATAAGTATTCACGCAATTACGCCGAGATGACTGTACACCTCTCTCGTTTGTTGAAAAAGAACGAGAGGTGGTTATGGATCGCTAAATGTCAGCGCTCCTTTGATGGTATCAAGCAGAGCTTGATGCAATCCCCAGTCATAGCAATAGCCGATCAGGACAGGCCATTTCATGTGGTCTGTGATGCCAGCGATTTCGCGATCGGCTGTGCATTAATGCAGTACGACCTAGAAGGCGTTGAACGCGTCGTCTGCTATCAGTCGCGTCAGCTGCAACCAGCTGAGCGGAACTATCCAGTGCGTGACAAGGAACTCCTTGCCATGAAGTATGCACTCGCGAAGTTCAGAGTTTATCTATTAGGAGATAGACCCTTCATTGTTTACACTGACCATGCGTCATTACGCACGGCAGTGAACAGCCCGCACCTTTCACAACGAATGGCGCGGTGGTTGTCATTCTTTGCGGAATGCAACTTTACGGTCGAGTACAAACCAGGACGACTTAATGTCGTCGCTGATGCACTCTCACGTCGTCCCGACTTTGAAACAGTCGCGAAACCCAGCAGTGAGACAGTCACTGTTGCGGTTATGACGTCCTCAGTCCCATCTACAACGTTGTATGATGATGTGAGGCGGGCATACGCCCAAGATGGTGAGATTGTGAAGTTGTTGACACATCTCTCCCAACCATCCCGAGAATCGTTGAAACGATTGTCGCCTGCGTATCGATCTGCATCAGATCAATACACTAGTCGCAACGGTTTACTGTATTATACAGCCGTTTCTGGTGACACACCACGTGTTGTCATTCCAGATGATACTGATCTGCGTTTGCGGAGCATGTTCGAGTATCACGATGCTCCTATAGGAGGACATCGTGGCCGAGAGAAAACATATCTCACGGTGAGTCGAGACTTTTACTGGCCCCGCCAGTATCAGTTTGTGTGAAAGTGTGTTCGCGCATGCGAAGTCTGTCAACGAGTGAAGTCAAGTCCTTCACTGCGTGCACCTTTACAGCCTCTACCGGTTCCGGCTGAGTGCTGGGAATCCATCTCAACGGATTTCGTCTTCGGGTTACCCAAAGACGCACGCGGGAATACGGGTATTCTCGTATTTGTTGACAGATTCAGCAAAATGGTACACCTTGTGGCTGTACCAGAGACAATCACGGCAAGTGGCTGTGCTTGTGTCTTTATTGAAACCATCTTCCGACTTCATGGGTTGCCCCGTGAACTTGTATCAGACAGAGATCCACGATTCACAGCTGATTTCTGGCGCTCCGTGTTCAAATCACTCGGAACGCGCTTGAAGATGTCGACATCTGATCATCCAGAGTCAGATGGTCAGACGGAACGTGCCAATCGTGTCCTCGAAGAGATACTTCGAGGATACGTACACTCCTTTAAGAGTTGGAGTGAGTTTTTGCCAATGGTAGAGTTTGCCATTAACAACTCGGTGCATGCGTCCACGACACATACACCGTTTTACGTGAATGGCTTACGCCATCCGCGTGTACCCACCTTACTTGAGTGTAACTCTGGTTTAAGGGGGGGGAGGGACTCGCGCGAGCAAAAAACGATTTGGTTCACTCTCATCACGCTCTGACGAAGAGGTCATTGCGTTTGATGTCGATATCGATAACATCGATATCGAAGAAGATGATGCCAGTGAGAGTGCGGAAGCCCTCACTGAAGAAAAGATTGATGTTGCTGCAGTGCACTCACAGCGCACTGAAGCTAACGAGTCATCAGATGAGTTCATACTGGCTCGTGAAACGGTAGTCCGTTTTGTGCAAGACTCCATCGCCGAAGCGGTGGATAAGCAAAAGCAAAACGCTGACAAGAATGGAAGGGCAAACACTCTTTTATTTAATAAAGGTGACTTAGTCCTACTGTCTACGGTT
The DNA here is from genome assembly GCA_921007115.2 of Peronospora matthiolae. NCBI lineage: Eukaryota > Oomycota > Peronosporomycetes > Peronosporales > Peronosporaceae > Peronospora > Peronospora matthiolae. Next base: position 1,031,313 of record CAKLBY020000193.1, read on the forward strand.
AATCTACCAAAGCATGTAGTGACTAACTTGGGTAGCAGTAAACTACTACCCAAGTACATCGGCCCATTTCGTGTATTGCATCGCCTAGGCAATGCATACACGATCGAGTTGCCACGTAAGATGCGAACGCATCCCACGTTTTACGTTGGTCGGCTTAAGCCGTACCATCAGTACGCTGCTTCTTCCGATGAAGAACGCCCTTGCGCTCAAGCATCTCGCAGAGAGCCTTGTGCTCCTGATGGTGGGCATCGACAAGGGTCTGAAGAGCAGTTATCTCATCCCGAGACCGATCAACAATCCCATGAGCTACCCTTAGCTCGTCACGAAGAGATGTCAGAGCTCTCTCGTTCTCAAGCTGAGCAAAGGCAAACTCAGCTCGATGCTTCAAGACAGTGTCCGCCATTTGGAGACGCCTGTCCCGCTCATGTTCGAGATCGCCGCGTAACCCTTGCGTTACGCGATCAAAAGAAGCTCTCGGGAACACACGGATCCCCACGATCGTGTGGAGAGCGTCTTTCCTCCTCCTCCACCTCCATTAGAGGTTCTCGCGGTGGCCAGCGCTATCTAGTTGAGCAGCTGTTGAACCACCGCGACGTGAACGGACGTCGGACGAGTTACCTCGTCCGGTGGCGCGGCTATCCCCCGTCCTGGGATACTTGGGAGCCCCGCTCTTAACTGATGATCGACGTACTGGGTCTGGTTGAGCAGTACGACGCGGCACATCCTGTGCCGCAGAAGGACCGCCGGAGAAAGTCTTCCCGGCACGGTCGTAAAGAGATTTCAAGTTGTCAATCCCTTCGTACATCTCAGTAGAGATACGTACGCGCCACCACAGGCTGGTAAGGAGGTAAGCCTCCTTAGGTGCTCGTGCAGAGTTGTTCACACAACATGGGCACGAGTCTCCCCATGAGAGGCAGGGTAATCCTTTCTCCCTTGACAGACGATGCAGCTTATAGCGTGCACCTGTCGGGGTTCGCTTTTCAAACTTATCACGAGCTTTGATAAGTTTGTCGTTCCAAGCGTCACGACCTACATCCTCAAGGTTATGGATGTAGGCGTTCCACGCTTGAAGTAGTGAGGGACCATCACGCTTGTGATTCCCACTGTACCATCGATGTCTAAAGAAAGCATCGATGAAGAATTCATTTTCAGCGCGATAGTTTTTCGCGCTGGGGTCAAGGTGATGGATCCTTGACGAATCTGTTGAATGGTGAAAAGCTTGACGACCGAAACTGGGAGTGATGCTGGGAGTCCACTCGGAAGACCGGAGAAGACACTTGGGGGGTAGATGGAAGATTCGAAAGTGATTGATTATCGGGGCTTACTACTTACTACCTGATTTATATGTGGTCCACATATAAATCAGGGATCTTCTAATCAACCTACTCGTCTAATCAACTATGACGTAATTACCTGTAAGAACTCTGCCGTAAATACTAAGCTTTAGAGTTTGGATTGTACCGGTAACCCTCAACACGCCCCCTCAATGCAAACTCGCATGAATACCGAGTGCAGCCGTTAAGTCCTTGTGACGAGGTCCCGGAAGTCCCTTGGTCATGATGTCTGCTAACATCACCGTAGTCTCACAGTACTTGAGCTTGACTTGGCCGCGCTAGACCTCATCACGGATGTGATGGTACTTGATGTCGACGTGCTTGGCACGGCCATGGTTGACAGGATTATTCGTCATCTTGATGCACGATTGATTGTCTTCACGGATGACGAGGTCCGGTCCTGGTTCGTTTGCGGCCGCCAAAATCTCGCACAACAGACGATGTACCCACTTGCCTTCCTGGATGGCCAGACTTAGCGCGATGTATTCCGCTTCACTTGTCGACAGTGACACGCTTGACTGCTTCTTGCTTCCCCAACTTATGGGTGCACCGAGAAGTACGAACGCGTAACCCGAAGTTGACTTGCGATCAGCATGGTCGCCGGCCCAGTTCGCATCAGAATATCCGCGAAAGTCGATCTTGTCGCTTGGCTGGAAGCGGAGTCCGTGCGACTTGGTCCCTTGCAAGTAACGAAAGATGCGCTTCACCGCCGTCCAATGTTCTTGCTGGGGATTCTCCATGAAGCGCGACACATAACCCACAGCATATGCAATGTCCGGGCGCGTCGCAGTAGTCAGATGCATCAAAGCACCAACTGCTTCACGAAACGGAACGTCGATCTTGGCCGCTTCGGTGCTTGCGACAAGCCGAGTGCTCAAGTCGACCGGACTTGCTGTGGCCTTGCAGTCTTCCATCCCAAAGCGCTTCAGAATGTCATCCACATAGCGTCGCTGGCACATCGTCACGCTGTCAGCGTTTTCGACCAGTTCTATGCCCAGCACAAAAGCACACTTGCCACTGTCGGTCATCTCGAAGCGCGTCTTGAGGTCGTCCTTGGTGTGTGCAATCAACTTGGGTGAGCTTCCTGTCACCAACACGTCATCCACGTAGACCAGCAGCAGTACGCAGTGACCGTCCACAATCTTGATGTAGAGACATGGGTCGAAGGCCGAAACTTGGAAACCGATGGAGCAAACAAACTCGTCGAAGGTCTCGTTCCATACACGAGAAGCTTGCTTGAGACCGTAGATTGCCTTCACCAACTCGAGGCAGTTGAAGTCTCCGTCCAATTCGACGCCTTCTGGAACCGCGCAGTACACCGTTTCTTTCATCACACCATAGAGAAAAGCTGTGACCACGTCAAGTTGGTCCAGAGGCCAGTCGAAGTACTTGGTGATCGCGACCACCATGCGCAGCGTCACATACTTGACCACTGGTGAGAATGTCTCCGTGTAGTCGATGCCGTACTTCTGCTTGAAGCCCTTGGCAACAAGACGCGCCTTGTACTTCTCGATCGATCCATCCGCTTTGCGCTTGATCTTGAACACCCACTTGGTACCGATGGCGCGCTGGTTGCTCGGCAATTTTGCCGCACGAAATACTCCACGAAGTTGCATCGACTTGAGTTCCGCCTTCACAGCATTTCGCCAGTGAGCTTGATCAGGACCATTGATCGCGTCTTGAAAAGTCACAGGTTCTGCTAGGTCCGTTGCTTCAACTGCGTTGGCACTTGCTCGCCAAAACATTGGAGGAGTCGAGTCGCTATCTTCATCGTAGACGCTTGCATCTTCTTCGTCATCAGACATCGTTTCTGGAGCACTTGATCGTCGTTTCTGGTGACGGTTGGAGACGTGTTCCGGCGCACTTGCTTGTTCCAACCCAGTTCGAGGGCGAGCTGAACGTGACATGCCGGGTCTTGCTTCACTCTTGCGCTTGCCAGTCTGCTTGTAGACGGTTTGACGCACGTCGTCCTCGTTGATCGCCAGGAGGTCGAGGTCCAACTCCGCATCTTCATCATCGTCACTTGGTCGGTCCATCGAAAAGTCAAAAGTCGATTCGTCGAAGGTGATGTCACGACTGATCACCACTTGGCCCGCCTCAATGTCGTACACTCGATAAGCTTTTGACGCTTCTTCGTAGCCCATGAACATCCCTTCACGAGCCTTCGGGTCCCACTTCAATCGCTTCTCCCTTGGTGTCAGGATAAACGCCCGACATCCAAACACGCGCATGTGCTTGACACTTGGTTTCGACTTGTACACGATCTCGAACGGAGTCTTGTGGTCGATCTTGGGTGAAGGCAGGCGGTTCTTGATGTAGATCGCCGTCATTGCCGCTTCAGCCCAGAAACACTTCTCCAGCTTTGCATGATGCAACAAGCTGCGTCCGATCGTGACGATGGTCCTTATCGCGCGTTCTGCGGTGCCGTTGTTCTGGTGTGCATACGGCACCGTGATCTGTTGTTCGATACCATGATCTTCGTAGAAGGTCTTGATGGAGTTGGTCGCAAACTCATGCGCTCCATCGTGCCGAACAAACTTGATCTTCGTGCCGAACTGAGTTTGAATCTTGATAATGTGGTTCTTGATACAGTCTTCACTCTCAGACTTGGCTCGCAAACAGAAGCCCTTCATACACCCACTAGCTTCGTCCACAATCAACAGCAAGTATCTGCTGCCGCCGATTGAGACTTCTTCCATCGGGCCACAGATGTCGAAGTGCAGCAACTCGAACACACCATATTGGCGCTTGTCACGGTTGCTCGGGAACGGTTTCTGGACCATTTTCCCTTGCTGGCATCCGCGGCATACACTTGGACCAGTCGAGTTGAGAGGTGCCTTTGCGTCCTTGATCATGCCACTGGTCACCATCTTGCGAAGAACATCAAGTGGCGCGTGACCCATGCGCGCGTGCAGATCGATGGTCCCATTGCGTGTTGCTGCATTTGCCGAACGTTGTGGCGTGCGAAGCCAGTAAAGTCCATCGACGAGGTCCGCCGTTGCCACCACTTGTGTCGAGTTCTTGCGTGCCACATGCATCGTGGAACCGTCGAACACCACTTGAAACTTGCCACTCTTGTTGATCTGCGGCACCGATAGCAGATTCTTGTTCATGGTTGGCACGAACAACGCATCCTTGATCTCGATGTCGCGCTCTTCGCCGTTGGGCAGAACCACTCGTTCGATGATGGTTCCCACACCCTTGATTGCGGCCTTGTTGCCGTCAGCCACCAACAGTTCACCTTCATCTCGCTCGTCGAGACTTGCAAATTTGGCCTTGTCGTTGCAGATGTGGTGCGTTACGCCGCTGTCAACCGCCCACATTCCAGGCATACTCTTGCCCGTCGATAGTCCTGCTTCCAGCGAAACCGCAAACGCTACTCGATCGTAATCGTCGTCGTAGTTGCTGCTGGTTTGCCACTGCACATTGTTGGCTCCGCGTCCTCGGTTGTTACCGCCGCGTCGAGCACCTTGATTCTCATCCTTCTGCTTGGTCCAGCACCGCTCTGCCGTGTGCCCCAATTTTCCGCAGTACGTACACTGGCGAGGCTCGCGCTCGGTGCTGAAAGCCTTAGCCGCGTCTTCAGCTTTCACCGATGCCGTCTTCTCGCCTTGCCTCTTGATGTGCTCATTCGTAAGCACCCTCACAACGTCTCTTGATCGTAATTCAGCGCTGTTCATCTCCAAGTTGAGAACCACGTTCTCGAAACTCTTGGGCAGACTGCGCAGTAAGCAGATCGCAACGTCCTCGTCCTACATCTTGGCGCCGATGCTAGCCAGCTTTGCGCTGATGTTGAGAACCTCGTTGCAATGATGCATCACATTGCCGCCTTCCTTCATCTCCATACTGAACAGCTGGCGCTTCAGAAAGATGCGCCCAGCCTTCTGCGATCCACCGTAAAGCGTCTTCAAACGCGCCCATGCGACCCATGCTTCCTCACAATCATCAACCACGTGATGATAGTCCGCGTCCATGTGGAGCAACATCAGTCCAAACGCGATGTTGCTCGACTTGACGTAGTCGTCACTGGCGCGAGGATCGGCGAAGGTGGGGGGTGGTCTCCCGGTTGACCACGTGCCACGCCGACTTGGTCAGGAACACGCCACGCATGTAGCGGCTCCAAGTCGCGTAGTTGTCCCCATCGAACTTATCAATGGAGATCTTGGTGGTGGCATCATGAGCAGTGGACATCGTACTTGGGCTCATAACCTGTTGAATGGTGAAAAGCTTGACGACCGAAACTGGGAGTGATGCTGGGAGTCCACTCGGAAGACCGGAGAAGACACTTGGGGGGTAGATGGAAGATTTGAAAGTGATTGATTATCGGGGCTTACTACTTACTACATGATTTATATGTGGTTCACATATAAATCATGTGAAGCGTCTCATCATCCTACTCGTCTAATCAACTATGACGTAATTACCTGTAAGAACTCCGCCGTAAATACTAAGCTGAACAGGCGGTTCGGATTGGACCGGTCACGGTTACCAATACTGGTAGAAACCGATGACCGTCAACAGAATCGAACAATCGTGTTCGAAAACGATCACTCGTCGTCGCCGACAAGTGATCCATGACAGATTTGGGAGGCATCCATGCCTTCTTCTCGGGAGCGAGACACAAGACATTGCGGTCCCGCTCTTCCTGCGACGTGCCGACAGAAGTACTGGCACCTCGTTGCGAAGTGGTGTCCATAGGAGAACCGACACCACTGTTAGCGCCCGAGTCTCGCGACCTCGAGCGCCTTCGCTTCGGCGATGGTTCATCTGATTCATCAGATGAACCAAAGATGCTGCGACGCTAAGCATCGTCCATGCCACGCTTGGCAGGCGGCTTGGATTCATTTGCCGTCGATACGGATCCGTCTTCCGTACCAGGAGAGTATGAGACACCGAGCTCACACTCTGTGAAGACATGAGTGTCTTCATGACCAGCGCCTGCATCACCAAGTGACACAGGCTGGGTCGCTTCAGCAACCGATGAGACATCAGTTGCTGTGGTTTCTGCTTCGGCGTCCGCACAGAGACGTGCGGACGCGCTCTCGGCGGCCTTGCTCGCGCATCGCATGGGCTTGTTAACCATGCGATGAAATGTTGGAAAGTGGACTCGGACCAACAAGTGCAAACCCCGTCTCAAATGATTTGGGACGAGTATACATTTAGTCAATCAGTCACTAAAGTGACTGATGGTTAAGGGGGGGGTGATGTAACGGGGTGAATCGTTACATAACAATTTATAAGAAATTTTTAGTAGAATATAACTAAAAGAGTTATATTCTCAGAATATTGTCATAAGGACAAATATTCTGTAGCACTTACGAGTAGTTGCTAATTGGTTGATATAGGCCATTATATCAACCAACGAAGACGCGCCACGACAGACGCACGCAATGAGTGGTGAGCAGATAGTTGATATGCACATTTGTATTCAGACATAGTTAGATGAGGATAAATAGTGATTTATTAACAGACATTGACTATTATAAATGCAGTTCCACTTTTTACTTTAACCAAGTACTCGCTTCTTCTTACCGTCTTCCTCTGCACATACGAGTGTACGTGAAGTTACGAGGCACCGCCTTATTCTGTCATCAGAATAAGTAGCTTGTGCTGTCACCAGTACAAGCTTCAGGGTGCCCCGTTACAAGACTGTATGAGTCAACAAGCGTAAAGCTTAAGGTACCTGTTCCAGGGAATCGAACGATTCAGTGAATCTACAGCACTTAGTGCTCAAGAGTAGCTACCTCAGGGAGGTGTTGCTAGCTCTTAACGAACGATCAGAGACGCCTAGCAAGGCACGTGTCGTCGACAAGATCTAAAGGGGAACTGGACTTTATTTACGTTTAACTCTACCGCATGTCTTGATCCCAGTAGTACCTAATCTAGGCACTCATGTCCTCAATTGATATCTTTAGTATCTTTCCTATCTTGTGGCTAACACCCGTCAGCCCCTATAAAACGATAAGGTATTCTATATCCCGTTCAGTGGGATACCATCTTGTGTGTCTAAGACGCTGGAAACCGAGTACCCTATGATGTGTAATCCCTCTACACTTGATCCAAAAAAGGGCGTATCAAAACTATTGCTCTATTCAGCAATCGAACACGCAATGGGCTGTGCTTATAACGCCTGCAGGACAGTTGTGTACTGTAATGTATCGCGTGCCAGAAAGTTGAGGCAGTGTCGCAAGTGCGTGCTATGAACAGAAAGTTGCGCACGCTGTGTAGGAAATCAGGAACACATAAAAGTAAATGCTTTACTTACAGAAGCGTGCCAGACGCTTTTCGGCCGGAAATCCTCAATGGATCGCAAAGTGAGATCTCTCAGCGTAGCGGCCTCTTCCGCTGCCACACGTTTACCCTACGCATCGAACATCCTAGATCTACCTCATATACGGACCCGTCTAGCACCATCTGGCAGATCACCGACGTATTTTTCCAGTGCCCAGCTATGTACGGAATACCACTTTCCAACACTCCCCCTCACCGGTGAGAGTGTGTCCTCCGTCGACGTGCGGCATGCTGCCAGCTTCTATGTCAATGCCAGGCACCGTTGATTCTGCATCGAGTACTCGTCCTTGTGAATGTTAGGCATTGAATCGGAACTATCTGTGATTTACACACACGGATAATTACGAAGCAAAAAGTTCGGCCTTCACCTTGCACTCAGCTCACCCTTCGGGCTCACCATCAAACGCTCAAGTGATCGCATTAGAAACGTTAGCGTGTCTGTTTCTATCCAACGAAGTCGGCCCTATTTGACGGATCGCATGGCAGACCGATCTGGTATTTGTATCTCCAAAATACATGACAGTAGATCGTATTAGGGGGGGCTGCCTGCTGAATAGGGAGCTGCATTCGAGCTGTGTGTACGCAGACCCGCTCTAAAACGTAGGTCCTTATCGATTCAATCGAAACCTCTGGAAAGAAACACCGTGCATCCCACTACTCGATAAAATGGACACGTTCCTCCAGCTGGACACAAGTGGCGTATACAGCGACAATGACCTGGACCTCAGTGCGTCTGTCGACCTGGAGACGCAGATCCAGCGTCACGTGGTGGAGACGAGTCTGACGGAAGCGCTGTTCGGAGACCAGCCGTGCTCTCCTGTTGTGGCAGGGGAAGAAGTCACTGGTACGGGACACGAGCAGTCGGCAGCTACGGACTTGGGCAGACTGGAGCGTCAGCACTATCTACAGCGCGTCTCGTCCATTGAGAACGCGATGCAGGTGGCGGAGAACGAGATGCAGCAGCGGATCGACGCGATGAAGCGCATTTTGGAGCTCACCGATTCCAGACAGCAGCTGGTCCAGTACATGGCGCTCAAGCAGGAGATCAGACGAGACGGCGACGTCGTGGACATTGCGGAGGATCTGCTGCAGTGCGCGGATCGCATGGACAACGAGGAAGACAGCGAGGTGGCCACATTGGGCGCGTGCTTCTTCTTGAGCGACCGACAAGAACCCAAGATACGACAGAGGACAACGATGCAACCAGTTGTGGCGGCCATGATGGAGGCCGTCAATGGACTAGACCATGATACGTCTTTTTGAAGAGGGCTGTGTCGGATGATTGGTGGTCGCGACATGCCAAATCACAAGGTCCCATTACCGAGCGTACGAGACTCTACGACCCCCACTGGAAAAAATCGCATTGGCTTCCCTGCGGATTGGGACACTTGTAAAAGGTCCGGCCCTTGTTTGCTCCGTTCTTACACACCAGTAAGACGCCAGGCAAGCTGCATCCACACACAGGCAACCCGGTATTACCTACGCTGCCTTCTGGACGCAGCATTGAAGACGATGTGGTCTGCCGAAGGCGCGGCTCCGTTTCGTCTTTCCACTTGAAGTACCCGCAGCTCTCTGTCCCCTCGAGACTGCAAGAATAAAACTCACGGTTTTGGTTTGGACCAACCTTTTTAGTTCTGCGCAGGACGCAAGTGACACTGTGTCCGGAACACCGTGGGGTAGTGTCCAATATGCCAGCATGCTGTGTCGCTGAGCTGCCGGACGTCTCAACAACCTCATCTTTCCACTGAAAGAACCCGCAGCTGTTGTCAGTTTGGCTACGCCGACACGTGTAGAACTGCCGTCCCTTGTTCACACCGTCTTTTGCGACTGTTCTCTCGGCACACGGTTCGTTGTGACCAGGACATTTCACAGCAGGGGCATTGCTCGGGTCGGACCCGGATACCCAAGCAAAAAAATTGCACTTTTCCCCTTGAGGCAGCGGGCAGACGTAAAACATGCGTCCTGTATTTGGCCCGTCCCGAGTGACTTCTCTTTCGAGGCACGGTAAACCGTGGTCAGTGCATCGGGGTACGCTTGCAGACATGCTTGATGCATGTTGTGATCGGTTCTGTGCCTGGGGATGGCTGGGCGATCGTTGTTGACTTCGTGTGGTTGCTTGCCGTCCTGTTTGGTTCGTATTGTCGGTATTTCCACCAGCCCGTGGGCCTGCAACTGCTGTATTGGTACAAGCAGAGCTTTGAGGTATCACTTCTGCCCTAGAGGAAAGAGTTGGTTCGCTGGCTGAAGCAGCTCGCTGCTCACCCCGCAGTGGCACGGCCTGTCCGTTCGCAACTTGGTTGTTCACAGCTAGGCCAAAGTGTTCTGAAAAAGTCTGGTCCAGCACAGCAGCACTGCGCGTGACTTTTATAAAGATGCTTTTCATCTGTGCACAAGCAAATCAGTGGTGTCAACACGTTACGTGCCGGAGAGATACGAATCGCTATTACCTGATCCATGCACGACTGCACCACTTGTCTCATATGTTTTTGTCCTAACGAAATTGACTTGCAGTCGTTCTCCATCTAAACTCAAGCAAGATAGCAGTCAGTAAGACAGCCTGCATAATCAGTTCAAGATCAAACTTACTGCTGCACGAAGTTTCGGTTTTGCCAACTCGAGGCCCATGTGCTCGTACGACAAAACTAGCGCCAGCCCCAATGTTGTAGGTTTGAACTGGGTGTTGTTGTTCACCTTGATGGCATACTCACGCTTCAAAATAGTTTTAATGTGCTCAGCAATGGTAGCGTCTGTCCCGATCCCGTTTGAATCCATTTTCGAGATCAGATCGGCCTCTGACAAGAGCGGTGGCGGGTTCGTTTCCTTAGATAGCATCACAACCGCTGACGGTCGGAACACGTCCCCTTGCCGATAAACGGGAATCGCGGATGCGCTCCATTTCTCATATTTATAGATGTCCAAATAATTACGTTCCTCCACCATGAGCCCGGATGCGGTAAAGTATTCGCCCAGCATTTTCACCACGACATTTGTCTGGTAACCCTTGGCATCCCGACTACAGCACGCTAAGAAATGAAGAGCGACAAATTCATACACCTTCTTCTCGTTTGGATCTAACAACGTATTCGTATCAACACTTTTGGTCGGATGAATTGGCGGGTGTGCCTGATCGTCGGAGTTTCCATGACGGGGCGCGTCGTATTTCCCTCCGTCCAAAAGCTGACCTGTCACGTAATTTCCCCACTGATGATGATTTTCGTGCAGCCGCACTAAGCCCATAAGATCCGTGCCTGTTTTGAATGCGCTCGTCTCCGTTCGGGGGTAGCTAATTAAACCCTTATTGTACAAACTTTCTGCTGCCTTCATCGTTGCCTCCGACGAGATCCGTAACCACCGCGACGCTCGTTTCTGCAGCTCCACTGTCGTAAGCGGTAGCGGCTTCCGTTTCCAAGAAATGCGCTTATCAACCGACTCGATTATTGCTGCTTGGCTATCCAACAGATCCTCGTAGATGCACAAACACGCCATGCGGTCAAAAAGGTGCTCGCGCTTCCACTCAAAAGTCGTCATCGCTGCATCCGCGTGCTCGTTTTGCTGGTGTGTTACGCTAATGTAGTAAAATGTCTCGCGTTCAAAATTCTGTACCATGAGATATCGTTCAACAACGAAACCTAGTGTAGGAAATTGGCACGGACCGTAGCTAATGACACTCCTATCCCGCTTGAGTGTGGGAAATTTGCTTTGAATGCGCATTGTCTGAAATCTTGTGAATGCTGCGCCGATTCTTAAATCAATTTCCGATCGAGCGTCAACTGCAAGTGAGAGTTTTTCATTGGGCTCTGACAAGTGTTGCACTGCGTAAATGATATCGCGAGGTATTAGAGCCGAAAAATGGGAGCGGAAGACACGCAGGCGCCGATTGGACTTTTCACAGATGCTCTTGACTTCGTAGGCGATGTTCTCACCCTCGCGATCGCAATCCAGCCATAGCACCAGCCACTGCATTTTGCCGACGTTAGTAGACGGCGTCAGTTCATCACATTGTCGCTATCTCAAAAACAGACAGTGCTAGATGAACGTCGTTCTGACTGTACCTGACTCTGCTTGGCTTCCTTCAACAGCGTCTGCTCGATCTTCTTCTGGGTCTCGTCGTTGCGTATTCTCTTGGTCACTGGAGCACTAAAGAGCTCCACCGGATCGCACGAGTACCAGCTCCGGACATTCGGATCAAAGTCCAGCTCCATCATGTGCCCCGTCACAGACGTGACCACCATCTGAACCTGCTGCCCTCGAATCTGATACGGAAAGTCAAAGAGCGCATTGTACTTGGAGAATCCAGCGCGCTGTAGCAAACACGACAGCACAAAGCATCAGCAGTCATCACTTTATGCAGATAGCTAGCTATGTGACAAGCGGATACACAACACACACGCTGGGAGCGACCAGAGGACAGGATCGCGGCAATCTCCTTGGCCACCGACGGCTTCTCCGCGACGTTGAGCACTTTCATGCATTCTAACTGCGCGGACCGTTTCTGCCCACGCTCTGATTGGTCGCCAAGCAGCCAATCAGCAGACTCCCCATGCCACTCAAAACGACCTTCACTCTCGAAGCATGACACCGAGTGGGTTTTTGAACGTGCGGAAGCCTGCGGGGCTGACGTCGCAGCAATGCGTGGGGACGATACGCCGAGCGTTGGATGCACGACGACGGGTCGGACACGGCGGGACGCTGGATCCGATGGCGACGGGAGTTTTGACGGTTGCTGTGGGCCGAGCCACGCGCTTTCTGCAGTTCCTGACGACGGGGAAGGAGTACCGAGGCGTGATTCGACTGGGAGTGACGACCGACTCGGACGACGTTACGGGCGAAATATTGACGCGACATGCGGTTCCATGGGTCACGGAAGAAGCGGTGCAAAGGGTTTTGCAGAGGTACATTGATGAGGGGTGGGGGAGGAAGGAGGAGGAGGAGGTGGAGCAAGAGGAACGTGCTATAGAAGACGGAGCTGATGGACGGCTGACTTGTTGCAGGTTCATTGGACCGATTGACCAAGTGCCTCCACGGGTCAGTGCTATCAAGAAAAATGGCGTGAGGATGTATAAATTGGCGAGAGCGAACAAGGAAAGGATTGATAGGAAGAGAGTTAGTCGAGGAACGATGAAGTGACAGCAGAGGAGCTGACGAGAACAAGCTGGTACTGGTGCTGGCTTGTTGTTTCGTATCGTGTAGGAATTCAGTGTCCCGTCGAGACGAGTGTATATTGAGCACATTGACGTCGAGAAGTTCACGCAGGGAGATTTTCCAGAGGTGCGTTCGTTAGCAGCTCGAGATACGTCTGTGCGTGTTGTTGGGGAGAGGGAAAGAAGCTAAGTGGCTGGTGGCAGGTTGAGATCCGCGTTGATTGTGGAGGAGGCACGTACATCAGGTCAATTGCACGTGAATGTGGCGAGGCGTTGGTGGTTCCGCCCGAGCAAATAGACTCATCCTACGATTTACGCAACCCTGCCGGTGATTTGTGTGTTGGAGGCACGCTTATGAAGCTGGAGAGGACTCGTAGTGGCGTCTTCTCCATCGCCGATAGTCTGAGTTTGGATGAGATTCGAGCGAAAGCGGAGGTACGCGCACTGCATTGAACGTGGTATGGTGCGACAGATCTGTGATACGTCTTATCTCTTGTTTTACGACAGAAAGGAGACGTCCCGCTTCGACCGATGGAAAGCATGTTGCAGCATCTTCCGTTCGCGGAGTTGCCTCAGTCTACTGTCCAACGCTGGCTGAATGGCGGTGTTGTGGCTGTCCCGGCAGACGAGATCAACTGTGCGAAAAAGAAGCACTACAGCCTCATCAGTGGCAAGCCCATTCGCATTTACAGCCGTTCCTCACCAGAACTGCTTGGCGTCGCACAAGTGGACCCGCAGGCACAGCGAAACGAGTTTGTACTCAGAAAGCGTTTATTCATCTAGCCAGCTTTTGCCTCCTCACCAACCTAATCGTGAGCCGGTGTGACGTTATGACTCTGCTGCATTAAGCTCTGCAGTCCTGCAGCCATAACCGCCGCGAACATGTCCGGGTCGATGGATATCCCGGGGTCGGTGGACGCTTGCCGAGAGGGCTTTTTCTCGTGCCCGTTTTCGTACGCATATGCTGTCGCACCTGTTGGTTGCACCATTGTTCTTGCTTCGTCAAAGTCAACCATCAACAGTGGACGCATTGCAGGGGGCTCGGGCCGAGCAGCTTCATCGTAAATCTGGGGCTTTTCGTCTTCAGCATGTCGACCCTTTGCAGCTTCTTCTGTTGCCGCACGGCAATTGTCAATATGTTCACGAAGTGGAATCATTAAGGCGGCGCGACACAACTCCTTTAAATCACTACCACTATAATATACAGTGTCAATGGCGAGCTTGTTGAAATCAAATTCGTCGTCTACTTGCTCCGTCTTAAGCTGCAGCCGAAGTATCTTTTCACGCTGTGGTCGGTTAGGTAGTCCAATCTCAAACGTGCGAGGCATGCGGCGAAGAAAGGCTGGGTCCACGTCACCAGGACGGTTTGTCGCACCCATAATAATGACACCAAAACCACCATCATTCTCGTTGCTCATTTCAGTAAAACCATCCCACAATGCCAAGAATTCCTACAGCAACAACAAGGTAAGCAGCAGGTCAGATTAACACAGCCTACACAATACCCATCACACAAATCCAACCGCAATACTCACCGTTTTCATTGATGAAAACGTCGGGTCAGATACGCCACCTCGGATTCCCATGAACGAGTCCACTTCATCAATAAAAATGATACACGGTGCCAACTTCCGAGCGAGCGTAAATGCAGCGCGCACGAGCTTCTGCGATTCGCCAAACCACTTGCTCATGATAGTACTAATCTTGAGATTAATGAAAAAAGCACCAGACTCTTTCGCAATAGCCTTTGCCAACATGGTCTTACCAGTGCCGGGTTTTCCATAAAGTAAAATGCCTTTGGGAACTGTGAGCAGGGTCCCACGAGACGCAAAGAACTCGGGACTTCGCAGCGGCAGCACTACGAGATCGTGGATGTCGCGCTTTTGGCGCTCTAGACCGCCAATGTCGTCAAACGACACGTCAATGTCTTGTGGGTCCACGATGTCGCCAGCAATGACGTTCTCAAAGTAGTTGGTGCTGAAGGCACGGCGTCCAGTGCGCTGCAGGCGATTCTTCAGCTTGGCTTGACTGTCCTGACCCTTGTTCCAGTCGTCGAGCATGGGCTTCGCTTGCTGTGCACCATAGAGACTACTGTGAACTCAGGAGGGACCTGACCATACAGTTCGAGGAGAGATAGCGTGGACCAAGCAAAACGTCAGCTCACCTTGTAGAGGTACTTGGACGTTTGGTAGATGGTGTAGAGCATCAAGCCGTCCAGCACGAGGCCCAGCACCTCGTCCTTCACAGAGGCGGCTTTGGACGGCGCTTGCTGCGTACTGCTAGACGTCTCGGCACTTTTGCTGCCGCTGCCGCCCATGTCGAGAGATGTGGTTCAGTTGAGACTTTCACACTGTAATGGGGCACATCGAGACAAAAACAGACAGCTGACAAAAGGTGTCCTTTGGCAATGGACACAATCGAGGCATCAAATAGTGACACCTCAATTCATCATTTGATCGATTTAATTGACTCATTTCATCGACTTAATTGACTCATTTCATCGACTCAATTGACTCATTCTTGAATTGAACACGACTTTGTTGCGAGACAATGGCGCGTGTGAAGAAACCGCAGAGCTCGTACTTGCACTTCTGCCATGAGAAGCGCAAGCAGGTGATGGACGAGCATCCGGGCGCTCGCATCGGTGACATCCAGAAGGTCATCAGCGTGCAGTGGCAGGCGCTCACGTCCGAGGAGAAGGAGGTCTTTGTGCAAATGGCGGTCAACGACAAGGCGCGGTATCAACGGGAGCTACAGGACAAGGCTGAGGTTCAAGAGGAGCCCTCGGAAGAAGCGAAGGACGTGCTACAATCCCGTTGTGCTTGTGTGTACCCACTGGCGAGAGTGAGGAAGATCGTGCAGAGCGACCCAGACATGGGCAAAGTCTCGAAGGACGCGCTGGTGGCGATCGCAAAGGCAGCAGTACGGACGCTAGTGAACGAACTACCACCCGGCAGCTACACGGGAGTAATGGGGCAATTGTGCTGACTCGGTCTTGTTGCTGCAGGAGCTATTTGCTCAGTTTCTAGGCACAAAGAGCTATGAACAGGCAATGTACCGCAACAAACGGCAGATCAAGGCATCAGATGTGACGCGCACGATTCAGACAACGGCGTCGCTGGATTGGCTGCGTCCAGACTTTCCAGACGTGAAGCTCGTGCATGCGGATGGTAGTGGTGGGAGTAAAAGGATGAGGACAGATCAGGAGAAGAGCGAGAAGGCGTTGCCCGATACAGCGTCGTTCTTCGAACCGAGGACAGCAGGAGCGACCGGCGGAGCAGCGCCCCCCGAGTAGATACCAACCAGCACATGGCCGCAGCGGATCGCGAGCTCCAGTCAGGGTCGGCATAAAATGAACGGACGATCGGGGTCTATTTAAATGCTTCGACAGCGAGAACAGAGCCCCACCACGCAGTAAGGTCCAACACAAGCAGCAACAGCAGCGATTCCAAGCCATTCCACCGACCGTCTCTGTTCTCCTTCACTCATCCCTGTCTCCTGTAAACATGTCTAGAAAATGTCATTCCAGTCGTCGAACTCGTCTTCGTCGTCATCTGCTTCCTTCTGCTCCACGACTTCCTCGATCACCGGCTCCACACGAGGGATGAGACCCCGACGACCGGCAATTTTAGCGACCAGACATCCCTCGGGAACGTTCGGCTCGACTCCTTCCGGGAACGTGATGGCCTCCAGGAACACCTTGTCCCCCCACGTGCAGCCCATTGACGTCGATCTGCAAGGTGGTTGGAACATCGTCCGTCGAAACCGTGCACTCGAGCGCGTGGTAAATGTGGTTGATAAAACCTCCACGCTTGAGACCGGGACTGCCTTCCTCGTTCAAGTACGTGATCGGAATGGACACGACCCGTCCGGGTTTATAGCGCAAAAAGTTGACAGCAAGTGGCACGTCCGTGACGGGATCCAGCTGCACGTCCCGCATATAAGCTTTGACAGGCGGCTGCTCCTCCACTTGCACCTGGAACACCTGGTTCTCAATGGACGTCCAGAGTTTGCGGTGCATGCGCTGGAAAGCGCGGGTAGGGAACGACACCAGCACGCGCTCGTCCTTGCCGTCCTCGCCCTCCCCGTAGAGCACACCAGGCAGGAAGCCCTGTTTGCGCAAACGTCGAGACGCGCGTGAACCGTCTGCGTCGCGCACTAGCAGCTGCAGCACGTTGGACGGACTCTCGACGGTGCTGGCAGCAGCAGTAGCAGCTGCTGTAGTGGAGAAGCGAGACAGTTGCAGCGCTGCTTGTCGCTGGAGCGCCAACATCCTTGGAACCGAACTGAGCCACTCACACGCCAAGTCGCGTGAGTTGGAATAAAAGAGTGGACTATTGCTAAGTAGAGGTTTGGAAGGAGTCGAGTCAGAGGCTTGCGACTTGTTGTTTTGTGTATTTGACAAAGTTGACAGTGCGAGGTCGTAAAATGCTGGTGGTGAGAAATCACTCGAGTCTGCAGATTTGATACTTTTCGGGCATCGTGTTTTGAGAATTGACTAGCGCGTGTTGGAACCTACACGAGCGTGTACTGCTCGTACAACAGCGCTCGGATGCGGTAATAGCTCCTCGACAACGTGCCTTCCATCACGATCTCATTATCCATCGCGCGCTTTAGCACGACGCCGTCATTGCAGACCAACATACCGCCACGAAACTTGGCCTGATAGCCCGCCTTGCCCAACACCTGCTTCATCACGTCGAGCTTCATCTTCCCGTCGCTCAGCATGATTGGATCGTGCGCCGTCTGGCCGCCGTTTTCGTTGAGCGGCTGCAGCACTGGCACGGAGCTATTCTCCGATAATGCGAGCTGACCAGTAACATAGGCGACTTCGTGGCCACCGACCTGTTCATCAGCACGACGTTAGTTACCTAAAGGGGTGACTGTGGATGCATTCATCACCGTACCTTGCAGAACACTGCCGACGTGTACAGCGACTCCTTCACCGACAATTTGTACACGTTTGTATCGGACTCGATATCAATACATTCCATTACATTCGGAGTAAATACGGCTTCGCACATTGGAATTGACGATTCCACAAACTCTTTAAGCTCGTTCGTTGTCTGCTCCGTACCGTGAACCAAAATGAGCTTTCGAGGCTTTACATTGCCCAAGCAATTTCGAATCGCTCGACCGTCTGCAACACCGTCAAAGTCAACTTGTGCGATGCGGGCAGCAATCTGAGTACAGCGAAAGATATCGTAAGCAGCAGATAGATGTCACGATCTGATACAGCTGAGCTCGTACATTGACGACGACTTCGTTTGTGATTGTTTTAGTTGGCCGGCTTTCAACAGCAGCTTCCTCATTGGATTTGTCCATGTCCACATCTCCGTCTTCGTCCTCGATGAGGTTGCGGCGAGCCTGGCGGCTGGCCAACAGAGACGCGTCCTTGTAGTCGTCGGGATTGATGATCTATCGGCAGCAAGTGCATATCAGAAAGGCATCACGCCGCACATAACTGCAACCTTTGCGCCGATTGACCAACCTCTCCATATTCATCCCACTCTATCTTGGGCTCTACAGCAAAGAACATCGGATACCGGACCGATGCAAACTGCCCCAGACCGACCTTGAACGTACCCCGAAGTTGAACTGCAGTTTGAGAGTAAATACCAGAACATCCACGCAATTCGGCTCTCGCGACGCACCTTCTTGCTGTGTAGCTTCCTCTTCTTCCGACTCGGATTCAAAGTCTTCAATTCCCATCATCATATCTTCCATAGCTGCCTCTTCAATCTCCTTCGCCTTGTGTTCAGCCTCAGCCCGAAGACGTTTTCGTTCCTTTACTTCATACAGTGCAAGCTCTGCTCCTTCCAAGAACACTTTTTCTTTCACTGTACATGACATGTTTTTTTCTGCTGACGGGCCCTTTGCAAGCTTCAGTACACGAGATGCAAACGATGTTTCTTGCGTCGTTGAAGCAAAAATGATGCTGTTCCGGGAATCAGGAGCCCAGCGAATAAAAATGTCTTTTGCAAAGCCACATTCTAAACTTGGTGAAGTAGCCAAAACCACCTGAAATGTGCAACATGAAGATCAGCTATCGTGTTCTTGACAGCCAATCCACGCTTTGCCTTACCTTTGGACTTGGGAGAGCATCCAGTTCTTCCAGAGTATGTACTAGATGAATGTGTCTAACAACAAAACAACATCAGGTGTTTTGCAAGCCGCACTGCTTCTGCTCGAACAAAGTGACACGTACGAGAATTGAAACGGATTCTGACGACCGACGTCAAAGTTCTTTGCAATGCGGTCATTGCACCACTCCAGCATTGCTTGCGCAGCCTTTGGCGTGTAATAACTCATATCATGGAGAAGCGCAATCGGATCGCGTAGCCTACACCACAATGACGACATTAGCTCGTGGTTGCTCGGGCAGTGCCAGCAGCATCACCGCGCAAATGCTCAGCACGGACTTGTTCTGAATCCAGTACTGGTCCAACACCCGCATTAACTCCAGCACACGGCCAGAGCTATCGGTCGGAATCAACACATTTCCTCCACTCCGAACTGTTTTCAAAATTTCCATCATGATCTACACATCATGAGCGAATCAAATTCCTTAGCCTTGACTCCAGACATCTGTACTACCACCAAAAGAACAATAACCAACCTTGCTGTCTCGGTCCTTAAGCTTTGGTTGCTCTGCGTGAAGATTCATTGAGTCTGTAATGAGCAATGTAGGACGTCTGCGAATCGCAAACATCCACAAATAAGACCACGAAAAGCAGCACAAACGTGAATATGAGCCAGTCACTGGTGCTGTAAACATTCAGCTACATCTCACGTGAACGAGTCCAAGATCGTCTTCTGCAACACGTGCTCCGAGCGATGATTGTAGTCCACAGCGTAAATGATGTCATCCTACGCCAGCAGCAGACATCCGTCCAAGAGCAGATCCATAGTCAGACACAACGTCAACACCTTCCATTCTCTCAAACAGCTCTCACCGTCTCCTTCACGATTCTCCACAACGCACCGCCAATGAGATGGCCAGCCACATGAGGCGTAATCACAATGCCTTCACCGGAGCTCGTGAGCGTCAACTTCTCCGAGTACTTCAGTTGCTGGAACTTTTCAAAGACCAGATCCACGTCGTCCAGTGAGAAGAGCGCAAAGTCGCTCTCGTGCTTCGTCTTGGCTTGAAACGCATCGTACAGAGCGATCTGTCCCATACGGTGCACGGGCAGTGTGCCATAAATAGGCGCGTTCAGCCCCAACTTGCCCATCGCATATGGCAGCGCCCCCATGTGCGCCAGGTCCAAGTGCGATACTAACACCAAGTCAATGCGGTCCACCACGCGCTGCAGCGGCTTCAGGATCTCCACGTCGTACTCATCCGTCCAGCCGCAGTCGAGCAAGATGCACACGTCGTCCACCTCGAGCAGATACGCGCAGCAGGGGGCGCTCGAGTGCACGCCGTAGAGAGGCGTGAAGGTGATCACTGCCATCGAGTGGGGACAATTGAGCTCGAACACGAACGGCGCGACTTGTTTTGGGCGAGTGATGTCGACTTTTGTCTCCAGGGGGCTGTTTGCTCGCCAACTGTGGGGGTTGCGAAGAGGGGTACATCACAGCTGGGGAGCAGACTACTCGACTAAATAGCTCCTGCACAGAAATGACGATGCCTAATGATCGCATCGATTTGTTGTCCTGCATGGAGGTAGAAACAGTGGCGGATTATTAAGTTTGGCATCCCCTTCTTCCTCGTTTCTGTGACCACCCAGCGAACGGTAAAGGGGTTGCCAAAACCTAAAATTAAAAGGGAAGAAAAAATGCCCAAAACGTTCGGACGGAACCAATGAAGAAACGTTTCTGTTATTTGAGTACATTACAATACTTTAGTGGAGCTAACAACCCGAAAATGCCCGTCTGGTAGTAGCCTAGACATCCCCTACTGCTGTGCTAGCTACAGATTGTGCTAACATATGGCAGCTACCATCGCCTACCTCGGATCAACATCTTGTGTATGAGCTTGTCCAATCTCCTTCCAGTTACCTCCCTGCCAGTGAGCTAGGTCGCCACGGAGGTTGTCCGTCACCTCTTTCATATGGATTGTAGAGAGCGCGTATCCATCTCTAGCACTTGAATGCTACGGCCGGTGTGCTCGAAACAATGGCAAGTTCGTAAGTCATCCTGTGATACTATCGTAAATGGTAGCGCCACGTTGCCACTTTTAGTTAGTCGGCCAGTAGTTGTCTCCATCGTTGAATCTTGTAGTGCCATGCGTCCTTCCTGTAACAGTCCTTGCATGAGAGCTTTGGCCCGAGAAATGGTGTTGTCGAGCATGATTTATATGCATAGACAATTCCGTGTCCAGATGGCTTGGAAAGTATGGATGACGCCAAGTTTCCAGTGCTGTTCAGGGAGTTCGTGACACCAGCTTTCAAACATTGAAAAAAGAAAATTTTCAATGTCAGTCCGTTGCTCGCATGTTAGATGGCCAAATAATGTAGCGACATTGGTCTGTATGGTTGAATGAACGTATGGTAGGTGTTCCATGAAATTGTCAGCGAGAGTCACGTCCTGTTTAATAAGGCCAAGCTGTAACGGGGCACCCTGAAGCTTGTACTGGTGACAGTACAAGCTACTTATTCTGATGACAGAATAAGGCGGTGCCTCGTAACTTCACGTACACTCGTACGTGCAGAGGAAGACGGTAAGAAGAAGCGAGTACTTGGTTAGAGTAAAAAGTAGAGCTGTATTCAGTATAGTTAATGTCTGTTAATAAATCACTATTTATCTTCATCTAACTATGTCTAAATACAAATGTGTAAATCAATTATCTGCTCACCACTTATTGCGTGCGTCTATCGTGGCGCGTCTTCGTTGGTTGATATAATAGCCTATATCAGCCAATTAGGAACTACTCGTAAGTGCTACAGAATATTTGTCCTTATGACAAAATTCTGAGAATATAACTCTTATAGTTATATTCTATAAACAATTTCTTATAAATTGTTATGTAACGATTCACCCCGTTACATCACCCCCCTTACCCATCAGTCACTTTAGTGACTGATTGACTAAATGGATACTCGTCCCAAATCATTTGGGACAGGGTTTGCACTTGTTGGTCCGAGTCCACAGTCCATTAGTTTCATCGCATGGTAAACAAGTCCATGCGGTGCGCGAACAAGTCAGCTGAGAGCGGGTCTGCACGTCTCTGTGCAGACGTCGAAGCAGAAACCACTGCAACTGATGTGTCATCGGTTGCTGACAGCGACTCAGCCTGTGTCACCTGGTGATGCAGGCGCTCGTCATAAAGACACTCATGTATTTACAGAGTATGAGCTCAGTGTCTCATACTCTCCCGATACGGAAGACGGATCCGTAACGAAGGCGGTTGAAACCAAGCCGCCTGCCAAGCGTGGCATGGATGATGCTTTGCGTCGTAGCATCTTTAATTCATCTGACGAATCAGATGAACCATCGCCAAAGCGAAGGCGCTCGAGGTCGCAAGACTCGGGCGCTAACAGTGGTGTCGGTTCTCCTATGGACACCACTTCGCAACGAGGTGCCAGTCCTTCTGTCGGCACATCGCAGGAAGAGCGGGACCGCAATGTGTTGCGTCTCGCTCCCGGGAAGAAGGCATGGATGCCTCCCAAATCTGTCATGGATCACTTGTCGGCGACGACGAGTGATCGTTATCGAACACGGTTGTTCGATTCGTCAAGGATCCATCACCTTGACCCCAGCGCGAAAAACTATCGCGCTGAACATGAATTCTTCATCGATGCTTTCTTTAGACATCGATGGTACAGTGGGAATCACAAACGTGATGGTCCCTCACTACTTCAAGCGTGGAACGCTTACATCCATAACCTTGAGGATGTAGGTCGTGACGTTTGGAACGACAAACTTATCAAAGCTCGTGATAAGTTTGAAAAGCGAACCCCGACAGGTGCACGCTACAAGCTGCATCGTCTGTCTAAGAAGGGTGGGTTACCCTGCCTCTCTTGGGGAGACCCGTGCCCTTGTTGTGTAAACAACTCTGCGCGCGCACCTAAGGAGGCTTACCTCCTTACTAGCCCGTGGTGGCGCGTACGTATCTCTAGTGAGATGTACGAAGGGATTGACAACCTGAAATCCCTTTATGACCGTGCCGGGAAGACTTTCTCTGGCGGTCCTTCTGCGGCACAGGATGTGCCGCGTCGTACTGCTCAACCAGACCCAGTACGTCGATCATCAGTTGGGAGCGGGGCTCCCAAGTATCCCAGGACGGGGGATAACCGCGCCACCGGACGAGGTAACTCATCCGACGTCCGTTCACATCGCGGTGGTTCAACAGCTGCTCAACCAGATAGCACTGGCCACCGCGAGAACCTCTAATGGAGGTGGAGGAGGAGGGAAAACGCTCCCCAAACTATCGTGGGGAAGCGTGTATCCCCGAGAGCCTCTTTGATCGCGTAACGCAAGCGTTACGCGGCGATCTCGAACATGAGCGGGACAGGCGTCTCCAACATGCGGACACTGTCTTGAAGTATCGATCTGAGTTTGCCTTTGCTCAGCTTGAGAATGAGAGAGCTTTGACGTCTCTGCGTGACGAGCTAAGGGTAGCTCGTGGGGATATTGACCGGTCTCGGGCTGAGATAACTGCTCTTCAGACCCTTGTCGATATCCACCATCGGGAGCACAAGACCCTCTGTGAGATGCTTGAGCGCAAGGGCGTTCTTCATCGGAAGAAACAGCGTACTGATGGTACGGCTTAAGCCGACCAACGTAAAACGTGAGGTGCGTTTGCATCTTACGTGACAATTCGATCGTGTATGCATTGCCTAGGCGGTGCAATACACGAAATGGGGCGATGTACTTGGGTAGAAGTTTACTGCTACCCAAGTTAGTCACTACATGCTTTGGTAGATTAACCGTAGACAGTAGGACTAAGTCACCTTTATTAAATAAAAGAGTGTTTGCCCTTCCATTCTTGTCAGCGTTTTGCTTTTGCTTATCCACCGCTTCGGCGATGGAGTCTTGCACAAAACGGACTACCGTTTCACGAGCCAGTATGAACTCATCTGATGACTCGTTAGCTTCAGTGCGCTGTGAGCGCACTGCAGCAACATCAACCTTTTCTTCAGTGAGGGCTTCCGCACTCTCACTGGAATCATCTTCTTCGATATCGATGTTATCGATGTCGGCATCAAACGCAATGACTTCTTCGTCAGAGCGTGATGAGCGTGAACCAAATCGGTTTTTGCTTGCGCGAGTCTCTCCCCCCCTTAAACCAGAGTTACACTCTAGTAAGGTGGGTGCATGCGGATGGCGCAAGCCGTTCACGTAAAACGGTGTATGTGTCGTGGACGCATGCACCGAGTTGTTAATGGCAAACTCTACCATTGGCAAGAACTCACTCCAACTCTTAAAGGAGTGTACGTGTCCTCGAAGTATCTCTTCGAGGACACGATTGGCACGTTCCGTCTGACCATCTGACTCTGGATGATCAGATGTTGACATCTTCAAGCGCGTTCCGAGTGATTTGAACACGGAGCGCCAGAAATCAGCAGTAAAGCGTGGATCTCTGTCTGATACGAGTTCACGGGGCAACCCATGAAGTCGGAAGATGGTGTCAATAAAGACACAAGCACAGCCACTTGCCGTGATTGACTCTGGTACAGCCACAAGGTGTACCATTTTGCTGAATCTGTCAACAAATACGAGGATAACCGTATTCCCGCGTGCGTCTTTGGGTAACCCGAAGACGAAATCCATTGAGATGGATTCCCAGCACTCAGCCGGAACCGGTAGAGGCTGTAAAGGTGCACGCAGTGAAGGACTTGACTTCACTCGTTGACAGACTTCGCATGCGCGAACTTACTTTCGCACAAACTGATACTGGCGGGGCCAGTAAAAGTCTCGACTCACCGTGAGATATGTTTTCTCCCGGCCACGATGTCCTCCTATAGGAGCATCGTGATACTCGAACATGATCCGCAAACGCAGATCAGTATCATCTGGAATGACAACACGTGGTGTGTCACCAGAAACGGCTGTATAATACAGTAAACCGTTGCGAGTAGTGTATCGATCTGATGCAGATCGATACGCAGACGACAATCGTTTCAACGATTCTCGGGATGGTTGTGAGAGATGTGCCAACAACTTCACTATCTCACCATCTTGGGCGTATGCCCGCCTCACATCATCATACAACGTTGTAGATGGGACTGAGGACGTCATAACCGCAACAGTGAATGTCTCTCTGTTGGGTTTCACGACTGGTTCAAAGTCGGGACGACGTGAGAGTGCATCAGCGACGACATTAAGTCGTCCTGGTTTGTACTCGACCGTAAAGTTGTATTCTGCAAAGAATGAAAACCACCGCGCCATTCGTTGTGATAGGTGCGGGCTGTTCACTGCCGTGCGTAATGACGCATGGTCAGTGTAGACAATGAAGGGTCTATCTCCTAATTGATAGACTCTGAACTTCGCGAGTGCATACTTCATGGCAAGGAGTTCCTTGTCATGCACTGGATAGTTCCGCTCAGATGGTTGCAGCTGACGCGACTGATAGCAGACGACGCGTTCAACGCCTTCAAGATCGTACTGCATTGATGCAAAACCGATTGCGAAATCGCTGGCATCACAGACCACATGAAATGGCATGTCCTGATCGGCAATTGCTAGGACTGGGGATTGTATTAAGCTCTGCTTGATCCCATCAAAGGAGCGCTGACATTCAGCGTTCCATAACCACCTCTCGTTCTTTTTCAACAAACGAGAGAGGTGCACAGTCATCTCGGCATAATTGCGTGAATACTTATGCAAATGCGCCGCTAGCCCAAGGAATTTTTGAAGACCTTTGACATCAACCGGCACAGGCCAGTCGGTGATCGCCTTGATCTTTTCGGGATCAGGACGTACACCATTCTTACCAACGATGCACCCAAGAAGTGGTATTTCGCTTGCTGCAAATACACACTTCTTGAGATTTGCATACAATTGATGTTTTCGCATGATTGTAAGAACCTGTCGGACGTGGTACCTGTGAACCTCAACGTCCGACTTTCCATCCATAGCTCGACTATGGATGAATACGTCATCAAAATAACTCGGCGCGAATTCTCGTAATGGTCTCAACAGATGTGATACACATCTGTTGAAAGTGGCAGGGGCATTACTAAGCCCTTGTGGCATTACTAGCCATTCCCAGAGCATGCCGCTAGGCGTGCTAACTGCGGTATAGGGTATATCCCGTTTCCGCATAAGGATTTGATAGAAGCCATCCATCAAATCCATGGACGAAAAGATGGTACTCTTTGACATACCATCAATGATTACGTCCTTCCTCGGTATCGGCGTCTGAGCCGGTACCGTTGCAGCATTCAACTTGTTAAATGCATGTACTATCCGCCACCCTCCTGTTGCTTTTCGCACACAGAAGGTCGGAAAGCTATGTGGGGAAGTTGATTCCCTCACATGGCCCGAAGTTAAACGATCGGCAAAGAACTTGTCGATCGCAAGTACTTGTTCATGATGCAGTGACCAC
Source organism: Peronospora matthiolae (assembly GCA_921007115.2). Classification (NCBI taxonomy): domain Eukaryota; phylum Oomycota; class Peronosporomycetes; order Peronosporales; family Peronosporaceae; genus Peronospora; species Peronospora matthiolae. The sequence continues at coordinate 1,057,574 of CAKLBY020000193.1, forward strand.
TGCTTCATGACACAGTACTTCGAGCCTGGTTTAAGCTCGACCTCGTGTCAAATACCTTTATCCTTCGGTAATTCGCACGGAACAGTTTCAGGGAATACATCCTTGAATTCAACCAAATCTTCATAGAGAGGATTTGTATGGAGCGATTCCCACGATTGGGAGTCATATCGCTCAATTCGTGTCTTTTCATCTAGGACACTCTCGTCCATAGATGAACTACTGAGAACTCTCTCGTTCTCAGTAAACACTGTTGCAGACCTTATGTCGGTTAAACACTCGTCGTCAGCGACGAGTACGCAGATCTGCTTGGCTTTGCCACTACGCAGATCACGCAAGAACCTTTTATGTTCGAGCGTTGGCAACTGAGTGATCTCCGAAGTCAACTTCGGAGGCGCAATCAGATCAAGTGTATAAGCGCCTACACTTGATCCGTTATTGACTATGACATTCAATGTCTCTGTCATTTCCTTGGGACTTATTCCCTCAGGCCTCGAAGGACTTATTCCTTCGGCTTCCCGGGGACTTATTCCCTCGGGTTTCGGGGAACTTATTTCCGCCGTATTTGTTATATCGGGACTTATTCCCTTAACTTCCCCTATCTGTGGTTGCGTAACCACATCGAGATCCTGTACGAAAGACTCTCCAGTCGATCTAGGATTATCGTTTCGCTTAACCTGATCGATCGATTGTTTCTCTTCTAGATGTTCCCCGCTAGGGATACATCTTTGTCCCGGTCCACCCGACTTATTCGAGTGGTGGACCTTCGGCGCAGCCTGTGTTTCCTCACAGCCGCCGGAACTTTGCTCCGAAGTGTAACCGTTTATTACAATAAGGTTTTGTGCAGTCGTACTAACGACCGTACCACAAGTGAGGCCATCGCACTCACTCGTAGTACATCCACACGCTTGTGGACGCTCCAAAACGTTCATCAGATGGCCATCTAATGAACAAGCGGCAAGCAACGTTACTGTTCGATGTTGCCAGTTAACCCGTGGTTCGTATCTTCTGAGCCACGGTATTCCAAGGATGACATCAAAATTTGTCATCCAAATCCAATACGATAAAGCCATCGTCATATTGGGTATCTTCTAGCGTATAATGGATCTTCACTATACGCTTCATGACGGTTACGGATGCGCCTGTCGCAAGACGTACCGTCATCCTCGTAGGAGGTGTGTCACATTCACTGAACTTGAAGTGACCATCTTCTAGCGATTGGCGTCGCACAAAATTGTTGGACGCCCCACAATCGACTAGAGCTCGAAGGGACAACTTATTCGTCACTTCGAGTTTCAAGGTAATGAGTGAGATCTCATTACCTAGAGCAGCAACACACAACGTTTGTGTGTTGGGAGCAACCTTCATCAAGAGGCCTACAAATTCTCTTGACGTTGCTGGATCATTAGGGTGCTCCGCACCTACTGATCCTGTCCATTTTTTGACGGTCCATCCCGTTGTTGCGTCTTTGCACCAACAGCGGACCTGCGTCCCTGCCCCTTCCTCATGGGTGGACGGTCATTACGCCCAGTGTTGCGAGACACTGGACGAGGGGCACTACACTCGTAAGCGTAGTGTCCTGTCTTTTGACATCTGTTGCATCTCTGCAACTTCTTGTAGCCTGTAGAGCGAGCCTTCTCGCTCTCTGCATAAAAGAGTTCCATCGGCTCTGGACCTCCGTTGTCATATCGTCTCGGTTGACGATATGATGTCGAGCTGGCGCGAGCCGGTCTCAGACTGAAGTCTTCCTGTTCCGCAATGTAAATGGCTTGTTCTAGTGAATCTAGTTCAAGCCGGAACAGGTGAGTCTTGACGGGACCATCCGCAAGACCCTGCCTGTACACCGAAACCAACGTATGTTCATCCACCGGGTTGGAACTTATACAACTCGTGAGATGTCGTTTTTGTTGTGCGTAAGCGTGCACATCACGCTTACCCTGCTTGAGCTTCAAGAGTTCGGTTCGAGCTCTGAACTCAGCTCTAGGCGGCTCAAACGTTTGTCTGAGCCGCGACTTGAAGACTTCCAACGACCCAAACGCATATGGGTCGTGCAACTTGAGCCCCAAAGCCCAAGTCTTGGCACGTCCTGCCAGATTTGACTGGGCAAAGGCAACTTGCATATCCCCGTCGTCGATGCGACGCGCCCTTATGGCGTCGTCTAATTCGACGAACCATCTCAAGATGGAGTCCTCTTTGACTCCCCTATACTTGGAGATGTCAATCTTCGAGGTTTCGGGTCGACGCGAGTGCATCGACCCACCAGCAGCATCCTGCTGCTATCTCAACAGTTCAAACTGTTGAGCACCCGGCTCTCTCAACAACTCTGCTTGTTGAGAACCTTGTTGGTGAAGCAAGGCTACTTTCTCGCGTTCTGCGTCAAGTTCATTTTGAATGAACTTGGCGATAGTAGCATGTTGGACATCTCTATTGAGAGCCTCTAGCATGACGCTAACAGTATGGATGCCCATGGTTGAACCCATCCGTTCAACAGCATCCCATTCGACATTGCTCAAATGGGAGTAGCCGTCACGCGTAGCGTGAAAGCTTTGGTCATCTTCATCATCCAACATATTCATGTTGGATGTGAACGTGGTCCTTGGACGGACTACGAAGTGCTACCAGGTGTAACGGGGCACCCTGAAGCTTGTACTGATGACAGTACAAGCTACTTATTCTGACGGCAGAATAAGGCGGTGCCTCGGAACTTCACGTACACTGGTACGTGCAGAGGAAGACGGTAAGAAGAAGCTAGTACTTACTTTAAGTAAAAAGTAGAACTGCATTTATCATAGTTAATGTCTGTTAATAAATCACTATTTATCTTCATCTAACTATGTCTAAATACAAATGTGTAAATCAATTATCTGCTCACCACTTATTGCGTGCGTCTGTCGTGGCGCGTCTTCGTTGGTTGATATAATGGCCTATATCAACCAATTAGGAACTACTCGTAAGTGCTACAGAATATTTGTCCTTATGACAATATTCTGAGAATATAACTCTTACAGTTATATTCTATTAACAATTTCTTACAAATTGTTATGTAACGATTCACCCCGTTACACTGCCAGTGACCTAGATTGCCACGGAGGTTGTCCGTCACTTCTTTCCAAATGAATTGTAGAGAGCGCATTTCCTTCTCTAGCACTTGAATGCTACGGCCGGTGTGCTCGAAACAATGGCAAGTTCGTAAGTCATCCTGTGATACTATCGTAAATGGTAGCGCCACGTTGCCACTTTTAGTTAGTCGGCCAGTAGTTGTCTCCATCGTTGAATCTTGTAGTGCCATGCGTCCTTCCTGTAACAGTCCTTGCAGGAGAGCTTTGGCCCGAGAAATGGTGTTGTCGAGCATGATTTATATGCACAGACAATTCCGTGTCCAGATGGCTTGGAGAGTATGGATGATGCCAAGTTTACAGTGCTCTTAAGGGAGTTCGTGACGCCAGCTTTGAATGTTAGTCCATAGCTCGCATGTTGATGGCCAAATAATGTAGCGACATTGGTCTGTATGGTCGAAGAAACGTATGGTACGTGTAACGGGGTAGCCCATTACATGAAATCGACACCAAACGGTGTCAGTAGAGAGATTGTCTAGCATGACAATATGGTACCAATGTTAGCCCAGGTAGGTAACATTGAGGGAATATTATCCTTTTTCGGATAATATTCATGCGCTGCTCCAAGATTAGTTGATATAAGACAAATCAATCATAGATTGCCACCAATCGCTGCTAGACGCACGCAATGAGTGGTGAGAAGGTTGTCGTCTTACGGCGGCGTAGTTTAATATAGTTATACAAAGATTAAAGTTATATTGATAGCTTAACTATACTAAATACAGTTCTCTTTTTTACCTTTACTTGACCGAGTCGTTCAAGTAGATTAGCTTCCTCTGTACGTACTAGTGTACATGAAGTTTCGCGGCACCTAAACAAAGGGTGCTTCGTTACAGTAGGTGTACCCTGAAAATGTCAGCGAAGTCACGTCCTGTGTAGAAAGGCCAGGCCGTTTCCATAGATCATAAAGACGTTCCATAACACCTGTGCAGCTGAAAAGTCCGACTACTGATAATAATATGACGCGCAAACTACTTTATGCCCCGAGCAGGGATACGTCTGTGTGCGCCTCAGGTCGAGGTCACGTGCAACTTAATCCAAGGCCACAGTAGGGCATCCCAGACTGTTCAACCAGTGAGTTGTCGCGACCAGTCCCACGTGATCGTTTTCAGACCTGCCGCTATTGTTGCTTTGTCTGATGATCAAGCATTACCCCGGTCGTGTTGACTCACACAACCTCTTACTTTGGGCTGTTTGAAAGCTGCCAATTTGTAATGCGGCCGTGAGTAAATTGTGTTCTCCCGAGGTCGTCGATTCATCACTATGCTAGTTGATGTCTGGTTGTTAGGACTTGTTATATTACACATAGTTCTCCTGCTCACTGCTGAAGCTGTGTTGCTGCCTCCGCCCAGGACGAGGCGAAAAACGAGTGGGCGGGAGAGTGAGTGAGAAGGTGAGGGACATATAGATACGATTGCGACACAAGATGTCCTGCCGCGTGATAACAGTGTTGGCAGAGCGACGTCTAATTTATACAATAGGAAGTACAGGTCCTTATACAGCCGAGCGCCTTCGCGCTGGGTCTCGCCGCGAGAGAATAAGGTTTCTCGGAGTCAACGCGGGACCTTATAGTTCATGTTGTTCCTCTTGTGATGCCTTCAGCTAGTAGTTGACTCGATGTCGAGAATACTCGCTGTCGAGGAATGCTGTAGATTCCAAGACAGCCCTGTGCTCTGTAGAAGAATCAACTTGGATTGAGTCCGTTGTGTTCATCGCTATATTTGCCAGTCGATCAGCCATTTTGATGTAGGCGCGATAGGGATGGCCTCAGTTGGAAAACTCAAGATTGTCCACAAAGGCACATGCCTCCCGCAATAGCGGCACTAAGCTAGCTTTCTTGAGAGATAGAGAGAGGAACAGACCGTCTATTATACGATATTATGGTGTACAAGACGTCTGGAAAGACCTAAGCCAGGATAGCAACGCCGGTGTCGGATGATCCGGTGGTTTTACGTGACTCACCGCTGTGTGCAGTGCTCTATATGGGGCCATGGTGAGCAGTCCAATGCATTGCATCAGACGAGTCCCGGCCACCTGGGTGTGTAGCTGTCTACGCCCTCGCAGCGCTAGCGCGTGTAATTGCCGAAAACTTAAAACTGTGCATTCGTGGATACATCCCGCCAAAGTGACGGAATGCCCTTCGTGAACGACCCGATTGCGTTGCACCCATAACGTCGTGATACATATAGAACAGAATACCCACCACATCCGCTTCCATCGACATGCATATGCCTCCATCGAATGTCCAAACGCGCTCAGCAGCCGCCGAGAAATGATCGGATGTAACGGCGGGGACTTTCGTGACATGCAAAAACTCGCATAATGCTGCACGCTAATCGGCATCCCCGAGCATCCGGTCCAGTAGGTAATGAGCGCCTGCCAGCAACCCTGGGCTACTGGACAACCACAAAAGATGTGATCCAGAGTCTCTCTCTGCCCGTGACAGACCGAAAGTTTTCGACAGCAGTTATTTAGCTCCCGACCTGGGCTATATAAATTGAGCTGATGCAGCGCCATTCGGTAGTAAAACCACACTTGATACTCGGTGATCGCGTTGCGGTGGCGCCAAAACTCTCTCGGTGTCTGATTGAGGGCCGCACAGTATCTTTCGTTGCGTTCCGCCGATTGCTGTAACCGGAGGAGAACACCATTAAGCCCTTTCCCATAGTCCCCTTCAACTCGCTGGTAGGGTTGTCTTTTCAGATGACATAGCGCTTGGAGATTCGATAAAGCGTCAGGAACTACCCACGGAAAACCGTGGATGGCGGGATGTGCCGCTACGACGAGGCCATTGTCCCGTTGAGCTTGGTGGAGGACCTTTATATCCGACCAGCCGTCCGAGTAGGTTACCGACGTCTCGGCTATCGTCCAGTGGAAGCCGTCTGGCTGCCGATGCAGGACTATTGTCCCCTGTGTGAGACCCGTTGATAGGGTCGACACCCCGTGAACTGTCCCGTCATCCATCACGAACCAGCTATACGGCACCCTGAGCTCCGGCTGCTGCCGGAGGGTAACTGCACTCTGCACCTCGCATTTCTCAGCTATGCGTAACGTCGGGCTACCGAAAACAATCGCGAGCGCCCAGCGCATTAGTTTCCGATCCGAGTGATGAGCCGGCGCCCCTGGAGCCAAAGGGACTCTAAACGAGTACACTCCAGGTCCCGTCCGCTCGGTCTCCAAGTCGGCCAGCGCACATGACCGAATTCGGTCATATCTGCGCTGTGTCAGTTTGTTTCCGGTACCATCCCGTATCCAGGGGTTGTCCGCCCACTGGAAGGTTGGCCAAAAACGTCGTGTACAAACCGCCCGTGGCTTCAGAGGGTCGAGTCTAATGTAGTGAAATGGAGAATGAATATATTGAGGAGGAGTGTTAAACTTGGTAGGCTAGTCTGGTGTCATCATATCCAGTCTGGCGCAATTTCTTGTCTGGCCAATCTTCTTCGTCTGGCGCAACCAAGGATGGTCTCGCAGGTCATATCGATAGACAACCATGTCATATTGTAGGCTAGTCTGGTGTCATCATATCCAGTCTGGCAATTTTTGTCTGGGCAATTTTCTCTGGGCAATCAAGGATGGTTCGCAGGTCATACGATAGACAACCATTCACGTGTTTCGGCTGGAAATGGACAGGGTGGCGGAGGCAACGGGGCATTCAACGAAATTGTCAGCCGATCCCCGTCTCGCCAGCCTAACGTCTGAGCGATGAGGAGTGGCATGTGTGTGGCATGATGGTCCATTAGGACCGAAAGATCTAAGGGTTGTGGGCGAAGCCATGTCCCTAACTCGACCCTTAAATCTGCCCATGGGATATGGTGTTTCGTGTGTTGGAAAAGCCCCGGGTCTCTCGGTGTAATGATCGGCTCACCGTGTGAGAGAGATCCCCGAAAATTCCCAATATTTCCAGGCCACTGCGTACCGATCGGACCGCTGTGTCAACCACAGAAGTGCATGTTTAATGCGTTGCGCTTTCACCGCCACTGGAATCGAGATTAATCCAATGCCGCCTGCTGCTCGCGGCGTGTATAATAGTCCCGGATTGACTTTGTGCCGACTTGTCTCCGTTGATAACGAGTGACGCCATAGAAATTGTTTTTGGAGACTACGGAGCTCTCGGTCCGCCCAAGCAGGCGTGTCAAACACTGCCGCAGTGAATAGTATTCCAGGCAACAAAATAACATTCAGAATCTGCGCCCGGAACGTCACACTGGTCGCCAGACGGGTCGCCGTAGCAAGCCGCCTCTGCACCGTTCGTATCCGGACAGCCCAATTGGCGTCTGCCAGATCACCAGTTCCGACTTGGTGCCCGAGGTATCGAGTCGTGGCACCCGATTGTAAAACAGGTATACCTTTATAGCTGGTAACTGACACCACCGTGTTCAAGAAGATCACTTGACTTTCGGATGGCTGTACTGTAAGACCTGACAACTTCCCAAAAGTAGCCACGAGGTCGAGCACTCGTGGAAGCTGTCGGGTTTCCTGGAGGAAGACCGTCGAATCATCCACAAACGCTGAAAAAACATGACGCTCTGATGACGACCCGGGCCCATGACTCCCGTAAGGCCGGGATCCTGTGTAATCGCTAGTGCCAAGACCTCCACCGCTAATACAAATAATAACAGCGCGAGAGGGAAGCCCTGACGAATTCCCGTGTTGAGCTCCATGGACTCAGATAATTGACCATTGACCAGAAATCGTGCCGTCGTGCTGTCATGAAGCTTGCGGATCATCGAAACGAAGGCCGGAGAGAACCCAAAGCGTTCCAGAACAAGAAATAGAAAATCGCGAGCGACCGTGTCGTACGCCTTTCGGAAATCTAATAAAAAAATTACCCGGCTATTCTGCGCGGTGACATCTTGTTCATTCTGGGCAGTAGCTAAGACTGCCAACATCATCATCACTGTTTTCATCATGTGGCGATCATGGACGAATCCTTGCTGTGTATCGCCTATTGGTTTCGTCAGAACGCGTTGCATTCGTGTAGCCAAGACTTTTGCAAAGAGCTTGTACCCTGTTTGTAGCAACGAAATTGGCCGATAATCCATGGCATCGGCGGAGTCACCTTTCTTACGAAGTGGGATGATGAGTCCATCCAGAAATGAAGAGGGTGGGTCTTTACCTGCCAGAAGTTCGTTACCAATTGTTACCATGACCGGTGATAACAGAGCTTGGTTGTCAATATAGAAATCATTATTAAGACCATCCGGCCCCGCCGCTTTGTGTCTGCTAAGACCAGCAAAAGCCGCGATCATCTCAGGTAATTGAATTGGTTGGACAAGGTGATAATTGTCCAATTGTGTCATGTGTCGGTCCGCTGGTATCCGCAAAAAAGCCGTAAATGCGTGGTCTAGTGAGCTCGTTGGGATTGTGTTATGACTGCACTTAAGTATAGGCTGCCATTCCGTCGCAAAGCGGTAAGCAGTACAGGCTTGACGCGCAAATGGTACCCCGTGAAGATGTCGTAAGCCAGTTACCGTCTGGTCCGCCTCCCAGTCGGAGACCCGCTTAAAATTCCACCGCAGTCGATCAGTCGTTCGCTCCAGTCGATTCCCCGCCGCAATTAAATGTCCAGCTCGTAAAGAGTCCTGATTGGCTTGGATAAGCTGCTTTCTGAAACAGAGTCCGGCACGTGCTTGAGCTTGTAATCGGTTAGCATACCGTGTACTACGCTGTTTATGTTGCTTCCGGATGGTCCGAATCGCCGCGACGCACGTGGTGATCATATGGTCCCAGGTACTCGCTGTGACTGACCGCCCCACTTCGTTATTGATCATCTCCGCCAATAAATCCGCCTTGACTCTCGTCGCTTGGGAAGATCTAATGGGGTAAGTGACCACGTGCCTCTTGTTAGTGATCGGAATATTCCACATACTCTGCGTTAGTAGGAGCGAAACCTGCTGATGATCAGAGTCGACAGGAGGAGCTGAAACCACAACCCATTGCACCCTCGATGTCCACTGGTGCGGAACGTAAAACCTGTCAATTCTGCTTGCTGTGGATTGAGTCCAGTAAGTAAAATATTCGGTTGGGTCGGGAGTATCCACATCGTCGAGTGGTGTTGCTAGAATGCGCGCATCGGTGAGTCCCAACCTGGTGATGAGGTCAGCAAGCGCTGCACTTTCCGGGCTCCCCGACCTGCGACCCCCGAGCCGATCCAATACTGGACTTTGAACAGAGTTGAAGTCGCCCGCCAGGACTACTGCGCATGACGGCCATGGCCAGTGCAGCAGCCGGGAGAAAAATTCTTCGCGCTCGTGGGGGGTATTAGGGGCATAAATGTTAACTAACAAGACCCCCGCTAGCATCAAACCTGCAGCGCGTTCCGTCCATAGTTCTGGGTGCCAAGGAGTTGCATCTGAATCACGGCTAGGATCCAGTAAAAAAGCCACCCCTCCGCTTTTTCCATTCCCGACACTCCAGTAAGATAGAGGGGACCCGTCAAAACGTGAAGTGTACCCCCACCGCCGCCCCCAATCATATCGAAGCTTATCCGCTAATTCCACGCTGTCGACATGTGTTTCTTGCAAACAGCGCACGATGGGTCTATTGTTGGTAGGACCTCTTTGCCATGCCTCCATCCACCGATCACGAGTCGTTTCCTTGAAATCGCGGACATTTTGTGTGTCGACACACACCACCCGCTTACTTTGACAAATGACATCATGGGTGACCGTTTGGACCATAAAACCGCCTTTGAGGCGATAGTGTGTGCCATAGACATCAACGTCCGCCGGGGCACTAGCTAGCCGTAGATGCCGGCGAGCTCGGCGTTGACGGTGGTGTATGCCCTTAGTAGTGAAGAGTCCGCTGAGGACTCATCTGGGCGAGCGCTTGCTCAGAAAACGTCTCTAATATCGACCAGTCCGCAGAGGCGATCATGGCTGCGTATGCCTCCCGATACGGTTTATTAATCTTCAGCCCGGCAAAATGCCGTCGCAACCGCGTCTTAACGCCGTTATCAGGCTCCTCGTCGCTGCCCGTTAGTGCTCTAATTTCGTCGTGATAGATCAGCACACATAAAATGTGACGCGCTAACTGCGTCTTGTGATGCACATCGCAACGGCGTAATAATTCATCGCTGGTACAGCCCCTGTCACGTAAACGGCGCCAGTCATCACTATTGTCAATTAAAGGAGACAGCATGGAACCCGCTAAGCGCCGTGACGTCCGCCCCTTCCAATCGTCAAGCCAGATCTAAGTATCTTTATCTGTTGTACGGCTTCGGTAAGCCATTATACAGGAGTACATACACTCTTGTCGCCAGGTCGCGGTCCATGTCTGTACGGTTTCATCACTCAAGATCGTCGATAATGCACTTTTATGCGGAAATCGTTGAATCATCCGGAGAAGGAGTCTCGATTCCACTTTCGCCGCTTGAACCCACTGCGCAGGCGAACTGTAAACTATGGGAAAAACGACCTTCGACTGTTTTGGCCATTCCGACGCTAAATCTAGCCACATTTCCTGCCACTTCTTGCTGCTCTCGAGTTGCAATACCTTGGCCGGACCTGCTTCGAGGAGCAGCCTGTCGTTGGTGCTGCTGCCTTTTTTTATTACTAGAGCAGTGGGTTTGTTTCGAATAATCACAGCCTTCTTTTTGCGTTCATCTGGTGCCAAGACGTGAGTCCTCGTTGCAGGCGCGCTCGATTGAAATGCTCGTGGAGATACCCGCAACGACAGAGCTGTGGAACTCCCGATAACGCCCCTTCCAGCCGCCGGGTCAGCGCTGGTTGAGGTGCGTGGTACATGAATCTGCTGAAGTGGTGAAGGCGGGGCGGAAATCGCGGCTTGAACGGTATCATTCCGCTCTAAATCTTCATATTGGTCGGTCGCCTCGATCGGCTCCGCTGCTTCCTTCATTTCCTCATCACTATCACTTACGATATCACTCATGTCTTCACCGGAGGAATTACCACGGTCGACGTTGCGCTCATCCCCCGTAGCCTTGTCCAAAGTCGGCAGCCGGTGGACAAAGGCAGAGTAGTGGTCATCCTCGTACTTAAGGATCAACGGTGGTGGGCTTGACCTATCACCTTTGACTGCCCTTATCTTCTCAACACACTCTTGAACGGTGAAAATAATTTGCTCTCCCGTTTCAATAACCCGACGGGCCTTGGTCATTGAACTAGGCCGATATAACCCACAGTGCCAACACTGCAACCCGTCAGTCGCTTGACAAAAAACATAGATTGTTTGTTGAAGGAAGTTCGCTGCCATAGTCAGCGTCTCACAGCCTTCCCAATAGTGTCGGTCCAACATTGTAGTCGGGTCAGTGAGACTGGACGCGTATTCTTCGAGGTACCATTTAAACTGTTTAATAGCTTCACTCCTCGGCATATCCATCCAGCCTCTGGCAACGTTCACCAAAGTGGTCACTCGGGCTTGGTGGCTAAATTGATCCATCATGTGCATCTGTCCCGTGTATTTAATGCCTCTTTTTAAGCTAGATGTAGCGGAGAGGAGGATCTTATCTCGGTGGCGCAAATCGTTGTTAGCGAGCGCCTGGACCAATGCCATGGCCAAACAATTCCCGTTCGCCGGAGTCTGAACAGGCAGAATATTCAGCTGCTGTTGGATAATATCGTACGACCCGGACCCCAGATCTACGCCATCCGGCAGCCGCGGCAATACACGAGATCCACAGTAACCCTCCACTTGAGCGATATTCCTGAGAAGCTCGGTCCGTTCCTTCTGTTTTAGCGCCACTAATGGAGGCGTCAGCGAAAGCTTCGGTGGTGTTTTCTTTATCAGCCGAAGCTGGACCGTAGAATCCGTAGCCTTGTCAGAGTGTCGTACGGCCGCGTGCGCTCCTGCACCGCTCGTATCAGGCTCTTCGAGAGCAGAAAAAGGTGCAGAAACAACCGCCTCGTCCTCTTCGACGTCGACCTCATGTTGGTCGGCCAGTACGGCATACCGCGATGACAAAAATGCACGCCGGCTAGATAATGTCTTCGTAGCACTTGATGCCTTCCGTCCCTGAGGAATAGAGACTGTCACCCATTATGGCCTAGGCTTAGGTTTGGGCTGCGCAAGTGGTGTTTGTCCAGACTGGTCAGGAGGGGCGGTTGAACGACCACCAATTCCGGACGCCGCCACGATACGACCATCACGACCGTCGGAGTTGACGCAGTCCACGGCAAGCGTGAGCACCATAACAGAAGGGGGCTGGACTGCCTGTGCAGAGACCGTATCTGCTTGGTCTTGAAGGCGTATACGCTGGGCCGCGATGTCGCACATCTCGGCAAAGCTACGGAAAGGAACAGCCAGATCCTCCAGCTGCGACACCTCTTCCTCGGAAGCCAAAATACTGCCGGGGCCACGCAGCTGCTCCGTCGAAAATCCACACCTTGCCATAGTATGGCCTATGTTCCCGAACCGTAAACATTGCAGCCTCTTCCCCACTTCGGGGTGTTTGAGAACAATTACTGTACCAAACCATAGCAGGCGCACCACATCACGTAGAAAATTGGGGCAGCCTGCTAATTGGATCGTCAGTCGCCACACCGTTGATGTCCTAGAGTCCGGTGTGCACGTGTCCAAAGGTTCCAGATCAAATTCAGGACTAATGTGGGCCGTCAAGAATGCTGTAAAGCGTCCAATGTCCATGTAGCGCGTAACATTGTAGAGTCGAATAACATGCTCAGTCTGCATCGTGAGGCGAGTGCCATCGGCTCCGACTTGGCGATCCCACACTGAACCAGAAGTAGGTGCGTGCCGATTGTGGAGGCGGTAGATTTTCCGACGGAACGGCACGAGTGTGTTCTGAAATTTTGCCGCCGTAGCTCGCTGAAAAAAGTGAATGTTAATCGACTTCTGAACCGTGTTGTACCCGATTGTCTTCGCCTGACTGAGCATGGTGTGCAGTGCCTGTAGATTCACCTTCAACCCTTCGGCCGCCAGCAGTATGTCTTCCTTCAGTGCCTGGGTATGCTGTCGACTGGATGGAATTGCTCCTTGCCCAGCCAATGAGAATGATAGCTCTACTTCGACTTGCAGCTGAATGGTCGACTGGAGTCGCAATCGATCTTTCGCATTTAACACTTTCTTGATAAAGTGTGGGCATGAGCGGCTCACAATGTGACCCCCCGCCAGTCCCTGAATGATTTCCCACTCTTCATCCGTACCATCCCGAAGCCGGGTACCCGTGGAGCGCGTGTCCTGCGCTTCACACAGTGAACGGAGCCGAGCAACAATAGCCGCAGCATACTTTTACGGATTGAACATATACTGCTGGTAATGTTCTCGAGCAGGGAGAGTAAGCTAGCTTTCTTTGGGGGATGATGTGTCCGAAGCTGTGAGAGCACTATCGCAATATTTTCGACGATATGCAGCTGGGCGTAGCCAGACACCTTCGAGTAACGTGGACCATGCACAAGCCCTCATTATTCAGCTGTATTGTTTGTGATGTCGGCAGCGCTGTACACCAAGCTCAAACCCCACAGAGCTCCAGCGGCGTGCGTCACAATGTTGAGTTGGACAATAATGGACCAGATCCGCCTGGTCCTGGGCTTCCTAAAGATCCACCGTCGAAGAATAGAAGAGGTACCATCCCCAGGCACCAAAGAATGGGCAACACTTTCATCACCAGTGGTTCTTGACGCAGAAGAGCGTGGCAGCCGAAGCTGACCTCACTCGCTCGAACAGATCTCCGTCTCTTTTCATGTCCAGCTGGTATATAGACCCTCCAAATCGGGTCATACCACGTGGAAATTGTGTCTTGGCTCTGGCGATGTGTGTCTCCTCCGGCAAGGACAACACTTCCAGATTTACGCTTAAGTACGCAAACAAACAGCGTGGCACAAGGAAGGGTGCCAACACCTAATGAGCCCTGCAGCAGACAGAGGGATGCGGGTCGGGTCCTTACTCCCGATCGGGACGTCCGGTACGCGCGTGCACTGGGCACAGGTGCCGGGTCATCTCGTAGAACGTGAATCAGTCGCCCGTGTCGGGGACGGCGCACCCGTGCGAACCGAGACCACAAGCGAGCCAATCCCGTACTTAAGGGTGCGGCTGGTCGATGTTCGTACGCGGCTGCGGTGACCGGCCCCGGCGTACCTTATTGTTACGTCGAGGGTGTCCACTATCCAAGCACTGTCGGTGGCATCTCCGAGCATTACGACGATAGAGCCGGCGAATGCTTGCCGACCTCATGAGTTCCTAGCTGTGAAGTCCACTGCTTACTGAGGAAAAGCGTACCTAGCGATGACGGCCAAACTTTGCTGAGCAATGGCGCACCTAATGGCGCTGTCGAATGCTTTACGGCACGATGCGCTCCTATGATTGACTTCGACTATTTGCCTGGCGGGCATCTGTCTTGCGTCGACGAGCTCATGGAGCCCGCACGTGGACTTACACCCAATTCAGGTGGAAGTGCCACATCTGGTAGGGGTATCGAATCCTTTCACGATCGCAGTGGTGTGTTGGTTCGTACAGCCACGAGGGCGTGGAAAGAAAAAGCGGAAAACGATCTGCTTCCGATGATACCACTGGAAGAAGACGCGCTGGAAGCCTGGATGATGAGTGGTCTCGTTTTTTTTGTTGCCGCCAGGGTTCTTGGTGTGTACGCATCCGCGTGCTATACGAATTGTGATGCTTGACTTCTTCGAAGCATACTTGGAAGGGAAAATTATTGCGATTGTACCTCCGTATCTACGAATGCCCAAGTACATCGCTGAGAAGACCCGGCTTCTCCAACTTTTGAGCGCAGTGAGGGGGAACCAGATCCGGATGTCTTCAGTCGGGAACTGGTCAAGGGGCCAAGCGGACTAGTTACGACGCCGGTACGAGACAAGTGACTTTCATTCTTCCCGATCAAGCGGCTGCTACGAGTTGGCATGAAAATTTAGTTTGTCTCGTAGGAAGCTCCTTCAACTTTTGTGTCCCGCTATTCTGGATCACGACGACATTACTGCTTCCTCAATACCGGCAACAACAACTGGTCGTAACATGTTACATAATCAAATTCGGGTTCTCATCAATGGAGTGGCGGCGAGCACAGTTCTAGCCATTTTGGAGTCCAGTGTGTCCTGTGAGGTAACTTCAGTGAGTCGTGGGTGCTCGCACGGCTCGGACGCGTACGGTTCCATTTTTTCGTGGCGACTTTCGACACGGCGCATGTCCCGAACAACTCAAGCTGGTTACGCATATCGCGACTTTTAACACGGAGCTCTTCCTCCACCGTTTTCGGCACTTTCAACGGGTCCCCTGTTTTACATGCTAGTCGCCTTATCACTCGAGTACCAAGTGCGGTGGTCGCAAGGGCAGCTATCAGGCTGAGCACCACCGCGTTTTTTTTCGGTATACCACTGCGCATCAGCCCGTTAGCAGGTTTACTCTCGCTCACCATCGCAGAGAGATTGCGACACGTTACTGGGTTGGCTGAAACTTCGGCGGCAATGACGGAGCAGTTGAAGGTAGAGGGATACAAGAACTCCCTGTTGACCAAGGTTTCGCAGGTTCCCCACCAGCCCAGGAAACCAAGAGATAGCTCAGCACTTACCCCACCTGCTGGTAGAAAGACACCAGGTGCTACTGCTACTCGCACCTCTAGTCCGTCAATCGATGACTGGTTTGATCCGGGTGAACGAAAGAAAAAGCGGTACCCTATGGGAGCCTTCTCCAGGCCCTGCTGTGTCGTCGGTTCGTCACCCACCGTCGACTGCTGCTACCGGGACAATCAAGTCTGTTTAAGCGGTCTCGGCACTTCCCACCAAGCACAGCACACCGAACATGGATAAGTCCGACAAAAGATCATTACACCCGAACAAGGCAACGGTTCGTACGAAGGGCAAACCGGCTGCGGTGCAACCGCGAGGGCGGTTTATGAACTAGCGACCCTGTTGGGGGGAGGCAAACCGGTTGTCGCGGCATCTACAACAACAACCACGGCTGCCAATTCGTCTTTGTCTTCGAACTCCTCAAAAGGTAGGGCTCTTAAAGGCGGCTCGGTCAAGGGTAGAGGACACCCAAAGCGCGGTCGAGGAACTTGCTTCGACAGCTGCGGAGACGAAGCGCGATGCCGACACCAAACGTGCCTGCTACTTCGAGGCTCATACTCATGCACATGAAGATTCCATTGCTCGCAATACAGCGTCTCGTGAGAAACTAACTTCGATCGCCGAAAAAATTTCTGAATCACTAAAGATGGAATACGATTATCGGATCGCCGGTGCAGCGGCGACACGCGCTATGGCGGAAGCAAATAAAACATTGTCACGACGATTGGCAAAAAATACACCGAACCGGACGTCTGCGAGCGATCTTAAGGTTCCGCATGTTGCGACTTCCCCTCACGAATTGCCTACTGCGATGGCGGAAAGACTAGGAAGAAGAGTCGCGCGACCATTGAGCGCTTGTTGTCGTCTTATGTTCGCCTCAGGCATGGCTTGCCGAGTGCCACCACTGCGACCCCTCCACGAACGGGGCCCGCTAGAGCGGAGCCTCCCACTTCTGTCCCGGCTGGAATGCATTCTGCTTGCCCTCAGGATTCTGACAAGCAACACGCTTGGGCTCGCGATGTTACTATGGCCGAAAGAACGGCCACTTTTGGAAGCACCATGCACATGGCTGATCTGGCCGGAGGAGCGGTAACTCCACCATCCTGTGCCGCCAGTGTTCCCATTCCGGCGGAGGTAGCTAAGGAGATTGAAGACGAGCTCATGGCATCTTCCGGACAACACGAAGTCCCAGTACAAGTTCCTTTTTCGCTACCGTCGCATAAATCCCATGCCGGGCAGACCAGATAAACCCAGATCGTGGTACAAAGTCCGATGGATCACTTCCACAACCCGCATACTCACGTTCAGACATTACGTGCAATTCGAGTGCGCAAGGTCCCGGACACTGCGTCTGCTGCAGTCGCAGCTACCGCCGTCCCGGATAGTACGAAACAAATTGCTGCAATTACAACTGTGATTCGGGCATGAGTCATCTAGCATAAAAGTACGGGCTGCCCTACCGACTACTATGCCTGATCCAAAGGGACAAACTGCGTGGGTCAACTCGTGCGTGCTGGACCTGGCAGCAATGGTCAATGGTCTCCCGTACCCGGTTGCTTACCTAGCATCTATGACGGGAAAAACTTTGCGAGCTTTTGGACATGCAATAAACAGCGAAACTTAACTGGCGGTAATTCGTCAACACACATCACAAGCAGATGCAAAACTTCGAGAGCCGTGCACAGGGTGGGCCGCGACGGCTGATGGGCAAACTGGACAAATTTGATGAAAAGCGACTGACAATATCCAACGATGGCGACGCTTCGGCAAACTACAGCCATAGTTATTGAGTCCTACGGTCGTCCAACCGCTTGACGACTTGGATCATTGGGGGAGTTCTTAATGTCCTGTGTACGCTACTCCCTAAGCTTGCACCTGTTGAGGAGTAGACGAACGTGGTGATGCCGCAGACAAAGGCTGCACTATACCACCTCTCAAGCGATGTGCGCGCGGCCGTCTCCAGTATTACATGCAAACCTGCCAACTGGCAACCAGCGGTTGACCTTATCACCCGCGATGGTCAGCTGCAGTACCCTCAGCACTGAGGGCATCTCGGATGCGGTCGAGGACGACTCGTCAATGAGTGTGGTTTCATGTCTTTCCTCTCATGATCCTTCAGAGCGAAGTCGTCCGATCGACAATATTAGGTATACTCCAGCTCAACGTCACACTGACGGACTACATCGACGTCTTCGTCTCCTTTTGCTTAAGACATTCCGGCGTCCGCACGAGAACAGCATCGGTCTCCATTCACAGAACGTCGCAGGATTTTCCAAGCTCCCAGAACGATGCACAGAATTGTTAAGTCACTTTAGATAGCGTGAAACACGTGGGACCCTTGACCTAATCCTTCTACAAGAAACACGGGTCGGTATGGATGAGTCGGCAACTTTGAACCATCTCTACAATTCTACGTGGGGATTTGTAAACAAGCCAGGGTATACGCGATGGACAGAGTCCGAGCACCCTCACGGAGGCGTGGCTATTTTTGTGAACCTGTACTCTTCAATTACGAACATGGATCCGTGGAATGAGGATCACTGGACACCGCACTGGATGGCTGCACGTATTGCCATTATGGGCGACCCCGTTCTTGTGGTCAACGTTTATGCTCCGAGTGATAAGACTTCACGAGAGGCGCCTTTTGAACGGCTTCGACTTCTGCTTCTGGATTACAAAGGACCTATGTTCATAGGAGGAGACTTCAACTGCACTTCGGTTCAGATACTTGACCGTACTTTTGTCTCGCCACCGGGCAAACATGATTCTATGTGGCTCAGGAGGCTTCTCGGTCGGGCACAGCTTAGCGATGTTCTTGAAGATGCAATGGAGCTAGCCGAAGAAGACAGAGCCAAATCAGATTTTCAGGCCGCGGCTCACACTTATTAGTACGCGTTGCCAGGCGGTGAATCGGCTAGTTCACGCCTAGACCGATGACGTGTGAGCTCTTCACATGCTGATTGGATTCGAGACATCGATATGTCGGTGCCTGGTCCAGCAGCTGATCACAATGAAATCATTATACGGATTTGGGCTCCACGTTATGTGGTGCGCGTACGTAAACCAAGGCGGGTCTATCCCGTTCCTGGATGTGCGCGGGATAACGCGAACAAAGAAATTAGTGCGTCCGTTGCGCTAGCACAGCTTCAAGTCGACAAAATTACCTCCGTTCCAACGTCGGACTATCGCACAGCGCGCAGTTTGGCCATCTGGTGGGATGAGTGGAAGATCAATCTCTGCCAGATTCTTTTGGCGACAACCAAAACCGCCCGGCAAGGTCTGACAAAACTTTATAGGCAGCGGCTGAGTCGTCTATATGCCCGCTTTGATGCGGCGCTACTGGAGGCATGTTCACCAAATGTATCACCAGCGAGTGCCTACGAGAGCGGCGGTCAATCTAGCTTCGCTGACCCTTCGGCGGATACTCCTGTGGATCTTCGACGTAGCGTTTCCGAGTGTCGACGTTACTGGCAGCGTACCAAGAAGGAGAGACTTCTTCTTCAGCACACATATTCTACTTGAGAGACATCTCGCCGTTTCTACGCCCGTTTGTCGAGTAAATTTACAGACAACACCATCGTTTCTTTGGGAGGAAAAGCCGCATATGGTCCGAACCCGTCTCAGGAACTGGCTGATGAGATGGCTGACGGTTGGGAACGTACTATGACTCATGATTTTGACTTTCCCGAAGCAACCTCCGCATTTTGGCCAGGGAATCCCCACCGAACCGAGTTAACGACTCCAATGTGACATCAGACATTGATCAAGAAGATGTGAGCGCGGCCTTGAGAAGCGGCTAAAACGCGGTAAAGCCGCGGGTCCGGATGAGCTTAACAGTACTTTTTACAGAGATCACGCGGATGTTCTCGCGCCTGTACTCGCCGCATTGTACACCAGATAGCTAAAGTGCATCGTCTTCCCGGCGTGGGTTGGTGAAGCGAACATGTAATGTCTGAAAAAGACGTCGGATTCCGCCATGCCACTTGATCATCGCCCAACAGCGCTGCTCAACAGCGACAACAAGTTATTAGCCAAGATTCTAACATTTCGAATGTGTCCGATGCTCACAAGTCTCGTTCTTTCAGCCCAAGTTGGTTTTGTCCCGCATCGTTCAATCCATACGGCTCTTGATATTTTTACTGCGGCTCGCACAGCCGCGGCTTTAGACAGTGATTCACATGGTTCCATTGTCCTGCTTCTCGATTTTGCCAAGGCGTACGACACGTTGCTACGTCCCTATCTACTTGCGGCGCTTACGTAGCTTCTCTTTTCACCTCAATTTGTATCAGACGTGGCGGCGTAACACCATGATACTACCTGCCGATTTCTGGTCAATGGTTACCGCTCAAGTCGCAGAAACGCTGTCTGAGGTATTCGGCAAGGTTGTCCCCCGGCCCTACTTCTCTTTATTCTTGCACTTGATAGTGTATACAGGGTGATTTAAGAAAGGAAGGACATTCTTGGGGTACCTCTCACGACTGGACGACGTACTACCGAGTTCAAAGTCTCGGAATACGCTGACGAAACCGCTGTATACCTTCGCGATCGGTCGGCAGTTACAACTTTCGTAACTACTCTCGATGACTTTGCCAACGTTTCGGGCCTCCGAACAAATTGAGCAAAATCGATGGTTATTGAGCTGGACTCTCGTGTGTCATCTCTACCACTCGACACCTGTGGCCTCACTGCACAGTCTTTAACTGCATCGTGCAGGTGTCCGGGTGTCTTAGTGGGTCAACAGGATGCGATGGATAAAAATCGGAACAAATGCATACGATCTCTCTGGAGCCGGCTTGCATTAGCCCGGGAGAAAACTCACACGGTGGAACAACGGGCTAGTATTGCCAGAGCTGTTGCGGTGCCCAATAACCTTCTAAGCTCGACACTGTTGGCCTCCTCCGGCCGTGTTTACCCGGTCGCACAGCTTGAGTATGGACTTTGTATGGAGCGTCCGCAATGCCAAGAGGTCCCGACCATGGATTCCCTCCGATCTGGCGTCTCTCCCGATCCAGCAAGGGGGATTAGCCTTACCTGTATTCGAATGGAACTAATGACTATGGCGGCTACGGCGGTCGGTCAGTGGGCTGCTACTGTTTCTTCGCTCGATTTACTGATTGGTGACAATTTATTGGGATGTACTGATACGGGGTCGGCATACATCACGCCTTGCTGAGCGAATGATAAGCACCTTAGATATCACGCGACTGTCTGGTTAACTGGGTCGGCCGTTGTTGATATCGAGGCGGCTAGACATGCCCGACTAGGTGCGGTTAAGGAGATTTGCCGCAGAGCTATCTCATTTACATCGAGAGTCCAGGTCGACTATAAAGACGATGGTAGTATTACAATTGATGCTCGCAGAGCAATTAATGATCAACTGCGTTCCGGGATGCGAGCGAAAGTAGCATCCTCGGGGCGTTTTGACTACCGGTGGTTGGTGCACGCAACGCTCCAGGATATGTCATGGCTGAGAGATAGTCGCGGTAAGGCATATAGCTTAAAGGGGATAAAATTTCGCGAGAGGAAAGCGTTACCTTGGCGATATATTGTCTTGGATGAATTTGCAGAGTGGGATCGTTGGTTTTCACCTACGCGTGACATGGCTACCCAATAGATGGCGAAATGGCGGCATTTTGAGTCCTTTTGCGTCTTCCTCTTGTACAACTTTCCAACATTGATGTATCGGGCAATTGAGCCGGGCGCTTTGACTACGTACTCGACAAAGGTGCACCAGAATCATGATTGGCTACTTCATCATGACGGTAAATCGATGACTCATATTGATACGGACATGGACTGTGGAGTACAGCTCGTCTCGTCCATGTCAGCCTGTGATGCTGCCGCGTCTACGGCCACTCCGGTACTTTCGCGAAGCGTGTGTCCTCGCTAATGCATTAAGGTCTCCAGCTGGGGGGGGCATCAGTATCACACTTACAACAAAATGGCAGATCGACTGGCAAATATCGCCATGGATACAACGGCTTCAATCCAGGTGCACGCGTCCTCCGACCAAGTTTTGGTCAAGAAGACTACAGCGTTTCTCCACAATGATGTCAACCACTGGCTGGAGACCTCTCACACCATCAATATAGAAATATTGGGCCCCACGCTGACGCCGATGAACCGGATCATCTCGATACAAGAGGCTGCGCGTAGGCGCTCTGCTGTTCGAGGACTAGTTCTACCTAGTTTATAAAGCAGTCGTTGCCGCGGCAGCGCTGCTGCCCGATGACAGGATATACTGTGTCGCTCGCGTACCTAAATATGCCTCACCTTATCATCATCATCATGTTCATTATAGTCCGGTATTTCGTAGCTGAGCAGGCTTAACTGATGCTTTGGCGACCGCCTTGGCTCGTTTAAGAGTCTCATCACGAGCAGTAGCCACCTTCTCGGGCCGTAAGAGGTGATGAAACTCCTGTGCGAGCTGCTTTTGAAGAGTTATAAACCGCTAGGCATCGACTTGTGGGGTGACAAGCATCTTGGAGGGGATGTTGGAGCGGCTACACAACCCTGGTAAAAGACGCTGCAGATGCTGCTGGGTTCGAACACTTGCAGTCCTTACGGTTATGTCTGGTCCAGACAAGCCTTGCATGAGGTTTGATAGCCGGTGCTTAAATGATAAACATTCATCTCGAGAACATCATCATTATTGGTCACTATTAGCATGTGTGTTCGCTTAAGCACCTTGAAGCATTCGGTAGACGCAAGGTTGACTATCCACTTGTGAATGCCAGATTCCGCTGTACCCTGGGGCTCAACTGACTCGATCGATACTATCGGGAATGGCTGGCAGCCGTCATCGCATTTCGAATCAGAGCGGGATCTTCGGAGCTCATGCCAAGCACGAGGACACTATAAAGGAAGGCATGGAAGTGCATGTCTTAAACAGCAGGTCAATAGCCCGTATAAGTTGCTTCAGTTGCACGGAGATGGAAATACACTTTCCAGTCCAAAGATTGTGTTGGACCATTCCGCATGAGTCTTCGGATGGATGAACACAAACTCGAAAAAGGCGAGAGAGCTGATCATTCAATACGACATACTGCAGTCAAAGCTTCTTTGACGCGCGTTGTATCTTCGTCTGAGGAAGATGCCTCCTGTAACGGGGCACCCTGAAGCTTGTACTGATGACAGTACAAGCTACTTATTCTGATAACAGAATAAGGCGGTGCCTCGGAACTTCACGTACACTCGTACGTGCAGAGGAAGACGGTAAGAAGAAGCGAGTACTTGGTTAAAGTAAAAAGTGGAACTGTATTTAGTATAGTTAATGTCTGCAATAAATCACTATTTATCTTCATCTAACTATGTCTAAATACAAATGTGTAAATCAATTATCTGCTCACCACTCATTGCGTGCGTCTGTCGTGTCGCGTCTTCGTTGGTTGATATAATGGCCTATATCAACCAATTAGGAACTACTCGTAAGTGCTACAGAATATTTGTCCTTATGACAATATTCTGAGAATATAACTCTTATAGTTATATTCTATTAACAATTTCTTATAAATTGTTATGTAACGATTCACCCCGTTACATCACCCCCCTTAACCATCAGTCACTTTAGTGACTGATTGACTAAATGGATACTCGTCCCAAATCATTTGGGACAGGGTTTGCACTTGTTGGTCCGAGTCCACTTTCCAACATTTCATCGCATGGTTAACAAGCCCATGCGATGCGCGAGCAAGGCCGCCGAGAGCGCGTCCGCACGTCTCTGTGCGGACGCCGAAGCAGAAACCACAGCAACTGATGTCTCATCGGTTGCTGAAGCGACTCAACCTGTGTCACTTGGTGATGCAGGCGCTCGTCACGAAGACACTCATGTATTTACAGAGTATGAGCTCAGTGTCTCATACTCTCCCGATACGGAAGACGGATCCGTAACGAAGGCGGTTGAAACCAAGCCGCCTGCCAAGCGTGGCATGGATGATGCTTTGCGTCGTAGCATCTTTAATTCATCTGACGAATCAGATGAACCATCGCCAAAGCGAAGGCGCTCGAGGTCGCAAGACTCGGGCGCTAACAGTGGTGTCGGTTCTCCTATGGACACCACTTCGCAACGAGGTGCCAGTCCTTCTGTCGGCACATCGCAGGAAGAGCGGGACCGCAATGTGTTGCGTCTCGCTCCCGGGAAGAAGGCATGGATGCCTCCCAAATCTGTCATGGATCACTTGTCGGCGACGACGAGTGATCGTTATCGAACACGGTTGTTCGATTCGTCAAGGATCCATCACCTTGACCCCAGCGCGAAAAACTATCGCGCTGAACATGAATTCTTCATCGATGCTTTCTTTAGACATCGATGGTACAGTGGGAATCACAAACGTGATGGTCCCTCACTACTTCAAGCGTGGAACGCTTACATCCATAACCTTGAGGATGTAGGTCGTGACGTTTGGAACGACAAACTTATCAAAGCTCGTGATAAGTTTGAAAAGCGAACCCCGACAGGTGCACGCTACAAGCTGCATCGTCTGTCTAAGAAGGGTGGGTTACCCTGCCTCTCTTGGGGAGACTCGTGCCCATGTTGTGTAAACAACTCTGCGCGCGCACCTAAGGAGGCTTACCTCCTTACTAGCCCGTGGTGGCGCGTACGTATCTCTACTGAGATGTACGAAGGGATTGACAACCTGAAATCCCTTTATGACCGTGCCGGGAAGACTTTCTCCGGCGGTCCTTCTGCGGCACAGGATGTGCCGCGTCGTACTGCTCAACCAGACCCAGTACGTCAACCATCATTTGGGAGCGGGGCTCCCAAGTATCCCAGGACGGGGGATAACCGCGCCACCGGAAGAGATAACTCGTCCGACGTCCGTTCACGTCGCGGTGGTTCAGCAGCTGCTCAACTAGATAGCGCTGGCCACCGCGAGAGTCCTCTAACGGAGGTGGAGGAGGAGGAAATACGCTCTCCACACGATCGTGGGGATCCGTGTGTTCCCAAGAGATTCTTTGATCGCGTAACGCAAGGGTTACGCGGCGATCTCGAACATGAGCGGGACAGGCGTCTCCAAATGGCGGACACTGTCTCGAAGCATCGAGCTGAGTTTGCCTTTGCTCAGCTTGAGAACGAGAGAGCTCTGACATCTCTTCGTGACGAGCTAAGGGTAGCTCGTGGGATTGTTGATCGGTCTCGGGATGAGATAGTTGCTCTTCAGACCCTTGTCGATGCCCATCATCGGGAGCACAAGGCTCTCTGCGAGATGCTTGAGCGCAAGGGCGTTCTGCATCGGAAGAAGCAGCGTACTGATGGTACGGCTTAAGCCGACCAACGTAAAACATGGGATGCGTTCGCATCTTACGTGGTAACTCGATCGTGTATGCGTTGCCTAGGCGATGCAATACACGAAATGGGCCAATGTACTTGGGTAGAAATTTACTACTACCCAAGTTAGTCACTACAAGCTTTGGTAGATTAACCGTAGACAGTAGGACTAAGTCACCTTTATTAAATAAAAGAGTGTTTGCCCTTCCATTCTTGTCAGCGTTTTGCTTTTTGCTTATCCACCGCTTCGGCGATGGAATCTTGCACAAAACGGACTACCGTTTCACGAGCCAGTATGAACTCATCTGATGACTCGTTAGCTTCAGTGCGCTGTGAGCGCACTGCAGCAACATCAACCTTTTCTTCAGTGAGGGCTTCCGCACTCTCACTGGAATCATCTTCTTCAATATCGATGTTATCGATGTCGGCATCAAACGCAATGACCTCTTCGTCAGAGCGTGATGAGCGTGAACCAAATCGGTTTTTGCTCGCGCGAGCCCCCCCCCTTAAACCAGAGGTATACTCTAGTAAGGTGGGTACACGCGGATGGCGTAAGCCATTCACGTAAAACGGTGTATGTGTCGTGGACGCATGCACCGAGTTGTTAATGACAAATTCTACCATTGGCAAAAACTCACTCCAACTCTTAAAGGAGTGTACGTATCCTCGAAGTATCTCTTCGAGGACACGATTGGCACGTTCCGTCTGACAATCTGACTCTGGATGATTAGATGTCGACATCTTCAAGCGCGTTCCGAGTGATTTGAACACGGAACGCCAAGAATCAGCAGTAAAGCGTGGATCTCTGTCTGATACGAGCTCACGGGGCAACCCATGAAGTCGGAAGATGGTGTCAATAAAGACACAAGCACAGCCACTTGCCGTGATTGACTCGGGTACAGCCACAAGGTGTACCGTTTTGCTGAATCAGTCAACAAATACGAGAATACCCGTATTCCCGCGTGCGTCTTTGGGTAACCCGAAGACGAAATCCATTGAGATGGATTACCAGCACTCAGCCAGAACCGGTAGAGGCTGTAAAGGTGCAAGCAGTGAAGGACTTGAATTCACCCGATGACAGACTTTGCATGCGCGAACATACTTTCGCACAAACTAATACTGGCGGGGCCAGTAAAAGTCTCGACTCACCGTGAGATATGTTTTCTCCCGGCCACGATGTCCTCCTATAGGAGCATAGTGATACTCGAACATGATTGCAAACGCAGATCAGCATCATCTGGAATGACAACACGTGGTGTGTCACCAGAAACGGCTGTATAATACAGTAAACCGTTGCGAGTAGTGTATCGAGCTGATGCAGATCGATACGCAGACGATAACTGTTTCAAAGATTCTTGAGATGACTGTGAGAGATGTGTCAACAACTTCACAATCTCACCATCTTGGGCGTATGCCCGCCTCACATCATCATACAACGTTGTAGATGGGACTGAGGACGTCATAACCGCAACAGTGGCTGCCTCACTGTTGGGCTTCACGACTGGTTCAAAGTCGGGACGACGTGAGAGTGCATCAGCGACGACATTAAGTCGTCCTGATTTGTACTCGACCGTAAATTTGTATTCTGCAAAGAATGACAACCACCGCGCCATTCGTTGTGAAAGGTGCGGGCTGTTTACTGCCGTGCGTAACGACGTATGGTCTGTATAAATAATGAAGGGTCTATATCCTAAGAGATAGACTCTGAACTTCGCGAGTGCATACTTCATGGCAAGGAGCTCCTTTTCATGCACTGGATAGTTCCGCTCAGCTGGTTGCAGCTGACGCGAATGATAGCAGACGACGCGTTCAACGCCTTCAAGATCGTACTGTATTAATGCACAGCCGATTGCGAAATCGCTGGCATCACAGACCACATGAAATGGCCTGTACCGATCGGCTATTGCTAGGACTGGGGATTGTATCAAGCTCTGCTTGATACCATCAAAGGAGCGCTGACATTCAGCGTTCCATAACCACCTCTCGTTCTTTTTCAACAAACGAGAGAGGTGTACAGTCATCTCGACGTAATTGCGTGAATACTTATGCAAATACGCCGCTAGCCCAAGGAAGTTTTGAAGACCTTTGACATCAACCGGCGCAGGCCAGTCGGTGATTACCTTGATCTTTTCGGGATCAGGACGTACACCATTCTTACCAACGATGCACCCAAGAAGTGGTATTTCGCTTGCTGCAAATACACACTTCTTGAGATTTGCATACAATTGATGCTTTCGCATGATTGTAAGGACCTGTCGGACGTGGTACCTGTGAACCTCAACGTCCGACTTTCCATCCATAGGCCGACTATGGATGAATACGTCATCGAAATAACTCGGCGCGAATTCTCGTACTGGTCTTAACAGATGTGATACACATCTGTTGAACGTGGCAGGGGCATTACTAAGCCCCTTGTGGCATTACTAGCCATTCCCAAAGCATGCCGCTAGGCGTGCTAACTGCGGTATAGGACATATCCCGTTCTCGAATAAGGATTTGATAAAAGCCATCCATCAAATCCATGGACGAAAAGATGGTACTCTTTGACACACCATCAATGATTACGTCCTTCCTTGGTATCGGCGTCCGAGCCGGTACCGTTGCAGCATTCAACTTGCCAAATGCATGCACTATCCGCCACCCTCCTGTTGCTTTTCGCACACAGAAGGTCGGAGATATATATGGGGAAGTTGATTCCCTCACATGGCCCGCAGCTAAACGATCGGCAAAGAACTTGTCGATCGCAAGTACTTGTTCACGAGGCAGTGGCCACTGCTTCATGACATAGTACTTCGAGCCTGGTTTAAGCTCGACCTCGTGTCGAATACCTTTATCCTTCGGTAATTCGCACGGAACAGTTTCAGGGAATACATCCTTGAATTCAACCAAATTTTCATAGAGAGGATTTGTCTTGAGCGATTCCCACGATTGGGAGTCATATCGCTCAACTCGTGTCTTTTCATTGAGGACGCTCTCTTCCATCGATGAACTACTGAGAATTCTCTCGTTCTCAGTAAACACTGTTGCTGACCTTATGTCGGTTAAACACTCGTCGTCAGCGACGAGTACGCAGATCTGCTTGGCTTTGCCACTACGCAGATCACGCAAGAACCTTTTGTCAGACCCTATACATCATGTTACCATTTAGCAGAGTCCTAAGTTTTTATTAAACAGTCGACGGCATGGACTACCGGGGTATCTAATCCCGTTCGCTACCCAAGCTTTCGTTTCTCAGTGTCAGTATATACCCAGATAATTGCCTTCGCTTTCATGGGGTTTTTGGACTATGATTGAATTTTTAGTTAAAATAGTTGTAGGTTTTATTTATATTTGGTGTAGCATCGCTACACCAAATATAAATAAAACCTGTTTCTTGTAAACTTTTTTAACCCTTAATTTTTTAATATTTGATTCCAGTTATATATGATAATTTAATAGCCATAAAAAGGTTATTAAATTATCATATTTTAATAATTATATTATATTTTATATATAAATAAATTATAATTATTTGTTAAAAAAATATATTAAATACATATTTTTATACCCTTTAGATTAGTCAATTTAATATTAATTTCTATTTAGGTCTTGATGGTATTTCATTGTCTGGAAGAGATCTTAAAACATACTTAAATTAATTTTAACATGTTAGAAAAATAGTTTAATTGGTAAAATCATAGTCTCCAAATTTAATGGTTTTTTTAAACCATTAAATAAAAAATTAAATTTATCTTATTTAAATAAATAAAAATTAAATTATGTTATTTCCAAAAAAACTAAATATAAAAAACAATGCCATCAAAAATCAAAACAAAGTATAAACATTTTAAATATTTTTCTTAAAGAAGGTTTTATAAAAAGTTATAAAATAAATTCAAAAAATCAATTAGATATTTATTTAAAATATAGAAAAAATAAAGCAGTTATATTAGATATAAAACGTTTATCAAAACCAGGTAAACGTTTATATATTGCTAATAATATGGCTTTTCCACGTATGAATAATATAAATTTTTGGTTATTACCCCCAGCTTTATTATTATTAATTGATCAAGCTTTCGCTCATTGTCCAAAATTCCCCACTGCTGCCTTTACAAAGGTAAATTGGGCCGTGTCTAAATTATTATATAAAATTGGATTACTAAATAAAATATTTTCTTTAACTTATATATATTTTTTTAAATAATGGTTATTTAGGTAGTAATTTTTTGACTTTAACGGGTTTAGGAATGGTTATTTTAACTATGTATACATGGTTTCGTGATATTGTTAGAGAAGCTGTATATGAAGGTCAACATACAAAACAAGTACAATTGGGTTTACTATTGATGTTGAAATAATATAAAATCCGGTTTTTTTTTTTATTTTTAGAGGTTTATATTATGGTTCGTATATAACTCCAAGAGAAGCTTTATGGTGTTCAGGTGTAATTATTTTTATTTTAATGATGGCAACAGCTTTTATGGGTTATGTTTTACCCGTTTTTTTCTTCTAAAGTTTTTGTTAATTCCGCAATAGTAGATCTTTTTTGGCCTTAACGGGTTTAGGAATGGTTATTTTAACGATGTATACTTGGTGTCGTGACCAAAATTAAAAGCAATAAATATTCCGTGAAATAATTTCTACGTAGGTTCAAATCCTACTTTCTCCATAATTTTTAAGAAGATGTATACTATTTAAAATAAATTATAAATTTTTCTATTGATTTTTTCCTGTCGTCAGCGACGAGTACGCAGATCTGCTTGACTTTGCCACTACGCAGATCACGCAAGAACCTTTTATGTTCGAGCGTTGGCAACTGAGTGATCCCCGAAGTCAACTTCGGAGGCGCAATCAGATCAAGTGTATAAGCGCCTACACTTGATCCGTTATTGACTATGACATTCAATGTCTCTGTCATTTCCTGGGGACTTATTCCCTCAGGCCTCGAAGGACTTATTCTTTCGGCTTCCCGAGGACTTATTCCCGCGGGTTTCGGGGAACTTATTTCCGCCGTATTTGTAATCTTGGGACTTATTTCCTTTACTTCCTCTAGCTGGGGTTGCGCAACCACAGCGAGATCCTCTACGAAAGACTCTCCAGTCGATCTAGGATTATCGTTTCGCTTAACCTGAGCGATCGATTGTTTCTCTTCTAGATGTTCCCCGCTAGGGATACATCTTTGTCCCGGTCCACTCGACTTATTCGAGTGGTGGACCTTCGGCGCAGCCTGTGTTTCCTCACAGCCGCCGGAACTTTGCTCCGAAGTATAACTGTTTATTACAATAAGGTTTTGTGCAGTCGTACTAACGACCGTACCACAAGTGAGGACATCGCACTCACTCGTAGTACATCCACACGCTTGTGGACGCTCCAAAACGTTCATCCGATGGCCATCCGATGAACAAGCGGCAAGCAACGTTACTGTTCGATGTTGCCAGTTTACCCGTGGTTCGTACCTTCTGAGCCACGGAATTCCAAGGATGATATCAAATACGTCATCCAAATCCAATACGATAAAGTCATCGTCATATTGGGTATCTTCTAGCGTATAGTGAATCTTCACTATACGCTTCATGAAGGTTACGGATGCGCCTGTCGCAAGACGTACCGTCATCCTCGTAGGAGGTGTGTCACATTCACTGAACTTGAAGTGACCATCTTCCAGCGATTGGCGTTGCACAAAATTGTTGGACGCCCCACAATCGACTAGAGCTCGAAGGGACAACTTATTCGTCACTTCGAGTTTCAAGGTAATGAGTGAGTCCTCATTACCTAGAGCAGCAACGCACAACGTTTGTGTGTTGGGAGCAACCTTCATCAAGAGGCCTACAAATTCTATTGACGTTGCTGGACCAGTAGGGTGCTCCGCACCTACTGATCCTGTCCGTTTTTTGACGGTCCATCCCGTTGTTGCGTCTTTGCACCAACAGCAGACCCGCGTCCCTGCCCCTTCCTCATGGGTGGACGGTCACTACGCCCAGTGTTGCGAGACACTGGACGAGGAACACTACACTCGTAAGCGTAGTGTCCTGTCTTTTGACATCTGTTGCATTTCTGCAACTTCTTGTAGTCTGTAGAGCGAGCCTTCTCGCTCTCTACATAACAGAGTTCCATCGGCTCTGGACCTCCGCTGTCATATCGTCTCGGTTGACGATGTGATGTCGAGATGGCGCGAGCCTGTCTCAGACTGAAGTCTTCCTGTTCCGCAATGGATATGGCTTGTTCTAGTGACTACAGTTCAAGTCGGAACAGGTGAGTCTTGACGGGAACATCCGCAAGACCCTGCATGAACACCGAAACCAACGTGTGTTCACCAACCGGGTTGGAACTTATACAACTCGTGATATGTCGTATTTGTTGTGCGTAAGCGTGCACATCACGCTTACCCTGCTTGAGCTTCAAGAGTTCGGTTCGAGCTCTGAACTCAGCTCTAGGCGGTTCAAACGTTTGTCTGAGCCGCGACTTGAAGACTTCCAACGACCCAAACGCATATGGGTCGTGCAACTTGAGCCCCAGTGCCCAAATCTTGGCACGTCCTGCCAGATTTGACTGGGCAAATGCAACTTGCATATCCCCGTCGTCGATGCGACGCGCCCTTATGGCGTCATCCAATTCGACGAACCATCTCAAGAGGGAGTCCTCTTTGACTCCCCTATACTTGGAGATGTCAATCTTCAAGGTTTCGGGTCGACGCGAGTGCATCGACCCGCCAGCAGCAGCCTGCTGCTGTCTCAACAGTTCAAACTGTTGAGCACCCTGTTCTCTCAACAACTCTGCTTGTTGAGAACCTTGTTGTTGAAGCAAGGCTACTTTCTCGCGTTCAGCGTCAAGTTCATTTTGAATGAACTTGGCGATAGTAGCATGTTGGGCATCTCTATTGAGAGCCTCTAGCATGACGCTAACAGCGTGTATGCCCATGGTTGAATCCATCCGTTCAATCGCATCCCATTCGACATCGCTCAAATGGGAGTACCCGTCACGCGTAGCGTGAAAGCTTTGGTCACCTTCATCATCCAACATATTCATGTTTGATGTGAACGTGGTCCTTGGACGGACTACGAAGTGCTACCAGGTGTAACGGGGCACCCTGAAGCTTGTACTGGTGACAGTACAAGCTACTTATTCTGATAACAGAATAAGGCGGTGCCTCGGAACTTCACGTACACTCGTACGTGCAGAGGAAGACGGTAAGAAGAAGCGAGTACTTGGTTAAAGTAAAAAGTAGAACTGTATTTATAATAGTTAATGTCTGCAACAAATCACTATTTATCTTCATCTAACTATGTCTAAATACAAATGTGTAAATCAATTATCTGCTCACCACTCATTGCGTGCGTCTGTCGTGGCGCGTCTTCGTTGGTTGATATAATGGCCTATATCAACCATTTAGGAACTACTCGTAAGTGCTACAGAATATTTGTCCTTATGACAATATTCTGAGAATATAACTCTTATAGTTATATTCTATCAACAATTTCTTATAAATTGTTATGTAACGATTCACCCCGTTACACCTCCATAAGATTACGGCAGAGATAAAGTCCGGCTCCAGCTGATGGTAACGTAAAACCAGCGGAAATACGCGCATACAGCCGCGAGCAAAGCCTCTTGCGAAGCTGAGACGGAAACTCATCTCTTCAGGTTTAACACGATTCTTGGTGGCAAAAAAGTGGAAAAGTCGGAAGAAAGTTACCTTTTGGAGCCAAGCCGATAGTGTACGATGCTCAACACCAGTTAACGATAGATACACCAAGTCCGGGTGGATCATACTAGGTGCTATGCTTGCTTTTGCGGGCCTCCGGGCCGTACGAATTCCGAGCCTCTCCCTTTTCAATAGACCTCGTCGCATGTGTTGCTTGATGTTGCAACCCCTTTTTGAGGTTGTACACTTGCCTTGTGCCCCAAACGCAAGTAGTAGCCGGAGATGGCGATGTAATGTTACTCGTCTGCCAAGGCGAGACATTGTATGTAAACGCGCTATCTTCGCAGCTCATAGCTCGCAGAATCATCCGTCTCATTCGGAGGGGTCCCCTCATTGGACCCAACGTCGCCTGCGAACGTGCTCGTAGTACTCTGCCCCATGTACGAAAACGTCCATCCTGAGCCATTGATACAATTCCAGAACTACCAGCCCATCATCAGAGTTTAAGCACCCGGTGGCTTTCTAAGAAGTGAAAGGAAGAAGAGGCACTCTCCTCTAGGAGATCGTGCAGGACGTGATCAAGTGATCAAGCTGAATCACAGCATGCATGAGTTACGAGAAGCGGCCTCGACATGGTATAAGACAATTTCGTGTGCATTTGTGGAGATGTTGATAAACCCGTGCGCGGCAGACCCATGCATCTTCGTAAAAGAGACCAAGAGCTCATGTATTTACGCTGCATTATTGTGGACGACCTTCTAAATGGACTGAATCTACTGGTGCGATGGAAGATGTGGCAGCGCGACTGTTATGATGTCTTCAGATGGAGACATTGACTGGCGTTCGGTACGCTCTCGAAATTGAAGTCAAGTACCTGAGCGACAGGCGACGTCTAAAAATCAGTCAAGGATCGTGTATATCAAGAATGGTTGAGATATTTAATCAGGTTGATGCAGTAGCAGTATCGAATCCAAGTCTTGGAGGGCAAGCGATGATCAAGATGAACAGAATTAACACAAGAATGAAGATCAACCGTGTCGGTCGTTGGTGGTCGCTTTTGTATGTGTCAACACGCAAAAGACCAGATATCGCGTATGCAGTATGTCAGCTGAGTCGTCATTTGAAATCTCCGCACGAAGAGCAATGGAATGCAGCGATTCGAGTTTTGTGATATCTGAAGACAGCGAAGAGCAACAGAATATGCTATGAAGGAGTTCCGGGCAACCTGCAGCTGCGAGCGTACACATATGCGGACTGGGCAAGTAACAAGTGCAATCGCATATCGATTTCTGGAGTCTTATTCATGATTAATGGCGCATCTGTGCTTCTCAAAGTCAAAGATGCAGCAGAGTGTGGCATTGAGCACAACAGAAGCATAGTAAATGGCTCTTTCTTAGTGTGTACAGGAGGTTATGTGGACAAGAAGTCTACTCGAGGAGACACAAGTGCAGATTAATTACGCCGTCATGATTTATAAAGTCAACCAGAGTGCAAATTGCTATCGCTAAGCACGACGGAGATCAAAGTCGAGCGAAGCATATCGACGTCAGGTACCAATCTGTGCGCAAACAAGTGAAAGACAAGATTATCGACCTGGAATATATCGAAACCTAGTCACAGCTGGCAGATTTTCTGACCAAACCGATTTCGACGAACAAGTCTGAGTCCCTGCTGGACAAAGCCAAGAGCAGAGACTTCAAGTCGAGGGGGAGTATTGGTAATGTTGTTGGTTACTGATACTTATGACCACATGGCAGGGACAACACTACGTGATGGTGTGTAGCGATGGGACCGACTCATCGTTTTGTTACTAATATTGTAGAGTTGATATCGATAGGCTTCGAGTAGTACAACGAGACGAAGTAAGAACCTAGCTAGATGATAATTCACTTTCCATTTTACCTTCTTCTAAGCATCCTTACCTTGAACCGCCCTTTGACTGTTGCCGAGAGTCATAACCTTGATTATCGATCTCTTTTTCTGGACAATACGTTTATTGCCGTTATTGCGTGACCTTATGCAATGCGCTGTGCTATGAATTTTTTGATAGAAGAACAATCTTGTTTTGGTTGAAGGCAGTAGAAATAGTAGAATCGGGGGGGGGGCAACCATCATAACCGTTTTTCTAAGGCGTTTCTCCAACAACAAGTTGAACCTCTCGTTTAACCTCGTGTTGAAACAGTAATCCAAGAAGTCAAAGGCCGCTCTATCACTTTTATAAACGCGCTCTGATTGGACCCATCTTACCCCCCCCGCAAAATAAGCCACCCCCTTCTAACTATATTGTTATAATATGCCCAACGTCTTTGCGCGTGGCCCACACCATCTTCCGTTTTGCTAGTCAAAAATGCTGCAGTGCCGAGCAACTCGCTCGATGTCGTTGATGTGCCGGTCGGTGCGCGCCTTCTCGGTGCGTCAAGCAGTGCAACTGGAGAATCAAGTGCTGGAAAAGCTGCGTGGCGTGTCATACGGATTGGGGATGGGGGACATCGTGTCCTCAGGCCGCGTCAAGGTGCGAAATGACTTGTCACTGGCCCTTCAAGAGCTCATCGAATGGCTCAAGTTGCATATTTGGTGTTACGTAGGACCTGCAAGTGACGCCTGAGACGGGTCAAGTTGCCTGCAAGATTGAGATGTCGTCGCCGGTGCTGAAGGAGCTGGCTGAGCAGGTTTTACCAGCTGCTAAAACGACTGGAACTTGCTCGCTCACGACTGACTTTTGTGCACTTTATGTGCTACTGTCAGTGGCAACTGGAGGCTAAAGTTGCGGTGAAGGAGCTGGCGTGGGTCAAAATGACCGACTTTGAGCTTACCAAGGCACGGCCACGTAATGCTCGAGCTGGGCGCTTGTCGTCGCTGGCTCATGTGTCGGACATTATTGCTGTGTCTAGTTGCAAGGGTGGAGTAGGAAAGTCCACGGTGGCAGTGAATTTAGCGTTCAGGTAGAGCAATGCGATGCATCTGTACAATACTATTGAGTTGATGATCGGGATTGACTACCTGTCTGCTGCTGTACGATAGTCTGGCCAAGCGTGGTGCGCGAGTGGGCATTTTGGACGCTGATATTTACGGACCAAGTCTGCCCACAATGATCTCCCCGGTAGATCGGACCATTCGTCCGTCGAGAAAGGTCAAGAATTTTGTCGAACCGGTAGAGTACGAGGGTGTCAAATGCATGTCTTTTGGCTTTGTAAACCAGCGTGCTGCTCCAGGTGCTGGAGGTACGATCTATGTCGTGGATTACGGCTGGCTCATCCAGATTTGTTAATGCTTGATGGGTGTTGTTGGTATTTGTGTGCGCTCAATACGCAGGAGTTGGAGCCGCTGTGATGCGTGGACCGATGGTCTCAAAGCTGATTGATCAGCTTGTCCTTGGTACGGAATGGGGTGACCTCGATTATTTGGTCGTGGATATGCCACCAGGAACAGGGGACATTCAAATTTCGTTATCGCAGCAAATGGCTATTTCAGCCGCAGTTGTCGTCACAACACCGCAGAGACTCAGGTATGGTACCGTGCGCTATTTGTTTCGCCAACTTGTACAGCATCTTACAGGGTTCGAAATGTTAGCTTTGTCGATGTGGAGAAAGGGATTGCGATGTTCGATGACTTGAAGGTACGTCAGTCAATACAAATGAAGATTGTGGCCGCTAAGACCATAGTGGTGCTCGTTCAGGTGAAGACAGCTGCTGTGGTAGAGAACATGTCCTACTTTGACTGCTCAAATGGACAGCGATATTATCCATTCGGTCAGTAGCCCTTGGCAATGTTGAGCAGCGGTTCGATGATTTAGATTTGATTGTGTGCAGGCCCGGGCCATACACAGGAGCTTGTCGATAAGTACAACATGAAAAACGTGTTCAAGCTGCCTATCACGGAGCACTTCAGTTCATCGGGTGATTCCGGACGGTGCGTTGAAGACAGTCACAGAGAGCAGGCATGTTTATTATGTGCTGTGGTCTTCTCACTTTGATGCGCTTCGTAGCCCCTTTGTTCTGTCAGGACTATCCCCAGACGAGGAAGAGACTTACGACTTGCTTGCGACCACGGCGAGTAATCACTAGATTCGTGTGGCTTGCCCGCCGCTGACAATCTGTTCGCTTTTTGCTAGGTGGCGAAGGAACTCGTCGTATTGAAGCACAACATTCGCCTGGCGCCGGATCTTCTGTATGATAAGAATCGCGGTATCGTGCTTCGATTGTACAGTCAGAACGAGGCAAAGGAGGCTGTACTCCACCCAGCTGACCTTCGAGCTCGGTAGGCCAACCAAAGCTAGAACTGTTTCTCGTCGCGAATATGTTGAACGTCGGCTGACTGCATTGAACCATTACAGCTGCCGGTGCGCCCAATGCGTCGGCGAGTTTACCGGAGAGCAGGTGCGTCTTTCTGTGTCGCCTGTGCGCATGGAATATTACTGACGTAACATACATGTCCTCGTCCAGATCTTGGACCCGGCTACCATTCCAGACAGTATCGTTCCTACCGCGGTCGAGCGAAAGGTACGTCGAACTATGTACACAGGCCTTTTCAAGAACGTTTACTTATTGCATCATTTTTTTCATCAGGGCAACTATGCGTTTGCAGTCACGTGGAGTGATGGTCACACTTCGTCGCTTTACACTTACGATGCACTCACGGCACTCATCGCTGAGTACACGTCTAAGTCAGCAGAACAGCAGTAGGTGGTGGATGGACTGTGTGAGATGCTCGACATAATTCTATGAAGAGATTCGAAAGTTGCTAACCCCGCCCCTTCTGCGTTGTTTTGGAGGCTGTAGAGTCGCAGGTAATGTTGGTGCAATATTTGCCGTTGAAATGTGCGTACATCAAAGTCTACTCCGTGCAGTCACTATGGTGAGTGCGTTTAGTCAAAGCTGGCTATCAGAGCAGTCACAGCAGACATTGTCCGAATTCGTGCACCGATCAAGGTAAAACGGCGTGGTCTCAGGGTCGTGCGGAAATGGTGTTGCAATGGGTCGATAAAAGAACGAAGCTGGGTATTTATGGCAAGCAGCTCTTTTTCATCAGCTTTCGTCGACAAGTACAACGGCAGTATACCGTCGTTGCGTCAACATGTAAGTCACGTTTCGCGGCCGATCATAGGGCATAGGGGATACATGTCATGTCGACCACAACCTCAAGCAGGTAAACCCATGAGCGCAGGTGGCACTCCTTACTCCATCATATGAGCGATGCCGTACACAGATCAGGGCACAAGTTTGTGAAATGTGTGGAGATGTACCATTTGACATGCATCATACTCCTATTTGCACGTCTTATTGTAGTGCGCGGCGCTGTTGCAAAGGTAAGTCATTCTGATCTCGTTGCTAGTTAATGAAAAGTTAGCAGCTGTACAACTACGATCACAGCGACAGTGGAATGAATCCAAACCAGCAGGTGTAGTGAACCATGTAGGGAAGAAGCAGGTTTTTAGCTATGCTGCACTAGATGCTATCAGAATATGAGCTATTGGCGGTCTCCACGGGTGTCTCGACAGCCTCGATCATGTATTTCGGCTGCACATGTCACTGGGGATACTGTGCAATAATCTTGAACGTATCCACACCGATAAAAGATTGTCGTCGTTGCCCACCCTCGATTCATGAGGCTAATGCATTGCCTGCAATCCCTTCCTAATCTACATCCGACTGGTGCGAATAAATCTTCACCTTCGTAGCAAGTTTTGGATAGAGGTTAATGCCTGAACAAATGCGACACGAAACCAACTCCGTCTCACTGGTTTAAAGTATCGGCGCCAAGTCCAGGCAATCTACCGAGAGCCATTTGCAGAAACACAGCCGACTAGTTGAGAAGGTGCGACCAAAGTAGTTCATGATGTTGCTTTTGAGACGGTCTCGCCTCTTGGGGCAACGCAAATCTCGCCGGTAGAGTATTGGTG
Source organism: Peronospora matthiolae (assembly GCA_921007115.2). Classification (NCBI taxonomy): domain Eukaryota; phylum Oomycota; class Peronosporomycetes; order Peronosporales; family Peronosporaceae; genus Peronospora; species Peronospora matthiolae. The sequence goes on from CAKLBY020000193.1 coordinate 1,095,972, forward strand.
AAAGCATGAGACTACAAAGTGAGATGATGTCCAGCCTTAAGATGGCTTGTGCAGCAATTGACTGAAGCCAGAAGCCGGACTGATCCAACCAACTAACTTGTTCGTGTTCGTTACGACTGATGAGTTGCAGTACAAGGACTAGACAGCCAGCCAACTGTCTCACCGTTGGGCTGAGGGAAGCGCCGAGGTGGAATTGGACTGATGCGTCGGAGACACCGGCTGAGATTTTAGTCTCAACCGAACGTTTCCAACGCTCCGATAAGTACAACCGGATCCAGCTACAACCGTACTATTCACGCTATCAAAGATAACTAATGGCACGCTAGCGGCACTTTGTGAGGGACTCTTCCATCTACAGCTACTCATTCTTCGAGATTCGATCACACGTGAGTTATCTGAAGTAGTACAACAAGCAAGCTTGTTCAGATTGCTCGCTGCGCTGAACACTCACTGCCTTGAAGGGTAGTATAGTCGTCGTTTTCTCTCTTTGAATTGATGCAGTAACCTTTTAACACTACTATAGCAAGTCGTTGCTTTGCGCTGCGGCCTTTGCGGAGATTTACAACATGAACAAGAAGCCGTTCTTGACCTTTATTCAATTCTTTCACCAGGACACGCGACGATAAGCAATCAGGAAGACCGACGTCTTTTGTGTGCTGCTCTGTTTTTTGCGGCAGCTATGGTCCAAGCTCAAAAGCTCGGGGATACGGTACAGCAAGACGGGTCTTCCGAATCGACTCCCAGTCCGAAACCGTGGCAGGAGGTGTCAATAAGTTACGACCAAGCGAAGCCGTTAACTCAGCAGTAGCCTAAGACCGCTTCCGATAAGGCGTGCGTCGAGTTCAAACCATGTTTCAGCACTTACGACGGATGCCAACCGTATCCTGCGGCGAACGAAGTGGGCGAGACCAGTGGCGGTCTCGAGCCCGAGGGAACCACAAATGCCGGATGCAAGGGATCTGGATCAGGGTCTCCAGTCTACGGGCGTTCCGCGTGGCATGGGGAGAAATGAGCCATTGTGTATGCATGATGCATGCCGAAAGACATGATACCGTTCATGTTTGGCCAGCGTCATCTCTGGACGTATGTTGTCGTTTGGATCAACAACCCTGCCGTGGAAAACCCAAAGATTCTAGCGGTGTCACTGGGAGACGGACTTCGAGCTCGAAGGACGAGGAAAATTCCATCGGATGATGAGCTAGAGGACGAGGTGGGCATCAAAGTCAAGCACTTGTGGGACGGAGTGCACAATGGCCAGATGCTCGAATTTACTACTGAAGATGGTAAAGAGCAGGATCCGGTCACGTGGGACCAGCTGTCGGCTAATGCGCGCCAAGCATTCAACGAGGTCCGTTGGGGCAAGCAGAAGATGCCCCTGAACGATGACGAGTTTAGGAACAACTTGGAACTCGCTTGGCCGACTGAACAGCAAAAGAAATGATCGGCTGAACGCAGCGAGCGTAATCGTCGGATAAGGGCACACCAGCGTTCACGTGGCATCTACAGTATCTGCACTTCTGCTGAAAACTTCTAAGGTCCATTTGCATGGCTGTATTGCACACGGTACAATACGAATCATCGCATTAACATCGGATACAACACCATTGTGTTTGGCAGATATCAGTATCGATCACCGCCATCATCTCGAAACACTGGTCGTATTCAGCTTCGATCACATCCTACTGCCGAAGTCTCGCTCGCTACGTTGCAACCAGCCGGGGGACCGTGTCGTGTTTATATGGTATTGCAGCGCACCGAATAAATTCGCTTGAAATCCAGACATCGGTGATGCAGCTAGATAATCGAAAAGTAGGCTACTACTGCCTATCAAATCGAGTCGATCTGGACGCATACGACATCTAAAACCAAAAGGGAGTTTACGACGTGCACAGCGTCTTTTAAAAGTTGTAGCGATCAGATCGAATAATTTACATCGGTCCGCCGACAGGCTCGAAATGATGGCAGCATATGTCCCGCACCACCGGACGCCACATGGATCTCCAAACTAAGCTACTTGCTAATTACACATCAAAACCGGAAAGGTTGCTCTACAAAGAATTAGCAAAAGATCACGATCAGCAATACCGCTCCCTATCCGACAGTGCGTTTCGCATCGCTTCTATCGTATTCCAGTTGTCGTCAACTCCCCGTTGACACTCTCTCTATCCACACGACGGAAGAAGCGGCCAAGCATGAGCACTCTCTTCGAACGGAAAGTCAAGGACCCGGTCCTGAAGCTGCTCAAGTCTGGCGGTGCGTCTCCTTGTCGATCCTAAGTTTTATATGCTGCCTCCCGTTTGACCTTATTTTCTGCGTCTAAAGCTTCGCCCAGTAGCATCGCTCTGGCCATGGCCTTTGGCGTCTCCGGGGGGCATTTTCCCCGTCCCTGGTGTCACTACTGTGCCCGTCATGGCGGCCATCTTCCTTTTTCGCCTCAACCCCGTGGCTGCTATGCTCACGAACTACCTTGTCACGCCGCTCAATATTGCGTCCATCCCTGTTTTCATGTATGTATACATGGATATCCTTGTGGGCTCGAAGCGCTATCCGTTTCACGTTAATTCTTAGCTGACAAGTTTGACGTGCTAAATGTTAGCTATTACGGTAACGTTATGTTTGGCGGCGGTGACGGAGGAGACAGCGGGTTTGTGATGAGTAGCTTCATGGAGGACGTGAAGAAGGACACGATCAACACGCTGCTACTCTTCCGCTTCACGCTATTGCATGCCATCTACATCTGGCTACTGGCTATGCCCGTGGTCACTCTGGCTGTCTACAGCGTGCTTACCCCTATTCTGCGTCGCGTCATGCCCAAGGCCAAGAATGAGGTCAAGCACGCATAAGGGGAGTTGCGGCTTCGGCATTCTTGTACGATCCGTGTGTATCATCTTTTTCCAGAAAGTATCGAACAGCGCGTACGAAGAGTACATGGAGTGGATCTCTACTATATGTCTTTCTTCCATTGCAATATATTTGCTAATTCTTCAGTCGATTAACATTACGAAGTCCTGCAGTGGCAGGGCAGTGCACTCCAGAAAATTAGTAGAGAGATGTGAGTAGCGTCTATTCTGAATTCGGCTTGAAGTCGGTCGGGAGACGAGATCGTTAATCTAACGGAACGAGCGTCGTTCGAACATTGGCATCATTTCATGCTGAGAACTCGTGCCGCTAGAAGGTGGGTTAGTCTACCAAGTAAGTGCAGTCAAAAGCACGATGCGAGCAAGCGACCTCAAACGACATACGTGCATGGTTTGGAACTGCAAAAAAGCGTCCGATTGTGGATTCTACAGTCGACAGCATATCGACAGCATATCGACAGCATCCGGTTGCATAGGCGCGATGTTGTACCACACCGTGTGGCCCACACGAGTGGTTTATTTTGTCAACGAGAGAGTGTGTCATCCATCATCTGTCCGCCACGCCAGCTCATTTATTCCATCCGAGAATATAACGAAACTAACAGGAATTTTCTCAACGTCACGACGGAAAATCAGTCTGGTCACAAGCCGCGACGCTGATTCGACGAAACTCGCTTCCCTTTTGCAAAAGTCTTTTCAACCAATGACATGGCACCGCTCATAACCAAGAGATGGCAGTCGACGCCACACGTCATCCGGTCTCGCAGCGCGTCGTCAGTCGTCGGACAGCAGAGACCATGGCGAGCCCCGACGCGTGCAAGAGCCTCGCGGAGCAGCTGCGTCAAGAGCGGAAGAAGCTGACGCTTTTTCAACGACCTCTGAGCGTCTTGTACCACTTCAGTATCGTGTTTTTGCGCTTTGTCAAGTGGCTGGCACTCCGGATCCAGCGCAGTTCCGCCACGCGCTTCGTGCTGCTTCCACTACTGCTGCTGTGGCTCGTGGCCTCGAGTCGGGACGGACCGCACCGCCCACTCTTGGACGAGATCAATCAGAGCGTCAAGTTTGTAGTCTGGTGGGTTGGACTAGGTGTGCTCTCAAGCGTTGGGTTGGGAACAGGTATGCACTCGGGCGTGCTGTTCCTGTTTCCCCACATTTTCCTGGTCGTGCAGGGCGCACAGGAGTGCCAATCACTGGACTTTGACACTCGTCATCACATGTGGTTCCACCCGTTCGAAGCCAATTGCACTCACGTCCCTCAAGTCTCTACCGTCACGTTTGTCGCTATTTTTTGGAAAGTGTTTCTCCCGTGTATGCTTTGGGGAGCAGGTACTGCAGCTGGAGAGATTCCACCCTATGCCCTAAGTCGTGCTGCTAAACTTGCTGGTCAACGCAATGAGGAGTTTGAGGAAATTGCCGAGTCGAAATCTCAGTACAATCTTATGAACAGCATGAAAGATTGGATGATTTAGTTTTTGGAAAAGCATGGTTTCTGGGGTGTTTTACTCATGTCAGCCTGGCCTAACATGGCCTTTGACCTGTGTGGCATTTGTTGTGGACATTTTCTTATGCCTTTCTGGACGTTCTTTGGTGCTACGCTTATTGGCAAGGCACTTATCAAGGTCAATATGCAAGCCGCGTTCTTCATCACCATCTTCACGGACGCGCATCTCAAACGAGTGGAAGCGCTTATTGGACGCATTACTCCCGAGCAGTGGGGTCTTGGCTCTCGCGTTAGCGAGTTTTTGCTCGAGTGTCGCGAGAAATTTCATTCGGCGCAGATCAAGGCAGCTGCAGAGCATGCGGGTGTAGCTGCGGCTCCTACTACCAGTCTGGTCTCAAAGCTAGGCTCCTGGGTCATGGTGCTTTTCATTGCGTACTTTGCCGTCTCTTGCATTGAGCAGTTTGCTCAGCAGCATGCAGCTGAGGAGGATGAGGAGAAGCTCAAGAAGCAGAAGTAAGCGTCTAGCACTGCTATCTGCAAAACTTGGTCGAGGAAGTAGATCCAAGTGAATGGTACCACGTTGTGTCGCATACTGGCTCACGATTCAACGAAGGTGATGGGAGTGTTTTGTAGCTTCGCCAGGACAGACACCCACGTATCGATAAGTATCTTGTACGTTTTCGGAGAGCTTCTTGCCGATTAAGTCGCTTCAGAATAGAGAACATTCGAACATGTGGACGTTGGAGTACGAGATTTGTGAAATGGATGATGTGTTGATGCCGCATGTAGTTGTTAGCTCAGGCTGTGATCAGTTTATCCTCATACTGGTTCAGAATTATTGAGTTTTACGGGATAAAGCTGTGGGCTGCTACGATCATCTGCATTCGTTAGCCACAACGACAATTACAAACCATACAGCAACTTCAATTCCGCTGCGTTTGTCACCTACCATTTCGACCTTCGCTACGTAGATGCAAATGTAAGGCGTCATTGCCCCAACCAATTTAAAAACGGTCGGTTGCTTCCTGTATCGGCGTTCATCTACCAAGCGCATTCTTGTAAACACGACAGAGTTCTGTACCACCCGCTTGCCGCACGTTTCGATGATGAGATTCGCCCTGCCTGCCTGCTTGCCCGCTACAAGCTGTGAACTGACTACCTCATCGCAATCTTGGAAAAAGCACTGCTGATTTCGAGCGCTATCGTTTGTTTGTTTGTTTGACGTTTGGCACGATGTATACGCCTATAACTGCTCACTAGAGCTATTCACATCGGGTGGCTACAGAATGCTTACATATGACGACTGCTGATCAAGTTGGCTCCGGTACATTTGCTTCCGGCCTTCGATGATCGAAGGGAAAAGGTCGTGCAAATTAGGCCTTGTTGGTGCAGCAACTGAATAAGGCTTTATTTTAGAAAGTTTCCAGCTATTTTAGGAGCTACTAAAGAGCTTTCGGCTCAGCAGTCAGTTCCTTCACGAAGTGTTTGGAGCTGCCATTTCATAGATACGGCAGCAAAACCAGCAGCATTCGCAGTTGTTGTATAATCAATCACCTCTCGTCGATCTCCAGCTCTTTTTTCATGCGCCCTTTCTTCCGCCTGGGCGCGCTCTGCAGCGAGTCTCCAGTGCTCGTGGCGCTTTGCGCATTACTTTGCAGCCTGTTCTTATGTCTAGATCTACTGGACATGCAGCTGCAGACAGATCCTCAAGGTCTCTGGGTGCCTCCAAACAGCGTCGCGGCCCAGGAACAAGCGCGCTTTGACGAGCTCTTTGGACCTTTTTTCCGCATCCAGCAACTCATTTTTTACATCGACGACTCAATTTCCAAATTAGGCTCCAATTTGGACCCTGATTTTGCAACGTGTGACTCGGCCGAGGATTTAGTCCAGCGCCGATTTTTGCTACCGATGGCTCAAATCCAGACACAAATCACAAACGATACCGTCGTCTATAGTGGTACGGATGACGCAAATGTATCCTTGAGTTTGGCGGACTTTTGCTACCGGCCGATCCAAGGGAAGGGGTGTTTAATCACGAGTCCGTTCCAGTATTGGCTGAGCAACGCCACGTTGCTGCAAAATGACCCGGACATCAAGTTAACGGCAGCGTGCCAGACGACAGACCCGGAGCTCAAGTCCCGTTCGCCATGCATGGACGAGAATGGCGTCCCAGTGATGAGAAACGTGGTTTTCGGTGGACTGGCAAGAGACGAGTGCCACATAAATCCAGACCCGTGCGGAGAAGCGACTCCTAAAGCCAAGGCTTTGATTGTCACGTTCTTACTGAATAGCAAGCCGGAGAACGAAACGTACACGCGATACGTTGAGTTATGGGAGAAAGAAGTATTTCTCAAGACGGCGGAACGAGCAGCACAATCGTTGATGCCTTCGAAGAAGGATAGCGGTGACGAGTACATATGGGACGGTGTGGAAGACCAGCAGCTGGCAGACGCTGGCGTCGATGGCGTGAGACTCACGTACATGGCTGAACGATCTGTTGCTGACTCGTTGGTGGTACAGACTAACCAAAATGCTTTTATTGTCGTAATGAGCTACGTCGTCATGTTCTTCTACGTGTCCGCTTCACTGGGTGCATTTAAAGATCCAGTGCGCTCTCGTTTCGGACTCGGCTTTACTGGTATACTGATTGTACTACTGTCTCTGGGTGCTGCCATAGGCGTGAGCTGCGCGATACTACAAATGGACGTGACGATGATCACGCTCGAAGTTGTGCCGTTTTTGGTGCTTGCTATTGGTGTAGACAACATGTTTATCCTAACAAACGAGTTTGACCGATTATCAGGTCTGCGTGGACTTGGAAAGCTTGATAGTAAACGCAATACGCGTGATCAAGCCGAGGACGAGTCATTGATGCTGAAACAGGTTATGGGAGAAACGATGGTGCATGTGGGACCATCAATTGCTGTGGCAGCGATTGCTGAAACACTCGCCTTCTTGGTGGGTGCACTCACTCGGATTCCGGCGCTTACGAGCTTTTGTGTTGTCGCTGGGCTGGCGGTCGCAGCTAACTTTGTGCTTCAGATGACATGGTTTGCTTCAGCACTTGTGCTAGACTCACGCCGCGTGCGAGCTCGACGGTATGATTTGTTTCCATGGATTAAGCAAAAGGTCTCATTCACACCGTCCGCCAAGGGAAAAAAAAGGATTGAGTCCAGCATTTACTATCAGTATGACTTGATTGTCGATGATAAAGATCTTGGTGAGGAATTCTTGGCAAGCCCGAGTAGTAATGCTGGAGTTATCCAACGCTTCGTGGAAAAGACGTACATTCCTATCTTGTTGCGACGCTCTACAAAAGTACTGGTGCTTGTGACTGCCTTCTCGGTAACGATGCTTAGTGCATTTGGCTCATCCAAGCTACCGCTTGGATTAGAGCAAGAGCTTGCGGTACCTACAAACTTTTATCTGCATGAGTATTTCAAGAAGCAAACAGCACTTGGTGAAGCCGGACCTCCAGCATATGTTGTTCTCGACAGCAGAGCTGACTATACGGATGCACGTCTGCAGCGGGATGTGAACATTTTACTAGACGAGCTATCTGATCTACATCAGTACATTGAGCTGCCCATTTACTCGTGGCTGCACACGTTTAACCAATGGCGCCAAATGCGCTTTTTCCTGCAAGACAAGATTGATCAAGGCATGTGCGATTGCCCGACTCAACCCATAAATCCTTTTCCGTACGAGCTTGCAAACGTTGCGATTGGAGATGCGGCGAGCAACATTTTCTTAGCTTCCGACTTTGGGTATGGTGCTTTGGCTACAGCGAATATGACTCCAAATGCGCTGTTTTACCCGTTGGTGAAGAATTTCACGCGTATTTCCATTGACTCATCCTGTTGTCAACATTTTGGACTTTGTGGTGCTCAGTACGAAGGGGACATTGTTTTCGACAACGACGAGGATGACAATGTGGCTAATCTGACAATTGTTGGTTCTCGGATGCGCTTTCAGTTGAATGCGATGCGCAATCAGACTATGTTTGTAAATTCGTATTACTACTTACATGAAGTGACTAGCCAGTGGAGCGCTGATCGAGCCGCTACTGCATTTCCATATGCTCTTGTGTTCGTATTCGAAGAACAGTACACATATATTCAAGGAGTTGCATTGCAGAGTGTGCTGCTGGCTTTAGCAGTTGTCTTTGGGTGTGTGTTTGCGCTTACAAATGGCAGCTTGCGATTGACTACCGTTGTTACTCTGTGCGTGCTTTCAATGGCCTTTTCGCAGTTGGGGTTCCTTTTCGTGTGGAACATGTGGGCCGGACCTGGCGCTGAAACGTCCATTAATGCAGTCTCGGTGGTGAACCTTCTTGCCTGTATCGGGCTTGGCGTCGAATTTTGCGTGCATATGGCTCATCAGTTTGCGCTCTCACGAGAACATCACATGGGAACAAGTGCCAACGACCACACGCGTCACGCTCTGACCAGCGTCGGTGCGTCGGTCTTCTCGGGCATCACACTCACCAAATTTTGCGGTATTGGTGTGCTTGCATTCGCGCCATCCATGTTGTTCCGCGTCTATTTCTTTCGAATGTATATGGGTATCGTCGTGCTGGGCTGTTTTCATGGTTTGGTCTTGCTGCCAGTGCTGCTCAGTCTCTTCGGGCAGCCCCAACAGTATCCGAACGATCTCAGCTCATTTTTGCTGTCCGAAGAACGCGGCGATGAGTTCGAAGATGAACCTGACTTACTCGAGTAGAAACCGCACCAACACATGGATGATGTTTACCGGAGAGCCCCTTGCTGAGACAGTGGCATCTATCGAGTATTTCCAAAGGAAGGGGCACAATAAAGTCGCGTGTGGTTGCCGGCCGAATAGCTGCTCTTGGGGCGACCAACGGGCGTGTGCTTTGCCACACGTCCTTGTGCGGAGTTGCTATTAACGGACAGAACACCTGCATCTGAGCTGGAGCGCAACATTCTGGATGTATGTTCGTACTCGTGGTTGGGCTCTTCCTGTTCGAGTGTCATATGAAAGAGCCTGGAATTCAGCCATTCTCGACGTTTTTGTGGTCATTCGCGCTATTCTCAAACATAGCTGAAGAAATGCTTTCGTTGAAAGAGTCTGGAAGTGGCTTTGCATTTTACCACTTATTGTAAATTGTGGTTCTGCCTTGAGTCACCGAGTCTTGCAATACGCGACGCAAGTCATTTGCCGTCAGTACTCGAAAGAAGAGTAGATGCGCTGGCACCGGAAGCGACAAACGCGTCTTTGGGGGAACCAACGAGACGGAAGAGTGGCACGAACGCATACCGGAGACGAAGATGGAAGCAGATGGCAAGTGTAGCGGTATCGAGTCAACTTTTAGTGGACGCGTCAGTAGGAGACGGAGAAGACATCGTACCGATGCGACTGTGGAAAGCCATCAAGCGTTTGCTAGTCCGTCAGCTGTGGTCATTGTATTAACGTTCAGGCTACTTGTACACGCGATAGGCATCGTCGAGCACTATTGAGGATAGCAACTCGAAACCATACTTGGAGAGCACGTTAGTCAGGATCCTTACACTCTTATCTCTAGGGGAGAATGACAAAGGTGACGGGATGCCCTGAAGAGGTGGAGATGGTCGTCGCTAGCGTGGATTCTCGAAAGACGAACGTGTAGCGTCAGCCGCAGGTTCATTGGTCTCCACAAGAACTTCACCCTTCCTGCCAAGAGGTCCACCTTGTCTGCCACAGAGTCCGCGCTCTTCATTGCTGTCTTTGTTTGTGCCACGAGCCGTCATCAGTCTCTCGGTAGGCTCGCCTTTGCAGCTGTGGTAGCGCGCGGCACCTCAACCACACAATCACAAAGGCCGGGGACGCCATCGGTGGTGGTCAGTGCTGCACCACCGACATACAGCGCGCGAAGGTAGACGACCTCGAGTTTCCGTCGACCCAGCAGATACACTCCCGGTGCTGCAGTTGTAGGGAAGGCTGCTCGTCTTCAGACGGTGGACAGACCGACCTTCATCCTAGACAGACCAATGTCGCGGCTGTACATCATTAGGCGGTGTCCATACGCCGGGGCTGCCCGGATCAGTGAACGTAATCACGAGCAAACAAGGTCGTACCATCGATACGTTGGCATGCCCCCGGGTCCCTCCTATCGACTCTTTGAGTACAACACTGCCAGACACGGACGATAGAACGGAGAACAATCGAGTCGGTCTTCAGTCCACATTTTCGAGTTTGACAAGCTTGGAGGTTCGTGCAGGTCAACGTATCTCGGTACTGATGCGATGGTTCGAGCCGTTGACAATGGTGCTGCTAGTCGTGCTAGAAGGACTAGGCTGTGATAGTACAGATATACTCGCTTCGTACAAAGTGCCGGCCGTGAAACACACAACGTCACCAAAGCTTGTGGTGTTACGCATGGCGCGTATCATACAAGGGTCGACCAAGTCAACATCGTTGAAACGATCATGTTCGGACTTTGCAGCAGTCTACTTCTCGTCTTCGTTGTCATTCCGTGCAAGCAGTCGTACGTCGTATTATCCTAGCGCTGGATGTAGACTGTCGTTGATGGACAAGTGAATCCCGTTCAAGATGCTAGTGTAGAGAGCGTCGACAGATCTCTCAAAAGTCTCTTTGCTACGCGTGACCGAACCAGAACACACGAAAACTCACTGCGTCACCCTCCGCAAGGGCAACCGGGACAGCACCTTTCATCCCATGCAACATCTCTCTCACTCACTCACTCACTCACTCACTCACTCACTCACTCACTCACTCACTCACTCACTCACTCACTCACTCACCCACCCACCCATTCTTCCATCGTAATGTGCTTACAATACCAGATTTTGTCAGTTAGCGATCGTCTACTCCTGCTACTAGAGTAATCACGCCATTAAGTGCTCATCTATCACTCTGTAGAGTGGCTCCTTTGTCTCCAATACAAAGGGCTCCGATGCAATCGCTTGATGCACCAAGTTACCGCATTTGTTGATAATGAAATAGGCAGTTGCTCGAGTGGGTGGCGCTGCACCGACAGATGGGAGTAGACACTTCCAGCACGATCATGTCAACCTCCGATTTTCACCACGAACGATTAGGGACGCCAAACCCACGGCTTTGTTGCTCTCAACGGTTGTCTGTCATTTACACAGTAAGAGCGCGTTTATAAAGGTGATGGAGCGGCATGTCAACTACTACTCGGATTACTGTATTTTCAACGAGAGGTGCAACTAACGGTGCTGCTCATAAAGCACAATTGAAAAACATTTTTAATTACACCTTTAACCTCCATTTTATTCTGGCAATGCTACTGCTGCTTTTTACCCAGCTCAGGACAGTGGAGTACTCATCACCACCGCTTTGTGCTCGGGTGACCAGCAGCAACGCCTCCACGGATCTTTTTCTCTCATAGAGCCGAGGAATCCCGCCAAGTCAAATTCGTGGCTCGATGAATTCGATTTACCATGCTGTGGCCTTGTTCACGGCAGCACTTGCAGTGTGTGTGATGGCTGCGATGTGATGTGGTGGGTGCTCATGGTGTCTAGGTGGGCAGCATGGGCAGCTGTACCATAATTCGTCATACTCAGCGTGACAGGGTACGTCCTGCCGTTCGTGTTTCTCACGTCAGAGTGCTCGGCATGTACTCAGCTTACAAATGAAGTGCAATTGGAGCACTACGTCCACATGCAGCGAAAGAGTGAGACACTTTAAGTGCAAGCGAGCGAGGCCTACCCAAGGATAACTCAGGCTGGTCACGACCTCCTCCTTTGGGGCCACATATTTGTGTTCATGTCGAGTGGATGCAGCAGGCTTGTAGACAAGCAAGAGCGCTTAGTTCATGTGTAAATACCGAGTCCCACAGCGGTGGAAGCTGCTGCATGTCCACGCTTGTGGCGAAACTACACAAGTACATCCCACATTAGACTACACAATGAAAGCAGTGACAGGCATGAGCTATTAAACAGCTATCCATTGTCGATTTTGCATCAATCTTCAGACGCTTTAACTAATGTTATCGTTGTCACGAATTAACACGATTGTAAACATCTTTGTCCTCGATAGCTGCATACAAACACGCACGCCGAAAGCGCAAAGGCGTCGGTGCATCTGGAATTTTGTGCTGAATAATAAAGTTTGAGAATAAATTATTCGACCAACGATCACAACGTCAGCAAAGACGCTGTGATGACGAGCACCGAAACCCACATGTCTAGATTTCCAACCCTGGCCATTGTACCCATCCAGCATTCCTACAACCGTGAGTCAATCACAAGGCGTCCAGTACGTATCGACGTCGTTTCTCTGTGGACTTAGAAGAGCGACCCGATAAACAATTTGTACGACTCAAGAGGGCGCTGCATAAAGACTAACGACGCAAACAGCACAAGTTACACGATGGATCCCCCGTCTCCGAATAGAAGCGGCTGATGTATCAGCTTAAGCTACTAACCCAACCTCCAAACCTCAGCGCACCGACAGCCACAGAGCAGTTCTAGAACTGACGGAACTGCTTGCGGACGTTAATGGGCTTGGTTTCCGAAGCGGGCTCCACCTCCAGCACATTGAAGCGTACCGTCTTCGCAAGCGGACGGCACTGACCAATGGTGACGATATCACCTTCCTTCACACGGAACGCAGGCGACAGGTGGGCAGCCACGTTCTTGTGACGCTTCTCAAAACGCTTGTACTTCTTTACAAAGTGCAGATAGTCACGACGCACAATGATCGTGCGCTTCATCTTCGTCGAAAGCACGACGCCCTTGAGAATACGACCACGGATCGAAATGTTGCCGGTGAACGGGCACTTCTTGTCGACATACTGGCCCTGGATAGCACTCTTGGGGGTCTTGAAACCCAGACCCACCTCTTTGTAGAAGCGGGGTCCCTTCTTCTTGCCTGCAAACTTCTTGCTGGCAAGAAACACGCCCTGCTGTTTCTGGTAAGCTTTCTCAGTCTGCATTTCATAATCACACAAGAGTCAGTAAGTGACCAGCAGCTGTACAGACAGGAAAAAGGAAAACAGGAGACGAAGGAGGGGTACAAGAACAAGAGCACTGCTCTGTCTTCGTTGACTGCTGCGGTGCAGCGTGCAGACAGCATTAGCGCGGACCTCTCCAAGAGAGAATCCAAAGGGTTCTGCCGATGATGAGTCGGTTGAAAAACGTTTTCAGTCGTTCGGAGTCTCGCAGTCTCAGCAGAAAAGAGAGAATCAGCGACAGAAGATCATGACTGTCTGCAGCTAGCGACAGTCTCACCACTCTCTCACACTCTCTTCCTGCTTTGACTCGACGATCGCTCAATACAAAGAGCGATTGCGTGTGGATTACAGCCTTGGTGGGCCATCACCCCAACCAACTAGCTAGCCAGTTCCTTCTGTCCGTTTCTCTCTGTGTCTTGTTGTACGGTACGTCACGACTCCAGAGAGACACCAGCCAGTCACTAGCTCCCACCTCCACAGCGAACAGATGCTTCTGTCTTCCCCTTTGTTTCCTCCACTTGCTATCTGACTTACCGCCCGGCAACTCAGTCTTCAGTCGTGACACCCCATAGTCTCCTCCTCCTTCTCTTCTTCTTCTTCTCTTCTTCTTCTTTGTATTTTGTTGTCTCAAACGCTCAATTGCAGGCCTCAAGAGGACAAAAGTACCTGGTCAACGTGCTCCATTGTTGTCGTCGAGGGGATTTCGGTAATGATTGGCGACGAGAGGAGCAGGCGAGGCGGTGGCAGGTGGGTGTTACTTCAGATTTGAAAAGTAAGAATGTGAAGTAGGAATGCATGAGAGATCGGAATTCAGTTCAATTCCGAGATCAATACCGTGCTCTATTCAGTATACGCCACACTTTGTTACAGCAAGTTACCACTTGGGTCGTTAGGCAAGAGGTATACGTATCTCCTGGAGGTTACTATACCGTCTTTTGGACAGTCAACCTGCGTCAACTAGCTAGACGACAGTAACAACTGCTGCAGGCAGAGAGACTCTCACGTGCTGGTATAATGCCACTCTTTTTGCACTGACGCTTTACTTCGTGAGTACGTATGGCACGCCCCTGATCTGATCCTCATCCTTCTCGACAAAACGTTCAGCGGCATGTCAAACATCGTCCCCGGTTCAAACGTTGCCATCAAGACACCGTCAAAGCAAACCCCACGTCGCTCACTCATCTTCATATCTGACACACATCACGGCTGCTGCTTTGTCGACTGCTGGTACCGTGCCACCTCTTCGTCATTGCGTCCAAAGCCTTGCAGACGCAGCGAGGAGTTCTGAAAGGCCAACGCGACGCCACCCAATGCACCTAGAATACCCGTGAACCACATTCCGGGGCGCGCGAGGCTACGATCCAGTTGACCAGCTACAGACAATGTCATTATCCATGAGTACCGTCCTTTTGACATTCTCCAGCTGTAAGAAGCGCCACAAATAGAAACAAATGACGAACAAACAACAACGCACCGACAATGTACCCAAGTGGGAAGGATGCAACGCCAACGACTGCGCTCTGGACGAAATCCGCCTGGTTCATGTTATCTCGTACTTGCTTGAACGTCGGGTCTGCGATGATCACTGGGAAGCGCGGCACATGCGGGTCACGCAGCTCGGGTCGCTTGCGGTCCATCCCTTGATTCGATTTGCTTACTCGTTGCTGTCCCGATCCAATTGACGTGTCACACATGAGCTTAAGTACGCGTTACGCCAAGGTTACGTCTGGCTGGACGTAGTAGGTACAGGTACGTTCGATTCCACGAGGACTAGGGGTCGCGGTCGAATCCACTAGGACTAGGGGTCGCTGCTAATTTTAGTTTTGTTTGCGCGAATCAGATCGACGCAGAGATCAACCCGAGGCCGTGTGTGGGTCATGGACGAAGCGTACGCGGTGAAGCAGACGGAGTTCCTGGGGAAGACGTTGCGTTACGTCTGTCAGAACGGGAACGGCCCGTGTCCGCTGCTGGCCATCGCCAACGTGCTGCTCTTGCGGGGCCAACTGACGCTCGAGGGGGCCGTCACGTCCTTTGGCTTTGTGGGCGCGAGAGATCTGATGCGACTCGTGCAGCAGCGACTGCTCGAGACGAACCCGCCCGTGCGTGGACTAGTTCCAGAGGGGGATAGAGATGGGGTTAGAGAGAGAGAGAGAGAGAGGTTGGACTGACGGAGGTGCTGTATGTGGTGAATGCAGTTGAAAGATGCGAGCGAGTTGCAGCGTCTGACGCAAGAGAAGACGCTGGAAGACGTGGTGGGACTGTTGCCTAATATGTTGAGAGGGCTGGACGTGAACGTGCGGTTTCATAAGTGAGTTGTGAGTTCGGGGAGAGAGAGAGAGAGAGATGCTGATGGATTGTTTTTGGGCTTGTTTTTTGTTGTTGTAGGATCACGGACTTTGAGTATACGGTAGCCTGTGCGGTGTTTGATATGCTGGACATGGAGCTGGTACATGGCTGGCTGCTGGATGACCAGGATGATCTGACAGTGCGTAGCTGCTGGATTTTTTGCTGGCTGTATATGTGGAAGCTGACTCGAGTATGCGTTGTAGATGAAAGTGGTGGGCAATAAGTCGTACAATGAGCTGATTGAGCGGTTGGTGGACTACCGTGGTTTACTTTTGACCGAAGAGGAGAACAAGAGAAAAGTTGCAGCTGAGGAGAAGAAGTACAAAGGCGATGCGTTACTGCCGGATGCTGCGGTGGTACACGCGGAAAAAGAGGGGGCAATGCCTGTGGTAGTTTCTGTTCCAGCACCACTAGATGTCCAGACGCTGGGATTGCGAGACCTTTCGCTTGATGCTGCCAACGACGCGTCTGCCGTGCCAAATGGACCGGAATCCGTTGATTTAGATGCGTCGACGTCGTCTCCACAGAAGAGTCCGTTGCAGCAAACTGTTCAGGCCATGATGAAGGAGCGCCACATGAGCGATGCTGATGCGCTGGTGACGGCCACGACGCTTCTCGAAGAAGGTCCAGTCCTCGATGCCTTTTTTAGCGCCACTGCTAGCCAGCTTACATACTACGGTCTCGTCAAGCTGCACGAAGGTCTTCGAGAACGTCAGCTTTGTGTTTTCTTTCGCAACAACCATTTCTCTACTCTTTTCAAGGTATGCATGAAGGCTTCGAGCAATGTTTCAGTCTCGTTCAATTCCTTTTCGTTCGTCGTACGCCATTTGACTGATCCGCATGTTGGCTATTTGACACGTAGTTTGGAGGTAAGCTGTATCTGCTGATCACCGATGCTGGATACCTTGACGAACCTACGGTAGTGTGGGAGCTACTGAACGAAATCGACGGTGACACTGAGTATCTTGATGCACAATTTCGACCCGTAACGTTATCCGAGCAGCAAACAAGTATTTTAACGCAGCAGCAGGAGCAAGAGCAAGCAGAAAAGCAGACGTTACAAGAAGCTAGGGTCTTGAGCCTTGCGAAATGTGTTTCTCCTCCCATCCATGCGAAGCAAGAAGTCAGTGCTGGTGACGATGCTCGAGCTACTGAACACGCGATGTCGAGTGGTGAATCAGTCAGCGAGTCTGTTGGACAAAACGTGGACAATGTCGCCGATCCAGATTACCTGTTAGCGCTGAAAATTCAGCAGGAGGAAGAGGAACTAGCGCGCGGCAGCGGGCACGTGTCGTCCCCACACTTGAGTAATGCCGCGGAACGAGATCCAGCTGGAAACAGCCATAACGAAGGGAGCGTGGAGCGACATGGCAGCGGTGGCCAAGATGATGATCACGGTCGTGACACAAATACAATTGGATTGGCCGATGATGTCGTTGCTGCCAACGGCCAACTGTTGCTTTCAGAGGAAGAGTTGGAGGCCCAGCGTCGGGCCGAGCAATACTATGAGGAACACAAACGGCAGGTTGATGCACAGACGCGTCAGTGTGAGCAGGAACAGGAACGACTGCGCCACTCACAGCAGCAGCAGCAGCAGCAGCGTCCCACCCGCAGTAGTCAACGGCGGAGGATCTCGGAAAGCAGTGACTGTACTGTATCGTAAGCTCATAAGCTTATGGCAAGGTGCTGCAGCGCGGAAGTGAACGTCGCAAACACTGCTGCCTGCACAGCCGCTGCACGACACGAATAAACTGGATCACAAATGCAAAGACGCCGCCTGACAATTAGATAAATAGCTATCGACAATCCGGTTGCTCGCACGAACGAGTAAGTCTTGACTCTGACCGAGTCAACTACCTGTTCGACCTCCAGGTATGTTCCCATCTCACTGTGCTACTCGTGATTTGCAGGTCCAAAGCTACACTCGATACTTTCACGCACATCCTTGACGGTGCTTGCACGACTAGAAGAAGAAGCTGACGACACTGCCGTTCGACTACCGGTCATCGCTCCACTGGATGGCAAAGGTCGCACATAGTCAAAGCCAACAAAGTCACGCTCAAAGCAGCTCGCAATCTCTTCCGGTGCGTAGATTGTGTGCGGCTGATCGGTAAATTGCACGTCGAAATTTGCAACCAGCTCTTTACCAGGAGGTCCCGGAACAAGTGGCGGCTCAAGCTGACGCTGGTAGACCAAGTCCCAATCGAGTCCAGCAAAGAACTCGTGAGCTTTGATGTCGCTGATTCCAGCATCATAGCCAAGCCGGTCTTCCTGACGCTTTTCCAGCAACGCCGTCACTAAACTCTTGAGCTCGGACGACATGTCAGTTGGGAAGCGTACTGGCTGGTACAAGATGCGTTGGCGTAGGCTTTTTCGACTCGACTGAGGCAGGAAGAAGGGTGGATACCCAGTGTACAGCTCAAAGAGGATGCAGCCAAACTGCCACAAATCAACCGACAGACCATGACCACCTGGGTGCCTCCCTGCCATCTCAGGAGGCAAGTACATGTCCGTTCCACACGCCGTCTTGGTACGTTCGGCTCGCGATGCCAACCGTTTGGCTAGACCCATATCAGCCAGCTTGATGTGACCCTCGCTATCCAGCAGGACGTTCTCAGGTTTAATATCACGATGCAAAATACACATCTTGTGCATGTGCTCAAGCGCCAGCAATAGCTCAGCAGCGTAAAAACGTACGGCATCTTCTTGAAAAGTACCACCGTTCTTTTGCATGTGCAAAAAGAGATCACCGCCTTGCATGAACTTAGAAATGAGAAACACCGAGCGACCCCGTGCAAGGGCGTACTCCAATCCCATGACGAACGGATGGTCGCCGGCCCATTCCATGACAGCTCGCTCGGCAAACACGACTTTCGTCCTCACTTGGCCAAGCTTCATTTCTTTGATGGCGTACAGCTGCCGATCCACCACGTGGTGAGCCAGGACCACACGTCCATAGTGACCACGACCAAGTAACTTGTGCGTTGTAAATTCATTCAGCGATGGCATACGTTGTTGTACTGCATCCATTTGTGCTACAAACTTAGCACGGTCTTTTTCCGTATCAGCAGCAAAATAGATGGTGCTTCTGCTCGACATGAGCGTGAGACCGATGGTGTATCCAGCAGAGTTGTCGTCGATGAGCTCCATTGCGCAGTGTTGCAAGTTCAGATACCGTGGCGTGTTTTGCTGCCAGAATGCTGACATTCCGGTGCGTTTGGTTTGGCCCGCTCGACGGTAGATCAGAAACGTCGACTTGATCACGAGGCAGTATTTGTGCGAGCTCCAGACCGGTAGAAATTGTCTTTGCTTGCGGAGCTGGTTGCTGAACGTCGGGGGTAGCGAGTCAAGGAACCGTTTGGACTCGTCGCTCAAGGTCGAGGTCTTACGCTGGAAAAGCACAACCATGAGTTATGTGGCTCTGGTCGTTCGAGTTCAAGGGATATCTGGCAAGAAATTACAAAATGAAGCCTGGAGTTGTTGTTGGCTCTGGAGAGTGGCGTTGGAAAGAAGCGAGTGAGCCACTCGACCGATGGATGTACCGATCAATGAGTCAAGAAGCGTTCTCAGGTGAGTGGTTCGTGACAGAGCTGGACACAATCTGTTTGGAGTGCTGCTAGGCTGAGAACGACGTGGGACGAGGAAGACCAGTGATGCAACGATGGTCCAGTACGCGACAAAACGACAACTTCAACGTCATACGTGTAACACGCCACCAATCATTGCGCGCAAAAAGAGACGAGGTCCCGACGCGTGACGGAGGTGACGTTAACGTTTGACAAGTGAGTGCTGTGGCGATCGAGACCATCCAGTGGACATGATGATGTCAATCGATTCTCTGTTTTTTAGATTGACGACTGGGTGCGCCAGCGGTACACCATCTCGTTGGTTCTCCTCTACTCGTCCTCCTTCTTCTCTTCGTCGTTACCATCCTTCTTCTTCTCGTCTTTCTTCGCCAGCTGCGCCATAGCAGCCTGAATCTTTGGATCATTTGGGTCCACGCCAGGCAATCCTGACAGCAATGAATTGACAAATTTAGGGTCCATAAACGGCAAGTTGGACGCTGGTGCTGGTGCAGGAGTGGGCATCGAGGAGGCGGCAGCCGCGGGCGCCGCTGCCGATGCAACGGCTGCCTCCATGGCTGGTACAGTTTGCTCGGAAGCGGAGACTGCAGCAGGTGTAGCAGATGCAGATACAGCAGTAGCCTCGGCTTCAGCTGCGCGCTTCTGGGCAGCCTCTTGACGGGCACGCTCTTCCTCCATCGATACACGAAGGGCCTGCAAAGTACACAACATCAGGTCCCATCATCTTACAGTCCTCCAAGACAGCATCGCTACCCACCAAAGCCAGCTCGGGGTCCATGCTCGGGTCCACGCCGCCGTACTCAGTGTAAGTGCCATCGCCGCCACCGCCACCGCTAGCAGCTGCGGCAGCAGCACCATCGTCTCCGTGTAGTACAGGTGACGATACTAGTACATCCGAGGGCAGTACTCCTGCTGGTACTGTCACGAGGTGACTGTTGTTGTTACTACTGGCTGCGTCTACAAATGCCTGCAATTTAGCAGCATTGGCATCCAATTCGCCCATGCTGACCACATCAACAGCAATCTACACCAATCAATCAACCAGCAGCAGCAGCAGTAGCAACACCATCGGATCATGAGGTTTTGATTAAGACGTGCTTCGATTCGGTAAGACGCACGTTGTTCTTTTTCAGTAGCTTGCCAATCTTGGTCAGCTGTTTCTCATCTTCTTCAATGGGTGAGCCAATAAATACCACTACGCGTTGACCACCTGTCAAAAATCGAAAACAGCACGACACTCAGCTGTCTTGTTCCTGTCGAAAAGAATTGTCATTGATGCATTTTTGACACGTCAGCAAAGATCGACCTGTCTTGTTGCGTCGGTGCTTGAGAGCCAGTTGGGCCACCTGAATGGCATTCGCGAGCTTCATCGTGCCGCCAATTTCGACACGATGAATCGCACTTAGTAGCGTGCCCATGCTGTCAGTCGGCGATGCCAGGACTTGGATGCTGCAAAAAGTATCAAAAACGAGTTGGCCAAGTGCTATTTTTGACACAAAGGTTGCAGCCTCCTGTACCTCTTCCCAGCCATCGCCAGCACGCCCACTGTACTCTCTGGATTTGACTGCGTCTTGGTGCCACACAGCAGATTCGCTGCGTCATGCTGAGCCTCTAATCGCGAGGGAATGTAGTCGCCATTCCGCATCCACTCGGAATTGTCCAAACTGCGGTCAAAAATAGCACCAAAGCGTCAATAATGGACATCTAGAGACAATTCTTGCACGCATAGAACGACCAAAGACCGTAGCGTATGGTCAAGGTGCAAAATGGGCATGAAAAGCGATGGTAGACGCACCAGATCATAGTCGATTCGAGCGGCATTTTGACCTTCTCGGGGGATTCCTCTGAAGTGAGAAAGATTGGTCGCGTCACTCGCGAGAATGACACAAATAGTGACACTACTGCCTGCTCGACCATTTACGACAGCAGCTATTACTACTTTATCAAAAGTAACGCATGTGGACGTGTGTAACACACACAATCAAAACACCCGGTGGCCGGCCATCTGATACCGCTCGAGCATCTGATCCGCAATGACGACGAGCAAGCCCGAGAGTTCAAGTCGCCATTGGCGCGTCTTGCGCACCGCGTTGCTGCAGTCCACGAGTCCCACTGTTGCTGCCACGTCTACTGAATCGACTGCCTCTGAGTTCTTTCCTCGGTACCCGAAAGTTCCGGTCGACAGCATTCAGGGCCAGCCAAGTTGGGTCTGGATGACGTACGAATTGGGAGCCTCGTTAAGTAACGCTAACAAGTCCCCCTTAAAAAAGCGCGTGTATGTTCATGAGAAGCGCAGAGACGTGACCCGAGTACCTGTGACGGAGCTACTGAGTCATCGAGTGTACCAGGGCGTGGACAACACGGGCAACATCCGGACGTGGCCGTCTGAAGAGATTCTACTGGCTTACTTGCTGTCAAGTGGCGTCTGTTCCCAAGTCCAGCAGCAACGAGATGCCGCTGACAAGTTACTGCCTATTGCCTGCTGTGAATTGGGCAGTGGAATGGTCGGTCTGGCCAGTCTCGGGCTGCTCGCGTGTGCCCCTGTGGCGCTCCAGCGCGTGCTGGTGACAGATGGCAATCCACTTTGTGTCCAGAACTTGCACGTGTGCATGGAAGAGAACAAGAGGCAGCACGTGTTTGCTGGAGTGGCTTCCAGCGTCGACCTGTCGACCGAGTTGCTGCGGTGGGAGCGCACGGCAAAGCTCCGTCACGACTTGCAGCACGCGTTCGATCTCGTGTTTGCGAGCGATGGTCTCTTCTTCGAAGCGTTCCACGAAGACCTCGCGTACACGATCAAGACCATGCTGCGGCCCAAGTCAGGACGCTGTTTGCTCTTGCAACCGAGTCGCAATGGCTCCATGGAGCGCTTCTGTTGCATTGCCAAGCGCCACGGCTTTGTCATTGAAGAATCCAGAGACTACGATCCTTTGATCGTGCATAGACACGCAGCATTGCAGCAAACTCGAGACGATTACGTGCCTGACGTGCACTTCCCCGTCCTCTTGACCCTCACCATATCCTAGTGCTGAAGTTTGTATGAATGGACGCGGACGGACGGACGGACGTAAAGTAAGTCAGTAGTCCTCCTCTTGTCCTGTTTGTGTTGGCTGATGTAGCCATGTCCCGTTTAAGTACGATCTACAACCTCATTCGAAGAGCTCTTTTCAGAGAGCGATAAAGAGCGAGCGGATCATGGCGCGCTCTTCGTCCGCTTGCGTGCGTTCTCTCGGCCTCCACACGCGTCTCAGTCTTTCTCTATCGATCGAAGTTGCTTCGTAGCTAACTCGTATACGTATACTGACTGTTGATGCAGAGCGACATGGGTAACGTGCGCGTATACTGCCGCGTGCGTCCGCAGAATGCCAAGGAGCTCACGATGACAGCAGCTCAGCGCTGTGTCTTTACAGATACCGTGGAGATCAAAGTCAAGGTTGAAAGAGGCAATTGCTTGCTATTCCTGAGGGGCGCTGGGTGCTCTAGAGCTCATGGTGGGGATGATGACGATGATCTATGATGCTTTTTTTTTCGTTACAGACGAATGATGGCAATCCACAGCAATTCACATTTGACCATGTGTTTGGAGAAGAGGACAACCAGAAGACAGTGTTCGAGAACGTGGCTCGTCCAGTCGTCCAAGGTATAATGGATGCACTGGAGCTACGTGAAGGGTCATGTAGTTACAGACTGATTCGGTGCTGTTGTTGCTGGTAGATATTATGGATGGATATAATGCTACTATTTTTGCATACGGTCAAACATCGTCAGGTAAGACATATACGATGGAAGGAGCTAGTATTGATCATCCAGAACTACAGGGTATTATCCCACGTACTGCAACAGCGATCTTCAATAACGTCATGAATGCAGACGAGAATATAGAATTTATCGTGAAAGTGAGCTACATTGAGATCTATATGGAGCGCATTCGCGACCTGCTTGACCCGTACAAGTCCAAGGTGAATCTTCAAGTTCGTGAGGACGCACAGCGTGGCATTTTTGTCGAAGGGATGACAGAAATGTGTGTAACTAGTGACGACGAGCTGCTGGCTGCTATGCGAGCAGGTGCTGCTAACCGTGCTGTGGCTGCAACGGGAATGAATGAAGGAAGTTCGCGCAGTCATAGTGTCTTTATGGTGACGCTGTTCCAGCGCAATTTGGAAAATCAGGCCACGAAGGCCGGTAAATTGTATCTAGTGGATCTTGCCGGCTCTGAAATGGTGCGCAAGACTGGGGCAACAGGTCGTCAGCTTGAAGAAGCTAAGACGATCAACAAGTCACTCTCGGCGTTGGGGATGGTCATTAATGCTCTTACAGACTCGCATATAACCCACGTTCCATATCGTGACAGTAAGCTTACTCGAGTACTGCAGGAATCGATCGGTGGCAACTCACGCACAGCTTTGATCATCAATGTTTCACCAAGCAGCTTCAATGCGTCGGAAACAATCTCTACGCTGCGATTTGGCATGCGTGCCAAATCGATAAAGAACAAGGCAGTAGTCAACGTACAGCGCAGCGTGGCTGAGTACGAGTCACTACTTGCTGCGGCCGAGAAGAAAATCGCGAAGCAGAAGACGTATATTATCGCGCTTGAAGCCCGCCTGGCAGGGAAGGAAGCTTCAGACGGAGACGAACATGCGGCAGCTGCTGTTAGTGCCACAACCTCGAGTGATGTTGTGGAAATGAAGCCTGACAATGATATCAATGCACCCGATGTAGAGCTGGACGTGTCCGATACTGCAACTTTAGAATCATCGCTCTTGCCTACAGCTCGAGCTGGGCGTGCGCTGGAAGAGTTACAGGAGAAGGTGACCCAGCTTGAAGAAGAGCTAGCTGAGGAGAAACAGGAATCGATGCGACGCGGTGAGGAGATCCGACTACTTACGGCTAAGCTTGGGGAGCATGCTCAAGCGCTTGAGACGCAGCGCGTGCTGTCGGAGGAGCTACAGCGCGTAAAGGAACTGCAGGAGTCGATGCTAGAAGAGAAGATTCGACAACGCGAGACTTTGTACACGGAACTGCGCACAGACTTTGACAGGCTTAACTTTGATCACAAAGAACTTTTGATTCACTCGGAGACAATACAGAGCGAGCACGACGCGTTATTACAAGAAATGCCAGCTCGAATAGCAGCTGGCGGTGGCAAGCTAGCAGCGGCTGCAGAAAAAATTGCTCAAGCAGACCAGCAGTTTACCAAGGAGAAGGCTCAAGATTGTGCAAGTGAAGACGCTGCAGAGGGTCAAGAACAGAAATCAGGAGATGAAGCATCAAAGGAGAATCGAGACGGCATGGAGAAGGAGTCGTACCAGAATTTGAAGGTCAAGTACATGACTCTCGAAGCCGAGCTTAGAGAGTACGAAAAGGAGTATCTTGCGCTGAAACAAGCAACAGATCACGAAAAGGCACGTTTGCAAGAGGACATAGATCGTCAAATATTACGAATCCGGAACCTCGAAGCGCAGACTGATCGTGCTGGTGCATCGACCGGAGAAGGCGGTTCGACTCCTACTTCTCCAACCGGTAGCACAGCCAGCTCAAGTGTTACGTCGGCGCGTGAACGACAGCATATGCGCTCAATCCAGCAGAAGCTTGAACAACTCGTCGCTGTTCACCGGCAATTGTTGCGAAAATACGCGTCACTTGAATTGGAGCTGTCGGAAGCGAAAAAGAAGCTAGCGCTGCGTGATGAACGCATTAAACAAGTGGAAGTCAACAACCGTATCATGGCTGGAAACATGCGAGCACAAGCAGAGAAGCACGTGGAAGAGCTTACACACTTTCGTGACCAGATAGCAGATTTTCGTGGTGCTCAGCGTTCGCACTTTGAAGCGCAATTGAATCACACGAATGCTGCTCTTGTGGCTACTATGGGAAATACTGATACTGGTGTGATTAAAACACTTCGTGGTGGGTCCATTTACAGTGGCGACGGTGTCATTCGGCCGATTCGTGGAGGACGTCGACGTATACCACAGCAGAGCGAGGCAGCAGCGGGTACTACAATGGGCGCTTTCAAAACTACTGCAGGAACGGTCGACGATGGCGCACCATCTCCAGGGTTTTTAACTCGTCTATTCGGCAAGACGTAGTGTTGACAGCATGGTCACATGGTGTTTAGTACCAGTCCGAAGTAGGTCATGGTGCTAGAAAAATGGCGCTAAGGAGGATGTATCGCTGGCATTTGAGCTAGTGAGGCTGACCCGTGCATTAGTACCCTGCATGCCTTGAATAAATCAATCGGTTTTGACAGGTGAGCCTATCCAGCAGCTGTCCACTCATTGCAAATCCGTGGCTACGAACGGCTGCACGCGCTCAAGTGGGTACACAGTACACGATGGCGGCTGTATATGACGAAGTCGAGATCGAGGACATGGAGTTTGACGAAGAGGAGCAAGCGTATTACTACCCGTGTCCATGTGGTGACCGCTTCAGTATCGATCTCGAGGATCTATACATTGGCGAAGATATCGCATCGTGCCCCAGTTGCTCGCTTACAATTCGAGTCATCTTTGACGACAAGAACTTACCTGACCTCAAAGACATTGAGGACGACGTTGATGTAATATGAGACTATTGGGTATACGAGTTATCGTATCAAGTAAACACCGAGCTGCTGGTTTAGTCGCCGCTTTCGACTGCCTCTGCTGTTCCCTGCTTCTACAACCAAGAAAGCAGAGGCATGAGAGAGTGACGCCGTGACACGTCAAAAGGAGCTTACATTTGTTAGTCGGACTGGGACGAGGATACCAGAGCATAGCGACCGGATTAACGTCGAATGTCGACAGCATTGCAACTACATTGTCACCAGCATCAGGCCTCGAACAATACACTGCGGTTTGGTTCTAAAGCGTCGTCATGTTTGACGCGGTACCTTGAGAAATTCAATATACGATCGACTTCGCATTACGTTGATGTTGTCGACTTTTAAGCCGTTTGGGAGGACATTGAAGTCTTTGTAATGAATTGATCATCAAGAGCTGGTATCATCTGCGCAGATCAACATCTTCTGAAATGGGACGATAGAGCAAAAGATTGCTGTTGATGATAGAAGCCAGTGTCTAGCTGCGTCCGTTGATCATGGCTTGATAAAGTTTGAGGTGTTCGCGAAGTCACAACGAGTTACATCTCAAACTTCATCTCGACTATGTAGGGTCGAAGCTACTGCGAGTCGATAACTAACCGACGCTTACACAGTTTGGCGTGTGGGCTTCAGCCATGGCCAAAAGCTGTCGAGGTGCTGATTCTGCAAATGTTGTTGTATACAAAAGAGAATGTCGGAAGAACTATGAGGACTCCTCATGTCATCATTGAGCTTGGACGAGGCGTGTATGGAGGCGGCTTCCAGCTGGAATACGGATCTCGAGGCCGACGAGAGGCGTTGCTCGTGTGTTAGGCGCACATGTCCTCATTTGTCTTCACGACAACGGGAGTAAGTTTGTCCATGAGCCTCATACGCTTTACCAAAGAAGAGGACGCATAACACATGTATGTGAATGGGTGCAGAGCGATTGGATGCATTGCCTGGTTTGGATGCTAACCAGAGCACTGCGGAGTATTACTGATCCAGTCGCATGCTTGTAGCGGCATCGTACTGGATGGCACTCGCTTGGGTATGAGAAGTAAGTCATACATACGTTTGTGCCGGACGCCTATAATGTGCAAGTCGTATTAAGCACATGCATAAGGACTTGTCCATTTCACTCGCTTAACCCCGGTAATGTGTGGTACTGGGATATCGCTCATCGCATCGCTTATCGTACCAAGGGAGGATGGACGTAGATACTGTCTACCCATGAGCCCAGAAAAAATGTCCTCAAAGCATTTTACCTAACGCAGCATAAAGGAGCAGCATACACCACTGCTGTGCTTTCCGAGGAAACGTGGTGTCGACTTTTGGACTGCTTACGTTCGATACGTCGCAAGCCAGCGACTACCATGGAACAACTGCATGTGGTGCAAGCTTATTGCCCGGAGTCGGGTGCCTTTCCTCGTCGCACCAAGGGCAGGATCATCACACTGATTTCGCCCACGTATGGCAGTATTGCATTTCTAGTATGTCATGCCCTTCGCCGCACGAACATTTCAAATTCTTGGTTCTTCCATTCGGACAACAACATTCGCTGCACTTAGCAGCTCGCGCAAATCGATAAGCGCCTGGTTATTCGACTGATGCATATTTATTTGTGAGCCCCATTCCTGCCGTTGGAAAAAGTCAACTGGCCTCCTCGCTACTCTGTCAATTTCTTGATTCAGTGGTGCTTCACCCCACGTCATGAGGTTCTCAATAAGATAAGGGAGCAGTAAACTCTGGAGATCGTCCGTTAAAGTAAGTAATCCAGTTCGGAGAACTGAATCAAGTTGCAAAACCCTTCAGTATTCTGCTAGTGCAATTAATTGGCTGTACGCATACTACGACGTAACCTTAGTGCCGACACCAAACACCTTGATCATGTGGTAAGTGATTCGTGCCATTACACTCCACTTCCTGTGACATGTGTAACACTTAACAACCGACATCAATGATATGGTAAACTAACTACCTTAAGTGACAAAATTGAGGGTTATTACGAAGATAAGCACACTGTGTCTTTTTTTCTGCTGCGTACCACTGCAATTGCGCTTCAACGTGACTTATTCTTGTCTGCGAAAACGACTAAACTTACGTTGCTCGTCACAAAAAAGCGCCTTCAGTTGCTGCAACAACATCCGCATCAATTCCACTCCACGATGTCAGCACCGACGCCTTCCGGAGCGAGCGGGGCTGCCGTGGCTAACAAGAACTCGCCCCACCTCCACTCCGTCGCCAGCAGTCTCCGGTCGTGCCTTGATGGGATGTTGCCGGACAACTTGCGCAACGATGGCTTGTCTTTCCAGCAACATTGTACGTGTTATCGGACAATTACCTTAATTCAGTACCCATTCAGAAAACCTGACTCGCATAACCGTACCCCTTGTTGTAGTACTCCAGCAAAAAAGCCGATTGCAGACGGAAAAGAACTCGTGGCGGTTCGGACTCAACTATTTATTTGAGACGCTCAAGCAACATAAGGACTGGTACGCGCGCAACCAGCAGTTTGTCCAGCTGCGCAAAGATGTGCGACGCTTCGAGACCCACGTGGCGACTGTGCGGACTATTCTGGCTGAGAGTGTCAGTAAACTGGACCTGGAAGCGGGACTGCGAGGGGCCGAGCTGGAGGGACGCGTTGGAGCTTACAAGATCATGTTTGAGGTCACTAAGATCGTGTCAAACCTCAGTCGTCCACTGGTTAAGCTGCAGATCCTCAAACCCAACGAGTCGTCATTGTCTATCTACTGTGACACCTTTGTACTGGATATTGTGCTGTCTGGTGGAGAGGTACGGCAGAATGGACAAGTGGAGAGACTGCTACTAAAAGCAGGGATATGATGTGCTCATTGTGTTGTTGTGTTCCTTGCTTTGTGTATTGGCAGGGTGCCGTCGAAACGGCGTCGCTGACAACTGTCGAGAAAGGTGAGTTTTTATTACCACGTACATTTTGTGTCGCTGAATCTGATCATCATGTTTTGGTTGTTGGTAAAACATATATAGACCAATCCAGCCAGTTTCCGGATAGGGATGAAGACCTGCTGGCGTCGCTGAAGCTACTGGCTCATGGCGATAGTGCAAGCTTCACGGTTCGATTGAATCCGAGCACTTTCGTTCGGTTCCTTGTAGAAATGCTCACTTTGACGATGTGTGCTGCATAGGAAAAGCTGAACCGGTTGATCAATCGCGCTGAACTAGCGGTGAAGTTTCCATCGAGTGAGTGTGTCGTGTCATTTTTCGGGCCTGCTGTAGCTCAAAGCTAGAGATCGCGTATTCTTTATTCACGGATGATGTGTCCGCAGTGAGTTTCGAGCAGCTCGAGCTTGAACTTTTTACTAAGGCCACTGAGGCGTGCAACCACCAGGTAATGTAGACAAGGCTTGTGGGCTGGTTGGTTTGTTGTTGACTACTAAAAGGTATGCGTATTATTGTAGCAATATTGGACAGTCAAGCGCGCAGTGGAGGGCGTGCGACTTTTGTTCAAAGACCCGTTCGCATGCCTTCCTGTGGTTGAACCTCCACGCAAACGCATAAAGACTGACGACGATACTCGGACGGGTGTTGCATCTAGTGCTGCAAATGCGGCAGCCGTTGACAGAAATGACAGACCTGATGGTGATGTCGACGAGCCCAGCATATCCACGCACACAGATGTTCTCTCTCCGCTAGCGAACGGCGAATGGTCCGGAAGCATTAGTTTTTTGAATGGCGTGGTGATGTGGCGCTGCATGTTGTTGCAGATATTCCACTCGTCATGGCTGGCCAACAGGCTCGGAAACTGGCGCTCGTGATAATGCGCAAACATGTTGATGTGGCTGCGACAGCACCGAAAGACGTGCATGAAGACGAACGGCTTTTTAACGAGTTCGTAAGCTGGACGACTCCTGACGGCAAGAAGCCAGTTTCCCCTCGGCTGCATTTTGCGCGAGACCACAGCATGTGTTCAGTGTTTCCCTCACGGTCCTCGTTAGCGATGCGTCAAGAATACACCCTGACGACAAAAGAGATATCCGGTGGTCTCAATCTGCATTCATTCCCGATCCCGGTACGACATTCGTGATGGCGACACTCGTCATGTTTACGACTGATATTAATTGTATTGTAATCAGTTGGTGAACGCCTCAATGGATACGCTGGCCAACGTGTTTCAGATATGTGGACGAAGCTTATTGTTCCACGCACTCTTGCTATCTGCTTTCGGCTCCAGATGTAACGTATTCGGCCAACGCATCTCGGCAGAAAACGACGATGCGGTGAACGGTACGGCTGGTTTTGTTTGCAATAACAACGCTTTATTTGTGAATGACAACAAGTGTCGATGAAAATATGCTCGGGGGAATGATTGTAGCTCATATCAAAGTGGACGTTGCAGCAGCAGAGCGTATTACAATGAACACTGGAGATCTTTTGGGTGCGGGCAGGCAAGTGCTAATCGAGCTGAACACGCAACCAGATTGCTCGTTGGAACTCAGCGTGAAGTACCAGACGGAGATAACGCCTGCGCTTCCTCTAGAAAACGCTGCTACCCTGCAAAAGTTGGTGGATGTATGCCATTCGATCCCCTTGCTCACATATTACGCATTGAAGCGTACGGTCCAAGCTAAAAGTGGCCTGTCTTCTGCTGATGCCGCGGGCGCTAATGAGGACGACTGCGACGGTATTGCAGCGCTGGATGGTGACTTATCAGTCTCTATGAAGATGGAGGGAGAGGGTATGCTGCTGGATGAGATGGATATGTTTTAGAAGCACTGGTCTCCGTGCATGTCGCCACCGCGTAACCGGAAGTCTCGTCAACAACGTTGGACTAAGGAATCGGAACAGCATCTACAATGATCCCACAAACATGTGCACAACTGTGAAGCTACCGGGTAGTGTCAAGCAGAATATATCCCTAACGAGTCCCATGCACT
Source organism: Peronospora matthiolae (assembly GCA_921007115.2). Classification (NCBI taxonomy): domain Eukaryota; phylum Oomycota; class Peronosporomycetes; order Peronosporales; family Peronosporaceae; genus Peronospora; species Peronospora matthiolae. The sequence goes on from CAKLBY020000193.1 coordinate 1,126,614, forward strand.
ATAATATGGGACGTGAATACGATCCAGGCTTGTTGATCGCAAAGGTGACCGTGACAAACCCTGGTCAATTTTGATCGACTCCGAAACATCCGGCAATTCTATCAAACGCTGTTCCCTTGAAGAGAATCCACATTATTCTGAGGCGCTAGAAGCGCACAAGAGTGACACGATCACTGTTTGCTCAGCGAGAGGAACTCAAGTCACTGCACTTACAGTTACTGTGAACTTGAATGTGAAGTTTTTCGATTTTGATAGTATCGAAAATGCTGTTTAGTCCTTGATCTGGATTCGAGATGTGATCTCAATTTTTGGCATGGCTTGCATTGAGAGCCATGAGCCATGCATCGACTGAAGGTCGAAACCATTAAGAGCCACGCGCACTTCCCCTAGCGGGTCTTTAGAGAATTATTAAAATCCTTCTACTAGGAATCAGGAGCGCTATTGGAGCGAGTCACTAGCAGACAATGTCAAAGACACGCACATAGAGCAGATTTCGATTTGTGATAAAGAAGCAGCACGTTGTCATTTAAGTGATAGTCGTTGCAAGATCAACGTACTAAATACTGAAAGCATTGTTGACCAAGCGTCAAGTCATCGAGGGTTGAACGTATCAGATGAGAGTGGAGTGGCACGTAAGAACCCACTGAGTGACGTTGGATGTGGTAGCGACGCGCTGAATGTCAAAATTGACACTATTGGTGAAACACCAAGGCATCCCGATCTCAGCTCAGAGGATGCACGTGAAGCGACACGTAATCCACGTGATGACACGTCGTGTCATTCGACTCGTCATTGGATGTAGACGGTGAAGACAGTTCTAGTTTAGAGCAGATTACTTTCGATGATGGCATCGATCAGAGAGGTACGGATCATTTGGCGTATCCTGTGTCACAAAGTGATGATGCTTATCAGCTGTTTACTATCATCAACGGAGTTACTGGTGCATGTGATGGTACAATTATCCTTGAGGCTATACCCTCGATAAGTTCACTTTTCGAACTCGAAGAGGTGTTGATCGATAAGTGTAATCACTCACTAAAGAATGAAGACCTTCCAGAAGTGGTGGTCATTCGACCCGACGTCCTAGGATTGATCTTTTTATTACTTTTGGGTGATGCCGTTCTGGAGGACACTAAAGAAGCACTCAGTGCGAGTAGTGGTTCATTAATATTGAGATACACCCATGATCCCTTTTGCCCCTTAGTCAAGGAATATCAAGATGTGGTGTGCCACGAACCAATCTCGGTTCTACCTCGAGATGAGTGTCCGTCACGAAACCGACTTAGTTGCTGGGACTAAATACTGCCACGAAACTGTGGCTCTTGCCAAAGGAGCAACGCAATGCCATTGGTGACTTCTTCCGTGTTAAGCACAACGCAGGAATAGTTTGTGAGATTAAATATCCACATTCGACACCGAAATGTTGTGTCAAAAAGTCGAACGGCAAGTGGCGTATTGTGCATGCTTACAATAAGCTTATTGCGGCTACATTTCCAAAAAAAATCACCCACATCTTGAAAAGATATTCTTCAAAACAACATGGTTGGTTGCACTCTGTATAGCGCACTTACTAGGTCGAAGGATACTGTCAATTACTCATGCAAGCGAGTATTATTCTGCTTGCAGAAGTTAGTACCCTGAGTGGTGTGCTGTTAGAATGGCCGGTGATACACCAAGGGCTGTTTAATGCTCCGGCAACCTTTAATCGTCTAGTGGCGCATTTTCCGCCCACACCGTAATTACGCACGGACTTACTTCAATTACAATTTGCCCGTAGTCGTGCCGAAGAAGGTCTATCGGATGTTGAGAATCACATCGACCACTAGAGAGAGGTGCTCGAGTGCATGCGCACTAATAATTGTACGCGAACGCGTCCAAATGCGTTTTCGGTGCAAAGGAGATTCTTTTTCGAGGATGTTACATCGGTAAGCGCGGCCTTAGAGCGGATCCCGCTCAGCTCAAGGCTAAAGTGGACTGTCCGATTCCTAAGGATCAAAAAGACTAACGAAAGTGGCTTGGCCATGCCAATTACTTACACAAATACAGTGAAATTTACGCTGAGATGGCTCGATTATTAATTGATCTCCTTGTGAAGGAGATAGATTGGCGCTAAGAAAACAACCATGCTTCCACATTTCGAGCAATGAAGGAGAGTGTCCTCCATGCCCCTATCCTGGTGTTGCCAAATCCTGAGTGCACTTTCAGTGTTGTCTGCGATGAATTCGATTTTGCTTTAGGCAGCGCCCTGTTATATACAGATGCTTCACGTCGTGAGCGAGTTATCGCATTTGAATCTTGTCAGCTGAAATCTGCTGAAAAGAACTATCCAGTTCACAACAGAGAGCTACTTGCTATAAAGTATGCGCTCATCAAACTTAGAGTCCATCTGCTGGGCTCCATGCTATACGTATTCTATACGGATCATGCGTCACTACGCACAGCGACATAGTCGCCTCATCTCTCTCATAGAATTGCCCGGTGAATTTTCTTCCTTGCAGAATGTAACTTCGAGGTGAAGTGTAAGCCAGACAAACAAAATTTGTTGGCAGACGATCTCTCTCGCCGACATAATTATGAGCTCGTTCGTGTCAATACTTGGTCGTTTCCTATCGATAGCTCATTCGTGTGGACTATCCAAGGGATCCTTAATGTGTGGCATTTTTTCATGCCCTTGGGGGTGATAAATACAAGGACTTGGACAGTCAAATATTGGCACGCTTGCGGGCCAGCCTGCATCAATATTCCATCGATTATGGCCTCTTGTGCTATCGCACAGATGTAGCGGATAACACTCGCACTTTTCGTGCCCCACAATGAGATCTAAAGTATCAAATCGTATTTGAGGCCCACAATATTGCCCTCAGTGGGCATTTGGGATAGGAAAAGAATTGTGACTCTATGAGTGAGCCTAACGGTGGCCCAAACTCCACAAATGGGCGGGTACATACGTTCGTACATACAAAACGTGCGAGAGAGTAAATCTAGGCACACCTGGCTGTGCCACTCGTCAGGTTACTTGTGCTCCAGAGTTCTGGGAGCTCATCAGTATAGATCTTTGTTTGATATTCTCAAAGACTGTAACGGTGTATGGGAATTGCGGTCGTTGTTGGCCGTTTAAGCAAGATGAGTCACTTGGCGGCGGCGCCAAATACCATCGACGGAAAAGGTGCTGCTTATCGGTAGTGTGTTTTTCCAACACGAGTTTCCGCTAGCAATCATCTCTGATCGCTACCCTCGCTTCACAGACAAGTTTTGGGCCTCATCTTCGAGGTGCTTGGCACGCGATTAAACACATCCACAGTAGATCATCCGAAGACCGACGGTCAGACTGAGTGAGTTAATCGCGTCATTGGCGGTGTTCTTCGCAGTGTTTGTGCTGAGTCGCATAAGACTTGGATCTCGATGCTCCCCGTCAATGAGTTTGCGTTGCGCAACGCTGTTCAAGACTTGACCGGGTTTACCCCCTTCTATATAAATAGCCTCACGGACCGCGCGTTCCTCTCACGTTACAACTACGTGTGATGGGCTTGGTGGGGGAATTCTACTGAAAAGCTTGCTGAAATAAGCCCTACCATGATATAGACACAAGTGAACGAATTTCTCGAGACGCGCTTTAGTGTCGTACGACATGTGCGTGATGCAATGTCTGATAGCCAAGACAAACAGGAAGAACAAGCTGCTGCTAAAGACAGAGGATGAATTAAGTCTTGTGAAGTTGGAAACAACTTTACAAGACAAATGCATCCTCTGCCAAGTCTTATTATATGTTAAAAGTCTACCTACAAATGCAGTGTTTTGTGTCGTCAAGACGAAATTGCGTCCGCGTTTCAACGGGCCGTTTACGCTCATAGCGGAGAAAAGCCTTGCCTATACACTTAATTTACCGCGCACATTGCGCACGCACTCGGTATTTTACGTTGGCCTGATTAAATCATATCATGATCCTTCTCCCGTGGATCGGAAGGCACTTGCGCCTGAGGGCGGGACGCCGTCCCCACTAGTTGCATATTCGCCAAGAGCTCCACCTAGGAATACAGCCGTGGAAAGTTGTGCTCCACCTTCCGCAGTAGCTTGTCGACTCTCTCTCAGTCACAGACTGATCCAGTGCCGTCGGCACGTGACACAAAAGACTATCGGATTCACTTCACCTTACTTACACCGAGTCTTCATGAGCCTGGGCCGACACATTGACACCCTCCTGCGCTGATCGATAGTCAAGGTAACTTACAATTCCATGTGTAGAGATACTTCTATAGAGGTGTCGTCACAAATGTCAATACCAGTATCTAGTGAAGCGGCGTGGCGTGGTAACCCTGAGTCTGAAAACTCATGCAAGTTCAAGTAACTTCTTCGGCAAATTTCTCGTACGCCGTTGACGTTTGCTAAGCGTCGCGTTGAAGGTCAGCTTGCACCTCAATGCGCTTCTTATCAAGAGGCGTGAGGCTGTAGGGCTCGCTCACCAACACCGAGTGACCCGCAACTGTCTGCACAGTCGAAACAGTGGTGGTTAAGGAAAATATGGTGTTGCGTACTGCGTACGATACAGATAATGTCTCTGGCCTTTGGCATTCAGCTTAGCAATTCATAGAGCAGCTTGCGCTACAGCCGAACGTCTATCTTGAAGGCAATAGATCGAATGGCGCTCATTCTGGGCAACCGAATAGCCCTATGCGTCCAACGAGTTCACGTACTATCATTCTCGGCCTCGCTCTCATCAAGGTGTAGAACGAAAGGGATCGTTATCTGCTCTGGTACAGAGGCATCACGTGCTTGTTCCGTCAACTTGAGTTGGACTCGGGAATCGTCGTCACTTCGGTCGTTAAGCATCAATCTTTGAGTGCATCGCATTTGGCAATGTCTTTAGACATCGTAGCCACGTGTCCCGTGGGCCAAATTGTCAAAAGCTACCCTGTGAACTTTCGCGACAACTCGTCAACGCTCAAAGACTTGAAGCAATTGTCCGCATGCGCTTCGGCGATAGCAAACGTCTGTGATATACGTCTATCTCTCTCTTTTCATCGATATAGCGTTGCTGTTGCTCATCGAGCTTGTTGATACTGACAGGCTCATCAAGAATAATTGAGGTACGCAACACTGTTAGTGCTTGAGCCGTGCATCGTTCCGGAAATGGTTTTGGTACTTTGAGCAAAATTTCGCGCGATGCTGACGTGGCAGGTTCGGGGGTTTCACCCTCTTCCATGACTGTGTCACTGTCATAATCAACGATGTCCTCTTCTTGTATGATCTCTTTCAAAGACTTGGAGAAATGCTAAGACTTTGCCATGGATGAGCAAGGTGTTATGTGAACATAATCGTGGGGTCATCTGTTATGTTCGAGCTATCTCGATCAAAAAGGTGAGAAATGTCGAATCGGGTATCGACTGTTTGGTGGATGTGAGTGAAACGGGATTACACAAATGCAAAAGGTTGCAATGAGTTGCGTCATTTTCGTATGAGTACATGGAGTCCTCTGTATATGATTACAACGATGAAAGTGGGGGCCCTACGCTTCCGTCAGGTGTATGAAACGATTCCATGCCTTCAAACTGGGTGGCGAGATTCCTTGTTGTTGAGAGGATGCCATAATAATCTGATAACCAGATACATTGTTGTGGTACGCACAGAAAGCGATCTGTATCACTGACAAGGCATACCTTTGTATCACAAACGCTAAGCGTTGATACCGTATCCTATCAGTAACGTTTAAAGGATTTTTATCGTAATAGTTCATCATAGAGGCGACGAATTCTGTTGTGATAAACTAGAATAACTACGATGAGGACTATTCGATTCGGCAGCATAGTTTTAAGGCTACAGATGTAAGTAATGTTTGTTATTGCTGCGTATCAGTGAAAATGTTGGTGCTTCTTTTGATCAATTTGAGACACGTGCCTTTCAAAGACGTCTACGATTGGAAGCGCTAAGTGCCTGAGATAAGGCTAAGTAATTTTAGGCATTAGTGCCACGCGATTCATTTGTTGCATATCGACCTTTGCTGTCGCTACAATTCACGTGACAAATCGTCACACCAGGTAAATGTTAACTACATAAATTGTTGTAGTAGCCGATGATGATGCCAGGTCCATGGAATGATGCAAGATCATCAGAGAGGAAACGGTGGGTGTCAGTGGTAGTGGTCAAAGCGTCAATATATATCTCAGCTCGCAAGTATCATCAGAGTGCGCAAGTACTAGCACATCCAGCAGCAAAGAGTCGACTGCTACGTCGGATAACTCCGGCGCGCACCAAGCTATAGAGCAAAAGCGTCGTCAACCTGACAAAAGTTTACAAGATCAAGCGAGGAACATCAACATTATGGCATCTTCTCGACAACAAGGAATCTCACCACCCAGTTTGAAGGCATGGAATCGTTTCAGACACCTGAAGGAAGCGTAGGGCCCCTACTTTCATTGTTTTTATCATATACAGAGGACTCCATATAATCATACGAAAATGACGCAACTCATTGCAACCTTGCAACAAGAAGCTCGCGAGTTGATCATAAGCTCAAGCATCGAGGCAAAAACCGAATCGGATTTGACAATGCACACCGATTACCGGCGACATCGTCTGCAGCATACCTCCCAGTTGGTGCACCCAAGTTGAAGGACTTCACGATCATTAAGTTCACCCGGAAAGAGCAACGCTCGGTACTTGGAGCACACTAGGACTCGTTCAAGTAACAATTTGATGTGCAGATGCATACGCTCGAGACCTCCGATCTCGTAGTGTGGAATGAAGAGCATAGACTGAGCGCTATGGCGATGTGCTTTCGCGGTGCAGCCTTTGGGCATTTTAGGCATCTCAAGGATTGGGGACTTACCGCCAACTACGACAGTGTCTGCAGGTCCATTAAGAACCGGTTTTGCTGCAAGCTGATCCAGTCACAACTGAGAAAGCTACTTGAAGCACTCATCATAACCAACGCAACGTGAACATCTCATATCAAGTACATGAGAGCTGTGGAGAGACGTATGGATGGAGCCGACCGAGCAAGACTATCTTTGAATACTTCTGCTCATACTACAGTCCATCAGAGGAGAGAAGCTTTCTGGCGAAGATTGATCAAGACAGCTTGGAGTACAGGATCGAGATCAAGAAAGCTACACGATATCTGACATCCATCACAGGAAACGGAAAGGGGTTCGTCTGTACTCCAAAAGGAGCAACGAATTCGTATGCTCGTGCTGAAAGAGACGAGCCGAAGTTTGAGAAGAAACAGCGGAAGTCAAGGCATGAATCTGGTGATGCGTTCAGCGCAGAAGGATCCAAGAAGTTTTTAAGCGTGCCTGTTTCTTTTTGAGGGTCACATTGCTACACATGCCCAATCAAAAAGGAGTTTCTGGAGAAGAATAAAAGTTCAAAAGGTTCAGCTAAAGTGGTAGAGACATCGCTCGAGATCCACAAGACGGACGAGAAGGACTATCAGTACGTATCAGGCTGGGCGGCATTCAGATCCAGTAAGGATGAAAGAGAATCGTTGATGAACTCAGAATCTATTCTCCACATATGCGGTAATGAATTTGCGCTACAAAACGAGTACGCATGCAATCTGTCCGTGGCTATCGCAGACAGTCGCACCATCCAATCTTTCACGTGTGTCCACATCGTGATAGAGATTGGTGTCATCAAAAATTATGATGCAGTTCTGTTTCAAGACGTGCACGTAATTTTAGGGCTGCGCAATAACCTACTATCGATTGGTCAACTTGCAAAGAAAATGTATTTAAATCTCATTTTACTGACCAAGGAGCGTCACTGTAGAATCTTGATGACATGGGAGTCAAATTTATTGCTGGCTGTGAGACATGGGACAATGGGCTTTGCTATATTAATGGGCATGCACTCGCATCGGCTCTTGCGGGTGTCGTGGCTAAACCTGATGAGGGCATCATGGAATGGCATGCTCGAATCAACCATGCCAACGTTGAGGATGCGGCGATGATTAAGACTTGTCTGATGGTTTATACATCACTGAATTTAAGCAAAGTAACTGTGCTACGAGAGGAACAAACAAGAAGAGCTAAAGTGCAAGCAGACACTTCCATATCAGCACCAACGGACGAGATTGGCGCTGTGATTGGAGTTGTTATCAAGACAAAAAGTCAAGCTGCACTACTACAGAGGCTGTACTCACTCTTTGCATGTCTTCGGCTACGCTCGTAGCTATCGAGAAGCATTTCCAATGCGTGTTAAGTCCAACTGGTTTCCGTTACTTACTGAATTGATTACAAGATTCCAGCGACAAAATGACGTGCGCGTGAAGGTCATGAGGAGCGACAATGAATTTGACAAAACAAGATAAGATCGTAGTGTGCGAACCGCGGTATCCTACAGCAGCTAACGGAACTAGACGAAACTACTAATAAGGAAAGTTGAAGAGGCGCCACAAGACTTTTTTTGACGGCATGCGGGCCATAACGTTTGATGCATTCTAGGTTCCTCGCTTCCTATGGTCGGAAGCACTACAACGTAAGTCATGTCTAATAAACCGACTCCCGATCCGTGCAAATGGTTAAAGCAAGTCACTTATTGAAACCTCACTGGACACAAGCCCAACCTTAGTCGCATAATAAATTGCGGACGAAGGGTCACGGTTCACGTCAAGAGTAAAACATGGGTACGCAAAAGAAGTGTGAGCACCGAAAATCATCGGATATGATAATTAGGTAAAAATAATCGCGTGCACATCAAAATAACTATGAAGATATTGGAATTGAAGCACGTCCAGTCAATAAACTCGGCCAAGAAGGGTTTCGACAAGGATCTGAGTGCTGGAAATCTCCATGATGTACCCACCTCCAATATCTATGACGCAGAGGGCATACAAAGTCAAAGTGAACATGGTTTAAGCGTTTCTGATTGCGAGGAATCTGGGATTGATTTAGACACTGGCAAACATCTATCGCTAGCAAAATGACGCGATCTTCTTCATGTCACCATGTATGCTCGATATGCTGGCGGTGCCACAATGGTGTTTATGCGAGGGAAAGAGCCAAGATGTGTTAAAGAAGCCATGACTCATTCTGAAGGACAGAACTGGATTAATGCGATGAAAGCAGAGCTCGATGCACTCGTCGAAAATGGCACTTGGGAGGTTGTCGACGAACCAAAAAAAGGTACAAACATCGTTGACAGCAATTGTGTTAGAAGATCAAGTTTGATGCTAATGGTGATATTGAGCGCTTAAAGCCAAGACTTTTGTCGAGGGTTTAACCATAAGTGCGGCGTTGATTTCTCGGAGACATTTGCACTGGTGATCAAAGTGAGCAGTGTGCGTCTACGTATTACACTACCAAGCTTGTTTGGACTGCAGGCGGCTCATGGCGACGTTCGAAATGCCTACGTGAAGGGTTTGTTGCGCGAACTCGTCTACATAAAGGCGCCAAGAGAGCTGGAAGTCGAGGAGGGCAAGGTGCTCGAGCTGCTGAAGTCATTGCACGGACTTATACAGTCAGGTTGCTCTTGGAATGAGACGATGAAAGAATACATCATCGCACTTGGATTTATTAAGTCGAGAATCGACCCGTGAAATTAACATAAGCTCGACAAGAATGAGCGGGTGATGTTCCTTAAATTTTACGTGAATGATGTGCTGGTCGCGTATCAAGACGAGAAGGAGCTGCACGATGCTACACTGAAGCTGCAAGAACGGTTCAGCATCAAGATGATCGGACCAGTAAAGAGATTTCTTGGTATCACAGTGCACGAAATGCAGCAAAGAATTTTTCAGTAGAGCATGATTTGTGACGCACTCCGCGCGTTCAATCTTGGACCTGTCAGAACTGTCACGACTCCTATAGAATTCGACACAAACTGTAATGGTGATGAAACTGAGGAACTAGTACTTTACATCTTGTATGTGAAGCTCTCGGTACGCTACTTTGGAATTGCTAATTCTACACGCCCGGACATAGCGTATGCTACCAATTTTGCGTCAAGTCACCGCGAGAAGCCTCGGAAAGACCATTGGGAGCTGATCGAGCGACTTTTTTTTCGCTATCTCACGGGCATTTTGGCTCGTGGTTCGCGCTACTGGAAGACAAGCGAGGCTGTTTCAGTTAAAAACCTCGAGGTCAACATTTAGTTCGATGCTGATTGGGTTGGTAATCGATTCGACCGAAAATTAGCGAGCGGGGCCTTCATTTCGATAATTGGGCGGCCGATAGCATGGAGTTCGAAGAAGCAAGCCGTTGTTGAGATTTCCACTATGGAAGCAGAGTTTATCGCCGGTGCGAAGAGCATTTCTGAATGTGAATGGACAAGACAACTTCTTTAAGAACTGCTTAGCATCGAGATTGTCCCAAGTATCATGGTCGACAAGCAAAGCGCAATACGAACGATGAAGAACGAGACGGTATCAGCTGCTGCAAAGCACATCACTCTACGGTATCACTGCATCAAGGATGAAACTGACAAAGAGCGCGTAATTGTGAAATAGGGTGCCAGTAAGGACCATTTTGCAGATATTTTGACCAAGCCGATACCGCGTCAAACATTCGAAAAGCTCATATGCCAAGTTTAGATGGAGAAGCACGATTTACAAAATAAGTAGCTCATCACGTTCAGGAGGAGCATTGTAGATCGACCTTTGCTGTCGCTAACACTTTATGTGATAAATCATCACACCAGGTAAATGTTAACTACATATATTGTTGCAGTAGCCGATGATGATGCCAGTTCCATAGGATAACGCAAGTTCATTAGAGAGGAAACGGTGGGTGTCAGTGGTAGTGGTCAATGCGTCAATATATATCTCAGCTCGCAAGTATCATCAGAGTACGCAAGTACTAGCACAGCCAGCAGCGAAGAGTCGACTGCTGAGTTGGAGAACTCCGGCGCGCACCAAGCTATAGAGTAGACGCGTCGTCAATATGACAAAATCATTGGAGTCGTAGTCCCCTGAACCAGGACTAGAAGTATGAGAAGTTGGACATACACTTAGACTTAAGTCTCAATAAGTCTGTAAGACTTGATAACCTTAAAAGTTAGAATCTGTTTAGTTTTGCTAAATTAAGAGAACTTACGAGTCTAGAAGTCTTACTCTGGCAAAGAAGTAGGGGTAGCTTAGCTAAGGTCGAACTCCCATCGATCTCCGTGCCTCTCACGTGATCGCTAGTGCTAGTTGCGAAGATAAACGCAGTAAACAAGACAAAAAAGGCTAAACATACCGACTTCTTTAGAGAAAGAAGCCACTTAAGTTATGGGGCGATCGGACTGCGTGCTTCAAGTATTTATTTGTTGTAAGGTGGAAAGAGGGAAGTTGCTAAAATGGTCTTTACACAACGTGTTGTTGAAGCGAAGAGGCGACGTGCTCTATTGCCGTATGGATGGGTTTTACCTTGATCTCTACCCATGGAAATTACACGTTACATTATTTCAATTTGACCGGCTTTTCACCTCTATCGCTTGCACTTGTTGAAGACAATTCGTGGACTCAGCCTTAGTTCCGTGCTGCTTGGCTCTTAGCACCATCGCCACGCACTCTTTTCTATAGCTGGTCGTATTCGATGCATGAGCACAAGGATCTGTGTGCTAGCTCATGCGTGACTGTCTTCCTTCATGAAAGTCATGTAGTTGCAGAGGGGTGGGTGTCCTCACCTTTTTTACCTACCCGTTCGCTGATCGCATTTGGCTCAAATTGTCGTATGCTTGACGTCACTCTTCAATCTGCAGTGCTGGGTGGGAGAGTATAAACAGGACACGAACCGGCGTTAGACAGCTCTTCTCGAACGACGGCTCTGGAGCCGCCACCATGCCCCCCTCCCGACAGGGGGGGCGGCTTTGCCTAGGGGCCAGCCGGACGACCCGGGACACTCTAGTCCGGCCCTCGCCTTACCGGAGGACGCGGGGCCTCCGGAGAAGGCTCCTTCTCCCTCCGCTGGTAGCACCACATCCTCTGCACACGGGGAAGGGGCTCAAGAACACGCCGCATCTGCTGCTCACGGGACAGGGGCTCCAGTGCACGCCACATCTTCTGCTCACGGGACAGGGGTTCCAGCGCACGCTGCATCTTCTCCTCTCGCGGAGTCTCAGCTGCCGACCCTCCTCAGCGGCTATGGAGTCAGGCTTGGCGGGGGATGCTTCCTTCACCATGGCAGACCAGCCGCTGCGCAGCGGCGAGACGGATGCAGTAACGCCGCGGCTGGACGGACCCACCGGGCGCGCTTCGGGGGAGGATTCTGCGTCCTCCTCGTCGCCTTCGCAGGCTTCCACGCTCCCGGTTCATCCGCGCGAAATGTTTGAGGCCCTTAACGCGGCGATGAAGGCTTCTTCGGGGCCCCCGTACCTTGATGTCTGGCGCCAGACCATCCAGGGGTTATTTGCGCTGGAATTTGCCCGCCTTCCAGTCAGCTTCGACGCGTTGCCGGCCGAACGCAAACGGTATCCCAAGCTCACAAGTACTGAGCTGGTGAGTTTGCTGGATTTATTTCCGCAGTGTTTTGTTGTGACATCCGGCCGCTACGTCGACTGGACCCGTTTAGCCCACCAGATCAGTAAGGAGATCCTCGTCACGAAGTGTGCTTTTAAAGAAATCTTGCGCAAGCTGACCAGCCGACAGAAATGGGCTGTGGCTCCAATCCCGCGGCTGTGGTCTCAAGTCGTGCAGACAGGCAGTGCTGCTGCACCTGCCAGTACGACAGGCAAGCAGCGTCCCGTGTTCGATGACTTTATGTTTGATCCGGCAAATTTTTCGGTGGAAGAGACGACCACGCTCCGAGCCATTTGCGCAACGCGCCTTAACTTGACAGGTACTCACCGTCTACGCGAGGGTACAGATGATGAATGGAGCATCATCATTGGGATTGCGGAAGGGCATATTGCCTGTAGTCGGCTGCCTGATTTTCTTAATTCTGTCTTCGACAGCGACGAGCGGCTTCGGTTGTGTCGGACTGTTCAGGCGCAGGTCGAGGGACAGTTGATATTAAAATTTAGACATGGTCGTGATATCCCAATTGGACGCCGAACGACACACGCTATTACGGAGAAGATTTTGAAATCGGCGGAAATCTTGCGGGTCTGCTTGCCGGATCTTCACCGTTTCCTCGGGTTGGCCAAGACGATAAGCTACAATCGTTCTACCCGGTCAATCCACTTCTATTTCTTTACGCGAGCCATTGCCAAGGCGCACCAGGATTTCGTAGTGCCTTTTCAGGGGAGGGCGTACACGCTCGAGAATGTTCATCACCCGGTCAGGGGCTCGGTCTGGTTGAATCAGCAGGGACCAGACGGGCGGTCGAGCCACCCTCGGGCAGCATACACCATTTTGCTGTATATTCTCACCCGGTTTGATGATATTGCTGCCTACCTCCGCTCCAAGATACCAACGGATTTTGAGCTGGAGGACATGGATACCTGTACCCCGAACTCACGTACGTCCACTGCCTGGAAAGTCACCTTTCATCTGGCGGGTTGCCCGAACTTTCTCCAAGGAATAGTCAGACTGCTTTGGTTTGGGACCCCCATTATCGTCCGGCATCCGGACGTGGGCCGTCGCCTCCAATGTTTGCAATGTGGTACGCTAGGCCACCCGGCGTCGAGGTGTCAGTTCACCGATGCGCAGTTGCGGGGGTCGGGCGGGCTGGAGGTCCACGAAGCCGAGCTTTTATCTGTTGAAGATCTGGCCAAACCTTTTAGTAACCCCGATGAAATGCGTCAAATGGCGCAGCGACAACTGCTTGTGCAGCAATCAGCCGATGCAGCGGCACAAGCTGCGGTGACTCCGGCGGTAAGGGTCGCCACTTCCAGTCCACCGCCGGCCGCCGAGCCCCAGCCAACAGGTATCCCTATCCAATAGGTGTACACTACTCATGTCGCGCACGCGGTCCCGCCGCCTCCGGCCCCAAAACCCCGGCCCGAACAGCCATGGATGGGACGCCCCCTTCGAGGGGGTTGTCGGCCTTGGCCCCCAGTTCAGCCTTCCCCGCCTCAGCTGAACGTCAGCAGCGGGAGTTATCACGTTCTCCAGGAGGATGATCGGGCAGAGGAGAGTCCGTCTTCCCCATTTGAAGGCAGTGTCGCCTCTGCACCTCCGCAGCCGGGGACTGGAGGCTACCCGACTCCTGCTTTTTCGGCACGGCTGTCCCAATCTCGGCTTCTGCCGGAGGATCAGGCCCGGAAACAAGCAGCCGGTATCCGGGGCCCGGCGGTAGTTATTGCGGGTCCGGCTCTCCTGAAACAGCAGCGACGGGAACGTCTGACTAGCGAAAAGCTTTTAAAGCTGCTGCCGGATCGGCAATATCACTCGATACCCATGGATCCTAATCCGCCAGCGGAGCCCATCCACATGGGCGAGCTTGTAAGCATTCTGGGACTTCGGGAAATTAACACCCCAGCGAACGGCAATTGTTTGGCGATAGCTCTTGCTCAAGCGGTGGCGGAGTCTGCCTTGACCGCCCCTACCAAGGACCAGGAGCTTCTCATGGCATGCATCAAACGAGGTATCACGTGTACAGGACTCTTTAACTTGGAGGATCAGCTCCCTCACGACTTGCGGGTGCAGACACTTAAGAATGTGGGCCGTGGGTGGGCGTCGATGACGCGCACAGAGTCGGCTTCTCAATCCCGCTGGTTTTTGACGGACTTTGCGGCCGCCCCATCGGGGCGAACTTCGCATATGCCTACGGACTGTTGGGGGGGGCAGTGACACACTCGGCATGGCAGCCAAGTTTTTACAGAGAGACATCTTTGTCGTTCAACGCGAGGAAGCCACCCCTCAGTGGCGTTGCCGCAAGTATCACCCCGTTTCGATGACCATACGGGGACGGGCGGTGGCTTCTGTAAAAGAGTACCCCCTTTCTATTATGGCGTGTATCGACGAGCTGCAGGCTACCAAAGTCGAGGCGGCCCAGGCTCTACCGTTAGTGTTGCGGTTTGGCGGCGGCCACTACTCGGCATTTCTCCATTCAGCGGGAGTTGCCGATCCGTTAAACCTTACCGATACCCAGGACGGGCCGAGTGCGTCGCCGCAGGATCCGGTCCACTCATTCTGGGACGCTAGAGCCACATCGTTGGTACCATTGAAGGAGAAAGGCGCTTCAGCACTGCCCTCAGACGACAAACGCCTTTCAGACAGCGGTGACCGGACGTCGATCGTCATTACGACGCTAGAGACGCGGTCGCTCGAACCTTGGCACAACCCTCTTGTCAATTGGCTTTAACTTCTACTTCGAGCAGCTGTAGCGAACGCGGGATGGCCTCTGCGGCACGTAAACGGGGCCACGGCGGCTCTCCCTCGCTCCTGGCGGCGTCTGCGGATCCAGGTGCCGTCGCTCCGATCGTCTCTCGCCACAAGAAAGGTCGGGTTCGTTCAGCCCTACGGAATTCTTCACTAGACGTGCCGGACGACAGAATCGACCGGGACGTATCGCCGGAGCTCTGGAGTTATCTGGGAGCCGAATGGCCGACAACAGAAGCAACACCGTATCCTCTAGTATATGGAGACTCCAACGGGTGGGAGGCTACGGCTCGTTTGGAGCCGGAATTATTACTCCATCACTTGCGCCGCTTCTTCTTTCCAGACGAAGTACTTGCTAGCTTGTCCGACACAGTTTTTGTACAGTGGACGGCGCTGTGGCGCCAGGAGTGCTTATTATCCGGGCTCCTAGAATTCCGACAGCGAGTGAAAGAGCTACCCACGGGTGTTTGGCTCGACCAATGAATTGCTCGATCGCAGCAGCGCCTTTCGCCGTCTCTGCTGGCCCCTCTGATTGACAATTCCGACGATTGGAGAAAGTTGCGAGGGATTAACTATGCGGGGGACGACATTTTACGATTGTGTGACCCGCACAGACGCGTCCGAATGAGTCACCACCTCATGTGTGCCATCGTGTTCGACAACGAGATTTTTGCGCTGACGGGGACTGGCGGAAATCCAGTACGCCCTCCCGAGCAACTCCGTTGCCACTTTCGCTTACTTCGGACCAATAGTACCTACAAGGATACGTACTACCCAGACGGGGATGCTCCGATCGACTGGACTGCGCTCGTTCGCTATTTTACTACTGCTTTGGCCCCAGCAGAGCAGAGGTTCCTCCTCGAGTACGAAGGGCAGCTTACAGCAGAATTCCTTCTTCATCCCCAAAGTTCATTTCTTTGAGGAAGCTGACGCCTACAGCCGGCATCGCAAACTTCAAAACTGGTCTCCGTCTGGACTTCAGCAGTTAATCCACCGGATTCTCGGGGTGGGGACAGGCTCTTTATTTCCCAAAACGTGAGGGGCTTCAAGGCTAGCGCTCGGGAAGGGTGGTTGTCGGCGTGGCGTGGTGCGCCTCAGATCCGTCGCCCGCAGGCTTGGTGTATTCAGGAGACGCATGTACATACTGACGAAGAGGCAGGTAGGCTGAGTTCCAGGTAAGCTCAGTTATGGGATCAACACGTTGATCCTGACGCCCCTCCTCTATCGTTCTGGAGTATTGGCTCTTCCAGCCTAGCTGGTGTTGCCATTCTTCTTACCCCTCATTCTGCTCGTACAGCTTTGGCCTGGGAACCGGAACGCTGGTCACCCCGGGCGATCGCAATTTCCATTGGGGAGGATGTTCTGATCAATGTGTACGCTACTACACTGCGAGGTGAACGGGAGGACTTCTTTACTTCCCTTCTCAGCTGGAATTTGATGGCCTGTAACACTATTATGGCGGGCGACTTTAACTACGTCCAGTGCCCTCTTCTCGATCGGTACGGCAGTCACCGATCGCACCGATCGGAAAGCCCTGCCCTGGACGCGGCAGTTGCGACACTGAGCTTGGCGGATGCGAGAGATCTTCGGGATCATGCGGATGACGAGGGCACTGGCGATCCTACTGAGCATTTCACTTACTGGAATGGGGACCGTGCCAGTCGCATCGATCGTTTCTATTTGCCTGAGGGGTGGGTAGGTCGCGTGCTGTGGATTGAAGCGCGGGTGCCATCAAATCAGTCGGACCATCAGGAGGTTGTGCTACACCTACGTGACCTGAACAAACCTCGTCCGTCAAGCCGGCATGGGCGTGTAACATATCCGATTCATTCATCGAACCCTGGCAGGATCGTTGACGAACTCGTCGCGGAAATGGACGGGAGGGCTATAGGTCAAAGCGTTTCTACCCTCACTTGGGACGTGGATGTCACAGAATGTCAACAGTGCGTTCGACGCATCCGTAAGCGGGTCAAACAGCGCAGAGCGCGATTTCGTCGGAAGATTCAGGGCAGAGCTCGGCGACCTCTCCTCACCCGGCCGCAATTTATCTCCTGCAATATGGAGGAATTACGGCAGGAACATCTGGTGCGACTGGGCCAGAAGCTCGCCAGTACGGCTGACCAGTTGCGCTATTTTTACAAGCGGGTTGCCGACTGGGAACACAATCAAACAGTCACAACAATTTCGCGCATCCACGGCCCGCATTTTACCCGGGATATGAACGTTGCGGATAAATTTGCCTCCGAATGGTCTACAGTCCTTGGCAAAGTTCATTGCCAGGAGGAGAGAGTGGACTTGCCATCAGCCATTCGCCGTTTTGTCAATCTACCCACAGACCGGGTCTTGTCTTCTGCCGACAACCGGGCTCTCTTGGCTGATTTTTCGGAAGCGGAAGTCCTTGCAGCCGTTTCTGGGCTCAGTCGACAGAAGTCTGCGGGACTGGACGGGATCAACAACGATTTTTACAAGGATACGTCTGCACTTCTTGTCCCCGCCCTGGTCCAGCTCAGCAATCAAATTTTGGCTGGAGCTGATCCCCCGCCTTCGTTTCTCGAAGCTTTGATCATACCCTTGCGTAAAAAGGGAGACTCGGCGGATGCGATGGATTACAGACCGATTTCTCTACTCCAAACCAGTTACAAGATCTTTGCGAAAGTGCTGGCCACACGACTGCAACGCGTATTACCAAAAGTCATTGGTGTCTCGCAGCAAGGCTTCGTACACGGACGCCAGATGTCTAAACTAGTGTTGATGATGCTCGCTCAACTGGCGACATCAACATCGGATACAACTACATCCGCCGACGACAGCCGAGTGATCCTCCTACTGGATTTCCGCAAGGCTTATGACACGGTCGATCGCGAATTCCTGTATGAGGCTCTTCGCCAATTTGGTTTCGCGGAAAGGTATGTTCAGCTTATAACTCGATTACATACTGGTACTACGGCCGCGTTCCTTGTAAATGGGGAACAGTCTAGTCCCATCTCCATCGTTTCCGGTATCCGGCAAGGCTGTCCACTCGCCCCTTTGCTTTTTCTCGTCGTGGTGGAGATATTGGGCGTTGCGGTACAGCAATCACCAGATTTGTCTGGGCTTCCTGTCCCTGGACGACATCCGGCAACGCACATTTTCTCGGCGTTTGTGGATGACTCGACGATCTTTCTCGAGAAGGCCAGTCAGCTGGAGCCAGCGATAGCTCTTGTCTCTCAATTTGGGACCCTATCAGGGCTATTTGCCCAACCCTCCAAGAGTCAGATCATTTGTCTTAATCGGGCTGTGCACGTAGCCGACATGCGGGGCATTCCGGTCCTTCAACAGGCGGACACGGTGAGATACCTGGGCTATCAAGTCGGACTGAGTCTTTCACACAATTGCAACTAGGCGCTTCGCATCCAGAATCTTCAACGGAGGCTAATGACAGCTTCTAGGGTGGCGACCAGTATGGCGAATCGGGTGTTGATCCTCAACTCCATCATTCTCCCGTCTGTTCTGTTCACGGCGGCGGTTTTCGATATGCCTGAGTGGGCACGACTTGCTGTCCACAACCTGTACAAACAATTTTTATGGGCTCATGCGACTTCAACGGAAGCCAGACGACACAAGATTAACCCGGGAATAATTTTCACCCCCAAAAAGGCAGGGGGGGTTGGGTTGGCCTCTTTGGATGTGGCTATTAAAACGCAGCGTACCAAGCACGCTTTACAGTGGCTCACACAAGCTCATGACAAGTATTTTGGAGCCTGGAGTGCGTGGGCTTATCAAGGCCGGCCGACAAATTCGAGCCTGGTTCTCCTTTGCAGGACGCAGGCAGCTGGGGCTTTATCGTGTTTCGGGGCACCGTCCCCAAATTCATGGGTACCGGACGTTGACAAGCTTCTACACCCTACGGTAGAGCAAGCCACCATACTCAGCGAGCGGGTACGTACGTACTACCACCCCGTCCTCCACGGCGCCAGTAGCTGGTGGGAGGAGGAGGAGGAATGGGTTCTGTCGTATCATCACCCTTTCCCGGCTGGGTTACCTGCGCTCGATCCTCAACAGTGTGCGTTACATCGCTTTTGGTGGACAATAGGCTGGAGTAATAACCCGTGGATCCAGGACGGCAATGGCCTTCCGTTAAAATTCTCTACCTACGACCGGATCGCGATCTGCCCCATCTCAGACCTGCACATTCGGCGAACAGGGCCAACTGAATTTATTTTTCGCATTAAGCCGGTTGGACCCCGATCTATTCACCACTCGCAGCCTAAACTCCGTCGGTGGGCGACGGCAATCTTGCTGGCACCCCCTACGTTTCCCATTATGGGCGAATTAGCGCTCGAACCTGAGCTGGTTCTTCGCCATGCACCACCTTTTCGACATGATTGGACCTGGGCCTCGGTGCAACAAGGTCGAGTGGTCGGTACGCGAGAGGGGTACTTGGAAGTCGCTGACCAGCCTGTTGAACTGCAGCAGAGTGCGGATGGAATTCGCTGGTTTTTCACCTCTCACCTACCGGAGTTAGCTACTAATTCGGACGAGGACAGATCCATTTGGGCCCTACGCCTGCGTCGTCACGGCGTCGTGTTTTACTCCCATCCCAGGCATCATGGCTTTCCTTGGGCCGTCGCCGAGTCGGTCACGAATTTAGCTATACGAAAACCTATTGTACGCCTGGCGTTCACGTTTCTCAAAAGACTTCTTGCAGTCGCATTGCGACCGCTGGTGCGGCGTCTGGACGCCGTCTGTGACTTCGATCAGTGGCAGCGGGCTGCCGCAAACCAAGACCCGGCACACGTTTGGAAGCATGCCAATGGCCTTTCCGACCATCAGGTCTGGACGTGTTACCGTATAGCCACCAAGCAACTTAACTTGTACCATGCCGGCCGTCCGGCGGACAATAGTTGCCGGGCGTTATCGGCGTGTCACGGTTGCAATGAAACGCCGTCTCACATCTTTTGGGACTGCCCCAAGGCGCGCGCGTGCTGGGGTCAACTCATTACCCATTGGACAGGAGAACGGGCTGGGAGGCCGTGGGGAGAGCGTAGGTTCGTCGGGAGTGTGAATCGTCACGCGCCGGAGGTACCCGCCAGGCAGCGTCTTCGGATTTACCATATGCTCCCGGAGGACTTAGAGGCTGGTGTCGCGGTTTGGAAGCGTCTCTGGTTTATAATGAGCAGCATTTGTCTGAACCACTTATGGAATGAGCGGAACGACGCGGTTTTTCGGGGAGTGCAGTCGACGCCTCTCCACAGCGCCGCGCGTTTTTGGGCGCTGGATATCCGACATCTTACCGCGTTAGCGAAACGCGAACATCGCGGTCCCGACACAGCTGTCGCCGGGGCTATCATGCATACCTGTATCGACCTCTTTATTCTCGAACCTCGGGATGGGCCGATACCTTTAGGTGACAGCCACGACAAGCTACCAGTCCCGGAGCTATTGTCCTGGCTTAAAAGTTTTCAGACATCTTTAGCATAATTATATGTTAATAGACGGTCATGAAATCATCATCGTATGCTTGACGTCGTATGGTTACTGTCTGAAGTGTAAAATTACTGTCCAACAGCTTACTCAGCGGTCATGCGACTTTTCAATCGAGTCGGCGATTACCTTTACTTGAATATTGTACAGCACGTTGCCCTAACCACGAATTCTCTACATACAGAACCTTTCACGACCTCGATATCGCCACTTCTCTTGCCTTGCAAATTATTAGAGCCCGTGTTTGTAACGCCATGAGCGACTCGATTCACCATAAGAGAGCTACAAATGTCCGATACCACACCAGCGTGGTGTGTTTATTCAGACCTCTTCGCAATGAAGAGTCGATTCAATAGTACCATAGGAGAGCAAGCTCTGGAGCTCGCCCTTTGACACAAATAATTAGTCCAGAAACCGAATCAAGTTCGTTATACCAACGTACCGTTTCCGGGTAATTTTGGCGGCTAGGGAATGGAATGTGCGTTGTGTACTAAAAACGACAGTGCTGATCGATTGTCGCGTGTTAACGCTGATCGTTTGATGTTGTTGAACGAGCATGACGAATGTGAGAAATAGAGACGGGGATGATCCTACTCGGTAATGCCGTAAACAACAAAGTGCGGTCGACGACATAGAATTGATTGATGAAGAGGAGGAAGAACTGAGGGAGCTCTCTTCGTCATCGAGAGAAGAAGATGGCCATGAATCCTACCGTCTTAGTCTATCAAGTGCCACGCATGAAAACACTTCACGTTTGCTTTTGCCGGAGCTGCCCCTGAATGTCGGCATTCGCTTGTTAAGCTCTTTGTTCGCCCTTGGTCATTTTGAATCAATTACGTGCGGGTATTCGTGCGTGTGTGACTCGCACCCATGTCGGTCGCAATCAGTGATGTAACCAAAGGGAGACACATGTGATGCATGGTGCCTATCAGAGGGACAGGCTGTATCGTACTTAGTGCGACGTGTAAGGTAAGTCTAGCGTTCTTGACAGACAAAAACATCCAATTACAAAGACAGACGGAAAATAAGTTTTGAGAGTTCGCCATTCACCTTGCACACAGTCACTACTAGCTTCACCCTTCGGGCTCGCCATAGCATGTTACTTGTCACTGGCGTTATAAACATCAAAAACAGAGCCTGAGCACTTGACAGCAGCGGTCAAATCAAAAGTGTACAATTCGTGCAGCAGAAATTCATCGAAAATGGTAGGACATGCACATTCAAAAGCTGGTCATGAAAGAAGAAATTGGAGTGACTTAACAGAAGCAGACTACAAAAAAGCACCTTGACACTCTGGAGTTCCTCGTCGCACGCAAAGGTGCCGAATCGATCACGCTGGAGAGAGAATGTCTCTCTTTTTTCCCCAATGCTTTGAGAAGGCCAGATAATCGAGGAAGCGAGGATCATGTCTCAGTTTGACGGCCGGTCCTTGACCATCCAGTCCCAGTTTCGTGTAGTACTGTTTCGGATCTCCTCCATGCTTGATGAACAGATCGTATCGCTTGCGGGCAATTTCCGTTGCCTTCTCGTTTAGCGCCTTTTTTCTCAGCTGTTCTTCCTTTTTTTCCAGACGCTCTATCGTTTTCATATCGATCGACTTCTCCATGGCCTTCCACTTCCCCCGAATGCTTGATCTCAGTTTCGTTGCCCAGGTAAACATTCGTTCTTCTTCATCTTCAGCGTCGTCGGTCACAGGCTGAACGGTATCGAGCTCCCCGGTCTGGTGTGTGGTTGTGACCTCCGTGTCGTCAGTGAGCGCTTGATTGGTCGAACTCCCATCGTTCTCCGTGCCTCTCACGTGAGCGCTAGTGCTAGTTGTGACGATAAACGCAGCAAACAAGACTTTACCGAATCTAAACATACCGACTTATTGGGAGAAAGAAGCCACTTCAGTTATGGGGCAATCGGACTGCGTGCTTCGTGTATTTATTTGTTGTAAGGTGGAAAGAGGGAAGTTGACAAAGCGGTCTTCATGCTACGTGTTGTTGAAGCGAAGAGGCGACGTACTCGATTGCCGTATGGATGGGTTTTACCTTGACCTCTACCCATGGAAATTACACGTTACATTATTTCAAATCGACCGGCTTTTCACCTCTATCGCTTGCACTTGTTGAAGACAATTCGTGGACTCAGCCTTAGTTCCGTGCTGCTTGGCTCTTAGCACCATCGCCACGCACTCTTTTCTATAGCTGGTCGTATTCGATGCATGAGCACAAGGATCTGTGTGCTAGCTCATGCGTGACTGTCTTCCTTCATGAAAGTCTTGTAGTTGCAGAGGGGTGGGTGTCCTCACCTTTTTTACCTACCCGTTCGCTGATCGCATTTGGCTCGAATTGTCGTATGCTTGACTTCGTATGGTTGCTGGCTGAAGTGTAGGATTACTGTCCAACATCTTACTCAGCGGTCATACGACTTCTCAATCGAGTCGGCTCTTACCTTTACTTGAATATTGTACAGCACGTTGCCCTAACCACGAATTCTCTACATACAGAACCTTTCACGACCTCGGTATCGCCACTTCTCTTGCCTCGCCGATTATTAGAGCCCGTGTTTGTAACGCCATGAGCGACTCGGTTCGCCATAAGAGAGCTACAAATGTCCGATACCACATCAGCGTGGTGTGTTTATTCAGACCTCTTCACAATGAAGAGTCGATTCGATGGTACCATAGGAGAGCAAGCTCTGGAGCTCGCCGTTTGACACAAACAATTAGTCCAGAAACCGAATCAAGTTTGTTATACCAACGTACCGTTTCCGGGTGATTGGCGGCTAGGGAATGGAATGTGCGTTGTGCACTAAAAACGACAGTGCTACTCGAGTATTGCGTGTTAACGCTGATCGTTTGATGTTGTTGAACGGACATGACGAATGTGAGAAACAGAGACGGGGATGATCCTACTCGGTAATGCCGTAAACAACAAAGTGCGGTCGACGACATAGAATTGATTGATGAAGAGGAGGAAGAACTGAGGGAGCTCTCTTCGTCATCGAGAGAAGAAGATGGCCATGAATCCTACCGTCTTAGTCTATCAAGTGCCACGCATGAAAACACTTCACGTTTGCTTTTGCCGGAGCTGCCCCTGAATGTCGGCATTCGCTTGTTAAGCTCTTTGTTCGCCCTTGGTCATTTTGAATCAATTACGTGCGGGTATTCGTGCGTGTGTGACTCGCACTCCATGTGCGGTCGCAATCAGTGATGTAACCAAAGGGAGACACATGTGATGCATGGTGCCTATCAGAGGGGACAGGCTGTATCGTACTTAGTGCGACGTGTAAGGTAAGCCTAGCGTTCTTGACAGGCAAAAACATCCAATTACAAAGACAGACGGAAAATAAGTTTTGAGAGTTCGCCATTCACCTTGCGCACAGTCACTACTAGCTTCACCCTTCTGGCTCGCCATAGCATGTTACTTGTCACTGGCGTTATAAACATCAAAAACAGAGCCTGAGCACTTGACAGCAGCGGTCAAATCAAAAGTGTACGATTCGTACAGCAGAAATTCATCGAAAATGGTAGGACATGCACATTCAAAAGCTGGTCATGAAAGAAGAAATTGGAGTGACTTAACAGAAGCAGACTACAAAAAAGCACCTTGACACTCTGGAGTTCCTCGTCGTACGCAAAGGTGCCAAATCGATCACGCTGGAGAGAGAATGTCTCTCTTTTTTCCCCAATGCTTTGAGAAGGCCAGATAATCGAGGAAGCGAGGATCATGTCTCAGTTTGACGGCCGGTCCTTGACCATCCAGTCCCAGTTTCGTGTAGTACTGTTTCGGATCTCCTCCATGCTTGATGAACAGATCGTATCGCTTGCGAGCAATTTCCGTTGCCTTCTCGTTTAGCGCCTTTTTTCTCAGCTGTTCTTCCTTTTTTTCCAGACGCTCTATCGTTTTCATATCGATCGACTTCTCCATGGCCTTCCACTTCCCCCGAATACTTGAGCTCAGTTTCGTTGCCCAGGCAAACATTCGTTCTTCTTCATCTTCAGCGTCGTCGGTCACAGGCTGAACGGTATCGAGCTCCCCGGTCTGGTGTGTAGTCGTGACGTCCGTGTCGTCAGTGAGCGCTGGATTGGTCGAACTCCCATCGATCTCCGTGCCTCTCACGTGAGCGCTAGTGCTAGTTGCGACGATAAACACAGTAAACAAGACTTTACCGAATCTAAACATACCGAGTTCTTGGGAGAAAGGAGCGACTTCAGTTATGGGACGATCGGACTGCGTGCTTCGTGTATTTATTTGTTGTGCGTCAAGAGAGAAGTTGACAAAGCGGTTGTCATGCTACGTGCTGTTGGAAGTATCTTCATGTACATCCTCACAATACAAAAAAATAAAACAGAGCAAACAACGTGTTGTTGAAGCGAACAGCCGACGTGCCTTGTAGCGTACAGTAAGACTTTACTTTACCCTACACATGGGATAGGGCCTACCACGTTCGTTCAAACGGAATGGCCTTCCACCTTCTAACGTCTGCACATGTCCAAGACAGTTCGTAGACTCAGCTTCCAATCCGTGCTGTTCGCACTCGGGATCATTGTCACGAACTCTTTCTATGACCAGTCGAGCAGCCGGTCGTACGTTTTGCACAAGTACGACAATTAAGAATCGTTTGATTGTCGTGGTAGTTCATTGCGTGACTGTTTCCCTCACGTCATTCTTGTCGCTCCAGTTGAGGCTGTCTTCAGCTTTACCCCCGTTTGTTCACCGCATATGATTCAAATGGTCCCACACTCCGATCTTTGCTAACGAGCAGACAAGCACTCAGGTCGCACGGCTGTTGAATAAAAGTGTAGGACAATTGATCCTAAAGTCGTATGTTTACCGAGCAAAGTGCAGGATAATTGTCCAACGACTAATTTTCCAACAATTAATTGTCTAGCAATCAATTGTCCAGCAATCAATTGTCCAGCAATCAATTGTCCAGCAATCAATTGTCCAGTAATCAATTGTCCAGCAATATGTTCAGCAACCATACGACTTCGCAAATCAGTCGGCTCTTATCCTAGAGAGGGCGCTACATTAGTTTTGTACGTCGCATTATCCTACGTAAATTCTCTACACTTGCAACACTTTGACGTTCTTACGATCGCCACATCTCTTGCCCTGCCAACAACTAGAGCCCATGTTGGCAACTTCATCATCGACTTAGTAGCCTTATGCGATCTCAAATGTCCGATACCACAGTAGCGTCGTCTGGTCATTCAGACCTCAACGCAATAGACGGTAATGTGATGCCTGGGATTGAGTCGATGCGTCGCACGCGCTGGTATCCCCTTGTCTTCAAACCTCGTTTGTAAGCTCGAGAATACACTTGACATAACCTGGAAAGCCCTGTCCGTGTCATGAGAGATGCTCCAAACTTCACGGCAATCTACTCCAGCGACTTGAGTGACCACAAACGCACCGTCTTGTCGTCGCTTGCGCTAGCAATCACGTTGGACCGAAGTGGATGGCGCACGACAACATTCACGACACTCGAGTGTCCGTCTAACTCGCCCACTTGTTTACCGTTGACCTTTTGCCACAAGTAGATGATGCTGTCTGAAAAGATGACACAAACGAGCAGTCAGATATCAAGTTTTCTCACATCTGTCGCGGCACCGTCCCACCTTCGCTTCCACACGCAACAAGCTCGCCGTGGGCTCCACTGAAGCAAGGACGAAGCACATAGCGCTGCTCACGGATTCCACGATACCTGGCTATGATGGATCCCGTTGCAATCTCGACACACGCGATCTTCTCTTGCTTGATATAGTTCACGAGTAGAAACTCGCCAGACGGGGATATGCTTAGGCAGGAGATGAGGTGTTTCGCGTGGAGGAACAGCTCGTCCGATTTGCGTGCGACATCGTACACGCGAATCTCGTATCCTGATATCAGCACATACACCCTGGTGTCGAATGGATGCACAGCAATATCAAGTACCCTTTGATCACTCCACTTGTGGATTATAGAGCCTTTGTTTGCGTCCTACCAGCACGTAAACAAGTGAGTGAGGTTTTCTCGTCGACAGCCACTAACTGCACGGTATTGAGCTTGTCGTACCCATAGAATAAGAGACTTGTCGGCACTTCCACTCACAAACTGGTTCACACGGGGCAGCCAGTGTATTTTAGTGACCACTTTACCGGGATGCTGGAAGCGTTTCTCGCACAATCCGCTCTGGATCAAGAAGACGGAAATTACGTTCAGTCATGGTCAATCCGACACTTACAACCAAGAGTTATTACCAAAGGCTGCGTACCTGTCGATTCCATAGCTGAATGGTCCACGAGCGGCTCCCACTAGAAAGCAGAAATTGACTGTCTGGGGACCAGGCAAGACAGTCAGCAGATCCGTCGAGGCTTTGCAGCACGTGCAGCGTTTCACTCACACACTAGCCGCAAGACACGTCTCTCTTAGCAACAGTCCAGTGTGTAGCACAGCAGCCAGAATAAACCCACCAGCGGCGTTTTACTATGACAGCTCGTCCCTTCATCGACCCAACTAATCTGCCACAGCACGATTGAGCCATCACTCGAAGCAGCTGCCAAGACGTCGCCATCAGGCGAGAACGCCAGCTCCCACACGTCAACCTTGCTACTACTTGAGAGAAGTGCCACACATTCTCCACCCACGCGTCCACTGAGCGTCATCAAGGACTCATCTGGATCCATATTGTACCCATCTTGCACCAGTTTCTAGTACCACACAGCAACAATAGCAACAATTAGCACCACATCCGTCCCTCTCTTTACAACCGATTGACTCACACGTAGCGCTCCTTCAGGGATCATTTCTTCAGCACTGACGAGCTCATCAATCTGCTGCTGGAGCTCCTCGTCCTGCCAACGAATTGCAACTTTTTGCTGCATCTCGTCAGCGTCTTTACACAGCAGCAGCTCGGCTAAACGCGTTACTTCAGCCTCATTCGGTTCGCATCGTGGCAAAATCTCGTCTTGAAACGTACGTAGCGCCAATGGCAGCTGGCCGGCCAGCAAAAAGTCGATAAATTTCCTCTGAAGTAGCAGCAGTAGTGCCTCGCGCGCTGCTACGGGCGACTTCATATCCAGTATTTCGTCGTCTTCGACTTTTGTTTGTGCACCCACTTTTGTTTCGACATTGTTTTCGATCCCACCCTGTTTTGTTACTAGTTGCACCGCTTGATCCCACTCATGTCGCGTCACAAGCTCTTGCAGCGTTTTCATTGGTCGAGACCGTAATTGGACGCCAGCTTCGCGTTCCAGCGCCGCAGCTGCGTCCTTGTAGTCCAGATCGTAGAGCTCACGGAGCAGCAGACGGACCCAGTGCTGCTTGCGTCGCTTGTAGTGAGGCCCAGCATGACTGGATGAGGCAGCAGACGAGACGTGGCGAGCAGCAGCTGGACGCGTCAATGGCGACGAGGACGCGCGCTTGCGCTTACTGTCCGACGGAGACAGCATGAGCCCGGTGAAGAAGGCGCTTTTTGTACGATCAGAAAACAAGAAGCCGACGGCCTGGGATCGTGCGGACAAAAGAAGCTCGACTTCAATGAAGCACACGCCCTAGCCCCTGTGTCCGGGTCAAATGTCGCTGGCTAAAAAAGATCTCAATTGTAAACGAAGTTGGATCTTTTGACGAACACAAAACGAGCGCTCAATTTCGTATCTGAGATATCGGACGAAAACAGACGGAAGTGGCAGAATATCCAACGATAGTTGGTGGTCATCTGACATCACGTCGTGTTTTGTCAATCCTGCACTCATGTTTTGACACAATCTTTAGTATTACGTCACAACTAAACATCAATGACCCCACCTTGAAAAAAAAACGGAGCGTTCTCGAGGAGACTCAAAATTTCACTAGCATTTTTGCCTGAATTCACGAACATTTTCGCTTTTTTTTGCTTTGCCCATCCCAAACTGTGCTGGCTATCTATTCGCCCTAATTATTGAATTGCCAACAGGGGTTAAGCGACGCGCTATGGTTTTCGACCGTTCCTTCTTCAATAACCCCTCATCATGCTCACTATGATGTTGAGCCCTTTCACCATCATCCTCTGGTGCGGCAGCTTCTACTGTTGTTAATGATGCAATTCCAGCTGTTCCGCCGCGGAGCTGTGATAAACGATTACCAGCACGGCCCTTCGGTAGTCAGAAGGAGGCCATTGACACCACCAAGAAGTACGCCAATAGCCAAGACTTCGCCGTTCTTATCTTGTGCAGCAATTTGAATAGGATTATGCGCGCTCCTCTCTGATGCACCGAGAGGAACTACGAGGCTTCTAGGTACAGGCAATATCACGGCCGGCCCATGACCTTGCAAAATTGTAACACTACAAAGTTTGCGATTGCTTCGGTCCCCGGGTCAGGCTCGAAACGCACGCACCCTACGAAAGTGTAAGTCGACATTTTCTTTGCACAAAGGCGGTCATGGCCACCATTCTAATGTTAGAAATACCACGCTACTGGTGGAGCATTGCACAATGCGGTAAGAGCGATATCCGATACAAAGGTCGTCCGGGTGCGTTTGGCTGAAGCTGCTTTACGGGGACGCACAGATGTGCGAGCTTGATGCTGTTATACATAGAGCAAGTAAGGTCACTGTTTTGCTTGTTTGCATGGAATTTATTGTCAACAGCGGGGCTTGAAGATGCGATTCGCTTCCAACCATTCGGATAATGCTGTCCATTTCCTTCGTGACTTGTACCTGTCTACGTGTGCTGTAAGCCGTTTTATACAGTGTACACGACCACGGTCCAGCTTTCTCAAACAGTGTTCGACAGCACTGTGACAAATACACTGTATAAAACGGCTTACAGCACACGTTTTGTCACAGTGCTGTCGAACACTGTTTGAGAAAGCTGGACCGTGGTCGTGAGCACAGTCGACCATTGGCGCTATCACTACGCTGATGGATGAAAAAGAACGACGGCGGGGGTGAACGTGTTGATGTGGATCCAATCGTGGCCATCATCACTGGGGCTCTCAAAAGTGGCTAGCCGCTTGACCCCTGTTGTCAATACAATAATCAGCGCCAATGAATAGCTGGCACAGTTTGGGATGGGCAAAGCAAAAAAAGCCGAAAATGTCAGTGAACTCAGGCAAAAATGCGAGTGTATTTCAAGTCTCCCACGTTCTCACGGTCTAACTAACTCCTCTCTCTCTCTCCAGTCATAAAGCTCACAAATAAGAATAATACAATCGATTACCACAACTATTGTCGACCGTCACGCCTGCAACTTGGCGATCGTTCCCTTTCAACGAGACGTTCTCGACTAAAAACTGCGTCAAGTACCCAAGACGGATCTCCACTGTCATTCAGTCGGTTGTGTCCTCTAGATTTGGCCAAGCAGCAAAATGTCCCACTCCCAGCCTACGATATCACACGGCTAAAAACTCGAGTGTTTTGATCGACGGATACCTCTCTAAAGAAATATCTCGACTGTTTTCAGCACACACTTGCTGTTCTCCGTACAACAGACCCCTCAAGCGTGCAGTCTATGAACAAGCCTGTGACTACTACAAAGTCGATGTCCGGTACTTTGAAACGCGCTTGGCGCCGCAGTTGCACGCTGTCCCAGGTCAAGTGTCCCTTGGCACCGTGCTCCAAAGTGTCGATCGAGGCTTGAGACGGACCACAATGAGTGGGACACACGAGATGATGACGTGATCACTGGAAAAACCGCGGGATTATTGTGTGTGTGCTATGCGGTACTTCACTGCAGCATCTGCGCCGTTTTACCGTTACTTTGTGAAGTACACCAAGATGAAGAGAGCCACCGACTCGATGGGTTAGCGTCTATGTCCCCTAGTGACTCAAGCAACTATTACAAAAAAGAGACACAATGTACCCATCGTGGCACTGGAAATGGCTGGACCAGAGCGAGGGCACCTTGCCCGTGACCAAATGGAAGCATCTGCATTTGCCCACACGAAGTTTTTACATGAGACGGTACATGCAGGAGAAGATTACGGTCCCGAGAGTATCTTTCAAGCTCTGACGGACTTGCACGCTGAGCGTATTGGCCACGGTCTCCGCTTGTTTCGTGCTGACACGTTGAGAAGTCTGCTGCAATGGACCAAGAGCAGCGATAAATGTACTGTCATGACCTGGTCCAGTCCATTGGCCATGCACGCACGTGTATTGAAGTGTGTCTATCGAGTAACTTCCCCAGACGGTACCGGAGATGCAGCTGGATGCGAGGAACCATCCGTTACGACAGATGTTGACGAGCTAATTGGCTGTGACGCTTTGTGGGGGGGGGGGGGGGGGGGGGGGGGGGGGGGGGGGGGGGGGGGGGGGGGGGGGGGCCCCCCCCCCCCCCCCCCCCCCCCCCCCCCCCCCCCCCCCCCCCCCCCCCCCCCCCCCCCCCCCCCCCCCCCCCCCCCCCCCCCCCCCCCCCCCCCCCCCCCCCCCCCCCCCCCCCCCCCCCCCCCCCCCCCCCCCCCCCCCCCCCCCCCCCCCCCCCCCCCCCCCCCCCCCCCCCCCCCCCCCCCCCCCCCCCCCCCCCCCCCCCCCCCCCCCCCCCCCCCCCCCCCCCCCCCCCCCCCCCCCCCCCCCCCCCCCCCCCCCCCCCCCCCCCCCCCCCCCCCCCCCCCCCCCCCCCCCCCCCCCCCCCCCCCCCCCCCCCCCCCCCCCCCCCCCCCCCCCCCCCCCCCCCCCCCCCCCCCCCCCCCCCCCCCCCCCCCCCCCCCCCCCCCCCCCCCCCCCCCCCCCCCCCCCCCCCCCCCCCCCCCCCCCCCCCCCCCCCCCCCCCCCCCCCCCCCCCCCCCCCCCCCCCCCCCCCCCCCCCCCCCCCCCCCCCCCCCCCCCCCCCCCCCCCCCCCCCCCCCCCCCCCCCCCCCCCCCCCCCCCCCCCCCCCCCCCCCCCCCCCCCCCCCCCCCCCCCCCCCCCCCCCCCCCCCCCCCCCCCCCCCCCCCCCCCCCCCCCCCCCCCCCCCCCCCCCCCCCCCCCCCCCCCCCCCCCCCCCCCCCCCCCCCCCCCCCCCCCCCCCCCCCCCCCCCCCCCCCCCCCCCCCCCCCCCCCCCCCCCCCCCCCCCCCCCCCCCCCCCCCCCCCCCCCCCCCCCCCCCCCCCCCCCCCCCCCCCCCCCCCCCCCCCCCCCCCCCCCCCCCCCCCCCCCCCCCCCCCCCCCCCCCCCCCCCCCCCCCCCCCCCCCCCCCCCCCCCCCCCCCCCCCCCCCCCCCCCCCCCCCCCCCCCCCCCCCCCGGATAACTGCACCGTGTCACATACGGATATGGTGCAGGAAGTGCGACTCGCGTGTGACGCGTTTGAGATCACGCGGGCTACGCGCATCACGTGATTGACTATTACGACTACCTGGTTGAAAAGTTTGGGGTTTTGGACACGAGCAAGTCTGAGTAAGGCGTGCTGGACCACGAGTGAGTGGGTAGTTGAGGACAGAGGAGAGGAAGGCAGGAGTTGGCGTCGTTGGTGATCTCGGGGTTGAACGACGGGAGGCCATGGGCTAAGAGTATTGGTGGAAGACAAAGATCGGGTCGTGAGTATGATGGGCACTTGCTTTCGGAAAGCTACAATGTGATGGTCACACTCGCAGTGGGTTGTCAACACAGCTCTGAGTTTTCGTGTTACATGCGACGCATACGGTAGCGAGTATTGTTTGCATATCGACTACAATCAAGAACGAAGAACAGCTCTCTGGTTTACGAAATACACCGGCTCAAGCGAAGGAGGAACATTGCCACAGAGTGACTACGAATGAATACGGGGAACTCACAAACACGAATTACTTGGGAAATATCGGATGCGATGCATTGAGTAAAGAGGAGCGTGCACAACTGCAAAGATGAAGTACACACTTGTGCAGTGAATGGTCCCTGCCATTGTCGCAACGATTACTCGTCCACAGCCCAGTGGGTATACTTGGCTTCCTGTTATTTGTGGACCATCTTCCGACCGTTGAACGTCTGGATGGAATGCACAACAGCACATTTTATTCGCGTCAATGTGGCTAGCTTATCAGTAAAAGCCAACTACTGACACGTCGTGGTACGACGAAGAAGGACTCGAACACGAGTACTCGTCACCTTCCTCGGTCGTAGACTTCACTTCACGCACACGGCCTTCCGTAGCATCCACTAGAATACTGAGGACCACAGGCAGCAGCAATGCATTGTTCAGCCAAGCGCACACTGCTGCAGCAACCGAAGCTCGGAAAAAACAGTTGCCAGCAGGTGTTGCTACCAAAGCGAGCGCAGCGATGGCCACAAACTTGGACATAGCGACACCTAGCGTCCAAGGTGTCAGCAGCTGCATCATCACTTTCTCCACGCAGACATCTCCCGCAAGGGGGTAGCCAAAAGTATCCGTGAGACTACGGGCCTTGGCAAACAAACGGGCAAAGTGTCCAGAGAAGCCCACAGAAAAGGCGACAGCGATTGCAAAATTCACGATCGAAAGCGGGTTGAGAAACATGCCCATTGACGTCATCAGACCAGCAACTTGGACCGCCGTGGCTGCAGCAATGAAAGTCACTGCCAAACCATACCCACAGCTTCCAAGAGCTGCGCTCTGCAGCACAAATATCACAGCAAGACCGACGCTTAGCAGAATGTATGCCACGTGACGTACGGAGTGAAACTGATCCAAGAAAACGTACTCCGGTGAGTACACCCAAATGTCGATGTCAGTCTGCTCGCTGATCCACTTTGCAACATGCTGCGCTTGTGAATGGGCCTTGATTGCTCCTTCTTGGCTGCCCGAACCTGTGGACAAGCCGAGCTGCAGTGCTCATGACCTTGTACGCAAACGCAGTGACATCGTTGCCATAACCAGAGCCATTCAACGTCAGAGTCGTGTTGCCGTTCATGGCAGGAATGGCGCGTCTGTCAATACTCAGCTGCCCACGGTAGCGCGGGCCAGCAGCATATGAGCAGAGCGGCCCCGACGCTGTTGTATAGAACATCCGAACCAATGGTATGAACGACTCGCGCGGCACAGATACAACCTCGCTTGCATCTGCCAAGCACGAAGAAGTCGAGGTGACGCGTTCACGAACATATTCTGCTGTGCTCTCTTCTGGGCGCAGAGGGGAGTACGCATAGTCGTTTTCCAGTTCAATGCGGCAGCATTCGCTGTCCGGGTCAATGAAGCCCCAGAAATCATCCAGCCACGAGCCGACTGCTGGGCCATTTTTGAATGATGTCACATTGCTTACACCCTCTTTCACCAGGTTACTGAGAATATTCGGAATCGACAGGTTGGCACAAACCTCCCGTGAGGTGCACAACTTGCGCTGAGTTTCTCTGTCGTTCACGAGACTGTAACCATCAGGATTGCTGCCGTAGCCGGCTTCAACCACGAAATAGACGGGGAACTCTTTACGTGACAGGCTGCTTTCATCGAGTGCGCGGTAGTACGCGTGCAGGTACGAGCTGGATGGAATAAATGAGGTTGGCACCAGACCACTCTCCATTGTCTCAACGGAAAGGATCGCTCAAAAAAGTGAGTGCAACGAAGATGAGCAGCACGAAGACCTTCGACACCTTCGTTGTCAAGATCTTGAGGTAGCCCATGACACAACGGTCCGTCAAGTTCCAAGTGGGCAGGGAAAACGAGCTCCCTGAAAACGACGAGTTTTCGGTTGTAGCAGTCGTTCCATCCGAAAGATGAGAGCGACGAGCAAATGAGGCGCGCTTGCAACAGATCACGTCATACGTGCCGCTCAATTCGCGACGTTTGTCAAGTGCCACAATCGCGAGAAACAGAGTCATCTGCAATGCCAAACTGACTGCAATACCGACAACTAGCGAGCCAGCAAGCCACTGAGCAGCTGGCATTGCCGAGTACGCAGCCACAGCAAGAATGCAGCATTCGCACACAGTAGTCACGATTATGCTGGGACCGATGTGACCAGTAGCCTCACAAAGGAGCACGCACGTAATCTCGTGGACGCCGAAATCGTTGTCTTCGAGCCCGACAAACAAAGACTGCTGTTCCATCTTCAACTCATCCTGTTTCAGGTCAACAGCATGAAGAATCAAGAAGATGTTGCCCGTACTAATTGCAAGCACAACCGACGGAAGCGTGACAAGCGTCACGACCTGAAGCTTTGCACCTGTCCACGCAATCAATCCCAATGTTCCGCCTATGGACATCAAGATGCATGCGACTCCCATCACGCCAACACCGATCTTTGACGAATAGAAGAAGGAGCGGTCCAGCTTCCAATGATTGAGTCCGACGACCACATAGACAAACGTGAAGACAAAGCCTGCAAACCCCGCCTTGCATACGACGTCCAAGTCCAAGGCATTCGCAAACTCATCCTCCGCAGACGTCTCAGCAGCATAATAAACGTCATACAACTCGTTGGCATCCGCCTCTTTCTTCATTCGTGTAAGAAACGCGCGCTCCCAAGCTATCGCATCGATATTCTTGGCTGTATCCTGATGGTTGACCACTGCAACTGTCGACAAGAGAGTAGACCCTTGCTGCAGAAGAGTGTTTGCATCCAGCGAGTCACCCATCGCAGTGATTCCACCAAGATACTTTTCCAGCTCCAGCATCGGGGCACCGAAAGATGACAGACACGGGCAATCGTTCATGCTGGCAGGCAAAGATGTACCAGATGACGCATTGATCTGCGCTTGCAACTCGCTGCACACATCGCTGTCTGCTCGCTCGGGAGAATTCGCACAATTGCTCAGGTGTTTGTCGACCAGACCATACGTCTCATACACTTCAAAGTGCTCCACATTGTTCTGAAAGTACTGCGTGACCGCGTGTACCTGACAGGACGATGTCAAGGCATCCTTCAGACAAATATCACTGAGCGTGCTATTGCCGGACGTAACTTCGTTTGCAATGATCAGCTGCAACCGGATCGCTTCCTTCAGATACGCCGACCTGGTCACTGCACCGCCGTCCTTTGTTACAAGTACCAGTCGCTCCACCCGATCGAGAGGACCGAGCATCTTTTCAAAGCGCGCTCTCTCCTGGAAAACAGCACTGCCTTCCGACACCCACAGCTTCATTGACTCCGATTCCACTTCCAATCGAGCTAAGCCACTTGAACAGCACACTACAACCATCAGCGACAAAAGGACAATGTACAGCGGATGATTTCCCATCGCGACAAAGTCGCCCCAGCGCTTCAAATGCTGTGTCAGCCAATCGTCCCAGCGGCTAATGCCTTCCAGTCGATCTACATCCGTCAGCGGCAGCAGCATCCCGCGGCCTCTTGACCCGTTGACAGGGTCAGTCAGCACAGATTCGCGCTTTTTCTTGCTGTATCGTGCAGAGTAAGCAAAGCCGAGTGCTAGTGCAGTCAACCAGAAGGAGGCGAGCACAGCCAGCACATAATTCAGCACTATCACGTCACCATCTTCTACACGAGACGACAATTCGGACAGCAAGGATCCAATCTGGCTTGTAGTGCTGGAATCACTGGCAGCAAGCGTGCTGTTGTAAGTGGGAACGCTCAGATCATCCAGCACCAAAGAGCTGCTGGAATTATAGCATACGGACTCGTACTGACGCCTGCCATCAACAGCCACAGCACACAATGAACCACATGTGTCCGCACAAGATTCCAGCCGCGTATTCATCGGTGCAAAACAACCAGTTGTGTTCGTGTTGCCACACGTACAGATAGTCTGTTCCTGCTCTGCCACTGTGAGGTGCTCCATCGTCGTAAAGTGAACCTGCGACGATGACCCGACACTGTGAAAACTGTACGCGCTCAAATACTTCAACATGTCCAAGCCTGTCGTCGAGCAGTTCTCCTTGTTTGTGCCACACACCAACGGTGCAAATTCTGCATCCGCCTCACAAAAGTCGTGCAGGTCACTCACGACATCGCGACCAACGTAGTACGTGGCTTCCTCAATGACAGGAAAGACCTCGTGCGCGTGATCCACGTCTCCTTCCAGTAGCCGCACCTGGGTCACATCTACGAACAAACTGTTGCTAGGGTGGCAGGTGAACTGGCACCACAAGTTGTGTACATTCTCTTTGCAAGATGCGCATTGCCCTGGCAGTTGCCGCAATCGAGAGCTCAGCATCTCGTACTGCGTTTCCGTGCAGCACAAGAGCTCCTGAGCTTCTCCTTTCACCGTCTCGTTATACAGCAGCGAGCAATCTGTCCGGAACGCCTCCTGGTTAATGTCCGACCAGGCCGAAAAGTTGTTGTCATAGCCATGTTTATAAGCTTCTTGCACGTCTATGGGAAAGTATTGAGCCAACATCGTCGTCTCGGTTTGTGCCCCGTCCACATAAGCAGCATCAAATGCCACACAGCACCCTGCAGCCTGTCGATACTCGCCCAGTTCAGCTATCTTCGTGACATTGTCCAGACAAGTGTCTCCTTCCGAAGATCGACACGTTGTCAATTGCTGCTGCAAAACGACGAGCGCAGCAGCAGCAACAGCATCAGCAGCTACTGCAGTCGCCGTCTCGTGCTTGAAGCTGCCGTGGAAGTTCGACGCCGTCCTCCCCTCTTCTCCTCTCTCTCCCCTTCCTCCTCCGACCATGACACTGTTGATAATCGGCAGCATCGTGAGCACCACGAGCGCCAACGTCCAGAGCTGCGGCGGATAAAAGCCGCTGCCGGCGATTTCGCTGGTCGTGCTCTTCACACGAAGCAAAAGCGCGTGCCGCTTCGTGCCGCGTCTCCATTGGACGTGACCGAGCGCTTTGTTCTTGGCTGCAACAGCGTTAGAAAGAGACGTGGTACAGGTCTCTGGAGCGAGAGAGCGACGACGATAGAGAAAGCGGTGGGTGTGGAACCCAAGCGCAAGCAGCAGCACGAGCGTGAGGGCGATGGACACGAGCTTGAGGTACGTGAAGAACACGATGGAGAGCTCGGCGAAGAGCGCCTCGAGCCACGAGCGGACGCACGGCGTGGCGATCGTGACGCTGATGGCTGCAAAGAGCCACATGCGTCGAGCAGCTCTAATTGTCAAATGACGGAGAGCGAGATAGAGAGCGTGGGCTGGCTGGATTATGTACAGCGCATGAGCAAGAGATAGGACGGAGGGATGCGCTATCAGTGCAGAGACGGGGCGAGTCAACTCGCGGGTGGGCATAGAAGGGTGCTTACGAGGGCCAAAACTTGCAGAAGTTAATATACTGCAGTGATTATGCTGTGGGTTGTTTTTGATAGCATAAGCAAGCGGATTGGATGGTGTAAGCTGTAAATACATTCACTTGACGGCTGAGGTTACGGTAACGTGGAGCTTCTGACTGAATCAAGAACCAGCTGGCGACGTTTTTACAAAACAGGGCAACCTCATGGATAGCACAAGACAACTCGCTGCTTCATACCATCATGCGTTCAAGCTAAGCGAGCTACCCTGTGTTTCTTAAGCTGCAGTTCCATTGAATCTGCGACGAAGAACGGGACCACACCTGAGTATGAGACAACATAAGCCAGAAGCAGACAGCGTGCAAAGATGGCCAAGACCGACCTGCTATTCTGATCGGGCAAAAGAGCAGGTCCATTATTGCATAAGATCGTCACAATACCCACACTTCTCAATGCCACGACGGCACTTCAAGCGAGACTGGACTTGTCGAGACCAATTCAGACCCCGCAGTAGGCAGATGCTGACACGTACATCCTATCGCGCGAGTTATCGCTCCGACAAATCCCACGGTATCCGCTCGTTCCTCTGACATCACTCGTCGCTCATCTCGTCATCCTCGACCTCGTTCGACGGACGCTGACGGTGCTGTGCCTCGGCTGCATACAACTGCCGCAGCTCCTCAACCGTCTGCGGAGGCTTCTCCATCAGACGCTGCAATTTGCGTGTCGGAGAGCAGTTCGCACCGCTGACTTGACACGATAGTTCGTGGGCTCGTCCATAGGCTTGACTGGCCGCTGCAAGATCACCGAGGACCACCTGGACCTGAGCCAGGTTGTCGTAGTAGATGATCTTCTCATGATGAGCTGTCGGGACCACCACGTTCATATACGCAACAATGCGCTCCCAGACCTCAGCCAGCTCTCGCCGAGAACTCTCCGCTTCGACTTGAAACGTCGTGGGACCAGTAGCTTCGCATCCAATGGTATCAAGGGCCCAGAACAACAGGTAGTGACGTTCGTGCAACACGCTGCGACGCACGACAGCGTCCACCTCATCGAGACTCTGCGGGAACCCATTCTCGATCAGTTCCTGCTCTGCTGCCAAGATGCGAGTGCATTCTGCGGCGTCTGCGATCTTACCGCATGCCTGACATCGCCACTCGAAACGCAACTGGTCCAGTCCAATGCAGTTGCTCGCCACTGTGTTCCGCACGGGACACGGCAGCATGATACCTTCCAGGCAGATAGCTGACAGACAGCGGACGGCGCGCGTGGGGTCTGCCATCGTCACGCAGGCTTCACACGTGCAGATAAACCCGTACGAGTCCAAGAGAGACTCCTGGCGTTCTGATGTCGGGCGGTAGAAGAAATTGCCATAGTCAATGGACAGCGCGTCTCCAGGCACGATAGAGCGGATCGCAGTCATCCATAGCGTCGAGTCGAACGTTGTAAAGCTGCAGTTCGGCATGCAACTGTGTTCAATGCGGCACGCTGATAAGAACAGGCCAGATCCGCCAAGAGTCTCCAGCTCATGTGCGTTGGTGTTGAGCACGCCAATGAGTCAAGCCATCTGGTGGTCAGAGAAGCCCTCAGGGAAGATGTCGGGCACTTGACGACGCAATTGGACAGCTGCTTCAGTCGCTCGCTGCTGTGCAGCCCATGCCAAGCTTAGCACTTCATCAAGAGCGTGGACGTCGTGCTCGTACATCGCCAGGCACTTCAGAATACAGCGTGCTCGATCCACCTCCTCAATGCCATCGACAGTCTTCATGATGTCCATTACCACCTCGCGACGCCCGCTAGTTGTCTCCTGCAGCTTCGAAGAGCACATGGCATTGGGCGTGCCAGTGCGCTCACAATGACAGCAAGGACGGACGTCTTCAGCCGAGGACGACTCGCTAAAATCCACGGACAAGAGCTCTTCGCATCCGCTGCACAAGTCCGTGCTCCACGACGCTGCCACGAACGCTTGCTCGCTGAAAACCACATGACCAGGCTCGAACGTGCGCTCGCTGAGCACGACCTTGCCCTTGACCGGATCCTGAACCACGCGCAGGCCGCATTCGTCAAAAGCAGGGGCACTTGCTGCCATGTTGGACTAAACACGTGCCCACCAATGAAAAAACACGATTGACACTCGAGAGCAGCTCCATCAAGCATCAGCGCTCTATTTATAAAAAGGGACCTCACCTGCCATGCTGCATGCTCCCCTGCTAGGCACCACCATACGACACTCACTTGTAAACATGCGCGACCTCGCCCGTTTTCTCAATACTTGCTGCAACTGCTTCACTCACCGTCTGCTGTAGATCCTCCTTGCCACTCGTTCGTCGTAGCACGGCAACACTGTTGAACTTGATACAACACGTACAATGCTCCCGCTCACGAGCTACTCTCACGCGTTTGTCTGCAGCTTCACTTCCAGCATTCGTTCACCTTGGCAGCCAAGAACACAGCCCTTCACCGTGCTTGACCTAAATATACGGGGTAGACGACACGTCGACCTTCGACTGCGAAGTGTTGGACCCAAACGACATGGTCGGTGCTTCGTACGTAAAGCCCGTGAACATGCTCTTCGGAAGCCCCGATCCACCGGCAGATTTACTCAATGGGGTGCCACTCACAGGCAGCTCGGTAAACTCCTTGTCAAAGTTCGACGTGTCGCCTTCTTCCTTCGACTGCGGGTCCGACGGCTTGAACGGCGGCTCGGCCCACAGTAGACTATCCCAGTCCACTGTCCGAAAGAACCGGTGGACCTTGACATCGCCCGCACCTCGGCTACCCAGCCGCTTCTCGGGTTCGCGATGAAGCAGTGACTGGATAAGCGACGCGGCATCGCGACTCAAATAATGAGGAATCTCTAATGGGGCTTCTCGAATGCGTGCAAACAGCTCCTGACGATTACGCGTGTACCACGGAGGCAACCCCGTCAGCATCTCGTACAGCACCATGCCAAGGCCCCACCAGTCCACTGCCGTGCCGTGACCTTTCCGAGCCAGCACTTCCGGCGCCAAATACTCGGGGGTACCACAGAGCGACGTGGCGCCACTGTCAATCTCCGTCACTTCATCCTTGGCCAGGCCAAAGTCGGCCAGCTTAATGTGCCCCATCTCATCCAGCAAAATGTTCTCGGGCTTGAGGTCACGGTAGACAACCCCGAGCGAGTGCAAGTGCTCGAGTGCGACCACGAGCTCCGCAGCGTAGAAGCGCGCCATCTCCTCGTCAAACTTGCCCATCCGCGAGAGATGGAAAAAGAGCTCTCCTCCTGGACAATAGTCTAGCACGAAAAAGAGCTTGGCTTCAGTCTGGAACGCATAATGGAGACCCACAATGAAGGGGTGACTCGCGACGCTGAGCACGCGTCGCTCCGTCTTGGTGTGCTCCACCTGTTTGCGCTTGAGCAAGTGGGACTTGGTCAGGATCTTCATGGCAAAGACCTTGCTATTGTTCTTCTTCCGCACGAGCGTGACCTTGCCAAACGAGCCTTTGCCAATCACGCGGATGAGCGTAAAGTCCTCGAGACAGATCTTGTCGTCAAAGTTCGTGCTCTGCACGAGCGCATTGAGCTCCTTGGCCAACGAGCCGCTGTCGGACACGACGCCAGCTTCCTTAGGGGTCGTCATGCTCTCTTGGTCTCAGTATACCTGTGGGTCGGTCAGGGGGTGGGCGGGTACAACTCTCTTTCTCTCTTTCCTTCTCTTTATGTGTATACCGCCGCACTATGAGTCTCTTGTCTCTCTGTTCGTCTGTCTGTTTCACTGCTACGAATGACACGAAAAGGTGACGAGTGGACGTCTTAAGTACGCACGAGTTAGCACAATCGAAAGTGACGGAAGAGATACAGGCACGTGTGTTTCGTATGTGGGTACAACGTGGCGATTTTTGGTGGCGTGAGGTGGGGCTTGCGACAAAGAGAGACAAGGAAAAGGACGACGGGACGACGCGTAAAAGAGACGCTTCTTTTTGTGCAGTCAGTCGTGCAGCTGGTGGCGCTTTTTCCGCCCTGGACGACGCAAGAGGAACAGGAGGAGAAGAAGAAGTAGCACTCGCAGCTAGTCGCACGTCGCTTGGTAGCAAGTACCGAATAAACAACTGCCCTCATGTTTGTACCGCGGAAACAGAGGCTACGGGAGATGTCGCCCCTCCTCTGCGGATCGTCCGCTCTCTCTCTCATTTCTGGCTCGATTGCGTAGACACAATACCATCCAACAGCATACAGCCTATCCGCGTTCGTGGACGGTACCCCATTTCTACACACCACTTCTACACACCATTTCGACACACCATTTCGACACACCATTTCTACACACCATTTCGACACACCATTTCTACATTCCATTTCTATACTGCATTTCTACACATCGACGAATCAACACGAGAGACCGGTGGCACATGGCGGACGAGCTCTTTGACGGCGCGTCCCCGAGCGCCCAGCACACGGTCCGCCCGCGCCCGTTCACGTGGGACGAGCGACGTCAACTGACCATTGACATCTCGAATTTGGCGCCACCGGACCTCGCAGGTGTGCTGCTTCTTATCCGCAATTACGTTAAAGTACTGGAGATGCACGAGCTCCTGCCATACAAACAGCGAGTACAGCCCTGGGACAGCCAGAAACAACCGAAAACGTGTATACAAGGGCACGATATACCAAGTCATGAAGCAGTGGGTGATTATCAATTGCAGTGCAACTTCCGACTGGATCACGCCGACGAAGAGCTCCTCCAGCAGCTCCGTCAGTACGTGGACGACTGTTACGTGCCCCACTTTGTATCTAAGGAGTGCTGCAGTATCTGTGAAGGGCTCTGGTCTTGTGGCCATGTACTTTACTGTGGGAACGACTCGTGTCCCGTGCGTGTGCACGAGGAATGCTTTGGCGTGGTCCTGAAAAAGCACGACAACGGACCGTGGCGCTGTCCCTCGTGTCTCCTCGGCAAGCAGCTGACGTGCGCCGTCTGTATGCAATCTGGAGGCCCGCTCAAGCCTGTAGCCATGTCGGAGGGGTCCTCTAGTGACGAGCAAAAGTGGGTTCATGTGATCTGTGCATTGGCTATCCCAGAACTTGTCATGAGAGATGTACCTAGTATGGAGCCAGTAGACGGCTTTGAAGAAATCGAAAATGGCAGGTTCCGCTATCTATGTGCGATCTGCCGCAAGCGGGGTGGTGCCTCGGTCATCTGTGAAGCAGAGACCTGCAATGTGGGCGTCCACCCGCAGTGTGCAGCTGATGCTGGACTCATGATTGGCAACGAGGCCAACTTGCTTGGTGTGTATTGTGACAAGCACTTGCCCGCATCGCGCATTCCAGGTGCCAAGCGCTGGATTAGTGACGAAGATCTAGTGGAGGAGATTATGAGTGAGTACTCGATCGACGAAGACTTCGACGATGATGAACTTGACACGCCACCGTACAGTGATGCCGAGCGATATGCTTTTGTACTCGAATCGACGCCGTACTTGTACATTAAACAGCATTTGCTAGGAGCTGCAGCAACGCTCCAGTTCGGCACGGCGGCTTGCAGGCCTGCAGCTTGTAATGCTTCAAGTGACATCACTCGTAAGATGTTCGCGGGTGCCAAGATTACTGCGAATGCTTACACCCCACCGGCTATGGTCGTCCAGGGAATGACTACACAGAGACCGCTGGTTTTTCCGCCACCAGACTTGACTGCGAACGAAGAGCGTGTGGGACTGCCCGAGTTTCCGAAAGGAAGACATGCTGTCGGAGCTATCTTGGACTTTCTAGTTAAGGCGCAGAATGAGTGGAAACGTGCGTGTGTGCTGCAATGGGACAGCAAGAAGAACATGCACCTGGTGCAGATTGTCGCGTCCGGGCAGAAACTTTGGGGCAAGCTGGACGCGGACAACTCGTTGATTTTGTATCTTCCAGACGAGGAGAACCTCGTGGATGGTCCAATTATAAAGCTCATTCGTCCAGTGACCTTGGGTTTGGTGCAGTGGCGTCCAAAGCCGCGCCAGTTTGCACGAGTATTATGAAGGACCTGTACGGGTTGACGTCGGTTATGCGGGAAGACAACAGGAGGACGATGAGCATGCAAAGAACGGAACAAAGATTTACGTGCATCGCGGAGGAGACACTTGCTGTGGCGGGGAAGGAGCCACTTGCAGCGCTGTCGGCGTATCAGCCAGCCGATCTTGACGCCTCCTTAGCCACGAGAATGGTGACCGTGTTCCCAAAATACGATTAAAACCTGAAGTGGAGCCGTGAAAGGGTTGCTTGAGATATTGGATACGCATTCTTTCTCACCTGTGTGCACAGCCTGCTTAGCGCTGAGGACCAGACAATAAGAATGGGGACGGATGAGCGGCTGGGAAAGAATTGAGCTGAGGGGATGGGAACAATCAATCAGATAGATGGATATTATGGATCGAATGGAGCCGACGTTTGGCATCTTCAGTGACAACCCTGCCTTCTTCGGCGACTGGCCTGTCGCCGAGAAACTGACGACGACGCCATAGTGTTCGAACCTCCCGTCGCGCAAAGCCAAGAACGACGTCGAGCGAGGTGGCCAGTGTTCTCTCCGTGTTTGGACAGCTTTAGGACGATTGCACCACCACCACTCCGTATCGCCTCAGTATGCAGGACAACATCGACCAAAGCTCGCTCGCTGGCATTTAAAGCATGTCTTGACTTCAACCAGTGCTCCATCTGTAACATTGGCGTCTCAACGAGCACCTACCGGTACTTTTCTGCTACCATCACCCCTTTCGTCGT
Organism: Peronospora matthiolae; assembly: GCA_921007115.2. NCBI lineage: Eukaryota > Oomycota > Peronosporomycetes > Peronosporales > Peronosporaceae > Peronospora > Peronospora matthiolae. Next base: position 1,170,998 of record CAKLBY020000193.1, read on the forward strand.
GCAGTACTTCCAATGAGGGGTTCCTAGTCCACGAGTCAGCGGAGACATCTCACCGCACATTCGCATGAACCTGCGACACCTGTCAACCACATATCCATCAAGCGTTTGCAGCTTCGCAACGGTGTTCAGTTACCATTTTTCGACACAGGTCCAAGAGCATGCAAGAAGAGCCCAAGAACGAGATCTCTCCCTGCCAAAGCACGAGCAGCGTCGAGCTCAGTAGTCACCCCTTGTTTGCCATGGTGTGTGCCAACAACGTGAATCGGAGTGCTGCTGCTCACGAGATCCTGAACGCCGCAGGGTTACGCGTCTGTTCATACGGTACCGGTCGTGCGGTGATGCTTGCCGATCCATCAAGCTTCGCACCACGCACGTTCGAGTTCTTGACGCCGTACTCGACTATTCGCAGCATCCTCGAGGAAGAGGACGCCACGTCGTTTACGGATAACGGCGTCCTGGGGCTCTTGGAGCGGGACATGTCGATCAAGCAGGCGCCCGAGCGCTGGCAAAACCTCAGCAATGAACAGCTCGTCGGTATCGACGTGGTCGTGTGTCTCGAGTATGCCGTATTTCTCCGAGTGCTCCAAGGTGGTGCTTTGCCTTGTCCTTCATCTTTGCTTGTGATCCACTGCTTGTAGTTCAAAAGGAGGTGTCCACGACGTGCGTCACTTGTTCATTAACCTACTGGTTGTTGTGGATGTTGTCGTCTTTAGATGTCCAGCGGAGGATGGAAAAGCATTTGCAGGTGAAGCAGCTTCATGTCGTTTGTATCGATACGGTTGATACGCCTGAAGAGGCAGTAGCTGGAGGCGAGCGGGTGCTGCAGTTGTGTTGTGAACTAAACGTCCCGTTGAAGGAGCTCACGGAGAAGTTCGTCGTGTCCGTGGTCAAGAAGTTTGAGAAGGAGCACGATCAGCAGTTGCAATATCTCGGACTGCACACGTAGTAGCAAGGCCGTCTCCACCTGCACAACCAAGAACAACCTTCACCCGTACGTCGTTCGGACTCCTGTGTGGAATTCTCCATCGCTGTCCGTTATGCCAGCGTCAGCATCCGTCATTGCAGCGTGGAGTAGAAGAAGACAGGGACCGGATGTTAGCTGGTAAACGACAAATACACGTTAACTCGACTTTTGATGCTGGACCTGGATGACTCGGACCGTCAAGGACGTGCCAGGGGGTTCGGCTCTCGACCTCCACGATCACTTGTGACTGCGACAATTCGGGTCTGCTCAGAATTTGAGACGATGCGGCCATTTCGGGAGGGGGGGGGGTGGGCATGTTTGTGAACCCCCGTACCTTGGACCACAGCTTCAGGTTGCATGAGGTACGTCCAGTACCTCGTCTACAGCATTACGAATGCCGTGCTGGTCTGGTAGACTGTCCACTTGATGGATGCCGGGATGTCACTTTGCATAATCATAGAGAACACAGTGGAAGGAACCGAACTAACATGCCGTGCTGGCAGCCTGACAACGCCCTGGTTGGAAATCCAGCGACCGATCGAGAAACGAGGCGATGTCACTCCCCGCTCGCTACTTTGTTGGTCGCTAGCGAGTTGTGGAGTTAGCAGATCAGTCCGAAGACGATCTCGTGCTAGTACGTAACAACACATTGGTGCCGTCAAATCGTCGACGACGACAACAGCAGCAGCAGCAGTAACATACGCCGAACAGCTCGTTGGTTTTCTAGCCGGTGTTCCACCTGGAGTCGGTTCTTCGATTCCGGATGTATGGAACGACGATCTCGACGGGAGGGAACATGCTGTCGGAGGGTCCTGCAAGTCCGAATGAACACAAGGAGGAAGCTACTGCTGCTACGTACTGCCAACCGACGGTTTCCAGCGCCGCTTTGACGGCCACCCTCAGTGTATCTTTGCTGTAAGCTCACAGAAGGAAGGCAGACATTGCACGACCTCGCACCGTCGTTGGTGGCCCGCAGCAACTCGATGACGCCGTGGCGTCGAATAGTAGCGTCGATCTCTCTCTCCGTAAACACAGTCGACAGCGATGGCTTACGCCCCTGGTTGCAGTTGCGCCGGCCACGGCTCCAACGACCAGGTCGACGTACAGAGCCGCTCCAGCACGTGAACAGCAACAGCAAGAGAGTCAGCCGCGCGTTCCTTCGGCTGCTGCTGCTGCGGTCGAGATGAGCAGGGCCGGTGCTCCAACCCGGTTGCGTCCCGCTTCGTCTCTGTTCGCTTCTGCTCCTGCACTGCCACCCGCAACAGCGCCGCCTGGTTTGACCGACCAGGCTTTACCCCATTCAAAATGTCGTGGCTGACATCCGTCAATCCCCTGTCTGTCTGGCTGGCTGGCTGGCAGGAACCCACCCCCTCCTCCTTCTTCTCGGCAGCCGGCCAAGCTGCTACGATCCCGAGTCAAAGATGATGACCAGCTCTCTCTCTCTCTCTCGCTCTCACTCCTGATCCAGTCATCACCCGTGTCCATTGTTGCCATCATACCTGAAGCTTCTAGACCGCCTTCTCAACACATACAAACGACGCAACAAACACACGTTCCGTCGTCGTCTTCGTGACCGCCACCTCAATTCATCGATCGATCGAGCAATCGGTCGGTCGGTCGGTCGGTCGGTCAGTTTACGGGTTCACGAACTTCATACAGACCGACAGACAGACAGACCGACAGACAGACGGTCCGTCCGTCCGTCACTGTATCAACTTTCGTCGCTCGATCGCTTTTCGTCTGTCGGGTCAGCTGGAGCTCCCCACATTGCAATCCGAGAGCTACGTTTGACAAGAGAGACTCGATCCCATCCCATCCCACCCGGTCCCATCCCATCCCGTCAATTGTCAAGCGCTCGCCTCCCTCGTCATGCCGCCCGAGTCCCATCAGCGCGTCCGTCGACAGCGCAGTCCCACGCGGGGGCAGTCACGGCCGCGTCCCCGTCCCGGTCGGTCCCCATCCCGACCTCGTCACGACAACGACGTGGGACCCCGCAAGCGTTCGGATCCCCTGGACGACCAGCGCTCCCGAGCGCGTCACAGGCAACAAGAGGCACCTCCTGTACGTGCGAAGTCCCGTCCCCCACCCTCGGGTTTAGGCTCCGGAGACGGTCGGGGACCGCCGACCAGTGCGAAGCGTCCCCGGGTCCGCTTCAGCGTGATCGAGTCCGAAGGGGCCGCGGGATTGCTCTCGGCCAAAGCCACGTACAGCGGTCTCTTGCGGAAACAAGCGGACAACCAGCCAGGAGCGTGGAACGAGTACTACTTCGTGGTCAAGCCCTTGACGTACTTGTTGTATTACAACTCCAAGGACGACGAGACGCCCCGGGGGATCATTGACCTCGAGTACTTGTCCGACGTGAAGCGCAATGCCGACTGCTTGCAACGGGCAGTGGGGGCCCGGGACAATTGTTTTCGGGTTTCAGGCAAACTCCCGCGACCCACTGCTGAGCAAACGGCGTCCGGGGACGTTCCGAAGATGCGTCCCTTATTCCTCGATGCGAGGGACGACGACGATGCGCTGGAGTGGATGCAAGCGATTCGCAACCATCGGTTTAGTCTCAAGAAAGACCAGCAGTTTGCCGAGGTGATGCTGGAATTGCGGGACGTTCGGCTGAAAGTCGAGCTACTTGAGGCAGCGCAGCAAGAGGAGAGGAGGATGACAAAGGCATTGCGGGTGAAAGCCAAGACGCTGTTGCAGAAAATGCGGGCAGTGGAGGGGGGCAGCAGCTTGGACGATGTGGTGGAGGCTGATGAGCTTGGGTTGGATGACACGGCGGATGAGATGCTGGCGATGCTGGAAGGTATGGAAGATGTGCTGGTGAATCTACAGATGCAGCTCAGTCACCAGAAGCAGCAGGAGGTCACGTCCAAGAAAGGTGATAAGGCAGGCCCGACTCGTCGAGGCTTTACGCAAGTAATTCAGCGTGCAGTGACGAGGCGGGAGGTCACTGGCCAGGTAGAAGAAGTACCGGAAGACGATGGAGAGGAGACGCTTGCTGCTATTCGGAACCGAAGACAGCGCAAGCTTCCTGATCCTGTGCCAGTGATTCAGGAGGAGCATAAGGTCAAAGCAAAGGAGAAGACTGTGGAAAAAGGGAAGAGCGAGAGCTCTCGCGAGAAGCTCAAGGAAAAGCTGAAGGCAAATGCTCGAGAGGAGCCAGCAGCAGCAGTTGTGGACAATGTCTCGGATGTGCTTGCGATGTGGAAAGCAAAAAAGAAGAGCTCGTCGAACACCAAGCAGGCAGTGTTCGAGGATGATGTTGACAGGTCAGGTAAAAACAGCAACCCGAGCTCTACACGAGGCATGCCAACCACACTGGAGACGAGCTTGACGTCAATCCCAACGAGTCGAGGCAGTGAGCGATTGTCGGAAGAAGACACGGCATCTCTGGATTCGACCGATGAGCATGATATCGAAGAGAGGCTTCCTCCTGGCTGGACCAAGCACGAAAGCCGCGGGTACCCTGGCACGTATTACTACGCCAATGAAGATGGCAAGGTGAGCTGGGAGGTGCCAACAGTTGACATGGATGGCAGCAAAAGTGATGGCTACAGCGATCGTGACGACCGTAGCGAATCCGGCACCGACAAGGACGAGAATGCCGTAGTGGTGGGGAGCGAATACGAACACCGTAATAGCTACACTGACACCCACAGCGAGGAAGACGAGGTCGACGTCGTTTATCCCGAGACGACCGTTGATGTGAGTCCTGAGTGCCAAAGCGAGCAAGAGACGGATGATGCCACTGCCGGTGGAACGACGTCAGCTGCGTACCGGAAGTTGAAGCCGAAACCCAAGTCTGCCTGGGCGTTCAAGCTGCCAAAGCTGCTGCCGACCACAACCCAGGTAGCTCCACCCGAAGTGACCTCGTCGTCCCCCATTCTCCGCGGTGCCAACCACCACGAGTTTTAATGCTGCAGTCGCGCTCTCTCTCTCTCTCTGTCTGTCCCGCTGCGTCGGTTGCTCTGTCGACCTCACCCATAACCAAGTAATGAACATCTAGTCCACTCACCCACTCACCCACCCACCTTCATCTCTGTGTATTATCAAGTTTAGTGGCTGCATTTGTACCCACCAACTAGAAGATTGAACGCCCAGTGTGTGTCCATCTCTCTGTAGCTCGTTTTCCGTCCTGATCCACTGTCGATTGTGTGGCCGCATGCGATTTTCCCATACAGTCATAGCTGTCGCCCCTCCTCTGCTTTTATTCGAGGTCTAGAGTTTGCGGCGCTCTTCAGCTGGGAACTTGATGTGGTTCGCCCTCGAATACAGCGCCAATGGAGCGGCCACTGCAGCCAACACGACGATCGCCAAGCCCGTCTTGCGCTGCCATTTGTCCGTCTTGGCCCACCAGCCGCCAGCGGGAGACCACGTGTACTTGGGATACGGATATTCACTGCCGCTCATGTCGAATACTGGCTTTAGGAAGAGGGCGTGAAGGCTGCGGCAAGACGAAAAAACCTCGGGATGTGACCCGCGTCCCCCCCCCAATTGCGTTCTGTCGAATAAACCCGCACCAAGATATTCCCCTCGAGAAAATCATGCTCCGCAGCCGGTGGTATTCCCCTCTCATCTAGAATAAACCACTCTCACCACCACCCCACACACAAAAAAGGAGACACCCGTAACCATTCATACCCCCCGCGCCCACCGCCTCCCCTCGACCCACAATTGACCCATTTCGACACCCCACTTGCCGCACTCTCGTCCCAAAACCGATCCAAATACCGCCATCCACCGGTTTCCACCTCCTCGCAGCCACCCAATCCCTCACCTCCCTCCCGTCACATGAGCAGCCACGACGACGACGAGACGACGGCAGCGGCGGCGGCGCCAGGCGTGAGCGTCCCGCCCGACGCGCAGTTCGACCTCACGAACCGCCTCGCGCCCTTCATGGACCTGCACTTCATGTTCCCGCTGATCGATTTCCTCTCGAGCTGCGAGCTGTACGACGAGCCGACGCTCATGGCCGCCAAGTTGGCGCTTCTGAAGCCCACGAACATGGCGGACTTTGCCGTGGAGATCCACCAGACGCTGCACAAGACCGACGAGGTCCCGCAGGAGTTTGACACGCGGCGGAGCGAGATTCTCGACGCGTTGAGCTTTGCCAAAACCGCCTGCCGTCCCATGCTGAGTCTCATTGAGAACGAGGAGAAGATCCTGCAGCTCCAGAGCGAGACGCTGCTTAATGCCAGCTACTTGGAGCAGCACGAGGGGGTACGCTCGTGATTTCGGAGCTTTTTTGGCTCGGTTGGAGCTCTTTTAAGCTCAATTTGGGCTCTTTTGAGCTCTTCTAGGCTCAATTTGTGCTCTTCTGGCTCGGTTGGAGCTCTTCTGGGCTCGGTTGGAGCTCTTTTGGAGGTGATTACCGTGCTGAGTGCTGACTCTTTTTTTGCGTATGGGTGTGTGTGTGCGTAGATTACGCCGGCGGTGTTGGACGGACTGTACAAGTACGCGAAGCTGCAGTACGAGTGCGGCAATTACCAGGATTGTCTCACGTACTTGACGTACTATGGCGTGCTCATTCCCAACTCGTCCGAGCAGTATTTGAACGCGCTGTGGGGCAAACTCGCGGCTGAGATCCTGATTTTCCGCTGGGACGACGCGCTCGCTGACATTTCTCGGATCAGCGACGTCATTGAAAGCAGCGTACGTGACTCTGTTGCTCTGCATTCTGACGTTGACTTGCAGGCTCTTGTGCTCATGAGCTGTCGTTCTTGTTGGTCGTGTGTTTCCTGTTCTGCTGATGATAGACGGTCATGAGTCCTGTCGAGCAGCTGCAGCAGCGTACGTGGCTGTTGCACTGGTCGCTCTTTGTGCTCGCGTGGCATGAAGAAGGTCGCGATGCAATCGTCGACTTTATGTTGCAGTCGCGATGTGTAGAGGCGATCCAGAGCAATGCACCGTGGCTGCTGCGCTACCTCTGCGCCGGCGTCATCTTACACAAGCGTCGACGAAACCTCATTAAAGACCTGCTCCGCGTGCTGCGCGTCGACGACAGGGGCTACCGTGACCCGATCGTGGATTTTGTTGAGTGCTTGTTCATCAACTTTGACTTTGAATCCGCGCAGGAGAAGCTGCGCGAGTGCGAAGTGGTGCTGGCCAGTGACTTTTTCCTCTACGAGAAGAACTCGACGGACTTCATGGAAGCTGCACGTCTCGCCATCTTTGAGATGTACTGCCGCGTGCATCGCACCATTGACATGAATGCGCTATCGTCGAAGCTGGCAATGCAGGAGGATGGCGAAGCCGAGAAGTGGATCGTGAACCTCATCAGTAATGCTCGCCTTGATGCCAAGATTGACTCCCAAGAAGGACGGATTGTCATGGGCACGCCGCAGAACTCGGTGCATCGTCTCGTGGTCGACAAGACTCGCGATCTTGCAGCGCGGACCTGTAGCATGGTGGCGCAGTTCGAGCGTATGGGCAAGCGGAAGACCTACCAGTGAGTCTAACGACTGCGTAGGTGCTGGACTGAGTTGCAAGACAAGCTTGAGGTCTGTCATGGGCGAAAGAGGCGTGGCGACCGAGCATGGGTCGGACAACCATGCAAGTAGCAGCTGCAGTTCGACCAAGTCCGCGGCTGCAGTACGAGGGACGCGGTGGTGAAGGATCAGAGCAAGTGAGACCGAGAACTGAATATATAGTGAACGAGTGCGTGTTGTTCTCGAGGTTCCTGCTCCGTCTGTTGGTTCCGCTGCATCGTCAGACTTGGTGCTGCTGACATGCAGATCGTCTCGATACTTTCCAGATTCTGGAATTGCTTGGTAGTGCGTAAGGTTGTCTTATGCTTCCCGATGAAGGTTGCTACAAAGATGCAGTCACGTCGAGGACATTGGCATAGGGTCAATGGCATAGATCACTTGGACGCTCGAGTTGCAAACAACAATGTATAACACGCGCTCCACTTCCAGCGCGTGAGAGCCCTCCTGCCTTCATAGCCGCGCGCTGTACTGCTGCAGCAAAAGATCCGCAAACGGCTGCAGCTTCATGGCCATTTTGAGGTTGCCCTGCAGGCGCAGCTTCTTCCGAATAAGTGCCTGCTGCATCCGCAGTCGACCTGCCGCCAAATCCAGAAAGTCTTGCTCGTCCATGTGAATCTGGAGATCAGGTGCCAACCGCGGATCGCTCCCTTCGATTAAAATGCCTTTGCCATTCAACAACGATATCGTCCAGACCTCCTTGTTGATGTGCCATTCGAGCACGCCCGAAATCTGCTTACTGAGAGCCTGTCCCTTTTCCTGCAGTGTAGCTCGCAGTCGATTGAAGACCTCGGCACACTCGATGGAACGCGAGGTAGTCAGAGATTTGGGCGGTGCCGTCGCGTTGCGCATCATGGGCTCGAACGAGTCCTGTGTGGACGTCGGATGGGTCACACGGCTAAAATCCACTACACCTCGCCATTGCTCGGCCACGAGCTCAGGCGTAAACTGCGTGGAGTCTGTGGGGAAGCCAACACCATGCGTGCGCTGCAGACGAAGAGCGCCAACCCAACCTCCACCCAGTTCAAACAGCTCACCGTTGTCTTTGCACGACGGGTGACACAAGTACACAATGATTGGCGACGTCAACTCGGGCGTCAGCTTGGCGTACACATCGTCGGGCCACACTGGCTGGGTAAGGCGCGTGCCAGCCACAGGAGACACAGCATTCACGGCAATGTTGTACTTGGCACCTGCTCACAGGGAGAGAACCACCGCTCAAATAATAGTGTAAGCCGTCGACGTCCAGCACTCCATCTCACCTTTTAAACACAATCAGGCAGGAACAGACCTTCCTGATTGAGGGCCACAGTAAAGCCCACGAGCCCCATTTTCATAGCAGCGTAGTTCACCTGCCCAAAGTTGCCATAAAGGCCAGCACCAGACACGCAATTGAGAATCCGGCCGTACTTTTGCTGCCGCATGATACTCCACACGGCCTGCGTCACGCGAAAAGTTCCCAGCAAACTTGAACGATAGACGTCGTCCCTATATCAGCAATAAAAGGCCAACAACAGACGTCAGCAATCCACACTCAATTACTTTGTTTGTCCACCAGCTAGTCAGCTTCTTCTTCAACAAGTCCTCTCTTTCTCCCTCTCTCTCTTGTTATAATATGTACCAGTTCTTCTCCGTCATCTTGCGAAATGATCCGTCACGGATAACGGTAGCATTCTACAGCACGACAACCACAGTTAGTCTTACAATCCCTTGACAGCGAGACGAGTGACTACCACTTCTGCCACGACTAAAACTACCACTACTACTACTACTACTACACTACTTCACGACGGCGACGACGACTATTTCTGTGACTACCGTTTCTATGACTACCCCACATAGAAACGATCAACGACTCAACCGATCTTATCGTCCATACATTTATCAAGATGTCCACGCGCTTGAAATGCTCCATAGCCGTCTTCACGATCGCAGCGCCGTCCGTCACGCAGTGAAAGTCGCCCACGGCGACACCGCCACGACTACAAATGGACTGCACAACAGCCTCCACCAATGACCGGTCGACGTCATTGTCGTTCACGACAACACGGACTCCTCGAGACGCGAGCGCCTGTGCCCACGCGCGGCCGAGTCCACGACCGGCGCCCGTCACGATCGCCACGTGCGCAGAGCTCCCGTTCCCGAACGACAGCATTTTTTTTAATATAAGTTCGTGGTTCTTCCAATAATAATAATTATTATTTTTATTCATTGTGGTGATTTCGTTTCTATCCTTTAGAAACGCACTTTGACGTGGCCAACATCAAAGTGCCCTCCGTCAGTCCCGTCAGTCGCACGTCGCTCACGTCGCTCACGTTGTGCTACTTCAGGACGTACCGCGACATTACGCAGCTGCTACTTGCTTGCAAATGGCCGCGATCATCACGGCCGAGTTCGGACCTGACTGTGATCTGTATAAAGCGCTGGGAGTAGAGCGCTCGGCCTCGGACAAGGCGATCACGCGGGCATACCGGAAGCTCGCGCTGAAATACGTACAGTTGTCTCTCTTTCTCTCTCATTCTCTTCTTATCTATAGTATCACTATCTGGGATCATGTGTTTGTAGTAAAATGTTTTTATTACTACTTTAATTACTATATTTACTGCTGATCTTGCCAGCAGCCGCTCTCATTGTCTTCACTGATCAGATGTGAACCACTTGTGCCTTGTTATTGCAGCATCCAGACAAGCAGAAAGGCGATGAAGCTTCACGCGCCAAGGCCACTGCCACATTCCAGGCTGTGAGTGCGATCCACTCGATCCTCAGCAATAAAGACACGCGTGCAGCCTACGACGAGTCAGGCACGATCCAATTTGATGATTACGATGAGACCTCCCCCTCGTTCCAGATCTGGACGCAGTACTTTGCCCGTGTCTTTCCAAAAGTCTCGGAAGAAGAGATTCGTCGGTTCGAAGGGGAGTACCGGTACTCAGATGAGGAGAGACGGGACGTGCTAGCAGCTTATGTGAAGTACAAGGGAGAGATGCCGCACATTCTGGACACGATCATGTTGTCCACGGACGACGATGAAGCGCGTTTTGTGGAAATGATTGAAAAAGCTGTTGAAAACAAGGAGGTACGGGTCGTCTATTGGGCTACCAATCGAGTGTTGGAAGGTGGGGGTAATGGATAGTGATACTTTTGCTTGGTGAAATAGGTCGAGACCTTTCCGGTATGGCGAGAATATGTGAAGAAGCAGTCAATGGAGAAGAAGGAGAAAAAGACGAACAAACCATCAGCAGCGCAAAAGCGGAAGCAAACGAAGCGCGAGAAAGAAGCACGCGAGGCTGAAGCATTGTATCGCAAGATCCGAGGCAATGAGCAGAAGCAGGACCCTGACACCAATTCTATTGTTTTACCCAGCAAGCGCGGGATGGACTCGTTGCTTGAAAGTTTGACAGCCAAGTATGCTAAAAAGGGCAAGGACGCCACGAAAAAGGCGGCAACGAAAGGTCCGGGCGAACCAAGTGAGGACGAGTTTCATGCTGCCCAGAAGCGGCTGAAAGGTCGCAGGAACGAATGAGCGTCAATGTTTGTGTAACGTTATAAACGTGAAAGCTCAGCAGCGTCCATCCGAGCGATTCATTGTATTATGATACCAGCCGCGTCTGCCGTAGTCCGCTGTAGCCTTTGCGTATCGTCCTCCAAGCTCGATGAAACTTGTGACATGCGAGCGCCCGACCGACAGTTGCGCTCACTCCCACAGCGACTGGAAACGACGCCCCATTTTCAGTCAACGTCCACGTGCTGGACACGTACTGGTCTTGATGCACCTCAACCAGCATATACGAGCAGCGCACCTTCTACATGCAAACCGACGTGCTCGTTATAGTCACGTGCCTGGCGGCCGACGTGGGCAAAGGCATGCTAAACTCGGTGTAAGTTCTCGACCTTGAACTGCATGTGAGTGCAATGTCATGTGCTAACTTGACTGACGTTATTGTTCTCAGTACGACCACTTCAAGCTCCACGAGCTACTTTGATTCCGAGTGACAGGCAAGCACAATGTCGAGTACATGGATGGGTGATGACACTTGCCAAGCTGTTTTGCTACCTCAGCAAACCTTTGATTGAGCACATGCTCACAAGCTGCGTGACGTATTCCCATGCCACTTTGCATCACCATGCCATGGCGTTGATAAAGATCACGACTGCACCAGCGGGATCGATGTACCAAGCATTTGGCTTGACAGCCGCGATGATGTAAGCTGTCTGGGGTTGCATAGCATGTCATTGAAGCTGTTCCGGTGAACAACTTCAATTGCACCTGATACCGCTGACTTGAGAATCCAGGCCGAGTGGAGCATGCGTTCCATCTCCGTGATCATCGTGATAACTGCAGTGATAACACCAGCGGCCTTATCGTGAGGTGGCTCTGGCTTACTCGATAAGAAATGGCGGATGGACTTCTCGGCTGCTTTGTGGATGAAGACGAACGACGTCAGAACAATCACAGTGGCTGCAACAGTGATCGCCACGGGCTCAAACCGCGGTGAACTGGACAGGTACTTTGCAAACCTCTTCTTCTTGTCTCGTTGGTTTCCAGCCTACCTTAGCAGACTCCGGACGAAAAGGTCCACGACATTCTTCACAAGTGCAAACACGAAGATGAGTGAATTGCTCGCCATGACTATGCTGATCGAAGTTGATGCAAAGTGACGACGTGAGCACCACAGCGGCGCGAACAGGGTTGTTCTCAGCGCATCACGCGCAAGCGCTGGTGGTGACAGTTGGAAATCAGTCAGGCTGTGCTTGACAGTAACGGAGGCTGAGCTACGTCTGACAGGTGCGATGCCCACGTACGTTTGCTATTTCGTTGGAAATAGAGTTGACGATACCCACTGCCGAACTGAAGTAATGTGCTTGATCGTTGAGAGGTCTCAAGTATTTTCCTCCGCATCATCGCTGGATTGTACATTTGTGCTTTGTACAATTCTTGCCAGCGGCAATGGTATCCGCGTCTGTTCGTATCCATGAACACTTTTCGGTTGAGCAGAACACGTGATTGAAAGCTTGATATAATGATTGACCAACTGTGTAATGGGGCAACCGAGCTGGGTGAAGTGGGGATACAGATCAGGTACCGTCAGATTGCTTTCATTCGGCTGCATCAGTATCGCTCTGCCCACACTACTCAAGATCTAAGAACTACAAGTGCTCGAGTCGATGTTTGTCCAGTAGACCACAAGTATATCTAGTCTCCACCCGAAGCGACTAGTAGACCAGAGGAGCGTGCTGACTGCTAAACAATCGTGTAGTATTGACGAAACCTGTCATGCTAGCTGGAAGGGATCAGGTGATCCTTGCGTGAAACCACTTACAAAGCATCAAGTAAGACATGAGGAATCGCTCACAAAGGACGGATCGGGTGGAAGCCGAAAGGACGTTCGTCTTCAGACACGGACTGTGGACGAAATCAACCGTGTTGATGGACCCGATCTTCGGCAATGCCACATTGTAGGTGTGATTCAACGGAAACAGCACCGCCACCAACCGATTCGTGGGGCAGCAACAACTACACATGCTGCTGTAGCTTGTCGACATTCAGTCTACGACAGGTCAAGCAGATGCCCAGCACCTGACTAGATGACTGACGAATCTAAGGCACTTTGCAGAATCACACTCGCTCAGCACAAAGGGTATCCAATTTCGCAAAGTGCTTTGCATCGCGCTTGATCCAGATCAAAGTCTGGGTCCCGGTCACGCCCCTTTGCCTGATACAAGAGGTTGACACTAGCATTGCCGCTAGGTAGTTTGCATCTCCGAACCACCGCGACGTCAATAAAACTTGACGAAATAAAGGTATCACGACGGCGTCGTGGACAAGCTTCACGCGAGATGCCACACTTGGTTGCACTGGTCACATCAAGTGTGAGCTGGTATGTGATAACCCATAATTCTGGTGCTAGTGGCGGGGACCAAACGGCTATTATCAATGAAGTCTGTGCGCTTTCAGGCTGTGCGGAACCCGGATAAATAACATCGTAAACGGAGCTCGTGGCGTCGGCGAGGCGTTTGACTTGTTGACCCTAACACTACAAGCACCGCTTTCGGTGGTATGCACGTTCATATATGTTGTAGGCAGGCACAGCAAATGATGGAAAGCTGCTACTTACGTGGTTATGTCAAGCCTGAAGAGCTCACGAGGCGATGCAACCTCATTAGTGCACTCTTAAATGATGCATTTCACAGGTTACAGCAGAAATCACCGTTTACGAAGGCTCGTGCTAGACGTAACGTGTATTGCATACACAGGTGGACTTTAGAAGACAAGGCTATCCTGTCTTGCGCTTTCTCTACGATTGGCCAAAAGTTGCACACATATTATTGACCTGTCATCAAATACGCACGTGAAAGGCTGGAGGATGAGTGAAGCTGCTCCCGTTCATGACCCGCGCGAGCCGCGCTTCCCCGTGATCGTGAAGCATCCGGGCTTCGAGGATGTGAAGGCTAACTTCAACGCGGGTGATTACTCGCGGTGGTTGAGCATCAGCGCCTTCTCGCTCCCTGCTGGTTACATTTTCGGTGCGTCTGGGGGTCGTCTATGCAGCATTATAACCTCAACTAATGAGTATGCTCATTTTTATGCTGTATCTGCAGGATTGAAACTGCACCGTCACGTGGCTGTGCCGTCCATGGTGGTTACGGGCGTGCTGGGTTCGCTCGGAGGCTTTTTGTGGGCCTTTCAGAACTCGTCGTTCCGTCTACAGGGTTACAAGGCCAACCCGATGGAGGTCAAGCAGTACATCACCAGCAAGGACGGTTGAGGCGTTACTATCTTCACGGGTAGCTGAGTCTCCATAACCTGTAGCAGTTCGTTTATGGTAGGATCAGCGGGAGTGGGTGACCAGGCGTTACACGTTTGTTTCGTGAAAAGAGCCATAAAAATATAGGATACGAAGGTCTTGTGCACAGGATAACACTTGGCCTTGGATGTCAAAAACAGCATAATCGCGTGTATGCATAGCAAACGACAATAACGCTGCGTTATTGGCTGTTTCGTGGCGTGTTTTGAACCAGTCTTGACTTTTTAGGTCCGGATCCAATATTACAGATTCAATGGACCCCTTCATATCGTCACTTTGCGCCGTCTGAAGTAACACACCTTGGCCAATCACCTCTCCCTCTGACACAAGTGCTTGCTCACCAGCCATTCGCTCATTTTCCTCGACAGCACAATGGAGCACGTTGACCAGGTACCTTTTGTCCCGTATACACTCTGTGCCTGCGCGCTTCACGATGAGTAGCAAAGGACGCTGCAGCACTTGGCTCATGACTGGAGACTGATTGGTGGGCGGTAAGGCAGATAGCAAGTGAAAGAGGGAAATTTACGAGACGTCTAAGTGCGTCTTCTCGCTGTGGCGGTGGGAGCTGAGCCAATGATAGGCTAGTGTCTCTCTGGAGTCTTTTGCAAGAGGGGCATTGACATCCAGAGAAGAGCTGAAGGAACTGGCTAGCTAGTTGGTTGGGGTGATGGCCCACCAAGGCTGTAATCCACACACAATCGCGCTCTTTATTGAGTGATTGTGAGTCAAAGCAGGAAGAGGGAGATAGAGATGGGGAGAAGGTCGTCTTTGGCTGCAGAGTCTCCTTGTCTTTTGTAGCTGGTGGCAGCCTCTTTTCTTTGCTCTCTTTTCTCTGCTGAGACTGCGAGACCCTGAATTATTGAAACGTTTTTCATCCGACTCATCATCGGCAGGACCCTTTAGATCTCTTCTACTGAGGTTCACACTAAAGCTGTCTGCTTGCTGTGCCTGCCATGGCAGTCATTGGCAAGAAGGCAGATGGGCGCTTTTGTTCTCACGCCACTTTCCTTGGTGTTTCTTGAGCTTTGTGAGACTCACTGATTGTTATTGTTGATTACCGTGTGCAGACTGAGAAAGCTTACCAGAAGCAGCAGGGCGTCTTCCTTGCCAGCAAGAAGTTTGCCGGGAAGAAGAAAGGCCCTCGCTTCTACAAGGAGGTGGGTCTGGGTTTCAAGACCCCGAAAAGCGCCATCGAAGGTCAGTACGTGGACAAGAAGTGCCCGTTCACTGGCAACATCTCGATCCGTGGCCGTATCCTCAAGGGTGTCGTGCTGTCGACCAAGATGAAGCGCACGATTATCGTGCGTCGTGACTACCTGCACTTTGTCAAGAAGTACAAGCGTTTCGAGAAGCGTCACAAGAACGTGGCTGCGCACTTGTCGCCGTGTTTTCGCGTGAAGGAAGGTGACGTTGTCACGATCGGCCAGTGTCGCCCGCTTGCCAAGACGGTGCGTTTCAATGTGCTGGAAGTCGAACCTGCTTCGGAGACCAAGCCCATTAACGTGCGCAAGCAGTTCCGTCAGTTCTAAGCTCTCAAGTAGTCGATGCGGTTTGGAATCGTGTCTAGCGCGGGTAAAGCTAATACACCATCCGCTCTCCATCTGAGCGAGGACTCCGTCAGCTTATCGATTGGTTCATTTCGCCTATCTGGTGCTGTATGTGCAGAGTAATCGCTGTATTTTGATGACGGTTCGACTACTGATCGGTGTCGATACGATAGAGATGTGTCGTGCGTGACTCTCAAGCTTGGGAGGTAGGAAAATGCATATGGAAAGTGTCAGATCAATTGAATCTTACACGATTTTTTGGTCCTGTCGCCCTTTAAGGGTGTACAGCTCATACTGCTTTCGTCCTGATCAAGACTACGAGTCTTACATGGTGACAGCTGACTATCTGCACATTTACTTTGAACCAAGAGAACATAAACATAACCCGCCGTGATATGTGAGTTCCGTAATATAAATCAAGCATAGTGGAGGTCGGTACGTTGTGGTATGTTCTCATTGATTCACTACTAATCGAGTATTTCGTGACGTTTGATTACGTCACATCTTGGGCTACTATAAATAGTTGAGGTCTTTGTAAACCTCTTTCTAGACCTAATTTTGCTTGGATTTACCCAGGTTTGTTGGCATAAGTGCCATAAAGCAATTCCCGTACGGGGGCGTGCACACGATATCAACAAGTCTCATGCTACAATTACTAGCATGTTCATTTCGAGCACATCGCGAGCACGTTCCGCTCGATAGTATCGACCTAGGTGGATAAAGAAAGATGAAGCATGGATCTATACAATAATGTAAAGTTGTATGATTTTGCGCGTACTGCTCGTCATCGCGTTAAATGCGCTAACTGGGATGCATCATTCGTACATTTGACAAGCAATTCGCTGATGTGTACGGAGCGTCACTATTTCGTTTCTGTGGGTTTAGTAGACACTCGTTACTCTTGTACGTCCCGTAAACACTTACTTCACGACCACTTCAACCCAATCGATGCGTTGTTGACAAGCAAGACATAGAGGCAAAGTATACTAGAGATGATGTTATGATGCGTGTTGATTATCATCAAAACACCGCAGCAACACACGCCACACAAATACACCAGAGAAAGACATTACCAAACACAAATACACCAGAGAAAGACATTACCGAACACAAATACACCAGAAAAAGACATTACCGTGTCATTTCGTCCCATTGTAAAAAAAGATCATAATGTCGTCATAGCAGCCTAATAACTAATAAGAGGATAATAGCCGTCTCGAGGTCGACAATTCCAACCGCCACCTAAGCTGCACAAGCATAACCGACCTCACGTGCTCGCATGTCAAGTATCTACATCACTGAGCCCAACACAGAAGGCAAAGTGCTGCTGCACACGAGCTTCGGAGACCTGGACGTCGAGCTGTGGTCGCAACAAGCACCCAAGGCATGTCGCAACTTCTTGCAGCTCAGTCTAGAGGGGGTACGATCCGCTTTCTACGATCCCCTAGAATGTCCTGCCCAATCCCCATCTATAACCCCACAATGACAATCGGGCATATCTGTATGTACTGATATGTGTACCTGGGTATATGACAGTACTATGACCAGACGATATTCCACCGCATTGTGCCGGGTTTTATGCTGCAAGGAGGGGACCCCACCGGCACTGGCAATGGAGGAGAGAGCATTTACGGCGGTGCATTCATTGATGAGGTCCACTCGAGACTACGGTTTAATCACCGCGGACTTTTGGCAATGGCCAATGAGAACAAACCCAACTCGAATCACTCGCAGTTTTTCTTTACGCTGGACGCCTGCGACTTTCTGGACAAGAAGCACACTATCTTTGGCAAGGTACGAAGCGTGGAAAGGAGGAGGACCGTGAGACTGAAGGCAGTTGGGTGGTACTTACCCGAGTTTTGCGGTGCTTTTATGTGCTAGGTGACTGGCAATACCATTTTCAATCTGTTGAGTGTCGGAGATTTGGAAACAAATGAGCAGGACCGTCCCATCCATCCGCCGAAATTGTTGAGTGTTGAAGTGCTCTGGAATCCATTCGAGGACATTGTTCCACGGTACTTGGTGTTCGAAGCGTCGTGATGTGATACTGGATACAGTCTTGACGGTCTTTTGTGGTTGATGCGTTGAGTAGAGCTGTGAAGCGAGATGAGATGTCGAATGCGAATGATAGTCAGGAAAAGAACAAGCAAAAACGAAAAGCTACCAAGGATTTGAAGCTGCTCTCGTTTGGTGACGATGAGGAGGCTTTCCAAGAAGAAATTACCGGCAGTGCAAAGACGTTGAAGAAAAAAGCGAAGACGATGATGAGCAGTCACGACTTACTGGGTGATCAAAAACTCAAGGCGGAAGTGGATGCCAAGGTCTTACAGAAGGTTGCTGAGACTAATAGTGCAGCGACCAGCGAGGACAAGAAAGCTCGAGCGCGAGAAAAACTAAAAGCCGCCGTTGCAGCAGCTTCCAATAAGACTGACTCGAGCGAGAAAGGAAGAGATGCCAGCAATAATCTTGACACGACGAATGGCGACAAATTCTCTGCAAGCTCGAGTCGCCAAAAGATCGATCGAGGGGAGTATGCTCAATTGCGAGAAGTGCTGCGAAAGTCGAAGAAGGCGGTTCCGTTGCTAATGGGTGAAGAGGCGAAGAAGCTGGACGAAGGCAGAGCTTTCCAGGATATGCTTACCCCATTGCAACAGCAGCGACAGAAGTACTTACAGCGAAAGAAGTCGAGTAAGCGAAGTACGCGAGAGCAAGAAACACTCATGAAACTGAAGCGATTTCAGACGACGCTGATCAGCGTGAATAGTAAGAACACGAATCCGGCAAACGGTGCAGACGCCAAAAGTAATGAAACCAAGACGGACATCATCGAAAGCTACCATGGTCAAATCCTGGAAAAGGACGACGAACACGACGATACGAATGACGACAAGTCGTGGATGACTGCCAAGCTCAAGTTCAAGAAGCATATCGACGTGAGCTATTCCCATTGTATCGGCGTGTCGTCCCCTTCTGTTACAAGACAGTGCTAACAGTCTTGTATCGTTACGAATACCGCAGGATCAATTTCGTTCGGACCACGATCCTTCGGCAGATGTAAGGATCATGTGTTCTCGCTATGTTGACTGTCGACTGAGCTATTGTTATGCGTACGTACGTAGGACTACATGACAATCGACTCTCGCAATGAACGGAAGCAAAGGTCTTCTGGAGACTCAAGGAGAAACCGATCTCGAGACCGATCGCGAGGCAGTAATCGACATGGTCGCACCCGAGACGACGGCCGTGAATTCCGCCGTGACAAGAACCGCCATCAGGGTCGAAGGTAATGCCTGAACTCAGCTGCTATGGTCCCCCTGAGGATGAATTTGTCTATGATGCAATTCGATCAAGACGTCGATGTCGTAACGTATCTCCTACATCCAACGCCTCGTCGACTCGGCACAGGTAATCACAAACAACCTTCATTAGTTTGAAGTTGAGACTGACGCTAATAATTGATTCTGGCGTCGCTACAGTTCGAGTATCCACTTCCGAACCAGTTAAGCTTGTAACGCATTTACATTCTAACGATCAAGAACTTCTAGATCGATCACTTGTGTAAGGGCTTTGTCTTCGAAGATGTGCCAGGAATGCAAGTGCAAGCCCAATGTCAGCAGCATATATGTGATACGGAGACATTCTAATCGTCAGTGTAAATGCCAGCTGTCGAGATGTTCCAAGTCACTTCCTACCGCATAAATTGATTCTCGGACTGCGGCGTTTACACAAGAGCCGATGTTTGACAGCATTCCACTAATCTTCTCGTTGTGATCGATCCCGATGCGTATCATATCTTGAGACAAATAGCTCACTCGTTCACTTACGGGTGGGTACACACAATCCCCCTATCACAAACTGCAACACTGTAAAATAAAGCGACGCCAGCTCTAATTTACCAGCCGACAGATATCCCCTCGCGCGACTGACGTACATGTTTCTCATTCGAGACTAAATGCTACCTGCACTTTCTCGACGTCATCTCCATAGCCGACAGACAGTACGGGAAGCCGTAAACAAAATCCGCGAGTGTCTATCCCGCAACCCTATTCCCCCTTTGGTCTCTGACATTCCTGTGTCTGCTCGCAATGACGCCAAAGTACTGGTGGCCAACGCGCTGCAGCCCCGACTCGTACTTAGTAGCGACGTAGTTTTCCACGGAGCGCGAAAGGTGCGATCACAGAAAAAGTCGATTGATTTAAAATGCGGGTCAGGAACAAAAAGCAGCTAGTAGTTTTTATATTATGACATTTTGTTTTGCTTTTTTGCATCTTGCAGCTGACCGATCACGAGGCTGAACAGCTCAATCGTTCTGTGGAAAGGCGTGTCGCAGGTGAACCGGTGGCGTACATCATTGGCTGGAAAGAGTTTTGGTCCATGGAATTCGCAGTGACTCGAGACACGCTCATTCCACGCAGTGATAGTGAAGTGCTGCTGGAGACTTTAGTGGTGAGTAGTGACCACCAACTCACTGGACGAAAAGTGCTGCACCAATTGACTAACATTTGCTACTACTACGACTACGACTACTACTTCTGCATTGTGGTTGACGTTCTAGGCACAATATCACCCGCAGACACCACTGCACATCTTGGACATTGGGACCGGGTCTGGGTGTTTGCTACTCTCGGCGTTGTCCGAGTTCCCAAAAGCCACTGGAGTGGGCATTGACATTTCTCCCGGTGCACTTGACGTTGCAAGAAAAAACGCTCGCTCCCACAAATTAGACGGCCGAGCAGAGTTCCTGCTTCGAGACCTGCAGACGTTGCCAGAGCTTGAGACCGATGACAAAGTCATGTATCAACGTTTCGACGTGATATTGTGCAATCCCCCGTACATACCACATCGAGAACTGCATCTTGTGGGGCCAGACGTGCTCGCGTATGAACCTCACTTGGCATTGTTTTCTGGCGGTGCACCCTCATCTGGAGACTGTGGAATGGATCTGGATCCGCAGGGGTTGCGAATGTATGACTTTCTGCACAAGAGTGTTGGCAACCTCTTCAGAAGCCACGCAGAGACTGCATTAGCAGCAGAGGGGGGTCCAGAGCGACGCAAAAGACCAGAGAATCATACGAAGAAGAACTGTTTGCTGATGGAAATTGGCTCGATGGGTCAAGCGCAGGCAGTGCAGAAGCTGTTTGCTAGCACGGCAGATACTCAAAGTATACGAAGCGCGACCGGCGATCGATCACCTATAAAGTTTGACCGTTTTCTATTCGATGCAAGCGGGAAGTACCGCGGCTTGCTCTTTTCTTGAATCAAGCAAAGTGAAGTGTAACCTTGATACCAACAAGCTTGACATGGCGATGATGAACTGCTTGTTTGCGCGTAACTCTCGCGTGTTTCTGTGACACAATGTTGCTTGCGTCTATGTGAGTGTAGAACAAGGAGTTCGTCGCATTAGAAAGCAGAGCTGTCGATCTGCGTGTCGACAGCTTCACGACGATGTTCAAGTTTATGACCGGAAGGTTTGCAATGCAAGACATACCACTTTGTTCATGAGCGTCGGCTTCGATGCCCCCATTTACAAATGCCGATCGTTGTCAAATGTTGAAATCCGGACAAGGGTCCGTCAATACATGCTTCAGTGTGTTATCACCTCCACTGCATAAGCTCATGCTGCAAGGCAAATTGAGCTTCGACGCGCTGAGCTTCGAGTACTCGCGTCAATTCGATCTACACAGTTGAGAAACGAGAGAGAAGTGGTGATCTTAGGTGCATCCCTCAGGACGAAAACATCGGTGCAACCCTTACCTTCTTCTCATTGAGATAATGATACGCTTGCCAATGGGACTCCTGTAACGCTTCGACTTGAGAGATGCTCAAGCTGCCATTGGGCTCGAGCTCGTGATCACTGATTGAAGATGCAATGAGGAACTTCTCCACGTTGATCTCTAACTCAGCTGCAACGGGAAATGTTCGGTGAAAGCTCCTGTTCATCATCTCGTAGGAGATAGTCGATGTAGATTCCTGGCTGGCATCCTCGGATGCAGCAGTGGATGCTTTTGTCGTACGAGATGCAGGTTGACTGGCTAAAGAAGCTTTTTCCACTGTTGAAGTGATGACTGGTACTCCAGTGTGATCCGAACTCGCTTGCTCGACAGGAACCGTGGTGAACTCGAGAAATGTCTGCAGATTCTTCGTGGAGGTCAAGTCCGTTGGAATGGAATTGTGTGGACGACTTTTGCTCTGATGCATTGGCGGTGTGGCTTCAGTTTTCCCGTTGACCGTCTCCTTCCGGCCTGTATCGCACAACATCAGGAATTCAGGTAAACGCTGAGAAATCCCACACAGATACATGCCAACTCACGACTTTTCTTCGTAGCAACACATTGCCAGGTGCCGTCATCATCTCCAAAGCTTTCATCGACTCGAGCTGAATGGAGTTGCAAAGCAGTTTCCTTGCTGGCAGTTTCCAATGGAGGCGATTCACGCATGACCCTTGATGGACAGTCCTCCAGCTCTTGTGCTGTAGCACTTACCGATGACAAGATGCTGGTGAAAGACTTGGCTTTCGTCTTGTTCTTCTTCCTACGACTCTGGACTACAGCAGTCGATTCACCTGCTGCATCAGCCAGTGCCAAGCACAAGAGCTCTTGCTCCATCTCGGCGCTTCTTTCGGCAGCCGCTTTCTCGTGCTGAGTCCACTTTTCACTCAGCAAGACTTCCATCTGCACCGATGCCGGCCCTGACATCCGCTTGCACAAGTCCAAGGCTGTGTCCTTCGCTTTGTTTCGCACTGCAATGTCAAGATCTCGTGCATTGGCAAGAAGCGACTCAACTGCGCTGGAGTTTGTACTCCGCACGGCGAGATGCAGTGCCGTGTTACCCTCCACCTTCTCCACGACATTGGCATCTGCTTTGTGCGCAAGCAGAATGTCCACGATCCGAGCACTTTGCTCCATCCTCTTCTCAACGTTCGCTGCCCCAGAGCGAGGATCGTTGCCGACGCGTGCAGCGCACATGAGAGCAGTCAGTCCACTCGAGTTGACAATGCTTACGCTTGCCCCCATCTCAAGAAGTAGCTCCACAGCCCGGACGTTCTTCGCGACACACGCCATCATCAGCGCTGAGTCCACCAAGTACAACACAAGCACCGAACACGGCATCAGCTTCCCAACCACTCGAGGCAAAGTCGTCCAACCAGCAATAACCCACCAGTGTCGCCATGTACATTGGCCTGGTCCATGATCTTCTGCAGCTTCTGCTTCCGTTCTGGAGTCGCCGCTAGCGCTTCGATCACTTGTGTCTGAGCGCACCCAAGCAGAGACAAGCATCAGCATTTCCAAGCTCCGCTTGACACGGCCATCAAGCTACCACAACGCACATTCTTGGACATGGCTGAAAGATGCAGCACCGTCGTCCGATTCGTCGTTGTCGCACAGTCAAGTGCAGTTGTCCGGTCCATACAGAGCCCCACGAGATCGTCATGGCCTACCAGCTCAAGTGCATCAGGGACCTTCAACTGAGCAGACCAATTGCAACTAAACAGCAGCAGCTCACTCACCGCAGGCACAGACGCTCATGAGGACGGTCCAGCCGCTGTCATTAGGTCGATCGAACTCAATGTCCTTCTCGAGAAAGAACTTGACGCATTGCGCGTAGCCTGCAAACTCCACGACGCGATGGGCAAACGCTTGTGCCTTTGCCATCGACACGTTCAGCTGCTGCCAGGGACCAACCGATTTGTACTTGAATTTGTATCGACTTTTTAGTCGAGAGACGCTCTGTCTGTCCCCTGATGGCTGCTTTTGGGACTGTTCATGGATGAACTCGACTGGTTGACAGATGGCTACATGCCATTTGATTGGCTGGTGATGTTGAAGTGGACGTTCGAACGACATGGCTACAGTATTTCCTGGGGTTGTTGTTGTTGCTGTCGTACTGACCGGCGGGTTCAATCGACACCTGGACGGGTGGCAAAGGTTTATCAGGAGATATGGCACAAGGATAGCAGGGATGAAACCGGATCAACAAGCAAGCGAGTGATCTCCCTTTCATGGACCGGGAAGAAGGTTTCACGAGTGACTGTAGCGACTCAAGGCGCGATGTTCTCGGTAACGCATTGCAGTGACTTGACAAAACTCGACATGGAATATCGTGGATGCCTGATCGGTAAAATTGCAAGATGATGACACGGCAGCGGCGAAACGACGTGAGCACTTCGAGAGGATCTCTCATGACGACAGCAGATCAGAAAAGAGCTCGTCTTTGTCTGGGTCGACGTCGATATCGAGGACGGCAGGGCCAGTCGCACTCTTGGGACGGAGAACTACCAGGTGGATGGTGCCCGTGAGGATATCTCACATGCTAGGTATGAGTCACTTCGTTCAGCGCAAGCTCTTGCTGGATTAGGTAGCTGTGCGACCCGTTACAAGCTCGTAACTCCGAACGCAGTCAAGCGCTTGTAGTAGCCAGCAACACACATCCAGCCAAAGAGTCTGCGTTCGACACGAGATGCTTTGGACCATTCATCAAGTCATTCGAACATGGAGAATTTGCTGCTTGGACAAGCGGTTTGACTTCGAGGTGGCCTAGTTCTTGGGTGTCTGGGTGACGTCGGATGGCCGCACTGATTATAGCGGTGATCCAGTTGAGTGCCAGACAATCACTATGCAGAATGGCTGTCATACTGATTGGCATTCTGCATAGCCTATCTTTATAGTGGTCAACAAGAAGATACGCTGACAACGGTGAGTGGCAGTCCAGTCATTCCGATCCTACTGCCCGCGATCTTGGCTACAATCGATATCACGATGATCGACAAGGATTCTAGCAATGCAAGTCGATCACGACATGAGCTTGCAAGGGTGACCATCATCCTTCTTCGACCTTGAGCGCAAGCGACTTTCCCAACCCGACAGACCTATCGCATTCACCAAGCAGCTCAGACCATTCGGACAACATCCGTTACCAAGAGTCATATTGCGTGTATTCGTCAGCCGTATCGCCCTTACATAGCCTGCACGTTTCAACCGTGTGCTTGAATCCAATGAGCTCGAGCATGATCCACTCATGCCGAGCAAAGACTGCAGCTCACTCGCGCTTGCAACGTAAACTAAAACTCCGACTTTTTCGTATGAATCAGCAAGCATTAGGCGCTCGATGGTGGTCCATAAATCGACCGTGGTGATGGTGCACCCATGCTTCCAGGTCCCGGCAGTCCCCTAAAGTCCATCCCTCCCATCATTGGAGGCCCACGTGGAGGAGGTCCTGTGTACACAAGAACCCATCAACAACTTCCAACTCAGCACACTTCTATTCATCAACCCTCTGCGTCAATTTCGATATCTAGAGCTCACCTCGAAACATGGGTGGTCGTATCCCTGGAGGAGGCATCAGACCTCGAGGAGGGCCACCCCGAGGTGGATACCCACCGGGCATTCCACCATTATGGAGTCCACTGGGTCGAGGGGGTAAAGAGCCAGTCGGCATGGGTCCGCGCAACCACTCACCCGCTGTGGCCACACCGAAACAGCACACAAACGTACATGTACACAAAGGAGCAGGGTCAGTACTCGAGGTTCAAATAAATGCCCGATCGATCGACCGCAATGTGCAGCACAACATACGCGTCATAACGACACCCTGGCCGGCCAGAAACTGTTCATAGTAGAGCTTGACGTTTTCACGATGTTTCCAGCCGCGATTGTGCTGCTTGCGTCCTGCTTGCTACAGAGAGAACAACCATACCCATAACAATAATAACAATGATAACAATGATAACAATAACAATAGCAAGTTCAGCGATAACAACAACAATATCAGCAATAATAATGACAAATCACAACAATATCAGCAATAACAATAACAAGGAAGAGATACAGAGGGAGGACGACAGACAGATAGACAGAGCCACATAAACGAAGTCGTTGTCAGTTCGATGCATGCCAGCAGCAGGTCCGTCTACAGTAAACTAGAAACGTCCTAACGAGAGACCTACCGAGTCATGCGTGAGGTACGTGTCGCAATAATCGCAATAGTAGCGCGGCATATTGACGCTCGCCGTCCAGTCTCGAAACCTCAATTTTCACTTTACCGCAGTCTCTCCAGGACGCCCAAAATATTGTGTACCACATCCACACGATCAAAACACTAACACAATACAATACAAATCCATCCGTCTATCCGTCCGTCAGTTACCGTTTCTAACCGTCGACTGATCGACCATCTGTCCATCGTCCGTGTCGTCCCTTTTTATGCATGCAAATCAAACACCCACGAGCGCTCGCGATCATTCGTTCTTCCCTTCGAATCGTTAACCGACGAGCCTGGACTCGCCGCCCGTGCTGTCTCCCAGCAGCTCGTTCGCTCCGCTTCTTCACTCCGTTGCACCACTTGGCCCAGCTCTCCACCATGTCGACTCCCGAGCGCGATTCCAAGCAGTGGTTCAGTGAGACTGAAGCCATGTGGCCTGGTCAGAAGTTCTCGCTCGAGATCGACCACGTTTTGTTCCAAGGCAAGTCCGACTTCCAGGACGTGCTCGTATTCCAGTCGGCTACATACGGCAACGTGCTCGTGCTGGACGGCGTGATCCAGCTCACCGAGCGCGACGAGTTCGCGTACCAGGAAATGATCACGCACCTGCCCCTGTTTGCCCATAATCAACCCAAGCGCGTGCTCATTGTCGGTGGTGGAGATGGCGGCGTGCTACGGGAAGTCACCAAGCACGACTGTGTCCAGGAGATCGTCATGTGCGAGATTGACTCGATGGTGTGCGACGTGTCGAAGAAGTTCTTCAAACACACGGTCGCCACGGCCTTTGACGACCCCCGGGTCACGCTGCTGCACGCAGATGCTGCTGTGTACTTGAAAGAGCACACGTCGGACAAGTTCGACGTCGTCATTGTTGACTCGTCGGATCCTGTTGGACCTGCAGAGGTGCTCTACCGTGCCGAGTTTTACGAGAGCATGAAGCAGTGTTTGTCGCCCGACGGCGTGATTTGCACCCAAGGTGAGTGCCTCTGGCTGCACCTCGACCTCATTGCTGACGTGATGCAGCGCTGTCGAGCGCTTTTTCCCTCGGTCAACTACTCGTACACGACGATTCCGACCTACCCGTCCGGTCAGATTGGCTTCATCATGTGCTCCCTCGATGAGAGCGAGGGTGTGCTCGTGAAACCCAAGCGCACACCGGACGATAAGATGGAGCAGACTCTGCGGTACTACAATGCCAAGATCCACGAAGCTTCGTTTGTGCTGCCCAACTTTGCTGAGCGCAAGATCGCCACGGTGCGCAAGTGATTGCTTGAAGCCTGCTTCCTTCCTGCAAGCAACGCCAGGAACGTCAACAAGTATGAATAGAGAGCCGTGTGCGTTACTTCTATTGTCTGCGACTTACTTTGTTGCACCCCTGTTCTTCAGCTTATCGATACACCCACATGCGCGGTGGTGGTGCTACTTGGCTCGAACAGCGTGGCGTTGTCTGCATCTCTCCAGCAGAAATCGGGCGTCTGGTCCCGGATGAGCTGCCAAATGTACGGCACGAAGAACTGCTCGGGATTTGTCACCTCTTCGTATTGGTAGCTGACCTTATCATCGTCGGCGAACATCGCTGAAGTTGTCGCACCTTCTTTCCCTGAGCTAGTGCTTGATGCCGCGACAAGACGAACGCATTCGCATCGAATGATATCCAGCACCATGTCAGCGTCAAGCACATCATCCGAAGAAGATTTCGCATCCACTGCTGCCTGGAACTGCACCAAGGTGCTCCATATAGGACTATCGTCCAAGTATGCTGCGAATTCAGAGTGTCGCTGCAGCGCTGCAAACGTATCGGCGCGGTGCAACAGTGCATATATAAGTTGAGGGTTACGCGGAAGCTGCTCGGTCTTCAGACAGGATGACAACAAACCAAGTGACAGCCGGATGAACTCGACGTAGGCGGCATGCTTTTGTGCAAGCACATCGTTTTCCTCCTTATCCGTGCTTTTCAAGCACTTCATCTGTGCAACTAGCTTTGCCTCGTTCTTGGCCAGCATCTCAATGAGCCCAACAAGACCTTGAGCAGCATAGATGTGCAGATTCTCGGCCGAGCGAGCGAGGTTGGTCAGGGCTGCAAAAGCATTCAAGTGGATGAAGTTGTCCTGGAAGTGCGTAATGTTACGGAATACGAGCCGTGTAAAGATGACCATCATAAGGCTGCCCAGCGGGATATCCAGCATGTACTGCTCCTGGTACCACGACACATTCGGCACGACTAGCAGGGTATGCGCCGTGCGAACAAACGTTGGGTTTTGCGTAAACATCAGCAGCACGATGATCAACATGTACAAGCGGCGAGGCTCCACATATCGCGCGTGATACAACGTCTCCAGTAGGGGTAGCAAGAGACGCTCCATATCGCTGTCGCTCAAGGCTGTATTCATTATCGCCGGGTTTGAGTACAGCAGCGTGTACAGCATGAGGTGGCTCGTTTCGTAAGATCCGTGACTCCCAAAGATGTCAAACAAGTCTGAGATCGATATCGTCATTTTCTCCGTACTCGAGTCAGTGGATATGCCATCATGCTCCATTGACAGAGCTCTTGGGTCTCTGTCTTTCACCTCCACACTCGAGCTGTGAATATCGGCACC
Organism: Peronospora matthiolae; assembly: GCA_921007115.2. NCBI lineage: Eukaryota > Oomycota > Peronosporomycetes > Peronosporales > Peronosporaceae > Peronospora > Peronospora matthiolae. The sequence continues at coordinate 1,199,375 of CAKLBY020000193.1, forward strand.
CTTCATCATCTCGCAAAGTGTTTCTCGAAAAGGATTGCTTGTAACCAATGAGTCCGTGTCTCGACAACTCTGAAGCAGCACCAGCAGCAAAAGTACGCTACGATCGGCAAGCGGACTTGCAGTTTCCTCACGGGTAGTACAGTGCCGAACGAAGCTCCACGGCGAGCGGAATATTGATGCTGCAGGCACGCAGAATGCAATCTGACAGTAAGCTAGTGGTCGTGGAGAAGGAAAGCACACCAAAAGCACACTCACCTGCAATCGAGCCGACACCTTCCAGTGTAAAGTACCTAGACAGGTAGGAGCTTTCCTCCGGCTCATACGTCTGTTCTGAGATCTCCGACATCATTCCAAGTGACATTTCTTGCGCCTTCCGCTTAGCTACCACTGCAGCATTCGCCATTGCGTTGAGTCCAGTGGCTTGAAGCTGATCGATGATATTCCGTAACAAGCGGCGGATCAAACCGGAAGCCCGGTATGATCGACTACCATCAGGTAGAGCGGATTCCATGAGCATGTAAAGAAAAGGATTGAGCAACCGTACGTCACCGCTAGCTTGCTTGAAGCCGTCTAGTGAGTAAACCACGGGAGACAAGAGCACCAGGAGCGTGTTTACGACTTCCACGTGCAAGTTGTACGTTTTTTCACTGCACACGTAAGCACACATACGAACAAGACTCAGTACACAACAGGATAGTCGAGCTTTGGAGTAGAGACACGCACTTTGGACAAAACTCGATGAGAACGGTGAGCAATGCATTCAGAAAGCGGGCAGCAAGGTTATCCGTCGAATTACCATCGATCACACTCTCTATCGGAACTGATAGGTTCTCTGTTTAGTCAGCATTAACGAACACAACGTCAGTCATGGGAACCGAAACCACATCTTCACCACATCACCAACCACTAACTCACGTTGTGCAGTAGCCTGATACCTATCGACGTCCTCTGTCAATCCAGGAGTGAAGTGGTCCAGCAACGGACTCTCGTCCGTCCTCTCGACAAACCTCATTGTAAACTGCCGAACCAAAAACAGTGTATTCACAGCTCGATGCAAGTCCTTTTCCACCGTCTGCAGCTTGCTGTCCACTGGTTCGAGACCTGCTGCCTCTAGTCCAAGAGCTTCCACATCACTCTCTGTCATCGTAGCCACTCGGCAGCTCAATGGCAGTGTGTGGATCACGTCACGCACCAAGACGTGGAAGTTCCCGGAGTAGACACTGTTCCGAACTATTTGCACATCAACAAGCCACAGTCAAGAAGCAAGAAACAGTCCAGTCAGGAGACCAGGATCATCCTCTTTACTGTGGTATAGACAGCCCCACACAAAGAGTTTCCTACGTACCGAACGCTTCGCCATACGCCTGAGTCAGCAGCTCGACTTGTGTCTGTTTTAATTGCGGCAGCACCGTGGGCGCTGCCAGGACCGTGTCATACGCTGCGTCTGTACGAGGAATGGGCACGTTACTGACAATCTTCTCGAAAGCTTCTCTCTCCTGGGTAGAGCAAAAGAGGGACTCAATTGACGCAGTCGAAGTGGCCGACGATGAACTTGTTGCGCCCATGTCAAACGTAGCACTCACTAAATGACGTGCTTTTGAAAAAATTTATGGGTACAGACATAGATTACCGCTTTTTGTAAAAAGTGTGTGCAGTGAAGTCTTGGGTGCAGTCAGTTTGTACTTCCTTCGAGGCTGATACGTGACTGTGGCCATCAGATGTTGGTAACTTCACTTTAGCAGGATGTGAAACTCGCAGAGTAGTGGAATGTGGTCAGATGGAGAGATAGTACTGGGTAGCGCAACTTCACGACTGGCATCTTCAATTGACATGATCTCCATGAGCGCCACCGGTTGCATCCTATAGTCGATACCGATGTGAGTGCTGCTGTGTTTTTTTTCATTCCCGTTTACGACCTCTCCACATGGACACGCACCTGGATGAACGGTAGAAAATGTAGTCCAATGTGCCGATAAAACGCGCCACTTGTTTGCCGTCACTGGTCTCAGCGCTGCCATTGACATTGGTAAACTTGGGTTCGCCGTCCACATCGTACTGAGAGTAAGCGCTGTCGAAGTCGTTGTGACCCGTGATGAAATCGTATACTTTGCTGTCCGGCAGCGAGTTGAAGTCGCCAGAAAAGATAATCGGCGTTGATGCATCCAGCGTACTCGCAAAGGTCGTGATCGCCCGCAGCATTCGACGCGACTGCAGCAACTTCACGTCTGCTTGCATCGGGTCCCAGTATAAGTGCGTTGTGGCAACGACGAACTCGAGCTGCGTCTCGACATGCTCAAAATGAACAACCGCACCTACACTTCCTCTTGAAGAGGTCCTCGAAAGTAACTCACGGTCGATATCTAGTCAACGTCGTCAAACAAGCATTAGCTCGTGATTCTGCAGCGTCCGACAACAGCGAGGTGAGATGCAACGGCGAGCTTACCCGTTTCGTCGCCGACAGGCACGTCCAGACTAACTATCATGGAGTTTCTCACCTTTAGCTTCTCGGCATTCCAAAACACTGCCACGCCATCTTGTTTATTGCGCGTTTTCTTGATAAATTGTCTAGATACAACACCACAAGCAGCCAACGTCACAGCCAACAACCAAAAGCATGAGATAAAATGCGACTCTATAAATCCAAACAAGCAGATCGTGATCGTTGGTCTACCCTTCGTATCCAAGCTTGTTTAACGCGCCTGCCCAAAACTCGCTGTAGTTGTCCACTTCCTAACTCACCATACAGCAGCATCAGTAAGTACTACCAGAACCAATTGTCTGACGTATGTCGATACTAATACAGTGTCATCTTCAGACTCGGTCCAATTGGCGACACGTACTTGCAGACAGATGACATCGGGCATGACAGGCAGACTCGAAGCAAAGACACTTTCCTGCTCAACACCTTGTCAGCAAAAGTGTCCCACAATCCACATGGATACAATGTACTCTCCAAGCTTCCTACCAAACGTTTCGACCTCGTTTTCCATCGTAATTCACTGGGCTTGCAGTATGGGAAGAAACTGGACCGGACATAGCACTGTGCCAACACATTGTACGTCATCACCACGAGCTTCTGCGAGATTCCAGTCGCTGTGATATGTGCCATCGTATCATAACACAGTTCGTACATGTTATATACTGGCAAAAAAAGTAATCAAATTGCAGTACTTTGCTCAATTTTACTGGCATGAACGTTTGGCAGCATGCGCATGGCTTGAGTCTCCATCGTGCAAGATACTTTTTAACGGTCTAGATCAAGAAATGTGTGTGTTATCTGCTGCTAAAATGTGTGCGTTTCTCGGCCAATCACATCAGTGAATTACTTTGATCAAATCATCGCTCTCCGTGGACAGCTCTTGTCGTCTGAGTGGCTAAAAACTGGACAGACGATTGAATGGCGAGCACGCTCTCGTCCGGACCTTTTCGATTCCTAACAGTGCTGAAATCACAAAAGCTTCCTCATTTCAAAGGTAAGAGACGCGTATCGCTCGTGATCTATCCCTGCACATGTCACTACTATATAGGTAGATAGGTGATCTCTATCAACAAATGAACTGTAACCTCGGATTACCTTGATCAAAACCAATACGCTTGTTGCTGATTGAAGTTCATTTTGAAGCGATCATGCAATAGTACACAGTATTGCTGATACCAGGATGGACCGTGGACAGGGCAGTTGCTAGAACCTACAGGAGGCTTGTTTATTGACTCGGTATCGTGCTTTATTGCTGCTGTTGTAGATGGTGCAGGTTACTCCCGTCGTCCGCCCAAAGATCGTCAAGAAGAGGGTGACGAAGTTCAAACGTCACCAGTCGAACCGTTTCAAGCGTGTCCCGGATTCATGGCGTCGCCCGAAAGGTATTGACGGACGCGTGCGCCGAAAGTTCAAGGGTGCCATTAAGATGCCGAACGTCGGCTATGGCTCCAACAAGAAGACGCGTCACTTGCTTCCGAACGGCTTTTACAAGTTCGTGGTCAACAACGTGGCCGAGCTGGAGGTGCTGCTTATGCACAACCGCAAGTACTGCGCCGAGATCGCTCACAACGTGTCGGGCCGCAAGCGTCGCGAGATCATTGAGCGCGCTGAACAGCTGAATGTTCGCGTGACGAACCCGGATGCTCGTGTGCGCGCGGAGGAGAACGAGTAAGCTACGTTCTTGACAAACAGCTGACCACAGGAATGACAACTCGAAGGACGGATATTTGGGCGTCTGTCTGGTCGAGGTGGAGCTTTACGATGAGGACAGGAGCCGATTGTGAAAAAGGAAGGAAGCAGCTCTAGCGGTGGGCGTTAATTGATAATTTACCGTTGGCGCCCAGCTGGATTTGTGGACGAACTTGTGCACAGAGTTTTGTTGTCATTGTGTGCTGTCTTGGCTTGTGGGAAGCACAGGTAACCATTGCAGCAGACGAGGACGATCGTGTGCTGATATAGTTCAGTGTCTGAGAGAGTCTTGTGCTATCGCTGTCTGTACAGTGTACATGAGCAATCTGCTCTTCAGGCAACTCGAGTCGGTCATTCGGTGTGTCATGGTAGTAGCTCTGCTCGAGTAGTCGAGCAAGATGGAAAAATAGATAGTTAGGTAGAGTAGCTAAGTCGGTAGTGCTCACGTACATCGTCTTGGTCATGTACCACCTACATGACTTTGTTTCTAAGCAGTTGCGACTTGCACATTCAAATGTGCATGATACTGGTACGACAATATTGAAGCACTTTCGGCCATCAGCAGGTATGTGCAGAATGGATGGATATGTGCGGGAACCAAAAGTTGTATTAAGCCCTTTGGTACACGTAGCTTGGGAAACCATGAGAGTCGATTAAATACTGGCGAGTTTGTTACCATGTGTTTATAAGATGATGAGGATAATGTCGATGCCAGGATAACGCAGTGACTTGTCTAAGCAAATGAAAATGACGATTTGTGTGTTCGTTTCTGATCCGACAATGGTCAAAGCCAAGATCAACGAAACTCGTCTGAGCACGTAATTTACGATTACCTTCGACTGGTTTGGTTTCGAAAAGGTATTCGCTACCAGAGCAATTGCGATGTACTATGTGTCCAGTCATAATCGACGATAATTACACCGCAGCTGACCTGGAGATGCATGCAAACTGCAAGGCCAAATTGAACACTGACAGAATGTCCGTGGCAGCACGTGGTTTCCGCTCTTATAGACGAGATCCGAAGTTCTCGGTGATACTGTAATCTGTTTGGACAGCGAGTACCGGCAACTACTTTTCTTTTACTTTGATTTGAGAAGTGCCGGATCGGGGCTCGGTTGAGACCGAGATGGATGCAAGCACATCGTGCTGCTGCTTAATGTAATGATTTGCTGTAGAGATAGTACGTCTCACGTGCATGGACCTAGCAGCACGGACAATCGCTCTTGTCTATCCTAATAACTACGATACTCTTCTCTCTATCAGAGAGTGACGGACGAGTGATTGAAATTGAAACCCTGACTCGACGGTTTGCGGGTACTACTACAATACAAAGAATGACGTGACTCGATCCCATCGCGGAGTCACACACTTGCCGAATCTAAAGACAAGTAAATGTTAGCCGAATGCAGGATGTTACATATTTCTGGCGCTGGGTTGTTGATTGCGACAGATCCCTTCGTTGTTGTAGATGTTGATTCGCTTGAAGTAAATTGCGTCGAGCATTTCCATTGCCGGATTTTTTCATCACTAGCTCTCTCCCTCCATTCACTTTGTAGTCCATTACCTGCCGGCAAGCGCCTTACAGCAAATACGATCTAAATAATCAGAGTAAATCGTAGGTAGTCCAAAATCAGGATGGCATCGTCAGAAGTAGGTTGCGTTGGCAATGTGTTTTGGCCAATCAGAAGCAGACTTCATCATCAGAATTTAGTATACCCAATGACCCACTCGCGACCGGTTACAGGTACCATAGTGAAAACAAGTGATCGAAACCGATGCTGTAGACATTGCGACTGTACCATCGACACTCCGCGAAAAGTCGTTCGCCGATTATGCTTCGACGTAAGCGCAAAGCTGTCGCTGCGGTCGTGGAGGACGATGAATGGGACGCATTTGCTCACCTTATCGATGATACTATGACTTCCATTCAGCTCCTGTTGAGTCGTAATGCTGACGCATGTGCAGTCCTTGGTCTCCCTCCATTAGTACTTTGGCACCAATTGTACGCTCTCAATACCTTTCGAAAATGTGTATTGTGGCCTCCTTCTTATACCCATTTTATATCCAGATACACGATATTACCTAACCGAACATTCGTGGACCAAAATGTGAGTCACTTTCCGAGTGCAGGAGTTAACGAACGTAATCAGGTCACTGACTTTTTCTCGTTGTTTTCTGCAGGTGCATCGATTCCGGACCGAAGGCCGGTTATTGACGTTTAAGATTCCTTCAGGCGCTGACGATGAAGTTCTGATACGTACAGAAGACTACGTGGCAGAGGTGGAAAAGCGTGAGGCTGCTCTTCGTGAGCAGATACGCCAGCAACCTGGAGACAAACCTGCGTTCGCCGCGCTGGCCGCTATGGCTTCATTTAGGCGTGCGCTGCCGCAACTCGCACCACAATCGACTACTTCAATACAATTGTTTCTGTCTCACATGAGTGAGAGTGGAAGCTCGGATGAACAAGAAGTTCGAGCTATGGTGGGGTAAGTTGGAGGTGGCTACGCTCGAGCGTTTGGCAAGGATTGATGTGAGGCTGACAGGCATTGTGTGTGTTTGGATATTTGTGCTATAGGCAGGTTCGACGGCTTGGGTTCTTGCTGCCCACGCCTCGGTTGGACGGCGAGGCGTATGCGTTTTCGATTCCAGGGGTAGGAAAGTTGGTGTCTGTAATCAGGAAGACGCGGACGTTGATTATAAGGACGTTGAAGCGCACAAAGTACAAAGAGATGCACGAGCAGCAATTGAAGAAAGCCAAGCTAGCATGTTCGTGCTTTCAGTTAGAATTCCATTTGGCTGATATGGAGGGATGTGGGTTGATTCGGCGCACCAAAGTCACGTCCGGCATTCTAGTCACGCTTACTGACAAGTAAGTCGAAGCAGTAGTGAAAGCTACACGAGTCGTGCCACACAGTGCATCATGGTCACATCCAATGTATCAGTGCGGGGGGCGTAGCATTTGAATGAATCGAACAGACACAACAGTCGCTTTTTCAAGTGATTGGTCCATTAACTCCAATCTTTTCCTCATTCATCTCGCTTCCTGCCCCGTGCTCCCGATCGTGCATTTATCTCAGCCGTCGCCCTTCGCCGTGAAAAGGCTTCAGTGTGTCGCTTTCTGTCACCTCCTCATGCTTTTTCTCTTCACCTTTCTCCTCCTCATCAGCTACAAAAACAGCTTCACCGTTCAATCGATTGCCAACAAAAGGTCTCGCCACAGCTGCACTGCTGTTGCCGCTCCCATCGAGTGTAACACCGCTGCTTCCCAAGCATTGGCCAACGGAAGTGGCACTAGCGTGCGTTGACCCCTGTCCACTAAGCGAGTGACCAGTACCGTGAAATGCCTCGTACTTGCGTAAGCGAGCAGCACGAAGTGCTGCTGCGTCTGTCGTACTCTTTTCACCGCTTTTCTTAAGGCGCAAGCCACCAGATTCCGTCCCACCGAAACGAGCACGCTTCATATCTTCTGCACTCATTGTTGGAACGCCTATCATACCAACATACAGACATCGTGCATTTACTTCGGAGCTATTCGGGTGAAATGCAACACAGAGCAATGTACTACCTCCATAAGGAACATCCGATGGTACTGCTTGGGCTGCTGTGTTTGCGGCCGCGGGAACGGGAGGAACGTAATCGGCAGGAGGCTCAAAATCCACCTCACAATCGGTCTCGATAATGCACGCAGCAGGCGCAGGCTTCACTTCACGCACGTCCAACATGTAGTTCTTGTTGTTGTACTTGAGACAAATTGTGTCGCCCACCGTCATGCACGAAAAAGTTCGAAGCGAGCCTTCCAACCTTCACGCAGCACAATCCTAGTTAGTGCGTAGCGTAAACAACTACGTCACGTACTTAGATGAACGTACACTGCACGTGGGTTGGAGATATCTAGGAAATCTTGAGACTGTGGTCGCAGCTTCACAAACGTTGCCTTTGGTAGCGAGACATTCTGGACATTCAAAATCCCTCCTTCTTTTACAAAAAGGTTTTGCATCATCTGTCACATTCCGAATTTACCCAGTTCAGTCTCCACAAAGAGGAACGGATTCAACTGCACGCGTTCCCGACCAAAACAAATGCGTACCCAGTATGGCATGTAACAGCTCCCTTCTGGTGCACTGAACTCCAGCACGCCACAGTGCGAAGAGCGCTCAACGCCTTCATTTGTCACTCTAAACAACATCGGATACTCAATGTGCAGACGCGCTACATGCGAGCAACAAGAGTCAGCACTCCTCCTACTTCCTTCAAGCATCCAAAGTGCAGATCACGTACCCAGCGTCTCGAGTGCAGAAGGGGGCAGCAAAACTGACAACACGAACCGTGAAAGTGACATCAGCCCCAACAAGCTCGTGACACAAGAATGAAATGATCCCACACACAAACGCACTTTTGTCGCCATCTTCCAGGTGCGCCTTGTCACAGAATGAAACAGGATACACTCGGTAATGCTCGTCGAACCTGCAGATATGCATCCAGCAATAGAGTCAATAGGGTACTCTATTCTCGCATGTGGTTTTATCAGTACATCAAAGCGCCTACCGCTGCGGAAAGTCGCCAAAGTTAAACTGCACACCGAACGGGTTCCCGTCTCCACCAAATCCCCCAAACTAGTGACAACGTTGCTCAGATTCGTTACTTGTTAGAACAAGCAGTAGAAAGAAGAACTGATCGAATTACCATCTTCGAGTGTGCGTGTGATTCGTTTTCTTTCGTGTATTTAGCTCCTGAGCAGGATCAACAGACTGAGGAGACTGACAACGAAGGGAACGCAGAGAGCTCCCGCAAATCGAAACAACGACTACTCTGATTGGACAATCCATGCGCACTGCAGCCAATCACGTTGACCCGTCTGGCAACATGGCTACTTTCTTCTAACTGCTTACTTACGCCTAGTAAGCACTCTATGATTGTGCACACAGACTCAATCGGAGCTTGCGTCCCTCTGTGGCAAGTCTTTTCGGACCAAAGCGGTCAATGTACGCCATGAGCTGCTCTTCATCCATATCAAACGGAATCTTGCCTGTCTTGAGATGCTACAACCAGCAACAACAACAAAAGGGAACAAAACAAAACGTCAGTGGCAGCAATACTCCCAGCAAAAAAAACATGCAACTCGATCCTGTAGGACACTTACCCTCGTAACTGCGCGACGCAAGTCCGACGTGAAGATGCCAGGGGCCACACTGTACCGAACGCAAAGCTTCGTGGTGAACTGCTTCGGCAACGACGCACCCTGACGTCCGTTCTCTGTAAATTCATTGCGGTTCTGCTCAACAAAACACTGACTCTTGTTCTCGCTCCGAAGTTTGGCTTGGTCCAATTCGTACAGCATGTCCGACAGCTCGTCTTCATCGAGGTCTTTATTGGACTCATAGCAGCGCTCGAGGTATGCGCGCCATCGGTCCGACTGAACTTCCGTACCCCAATTGCTAGAAACCTCCTTGTAGATAACCTCCTCACGAAATCGTGTCATTTCCTCGTCCTCCTGGCGGTTCAAAAGTATTCGATGCGTCAGGTCCCTGCGCTCTTTTGCGAGAGCAGTGTTCGGGTCCACGTGCAGCGAGACAGTGTGAAGTTTGCCACCAAAAGAGCTGCTAAGAAGTACAAGTCCCTCGGCTGGAGCGATCGGAACGCGGACGATACGGGGTGTCACTGCATCCGTGATCGTAGCACAACAACAAAACATTGCACAGTTAGACAGTTTGTATCAAGTAGGTCCACGACAACAAAAAGAAGCAGCTTACACAAAGCGGCATCGAATGCAACACGAGACATGCCCTTCGTCGCGACTGCCAGAGCGCCGCCGACCATGCAGCGAATCTGGTTCAGCAAAAATGCTTGTCCGACTATATGTATCCGCAAATAAGGTTCACCGCAGAAATCTTGAACGAGGCTGCCCGAGCACGAGTAAACGGATCGGCGGTGACGAAGCAGCAGCTTACGGGTCAAGCCCTCATCATGTTCGACCTGGTGCAGCTCGTCCGCACCATCATCGACAGCCAAGTTCTCCTCTTCCTCAACAGTACTATCCACATGTCTACGTTCACCGATTGCGTCGCCGCCGTCAGTATTGTTTTCGTCGTCACCCGTCTCCGTATCAGCTGTTTCTCCTTGAGATTGCGCTTTCCACCGATCTCTTTTCGCCTGCAACTTGTAAAAGTGCGACCGTGAACGCGTGAAATTGTGGAAATCATTAACCCCCACATATCGACGCAGCGCACGGCAGAATTCAGCAACAGCCTCGTCTTGATCAAACTCTGCTCCATGTGATTCAAGGGTGCTGTCTCGCAAGAACGAAAGCGGCATAAAGTACTCGTACTCACGTAGTACACAGTTCTTGCGCGCAGAGAAGCGCTTGTTCACTCGTGTACACGAGAACACGCGAATATTCTCCGGTAGAGACGCGTTCAGTGCCTCCGTGAGGCCCTTCACACGACCTGATGCCTGGTCCACCTTGTTCTCCTCATCAATCAACAGCTTTCCAGAAAACTACAGCAAACAAGAAAAGGCCCACAGACAGACAAACAAGCACAGTCTCAGTCTTACCTTCTAGTCAATAGTCGACCATCACAACTCCAAAACGTACGACAATGCAGCCCGCGTGCACGCCCTTGTCCGTGCGGCTGCTTCGAGTCCAGTCAATCTTTCCCAAGTCTTCAAAATTCGACTCGCGCATGGCTCCAGCCTTGAAAATTGCATGTCGAATTTCGTCCTCAATTGTCTGCACATCGTTGTTTAGCTGCAGTCCATGGTAGCCCGTACCGTTGTAGCCGCCAACGATCGCCACCTTCCGCTTGACCAACTTGGTACCGGACGACGAGTTCCCCAATCGTGAACCACTCGCAGCGCTGGCATCATCACTACCTGACGCCGCAGTAGTAAGATGATGACCAATGCAGCTATAGAGAGCCGGACGAGTGCTGCGAGGCCGCAGAGCAAAGCGCGTCAGCAGCATCCAGTTCGCCCGTTGGAAGACCAAGTCGCGACTTCGACTGGCTTCGAGTCACTTGGTGTCAGCTGTAAAACATCTGGCCGTTTGTAAGTCCATAGTAACGTAGCATGTTATGGTGTAGCCACACCAAACCCACGAGCTCCGGGATCTGCTCGTCACCTTCGCTTGACACTTTTGAAAATCCGGCCGAGCCCTCGCTCACTCTCCTTATTGTTGTTCCTCCTCCTCCTCCATCTCCTCGGTTCGTCTCGATTGTATCATGGCTCTTCGCATCCTCTCGCAGACTCTTCGTGCCCGTGCTCTGAAGTCGGCGACCTCTGCGACGTGGCGTGCGTCCTCGCAGCACATTGCAGGTGCTGCTTGTTGTTTCTCGACCAAGTACACGCGACAGCACGAGTACGTGACGATCGAGGGCAAGGAAGGCACGATTGGGATCACGGACTTTGCCCAGAACTCGCTGGGAGACGTGGTGTACGTGGACTTGCCAGCAGTGGGCGACAAGTTCCAAAAGGGGTGCGTGCTGCTCTGTGCTGTGCGCTTCGTGACTGCAGCGCTACTACCGTTTCGATGCTGACGTTAAGCTGTGGGTGGTTACGATCGTAGCGACACGTTCGGTGCCGTGGAATCTGTCAAGGCTGCTAGTGACTTGTACACGCCTGCTTCTGGCACTGTCACGGCCGTGAACGACGTGCGTACCAGCTCTTTCGTGTTGTCACGTGCCTACCTAGAAGCACCGTTTTTTTTCTTGGTGCTCACTGAGTTTACATACAATTGCTGTGCAGCATCTGGCAGATGAGCCGAACCTCGTGAACGACGAGGCCATGACGAGTGGGTGGTTTATCAAGCTAGAGGTACGCTACAGAGCACGCTTTTATGACCAGCAGTGCGAGACTAGTGTTGACTCTTACGGCATTGTTTACGCTGGTGCAGCTGGACAATATGTCGGACGTGGACGATCTGCTGGACGAAGCTGCGTACAAGGAACTGTGCGAGAACGAGGAGCACTAGGTGGTCACATGGGCTCGTAGCAGTCCGTTGGCTGGTTGTCGCCTCGCTGTACAGCAACAGGGCAACAACATGCGATTACACTTGAGCTTTGTATCTCGTTCGTCATTCATTTAAGCCATTCAATCGTCTCCTTCTCTCTCTCTCTTGAGTCGAGAGCTCTGCTCCTTTTTTACACCTGATGATGGATGGGATGCCAACCGACCAGTCGCGCCTTGTGAAACGAAACGGTGCGCGCGTGTCGCTCGAATGTGGACGACCTTCGGGTAACCTCTCGTCCACCTCCTGTCACACCATCTGCCAAGTCACGTCGAAGTCGTTGACGACGATCTGAAGCCATTGGCGATGGACGACGACACGAACGTCAAGGTCTTCTGCCGTGTGCGGCCGCCCAATGACCGCGAGCGTCTCGGCGTCTCGTCTACAGGGGCCTCAAGCAGCTCTACATGTCTCACAGCTTGCAGCAGTGGATCGTCTGCCTCGTATGTGAAGAAATGCGTGACCGTCCCGGCGTCCGATCCGGCGCAACAGACGCTCTTGCTGCACAGTAAACACGTCGGTGCCAAGACGTTCACGTTCGACCGCGTCTTTGGCGAAGACGCGAGTCAGAACGACGTGTTCAAAGTCATTGGGGCGCCGATTACGCAAGCCTGTCTCGATGGCTACAATGGCACCATCTTTGCGTACGGCCAGACGGGGTCGGGCAAGACTTTTACAATGCAAGGAGCAGAAGACGTGATCATCAATGCTGACGCGACGACTCGGACGTCGCAGGAGCTTTCGCTACGGGGTCTTGTGCCTCGTGTTTTTGACTACCTCTTTGACAATGTCGTGGCCACCGACAAACGAGCGCATGTCCAGCACACATTTGCGTGCTCGTTTCTGGAAATTTACAATGAACGAGTGTACGATTTACTGGACAGAGGCAGTGCGAAAGACGCAGCAGGGCTGCAGCTGCGAGAAAATGGACGCAAAGGCGTTCATGTCGAAGGGCTGATTGAAAGCGAGGTGACCAACTCAAAGGAAGCAGCGGAACTTATGACGATTGGAACGCAGAACCGACGAGTGGGGCAGACGTCGATGAATCGAGAAAGCAGTCGGTCGCACAGCGTGTTCATTTTGCAACTACAGTCGAGGGAAGTGTCACCGCAAGGCACCAAGATCCGTACGTCACGGTTCAATTTAGTGGATTTAGCAGGTTCAGAACGGCAGCGAAGTACTGATGCAGTAGGCGAGCGATTGAAGGAGGCTGGCAATATTAACAAGTCGTTGTCTGCGCTTGGCAATGTCATTCTGCGCCTATCGGAACAATCGGTAGGCAAACACCGTCATGTGCACTATCGCGATTCCAAGCTGACATTCCTGCTGAAGGATTCGCTTGGTGGAAACTCGAAAACGTTTGTGATCGCGACCATTTCACCCGCAGAAGAGTCTGCGTTCGAAACGCTCTCTACTCTCAAATTCGCTCAGAGGGCTAAGATGATTCAGAACAGTGCAATTGTCAACGAAGACTCTGTAGGCAGTTCAGTTACTTTGCAAGATGAAATCCAGCGACTTCGACGGCAGCTGCAGCAGGCACACCAACAAATCGCCCGTGGTGTCCCACAGTCTCGTTTGCTTGTAGAGAAAGGTTCTGCGTCGGCAGAGGTCGCTTTGAGTGGAGATACTGCTACTGCGTCGTCTCAGCTTCTAGGGCTCTGTGATCCAGCCGTTGACGCGCGTTTTCGTGAGCTGGAAGAATCTTTTGCAAGAACTGCTGAGAATAACGGGAAGCTACAGCGTTTGTGTGAACATTTGCAGCTTAGAAATGAGAACTTCCAAGTGTTGTCTACGAAACTGAAACAGAATGTCGCGCAGCTAAAAATGATGCTTCGACTTCGAGGAATCGGTGGCACAGGTGTGGATGAAAACAAGCCTTCAGCAGATGCCATTGAGTGGAGGATGAAGTACGAAGAGATGGAGCAGCGTATGGCTGTGCTCCAGGACGAGCTTCAGCGTTGTGAGGTCAAAGATGCTGGTGACATGGGGAAGGCCAGCAGCGAAGTCGAGAATATGAACATTATGATTTTAGCTTTGACAAAACAGCTTGCATTTGTGCTGCGCGACAAGCACGATCTGCAAGACCGGCTGCTGCATAGTAAAGCTCACAATGACGAAAGCATGGAGGGGTTCTCATCTCAAGAAGCTGTAGATTTTTCTGTCCGGTTGGACGAGGCACTCAAACAACAAGCAAACGAACACCAGATAAAGCTGGACTCGGTTTCGTCCGTTAACGCATGTCTGGAAGAAAAAGCAGCAGAGGCGTCGCTTCAGCTTCTACAAATGAAGGAGTTTGAGCGCGCTTGGTCGATTCGAGTACACGACCTCGAACGCCAACTTGCCGATTCGGGAGCAGCTTTACGATTTGCAGAGCAAGCTCGGTCCGTAACTGTTAAAGAGCTGGTCGAAGAGAAAGCTCGGACTGAAAAGATGGAGGCACAGTTTGAGCGAGCGTGTGAAGGTATGCAGTTTGAATCTGAGACCGCGCTGGCCGACGCTGCCACCACAAATCGATCCCTTGAACGTTCAAAAGAGCTGCTGGAGCACCAACTAACTGCTATTACCACGGGTCTTGAGCAACGCGAGCATCAGATTGAAAAAGCTGAAAGTGAGTGTGCTCAACTAAAGGTGGAACTGATGCAACTAAAAGAGTCACATCAGAGAACGGTTTCGGAACTCGGGAAGGCCCGTATTGAGTTGGACGAAAGCTCGTTAGAAGCAGGTCATCTCCGAGCAAAGGTGTTTGATCACGAAGATGTGATAAATGAGCTAAAGCGCACTGCAGATGTATCTACGGAGGAAAAGATCGTTTTGGAAGGAAAGCTCGAGGAACTGAACGACTTCATCAAACAGCTACAAGAAAATGCTGGCATTGCCGCACAACAACATACAGAAACAATTGGTTCGCTCAAACGTCAAGCACAAGAGCATGAGTATGTCTTGGTTGAAGACTATAGTGAGAAACTTCGAGTGAGAGGTGAGCAGTATCAGCACCTTCGCGCTGAGTTGGATGACCGTATAGTTAAGACGAGGGAAGCTGTTCGCCTCCACAGCTTGGCGCTGGAAGAGAAGGACTTGGCGCTCACTGCACTCAAGCAGCAGTCAGATGATGAGACACGGAATTTTGAACTAGCACTGGAAGGCGTCCGACATGAGTTGCACAAAAGTCTTGCCGACGTTTCCAAGCTGAGCGAAGAGAAAGTCAAACTCGAATCAGATCGTGCTTCTGCAGCGCAAGCGTTTGGGAAACTTCAGGAAGCTGTCAAGAAACTTGACAGCGAAAACAACAACAAGGCAGGCGAGATTCAAATTTTGTCGCAACGCTTAGAAGACTCGTTGGCGAAAGCGCAAAAACTGGACGATCAAAAGGTTGAGCTGCAAAAGAAGTGCGAGCTGCAGTACACTCGGTTGTCAGCTTCGGAGGAAACTATTGAAAAGCTTACGCGTGAAGTTGGACAACTGCAGCAACAAATAATCATCGACGATGTAGATAACCTTCGCAAACAGCTTGTGTCCGTAAAGGAAGATTGTTGCCGGGCTGCAGCCACGCATTCCCATCAGCTTATTGAGCTTGTTGCTCATGCGAAAAGGAATGAGAAGCTGCAGCAAGAACTTGTTCAAAGCAAAAGCGCAGTACATGATATGACGCATAGTCTTGAGGAGGCGTTGAAGAAGACCCGAGATGCTGAAGAGGTTGCGTCACGCCAGCAGGAAGAGATGATTTTGTACCAGGAAACCCATTCCAAGCTGCGCGACGAGCTGAAAACCCTTGAGCTCGATCGTTTGAAGCTGACTGAGGCGCTGAAAATCGAGCAAGAGGCAAAGCAGGATGTAGAGAACGCACTCGCTGAAGCCCGAGTGGCATGGATGAGCGAAAAGTTTCAGCTGACGCAACGTTCTCAAGAATCGGTACTAGCTGTTGAGAAACGCGTCGATGAAATGCGTCTTCGTGCCGACTCTCTGTCGGCTTTAAAACGTGAGCTGGTGCAAGAAAGCAAGTCGCTTAAGGTGCTGGTTGTGGAGCAAAGAAGGACACTTGAGCAGCTTGAAGATCAAGTCGCCGACAGGGATAGCACGATTTGTGTGCTCGAGTCCAGTGCTGCTCACTCAGTGGTTACCCATGATAAGCTTGCTGGTAACATTGCCGAGCTGCAAGACATGGTGCATAACCTAGAACGTCAGTTGCTGGAGCATCAAGATCTCAAAGGCAAACAGGAAGCAGAGCTCGCCGAGAAGACAACCGCCGTCTCGGATAGAGACGGTCTGATTGCAACGTTAAAGGATCGTGCGCGCAACGACAAAATGGCATGGGACCTTAAGACGCGCAAATATGAAGATGAGCTGGGATCCACACGTGTGCAGGTGCAGGCGCTGGAACAGTTGGTGACGGAGAAGGCGACGGCATTAGCGAAAGCTGAGGAGTCATTTTTGGCACTTAAGCACTCACTTCAGCAAAAGGTCGAGGAAAAGGAGAAGCTCTTGGCGCAGCAGACTGAGCGGCTGATGCATGAGATCAAGCAGCTCCGTGCAACGGTAGAACAAAAGGACGGACAAATTGAGCTTGCCACTGCTTCTGCAGCCGAGTTCGAAAAGCGGTTGGCGCTGGTTGATAAGAGCGTCTCGGTCAACGATCCGCAAGTGGCGACGAAAAAACTAGAGTCGGCTGACGAGTTGGCTATGCGAGAAAGCACGAGTGCTGAGGCTAAGACCATGTTCGATGGGAAGGAGCAGAAACACGAGTGCGATAGTAGTTGCGCTGAACGTGACTTTTCCGGAGAGCACGTCCAATCCGTCCGAAAGGTGCTGGCTGCGCAGCAGGTAGTAGCTGAGAGCGTGGAGAGTGCTGAGCGTACTGTGGACGCGGCTAAAGCAAAGGCAGCACTTCACCAGGCTAAGCGTAAACATCTTGCAGAAACGATGAAGCTGCAGCGAGAAATCCAATGTTTGACCAAAAAGGTGGAGACGGTGTCGAAGGAGAACGAGAAGCTGATCGGTCATCATAATAGCCGCCAGAAGATTCACCACCATGTAAAGGTGAAGGAGGAGAATAACCGCCTCTTGGATCAGATACGGCTGCTAACGGATAACAAGCTCAAATTGCAGCGCTCGCTCGAAAAGCTGCGGACGATGCTCAAGGAGAAGGAAAACATCGTGAGCAGTACGCCGCCGGCTCTATCGCCAATCTTGAACGTTCCGTCAAGTGGACCTCTTCAGGCAAAGAAAGCCAAGCGACCAAGTCCGGGCAGTGCACCAAGCACAACAGCAGTTCCTCCTGCAAAAGTATCGACAAAGTTAGCAATGCAAAGCCGACCTACCAGTCGATCTGCATCGCCTGGCCCACCAAGAAAGCGAGTAAAGGCACCTTCAAGTTCATCAGGTCCGAGTTGGCAGAGGTAACTGCTCGTCACGATTTATGGTACGCCTTTCAGTCTACGTGGTGGCTGAAACTGGATGGGTGCAACACGTCGCGTTCCAGTCAACGGTACTCATTGATGTGCCCACTACTTTGTTGCCAAGATCGTAAACTGAACCTCCGCAAGTCGGCAATCTAACCTGGTGATGTCGTATCGAATGCATTGGCTCTGGAACGCAAGTCGAACACTCGAGCAAGCACTGTAGCATGTGGCAAGGAGGTCCACACAAAGAGACATCAAAGCAAACAGGAGGAGAATGTAGCTGGCTTGAGGAATACGAGGCAAGACTGATGATGCGTGACGAGATCACGAGGGAAGCCAGCTGGAAAGAAGGTGGTGGATCTAGTCGCTGACAAGGAGAAGGTTGAGGACGTCGACTACTTGGGATACAGCAACGGTATTCTCGAGCAAAACGCTGAAATGATTGGCGGTATCTGCGAGTTGACGAAGCACTGCCGCACACAACTCCAGAGCTAGTCCAAAGTTTATCGGTGTGACTCCGTCTGACTAGCAATCAGGGCCTGGACATGCTCCATGACGACATCACTAACGCCGTATTGCGATCCAGGCAGAAGCCTCGAGCGGCGAACGAAGCTGCTTATCTCACAACTATTTACAACATGCAAATGTACGACCAGAGGAGTTGCTCGAAGCAGCCCCTCCAACCATTGCGAAACGTTACAGATGCTTCAACGTACGCTTTTTCATTTCGACGTTGCTGTCACTTTCGACATCATGGTCTTCATCTCCCACCGATCAGTATCGTATAAACTGCTTTGCACTGGACACGTCAATCTCGTGCGCATCGTCACGAGCGCTTCCACCGGCACTAGTGAACAAACAAGAGCACAAACCACCCAACTTGCACTCGAAATACGTGGTCGCACCACAGAGACAGCCGTCAAGCTGTTACGACACTATCCACCGGCTAGATCATGCCGTCATGACAATCAGAGGGTCTTCCGTTTCTCCTCCCCCACTCCCGATCAACTTCACCAAGTCGGTGTAATTCTTCTGTATATTTTTCTCAGCGTTTTTTTCCTCTCTCTCTTTTTTGCAGTAGTCAGTCTCTCTGTCCTCGGTCGTCCTTGTCGTCGTTCTGCTTTTTTCCACCTCGTCTGCCGCTTCTAAGAAGACGCGCCAAAGGACCCGACGTTGTCCTTCTTGTCGTTCTTCTCCACTTTGACCGACTCGCGATACTTCTGCAAGTACAGTTTCAGCGGCTCCACGTACGAGTCAAAGCCCAGCGTGCTCATCGCCCAGATAATGTCGTCGCCATTGATCGTCTTGCGCTTCTCTTGCTGGCACTTGTCGCTCGCCTCGCTCGTGATGAACGAGATGAACTCGCTCACGCACTCCTGCACCGTCTCCTTGCCGTCCTTCGCGATCTTGGCCGTGGACGGCAGCGACACTTTCATGATCCGCGAGATGTTGGCCGTCGGCAAGAACCGGTCCTGCTCGCGGATCTCGTCGTCGTTGTGCTCGTCTTTGCTCGCCATTTTCTGCCCTAGTAGTCACTCAAGCCGCCGTACTGGAAGGTCGGTCGGTCGTCTTATGCTTTTCGAAAAAAGCAGCGCAAGCGGCGACAGATAAAAAGCTTTATTTACAAAAAGCAAAATAGCTGCACAACAAAAGCAGGTCGGACCAACCTGACATCCCCAAAACAAAGCACAAAATGACTGCCATAATCAATCCAACCGTCAAAACTGGCTCTGATACCAAGCTCCTCTAGCCATGCTTCATGCCGAAAGCCAGTAGCTTCTCCCTACGCCCCGCCTTCCTTTCAATCGACCTCATCGACTGCTGCACTCGTTTCGGTCCCTTTGTCCTCGCTCGCATCGTCGTCTTTACTGCCCCGTGTGGTCAACTGCGTGACCAGCTCCACTCGTTACTCCTCATTGTCCACGTCTTCTTCACTGACGTCGTCCGTCTTGAAGAACATGTAAGACAGCGTGATATTGTGCACGCCATTCATCGACGGGTCGTCGCAGATCTCAGGGTCAATAAAGAAGAACACGGGCATGTCAATCTCTTCGTTCGGCTTCAGTCGCTGCTCCTCAAAGCAAAAGCACTGGATCTTGTTAAAGTATACGCCAGCCGAAGGCGGATGCACGTTGTACGTAGCCACGCCAGTGATGGCTTTGTCGGCCTTGTTCTTGGCCGTGTAGAAAGCCAGTGCCGTCTCCCCAGGGGCAAGCAGCAGGTCACGCTGTTGTGGACGAAAGACCCACGGCATGTTGGCACTCACGCCGCCGTCAAACGTGACGCGGATTGGTTTCGAGTCCTCGCGAGGGGTGAGCTGGTTGGCCACGAAATTCTCGACCCGTTGCGTCGTGCCTCCAAAGCCCGTCACCCGACAAAAGATCTTGTAGAGTGGCACTGCGGCGTATGAAATACCGACCCAAGCAATGGCTGTGCCAGCCAGGTACATGACGGCGCGGCGGTTGCGCTTTTTCATGGACTCTCGACGCGCTTCCTCTGCCGCTTGCTTTGTGATGCACCGCACACCCTTGGCACCAATGGGGAGCATCAGATGCGGCGATAGAGGGGCACGGCCATTGATGCCACGGCGAAGCAGGAGCAGCGACGACGCGTGCATTAGAGTCTCGCTTTTTGTAATGTCAGGTCTCGATGTGCGTACGTACCGGTTTTAGAGAACCGATCGCACTGTCGACAGCGATGGGATACCGGTTGAGGGACCGGTTGGGATACCGGTTGGTGTACCGATCGATTGATTCGAGTTGCGAAAACGATAGGTGCTTTGGTAACGATACCGGCCGCTTTGACAGCATTTTTAGTCTTTGAGCTTAATTCTGTACAGATACCTCCGCCAGCGCAATTTTCCAGAACAGGTTTCTTTTCCTACCTCGTACATGAGTTTATCCCAATATTGTTTGGATCTGAGCTAATGTATGTCACACCAACATACCTGCTCTGGATACAGTTTAGATCACACATCTCTAGAACAACAGAATGACGCTCACAAATACTTTGTGTGTACACACGTTGGTGTTGCAAGTGTTGACGATCACAAGGCTGCACATATATGGTAGTGTAACGGGGGATCCCGCTACATGATATTGACACCAAACGGTGTCAATAGGGATCTGGTCTAGCGTCACAATTCCCTGCCAATATTACCTGAGATAGGTAACATTGCAGGGATATTATCCCCTTTTAGGATAATATTCATGTGCTGCTCAAAGATCGGTTGATAAAAGACGTATCAAATAAGGTTACCACCAATCGCTGCTAGACGCGCGTAATGAGTGGTGAGCGGGTTGTCGTCATGCGACAGTGTAGATTAATATAGTTAGATAAAGACTGAAGTTATATTGATAGCTTAACTATATTTAATACAGTTCTCTTTTTACCTTCTACTCAAACGGCTAGTTTAAGTAAATTAGCTTCCTCTGTACGTACTAGTGTACGTGAAGTTTTGTGGCACCCAAAACAAAGGGTGCCCCGTTACACCTGGTAGCACTTTGCAGTCCGTCCAACGACTACTTAGTGTCAGTTCAAACATGAACATGTCGGACGTAGAAGACGACGGCTTTCACGTCACACGTGAAGACTACTCCCATCTGAGTGACTCAGAATGGGAGATAGTCGGCCGCATGAGTGTGCTCATGGGCGAACCGCCATCAGTGGTATGTTGGAGTCTCTAAGCAGAGACCAGCAACACGCTGCTATCAACAAGTTCCTACCAGGGGAACTTGCCTTCAAAATATAGAAGATAGTCTTGATACAGCAGCAAGACTCTCAACAGTCAATGGGCAGGCCGACGCACACGCGTCGACCCGAAACCTTAAAGATAAATATCTCAAGGTGCAAGGGAACCGATAAAGATTCACTTTTGAGATGGCTCGTCGAGTTAGACGACGCTATCAGGGCCCGTCACATCGAGGGTAACAAAGTGCAAGTCACCTTCGCCCTGTCAAAGTTGACAGGACGAGCAAAGACTTGGGCCTTAGGGCTCAATCTTCACGACCCAAGCGTGTTTAATTCGTTAGAGATCTTGAAGTATCGGTTCAAAGAGATTTTGACGTCTCGGCTCAAAGAGACGTTTGAGCCGCCAAGAGCCGAGTCCAAAGCACGCTCTGCACTCCTGAGGCTCAATCAAGGTAAGCGTGATGTGCATGCTTACGCACAACACCTACGCTACCTTGCGAGTAGCGTCACGGAAAACCCTGTTGATGAGCACACACTCATCAACGTGTTCATCTACGGCCTTGTAGATGGACCGGTGAAGACGTACATGTTCCGAGAGGACTCTTACACGCTGGAAAGGCGATAGCGTATGCGGAACAAGAAGACTTCAGCCTGAGACAGTCTCAGGCTAACTTGTCAAACTATCGTCCGACGAGACGACAGGAAACCGGAGGTCCCGAACCAATGGACCTCTGTTACATCGAGATCGAGAATTCGCTCTCTGAGTCACAAGTGAGCGGCTAGATGCCATCGCTGTCAGAAGGTTGGACACTACGCTCATGAGTATAGTGTCCCAAGTACCGCATCACGTCCAAGACATGATGTGATGACCGCCGTTGGCTAAAGAAAGGTCCAAGATACGGGTCCAACCATATCGCTAAACCGCGACCGCAAGTCGGATCGCCAAACCCTGCTGACCCAGCAACGTCAAGAGAATTTGCAGGACTCTTGACGAAGATTGCTCCCCACAAAAAGTCGCTGTGTGTTACTGCCCCTAGTGATGAGATGTCTCTCATTACTTTGAAGATCGAAGTGACAAGTGGAATGTCACGTCGAGCCCTAGTTGAATGTGGGGCGTCAAACAGTTTTATTCAACGCCAGTCGCTAGCAGATAGTAGACTCAACTATGTTGAGCTGAAGTTCTCTCATACGAGGATGACGGTGTGCCTCGCTACAGGTGCATCCGTAACAGTGAATTAACGTGTAATGGGAATCCACTACACGCTAGAAGGAAAGAAGTACGATGATAACTTCATCGTACTAAATTTGCATGACAAATTTGATGTCATCCTCGGTCTGCCATGGCTTAGAAAATACCAGCCATGGACCAGCTGGCAGCATCGATCCGTATAGATGCCTGCCGTTTGTTCATCAGATGCCATCTGATGAACGTCTTGGGGCGTCCGCAAGCGTGTGGATGTACTACGATTGAGTGTGATGGCCTCTTTTGTGGTACGGTCGTTAGTATGAATGCAAAAGATCACAGTGTAGAATGCCACTACACTGTGGAACCAGCTTCCGGCACCTGTGTATAGACACAGGCTGCGCCGAAGGTTCACCAATCGAAGAGATCGATTGGACTGGAACACGGTGCACACCAAGCACGGTCTATCCAAGACGAGAGATGAGTGTTGTTCAGGGTGAATAACACGTTGAAGGAGATCGACAAACAGAGAGTCGTTTGTAGAGCAAACCCGATCGACTAAAAGAGAGTCGATCGAAGAAGACGTGACTGTGGTAGTGCACCCACAGTCAGAACACGTATTGGAAGAAAGCTCCAGCGTTTTTGAGAGTGTAAACTCCCGAGACAGTTATTTAAAGGTTGTGGATACCCAACCACCTGCGGATGTGTTTTTCCAGGAAATCACCGAGTCAGTGAATGTCTTGCTGTATGACGAATCAAGTGTAGGCGCTTATACATTTGATCTGGTTACACCTCTGAAGTCAGCTTCGGAGTTAATCAAGTTGCTAATGATAGAATCTAAAATATTCTTGCGAGATCTGCGTAGTGACAAGATCAAGCAGATCTGCGTACTTGTCACAAAGGACGAGTACGTCGCCGATTTTCGGTCTGCACAAGTGTTACTGAGAACGAACGGGTTCTCAGTAGCTCAGCGATGGATGGGAGTGTCCTCGATGAAAAGACACGGATTGAGCGATACACGTCTCAATCTTGGGAGTCTTTGAATACAAACCCTTTGTATAAGGATTAGTAGAATTCAGGGATATTTTCCCTGAACCCGTGCCTTGCGAGCTTCCTAAGGACAAAGGCACTCGGCATGAGATCGAACTGAAACCCGAATCGAAGTACTGTGCCATGAAGTAGTTACCACTGCCTCGTGAACGGGTCACAGCGATCTACAAATTATTTGACGATCGCTTAGCGGCTGGTCATGCGAGTAAATCAACATCCTTACCCAGCTCTCAGACCTTTTTCGTGCAGAAGGCCACAGGAGGGTGGCGGATAGTGCACGCGCTCAAAAAATTGAATGCTGCAACGGTACCGGCTCAGACGCCGATACCAAGGAAGGACGTCATCATTTATGGTATGGCAAAAAGTACCATCTTTTCGTCCATGGATCTGATCGATGGATTCGATCAGATCCTCATGCGTGAACGGGACATCCTATACACAGCAGTGAGCACCCCCATTGGTATGCTCTGGAAGTGGCTAGTGATGCCGACCCGAAGGGGCTAAGTAACGCCCCCGCAACGCTCAACAGATGTGTTACGAATCTGTTGCGATCGGTGAGAGACTTCGCACCGAGGGACTTTGACGATGCATTCGTCCATAGACGGTCTACGAATGGAAAGACTAACGTGGAGTTCATAGAATCCACGTTCAGAAGATTTTTTCACTTATGCGTGAGCATAAGCTGCTCGCGAACCTCAAGAAGTGTATATTTGCAGCGAGCAAAACACCACTTCTTGGCTGCATCGTGGGTAAACACGGCGTACTCCCTGATCCAGATAAGATCAAGGCGATTAGCGACTGGCCTGTGCCAGTCGACGTTAAGGTACTTCGAAAGTTTCTAGGATTAGCGGCGTACTTGCACAAGTACTCGCGCAGCTTTGCCGAGATGACCGTACCTCTCTCTCGTCTGTTAAAGAAAAACGAGAGGTGGTCATGGAGTGCTGAGCGTCGGCACTCCTTCTTAAATATCTAGGAAAGCTTAATACAATCGCCTGTGCTGGCGATTTCAGACCAGGACAGACCATTGCATGTGGCCTGTGACGCCAGCGATTTTGCAATTTGCTGTGCGTTAATGCCGTACGACTCAGACGACGTTGAGCGTGTCGCCTGTTGTTAATTGCGTCATCTGCAAGCAGCCGAACGTAACTACTCAGTGCATGACAAGAAACTTCTTGCCACGAAATATGCACTGGCTAAGTTTCGGGTATCTCTCTTAGGAGATAGGCCCTCCATCGTTTATACCTACCATGCTCGTTACGCACGGCCGTAAACAGTCCACACCTCTCACAACGAATGGCGAGGTGGCTTTCTTTCTTCGCGGCGTACAACTTCTCTGTCAAGTATAGACCAGTACGACTAAATGTCGTCGCTGATGCTCTTTCGCGTCGACCCGATTTTGAGCCGACTGCTCAAACCAGCAGTAGAGGTGATCCCACTGTTGCAACACTATCAGTAAGTGTTACGTCGTCGAATCTGCTCGACGACGTGCTAAAATCGTACACAGAAAATGAGTCTCTTTTGCGATTGATGGATTACGTGTCTTAGACATGCAGTCAAACTTTGAAAAGCTTCACGTCTCGATATGCTGCTCTTCAACCGAAAGGTATTCGGTTCTAGATGGACTGCTGTACTATACAGCAGTCAACGGCGACACACCTCGTGTCGTCGTTCCCGCTCATGATGACTTGCGATTGCGCATCATGCATGAGTTTTATGATGCCCCAAAAAGTGGGCATCGCGGTAGAGAAAAGACCTATCTCAAGGTAAGTCGCAACTTCTTCTGGCCGCGCCAGTTCGAGTTTGTGCGCAAATTCATTCGCGCTTGCGAAGTTTGCCAACGGGTGAAGCCTGATCTCTCAACCCGTGCACACTTGCAGCCTCTAACAATCCCGGCTGAGTTCTGGCATTCCGTATCGATGGACGCCGTCTTTGGGTTTCCCAAAGACGCCCACACGATTACTAATATTCTTGTGCTTGTTGATCGGTTCAGCAAGATGATTTATCTTTTTGACGTACCGGAGTCAATCACATCTCAGGGATGTGCTCGTGTCTTTATCGATACTATCTGACGACTTCACGGGTTACTTCGTGAGCTCGTGTCTGATAGGGACCTTTGCTTGATAGCGGAGTTCTGGCAATCCTTGTTCCGTTTACTTGGATCACGTTTGAAGATGTCGACTTATGACCATCCAGAAACAGATGGTCAGACGGAACACGTCAACCGCATCCCCGAAGAGATACTTTAGAGCGTCCACTTCTTTGCGAGTTAGAGTGAGTTCTTGTTGATGGCGGAATTCGCCATCAACAACTCGATGCATGCGTAGACAAAGCATACACCGTTCTTCGTGAATGGCCTACGCCATCCACGTTTACCTGACTTCTTAGATTGTGACTATAGTCTAGGGGGGTGGACTCGCTCAAACAAAATTCAATCTGGTTCTTCTCATCACATGTCGACAATAGTGTCGACTTGATGGATGCCGATGTCAATAACATCGACATCGATGATGATGAAGACGATGCTAGTAAATTCAGCATCACCATGACTGCCATATTGAGCATGATGACGCCCTCACTGGTGAAGACAATGTTCTTTCAGCAGTGCGCACGAAGCGTACTGCTGTTAACAAGTATGAATTAGCAGAAGAATTTCTACTGACCCGCGAAGCGGTTGTCCGCTTCGTTCAAGACTCTATAACAGATGTAACAGACAAGCAGAAAAAGAACGCAGTCAAACATGGAAGATCAAATGTTCTTTCATTTAATGAAGGAGACCTAGTTTTACTGTCTACAGCAAACCTACCGAAACACGCAGTGACAATCGTGGGCAGCAGTAAATTACTGCCCAAGTACATCGGTCCATTTTGTGTATTGCTCCATATGGGCAACGCATACACGATTGAACTGCCCCGTAAGATGCGTACGCATCCTACGTTTTAAGTTGGACTGCTCCGCCCGTACAATTAGCACGAGCCCATTTTGAGAGGCGAAGAACACCTCCGCGGTCAAGGGCCGGGACCACCTTCGAGTGTTCTCGTTTCAACGAGCCAGTCCAGTCAACTAGCAAAGCGACCTGCTCACGCAGTTGAGCGATGTCCTGACGATCTGCAGTCAGCTCGTCACGAGGAGAGCAAACCACACGTTCTTATTCAAGTTGCGCGAACACAAACGCGGCACGATTGTTCGAACGATCGTGCGCTAAGGAAATGCAATTATCCTTTACAAGGTCATGGATCTCGTAATGCCGAGTCCGTTAACGAGCCAGGTCATCGTGTAACCGTTCCGTTACACGGTTCAGTTCCTGAACATCAAGCAGATCCGACCCTCGAGCCGGAACAGGTGTTCCCGCCACCACCACATCCTTTGGTGGATTTTATATGTGGTCAACGCTTTCTAGAGGAGTGTATTTTGAACCACTGCGACGTGAATGGCGTCCGGACGAGTTATCTCGTCCGCTGGCGTGGTCAATCACCGGCCTGGGACAGCTGGGAGCCTCGTATCCAGCTAATTCTTGATGTCCTGAGTCTCGTCGAGAAATACGACGAAACCCACCGCTGCGTTCGAATAAGGGCCGTCGGAAACGACCTCCCCGAACGTGATTACAGGGATTGCAAAGTGCCATTCCCTTCGGCCATCTCAAAAGAGATGTGCGCCCTCCAGTAGGGAACAATAGGGAGGGAGGCCTCCCTAGGGGCACGATTCGAGTTGTCCAAGCAACCTGGACACGAATCACTCAATGAGAGACAGGGTAATCCTGCCTCTCTTGACATTCGGTGCAACTTGCATCGTACACCGACTGGATTATGCTTTTCAAACCTGATGCGAGCTGCATCAAGTTTACCGAGCCAGGACTCACGGCCAATACACTCGATGTTATGGATGAAGGCATTCCATCCTTGCACCAAGGCCTTACCGTCTTGACCACGGTTGCCGTTGTACCACCGATGTTTGAATGAAAAATCGGTGAAGAAATCTTCCTCAGCACGGATAGTTTTGGTGCGGAAATTAGGAGGACAGATCCCCCTACAGTCGAACAACGGGATTAGATCCTATTCGGTGGTCGTACCTGCCACTCGATATAACTCCTTGGATGATAGCATCCAAGGAGACTCCACTTGAATAGCGTGGCGCAGGACATTGCGGTCCCTGGCCTCTTAGGTGGCATCAGCATGAGCACTGACACCAGTGGCAGCTCGATCTCTCGAATTGCCTCTCTCATGGTGACGTACAGGTGCGTCACCACCATCACCACGCGTCCGATCTTCGAATGGACTTGCGTGAGACGAGGATTCTTCAGACGAGTCGCTTGGTCCGAAATTCTCGGACATGATGCCGCCACATTCCCCAGAGCCAGTCAGCCTGGCTTTTGCAGTGTCCGCCCCGGATGATCCGGAAGCGTAAGGTGTCGCCATTGAGTAGGATGCATCATCCGACTCGCCATAATAGATGAGCTCTATACCAGGCTCGTCCGCATCGCAATTCGCAGCACCCGCTGCAGACGAAGCGGATGTATCTGTCGCACGTGGTGACTCACCACGTGGACTGTTCACAACGGGCACCGCATGTGGCTAAATCGCAACAGCAGGCGAAATATCACCTGCTGATGAAGCATGAGAAGAACTCTCTTCGGCTGCACGCATGCGTGCAGCCTCCCTTCTTGCTGCTTTGGCAGCACATCGCACAATCTTTGACACCATGCGATGACTAGAAAAATGAGTCAAAATTTGACTAACAAGGGCTCCCCTTCCCAGAGCGATCCAACGGTGGTCACCCTGTCCCAATTAGTTAAAATCAATTAACGGATTATTGATGGTTAAGGGGGGGGTGATGTAACGGGGTAGCCCGTTACATGATGTTGACACCAAACAGTGTCAATAGGGATCTGGTCTAGCGTCACAATTCCCTGCCAATATTACCTGAGATAGGTAACATTGCAGGGATATTATCCCCTTTTAGGATAATATTCATGTGCTGCTCAAAGATCGGTTGATAAAAGACGTATCAAATAAGGTTACCACCAATCGCTGCTAGACGCGCGTAATGAGTGGTGAGCGGGTTGTCGTCATGCGACAGTGTAGATTAATATAGTTAGACAAAGACTGAAGTTATATTGATAGCTTAACTATATTTAATACAGTTCTCTTTTTACCTTCTACTCAAACAGCTAGTTTAAGTAGATTAGCTTCCTCTGTACGTACTAGTGTACGTGAAGTTTTGTGGCACCCAAAACAAAGGGTGCCCCGTTACACGTAGGGCCCAACACAAGTCAAGTTTTAAGATGTATACATAAAGTAATTCGTTGGAATAAACAGACTCCGCAAGATCATCGTAAAAAACAACTACCAATTATTATCGTGATCTTGCTGCCTACAAAATGTAGCGGAGCTACCGCAGCTCTTACGTCAGAGGAAGACTTTACGGGTTAAGCCAGAGGCTTACGGCTAGCAGCCAATTAGTTTTAAGGTACTAATATATAAAGTTAAAGAGTCGGCTAGTTCTTCGGAACTTAGCGCGTACTCTATGAGCTATTAGCTCAGACTACTGTAGTTCTAAGTAACTACACGCACAATGTTCAAAAGGGGAATACAGGGATCTAAAGACTATCTAACCCACGACAGTTCTACGGAACTTTCAAGCGCATTGTACGAAATGGTGGAAGTCTACGGACTTCTTCTCAAAATGAGAACTGAATTTGATGAAATTAATATCAAGGAAATTCTACTTTAAGTACCCTACATTATACTAAGCTAGAACCAATACAAATAGTAGTATTCGAAGAACATGGATGGTTGGCGCATCACTCAGTCATCAAATGATGACGGTACAAAGTATTTCCACGGTAATTAGCGTAACTCAGAGAATACCGACAAATGGGTTTTCTCTATTGATGTAAAATCTAAGGCCACACTTGTCTCCCATATTTGAAATAGGAGGTCTTCAACCAATTCAGCCAATGGCTAGTGTGACCCCGTTGCCCCCCCCACCAGACTGACGTTACCACAAAACTTCACTCGACTTGTTTTCACATTGAGGTTTTACTTTGTAACTTGTCATAGTGGACCTACATGGACACCTAACGGAAGATAAGGCTCTAGCTGAATTCCTTGGTGTCGAGGAAGTGGACGATAGCAATTGTAATGATATCTCCACCCAGGTGAATAGCCATACGAACCCAGCGCATCTTTGCGTGAACGTATCCCAGTATCGGCACCGAATCCGTTCCCTGAACGTGATGCCGCGACTGTGCTAACAGCGCTGGGTGCGATGTTTAGCATGGATACATTCATCATCAGCTACCTACTTGACGAGGAGCAACAACGCAAACTCGACCAGGCGGAAAGCGCACGGCGCAAGTCAGAACTTTTGACTACGTTACAGCGACAACGTGAATACACATTCACTCCGCCTGACGTGGAAGAATGCATCCTTTAAACAGCTGGTCATACTTTGGCAGGGTGGGCCACCGATCCCGAGGCGAAACGCCCACCGAGTTCGAATGCCGTAAGGGTCTTCGGGAAAGGTATTTTGATCCTACTGTGATGACCTTGAGTGAGCAACGAGAAAGACTCCAGAAGCAGGCCAAAGGCACACCGGTTCCATCGATAAAGGGCATACCCGTCTTAATGCCTGAGGGTGAGAACGACGTCTCAGAGGATAATGCGTTGATACGCTGGGTTCATAGAGTTCGACGCATCAGTAGTATGGGAGCTCCGAGAGCAAGGGTCAGTGTGGCAGACGTTCGCCTAGAGCGAAAACTTCGCTACGACTTTGTGAAGTTGAAGGACAAAGGCCGACTGAGGGAAATATCTCATCAACGCTATGCTCGGCAAGCGTGGTGCTCGTCAAGACGGGCCTGATCGTGGAGCTCAAAAGCGATCACAACGCATGGGCAGTCTTGCCGAAAGGATGTCTCACACTCCCATGATTTCTCAGAATCAAGATACCCACGCCACTTGGCCAGATATTGGTAGTTACCATGACGACGGCGTCGATGAAGTAAATTCTCTACGTGGAGCTGGAGATTCCCAATCGTATAAAGTAACGCCGGTGGCGGTCGGTGTATAGGTATATAGCCACTCGAATCTGTCGAAAGATGTGAGTAGCCTCCTTGAGACTTAGGTAAAACTCAGCATGCCCTGAACGAAGCACAGTATAGTCTGGTGACGCTTGAAGGCGATCATACCCGTCTTCAGACGATGAAGACACGTCTGACTCGTGTTAAAGCACAGCTTGATTTCTTGATCCGGTGCAACATCCTGTGGCGACGCCAATATACACGGTGCCAGCGCCCTCGAGTCAATAAGGGACGGATCCCGGTACGGCTTAAGCATGCCGACATAAGAGACGGGGTGAGTACGCAAATTTGCGCGGTAAGCTGAGCGTATACGCAAGGCCTTCGCGGCCACGACCGTAAAGGTCCGATGAAGCGCGGAAGCAACATCGTCTTAAAAACAGCAGCTACTACATTCGTAGGTAGGTTTTTAGCATTGAGTAAAAATTGGTCACCGGCCTCATAGCTCTCAATGCAACCTCTTCCTTTTCTATCTGCCAGTTCTTTTTAGTTATAGTGGCTTTTAGCTATTGCGTCCCGCACATGTCTTAAGCACATTCAACCTTGTTGCAAGGAACTCGCCAACCTGTTTCTGAACAGTGGCAGGGCTGACATCATCAAGCCTATCGGCGATTCCTCCCCCACCAAGCCCTGAATCACGGAATGGTAGCGTTAACGGAACGCGGGTCTTGTTAGACCGTTTACATAGAGCATCGTATAACCAGTCGAGACATGAACCGAGTTGTTCATTGCAAATTTGATTATCGAGTGCATGAAACTCCAACGCCAAGGCGTATCAGCGCACACGCTGCGTGAAATATTACCAGTAACGCGGTTAACACGCTCAATTTTACCATCGGTCACCGGAGGATCCGCTGTGAACATGTGCATCCTAGTGCTTAGCACCTTGAATAGAGACTTCCGAAAATTTCCGGTAAACCGAGGATCACAGTCTGAAACAATCGCCACAGGCAAACCATGTTGACGAAATACCCGATCGTAAAACAGCTGTGCTGTACGTTCACCATCGATCAAGTCCGGCACATCCGCTAAATGAGCCATCTTGCTCAAACGGTCAACGAAGACCACAATGCCAGTGTTGCACTCCGAATCTTTCGGTAGTCCAAACACAAAGTCCATACTGATGGACTCCCAACACCCAGAGGAACAGTTAAACTCGGCAAAGGCGCAGCCGCATGAGCGGAAAGTCTAACGCGTTGGCACATTTTACACGTACGCACATATGTGCTAACCCATTTTTACAATTTGGTCCACCAGTAATATTGGCTGACTGAGCCATATGTCTTTTCTCGACCGAGATGACCGCTCAAAGCTGTATCATGCGTCTCATAAAGGATACGATACTATAGTTCCGTATCATAAGGAACTGCGGTGTGCGAAGTATCCGCCGCATCCGTGCTATAGCACAGTAGGCCATTACCGAGAGAATGTCAATTTAGCCCCGCACGTAATCGTGCCGACAACTTACTTTCCGAGTCTTCAAACTCATCACAGCCTAGTGCGTGCAATAACGCGACACATTGCTCATCCTTGGCATAAGCCGCGTGGATTGATTTAGGGATTGACGACGACTGAGTCGCAACATGAGCAAGCCTATAATCGAGCCTGCGTGTCAACGCATCAGCCAAAGTATTTTGCTTCCCTAGCTTGTACTTTACCTCAAAGTTATATTCTGCAAAGAATGAAAACAAGTGGGCAATCCGTTGTGAAAAGTGAGGCGACTGTGTCACAGTGCGTAGCGACGCAAGATCTGTATAGATCACAGAAGGCTTTGAGCCAAGCAGATGCACTCTGAATTTTACAAGAGCATACTTCACTGCCAGTAGCTCCTTGTCATGAACTGGATAGCTCTTTTCTGCAGCTTTTATCTGGCGCGACTTAATGCGATGACGCGTTCACGTCCATCGACATCTGTCTGCAATAATGCACTGTCAAATGCAATATCGGACGCGTCACAGACGACACTGAAAGGTCGCTCCGGGTCATACAAAGCCAAAATAGGGGTATGAGGGAGAACTTGGTAGCTTAAAAGATTGAGCCTGGACTGTGTCATATCACGAAATTGCATCCTTCATAAGGAGATTGGTTAATGGTCTTGACATATCAGCGTAATTTGCACTATATATGTGCAAGTAATTGGCTAAACTGAGCCATTTCCGCAAGTGATTTTGGTTTGACCGAATCGGCCAGTCAACAATTGACTTTATCTTAGCGGGATTCGCCTGCAAGCCAGGCTTCCCAATGAAGCACGCTAAAAGGGGATTCCTTCAGCACCAAAGATGCATAATGATGCATTTGCATACAACTTATTGGTGCGCACGCACCCGAGCACTGTCCGTAAGAAGTCTTTGCGATTCTCCACATCTGACCTTTCTTGTTTCGCACGGCTATGGACAAAAATGTCATTAAAATAGGTTTGTGCATATCCTCGGTGAGGGCGGAACAACTGCGTCACGAGACGATTGAACAGTGCAGGGGCGTTAGATAGCCCTTGTGGCATAACAAGCCACTCCCAAGGTATGCCACTCAACTTACTAGCCACTGTGAGCGGATTATCACTCGCTCATAAGCAATTGTTTATACCCATCGAACAAGTCGATTGCACTGAACATGGTGCATCCTAACATAGCGTCCGGGAGAGCATCATTTCTAGGAAAGGTGTCTGTTCCGGTATGGTGGCTGCGCTAAGCTTATTGTACGCATGCACAATACGCCACTTACCATTAGGCTTTCTGAAACAAAAAGTTGGTGTCGAGTACGGAGTCTTTCTCTCACGCACCACGATTGCCGCGCGCTTTGTACGGAAGAACTCGTCAATGACGCAACACTGCTTCTTTGGTAGGGGAAATTGCCTTCTAACACAATCTTTGGTCCCAGGGACCAGGCTAATCTCATGACGCACACCTCTGTCGGGAGGTAAGGAGATGGTGAGTCATTACTCACCACATCCTGGAATTTCCCAACCAGGGAGTAGAAGGGTTCCAAAGGATCTTTCAAGTTAGCAGATCCACTGCGAGCACTGAGTGCAACTGCAATGTCCTTAAGGACTGTCTCATCCAAAAAAGGATGACGAGTTCAACTCTAGGTCATGTCTAAGGACCATCATATCAGACAATCACCGGCTTTAAAGGGCTCATATAATTAATCTACAGACATTTCATCTTGCTCTAACAGAGCATTTAGTGATGGGATGGACTCGAGGCCAACCTCTCCCTCAAATCGCCCGTCATCCCATTAAATAATGTTTACAACTTTTCACTGGTGTCCTTTTGGGACGTAGCAGATGCCATTCGTTTTGCAGCAGCCATCCAGCGTCGCTGCCGTTTCTGCACATAGACTTAACACTTCAAAGTGTTAAAATGATCTGATTTTACGAGGTGAAGATCATCTCCAACCTCAGCATGCTCTATATGAGATCCAATGTCATTATTAACATTCAGTGTGGTGCCATCGCGGCCGAATCCACTCTATGGATTATTTTCCACGATATTTGCATCAACTGAGTATGGATCTTGATGCCTTGGCGTATCACCAACAATGTCATTACCAACAATTAGTGTGGTACCATCACAGCTGACCTCACTCAGTGGATTATCCTCCACTATGCACGCATCAGATGAGCATGGCTCTTGATGCCTTGGCTATTCACCAACAATGCATCACGAAAATTTCGTGGGGTGCTATCACGGCCTACTTCACTCAGTGGAGCACGTGCCACTGCACATGCATCACAGGGATCACACCCAGGATAACTAGGCTCTAGGCCATCAATACTACTAAAATTCAGTGTTTCACTATTATCAGTGTCACTCAACGGAGTACGTGCTGTGTTAATTTGTTAATGACGTCAGAGTTAATCATCTTAGACACTCCGATGTCCAGCACACTAATAGACTCATTTAGCGGCTCGCGCCAACAGCACTTTTTCTGCCTATCAAAGGTGGGTTCATGAATCTCCGAAGCTTCACTGGAAACATTGCGCTTTGCACCCAAGGTCTTTGACCTCCAATCACCCCATGCTTCATGTCGTTCCAGCCAAGCCATCACAAGGATGAGATCATGTCTCGAGTCCAAATCAAGGATAAGACGACGTTCGATGCTATTGAAATATAAAAACCTCACGCCTAAGTTCAATGGAGCTTTAGGTACGGTGACACGGGTCCCTGTCGCAAAGCGAACAGTGATAACATCATATATATGCGCTTTGAGCGCCTCAGCATACTGCCGACATCCCTCATGGGATCGGCACCGAACATAGTTGCCCGACGTCCCAGAGTCAATTAAAATTGACTACGGCTCTTCAAGCCCTTAATTCTAGCCGAGGCAAAAAACAAGCCTGGCTTGTACTCACGTCTCGTGGCGACCTCCACGAGTCCGTCTGGGGCTGAGCCATGTCGATCTCTACCATCTAGAGACTCGGCAGGGCCTAGTTCTTCCCGAGTAGGGCGCCCCGCGCCTACTGGGAGTTGACGTGTTACCGCTCCGTATTCATCTTCGGGTTGGAAGACATATTGCGGATCCGCCGACTTTGACGCGGTTTCCGCAGCGAACACTGTGGACGCAAGTGTTTAATGCTCCCGCACGTGTAACATCTACGGATGTTACGTTGCTGTTCAGCAATTCGAAGCTCCGGCTTCTTCTTCTTCTTCAGCATGGGTGAGGTCGATGGGATCAGCTCCGTCAAATGATCTTTGGGCCAGCCCATTAAGGCCATAGCGAGCGGATTAAAAATTGAACTCAGCGTTCAACGGTATATCAACAGCTTCCTCAAACGTTTATGGGTGGACGCGAAATACCTCCGACCTAGCGACCCCAGTACGAAGTCCTTCCATAAAAATGGTGACACAGACTTCTTCTGGAAGAGGGTCCACCTGCATGCAAGCTATGAGAGTTCGCAACTCCTGGACGAATTCCAATAATTCCCGATTCCCCTGCCTGGAAGCAAGGAATCGGAAGCGTACACGGTACGCTTGATTTGGTGGTGCGATCAACCGAGACATCTCTCATTTAAGCAAATCTCATGTGGGAAACGCAGCGTCTACCGACGCATCTCATGTCGGATCGCATTCTCTGGCTCTACCATCTAGATTCGAAATGGCTAAGCCAACTTTCTGTTGCTTAGATTGGAGCATCACGGCATTGACAGCCATATCGACTTCTCAAATCCAGAAAAGGAACCCCCCCTCTTTTCCCTTAAACTTCTTACGCTAAGAGCTAGCGGACGAGCGTTTGGCTCACTGTCAGGTACTGGAATGTATCGTGTAGGTATCGCTAAGGAGAAATGGTCATGTACCTGCCCGATCATCGTGGCCTCAAACTGCATGAACACATCCAGACGTGCGTTAACCGCTTCCGGGACTTAAGCAACAATGTAGTCGACCTGCTTGACCCCGATCAACTCTCTAAGCTTACCGAGCACAAGTCGTTAAGCCTCAGAGAGGTAGTCTTCACCTCTTTACAAAGAATCAATCAAAAACGACACAGGTGCATGATTGAATACATTTGCTACCAATTGTAGCGAAGCTATCACAGCACTTAAGTCAGAGGAAGACTTTACGGGTTAAGCCAGAGGCTTACGGCTAGCAGCCAATTAGTTTTAAGGTACTAATATATAAAGTTAAAGAGTCGGCTAGTTCTACGGAACTTAGCGCGGACTCTATGAGCTATTAGCTCAGACTACTGTAGTTCTAAGTAACAACACGCACAATGTTCAAAAGGGGAATACAGGGATCTAAAGACTATCTAACCCACGACAGTTCTACGGAACTTTCAAGCGCACTGTACGAAATGGTGGAAGTCTACGGACTTCTTCTCAAAATGAGAACTGAATTTGATGAAATTAATGTCAAGGAAATTCTACTTTAAGTACCCTACATTATACTAAGCTAGAACCAATACAAATAGTAGTATTCGAAGAACATGGATGGATGGCGCATCACTCAGTCATCAAATGATGACTGTACAAAGTCCTTCCACGGTAATTAGCGTAACTCAGAGAATACCGACAAATGGGTTTTCTCTATTGATGTAAAATCTAAGGCCACGCTTGTCTCCCATATTTAATTTGGTAGATCTTCAACCAATTTAGCCAATGGCTACTGTGGCCCCGTTGCACAGGAAATTAAAATAGTATCTCCAATTTTTCGAACCTTTTTTTGAATCTTTATAACTAAGAACGGCAAGCAGCAACACTTGATAAAAAGAGATGCTAAACGAATGGATCTATTTTTTAGGAAATTGATAGGTATGCACCCACCCTTTGATACGTACACACCTACTCAAGCTGTGTGAACTAGTTACTCACCACAAATTGTAACGGAAATGCATAAACAACAAGTTACTAAAATTAAAGCACTGCGATCTTCGATCACCCTCTGATACGTACACACCCAGTCAAACTGTATAAACTTATCGTTTGCCACAAGTTGTAACTTTATGCATGGAATCCGTCTTACTAAAATTAAGTAGCACTACGATATGTGATCAGGAGAAGGGAGTGACCAGGGTTTGCGCTATTGAACTTAGACAGAACAAAATAGACTATGCTTGCACCAACTGTAGAAGTTGTCTACACATATCTGGCGGACGTTGAGACTCTTTTTGCTCTTCGAAGAAGTGTGGTTATACGTCAACGTTAACCTAATGGCTGAGAGGGCGGGCGAAACGGACGTCGACGACGTCGGGGGCTCGTCTTCCGTTTTGTCTTGTTCGTTCTATCCGTTCTCGTCTTGGCGAGAAGCACTGTTCATGCGCTTTTCTGGTACGAACAAAAAGCTTCAATTGAAATTGCCAAGTCTGCTAAGCTGCCTTGACACTTAGCTGAAATAGCGCCTCCGCACTAAAGCACAATTTTATGCTTCGTCATATCTATCTACATCGAAACAGACAACTTCCTTCATTCGGCTTTTACATCTCCTCCAGCAAAGCATTAACCATTAGTAGCACGTTACCGTTGCACTGCTACAGACGGTCCACAACCTCTCTCGTTTCCACGATCGGAAAGATGCTGCGCACCATAACGAGCTCCTCCAACCACCTGATTGTATCATTTATCGGAGCAGAAACCATCGGCTCCACAACGACCAGCGCAGCACAACCGGGCAGCAATCTCAACCTGTCGAGCCACCACAGGCTCGACAGCCACAGGCGCCTCCTCCACAGGATCCGACGTTCATCCCTGCCCCCTTACCTGCTTCCACTCGCTGTCCCTTGTAGCTTACATCGGCGCTTCAGTTGCCTCCCCGACAAGCACAGTAGCCGTCGAATGCCGTGGCGTCTCTAAAATAGGCTCCACATTCGCCTGAGCCGATGCCAAATTATCAATCTTGACCACCACCTCCTTGGCAAACTCACCAATTCCCTCGACCGCACACTTTAGACCTTCCATTGTCTCCTTCATGAGCTGATCAAACGGCAGCTCCAATGTGCTCATGCGCGCTGCCGCGCCAGCTTCTGGTGTGTCCTGGACCATCGTCTTAAGCGCCTCGTTCGTTTGGTCCAGCCTTGTCTTTTGTGCCTTGTTGGCCTACGCCTCGTGCTTGAGCTTGCTCATGGCTACATTCAGCGTCTCCACAAGCTTCTTAATGACCTTGATAATCAGGTCGGCAACATTCTTTTGGAACGCGACGGCCGAGCGGATTACGGCTTCAAAGTGCATCGACGTGGTGCTAGCCGCAGCTGGCGAAAGCACGCGACACGCCTCCTCGTACTCGGCCTGCGGCGTGACGTTCAAGCAGTCGCCCTTCACGTCCGTGAGCTGCATCACAGGCTGCCGGTCACAAGGTTATACGTATCTGCAAAGGGAGCAGTCAGGGCCTCAAGCAAGAACGCCGTGAGGTCCACGTGCTGACAGTGCAGCTTGCCCTTGAACTTGATCTTGAGCATTGTTTATTTGGCGTCCATCGTGAGGGATTATTAAAGTGTAGCAAAGCAAAGGAGATTCATGCAGTGGAGTCTTGGTCATTGTCGAGATTCCAGTACTGGTTAATTTTTAACTTATTTTTTTTTACGTTTGAGTTACAATTTGAGACGAATGATTAGTTTACAAAGTTTGGGCGGGTGAATACGCACCAAAGGGTAATACGCACCAAAGGGTAGGTGTGCATCTATCAATTTCGTAAAATTATTCGGCTGGGTCATTCATTTATAAATTTAGGCGGCAAACCAGAAGTACGCCTACCTAATTTAGTCATGGATAGATTCCAAGTATATTCCATTAGGTATTGCAAATTACGTACTTGTCAGTGCAAAGCTAGAAGTGACGATATTCTTTAGTTCAAGGTTAAATCCTTTTCCAGACCTATTTCCTTCTGTTGGCTCTCTCTTCAGAGAAAAAAGACGTTGATGACGCCATCTTGGGCGCGACGCTCACCTCAATACCAATCATCATAGTCAATTACGTCCATTACATAATGAAGTATCAATGCAATCGCGATTGCTTATAAGAGGCAGTCTATCATGCCAAAGTGTTTTGAAGCGTACTTTTGCAAAAAGTGTCAACTAGTATAGCAATTACCAAGATTCCATAGCGTTGAGAATGCCGCAGTCGCCTCTACAATCGAGATTGCGCTATATAAAATTAGAAGTGGCCGTAAGTGATGGCAATTATGTCACAAAACGTAAATAATGATGTTTGAGATCTCGCTGAGAGCATTCTGTATCACTGGGAGTTGGTGCACGTAAGAGAGCACCAAAAATTACCAAACAAGAGGTAGTTGCACACTTTTGGTGGAATGCGGAGATATTCCGGGAAACTCATTTAGTTAATTAGTCACTGAAGCCCTTTTTATAATAAAAAAGACATATGAAGATACAACAACTTAAATTTTAAACATAAGCTTTTTTTACATTGTTCCTAAATATGACCTAATAGATTAAAAATGAACCTAGCCGTTTGCCGTTGTATCATAATCTTTTATGGTATCTCTTGTTGGATGATTAAGGCTAATTTTTTGCAGTACACTTGGGAGCCATATACTACAGAGAAGAAAAAAAGGTCGGGGTTTTTGGTAAAAGAAGTCAATAAAGTATAATGTATCTCAGGAAGGAATTTTAAATTTTGAAAAAGGGGGAAATATGCCTTTTTGTGGATGTAGACGCGGACTCGTATTTGTATGACTTTCCGACTACGACATTCATTTCCAGGCGTAATTGAAAAGTTTAACTGACCACCAACACTAACGAAATTTAATTTTGAGGCTACCTGCTACAGCACATCAGCATTGGTAGTGATAGCATGACTGTAGATGAACTAAGGAATAGTCTCGAATCAGTAAGAGATATAGTACTATAATCACTCATGCGGCATGAGTAGATTCGAAGGGAGCACCTGACCACAAAATTGACATGACTCATCATTGCATCAATACATATTGCTTCAATATTATAGCAAACGAAACTCGCTTACGATAGTTGTCATCATTCAATATGAAACAAGACAATTGTACCAATTTCTAAAGACATCTTCAGATCCAGATATGATGAAGTCGTAACTTTGCAGCAAACTGTCGAATTTTTGTCTTTGTGATTTGCTCTTCATCAAATTTTTCTAACATATGACTAGCCCGAAGAAACCGGTATGAATACTGTGGAGCTATATATTCTATACCGAGCCTTCTCTCTTCACTTACATCGTTTTTCTGTTGAAAACTTCTATAATAAACTGAAATCGATTCGAGAATGTACGATCTCATATAAGACATGTTGTGTGTCAGCTTGTTGTATTGTGGTAGATATTTTTCGAGCTTCATAAATCATCTGTTGAAGCCGGTGCATTTAGAACTCAACAATACACAAGTAATATGTATATGATTACTATATTGATCCAAACACACAAAAGAACTCTTGTATTCCCGGCTGTTCAGTACAAATCTTCGTTGAACTTCCATTCCAAGAAAAAAATCTAAATATCTAACACAGTGCGTTTCGTCAAAGCCAAGAACTGAAGTGAAATTTGGCTTACTTCTCACCGTCATACCTTATGCAAGTCCTGCGGAGAATTGACGGCTTTGGTATACTTCGAGTTTCACGGTCTTGTTGGAAATGATTTTGCAAACGTCCGCCAGTAAATAGAGAATAATTGTGAGCGATGCATTCCACTTACTGCTATCATTTTGGTGACGGTTTGTTTGCTTGATAAGATCTTTTAGCTCTCAAGTTATTGTAACTACGAGTTTACACAAGTAAAACCATCGTCTTGCGCTTCCCGTTACCACGTACTGTAGCTTGGAATTTTTGTAGTGAGAAAATTTGTCGCTAGCCGTAGTAATATCGTTTGGCGTCGAGACGTACACGGGTCCATCAAATTGAAGAATTACGCGCACTGCCTACTTGCATGAGTTGTCTCTTTAACTATAATATTCCTCACTTACCACTTCCGCTGTTATCACGCAACTATTGCTAGTATTTAAGTAAAGCCTATAAAAATGAGTGGTCTGTAGCCAATTCGAACCTTATCCCAAGCGACATCTCCGTTGTCCCACAAATTTGACGCACAATGATGAACGGATGCGTGTCTTTAGCCTTGTTTACAATATGGAGCAATTTTTAAAGCAGATCCACGGATATAAGAAGGTACAGAGACTTTATGGGACAGGAATTGGTACTGCGAATTGCGCTGGTCTATTTGCTAGTACTGGAAAAGCTTCGAATTTGTTAGTTATGCATTGATAAGTACTGGATGGATATCGCGAAATAGTCATCGTTCAAATTGAGATAGTTTATAGAGCCACATCAAATTTGCTCTAAAACACAAGTTTAGGGGTACCTTTACCAGGCTATAATTGATTTTGCTATCGCTAGATGCTAGCCATATCGACAGTTCAGCGGCATCGTACCCGCAAGTGTCGTGCCAACGCGGAGATTTTCTATTGAGAGGGCACGATACCAGGACACAATGGATCAGTGCTGAGAAAATATCCTGTAAGCGGCATACACTATATCAGGAAAAAAATGATGTAAGATTTGTAGGAATTTCAAGAGCGTTACGCTTTTAGCTATGATCCTAGGTACACATCTAGATAAACAAAGATTAATAAACTTAAATTATCTCTTTAAAGCTACAGACGACTTGCCTAGCACTTAACACTTTTCTGACTGAGCATTCATGCATGCAACAGGAGCTAATTTGAGGACCGCCACCTTCGTCGACTCGTCCTATTCTGATATCTGCCATTTCCTTATCCATCGTGAAGCAAACTTGAGATGTTCCAAGCTTCAACTTGGGAACAAATTACAACAACCCCCCCCTCAGACGCTTGTGTCAGAACACCTTGGCTAGTGCGAAGTACTCATGCCATAATCAGCTTGGCACTTAGCAAGTCTGCGCTTTGGTAGATGCTCCGTGAACATATCTGCAGGATTCTCTGTTCCGGACAATTTCTTCACCAGAAAATGTTCAGCCTTGATTTGGGTACAAACTTAATGCCATCTTAGCTCAATGTGTCTTGGTTTGATACTATTTGGTGGTTCGCAGAACAATCAAATAGCTGCGAAATTGTAAATGTTCATCCTTATTACAACATGTGCCCTTGTACACTGAAAAAAACATTTAGTGTATTCTCTATTACGCAGTACTTATGGGTGCTTAGCATACTGCCGCATATTCGGCTTCCGCGATAAATGTTTCGACTGTAGATTGACGTCTGGCGACCCATGCGACAGCTCCAGAATCCACCATAAGCACAAATTCAATCACACTTTTCTTGTGTCGAGATATTTTATCCAATCAGCATCAAAATTTCTAGAACTGGCAAAATCTTGGCTTGATCCTATATTTTTGTAACGTATGCCGGTCCGTAGTGCACCAGGCAGGTACCCGCAATACTTTCTTGACTTCTCCGCAGTGTTTCGCCACGGATTGCTTACGAAAAGGCTCAATTAGCCTATATCATACGCAGTGTTAGGCGTCGTATTTGTCACTATTACACAACTTAAAGCTTCTCGATAAACAAAATCAGTGCAATCTTCAGTTGGTTCAATGTTCTTCATGTATCCCGCGTTGGTCTCTATAGGAGCTGCGCTACCGTGAACCTCGTCAAACCAAATTTGTTAAAACTTCGTTGCGACTGGTGAATACACTGGTCGTCTCATCTTGCTAGACATTGATGCCTAAAACGTAGTTCAGCTTGCGTCCATCGTTGAAACCGTTTTTTGCATCTATGGCTATGAAAAATGATGCCTTGTATGCCTTTGAATCGGTCGCTAAGATCACATCATTGACGTATAGTATGAGAAGGCAGATGCATCATTCGTGCAGTAGGTAAGTACATGGCTCAGTCTTACTTTTTAGTTATAGTGTTTCCGAACAGGTATCAATCTCTTCATTCCATTCGGCTTCCGACTGATACAATCCATAGCGCACTCTGTCCACGCGGTATATGGTTCCTGTAAGCTAAAAGAATCCTGACATGTTTCGGATATGTTGCTTGATCTTCGAGTCCGCCTTTGAGCATTCCGTTTGTTCATCTTCTTGATATAACACTTGTACAACTATTGTGTATAACGTCACCAGCACTCAAAGCTTACAATCCGTGCCACAAGCAAATTTGACTCCACGCAGTCAATTTCTGTCTGCTGCTAAATTCCCAATCCTACAAGTATAGGAAAAAAGTGGGTGATTCATTCTTTATCATGAGCATCTAATGGGGTTCTCTACACCAATTCTAATTTGTTTGCGCTCTTCGTGGTGATTCATCGATCGGAACAAGCACTCAATCAGAAAGCATGGCGTTTACCTCTTTTATGATACCAGCATAACTCTCGTCATTGTGTGGCGTCTGCATTGCTTTAGTAAAGCTTCTTGAAATATTTTTACCATTGATTCACAATCTATGTTTCGCTGTGACGCTTCGTTGTTTCCTCGGATTGAAGCATTTCACAAGGTATTACTTAACCACGATGGGTGCTGGCGCTCTGTAAACTGACGCTAGACCATTTCTATTGCCTGCCTGCGTTATCTCGCTGTCTTTTCATCGCTTGGACAAACTCTAGCTCTGCAACCAAAACATACCTGAGTTCTACACTAATAATATCAGGAATCATGGAATTGTCCATTAAATCGTGACTTGACTGACGTATGCTCTCACCCTCATGTAGTAGTACATTCACTTCATATCCTTGCTGAGGATCGTCGTGTACACTGATTCCTCATCCGTCCCGATTACAATTTACGGATGCACGTGACCGAGATTCAAAGCTCACATTGTCGCAATCATCGCCAGGTAATTCAGTGTCAACGCCTGCTTTGGTATATTAAGTCATTTATTTATTATTTTGAGCTAGTGAACTTGCTTGCACGATTTTTCATCAATTGCATCATCACTGGCGCACACACAGAGCTTTCTTAAATGATGTTTGGCATATAATGGATGTCATCAGCAACATCACTTTTCTTCGCATATAAATACACGGACTACATCATAACGGTCGAACTCCGAAACGGCTAGCCCTAAGACTCAACCGCGATCAATTCGGAATCCGACGCAGTACTTCGTCGTCACCATTTCCTACGCTTTTTACTTCCATACGGTCATCACTCTCATCATCAGTGCGATAACCAATCCGATACGGCAGCATCATATAATTCGTGATATCGGTCATTACATATATAGCCTTGTCGATCAAAGCATCTAACACGTGTCGAACCGCATGCTAATCTGGTAAAAAGCCTTGAATCCTGCTTGCCCTTCCTTGTAACATGTAAGAATTCCAATTAGCAATTATCTACCAGTTTTTTGTGGAGATGGACCGTTTGCGCGATGATACAAAGCGATCGATCTAAGCTTCTTGAAATCACCTATGTTTGGATTATTATTATGTATAGAGTCTCTATGTTCGACCACCAGTAGGTCCTACAACTTGGGTAAAAACCCATTTAAAGCGCACGCATATTGTGCCGTATTTATGCAGTGCTATGGCCATCATTTGTTGATAAAGGGGTAAACGAGTCGTCCATCCGTATTATCTGCTGCAAAATAGATACAACACCCATTACTCTACTCAGCATCACCAGTGACTTGCCATTCATGCAGGCTACTTCGTTCGTCCATAAGCATTACTCTTCACCATCACGACAATACTTTCAGTAGGAAAGCAATGGATGTTTACGCGTCAACCGTCTATTCGATTCACAATATCCAAGTGTTTTGCATTTGATCCACCGCTCACCATCGCGTGCTTGTCTACAGTTTTGAAACAGCTACGAGGCACACTGATCGCGGCCCTGAGCGTTGCGCACTACATACTCTCTCACTGGTGCTATAAACGCGATGCGGGATGTTCCAGGACTGCTGGATACATGCGGTTGTAATGTGGAGTGGTACGGGCGCGTCGCTGTAGCTATAAGCGGTGAAATATCGATTTTGTGGTGGTTGCGGTGTGTAGTTTGTGAAGCGTCCCCGTGGCCCAATGGATAAGGCATCCGCCTA
This sequence comes from Peronospora matthiolae, assembly GCA_921007115.2. Classification (NCBI taxonomy): domain Eukaryota; phylum Oomycota; class Peronosporomycetes; order Peronosporales; family Peronosporaceae; genus Peronospora; species Peronospora matthiolae. Next base: position 1,244,362 of record CAKLBY020000193.1, read on the forward strand.
CGAAGCGGGAGATTGCGGGTTAGAGTCCCGTCGGAGACTACCTTTTCTCTACTCGTTCTTTTGCACTCCTTCTTTTCGAACAGATGATGACTCACGACGTTTCGACGCTGGACCAGTCAGCGTTCATACATGACATCTCTCGGAAGCCTTCATTGGGATACACGGAAATAAAGAAGGCAACCGGTATGGAAGACAGCTGCACCTGTACCGTGTTCATGCAACGTTGTGGTCATAGTCGTTTGATCGGCGGAAACATCGTGCCGTCCATCCGTATGATCTGCGATGAAGTCCGTACAGCTCCCATTACTCCCTCTAGTGTCACGAACGATTTGCAGTTTATGCAGACTACTTTGGTCGTCCGTGAGCACCACCCTTCACTATCACGACAATACTTTCAGAAGGATAGCGATGGATGTTTACACGTCAACCGTCTATTCGATTCACGATTCTCCAAGTGTTTTGCATTTGATCCACCGCTCACCCTCGCGTGCTTGTCTACAGTTTTGAAAGGCAGCTATGAAACACATCGATCGCTTCCCTGGCGCGTTGCGCACTACATACTCTCTCACTGATGCCACACACGCGATGCGGGATGTGCCAGGACTGCTGGATACATGCGGTTGTAATGTGGAGTGGTACGGGCGCGTCGCTGTAGCTATAAGCGGTGAAATATCGATTTTGGTCTGGTTGCGGTGTGTAGTTTGTGAAGCGTCCCCGTGGCCCAATGGATAAGGCATCCGCCTACGAAGCGGGAGATTGCGGGTTAGAGTCCCGTCGGAGACTACCTTTTCTCTACTCGTTCTTTTGCACTCCTTCTTTTCGAACAGATGATGACTCACGACGTTTCGACGCTGGACCAGTCAGCGTTCATACATGACATCTCTCGGAAGCCTTCATTGGGATACACGGAAATAAAGAATGGCAACCGGTATGGAAGACAGCTGCACCTGTACCGTGTTCATGCAACGTTGTGGTCATAGTCGTTTGATCGGCGGAAACATCGTGCCGTCCATCCGTATGATCTGCGATGAAGTCCGTACAGCTCCCATTACTCCCTCTAGTGTCACGAACGATTTGCAGTTTATGCAGACTACTTTGGTCGTCCGTGAGCACCACCCTTCACTATCACGACAATACTTTCAGAAGGATAGCGATGGATGTTTACACGTCAACCGTCTATTCGATTCACAATCTCCAAGTGTTTTGCATTTGATCCACCGCTCACCCTCGCGTGCTTGTCTACAGTTTTGAAAGGCAGCTATGAAACACATCGATCGCGTCCCTGGCGCGTTGCGCACTACATACTCTCTCACTGGTGCCACATACGCGATGCGGGATGTGCCAGGACTGCTGGATACATGCGGTTGTAATGTGGAGTGGTACGGGCGCGTCGCTGTAGCTATAAGCGGTGAAATATCGATTTTGGTCTGGTTGCGGTGTGTAGTTTGTGAAGCGTCCCCGTGGCCCAATGGATAAGGCATCCGCCTACGAAGCGGGAGATTGCGGGTTAGAGTCCCGTCGGAGACTACCTTTTCTCTACTCGTTCTTTTGCACTCCTTCTTTTCGAACAGATGATGACTCACGACGTTTCGACGCTGGACCAGTCAGCGTTCATACATGACATCTCTCGGAAGCCTTCATTGGGATACACAGAAATAAAAAAGGCAACCGGTATGGAAGACAGCTGCACCTGTACCGTGTTCATGCAACGTTGTGGTCATAGTCGTTTGATCGGCGGAAACATCGTGCCGTCCATCCGTATGATCTGCGATGAAGTCCGTACAGCTCCCATTACTCCCTCTAGTGTCACGAACGATTTGCAGTTTATGCAGACTACTTTGGTCGTCCGTGAGCACCACCCTTCACTATCACGACAATACTTTCAGAAGGATAGCGATGGATGTTTACACGTCAACCGTCTATTCGATTCACAATCTCCAAGTGTTTTGCATTTGATCCACCGCCCACCCTCGCGTGCTTGTCTACAGTTTTGAAAGGCAGCTATGAAACACATCGATCGCGGCCCTGGCGCGTTGCGCACTACATACTCTCTCACTGGTGCTACACACGCGATGCGGGATGTCCCAGGACTGCTGGATACATGCGGTTGTAATGTGGAGTGGTACGGGCGCGTCGCTGTAGCTATAAGCGGTGAAATATCGATTTTGTGGTGGTTGCGGTGTGTAGTTTGTGAAGCGTCCCCGTGGCCCAATGGATAAGGCATCCGCCTACGAAGCGGGAGATTGCGGGTTAGAGTCCCGTCGGAGACTACCTTTTCTCTACTCGTTCTTTTGCACTCCTTCTTTTCGAACAGATGATGACTCACGACGTTTCGACGCTGGACCAGTCAGCGTTCATACATGACATCTCTCGGAAGCCTTCATTGGGATACACGGAAATAAAGAAGGCAACCGGTATGGAAGACAGCTGCACCTGTACCGTGTTCATGCAACGTTGTGGTCATAGTCGTTTGATCGGCGGAAACATCGTGCCGTCCATCCGTATGATCTGCGATGAAGTCCGTACAGCTCCCATTACTCCCTCTAGTGTCACGAACGATTTGCAGTTTATGCAGACTACTTTGGTCGTCCGTGAGCACCACCCTTCACTATCACGACAATACTTTCAGAAGGATAGCGATGGATGTTTACACGTCAACCGTCTATTCGATTCAGATTCTCCAAGTGTTTTGCATTTGATCCACCGCCCACCCTCGCGTGCTTGTCTACAGTTTTGAAAGGCAGCTATGAAACACATCGATCGCTTCCCTGGCGCGTTGCGCACTACATACTCTCTCACTGGTGCTACATACGCGATGCGGGATGTGCCAGGACTGCTGGATACATGCGGTTGTAATGTGGAGTGGTACGGGCGCGTCGCTGTAGCTATAAGCGGTGAAATATCGATTTTGTGGTGGTTGCGGTGTGTAGTTTGTGAAGCGTCCCCGTGGCCCAATGGATAAGGCATCCGCCTACGAAGCGGGAGATTGCGGGTTAGAGTCCCGTCGGAGACTACCTTTTCTCTACTCGTTCTTTTGCACTCCTTCTTTTCGAACAGATGATGACTCACGACGTTTCGACGCTGGACCAGTCAGCGTTCATACATGACATCTCTCGGAAGCCTTCATTGGGATACACGGAAATAAAGAAGGCAACCGGTATGGAAGACAGCTGCACCTGTACCGTGTTCATGCAACGTTGTGGTCATAGTCGTTTGATCGGCGGAAACATCGTGCCGTCCATCCGTATGATCTGCGATGAAGTCCGTACAGCTCCCATTACTCCCTCTAGTGTCACGAACGATTTGCAGTTTATGCAGACTACTTTGGTCGTCCGTGAGCACCACCCTTCACTATCACGACAATACTTTCAGAAGGATAGCGATGGATGTTTACACGTCAACCGTCTATTTGATTCACAATCTCCAAGTTTTTTGCATTTGATCCACCGCTCACCCTCGCGTGCTTGTCTACAGTTTTGAAAGGCAGCTATGAAACACATCGATCGCTTCCCTGGCGCGTTGCGCACTACATAATCTCTCACTGGTGCTACTTACTCGATGCGGGATGTGCCAGGACCGCTGGATACATGCGGTTGTAATGTGGAGTGGTACGGGCGCGTCGCTGTAGCTATAAGCGGTGAAATATCGATTTTGGGGTGGTTGCGGTGTGTAGTTTGTGAAGCGTCCCCGTGGCCCAATGGATAAGGCATCCGCCTACGAAGCGGGAGATTGCGGGTTAGAGTCCCGTCGGAGACTACCTTTTCTCTACTCGTTCTTTTGCACTCCTTCTTTTCGAACAGATGATGACTCACGACGTTTCGACGCTGGACCAGTCAGCGTTCATACATGACATCTCTCGGAAGCCTTCATTGGGATACACGGAAATAAAAAAGGCAACCGGTATGGAAGACAGCTGCACCTGTACCGTGTTCATGCAACGTTGTGGTCATAGTCGTTTGATCGGCGGAAACATCGTGCCGTCCATCCGTATGATCTGCGATGAAGTCCGTACAGCTCCCATTACTCCCTCTAGTGTCACGAACGATTTGCAGTTTATGCAGACTACTTTGGTCGTCCGTGAGCACCACCCTTCACTATCACGACAATACTTTCAGAAGGATAGCGATGGATGTTTACACGTCAACCGTCTATTCGATTCACAATCTCCAAGTGTTTTGCATTTGATCCACCGCTCACCCTCGCGTGCTTGTCTACAGTTTTGAAAGGCAGCTATGAAACACATCGATCGCTTCCCTGGCGCGTTGCGCACTACATACTCTCTCACTGATGCCACACACGCGATGCGGGATGTGCCAGGACTGCTGGATACATGCGGTTGTAATGTGGAGTGGTACGGGCGCGTCGCTGTAGCTATAAGCGGTGAAATATCGATTTTGGTCTGGTTGCGGTGTGTAGTTTGTGAAGCGTCCCCGTGGCCCAATGGATAAGGCATCCGCCTACGAAGCGGGAGATTGCGGGTTAGAGTCCCGTCGGAGACTACCTTTTCTCTACTCGTTCTTTTGCACTCCTTCTTTTCGAACAGATGATGACTCACGACGTTTCGACGCTGGACCAGTCAGCGTTCATACATGACATCTCTCGGAAGCCTTCATTGGGATACACGGAAATAAAGAAGGCAACCGGTATGGAAGACAGCTGCACCTGTACCGTGTTCATGCAACGTTGTGGTCATAGTCGTTTGATCGGCGGAAACATCGTGCCGTCCATCCGTATGATCTGCGATGAAGTCCGTACAGCTCCCATTACTCCCTCTAGTGTCACGAACGATTTGCAGTTTATGCAGACTACTTTGGTCGTCCGTGAGCACCACCCTTCACTGTCACGACAATACTTTCAGAAGGATAGCGATGGATGTTTACGCGTCAACCGTCTATTCGATTCAGATTCTCCAAGTGTTTTGCATTTTGATCCACCGCTCACCCTCGCGTGCTTGTCTACAGTTTTGAAAGGCAGCTATGAAACACATCGATCGCGGCTCTGGCGCGTTGCGCACTACATACTCTCTCACTGTTATATAAACACGATGCGGGATGTGCCAGGACTGCTGGATACATGCGGTTGTAATGTGGAGTGGTACGGGCGCGTCGCTGTAGCTATAAGCGGTGAAATATCGATTTTGTGGTGGTTGCGGTGTGTAGTTTGTGAAGCGTCCCCGTGGCCCAATGGATAAGGCATCCGCCTACGAAGCGGGAGATTGCGGGTTAGAGTCCCGTCGGAGACTACCTTTTCTCTACTCGTTCTTTTGCACTCCTTCTTTTCGAACAGATGATGACTCACGACGTTTCGACGCTGGACCAGTCAGCGTTCATACATGACATCTCTCGGAAGCCTTCATTGGGATACACAGAAATAAAGAAGGCAACCGGTATGGAAGACAGCTGCACCTGTACCGTGTTCATGCAACGTTGTGGTCATAGTCGTTTGATCGGCGGAAACATCGTGCCGTCCATCCGTATGATCTGCGATGAAGTCCGTACAGCTCCCATTACTCCCTCTAGTGTCACGAACGATTTGCAGTTTATGCAGACTACTTTGGTCGTCCGTGAGCACCACCCTTCACTGTCACGACAATACTTTCAGAAGGATAGCGATGGATGTTTACGCGTCAACCGTCTATTCGATTCACAATCTCCAAGTGTTTTGCATTTGATCCACCGCTCACCCTCGCGTGCTTGTCTACAGTTTTGAAAGGCAGCTATGAAACACATCGATCGCGGCCCTGGCGCGTTGCGCACTACATACTCTCTCACTGGTGCTACATACGCGATGCGGGATGTGCCAGGACCGCTGGATACATGCGGTTGTAATGTGGAGTGGTACGGGCGCGTCGCTGTAGCTATAAGCGGTGAAATATCGATTTTGGTCTGGTTGCGGTGTGTAGTTTGTGAAGCGTCCCCGTGGCCCAATGGATAAGGCATCCGCCTACGAAGCGGGAGATTGCGGGTTAGAGTCCCGTCGGAGACTACCTTTTCTCTACTCGTTCTTTTGCACTCCTTCTTTTCGAACAGATGATGACTCACGACGTTTCGACGCTGGACCAGTCAGCGTTCATACATGACATCTCTCGGAAGCCTTCATTGGGATACACGGAAATAAAGAAGGCAACCGGTATGGAAGACAGCTGCACCTGTACCGTGTTCATGCAACGTTGTGGTCATAGTCGTTTGATCGGCGGAAACATCGTGCCGTCCATCCGTATGATCTGCGATGAAGTCCGTACAGCTCCCATTACTCCCTCTAGTGTCACGAACGATTTGCAGTTTATGCAGACTACTTTGGTCGTCCGTGAGCACCACCCTTCACTATCACGACAATACTTTCAGAAGGATAGCGATGGATGTTTACACGTCAACCGTCTATTCGATTCACAATCTCCAAGTGTTTTGCATTTGATCCACCGCTCACCCTCGCGTGCTTGTCTACAGTTTTGAAAGGCAGCTATGAAACACATCGATCGCTTCCCTGGCGCGTTGCGCACTACATACTCTCTCACTGATGCCACACACGCGATGCGGGATGTGCCAGGACTGCTGGATACATGCGGTTGTAATGTGGAGTGGTACGGGCGCGTCGCTGTAGCTATAAGCGGTGAAATATCGATTTTGGTGGTGGTTGCGGTGTGTAGTTTGTGAAGCGTCCCCGTGGCCCAATGGATAAGGCATCCGCCTACGAAGCGGGAGATTGCGGGTTAGAGTCCCGTCGGAGACTACCTTTTCTCTACTCGTTCTTTTGCACTCCTTCTTTTCGAACAGATGATGACTCACGACGTTTCGACGCTGGACCAGTCAGCGTTCATACATGACATCTCTCGGAAGCCTTCATTGGGATACACAGAAATAAAGAAGGCAACCGGTATGGAAGACAGCTGCACCTGTACCGTGTTCATGCAACGTTGTGGTCATAGTCGTTTGATCGGCGGAAACATCGTGCCGTCCATCCGTATGATCTGCGATGAAGTCCGTACAGCTCCCATTACTCCCTCTAGTGTCACGAACGATTTGCAGTTTATGCAGACTACTTTGGTCGTCCGTGAGCACCACCCTTCACTGTCACGACAATACTTTCAGAAGGATAGCGATGGATGTTTACGCGTCAACCGTCTATTCGATTCAGATTCTCCAAGTGTTTTGCATTTTGATCCACCGCTCACCCTCGCGTGCTTGTCTACAGTTTTGAAAGGCAGCTATGAAACACATCGATCGCGGCCCTGGCGCGTTGCGCACTACATACTCTCTCACTGGTACCACACACGCGATGCGGGATGTGCCAGGACTGCTGGATACATGCGGTTGTAATGTGGAGTGGTACGGGCGCGTTGCTGTAGCTATAAGCGGTGAAATATCGATTTTGGGGTGGTTGCGGTGTGTAGTTTGTGAAGCGTCCCCGTGGCCCAATGGATAAGGCATCCGCCTACGAAGCGGGAGATTGCGGGTTAGAGTCCCGTCGGAGACTACCTTTTCTCTACTCGTTCTTTTGCACTCCTTCTTTTCGAACAGATGATGACTCACGACGTTTCGACGCTGGACCAGTCAGCGTTCATACATGACATCTCTCGGAAGCCTTCATTGGGATACACGGAAATAAAGAAGGCAACCGGTATGGAAGACAGCTGCACCTGTACCGTGTTCATGCAACGTTGTGGTCATAGTCGTTTGATCGGCGGAAACATCGTGCCGTCCATCCGTATGATCTGCGATGAAGTCCGTACAGCTCCCATTACTCCCTCTAGTGTCACGAACGATTTGCAGTTTATGCAGACTACTTTGGTCGTCCGTGAGCACCACCCTTCACTGTCACGACAATACTTTCAGAAGGATAGCGATGGATGTTTACACGTCAACCGTCTATTCGATTCACAATCTCCAAGTGTTTTGCATTTGATCCACCGCTCACCCTCGCGTGCTTGTCTACAGTTTTGAAAGGCAGCTACGAGGCACATCGATCGCGGCCCTGGCGCGTTGCGCACTACATACTCTCTCACTGATGCCACACACGCGATGCGGGATGTGCCAGGACTGCTGGATACATGCGGTTGTAATGTGGAGTGGTACGGGCGCGTCGCTGTAGCTATAAGCGGTGAAATATCGATTTTGGTCTGGTTGCGGTGTGTAGTTTGTGAAGCGTCCCCGTGGCCCAATGGATAAGGCATCCGCCTACGAAGCGGGAGATTGCGGGTTAGAGTCCCGTCGGAGACTACCTTTTCTCTACTCGTTCTTTTGCACTCCTTCTTTTCGAACAGATGATGACTCACGACGTTTCGACGCTGGACCAGTCAGCGTTCATACATGACATCTCTCGGAAGCCTTCATTGGGATACACGGAAATAAAGAAGGCAACCGGTATGGAAGACAGCTGCACCTGTACCGTGTTCATGCAACGTTGTGGTCATAGTCGTTTGATCGGCGGAAACATCGTGCCGTCCATCCGTATGATCTGCGATGAAGTCCGTACAGCTCCCATTACTCCCTCTAGTGTCACGAACGATTTGCAGTTTATGCAGACTACTTTGGTCGTCCGTGAGCACCACCCTTCACTGTCACGACAATACTTTCAGAAGGATAGCGATGGATGTTTACACGTCAACCGTCTATTCGATTCACAATCTCCAAGTGTTTTGCATTTGATCCACCGCTCACCCTCGCGTGCTTGTCTACAGTTTTGAAAGGCAGCTATGAAACACATCGATCGCGGTCCTGGCGCGTTGCGCACTACATACTCTCTCACTGGTGCCACACACGCGATGCGGGATGTGCCAGGACTGCTGGATACATGCGGTTGTAATGTGGAGTGGTACGGGCGCGTCGCTGTAGCTATAAGCGGTGAAATATCGATTTTGGTCTGGTTGCGGTGTGTAGTTTGTGAAGCGTCCCCGTGGCCCAATGGATAAGGCATCCGCCTACGAAGCGGGAGATTGCGGGTTAGAGTCCCGTCGGAGACTACCTTTTCTCTACTCGTTCTTTTGCACTCCTTCTTTTCGAACAGATGATGACTCACGACGTTTCGACGCTGGACCAGTCAGCGTTCATACATGACATCTCTCGGAAGCCTTCATTGGGATACACGGAAATAAAGAAGGCAACCGGTATGGAAGACAGCTGCACCTGTACCGTGTTCATGCAACGTTGTGGTCATAGTCGTTTGATCGGCGGAAACATCGTGCCGTCCATCCGTATGATCTGCGATGAAGTCCGTACAGCTCCCATTACTCCCTCTAGTGTCACGAACGATTTGCAGTTTATGCAGACTACTTTGGTCGTCCGTGAGCACCACCCTTCACTGTCACGACAATACTTTCAGAAGGATAGCGATGGATGTTTACACGTCAACCGTCTATTCGATTCACAATCTCCAAGTGTTTTGCATTTGATCCACCGCTCACCCTCGCGTGCTTGTCTACAGTTTTGAAAGGCAGCTATGAAACACATCGATCGCGGTCCTGGCGCGTTGCGCACTACATACTCTCTCACTGGTGCCACACACGCGATGCGGGATGTGCCAGGACTGCTGGATACATGCGGTTGTAATGTGGAGTGGTACGGGCGCGTCGCTGTAGCTATAAGCGGTGAAATATCGATTTTGGTCTGGTTGCGGTGTGTAGTTTGTGAAGCGTCCCCGTGGCCCAATGGATAAGGCATCCGCCTACGAAGCGGGAGATTGCGGGTTAGAGTCCCGTCGGAGACTACCTTTTCTCTACTCGTTCTTTTGCACTCCTTCTTTTCGAACAGATGATGACTCACGACGTTTCGACGCTGGACCAGTCAGCGTTCATACATGACATCTCTCGGAAGCCTTCATTGGGATACACGGAAATAAAGAAGGCAACCGGTATGGAAGACAGCTGCACCTGTACCGTGTTCATGCAACGTTGTGGTCATAGTCGTTTGATCGGCGGAAACATCGTGCCGTCCATCCGTATGATCTGCGATGAAGTCCGTACAGCTCCCATTACTCCCTCTAGTGTCACGAACGATTTGCAGTTTATGCAGACTACTTTGGTCGTCCGTGAGCACCACCCTTCACTGTCACGACAATACTTTCAGAAGGATAGCGATGGATGTTTACACGTCAACCGTCTATTCGATTCACAATCTCCAAGTGTTTTGCATTTGATCCACCGCTCACCCTCGCGTGCTTGTCTACAGTTTTGAAAGGCAGCTATGAAACACATCGATCGCGGTCCTGGCGCGTTGCGCACTACATACTCTCTCACTGGTGCCACACACGCGATGCGGGATGTGCCAGGACTGCTGGATACATGCGGTTGTAATGTGGAGTGGTACGGGCGCGTCGCTGTAGCTATAAGCGGTGAAATATCGATTTTGGTCTGGTTGCGGTGTGTAGTTTGTGAAGCGTCCCCGTGGCCCAATGGATAAGGCATCCGCCTACGAAGCGGGAGATTGCGGGTTAGAGTCCCGTCGGAGACTACCTTTTCTCTACTCGTTCTTTTGCACTCCTTCTTTTCGAACAGATGATGACTCACGACGTTTCGACGCTGGACCAGTCAGCGTTCATACATGACATCTCTCGGAAGCCTTCATTGGGATACACAGAAATAAAGAAGGCAACCGGTATGGAAGACAGCTGCACCTGTACCGTGTTCATGCAACGTTGTGGTCATAGTCGTTTGATCGGCGGAAACATCGTGCCGTCCATCCGTATGATCTGCGATGAAGTCCGTACAGCTCCCATTACTCCCTCTAGTGTCACGAACGATTTGCAGTTTATGCAGACTACTTTGGTCGTCCGTGAGCACCACCCTTCACTATCACGACAATACTTTCAGAAGGATAGCGATGGATGTTTACACGTCAACCGTCTATTCGATTCACAATCTCCAAGTGTTTTGCATTTGATCCACCGCTCACCCTCGCGTGCTTGTCTACAGTTTTGAAAGGCAGCTATGAAACACATCGATCGCGGCCCTGGCGCGTTGCGCACTACATACTCTCTCACTGGTGCCACAAACGCGATGCGGGATGTGCCAGGACTGCTGGATACATGCGGTTGTAATGTGGAGTGGTACGGGCGCGTCGCTGTAGCTATAAGCGGTGAAATATCGATTTTGGTCTGGTTGCGGTGTGTAGTTTGTGAAGCGTCCCCGTGGCCCAATGGATAAGGCATCCGCCTACGAAGCGGGAGATTGCGGGTTAGAGTCCCGTCGGAGACTACCTTTTCTCTACTCGTTCTTTTGCACTCCTTCTTTTCGAACAGATGATGACTCACGACGTTTCGACGCTGGACCAGTCAGCGTTCATACATGACATCTCTCGGAAGCCTTCATTGGGATACACGGAAATAAAGAAGGCAACCGGTATGGAAGACAGCTGCACCTGTACCGTGTTCATGCAACGTTGTGGTCATAGTCGTTTGATCGGCGGAAACATCGTGCCGTCCATCCGTATGATCTGCGATGAAGTCCGTACAGCTCCCATTACTCCCTCTAGTGTCACGAACGATTTGCAGTTTATGCAGACTACTTTGGTCGTCCGTGAGCACCACCCTTCACTGTCACGACAATACTTTCAGAAGGATAGCGATGGATGTTTACACGTCAACCGTCTATTCGATTCACAATCTCCAAGTGTTTTGCATTTGATCCACCGCTCACCCTCGCGTGCTTGTCTACAGTTTTGAAAGGCAGCTATGAAACACATCGATCGCGGCCCTGGCGCGTTGCGCACTACATACTCTCTCACTGGTGCCACAAACGCGATGCGGGATGTGCCAGGACTGCTGGATACATGCGGTTGTAATGTGGAGTGGTACGGGCGCGTCGCTGTAGCTATAAGCGGTGAAATATCGATTTTGGGGTGGTTGCGGTGTGTAGTTTGTGAAGCGTCCCCGTGGCCCAATGGATAAGGCATCCGCCTACGAAGCGGGAGATTGCGGGTTAGAGTCCCGTCGGAGACTACCTTTTCTCTACTCGTTCTTTTGCACTCCTTCTTTTCGAACAGATGATGACTCACGACGTTTCGACGCTGGACCAGTCAGCGTTCATACATGACATCTCTCGGAAGCCTTCATTGGGATACACGGAAATAAAAATGGCAATCGGTATGGAAGACAGCTGCACCTGTACCGTGTTCATGCAACGTTGTGGTCATAGTCGTTTGATCGGCGGAAACATCGTGCCGTCCATCCGTATGATCTGCGATGAAGTCCGTACAGCTCCCATTACTCCCTCTAGTGTCACGAACGATTTGCAGTTTATGCAGACTACTTTGGTCGTCCGTGAGCACCACCCTTCACTGTCACGACAATACTTTCAGAAGGATAGCGATGGATGTTTACACGTCAACCGTCTATTCGATTCACAATCTCCAAGTGTTTTGCATTTGATCCACCGCTCACCCTCGCGTGCTTGTCTACAGTTGTGAAAGGCAGCTATGAAACACATCGATCGCGGCCCTGGCGCGTTGCGCACTACATACTCTCTCACTGATGCCACACACGCGATGCGGGATGTGCCAGGACTGCTGGATACATGCGGTTGTAATGTGGAGTGGTACGGGCGCGTCGCTGTAGCTATAAGCGGTGAAATATCGATTTTGGGGTGGTTGCGGTGTGTAGTTTGTGAAGCGTCCCCGTGGCCCAATGGATAAGGCATCCGCCTACGAAGCGGGAGATTGCGGGTTAGAGTCCCGTCGGAGACTACCTTTTCTCTACTCGTTCTTTTGCACTCCTTCTTTTCGAACAGATGATGACTCACGACGTTTCGACGCTGGACCAGTCAGCGTTCATACATGACATCTCTCGGAAGCCTTCATTGGGATACACGGAAATAAAGAAGGCAACCGGTATGGAAGACAGCTGCACCTGTACCGTGTTCATGCAACGTTGTGGTCATAGTCGTTTGATCGGCGGAAACATCGTGCCGTCCATCCGTATGATCTGCGATGAAGTCCGTACAGCTCCCATTACTCCCTCTAGTGTCACGAACGATTTGCAGTTTATGCAGACTACTTTGGTCGTCCGTGAGCACCACCCTTCACTGTCACGACAATACTTTCAGAAGGATAGCGATGGATGTTTACACGTCAACCGTCTATTCGATTCACAATCTCCAAGTGTTTTGCATTTGATCCACCGCTCACCCTCGCGTGCTTGTCTACAGTTGTGAAAGGCAGCTATGAAACACATCGATCGCGGCCCTGGCGCGTTGCGCACTACATACTCTCTCACTGATGCCACACACGCGATGCGGGATGTGCCAGGACTGCTGGATACATGCGGTTGTAATGTGGAGTGGTACGGGCGCGTCGCTGTAGCTATAAGCGGTGAAATATCGATTTTGGGGTGGTTGCGGTGTGTAGTTTGTGAAGCGTCCCCGTGGCCCAATGGATAAGGCATCCGCCTACGAAGCGGGAGATTGCGGGTTAGAGTCCCGTCGGAGACTACCTTTTCTCTACTCGTTCTTTTGCACTCCTTCTTTTCGAACAGATGATGACTCACGACGTTTCGACGCTGGACCAGTCAGCGTTCATACATGACATCTCTCGGAAGCCTTCATTGGGATACACGGAAATAAAAATGGCAACCGGTATGGAAGACAGCTGCACCTGTACCGTGTTCATGCAACGTTGTGGTCATAGTCGTTTGATCGGCGGAAACATCGTGCCGTCCATCCGTATGATCTGCGATGAAGTCCGTACAGCTCCCATTACTCCCTCTAGTGTCACGAACGATTTGCAGTTTATGCAGACTACTTTGGTCGTCCGTGAGCACCACCCTTCACTATCACGACAATACTTTCAGAAGGATAGCGATGGATGTTTACACGTCAACCGTCTATTCGATTCACAATCTCCAAGTGTTTTGCATTTGATCCACCGCTCACCCTCGCGTGCTTGTCTACAGTTTTGAAAGGCAGCTATGAAACACATCGATCGCGGCCCTGGCGCGTTGCGCACTACATACTCTCTCACTGGTGCTACATACGCGATGCGGGATGTGCCAGGACTGCTGGATACATGCGGTTGTAATGTGGAGTGGTACGGGCGCGTCGCTGTAGCTATAAGCGGTGAAATATCGATTTTGGGGTGGTTGCGGTGTGTAGTTTGTGAAGCGTCCCCGTGGCCCAATGGATAAGGCATCCGCCTACGAAGCGGGAGATTGCGGGTTAGAGTCCCGTCGGAGACTACCTTTTCTCTACTCGTTCTTTTGCACTCCTTCTTTTCGAACAGATGATGACTCACGACGTTTCGACGCTGGACCAGTCAGCGTTCATACATGACATCTCTCGGAAGCCTTCATTGGGATACACGGAAATAAAGAAGGCAACCGGTATGGAAGACAGCTGCACCTGTACCGTGTTCATGCAACGTTGTGGTCATAGTCGTTTGATCGGCGGAAACATCGTGCCGTCCATCCGTATGATCTGCGATGAAGTCCGTACAGCTCCCATTACTCCCTCTAGTGTCACGAACGATTTGCAGTTTATGCAGACTACTTTGGTCGTCCGTGAGCACCACCCTTCACTATCACGACAATACTTTCAGAAGGATAGCGATGGATGTTTACACGTCAACCGTCTATTCGATTCACAATCTCCAAGTGTTTTGCATTTGATCCACCGCTCACCCTCGCGTGCTTGTCTACAGTTTTGAAAGGCAGCTATGAAACACATCGATCGCGGCCCTGGCGCGTTGCGCACTACATACTCTCTCACTGATGCCACACACGCGATGCGGGATGTGCCAGGACTGCTGGATACATGCGGTTGTAATGTGGAGTGGTACGGGCGCGTCGCTGTAGCTATAAGCGGTGAAATATCGATTTTGTGGTGGTTGCGGTGTGTAGTTTGTGAAGCGTCCCCGTGGCCCAATGGATAAGGCATCCGCCTACGAAGCGGGAGATTGCGGGTTAGAGTCCCGTCGGAGACTACCTTTTCTCTACTCGTTCTTTTGCACTCCTTCTTTTCGAACAGATGATGACTCACGACGTTTCGACGCTGGACCAGTCAGCGTTCATACATGACATCTCTCGGAAGCCTTCATTGGGATACACAGAAATAAAAAAGGCAACCGGTATGGAAGACAGCTGCACCTGTACCGTGTTCATGCAACGTTGTGGTCATAGTCGTTTGATCGGCGGAAACATCGTGCCGTCCATCCGTATGATCTGCGATGAAGTCCGTACAGCTCCCATTACTCCCTCTAGTGTCACGAACGATTTGCAGTTTATGCAGACTACTTTGGTCGTCCGTGAGCACCACCCTTCACTATCACGACAATACTTTCAGAAGGATAGCGATGGATGTTTACACGTCAACCGTCTATTCGATTCACAATCTCCAAGTGTTTTGCATTTGATCCACCGCTCACCCTCGCGTGCTTGTCTACAGTTGTGAAAGGCAGCTATGAAACACATCGATCGCGTCCCTGGCGCGTTGCGCACTACATACTCTCTCACTGATGCCACACACGCGATGCGGGATGTGCCAGGACTGCTGGATACATGCGGTTGTAATGTGGAGTGGTACGGGCGCGTCGCTGTAGCTATAAGCGGTGAAATATCGATTTTGGGGTGGTTGCGGTGTGTAGTTTGTGAAGCGTCCCCGTGGCCCAATGGATAAGGCATCCGCCTACGAAGCGGGAGATTGCGGGTTAGAGTCCCGTCGGAGACTACCTTTTCTCTACTCGTTCTTTTGCACTCCTTCTTTTCGAACAGATGATGACTCACGACGTTTCGACGCTGGACCAGTCAGCGTTCATACATGACATCTCTCGGAAGCCTTCATTGGGATACACGGAAATAAAAAAGGCAACCGGTATGGAAGACAGCTGCACCTGTACCGTGTTCATGCAACGTTGTGGTCATAGTCGTTTGATCGGCGGAAACATCGTGCCGTCCATCCGTATGATCTGCGATGAAGTCCGTACAGCTCCCATTACTCCCTCTAGTGTCACGAACGATTTGCAGTTTATGCAGACTACTTTGGTCGTCCGTGAGCACCACCCTTCACTATCACGACAATACTTTCAGAAGGATAGCGATGGATGTTTACACGTCAACCGTCTATTCGATTCACAATCTCCAAGTGTTTTGCATTTGATCCACCGCTCACCCTCGCGTGCTTGTCTACAGTTGTGAAAGGCAGCTATGAAACACATCGATCGCTGCCCTGGCGCGTTGCGCACTACATACTCTCTCACTGGTGCTACATACGCGATGCGGGATGTGCCAGGACTGCTAAATACATGCGGTTGTAATGTGGAGTGGTACGGGCGCGTCGCTGTAGCTATAAGCGGTGAAATATCGATTTTGGGGTGGTTGCGGTGTGTAGTTTGTGAAGCGTCCCCGTGGCCCAATGGATAAGGCATCCGCCTACGAAGCGGGAGATTGCGGGTTAGAGTCCCGTCGGAGACTACCTTTTCTCTACTCGTTCTTTTGCACTCCTTCTTTTCGAACAGATGATGACTCACGACGTTTCGACGCTGGACCAGTCAGCGTTCATACATGACATCTCTCGGAAGCCTTCATTGGGATACACGGAAATAAAAAAGGCAACCGGTATGGAAGACAGCTGCACCTGTACCGTGTTCATGCAACGTTGTGGTCATAGTCGTTTGATCGGCGGAAACATCGTGCCGTCCATCCGTATGATCTGCGATGAAGTCCGTACAGCTCCCATTACTCCCTCTAGTGTCACGAACGATTTGCAGTTTATGCAGACTACTTTGGTCGTCCGTGAGCACCATCCTTCACTATCACGACAATACTTTCAGAAGGATAGCGATGGATGTTTACACGTCAACCGTCTATTCGATTCACAATCTCCAAGTGTTTTGCATTTGATCCACCGCTCACCCTCGCGTGCTTGTCTACAGTTTTGAAAGGCAGCTATGAAACACATCGATCGCTTCCCTGGCGCGTTGCGCACTACATACTCTCTCACTGGTGCCACACACGCGATGCGGGATGTGCCAGGACTGCTGGATACATGCGGTTGTAATGTGGAGTGGTACGGGCGCGTCGCTGTAGCTATAAGCGGTGAAATATCGATTTTGTGGTGGTTGCGGTGTGTAGTTTGTGAAGCGTCCCCGTGGCCCAATGGATAAGGCATCCGCCTACGAAGCGGGAGATTGCGGGTTAGAGTCCCGTCGGAGACTACCTTTTCTCTACTCGTTCTTTTGCACTCCTTCTTTTCGAACAGATGATGACTCACGACGTTTCGACGCTGGACCAGTCAGCGTTCATACATGACATCTCTCGGAAGCCTTCATTGGGATACACAGAAATAAAAATGGCAACCGGTATGGAAGACAGCTGCACCTGTACCGTGTTCATGCAACGTTGTGGTCATAGTCGTTTGATCGGCGGAAACATCGTGCCGTCCATCCGTATGATCTGCGATGAAGTCCGTACAGCTCCCATTACTCCCTCTAGTGTCACGAACGATTTGCAGTTTATGCAGACTACTTTGGTCGTCCGTGAGCACCACCCTTCACTATCACGACAATACTTTCAGAAGGATAGCGATGGATGTTTACACGTCAACCGTCTATTCGATTCACAATCTCCAAGTGTTTTGCATTTGATCCACCGCTCACCCTCGCGTGCTTGTCTACAGTTTTGAAAGGCAGCTATGAAACACATCGATCGCTTCCCTGGCGCGTTGCGCACTACATACTCTCTCACTGGTGCCACATACGCGATGCGGGATGTGCCAGGACTGCTGGATACATGCGGTTGTAATGTGGAGTGGTACGGGCGCGTCGCTGTAGCTATAAGCGGTGAAATATCGATTTTGGGGTGGTTGCGGTGTGTAGTTTGTGAAGCGTCCCCGTGGCCCAATGGATAAGGCATCCGCCTACGAAGCGGGAGATTGCGGGTTAGAGTCCCGTCGGAGACTACCTTTTCTCTACTCGTTCTTTTGCACTCCTTCTTTTCGAACAGATGATGACTCACGACGTTTCGACGCTGGACCAGTCAGCGTTCATACATGACATCTCTCGGAAGCCTTCATTGGGATACACGGAAATAAAAAAGGCAACCGGTATGGAAGACAGCTGCACCTGTACCGTGTTCATGCAACGTTGTGGTCATAGTCGTTTGATCGGCGGAAACATCGTGCCGTCCATCCGTATGATCTGCGATGAAGTCCGTACAGCTCCCATTACTCCCTCTAGTGTCACGAACGATTTGCAGTTTATGCAGACTACTTTGGTCGTCCGTGAGCACCACCCTTCACTATCACGACAATACTTTCAGAAGGATAGCGATGGATGTTTACACGTCAACCGTCTATTCGATTCACAATCTCCAAGTGTTTTGCATTTGATCCACCGCTCACCCTCGCGTGCTTGTCTACAGTTTTGAAAGGCAGCTATGAAACACATCGATCGCTTCCCTGGCGCGTTGCGCACTACATACTCTCTCACTGGTGCCACATACGCGATGCGGGATGTGCCAGGACTGCTGGATACATGCGGTTGTAATGTGGAGTGGTACGGGCGCGTTGCTGTCGCTATAAGCGGTGAAATATCGATTTTGGGGTGGTTGCGGTGTGTAGTTTGTGAAGCGTCCCCGTGGCCCAATGGATAAGGCATCCGCCTACGAAGCGGGAGATTGCGGGTTAGAGTCCCGTCGGAGACTACCTTTTCTCTACTCGTTCTTTTGCACTCCTTCTTTTCGAACAGATGATGACTCACGACGTTTCGACGCTGGACCAGTCAGCGTTCATACATGACATCTCTCGGAAGCCTTCATTGGGATACACAGAAATAAAAATGGCAACCGGTATGGAAGACAGCTGCACCTGTACCGTGTTCATGCAACGTTGTGGTCATAGTCGTTTGATCGGCGGAAACATCGTGCCGTCCATCCGTATGATCTGCGATGAAGTCCGTACAGCTCCCATTACTCCCTCTAGTGTCACGAACGATTTGCAGTTTATGCAGACTACTTTGGTCGTCCGTGAGCACCACCCTTCACTATCACGACAATACTTTCAGAAGGATAGCGATGGATGTTTACACGTCAACCGTCTATTCGATTCAGATTCTCCAAGTGTTTTGCATTTTGATCCACCGCTCACCCTCGCGTGCTTGTCTACAGTTTTGAAAGGCAGCTATGAAACACATCGATCGCGGCCCTGGCGCGTTGCGCACTACATACTCTCTCACTGGTGCCACACACGCGATGCGGGATGTGCCAGGACTGCTGGATACATGCGGTTGTAATGTGGAGTGGTACGGGCGCGTCGCTGTAGCTATAAGCGGTGAAATATCGATTTTGGTCTGGTTGCGGTGTGTAGTTTGTGAAGCGTCCCCGTGGCCCAATGGATAAGGCATCCGCCTACGAAGCGGGAGATTGCGGGTTAGAGTCCCGTCGGAGACTACCTTTTCTCTACTCGTTCTTTTGCACTCCTTCTTTTCGAACAGATGATGACTCACGACGTTTCGACGCTGGACCAGTCAGCGTTCATACATGACATCTCTCGGAAGCCTTCATTGGGATACACGGAAATAAAAATGGCAATCGGTATGGAAGACAGCTGCACCTGTACCGTGTTCATGCAACGTTGTGGTCATAGTCGTTTGATCGGCGGAAACATCGTGCCGTCCATCCGTATGATCTGCGATGAAGTCCGTACAGCTCCCATTACTCCCTCTAGTGTCACGAACGATTTGCAGTTTATGCAGACTACTTTGGTCGTCCGTGAGCACCACCCTTCACTATCACGACAATACTTTCAGAAGGATAGCGATGGATGTTTACACGTCAACCGTCTATTCGATTCACAATCTCCAAGTGTTTTGCAGTTTGATCCACCGCTCACCCTCGCGTGCTTGTCTACAGTTTTGAAAGGCAGCTATGAAACACATCGATCGCGGTCCTGGCGCGTTGCGCACTACATACTCTCTCACTGATGCCACACACGCGATGCGGGATGTGCCAGGACTGCTGGATACATGCGGTTGTAATGTGGAGTGGTACGGGCGCGTCGATGTAGCTATAAGCGGTGAAATATCGATTTTGGTCTGGTTGCGGTGTGTAGTTTGTGAAGCGTCCCCGTGGCCCAATGGATAAGGCATCCGCCTACGAAGCGGGAGATTGCGGGTTAGAGTCCCGTCGGAGACTACCTTTTCTCTACTCGTTCTTTTGCACTCCTTCTTTTCGAACAGATGATGACTCACGACGTTTCGACGCTGGACCAGTCAGCGTTCATACATGACATCTCTCGGAAGCCTTCATTGGGATACACGGAAATAAAAATGGCAACCGGTATGGAAGACAGCTGCACCTGTACCGTGTTCATGCAACGTTGTGGTCATAGTCGTTTGATCGGCGGAAACATCGTGCCGTCCATCCGTATGATCTGCGATGAAGTCCGTACAGCTCCCATTACTCCCTCTAGTGTCACGAACGATTTGCAGTTTATGCAGACTACTTTGGTCGTCCGTGAGCACCACCCTTCACTATCACGACAATACTTTCAGAAGGATAGCGATGGATGTTTACACGTCAACCGTCTATTCGATTCACAATCTCCAAGTGTTTTGCATTTGATCCACCGCTCACCCTCGCGTGCTTGTCTACAGTTTTGAAAGGCAGCTATGAAACACATCGATCGCTTCCCTGGCGCGTTGCGCACTACATACTCTCTCACTGGTGCTACATACGCGATGCGGGATGTGCCAGGACTGCTGGATACATGCGGTTGTAATGTGGAGTGGTACGGGCGCGTCGCTGTAGCTATAAGCGGTGAAATATCGATTTTGGTGCTGGTTGCGGTGTGTAGTTTGTGAAGCGTCCCCGTGGCCCAATGGATAAGGCATCCGCCTACGAAGCGGGAGATTGCGGGTTAGAGTCCCGTCGGAGACTACCTTTTCTCTACTCGTTCTTTTGCACTCCTTCTTTTCGAACAGATGATGACTCACGACGTTTCGACGCTGGACCAGTCAGCGTTCATACATGACATCTCTCGGAAGCCTTCATTGGGATACACGGAAATAAAGAATGGCAACCGGTATGGAAGACAGCTGCACCTGTACCGTGTTCATGCAACGTTGTGGTCATAGTCGTTTGATCGGCGGAAACATCGTGCCGTCCATCCGTATGATCTGCGATGAAGTCCGTACAGCTCCCATTACTCCCTCTAGTGTCACGAACGATTTGCAGTTTATGCAGACTACTTTGGTCGTCCGTGAGCACCACCCTTCACTATCACGACAATACTTTCAGAAGGATAGCGATGGATGTTTACACGTCAACCGTCTATTCGATTCACAATCTCCAAGTGTTTTGCATTTGATCCACCGCTCACCCTCGCGTGCTTGTCTACAGTTTTGAAAGGCAGCTATGAAACACATCGATCGCTTCCCTGGCGCGTTGCGCACTACATACTCTCTCACTGGTGCTACACACGCGATGCGGGATGTGCCAGGACTGCTGGATACATGCGGTTGTAATGTGGAGTGGTACGGGCGCGTCGCTGTAGCTATAAGCGGTGAAATATCGATTTTGGTCTGGTTGCGGTGTGTAGTTTGTGAAGCGTCCCCGTGGCCCAATGGATAAGGCATCCGCCTACGAAGCGGGAGATTGCGGGTTAGAGTCCCGTCGGAGACTACCTTTTCTCTACTCGTTCTTTTGCACTCCTTCTTTTCGAACAGATGATGACTCACGACGTTACGACGCTGGAACAATTAGCGTTCATACATGACACCTCTTGGAAGCCTTCGTTGGGATACACAGAAATAAAGAAGGCAACCGGTATGAAAGACAGCTGCACCTGTACCGTGTTCATGCAACGTTGTGGTCATAGTCGTTTGATCGGCGGAAACATCGTGCCGTCCATCCGTATGATCTGCGATGAAGTCCGTACAGCTCCCATTACTCCCTCTAGTGTCACGAACGATTTGCAGTTTATGCAGACTACTTTGGTCGTCCGTGAGCACCACCCTTCACTATCACGACAATACTTTCAGAAGGATAGCGATGGATGTTTACACGTCAACCGTCTATTCGATTCACAATCTCCAAGTGTTTTGCATTTGATCCACCGCTCACCCTCGCGTGCTTGTCTACAGTTTTGAAAGGCAGCTATGAAACACATCGATCGCTTCCCTGGCGCGTTGCGCACTACATACTCTCTCACTGGTGCTACATACGCGATGCGGGATGTGCCAGGACCGCTGGATACATGCGGTTGTAATGTGGAGTGGTACGGGCGCGTCGCTGTAGCTATAAGCGGTGAAATATCGATTTTGGTCTGGTTGCGGTGTGTAGTTTGTGAAGCGTCCCCGTGGCCCAATGGATAAGGCATCCGCCTACGAAGCGGGAGATTGCGGGTTAGAGTCCCGTCGGAGACTACCTTTTCTCTACTCGTTCTTTTGCACTCCTTCTTTTCGAACAGATGATGACTCACGACGTTTCGACGCTGGACCAGTCAGCGTTCATACATGACATCTCTCGGAAGCCTTCATTGGGATACACGGAAATAAAAATGGCAACCGGTATGGAAGACAGCTGCACCTGTACCGTGTTCATGCAACGTTGTGGTCATAGTCGTTTGATCGGCGGAAACATCGTGCCGTCCATCCGTATGATCTGCGATGAAGTCCGTACAGCTCCCATTACTCCCTCTAGTGTCACGAACGATTTGCAGTTTATGCAGACTACTTTGGTCGTCCGTGAGCACCACCCTTCACTATCACGACAATACTTTCAGAAGGATAGCGATGGATGTTTACACGTCAACCGTCTATTCGATTCACAATCTCCAAGTGTTTTGCAGTTTGATCCACCGCTCACCCTCGCGTGCTTGTCTACAGTTTTGAAAGGCAGCTATGAAACACATCGATCGCTTCCCCTGGCGCGTTGCGCACTACATACTCTCTCACTGATGCCACACACGCGATGCGGGATGTGCCAGGACTGCTGGATACATGCGGTTGTAATGTGGAGTGGTACGGGCGCGTCGCTGTAGCTATAAGCGGTGAAATATCGATTTTGGTCTGGTTGCGGTGTGTAGTTTGTGAAGCGTCCCCGTGGCCCAATGGATAAGGCATCCGCCTACGAAGCGGGAGATTGCGGGTTAGAGTCCCGTCGGAGACTACCTTTTCTCTACTCGTTCTTTTGCACTCCTTCTTTTCGAACAGATGATGACTCACGACGTTTCGACGCTGGACCAGTCAGCGTTCATACATGACATCTCTCGGAAGCCTTCATTGGGATACACGGAAATAAAAATGGCAACCGGTATGGAAGACAGCTGCACCTGTACCGTGTTCATGCAACGTTGTGGTCATAGTCGTTTGATCGGCGGAAACATCGTGCCGTCCATCCGTATGATCTGCGATGAAGTCCGTACAGCTCCCATTACTCCCTCTAGTGTCACGAACGATTTGCAGTTTATGCAGACTACTTTGGTCGTCCGTGAGCACCACCCTTCACTATCACGACAATACTTTCAGAAGGATAGCGATGGATGTTTACACGTCAACCGTCTATTCGATTCACAATCTCCAAGTGTTTTGCATTTGATCCACCGCCCACCCTCGCGTGCTTGTCTACAGTTTTGAAAGGCAGCTATGAAACACATCGATCGCTTCCCTGGCGCGTTGCGCACTACATACTCTCTCACTGGTGCTACATACGCGATGCGGGATGTGCCAGGACCGCTGGATACATGCGGTTGTAATGTGGAGTGGTACGGGCGCGTCGCTGTAGCTATAAGCGGTGAAATATCGATTTTGGTCTGGTTGCGGTGTGTCGTTTGTGAAGCGTCCCCGTGGCCCAATGGATAAGGCATCCGCCTACGAAGCGGGAGATTGCGGGTTAGAGTCCCGTCGGAGACTCCTTTTTCTCTACTCGTTCTTTTGCACTCCTTCTTTTCGAACAGATGATGACTCACGACGTTTCGACGCTGGACCAGTCAGCGTTCATACATGACATCTCTCGGAAGCCTTCATTGGGATACACGGAAATAAAGAAGGCAACCGGTATGGAAGACAGCTGCACCTGTACCGTGTTCATGCAACGTTGTGGTCATAGTCGTTTGATCGGCGGAAACATCGTGCCGTCCATCCGTATGATCTGCGATGAAGTCCGTACAGCTCCCATTACTCCCTCTAGTGTCACGAACGATTTGCAGTTTATGCAGACTACTTTGGTCGTCCGTGAGCACCACCCCTTCACTATCACGACAATACTTTCAGAAGGATAGCGATGGATGTTTACACGTCAACCGTCTATTCGATTCACAATCTCCAAGTGTTTTGCATTTGATCCACCGCTCACCCTCGCGTGCTTGTCTACAGTTTTGAAAGGCAGCTATGAAACACATCGATCGCTTCCCTGGCGCGTTGCGCACTACATACTCTCTCACTGGTGCTACATACGCGATGCGGGATGTGCCAGGACTGCTGGATACATGCGGTTGTAATGTGGAGTGGTACGGGCGCGTCGCTGTAGCTATAAGCGGTGAAATATCGATTTTGGTCTGGTTGCGGTGTGTAGTTTGTGAAGCGTCCCCGTGGCCCAATGGATAAGGCATCCGCCTACGAAGCGGGAGATTGCGGGTTAGAGTCCCGTCGGAGACTACCTTTTCTCTACTCGTTCTTTTGCACTCCTTCTTTTCGAACAGATGATGACTCACGACGTTTCGACGCTGGACCAGTCAGCGTTCATACATGACATCTCTCGGAAGCCTTCATTGGGATACACGGAAATAAAAAAGGCAATCGGTATGGAAGACAGCTGCACCTGTACCGTGTTCATGCAACGTTGTGGTCATAGTCGTTTGATCGGCGGAAACATCGTGCCGTCCATCCGTATGATCTGCGATGAAGTCCGTACAGCTCCCATTACTCCATCTAGTGTCACGAACGATTTGCAGTTTATGCAGACTACTTTGGTCGTCCGTGAGCACCACCCTTCACTATCACGACAATACTTTCAGAAGGATAGCGATGGATGTTTACACGTCAACCGTCTATTCGATTCACAATCTCCAAGTGTTTTGCATTTGATCCACCGCTCACCCTCGCGTGCTTGTCTACAGTTTTGAAAGGCAGCTATGAAACACATCGATCGCTTCCCTGGCGCGTTGCGCACTACATACTCTCTCACTGGTGCTACATACGCGATGCGGGATGTGCCAGGACCGCTGGATACATGCGGTTGTAATGTGGAGTGGTACGGGCGCGTCGCTGTAGCTATAAGCGGTGAAATATCGATTTTGGTCTGGTTGCGGTGTGTAGTTTGTGAAGCGTCCCCGTGGCCCAATGGATAAGGCATCCGCCTACGAAGCGGGAGATTGCGGGTTAGAGTCCCGTCGGAGACTACCTTTTCTCTACTCGTTCTTTGCACTCCTTCTTTTCGAACAGATGATGACTCACGACGTTTCGACGCTGGACCAGTCAGCGTTCATACATGACATCTCTCGGAAGCCTTCATTGGGATACACGGAAATAAAAATGGCAACCGGTATGGAAGACAGCTGCACCTGTACCGTGTTCATGCAACGTTGTGGTCATAGTCGTTTGATCGGCGGAAACATCGTGCCGTCCATCCGTATGATCTGCGATGAAGTCCGTACAGCTCCCATTACTCCCTCTAGTGTCACGAACGATTTGCAGTTTATGCAGACTACTTTGGTCGTCCGTGAGCACCACCCTTCACTATCACGACAATACTTTCAGAAGGATAGCGATGGATGTTTACACGTCAACCGTCTATTCGATTCACAATCTCCAAGTGTTTTGCAGTTTGATCCACCGCTCACCCTCGCGTGCTTGTCTACAGTTTTGAAAGGCAGCTATGAAACACATCGATCGCTTCCCCTGGCGCGTTGCGCACTACATACTCTCTCACTGATGCCACACACGCGATGCGGGATGTGCCAGGACTGCTGGATACATGCGGTTGTAATGTGGAGTGGTACGGGCGCGTCGCTGTAGCTATAAGCGGTGAAATATCGATTTTGGTCTGGTTGCGGTGTGTAGTTTGTGAAGCGTCCCCGTGGCCCAATGGATAAGGCATCCGCCTACGAAGCG
This sequence comes from Peronospora matthiolae, assembly GCA_921007115.2. Taxonomy (NCBI): domain Eukaryota; phylum Oomycota; class Peronosporomycetes; order Peronosporales; family Peronosporaceae; genus Peronospora; species Peronospora matthiolae. The sequence goes on from CAKLBY020000193.1 coordinate 1,270,386, forward strand.
GGAGATTGCGGGTTAGAGTCCCGTCGGAGACTACCTTTCTCTACTCGTTCTTTGCACTCCTTCTTTTCGAACAGATGATGACTCACGACGTTACGACGCTGGACCAGTCAGCGTTCATACATGACATCTCTCGGAAGCCTTCATTGGGATACACGGAAATAAAAATGGCAACCGGTATGGAAGACAGCTGCACCTGTACCGTGTTCATGCAACGTTGTGGTCATAGTCGTTTGATCGGCGGAAACATCGTGCCGTCCATCCGTATGATCTGCGATGAAGTCCGTACAGCTCCCATTACTCCATCTAGTGTCACGAACGATTTGCAGTTTATGCAGACTACTTTGGTCGTCCGTGAGCACCACCCTTCACTGTCACGACAATACTTTCAGAAGGATAGCGATGGATGTTTACACGTCAACCGTCTATTCGATTCACAATCTCCAAGTGTTTTGCAGTTTGATCCACCGCTCACCCTCGCGTGCTTGTCTACAGTTTTGAAAGGCAGCTATGAAACACATCGATCGCTTCCCTGGCGCGTTGCGCACTACATACTCTCTCACTGATGCCACACACGCGATGCAGGATGTCCCAGGACTGCTGGATACATGCGGTTGTAATGTGGAGTGGTACGGGCGCGTCGCTGTAGCTATAAGCGGTGAAATATCGATTTTGGTCTGGTTGCGGTGTGTAGTTTGTGAAGCGTCCCCGTGGCCCAATGGATAAGGCATCCGCCTACGAAGCGGGAGATTGCGGGTTAGAGTCCCGTCGGAGACTACCTTTTCTCTACTCGTTCTTTTGCACTCCTTCTTTTCGAACAGATGATGACTCACGACGTTACGACGCTGGAACAATCAGCGTTCATACATGACATCTCTCGGAAGCCTTCATTGGGATACACGGAAATAAAGAAGGCAATCGGTATGGAAGACAGCTGCACCTGTACCGTGTTCATGCAACGTTGTGGTCATAGTCGTTTGATCGGCGGAAACATCGTGCCGTCCATCCGTATGATCTGCGATGAAGTCCGTACAGCTCCCATTACTCCATCTAGTGTCACGAACGATTTGCAGTTTATGCAGACTACTTTGGTCGTCCGTGAGCACCACCCTTCACTGTCACGACAATACTTTCAGAAGGATAGCGATGGATGTTTACACGTCAACCGTCTATTCGATTCACAATCTCCAAGTGTTTTGCAGTTTGATCCACCGCTCACCCTCGCGTGCTTGTCTACAGTTGTGAAAGGCAGCTATGAAACACATCGATCGCTTCCCTGGCGCGTTGCGCACTACATACTCTCTCACTGATGCCACACACGCGATGCAGGATGTCCCAGGACTGCTGGATACATGCGGTTGTAATGTGGAGTGGTACGGGCGCGTCGCTGTAGCTATAAGCGGTGAAATATCGATTTTGGTCTGGTTGCGGTGTGTAGTTTGTGAAGCGTCCCCGTGGCCCAATGGATAAGGCATCCGCCTACGAAGCGGGAGATTGCGGGTTAGAGTCCCGTCGGAGACTACCTTTTCTCTACTCGTTCTTTTGCACTCCTTCTTTTCGAACAGATGATGACTCACGACGTTACGACGCTGGACCAGTCAGCGTTCATACATGACATCTCTCGGAAGCCTTCATTGGGATACACGGAAATAAAGAAGGCAACCGGTATGGAAGACAGCTGCACCTGTACCGTGTTCATGCAACGTTGTGGTCATAGTCGTTTGATCGGCGGAAACATCGTGCCGTCCATCCGTATGATCTGCGATGAAGTCCGTACAGCTCCCATTACTCCATCTAGTGTCACGAACGATTTGCAGTTTATGCAGACTACTTTGGTCGTCCGTGAGCACCACCCTTCACTGTCACGACAATACTTTCAGAAGGATAGCGATGGATGTTTACACGTCAACCGTCTATTCGATTCACAATCTCCAAGTGTTTTGCAGTTTGATCCACCGCTCACCCTCGCGTGCTTGTCTACAGTTTTGAAAGGCAGCTATGAAACACATCGATCGCTTCCCTGGCGCGTTGCGCACTACATACTCTCTCACTGATGCCACACACGCGATGCGGGATGTGCCAGGACTGCTGGATACATGCGGTTGTAATGTGGAGTGGTACGGGCGCGTCGCTGTAGCTATAAGCGGTGAAATATCGATTTTGTGTGTGGTTGCGGTGTGTAGTTTGTGAAGCGTCCCCGTGGCCCAATGGATAAGGCATCCGCCTACGAAGCGGGAGATTGCGGGTTAGAGTCCCGTCGGAGACTACCTTTTCTCTACTCGTTCTTTTGCACTCCTTCTTTTCGAACAGATGATGACTCACGACGTTTCGACGCTGGACCAGTCAGCGTTCATACATGACATCTCTCGGAAGCCTTCATTGGGATACACGGAAATAAAGAAGGCAACCGGTATGGAAGACAGCTGCACCTGTACCGTGTTCATGCAACGTTGTGGTCATAGTCGTTTGATCGGCGGAAACATCGTGCCGTCCATCCGTATGATCTGCGATGAAGTCCGTACAGCTCCCATTACTCCCTCTAGTGTCACGAACGATTTGCAGTTTATGCAGACTACTTTGGTCGTCCGTGAGCACCACCCTTCACTGTCACGACAATGCTTTCAGAAGGATAGCGATGGATGTTTACACGTCAACCGTCTATTCGATTCACAATCTCCAAGTGTTTTGCATTTGATCCACCGCTCACCCTCGCGTGCTTGTCTACAGTTTTGAAAGGCAGCTTTGAAACACATCGATCGCTTCCCTGGCGCGTTGCGCACTACATACTCTCTCACTGATGCCACACACGCGATGCGGGATGTGCCAGGACTGCTGGATACATGCGGTTGTAATGTGGAGTGGTACGGGCGCGTCGCTGTAGCTATAAGCGGTGAAATATCGATTTTGGTCTGGTTGCGGTGTGTAGTTTGTGAAGCGTCCCCGTGGCCCAATGGATAAGGCATCCGCCTACGAAGCGGGAGATTGCGGGTTAGAGTCCCGTCGGAGACTACCTTTTCTCTACTCGTTCTTTTGCACTCCTTCTTTTCGAACAGATGATGACTCACGACGTTACGACGCTGGACCAGTCAGCGTTCATACATGACATCTCTCGGAAGCCTTCATTGGGATACACGGAAATAAAGAAGGCAATCGGTGTGGAAGACAGCTACACCTGTACCGTATTCATGCAACGTTGTGGTCATAGTCGTTTGATCGGCGGAAACATCGTGCCGTCCATCCGTATGATCTGCGATGAAGTCCGTACAGCTCCTATTACTCCCTCTAGTGTCACGAACGATTTGCAGTTTATGCAGACTACTTTGGTCGTCCGTGAGCACCACCCTTCACTGTCACGACAATGCTTTCAGAAGGATAGCGATGGATTTTTACACGTCAACCGTCTATTCGATTCACAATCTCCAAGTGTTTTGCATTTGATCCACCGCTCACTCTCGCGTGCTTGTCTACAGTTTTGAAAGGCAGCTATGAAACACATCGATCGCTTCCCTGGCGCGTTGCGCACTACATACTCTCTCACTGATGCCACACACGCGATGCGGGATGTGCCAGGACTGCTGGATACATGCGGTTGTAATGTGGAGTGGTGCGGGCGCGTCGCTGTAGCTATAAGCGGTGAAATATCGATTTTGGTCTAGTTGCAGTGTGTAGTTTGTGAAGCGTCCCCGTGGCCCAATGGATAAGGCATCCGCCTACGAAGCGGGAGATTGCGGGTTCGAGTCCCGTCGGAGACTACCTTTTACAGAAGCATCAGTGGCACTTGCCAGAGGATTGACGATACGACTTCTGCATACGCGCACAAGACGCCGAAGTCATCCAAAAGATTTCAGCACTTGTCGTGCTTACTGCCTCGCTTAGTGCTGGCCGGTGTCTCACATGCTGCCGTTTCGTTCTTGCTGAGCAGCAGGTAACGTCCAGTGGACGGTGCCTACGTGTCAGCGGTGGGATTTGAACCCACGAGTGCGAACACAGTAGAACTTGAGTCTACCCCCTTAGACCACTCGGGCACACTGACGACGACATAGAAAGGACAAACACAAACAAACACACACACAACAACACAACAACCACGACACATCACACGACACACAGTGCGAACAGGCTCTATGCATCACCGGGTGGGGTGGCGCCAACTTGTAACGGAACGCTTCTGCCAGGTAGTAAGGTACGAGGGTTGTGACACGTGTGGTGGCGACACTATCCACAGGGTGTGGATGGCGCGCCCGTTTCAAACCAGGAGTCGACATTGTGGTGAGCTCCCGTGAGAGTTCACACCAAGGTCACTAAGGAACGGTGCACCGTCCCAGACTGGATAACAGAGCAGGGAAAAACCTTCGCTTCTGATAGTGGGAGGATCACGTGCCAGAATCCTGATGTGGCGTTTCCACTCTACAGGTCAACACGAATACCTTGCGAAAATCTTTTACTGATTGGGTGGATACCATGATTCTCGCTTAGGGTGCGAGAGGTCCCGGAATCGATCTCCGGCAAGACCCATTTTGGGCTGGTTGCGGTGTGTCACTTGTGAAGCGTCCCCGTGGCCCAATGGATAAGGCATCCGCCTACGAAGCGGGAGATTGCGGGTTCGAGTCCCGTCGGAGACTACCTTTTACAGAAGCATCAGTGGCACTTGCCAGAGGATTGACGATACGACTTCTGCATACGCGCACAAGACGCCGAAGTCATCCAAAGATTTCAGCACTTGTCGTGCTTACTGCCTCGCTTAGTGCTGGCCGGTGTCTCACATGCTGCCGTTTCGTTCTTGCTGAGCAGCAGGTAACGTCCAGTGGACGGTGCCTACGTGTCAGCGGTGGGATTTGAACCCACGAGTGCGAACACAGTAGAACTTGAGTCTACCCCCTTAGACCACTCGGGCACACTGACGACGACATAGAAAGGACAAACACAAACAAATACACACACAACAACACAACAACCACGACACATCACACGACACACAGTGCGAACAGGCTCTATGCATCACCGGGTGGGGTGGCGCCAACTTGTAACGGAACGCTTCTGCCAGGTAGTAAGGTACGAGGGTTGTGACACGTGTGGTGGCGACACTATCCACAGGGTGTGGATGGCGCGCCCGTTTCAAACCAGGAGTCGACATTGTGGTGAGCTCCCGTGAGAGTTCACACCAAGGTCACTAAGGAACGGTGCACCGTCCCAGACTGGATAACAGAGCAGGGAAAAACCTTCGCTTCTGATAGTGGGAGGATCACGTGCCAGAATCCTGATGTGGCGTTTCCACTCTACAGGTCAACACGAATACCTTGCGAAAATCTTTTACTGATTGGGTGGATACCATGATTCTCGCTTAGGGTGCGAGAGGTCCCGGAATCGATCTCCGGCAAGGCCCATTTTGGGCTGGTTGCGGTGTGTCACTTGTGAAGCGTCCCCGTGGCCCAATGGATAAGGCATCCGCCTACGAAGCGGGAGATTGCGGGTTCGAGTCCCGTCGGAGACTACCTTTTACAGAAGCATCAGTGGCACTTGCCAGAGGATTGACGATACGACTTCTGCATACGCGCACAAGACGCCGAAGTCATCCAAAAGATTTCAGCACTTGTCGTGCTTACTGCCTCGCTTAGTGCTGGCCGGTGTCTCACATGCTGCCGTTTCGTTCTTGCTGAGCAGCAGGTAACGTCCAGTGGACGGTGCCTACGTGTCAGCGGTGGGATTTGAACCCACGAGTGCGAACACAGTAGAACTTGAGTCTACCCCCTTAGACCACTCGGGCACACTGACGACGACATAGAAAGGACAAACACAAACAAATACACACACAACAACCACAACAACCACGACACATCACACGACACACAGTGCGAACAGGCTCTATGCATCACCGGGTAGAGTGGCGCCAACTTGTAACGGAACGCTTCTGCCAGGTAGTAAGGTACGAGGGTTGTGACACGTGTGGTGGCGACACTATCCACAGGGTGTGGATGGCGCGCCCGTTTCAAACCAGGAGTCGACATTGTGGTGAGCTCCCGTGAGAGTTCACACCAAGGTCACTAAGGAACGGTGCACCGTCCCAGACTGGATAACAGAGCAGGGAAAAACCTTCGCTTCTGATAGTGGGAGGATCACGTGCCAGAATCCTGATGTGGCGTTTCCACTCTACAGGTCAACACGAATACCTTGCGAAAATCTTTTACTGATTGGGTGGATACCATGATTCTCGCTTAGGGTGCGAGAGGTCCCGGAATCGATCTCCGGCAAGGCCCATTTTGGGCTGGTTGCGGTGTGTCACTTGTGAAGCGTCCCCGTGGCCCAATGGATAAGGCATCCGCCTACGAAGCGGGAGATTGCGGGTTCGAGTCCCGTCGGAGACTACCTTTTACAGAAGCATCAGTGGCACTTGCCAGAGGATTGACGATACGACTTCTGCATACGCGCACAAGACGCCGAAGTCATCCAAAGATTTCAGCACTTGTCGTGCTTACTGCCTCGCTTAGTGCTGGCCGGTGTCTCACATGCTGCCGTTTCGTTCTTGCTGAGCAGCAGGTAACGTCCAGTGGACGGTGCCTACGTGTCAGCGGTGGGATTTGAACCCACGAGTGCGAACACAGTAGAACTTGAGTCTACCCCCTTAGACCACTCGGGCACACTGACGACGACATAGAAAGGACAAACACAAACAAACACACACACAACAACCACGACACATCACACGACACACAGTGCGAACAGGCTCTATGCATCACCGGGTGGGGTGGCGCCAACTTGTAACGGAACGCTTCTGCCAGGTAGTAAGGTACGAGGGTTGTGACACGTGTGGTGGCGACACTATCCACAGGGTGTGGATGGCGCGCCCGTTTCAAACCAGGAGTCGACATTGTGGTGAGCTCCCGTGAGAGTTCACACCAAGGTCACTAAGGAACGGTGCACCGTCCCAGACTGGATAACAGAGCAGGGAAAAACCTTCGCTTCTGATAGTGGGAGGATCACGTGCCAGAATCCTGATGTGGCGTTTCCACTCTACAGGTCAACACGAATACCTTGCGAAAATCTTTTACTGATTGGGTGGATACCATGATTCTCGCTTAGGGTGCGAGAGGTCCCGGAATCGATCTCCGGCAAGGCCCATTTTGGGCTGGTTGCGGTGTGTCACTTGTGAAGCGTCCCCGTGGCCCAATGGATAAGGCATCCGCCTACGAAGCGGGAGATTGCGGGTTCGAGTCCCGTCGGAGACTACCTTTACAGAAGCATCAGTGGCACTTGCCAGAGGATTGACGATACGACTTCTGCATACGCGCACAAGACGCCGAAGTCATCCAAAAGATTTCAGCACTTGTCGTGCTTACTGCCTCGCTTAGTGCTGGCCGGTGTCTCACATGCTGCCGTTTCGTTCTTGCTGAGCAGCAGGTAACGTCCAGTGGACGGTGCCTACGTGTCAGCGGTGGGATTTGAACCCACGAGTGCGAACACAGTAGAACTTGAGTCTACCCCCTTAGACCACTCGGGCACACTGACGACGACATAGAAAGGACAAACACAAACAAATACACACACAACAACACAACAACCACGACACATCACACGACACACAGTGCGAACAGGCTCTATGCATCACCGGGTGGGGTGGCGCCAACTTGTAACGGAACGCTTCTGCCAGGTAGTAAGGTACGAGGGTTGTGACACGTGTGGTGGCGACACTATCCACAGGGTGTGGATGGCGCGCCCGTTTCAAACCAGGAGTCGACATTGTGGTGAGCTCCCGTGAGAGTTCACACCAAGGTCACTAAGGAACGGTGCACCGTCCCAGACTGGATAACAGAGCAGGGAAAAACCTTCGCTTCTGATAGTGGGAGGATCACGTGCCAGAATCCTGATGTGGCGTTTCCACTCTACAGGTCAACACGAATACCTTGCGAAAATCTTTTACTGATTGGGTGGATACCATGATTCTCGCTTAGGGTGCGAGAGGTCCCGGAATCGATCTCCGGCAAGGCCCATTTTGGGCTGGTTGCGGTGTGTCACTTGTGAAGCGTCCCCGTGGCCCAATGGATAAGGCATCCGCCTACGAAGCGGGGAGATTGCGGGTTCGAGTCCCGTCGGAGACTACCTTTTACAGAAGCATCAGTGGCACTTGCCAGAGGATTGACGATACGACTTCTGCATACGCGCACAAGACGCCGAAGTCATCCAAAAGATTTCAGCACTTGTCGTGCTTACTGCCTCGCTTAGTGCTGGCCGGTGTCTCACATGCTGCCGTTTCGTTCTTGCTGAGCAGCAGGTAACGTCCAGTGGACGGTGCCTACGTGTCAGCGGTGGGATTTGAACCCACGAGTGCGAACACAGTAGAACTTGAGTCTACCCCCTTAGACCACTCGGGCACACTGACGACGACATAGAAAGGACAAACACAAACAAATACACACACAACAACACAACAACCACGACACATCACACGACACACAGTGCGAACAGGCTCTATGCATCACCGGGTGGGGTGGCGCCAACTTGTAACGGAACGCTTCTGCCAGGTAGTAAGGTACGAGGGTTGTGACACGTGTGGTGGCGACACTATCCACAGGGTGTGGATGGCGCGCCCGTTTCAAACCAGGAGTCGACATTGTGGTGAGCTCCCGTGAGAGTTCACACCAAGGTCACTAAGGAACGGTGCACCGTCCCAGACTGGATAACAGAGCAGGGAAAAACCTTCGCTTCTGATAGTGGGAGGATCACGTGCCAGAATCCTGATGTGGCGTTTCCACTCTACAGGTCAACACGAATACCTTGCGAAAATCTTTTACTGATTGGGTGGATACCATGATTCTCGCTTAGGGTGCGAGAGGTCCCGGAATCGATCTCCGGCAAGGCCCATTTTGGGCTGGTTGCGGTGTGTCACTTGTGAAGCGTCCCCGTGGCCCAATGGATAAGGCATCCGCCTACGAAGCGGGAGAGATTGCGGGTTCGAGTCCCGTCGGAGACTACCTTTTACAGAAGCATCAGTGGCACTTGCCAGAGGATTGACGATACGACTTCTGCATACGCGCACAAGACGCCGAAGTCATCCAAAGATTTCAGCACTTGTCGTGCTTACTGCCTCGCTTAGTGCTGGCCGGTGTCTCACATGCTGCCGTTTCGTTCTTGCTGAGCAGCAGGTAACGTCCAGTGGACGGTGCCTACGTGTCAGCGGTGGGATTTGAACCCACGAGTGCGAACACAGTAGAACTTGAGTCTACCCCCTTAGACCACTCGGGCACACTGACGACGACATAGAAAGGACAAACACAAACAAATACACACACAACAACACAACAACCACGACACATCACACGACACACAGTGCGAACAGGCTCTATGCATCACCGGGTGGGGTGGCGCCAACTTGTAACGGAACGCTTCTGCCAGGTAGTAAGGTACGAGGGTTGTGACACGTGTGGTGGCGACACTATCCACAGGGTGTGGATGGCGCGCCCGTTTCAAACCAGGAGTCGACATTGTGGTGAGCTCCCGTGAGAGTTCACACCAAGGTCACTAAGGAACGGTGCACCGTCCCAGACTGGATAACAGAGCAGGGAAAAACCTTCGCTTCTGATAGTGGGAGGATCACGTGCCAGAATCCTGATGTGGCGTTTCCACTCTACAGGTCAACACGAATACCTTGCGAAAATCTTTTACTGATTGGGTGGATACCATGATTCTCGCTTAGGGTGCGAGAGGTCCCGGTATCGATCTCCGGCAAGGCCCATTTTGGGCTGGTTGCGGTGTGTCACCTGTGAAGCGTCCCCGTGGCCCAATGGATAAGGCATCCGCCTACGAAGCGGGAGATTGCGGGTACGAGTCCCGTCGGCTACTACCTTTTACAGAAGCATCAGTGGCACTTGCCAGAGGATTGACGATACGACTTCTGCATACGCGCACAAGACGCCGAAGTCGTCCAAAAGATTTCAGCACTTGTCGTGCTTACTGCCTCGCTTAGTGCTGGCCGGTGTCTCACATGCTGCCGTTTCGTTCTTGCTGAGCAGCAGGTAACGTCCAGTGGACGGTGCCTACGTGTCAGCGGTGGGATTTGAACCCACGAGTGCGAACACAGTAGAACTTGAGTCTACCCCCTTACACCACTCGGGCACACTGACGACGACATAGAAAGGACAAACACAAACAAACACACACACAACAACCACGACACATCACACGACACACAGTGCGAACAGGCTCTATGCATCACCGGGTGGGGTGGCGCCAACTTGTAACGGAACGCTTCTGCCAGGTAGTAAGGTACGAGGGTTGTGACACGTGTGGTGGCGACACTATCCACAGGGTGTGGATGGCGCGCCCGTTTCAAACCAGGAGTCGACATTGTGGTGAGCTCCCGTGAGAGTTCACACCAAGGTCACTAAGGAACGGTGCACCGTCCCAGACTGGATAACAGAGCAGGGAAAAACCTTCGCTTCTGATAGTGGGAGGATCACGTGCCAGAATCCTGATGTGGCGTTTCCACTCTACAGGTCAACACGAATACCTTGCGAAAATCTTTTACTGATTGGGTGGATACCATGATTCTCGCTTAGGGTGCGAGAGGTCCCGGAATCGATCTCCGGCAAGGCCCATTTTGGGCTGGTTGCGGTGTGTCACTTGTGAAGCGTCCCCGTGGCCCAATGGATAAGGCATCCGCCTACGAAGCGGGAGATTGCGGGTTCGAGTCCCGTCGGAGACTACCTTTACAGAAGCATCAGTGGCACTTGCCAGAGGATTGACGATACGACTTCTGCATACGCGCACAAGACGCCGAAGTCATCCAAAGATTTCAGCACTTGTCGTGCTTACTGCCTCGCTTAGTGCTGGCCGGTGTCTCACATGCTGCCGTTTCGTTCTTGCTGAGCAGCAGGTAACGTCCAGTGGACGGTGCCTACGTGTCAGCGGTGGGATTTGAACCCACGAGTGCGAACACAGTAGAACTTGAGTCTACCCCCTTAGACCACTCGGGCACACTGACGACGACATAGAAAGGACAAACACAAACAAATACACACACAACAACCACAACAACCACGACACATCACACGACACACAGTGCGAACAGGCTCTATGCATCACCGGGGGTGGGTGGCGCCAACTTGTAACGGAACGCTTCTGCCAGGTAGTAAGGTACGAGGGTTGTGACACGTGTGGTGGCGACACTATCCACAGGGTGTGGATGGCGCGCCCGTTTCAAACCAGGAGTCGACATTGTGGTGAGCTCCCGTGAGAGTTCACACCAAGGTCACTAAGGAACGGTGCACCGTCCCAGACTGGATAACAGAGCAGGGAAAAACCTTCGCTTCTGATAGTGGGAGGATCACGTGCCAGAATCCTGATGTGGCGTTTCCACTCTACAGGTCAACACGAATACCTTGCGAAAATCTTTTACTGATTGGGTGGATACCATGATTCTCGCTTAGGGTGCGAGAGGTCCCGGAATCGATCTCCGGCAAGGCCCATTTTGGGCTGGTTGCGGTGTGTCACTTGTGAAGCGTCCCCGTGGCCCAATGGATAAGGCATCCGCCTACGAAGCGGGAGATTGCGGGTTCGAGTCCCGTCGGAGACTACCTTTTACAGAAGCATCAGTGGCACTTGCCAGAGGATTGACGATACGACTTCTGCATACGCGCACAAGACGCCGAAGTCATCCAAAAGATTTCAGCACTTGTCGTGCTTACTGCCTCGCTTAGTGCTGGCCGGTGTCTCACATGCTGCCGTTTCGTTCTTGCTGAGCAGCAGGTAACGTCCAGTGGACGGTGCCTACGTGTCAGCGGTGGGATTTGAACCCACGAGTGCGAACACAGTAGAACTTGAGTCTACCCCCTTAGACCACTCGGGCACACTGACGACGACATAGAAAGGACAAACACAAACAAATACACACACAACAACACAACAACCACGACACATCACACGACACACAGTGCGAACAGGCTCTATGCATCACCGGGTGGGGTGGCGCCAACTTGTAACGGAACGCTTCTGCCAGGTAGTAAGGTACGAGGGTTGTGACACGTGTGGTGGCGACACTATCCACAGGGTGTGGATGGCGCGCCCGTTTCAAACCAGGAGTCGACATTGTGGTGAGCTCCCGTGAGAGTTCACACCAAGGTCACTAAGGAACGGTGCACCGTCCCAGACTGGATAACAGAGCAGGGAAAACCTTCGCTTCTGATAGTGGGAGGATCACGTGCCAGAATCCTGATGTGGCGTTTCCACTCTACAGGTCAACACGAATACCTTGCGAAAATCTTTTACTGATTGGGTGGATACCATGATTCTCGCTTAGGGTGCGAGAGGTCCCGGAATCGATCTCCGGCAAGGCCCATTTTGGGCTGGTTGCGGTGTGTCACTTGTGAAGCGTCCCCGTGGCCCAATGGATAAGGCATCCGCCTACGAAGCGGGAGATTGCGGGTTCGAGTCCCGTCGGAGACTACCTTTTACAGAAGCATCAGTGGCACTTGCCAGAGGATTGACGATACGACTTCTGCATACGCGCACAAGACGCCGAAGTCATCCAAAAGATTTCAGCACTTGTCGTGCTTACTGCCTCGCTTAGTGCTGGCCGGTGTCTCACATGCTGCCGTTTCGTTCTTGCTGAGCAGCAGGTAACGTCCAGTGGACGGTGCCTACGTGTCAGCGGTGGGATTTGAACCCACGAGTGCGAACACAGTAGAACTTGAGTCTACCCCCTTAGACCACTCGGGCACACTGACGACGACATAGAAAGGACAAACACAAACAAATACACACACAACAACACAACAACCACGACACATCACACGACACACAGTGCGAACAGGCTCTATGCATCACCGGGTGGGGTGGCGCCAACTTGTAACGGAACGCTTCTGCCAGGTAGTAAGGTACGAGGGTTGTGACACGTGTGGTGGCGACACTATCCACAGGGTGTGGATGGCGCGCCCGTTTCAAACCAGGAGTCGACATTGTGGTGAGCTCCCGTGAGAGTTCACACCAAGGTCACTAAGGAACGGTGCACCGTCCCAGACTGGATAACAGAGCAGGGAAAAACCTTCGCTTCTGATAGTGGGAGGATCACGTGCCAGAATCCTGATGTGGCGTTTCCACTCTACAGGTCAACACGAATACCTTGCGAAAATCTTTTACTGATTGGGTGGATACCATGATTCTCGCTTAGGGTGCGAGAGGTCCCGGAATCGATCTCCGGCAAGGCCCATTTTGGGCTGGTTGCGGTGTGTCACTTGTGAAGCGTCCCCGTGGCCCAATGGATAAGGCATCCGCCTACGAAGCGGGAGATTGCGGGTTCGAGTCCCGTCGGAGACTACCTTTTACAGAAGCATCAGTGGCACTTGCCAGAGGATTGACGATACGACTTCTGCATACGCGCACAAGACGCCGAAGTCGTCCAAAAGATTTCAGCACTTGTCGTGCTTACTGCTGGCCGGTGTCTCACATGCTGCCGTTTCGTTCTTGCTGAGCAGCAGGTAACGTCCAATGGACGCTGCCTACGTGTCAGCGGTGGGATTTGAACCCACGAGTGCGAACACAGTAGAACTTGAGTCTACCCCCTTGGGCACCCCCGGCCACAGGTAGAAAGGACAAACAAAAACAAATACAACACACAACAACACAACAACCACGACACATCACACGACACACAGTGCGAACAGGCTCTATGCATCACCGGGTGGGGTGGCGCCAACTTGTAACGGAACGCTTCTGCCAGGTAGTGAGGTACGAGGGTTGTGACACGTGTGGTGGCGACACTATCCACAGGGTGTGGATGGCGCGCCCGTTTCAAACCAGGAGTCGACATTGTGGTGAGCTCCCGTGAGAGTTCACACCAAGGTCACTAAGGAACGGTGCACCGTCCCAGACTGGATAACAGAGCAGGGAAAACCTTCGCTTCTGATAGTGGGAGGATCACGTGCCAGAATCCTGATGTGGCGTTTCCACTCTACAGGTCAACACGAATACCTTGCGAAAATCTTTTACTGATTGGGTGGATACCATGATTCTCGCTTAGGGTGCGAGAGGTCCCGGTATCGATCTCCGGCAAGGCCCATTTTGGGCTGGTTGCGGTGTGTCACTTGTGAAGCGTCCCCGTGGCCCAATGGATAAGGCATCCGCCTACGAAGCGGGAGATTGCGGGTTCGAGTCCCGTCGGAGACTACCTTTTACATAAGCATCAGTGGCACTTGCCAGAGGATTGACGATACGACTTCTGCATACGCGCACAAGACGCCGAAGTCATCCAAAGATTTCAGCACTTGTCGTGCTTACTGCCTCGCTTAGTGCTGGCCGGTGTCTCACATGCTGCCGTTTCGTTCTTGCTGAGCAGCAGGTAACGTCCAGTGGACGGTGCCTACGTGTCAGCGGTGGGATTTGAACCCACGAGTGCGAACACAGTAGAACTTGAGTCTACCCCCCTTAGACCACTCGGGCACACTGACGACGACATAGAAAGGACAAACACAAACAAACACACACACAACAACACAACAACCACGACACATCACACGACACACAGTGCGAACAGGCTCTATGCATCACCGGGTGGGGTGGCGCCAACTTGTAACGGAACGCTTCTGCCAGGTAGTAAGGTACGAGGGTTGTGACACGTGTGGTGGCGACACTATCCACAGGGTGTGGATGGCGCGCCCGTTTCAAACCAGGAGTCGACATTGTGGTGAGCTCCCGTGAGAGTTCACACCAAGGTCACTAAGGAACGGTGCACCGTCCCAGACTGGATAACAGAGCAGGGAAAAACCTTCGCTTCTGATAGTGGGAGGATCACGTGCCAGAATCCTGATGTGGCGTTTCCACTCTACAGGTCAACACGAATACCTTGCGAAAATCTTTTACTGATTGGGTGGATACCATGATTCTCGCTTAGGGTGCGAGAGGTCCCGGAATCGATCTCCGGCAAGGCCCAGTTTGGGCTGGTTGCGGTGTGTCACTTGTGAAGCGTCCCCGTGGCCCAATGGATAAGGCATCCGCCTACGAAGCGGGAGATTGCGGGTTCGAGTCCCGTCGGAGACTACCTTTTACATAAGCATCAGTGGCACTTGCCAGAGGATTGACGATACGACTTCTGCATACGCGCACAAGACGCCGAAGTCATCCAAAAGATTTCAGCACTTGTCGTGCTTACTGCCTCGCTTAGTGCTGGCCGGTGTCTCACATGCTGCCGTTTCGTTCTTGCTGAGCAGCAGGTAACGTCCAGTGGACGGTGCCTACGTGTCAGCGGTGGGATTTGAACCCACGAGTGCGAACACAGTAGAACTTGAGTCTACCCCCTTAGACCACTCGGGCACACTGACGACGACATAGAAAGGACAAACACAAAACAAACACACACACAACAACACAACAACCACGACACATCACACGACACACAGTGCGAACAGGCTCTATGCATCACCGGGTGGGGTGGCGCCAACTTGTAACGGAACGCTTCTGCCAGGTAGTGAGGTACGAAGGTTGTGACACGTGTGGTGGCGACACTATCCACAGGGTGTGGATGGCGCGCCCGTTTCAAACCAGGAGTCGACATTGTGGTGAGCTCCCGTGAGAGTTCACACCAAGGTCACTAAGGAACGGTGCACCGTCCCAGACTGGATAACAGAGCGGGGAAAAACCTTTGCTTCTGATAGTGGGAGGATCACGTGCCAGAATCCTGATGTGGCGTTTCCACTCTACAGGTCAACACGAATACCTTGCGAAAATCTTTTACTGATTGGGTGGATACCATGATTCTCGCTTAGGGTGCGAGAGGTCCCGGAATCGATCTCCGGCAAGGCCCATTTTGGGCTGGTTGCGGTGTGTCACCTGTGAAGCGTCCCCGTGGCCCAATGGATAAGGCATCCGCCTACGAAGCGGGAGATTGCGGGTACGAGTCCCGTCGGCTACTACCTTTTACATAAGCATCAGTGGCACTTGCCAGAGGATTGACGATACGACTTCTGCATACGCGCACAAGACGCCGAAGTCGTCCAAAGATTTCAGCACTTGTCGTGCTTACGGTGCGGTGCTGACCGGTGTCTCACATGCTGCCGTTTCGTTCTTGCTGAGCAGCAGGTAACGTTCAGTGGACGGTGCCTACGTGCCGGCGGTGGGATTTGAACCCACGAGTGCGAACACAGTAGAACTTGAGTCTACCCCCTTAGACCACTCGGGCACACTGACGACGACATAGAAAGGACAAACACAAACAAACACACACACAACAACCACGACACATCACACGACACACAGTGCGAACAGGCTCTATGCATCACCGGGTGGGGTGGCGCCAACTTGTAACGGAACGCTTCTGCCAGGTAGTAAGGTACGAGGGTTGTGACACGTGTGGTGGCGACACTATCCACAGGGTGTGGATGGCGCGCCCGTTTCAAACCAGGAGTCGACATTGTGGTGAGCTCCCGTGAGAGTTCACACCAAGATCACTAAGGAACGGTGCACCGTCCCAGACTGGATAACAGAGCGGGGAAAAACCTTCGCTTCTGATAGTGGGAGGATCACGTGCCAGAATCCTGATGTGGCGTTTCCACTCTACAGGTCAACACGAATACCTTGCGAAAATCTTTTACTGATTGGGTGGATACCATGATTCTCGCTTAGGGTGCGAGAGGTCCCGGAATCGATCTCCGGCAAGGCCCATTTTGGGCTGGTTGCGGTGCGTCACTTGTGAGCGTCCCCGTGGCCCAATGGATAAGGCATCCGCCTACGAAGCGGGAGATTGCGGGTACGAGTCCCGTCGGCTACTACCTTTTACATAAGCATCAGTGGCACTTGCCAGAGGATTGACGATACGACTTCTGCATACGCGCACAAGACGCCGAAGTCGTCCAAAAGATTTCAGCACTTGTCGTGCTTACTGCCTCGCTTAGTGCTGACCGGTGTCTCACATGCTGCCGTTTCGTTCTTGCTGAGCAGCAGGTAACGTCCAGTGGACGGTGCCTACGTGTCAGCGGTGGGATTTGAACCCACGAGTGCGAACACAGTAGAACTTGAGTCTACCCCCTTAGACCACTCGGGCACACTGACGACGACATAGAAAGGACAAACACAAACAAATACACACACACAACAACACAACAACCACGACACATCACACGACACACAGTGCGAACAGGCTCTATGCATCACCGGGTGGGGTGGCGCCAACTTGTAACGGAACGCTTCTGCCAGGTAGTAAGGTACGAGGGTTGTGACACGTGTGGTGGCGACACTATCCACAGGGTGTGGATGGCGCCCGTTTCAAACCAGGAGTCGACATTGTGGTGAGCTCCCGTGAGAGTTCACACCAAGGTCACTAAGGAACGGTGCACCGTCCCAGACTGGATAACAGAGCAGGGAAAACCTTCGCTTCTGATAGTGGGAGGATCACGTGCCAGAATCCTGATGTGGCGTTTCCACTCTACAGGTCAACACGAATACCTTGCGAAAATCTTTTACTGATTGGGTGGATACCATGATTCTCGCTTAGGGTGCGAGAGGTCCCGGAATCGATCTCCGGCAAGGCCCATTTTGGGCTGGTTGCGGTGTGTCACCTGTGAAGCGTCCCCGTGGCCCAATGGATAAGGCATCCGCCTACGAAGCGGGAGATTGCGGGTTCGAGTCCCGTCGGAGACTACCTTTACAGAAGCATCAGTGGCACTTGCCAGAGGATTGACGATACGACTTCTGCATACGCGCACAAGACGCCGAAGTCGTCCAAAAGATTTCAGCACTTGTCGTGCTTACTGCCCGCTTAGTGCTGGCCGGTGTCTCACATGCTGCCGTTTCGTTCTTGCTGAGCAGCAGGTAACGTCCAGTGGACGGTGCCTACGTGTCAGCGGTGGGATTTGAACCCACGAGTGCGAACACAGTAGAACTTGAGTCTACCCCCTTAGACCGCTCGGGCACACTGACGACGACATAGAAAGGACAAACACAAACAACACACAACACACAACAACCACGACACATCACACGACACACAGTGCGAACAGGCTCTATGCATCACCGGGTGGGGTGGCGCCAACTTGTAACGGAACGCTTCTGCCAGGTAGTAAGGTACGAGGGTTGTGACACGTGTGGTGGCGACACTATCCACAGGGTGTGGATGGCGCGCCCGTTTCAAACCAGGGAGTCGACATTGTGGTGAGCTCCCGTGAGAGTTCACACCAAGATCACTAAGGAACGGTGCACCGTCCCAGACTGGATAACAGAGCGAGGGGAAAACCTTCGCTTCTGATAGTGGGAGGATCACGTGCCAGAGTCCTGATGTGGCGTTTCCACTCTACAGGTCAACACGAATACCTTGCGAAAATCTTTACTGATTGGGTGGATACCATGATTCTCGCTTAGGGTGCGAGAGGTCCCGGAATCGATCTCCGGCAAGGCCCATTTTGGGCTGGTTGCGGTGTGTCACCTGTGAAGCGTCCCCGTGGCCCAATGGATAAGGCATCCGCCTACGAAGCGGGAGATTGCGGGTTCGAGTCCCGTCGGAGACTACCTTTACAGAAGCATCAGTGGCACTTGCCAGAGGATTGACGATACGACTTCTGCATACGCGCACAAGACCCGAAGTCGTCCAAAAGATTTCAGCACTTGTCGTGCTTACAGCTCGCTGCTGGCCGGTGTCTCACATGCTGCCGTTTCGTTGCCTTGCTGAGCAGCAGGTAACGTCCAGTGGACGGTGCCTACGTGTCAGCGGTGGGATTTGAACCCACGAGTGCGAACACAGTAGAACTTGAGTCTACCCCCTTAGACCATCTCGGGCACACTGACGACGACATAGAAAGGACAAACACAAACAAACACACACAACAACACAACAACCACGACACATCACACGACACACAGTGCGAACAGGCTCTATGCATCACCGGGTGGGGGTGGCGCCAACTTGTAACGGAACGCTCTGCCAGGTAGTGAGGTACGAGGGTTGTGACACGTGTGGTGGCGACACTATCCACAGGGTGTGGATGGCGCGCCCGTCTCAAACCAGGAGTCGACATTGTGGTGAGCTCCCGTGAGAGTTCACACCAAGGTCACTAAGGAGACGGTGCACCGCCCCAGACTGGATAACAGAGCAGGGAAAAACCTTCGCTTCTGATAGTGGGAGGATCACGTGCCAGAATCCTGATGTGGCGTTTCCACTCTACAGGTCAACACGAATACCTTGCGAAAATCTTTTACTGATTGGGTGGATACCATGATTCTCGCTTAGGGTGCGAGAGGTCCCGGAATCGATCTCCGGCAAGGCCCATTTTGGGCTGGTTGCGGTGTGTCACTTGTGAAGCGTCCCCGTGGCCCAATGGATAAGGCATCCGCCTACGAAGCGGGAGATTGCGGGTTCGAGTCCCGTCGGAGACTACCTTTACAGAAGCATCAGTGGCACTTTGCTAGAGGATTGACGATACGACTTCTGCATACGCGCACAAGACGCCGAAGTCGTCCAAAGATTTCAGCACTTGTCGTGCTTACTGCCCGCTTAGTGCTGGCCGGTGTCTCACATGCTGCCGTTTCGTTCTTGCTGAGCAGCAGGTAACGTCCAGTGGACGGTGCCTACGTGTCAGCGGTGGGATTTGAACCCACGAGTGCGAACACAGTAGAACTTGAGTCTACCCCCTTAGACCGCTCGGGCACACTGACGACGACATAGAAAGGACAAACACAAACAAATAACATACAACAACACCAATAACCACGACACATCACACGACACACAGTGCGAACAGGCTCCTGAACGCATCACCGGGTGGGGTGGCGCCAACTTGTAACTTGGAACGCTTCTGCCAGGTAAGTAAGGTACGAGGGGGTTGTGACACGTGTGGTGGCGACACTATCCACAGGGTGTGGATGGCGCGCCCCGTTTCAAACCAGGAGTCGACATTGTGGTGAGCTCCCGTGAGAGTTCACACCAAGATCACTAAGGAACGGTGCACCGTCCCAGACTGGATAACAGAGCAGGAAAAACCTTCGCTTCTGATAGTGGGAGGATCACGTGCCAGAATCCTGATGTGGCGTTTCCACTCTACAGGTCAACACGAATACCTTGCGAAAATCTTTTACTGATCGGGGGTGGATACCATGATTCTCGCTTAGGGTGCAGAGGTCCCGGAATCGATCTCCGGCAAGGCCCATTTTGGGCTGGTTGCGGTGTGTCACTTGTGAAGCGTCCCCGTGGCCTAATGGATAAGGCATCCGCCTACGAAGCGGGAGATTGCGGGTTCGAGTCCCGTCGGAGACTACCTTTTTACAGAAGCATCAGTGGCACTTGTCAGAGGATTGACGATACGACTTCTGCATACGCGCACAAGACGCCGAAGTCGTCCAAAAGATTTCAGCACTTGTCGTGCTTACTGCCTCGCTTAGTGCTGGCCAGTGTCTCACATGCTGCCGTTTCGTTCTTGCTGAGCAGCAGGTAACGTCCAGTGGACGGTGCCTACGTGTCAGCGGTGGGATTTGAACCCACGAGTGCGAACACAGTAGAACTTGAGTCTACCCCCTTAGACCGCTCGGGCACACTGACGACGACATAGAAAGGACAAACATAAACAAAACAACACACAACAACACAACAACCACGACACATCACACGACACACAGTGCGAACAGGCTCTATGCATCACCGGGTGGGGTGGCGCCAACTTGTAACGGAACGCTTCTGCCAGGTAGTAAGGTACGAGGGTTGTGACACGTGTGGTGGCGACACTATCCACAGGGTGTGGATGGGCGCCCGTTTCAAACCAGGAGTCGACATTGTGGTGAGCTCCCGTGAGAGTTCACACCAAGGTCACTAAGGAACGGTGCACCGTCCCAGACTGATAACAGAGCAGGGAAAACCTTCGCTTCTGATAGTGGGAGGATCACGTGCCAGAATCCTGATGTGGCGTTTCCACTTCTACAGGTCAACACGAATACCTTGCGAAAATCTTTTACTGATTGGGTGGATACCATGATTCTCGCTTAGGGTGCGAGAGGTCCCGGAATCGATCTCCGGCAAGGCCCATTTTGGGCTGGTTGCGGTGTGTCACTTGTGAAGCGTCCCCGTGGCCCAATGGATAAGGCATCCGCCTACGAAGCGGGAGATTGCGGGTTCGAGTCCCGTCGGAGACTACCCTTTACAGAAGCATCAGTGGCACTTGCCAGAGGATTGACGATACGACTTCTGCATACGCGCACAAGACGCCAAAGTCGTCCAAAAGATTTCAGCACTTGTCGTGCTTACTGCCCGCTTAGCGCTGGCCAGTGTCTCACATTGCTGCCGTTTCGTTCTTGCTGAGCAGCAGGTAACGTCCAGTGGACGGTGCCTACGTGTCAGCGGTGGGATTTGAACCCACGAGTGCGAACACAGTAGAACCTGAGTCTACCCCCCCAGACCACTCGGGCACACTGACGACGACATAGAAAGGACAAACACAAACAAACACACACAACAACACAACAACCACGACACATCACACGACACACAGTGCGAACAGGCTCTATGCATCACCGGGTAGGGGTGGCGCCAACTTGTAACGGAACGCTTCTGCCAGGTAGTAAGGTACGAGGGTTGTGACACGTGTGGTGGCGACACTATCCACAGGGTGTGGATGGCGCGCCCGTTTCAAACCAGGAGTCGACATTGTGGTGAGCTCCCGTGAGAGTTCACACCAAGGTCACTAAGGAACGGTGCACCGTCCCAGACTGGATAACAGAGCAGGGAAAAACCTTCGCTTCTGATAGTGGGAGGATCACGTGCCAGAATCCTGATGTGGCGTTTCCACTCTACAGGTCAACACGAATACCTTGCGAAAATCTTTTACTGATTGGGTGGATACCATGATTCTCGCTTAGGGTGCGAGAGGTCCCGGAATCGATCTCCGGCAAGACCCATTTTGGGCTGGTTGCGGTGTGTCACTTGTGAGCGTCCCCGTGGCCCAATTGGTTAGGCATCCGCCTACGAAGCGGGAGATTGCGGGTTCGAGTCCCGTCGGAGACTACCTTTTACAGAAGCATCAGTGGCACTTGCCAGAGGATTGACGATACGACTTCTGCATACGCGCACAAGACGCCGAAGTCATCCAAAAGATTTCAGCACTTGTCGTGCTTACTGCCTCGCTTAGTGCTGGCCGGTGTCTCACATGCTGCCGTTTCGTTCTTGCTGAGCAGCAGGTAACGTCCAGTGGACGGTGCCTACGTGTCAGCGGTGGGATTTGAACCCACGAGTGCGAACACAGTAGAACTTGAGTCTACCCCCGAGACCACTCGGGCACACTGACGACGACATAGAAAGGACAAACACAAACAAAAAACCACACAACAACACAACAACCACGACACATCACACGACACACAGTGCGAACAGGCTCTAGCCATCACCGGTAGTAGTGGCGCCAACTTGTAACGGAACGCTTCTGCCAGGTAGTAAGGTACGAAGGTTGTGACACGTGTGGTGGCGACACTATCCACAGGGTGTGGATGGCGCGCCCGTTTCAAACCAGGAGTCGACATTGTGGTGAGCTCCCGTGAGAGTTCACACCAAGGTCACTAAGGAACGGTGCACCGCCCCAGACTGGATAACAGAGCAGGGAAAACCTTCGCTTCTGATAGTGGGAGGATCACGTGCCAGAATCCTGATGTGGCGTTTCCACTCTACAGGTCGCAACACGAATACCTTGCGAAAATCTTTTACTGATTGGGTGGATACCATGATTCTCGCTTAGGGTGCGAGAGGTCCCGGAATCGATCTCCGGCAAGGCCCATTTTGGGCTGGTTGCGGTGTGTCACTTGTGAAGCGTCCCCGTGGCCCAATGGATAAGGCATCCGCCTACGAAGCGGGAGATTGCGGGTTCGAGTCCCGTCGGAGACTACCTTTTACAGAAGCATCAGTGGCACTTGCCAGAGGATTGACGATACGACTTCTGCATACGCGCACAAGACGCCGAAGTCATCCAAAAGATTTCAGCACTTGTCGTGCTTACTGCCTCGCTTAGTGCTGGCCGGTGTCTCACATGCTGCCGTTTCGTTCTTGCTGAGCAGCAGGTAACGTCCAGTGGTCGGTGCCTACGTGTCAGCGGTGGGATTTGAACCCACGAGTGCGAACACAGTAGAACTTGAGTCTACCCCCTTAGACCACTCGGGCACACTGACGACGACATAGAAAGGACAAACAAAAACAAACAACACACAACAACACAACAACCACGACACATCACACGACACACAGTGCGAACAGGCTCTATGCATCACCGGGTGGGGGTGGCGCCAACTTGTAACGGAACGCTTCTGCCAGGTAGTAAGGTACGAGGGTTGTGACACGTGTGGTGGCGACACTATCCACAGGGTGTGGATGGCGCGCCCGTTTCAAACCAGGAGTCGACATTGTGGTGAGCTCCCGTGAGAGTTCACACCAAGGTCACTAAGGAACGGTGCACCGTCCCAGACTGGATAACAGAGCAGGGAAAAACCTTCGCTTCTGATAGTGGGAGGATCACGTGCCAGAATCCTGATGTGGCGTTTCCACTCTACAGGTCAACACGAATACCTTGCGAAAATCTTTTACTGATTGGGTGGATACCATGATTCTCGCTTAGGGTGCGAGAGGTCCCGGAATCGATCTCCGGCAAGGCCCATTTTGGGCTGGTTGCGGTGTGTCACTTGTGAAGCGTCCCCCGTGGCCCAATGGATAAGGCATCCGCCTACGAAGCGGGAGATTGCGGGTTCGAGTCCCGTCGGAGACTACCTTTTACAGAAGCATCAGTGGCACTTGCCAGAGGATTGACGATACGACTTCTGCATACGCGCACAAGACGCCGAAGTCGTCCAAAAGATTTCAGCACTTGTCGTGCTTACTGCCTCGCTTAGTGCTGGCCGGTGTCTCACATGCTGCCGTTTCGTTCTTGCTGAGCAGCAGGTAACGTCCAGTGGACGGTGCCTACGTGTCAGCGGTGGGATTTGAACCCACGAGTGCGAACACAGTAGAACTTGAGTCTACCCCCCTTAGACCACTCGGGCACACTGACGACGACATAGAAAGGACAAACACAAACAAACACACACACAACAACACAACAACCACGACACATCACACGACACACAGTGCGAACAGGCTCTATGCATCACCGGGTGGGGTGGCGCCAACTTGTAACGGAACGCTTCTGCCAGGTAGTAAGGTACGAGGGTTGTGACACGTGTGGTGGCGACACTATCCACAGGGTGTGGATGGCGCGCCCGTTTCAAACCAGGAGTCGACATTGTGGTGAGCTCCCGTGAGAGTTCACACCAAGGTCACTAAGGAACGGTGCACCGTCCCAGACTGGATAACAGAGCAGGGAAAACCTTCGCTTCTGATAGTGGGAGGATCACGTGCCAGAATCCTGATGTGGCGTTTCCACTCTACAGGTCAACACGAATACCTTGCGAAAATCTTTTACTGATTGGGTGGATACCATGATTCTCGCTTAGGGTGCGAGAGGTCCCGGAATCGATCTCCGGCAAGGCCCATTTTGGGCTGGTTGCGGTGTGTCACTTGTGAAGCGTCCCCGTGGCCCAATGGATAAGGCATCCGCCTACGAAGCGGGAGATTGCGGGTTCGAGTCCCGTCGGAGACTACCTTTTACAGAAGCATCAGTGGCACTTGCCAGAGGATTGACGATACGACTTCTGCATACGCGCACAAGACGCCGAAGTCATCCAAAAGATTTCAGCACTTGTCGTGCTTACTGCCTCGCTTAGTGCTGGCCGGTGTCTCACATGCTGCCGTTTCGTTCTTGCTGAGCAGCAGGTAACGTCCAGTGGACGGTGCCTACGTGTCAGCGGTGGGATTTGAACCCACGAGTGCGAACACAGTAGAACTTGAGTCTACCCCTTAGACCACTCGGGCACACTGACGACGACATAGAAAGGACAAACACAAACAAACAACACACAACAACACAACAACCACGACACATCACACGACACACAGTGCGAACAGGCTCTATGCATCACCGGGTGGGGTGGCGCCAACTTGTAACGGAACGCTTCTGCCAGGTAGTAAGGTACGAGGGTTGTGACACGTGTGGTGGCGACACTATCCACAGGGTGTGGATGGCGCGCCCGTTTCAAACCAGGAGTCGACATTGTGGTGAGCTCCCGTGAGAGTTCACACCAAGGTCACTAAGGAACGGTGCACCGTCCCAGACTGGATAACAGAGCAGGGGAAAACCTTCGCTTCTGATAGTGGGAGGATCACGTGCCAGAATCCTGATGTGGCGTTTCCACTCTACAGGTCAACACGAATACCTTGCGAAAATCTTTTACTGATTGGGTGGATACCATGATTCTCGCTTAGGGTGCGAGAGGTCCCGGAATCGATCTCCGGCAAGGCCCATTTTGGGCTGGTTGCGGTGTGTCACTTGTGAAGCGTCCCCGTGGCCCAATGGATAAGGCATCCGCCTACGAAGCGGGAGATTGCGGGTTCGAGTCCCGTCGGAGACTACCTTTACAGAAGCATCAGTGGCACTTGCCAGAGGATTGACGATACGACTTCTGCATACGCGCACAAGACGCCGAAGTCATCCAAAAGATTTCAGCACTTGTCGTGCTTACTGCCTCGCTTAGTGCTGGCCGGTGTCTCACATGCTGCCGTTTCGTTCTTGCTGAGCAGCAGGTAACGTCCAGTGGACGGTGCCTACGTGTCAGCGGTGGGATTTGAACCCACGAGTGCGAACACAGTAGAACTTGAGTCTACCCCCTTAGACCACTCGGGCACACTGACGACGACATAGAAAGGACAAACACAAACAAATACACACACAACAACACAACAACCACGACACATCACACGACACACAGTGCGAACAGGCTCTATGCATCACCGGGTGGGGTGGCGCCAACTTGTAACGGAACGCTTCTGCCAGGTAGTAAGGTACGAGGGTTGTGACACGTGTGGTGGCGACACTATCCACAGGGTGTGGATGGCGCGCCCGTTTCAAACCAGGAGTCGACATTGTGGTGAGCTCCCGTGAGAGTTCACACCAAGGTCACTAAGGAACGGTGCACCGTCCCAGACTGGATAACAGAGCAGGGAAAACCTTCGCTTCTGATAGTGGGGAGGATCACGTGCCAGAATCCTGATGTGGCGTTTCCACTCTACAGGTCAACACGAATACCTTGCGAAAATCTTTTACTGATTGGGTGGATACCATGATTCTCGCTTAGGGTGCGAGAGGTCCCGGAATCGATCTCCGGCAAGGCCCATTTTGGGCTGGTTGCGGTGTGTCACTTGTGAAGCGTCCCCGTGGCCCAATGGATAAGGCATCCGCCTACGAAGCGGGAGATTGCGGGTTCGAGTCCCGTCGGAGACTACCTTTACAGAAGCATCAGTGGCACTTGCCAGAGGATTGACGATACGACTTCTGCATACGCGCACAAGACGCCGAAGTCATCCAAAAGATTTCAGCACTTGTCGTGCTTACTGCCTCGCTTAGTGCTGGCCGGTGTCTCACATGCTGCCGTTTCGTTCTTGCTGAGCAGCAGGTAACGTCCAGTGGACGGTGCCTACGTGTCAGCGGTGGGATTTGAACCCACGAGTGCGAACACAGTAGAACTTGAGTCTACCCCCTTAGACCACTCGGGCACACTGACGACGACATAGAAAGGACAAACACAAACAAACACACACACAACAACACAACAACCACGACACATCACACGACACACAGTGCGAACAGGCTCTATGCATCACCGGGTGGGGTGGCGCCAACTTGTAACGGAACGCTTCTGCCAGGTAGTAAGGTACGAGGGTTGTGACACGTGTGGTGGCGACACTATCCACAGGGTGTGGATGGCGCGCCCGTTTCAAACCAGGAGTCGACATTGTGGTGAGCTCCCGTGAGAGTTCACACCAAGGTCACTAAGGAACGGTGCACCGTCCCAGACTGGATAACAGAGCAGGGGAAAACCTTCGCTTCTGATAGTGGGAGGATCACGTGCCAGAATCCTGATGTGGCGTTTCCACTCTACAGGTCAACACGAATACCTTGCGAAAATCTTTTACTGATTGGGTGGATACCATGATTCTCGCTTAGGGTGCGAGAGGTCCCGGAATCGATCTCCGGCAAGGCCCATTTTGGGCTGGTTGCGGTGTGTCACTTGTGAAGCGTCCCCGTGGCCCAATGGATAAGGCATCCGCCTACGAAGCGGGAGATTGCGGGTTCGAGTCCCGTCGGAGACTACCTTTTACAGAAGCATCAGTGGCACTTGCCAGAGGATTGACGATACGACTTCTGCATACGCGCACAAGACGCCGAAGTCATCCAAAAGATTTCAGCACTTGTCGTGCTTACTGCCTCGCTTAGTGCTGGCCGGTGTCTCACATGCTGCCGTTTCGTTCTTGCTGAGCAGCAGGTAACGTCCAGTGGACGGTGCCTACGTGTCAGCGGTGGGATTTGAACCCACGAGTGCGAACACAGTAGAACTTGAGTCTACCCCCTTAGACCACTCGGGCACACTGACGACGACATAGAAAGGACAAACAAAAACAAACAACACACAACAACACAACAACCACGACACATCACACGACACACAGTGCGAACAGGCTCTATGCATCACCGGGTGGGGTGGCGCCAACTTGTAACGGAACGCTTCTGCCAGGTAGTAAGGTACGAGGGTTGTGACACGTGTGGTGGCGACACTATCCACAGGGTGTGGATGGCGCGCCCGTTTCAAACCAGGAGTCGACATTGTGGTGAGCTCCCGTGAGAGTTCACACCAAGGTCACTAAGGAACGGTGCACCGTCCCAGACTGGATAACAGAGCAGGGAAAACCTTCGCTTCTGATAGTGGGAGGATCACGTGCCAGAATCCTGATGTGGCGTTTCCACTCTACAGGTCAACACGAATACCTTGCGAAAATCTTTTACTGATTGGGTGGATACCATGATTCTCGCTTAGGGTGCGAGAGGTCCCGGAATCGATCTCCGGCAAGGCCCATTTTGGGCTGGTTGCGGTGTGTCACCTGTGAAGCGTCCCCGTGGCCCAATGGATAAGGCATCCGCCTACGAAGCGGGAGATTGCGGGTTCGAGTCCCGTCGGAGACTACCTTTTACAGAAGCATCAGTGGCACTTGCCAGAGGATTGACGATACGACTTCTGCATACGCGCACAAGACGCCGAAGTCGTCCAAAAGATTTCAGCACTTGTCGTGCTTACTGCCTCGCTTAGTGCTGACCGGTGTCTCACATGCTGCCGTTTCGTTCTTGCTGAGCAGCAGGTAACGTCCAGTGGTCGGTGCCTACGTGTCAGCGGTGGGATTTGAACCCACGAGTGCGAACACAGTAGAACTTGAGTCTACCCCCTTAGACCACTCGGGCACACTGACGACGACATAGAAAGGACAAACAAAAACAAACAACACACAACAACACAACAACCACGACACATCACACGACACACAGTGCGAACAGGCTCTATGCATCACCGGGTGGGGTGGCGCCAACTTGTAACGGAACGCTTCTGCCAGGTAGTGAGGTACGAGGGTTGTGACACGTGTGGTGGCGACACTATCCACAGGGTGTGGATGGCGCGCCCGTCTCAAACCAGGAGTCGACATTGTGGTGAGCTCCCGTGAGAGTTCACACCAAGGTCACTAAGGAACGGTGCACCGCCCCAGACTGGATAACAGAGCAGGGGAAAACCTTCGCTTCTGATAGTGGGAGGATCACGTGCCAGAATCCTGATGTGGCGTTTCCACTCTACAGGTCGCAACACGTATACCTTGCGAAAATCTTTTACTGATTGGGTGGATACCATGATTCTCGCTTAGGGTGCGAGAGGTCCCGGAATCGATCTCCGGCAAGGCCCATTTTGGGCTGGTTGCGGTGCGTCACTTGTGAGCGTCCCCGTGGCCCAATGGATAAGGCATCCGCCTACGAAGCGGGAGATTGCGGGTTCGAGTCCCGTCGGAGACTACCTTTACAGAAGCATCAGTGGCACTTGCCAGAGGATTGACGATACGACTTCTGCATACGCGCACAAGACGCCGAAGTCGTCCAAAGATTTCAGCACTTGTCGTGCTTACTGCCTCGCTTAGTGCTGGCCAGTGTCTCACATGCTGCCGTTTCGTTCTTGCTGAGCAGCAGGTAACGTCCAGTGGTCGGTGCCTACGTGTCAGCGGTGGGATTTGAACCCACGAGTGCGAACACAGTAGAACTTGAGTCTACCCCCTTACACCACTCGGGCACACTGACGACGACATAGAAAGGACAAACACAAACAAACACACACACAACAACACAACAACCACGACACATCACACGACACACAGTGCGAACAGGCTCTATGCATCACCGGGTGGGGTGGCGCCAACTTGTAACGGAACGCTTCTGCCAGGTAGTGAGGTACGAGGGTTGTGACACGTGTGGTGGCGACACTATCCACAGGGTGTGGATGGCGCGCCCGTTTCAAACCAGGAGTCGACATTGTGGTGAGCTCCCGTGAGAGTTCACACCAAGGTCACTAAGGAACGGTGCACCGTCCCAGACTGGATAACAGAGCGGGGAAAAACCTTTGCTTCTGATAGTGGGAGGATCACGTGCCAGAATCCTGATGTGGCGTTTCCACTCTACAGGTCGCAACACGTATACCTTGCGAAAATCTTTTACTGATTGGGTGGATACCATGATTCTCGCTTAGGGTGCGAGAGGTCCCGGAATCGATCTCCGGCAAGGCCCATTTTGGGCTGGTTGCGGTGTGTCACTTGTGAAGCGTCCCCGTGGCCCAATGGATAAGGCATCCGCCTACGAAGCGGGAGATTGCGGGTTCGATCCCGTCGGAGACTACCTTTACAGAAGCATCAGTGGCACTTGCCAGAGGATTGACGATACGACTTCTGCATACGCACAAGACGCCGAAGTCGTCCAAAAGATTTCAGCACTTGTCGTGCTTACTGCCTCGCTTAGTGCTGGCCGGTGTCTCACATGCTGCCGTTTCGTTCTTGCTGAGCAGCAGGTAACGTCCAGTGGACGGTGCCTACGTGTCAGCGGTGGGATTTGAACCCACGAGTGCGGAACACAGTAGAACTTGAGTCTACCCCCCCCTTAGACCACTCGGGCACACTGACGACGACATAGAAAGGACAAACAAAAACAAACAACACACAACAACACAACAACCACGACACATCACACGACACACAGTGCGAACAGGCTCTATGCATCACCGGGTGGGGGGTGGCGCCAACCTGTAACGGAACGCTTCTGCCAGGTAGTAAGGTACGAGGGTTGTGACACGTGTGGTGGCGACACTATCCACAGGGTGTGGATGGCGCGCCCGTTTCAAACCAGGAGTCGACATTGTGGTGAGCTCCCGTGAGAGTTCACACCAAGGTCACTAAGGAACGGTGCACCGTCCCAGACTGGATAACAGAGCAAGGGGGAAAACCTCGCTTCTGATGAGTGGGAGGATCACGTGCCAGAATCCTGATGTGGCGTTTCCACTCTACAAGGTCAACACGAATACCTTTGCGAAAATCTTTTTACTGATTGGGTGGATACCATGATTCTCGCTTAGGGTGCGAGAGGTCCCGGAATCGATCTCCGGCAAGGCCCATTTTGGGCTGGTTGCGGTGTGTCACTTGTGAAGCGTCCCCGTGGCCCAATGGATAAGGCATCCGCCTACGAAGCGGGAGATTGTGGGTTCGAGTCCCGTCGGAGACTACCTTTACAGAAGCATCAGTGGCACTTGCCAGAGGATTGACGATACGACTTCTGCATACGCGCACAAGACGCCGAAGTCATCCAAAGATTTCAGCACTTGTCGTGCTTACTGCCTCGCTTAGTGCTGGCCGGTGTCTCACATGCTGCCGTTTCGTTCTTGCTGAGCAGCAGGTAACGTCCAGTGGACGGTGCCTACGTGTCAGCGGTGGGATTTGAACCCACGAGTGCGAACACAGTAGAACTTGAGTCTACCCCCTTAGACCACTCGGGCACACTGACGACGACATAGAAAGGACAAACACAAACAAACAACACACAACAACACAACAACCACGACACATCACACACGACACACAGTGCGAACAGGCCTCTATGCATCACCGGGTAGGGTGGCGCCAACTTGTAACGGAACGCTTCTGCCAGGTAGTAAGGTACGAGGGTTGTGACACGTGTGGTGGCGACACTATCCACAGGGTGTGGATGGCGCGCCCGTTTCAAACCAGGAGTCGACATTGTGGTGAGCCCTCCCGTGAGAGTTCACACCAAGGTCACTAAGGAACGGTGCACCGTCCCAGACTGGATAACAGAGCAGGGAAAACCTTCGCTTCTGATAGTGGGAGGATCACGTGCCAGAATCCTGATGTGGCGTTTCCACTCTACAGGTCAACACGAATACCTTGCGAAAATCTTTTTACTGATTGGGTGGATACCATGATTCTCGCTTAGGGTGCGAGAGGTCCCGGAATCGATCTCCGGCAAGGCCCATTTTGGGCTGGTTGCGGTGTGTCACTTGTGAAGCGTCCCCGTGGCCCAATGGATAAAGGCATCCGCCTACGAAGCGGAGGAGATTGCGGGTTCGAGTCCCGTCAGGAGACTACCTTTTACAGAAGCATCAGTGGCACTTGCCAGAGGATTGACGATACGACTTCTGCATACGCGCACAAGACGCCGAAGTCGTCCAAAAGATTTCAGCACTTGTCGTGCTTACTGCCTCGCTTAGTGCTGGCCGGTGTCTCACATGCTGCCGTTTCGTTCTTGCTGAGCAGCAGGTAACGTCCAGTGGACGGTGCCTACGTGTCAGCGGTGGGATTTGGAACCCACGAGTGCGAACACAGTAGAACCTGAGTCTACCCCCTTAGACCACTCGGGCACACTGACGACGACATAGAAAGGACAAACACAAACAAACAACACACAACAACACAACAACCACGACACATCACACGACACACAGTGCGAACAGGCTCTATGTATCACCGGGTGGGGTGGCGCCAACTTGTAACGGAACGCTTCTGCCAGGTAGTAAGGTACGAGGGTTGTGACACGTGTGGTGGCGACACTATCCACAGGGTGTGGATGGCGCGCCCGTCTCAAAACCAGGAGTCGACATTGTGGTGAGCTCCGTGAGAGTTCACACCAAGGTCACTAAGGAACGGTGCACCGTCCCAGACTGGATAACAGAGCAGGGAAAACCTTCGCTTCTGATAGTGGGAGGATCACGTGCCAGAATCCTGATGTGGCGTTTCCACTCTACAGGTCAACACGAATACCTTGCGAAAATCTTTTTACTGATTGGGTGGATACCATGATTCTCGCTTAGGGTGCGAGAGGTCCCGGAATCGATCTCCGGCAAGGCCCATTTTGGGCTGGTTGCGGTGTGTCACTTGTGAAGCGTCCCCGTGGCCCAATGGATAAGGCATCCGCCTACGAAGCGGGAGATTGCGGGTTCGAGTCCCGTCGGAGACTACCTTTTACAGAAGCATCAGTGGCACTTGCCAGAGGATTGACGATACGACTTCTGCATACGCGCACAAGACGCCGAAGTCGTCCAAAGATTTCAGCACTTGTCGTGCTTACTGCCTCGCTTAGTGCTGGCCGGTGTCTCACATGCTGCCGTTTCGTTCTTGCTGAGCAGCAGGTAACGTCCAGTGGACGGTGCCTACGTGTCAGCGGTGGGATTTGAACCCACGAGTGCGAACACAGTAGAACTTGAGTCTACCCCTTAGACCACTCGGGCACACTGACGACGACATAGAAAGGACAAACACAAACAAAACAACACACAACAACACAACAACCACGACACATCACACGACACACAGTGCGAACAGGCTCTATGCATCACCGGGTGGGTGGCGCCAACTTGTAACGGAACGCTTCTGCCAGGTAGTAAGGTACGAGGGTTGTGACACGTGTGGTGGCGACACTATCCACAGGGTGTGGATGGCGCGCCCGTTTCAAACCAGGAGTCGACATTGTGGTGAGCTCCCGTGAGAGTTCACACCAAGGTCACTAAGGAACGGTGCACCGTCCCAGACTGGATAACAGAGCAGGGGAAAACCTTCGCTTCTGATAGTGGGAGGATCACGTGCCAGAATCCTGATGTGGCGTTTCCACTCTACAGGTCAACACGAATACCTTGCGAAAATCTTTTACTGATTGGGTGGATACCATGATTCTCGCTTAGGGTGCGAGAGGTCCCGGAATCGATCTCCGGCAAGGCCCATTTTGGGCTGGTTGCGGTGTGTCACCTGTGAAGCGTCCCCGTGGCCCAATGGATAAGGCATCCGCCTACGAAGCGGGAGATTGCGGGTTCGAGTCCCGTCGGAGACTACCTTTACAGAAGCATCAGTGGCACTTGCCAGAGGATTGACGATACGACTTCTGCATACGCGCACAAGACGCCGAAGTCATCCAAAAGATTTCAGCACTTGTCGTGCTTACTGCCTCGCTTAGTGCTGGCCGGTGTCTCACATGCTGCCGTTTCGTTCTTGCTGAGCAGCAGGTAACGTCCAGTGGACGGTGCCTACGTGTCAGCGGTGGGATTTGAACCCACGAGTGCGAACACAGTAGAACTTGAGTCTACCCCCTTAGACCACTCGGGCACACTGACGACGACATAGAAAGGACAAACACAAACAAATACACACACAACAACACAACAACCACGACACATCACACGACACACAGTGCGAACAGGCTCTATGCATCACCGGGTGGGGTGGCGCCAACTTGTAACGGAACGCTTCTGCCAGGTAGTAAGGTACGAAGGTTGTGACACGTGTGGTGGCGACACTATCCACAGGGTGTGGATGGCGCGCCCGTTTCAAACCAGGAGTCGACATTGTGGTGAGCTCCCGTGAGAGTTCACACCAAGATCACTAAGGAATGGTGCACCGTCCCAGACTGGATAACAGAGCAGGGGAAAACCTTCGCTTCTGATAGTGGGAGGATCACGTGCCAGAATCCTGATGTGGCGTTTCCACTCTACAGGTCAACACGAATACCTTGCGAAAATCTTTTACTGATTGGGTGGATACCATGATTCTCGCTTAGGGTGCGAGAGGTCCCGGAATCGATCTCCGGCAAGGCCCATTTTGGGCTGGTTGCGGTGTGTCACTTGTGAAGCGTCCCCGTGGCCCAATGGATAAGGCATCCGCCTACGAAGCGGGAGATTGCGGGTTCGAGTCCCGTCGGAGACTACCTTTACAGAAGCATCAGTGGCACTTGCCAGAGGATTGACGATACGACTTCTGCATACGCGCACAAGACGCCGAAGTCATCCAAAAGATTTCAGCACTTGTCGTGCTTACTGCCTCGCTTAGTGCTGGCCGGTGTCTCACATGCTGCCGTTTCGTTCTTGCTGAGCAGCAGGTAACGTCCAGTGGACGGTGCCTACGTGTCAGCGGTGGGATTTGAACCCACGAGTGCGAACACAGTAGAACTTGAGTCTACCCCCTTAGACCACTCGGGCACACTGACGACGACATAGAAAGGACAAACACAAACAAACAACACACAACAACACAACAACCACGACACATCACACGACACACAGTGCGAACAGGCTCTATGCATCACCGGGTAGGGTGGCGCCAACTTGTAACGGAACGCTTCTGCCAGGTAGTAAGGTACGAGGGTTGTGACACGTGTGGTGGCGACACTATCCACAGGGTGTGGATGGCGCGCCCGTTTCAAACCAGGAGTCGACATTGTGGTGAGCTCCCGTGAGAGTTCACACCAAGGTCACTAAGGAACGGTGCACCGTCCCAGACTGGATAACAGAGCAGGGGAAAACCTTCGCTTCTGATAGTGGGAGGATCACGTGCCAGAATCCTGATGTGGCGTTTCCACTCTACAGGTCAACACGAATACCTTGCGAAAATCTTTTACTGATTGGGTGGATACCATGATTCTCGCTTAGGGTGCGAGAGGTCCCGGAATCGATCTCCGGCAAGGCCCATTTTGGGCTGGTTGCGGTGTGTCACTTGTGAAGCGTCCCCGTGGCCCAATGGATAAGGCATCCGCCTACGAAGCGGGAGATTGCGGGTTCGAGTCCCGTCGGAGACTACCTTTTACAGAAGCATCAGTGGCACTTGCCAGAGGATTGACGATACGACTTCTGCATACGCGCACAAGACGCCGAAGTCATCCAAAAGATTTCAGCACTTGTCGTGCTTACTGCCTCGCTTAGTGCTGGCCGGTGTCTCACATGCTGCCGTTTCGTTCTTGCTGAGCAGCAGGTAACGTCCAGTGGACGGTGCCTACGTGTCAGCGGTGGATTTGAACCCACGAGTGCGAACACAGTAGAACTTGAGTCTACCCCCTTAGACCACTCGGGCACACTGACGACGACATAGAAAGGACAAACACAAACAAACACACACAACACACAACAACCACGACACATCACACGACACACAGTGCGAACAGGCTCTATGCATCACCGGGTGGGGTGGCGCCAACTTGTAACGGAACGCTTCTGCCAGGTAGTAAGGTACGAAGGTTGTGACACGTGTGGTGGCGACACTATCCACAGGGTGTGGATGGCGCGCCCGTTTCAAACCAGGAGTCGACATTGTGGTGAGCTCCCGTGAGAGTTCACACCAAGATCACTAAGGAACGGTGCACCGTCCCAGACTGGATAACAGAGCAGGGGAAAACCTTCGCTTCTGATAGTGGGAGGATCACGTGCCAGAATCCTGATGTGGCGTTTCCACTCTACAGGTCAACACGAATACCTTGCGAAAATCTTTTACTGATTGGGTGGATACCATGATTCTCGCTTAGGGTGCGAGAGGTCCCGGAATCGATCTCCGGCAAGGCCCATTTTGGGCTGGTTGCGGTGTGTCACTTGTGAAGCGTCCCCGTGGCCCAATGGATAAGGCATCCGCCTACGAAGCGGGAGATTGCGGGTTCGAGTCCCGTCGGAGACTACCTTTACAGAAGCATCAGTGGCACTTGCCAGAGGATTGACGATACGACTTCTGCATACGCGCACAAGACGCCGAAGTCATCCAAAAGATTTCAGCACTTGTCGTGCTTACTGCCTCGCTTAGTGCTGGCCGGTGTCTCACATGCTGCCGTTTCGTTCTTGCTGAGCAGCAGGTAACGTCCAGTGGACGGTGCCTACGTGTCAGCGGTGGGATTTGAACCCACGAGTGCGAACACAGTAGAACTTGAGTCTACCCCCTTAGACCACTCGGGCACACTGACGACGACATAGAAAGGACAAACAAAAACAAACAACAAACAACAACACAACAACCACGACACATCACACGACACACAGTGCGAACAGGCTCTATGCATCACCGGGTAGAGTGGCGCCAACTTGTAACGGAACGCTTCTGCCAGGTAGTAAGGTACGAAGGTTGTGACACGTGTGGTGGCGACACTATCCACAGGGTGTGGATGGCGCGCCCGTTTCAAACCAGGAGTCGACATTGTGGTGAGCTCCCGTGAGAGTTCACACCAAGATCACTAAGGAATGGTGCACCGTCCCAGACTGGATAACAGAGCAGGGGAAAACCTTCGCTTCTGATAGTGGGAGGATCACGTGCCAGAATCCTGATGTGGCGTTTCCACTCTACAGGTCAACACGAATACCTTGCGAAAATCTTTTACTGATTGGGTGGATACCATGATTCTCGCTTAGGGTGCGAGAGGTCCCGGAATCGATCTCCGGCAAGGCCCATTTTGGGCTGGTTGCGGTGTGTCACCTGTGAAGCGTCCCCGTGGCCCAATGGATAAGGCATCCGCCTACGAAGCGGGAGATTGCGGGTACGAGTCCCGTCGGCTACTACCTTTTACAGAAGCATCAGTGGCACTTGCCAGAGGATTGACGATACGACTTCTGCATACGCGCACAAGACGCCGAAGTCGTCCAAAGATTTCAGCACTTGTCGTGCTTACATGCTGGCCGGTGTCTCACATGCTGCCGTTTCGTTCTTGCTGAGCAGCAGGTAACGTCCAGTGGACGGTGCCTACGTGTCAGCGGTGGGATTTGAACCCACGAGTGCGAACACAGTAGAACTTGAGTCTACCCCCTTAGACCACTCGGGCACACTGACGACGACATAGAAAGGACAAACACAAACAAACACACACACAACAACCACGACACATCACACGACACACAGTGCGAACAGGCTCTATGCATCACCGGGTAGAGTGGCGCCAACTTGTAACGGAACGCTTCTGCCAGGTAGTGAGGTACGAGGGTTGTGACACGTGTGGTGGCGACACTATCCACAGGGTGTGGATGGCGCGCCCGTTTCAAACCAGGAGTCGACATTGTGGTGAGCTCCCGTGAGAGTTCACACCAAGATCACTAAGGAACGGTGCACCGTCCCAGACTGGATAACAGAGCGGGGGAAAACCTTCGCTTCTGATAGTGGGAGGATCACGTGCCAGAGTCCTGATGTGGCGTTTCCACTTTACAGGTCAACACGAATACCTTGCGAAAATCTTTTACTGATTGGGTGGATACCATGATTCTCGCTTAGGGTGCGAGAGGTCCCGGTATCGATCTCCGGCAAGGCCCATTTTGGGCTGGTTGCGGTGTGTCACCTGTGAAGCGTCCCCGTGGCCCAATGGATAAGGCATCCGCCTACGAAGCGGGAGATTGCGGGTACGAGTCCCGTCGGCTACTACCTTTTACAGAAGCATCAGTGGCACTTGCCAGAGGATTGACGATACGACTTCTGCATACGCGCACAAGACGCCGAAGTCGTCCAAAAGATTTCAGCACTTGTCGTGCTTACTGCTGGCCGGTGTCTCACATGCTGCCGTTTCGTTCTTGCTGAGCAGCAGGTAACGTCCAATGGACGGTGCCTACGTGTCAGCGGTGGGATTTGAACCCACGAGTGCGAACACAGTAGAACTTGAGTCTACCCCCTTAGACCACTCGGGCACACTGACGACGACATAGAAAGGACAAACACAAACAAACACACACACAACAACCACGACACATCACACGACACACAGTGCGAACAGGCTCTATGCATCACCGGGTAGAGTGGCGCCAACTTGTAACGGAACGCTTCTGCTAGGTAGTGAGGTACGAGGGTTGTGACACGTGTGGTGGCGACACTATCCACAGGGTGTGGATGGCGCGCCCGTTTCAAACCAGGAGTCGACATTGTGGTGAGCTCCCGTGAGAGTTCACACCAAGATCACTAAGGAACGGTGCACCGTCCCAGACTGGATAACAGAGCGGGGAAAAACCTTCGCTTCTGATAGTGGGAGGATCACGTGCCAGAGTCCTGATGTGGCGTTTCCACTTTACAGGTCAACACGAATACCTTGCGAAAATCTTTTACTGATTGGGTGGATACCATGATTCTCGCTTAGGGTGCGAGAGGTCCCGGTATCGATCTCCGGCAAGGCCCATTTTGGGCTGGTTGCGGTGTGTCACCTGTGAAGCGTCCCCGTGGCCCAATGGATAAGGCATCCGCCTACGAAGCGGGAGATTGCGGGTACGAGTCCCGTCGGCTACTACCTTTTACAGAAGCATCAGTGGCACTTGCCAGAGGATTGACGATACGACTTCTGCATACGCGCACAAGACGCCGAAGTCGTCCAAAGATTTCAGCACTTGTCGTGCTTACTGCTGGCCGGTGTCTCACATGCTGCCGTTTCGTTCTTGCTGAGCAGCAGGTAACGTCCAGTGGACGGTGCCTACGTGTCAGCGGTGGGATTTGAACCCACGAGTGCGAACACAGTAGAACTTGAGTCTACCCCCTTACACCACTCGGGCACACTGACGACGACATAGAAAGGACAAACACAAACAAACACACACACAACAACCACGACACATCACACGACACACAGTGCGAACAGGCTCTATGCATCACCGGGTAGAGTGGCGCCAACTTGTAACGGAACGCTTCTGCCAGGTAGTGAGGTACGAGGGTTGTGACACGTGTGGTGGCGACACTATCCACAGGGTGTGGATGGTGCGCCCGTCTCAAACCAGGAGTCGACATTGTGGTGAGCTCCCGTGAGAGTTCACACCAAGATCACTAAGGAACGGTGCACCGTCCCAGACTGGATAACAGAGCGGGGAAAAACCTTCGCTTCTGATAGTGGGAGGATCACGTGCCAGAATCCTGATGTGGCGTTTCCACTCTACAGGTCAACACGAATACCTTGCGAAAATCTTTTACTGATTGGGTGGATACCATGATTCTCGCTTAGGGTGCGAGAGGTCCCGGTATCGATCTCCGGCAAGGCCCATTTTGGGCTGGTTGCGGTGTGTCACCTGTGAAGCGTCCCCGTGGCCCAATGGATAAGGCATCCGCCTACGAAGCGGGAGATTGCGGGTACGAGTCCCGTCGGCTACTACCTTTTACAGAAGCATCAGTGGCACTTGCCAGAGGATTGACGATACGACTTCTGCATACGCGCACAAGACGCCGAAGTCGTCCAAAAGATTTCAGCACTTGTCGTGCTTACTGCTGGCCGGTGTCTCACATGCTGCCGTTTCGTTCTTGCTGAGCAGCAGGTAACGTCCAGTGGACGGTGCCTACGTGTCAGCGGTGGGATTTGAACCCACGAGTGCGAACACAGTAGAACTTGAGTCTACCCCCTTACACCACTCGGGCACACTGACGACGACATAGAAAGGACAAACACAAACAAACACACACACAACAACCACGACACATCACACGACACACAGTGCGAACAGGCTCTATGCATCACCGGGTAGAGTGGCGCCAACTTGTAACGGAACGCTTCTGCCAGGTAGTGAGGTACGAGGGTTGTGACACGTGTGGTGGCGACACTATCCACAGGGTGTGGATGGCGCGCCCGTTTCAAACCAGGAGTCGACATTGTGGTGAGCTCCCGTGAGAGTTCACACCAAGATCACTAAGGAACGGTGCACCGTCCCAGACTGGATAACAGAGCGGGGAAAAACCTTCGCTTCTGATAGTGGGAGGATCACGTGCCAGAGTCCTGATGTGGCGTTTCCACTTTACAGGTCAACACGAATACCTTGTGAAAATCTTTTACTGATTGGGTGGATACCATGATTCTCGCTTAGGGTGCGAGAGGTCCCGGTATCGATCTCCGGCAAGGCCCATTTTGGGCTGGTTGCGGTGTGTCACCTGTGAAGCGTCCCCGTGGCCCAATGGATAAGGCATCCGCCTACGAAGCGGGAGATTGCGGGTACGAGTCCCGTCGGCTACTACCTTTTACAGAAGTATCAGTGGCACTTGCCAGAGGATTGACGATACGACTTCTGCATACGCGCACAAGACGCCGAAGTCGTCCAAAAGATTTCAGCACTTGTCGTGCTTACTGCCTCGCTTAGTGCTGACCGGTGTCTCACATGCTGCCGTTTCGTTCTTGCTGAGCAGCAGGTAACGTCCAGTGGACGGTGCCTACGTGTCAGCGGTGGGATTTGAACCCACGAGTGCGAACACAGTAGAACTTGAGTCTACCCCCTTACACCACTCGGGCACACTGACGACGACATAGAAAGGACAAACACAAACAAACACACACACAACAACCACGACACATCACACGACACACAGTGCGAACAGGCTCTATGCATCACCGGGTAGAGTGGCGCCAACTTGTAACGGAACGCTTCTGCCAGGTAGTGAGGTACGAGGGTTGTGACACGTGTGGTGGCGACACTATCCACAGGGTGTGGATGGTGCGCCCGTCTCAAACCAGGAGTCGACATTGTGGTGAGCTCCCGTAAGAGTTCACACCAAGATCACTAAGGAACGGTGCACCGTCCCAGACTGGATAACAGAGCGGGGGAAAACCTTCGCTTCTGATAGTGGGAGGATCACGTGCCAGAATCCTGATGTGGCGTTTCCACTCTACAGGTCAACACGAATACCTTGCGAAAATCTTTTACTGATTGGGTGGATACCATGATTCTCGCTTAGGGTGCGAGAGGTCCCGGTATCGATCTCCGGCAAGGCCCATTTTGGGCTGGTTGCGGTGTGTCACCTGTGAAGCGTCCCCGTGGCCCAATGGATAAGGCATCCGCCTACGAAGCGGGAGATTGCGGGTTAGAGTCCCGTCGGAGACTACCTTTTCCCACCTTCTTTTTGCTCTTTCAGAGATTGACTCACGCCGTTCTTACGCTGGACCAGTCAGCGATGACATCTCGAAGCCTTCAGCACTTGGCTTACATAAAAGCATCGTTAATGCTGGCCGGCTGTCTCACATGCTGCCGTTTCGTTCTTGCTGAAAAGAAAACGTCAGTGGCGGTGCATAGTCGTGTCATCGGTGGTTATAATTGTGGTAGTGTTTAGGGAAACATCGTGCCGTCCATCCGTATTATCTGCGATGAAGTCCGTACAACTCCCATTACTCCTCCTAGGATACTAGGAATTTGCAGTTTATGCAGACTACTTTGGTCGTCCGTGAGCACCACCCTTCACTATCACGACAATACTTTCAGAGAAGGTAGCAACGGTTGTTGACACGTCAACGTGGTGGCGACACTATCCACAGGGTGTGCATGGCGCGCCGTTTCAAACCAGGGTCGACATTGTGGTGAGCTCCCGTGAGAGTTCACACCAAGGTCACTAAGGACGGTGCACCGTCCCAGACTGGATAACAGAGCAGGGGAAAACCTTCGCTTCTGATAGTGGGAGGATCACGTGCCAGAACCTGATGTGGCGTTTCCACTCTACAGGTCAACACGTATACCTTGCGAAAATCTTTTACTGATTGGGTGGATACCATGATTCTCGCTTAGGGTGCGAGAGGTCCCGGAATCGATCTCCGGCAAGGCCCATTTTGGGCTGGTTGCGGTGCGTCACTTGTGAGCGTCCCCGTGGCCCAATTGGTTAGGCATCCGCCTACGAAGCGGGAGATTGCGGGTTCGAGTCCCGTCGGAGACTACCTTTTACAGAAGCATCAGTGGCACTTGCTAGAGGATTGACGATACGACTTCTGCATACGCGCACAAGACGCCGAAGTCGTCCAAAAGATTTCAGCACTTGTCGTGCTTACTGCCTCGCTTAGTGCTGGCCGGTGTCTCACATGCTGCCGTTTCGTTCTTGCTGAGCAGCAGGTAACGTCCAGTGGACGGTGCCTACGTGTCAGCGGTGGGATTTGAACCCACGAGTGCGAACACAGTAGAACTTGAGTCTACCCCCTTAGACCACTCGGGCACACTGACGACGACATAGAAAGGACAAACAAATACACACAACAACACACAACAACACAACAACCACGACACATCACACGACACACAGTGCGAACAGGCTCTATGCATCACCGGGTGGGGTGGCGCCAACTTGTAACGGAACGCTTCTGCCAGGTAGTGAGGTACGAGGGTTGTGACACGTGTGGTGGCGACACTATCCACAGGGTGTGGATGGCGCGCCCGTCTCAAACCAGGAGTCGACATTGTGGTGAGCTCCCGTGAGAGTTCACACCAAGGTCACTAAGGAATGGTGCACCGTCCCAGACTGGATAACAGAGCAGGGAAAAACCTTCGCTTCTGATAGTGGGAGGATCACGTGCCAGAATCCTGATGTGGCGTTTCCACTCTACAGGTCAACACGAATACCTTGCGAAAATCTTTTACTGATTGGGTGGATACCATGATTCTCGCTTAGGGTGCGAGAGGTCCCGGAATCGATCTCCGGCAAGGCCCATTTTGGGCTGGTTGCGGTGTGTCACTTGTGAAGCGTCCCCGTGGCCCAATGGATAAGGCATCCGCCTACGAAGCGGGAGATTGCGGGTTCGAGTCCCGTCGGAGACTACCTTTTACAGAAGCATCAGTGGCACTTGCCAGAGGATTGACGATACGACTTCTGCATACGCGCACAAGACGCCGAAGTCGTCCAAAAGATTTCAGCACTTGTCGTGCTTACTGCCTCGCTTAGTGCTGACCGGTGTCTCACATGCTGCCGTTTCGTTCTTGCTGAGCAGCAGGTAACGTCCAGTGGACGGTGCCTACGTGTCAGCGGTGGGATTTGAACCCACGAGTGCGAACACAGTAGAACTTGAGTCTACCCCCTTAGACCACTCGGGCACACTGACGACGACATAGAAAGGACAAACACAAACAAACAA
Organism: Peronospora matthiolae; assembly: GCA_921007115.2. Classification (NCBI taxonomy): domain Eukaryota; phylum Oomycota; class Peronosporomycetes; order Peronosporales; family Peronosporaceae; genus Peronospora; species Peronospora matthiolae. The sequence goes on from CAKLBY020000193.1 coordinate 1,313,396, forward strand.
CACACAACAACACAACAACCACGACACATCACACGACACACAGTGCGAACAGGCTCTATGCATCACCGGGTGGGGTGGCGCCAACTTGTAACGGAACGCTTCTGCCAGGTAGTAAGGTACGAGGGTTGTGACACGTGTGGTGGCGACACTATCCACAGGGTGTGGATGGCGCGCCCGTTTCAAACCAGGAGTCGACATTGTGGTGAGCTCCCGTGAGAGTTCACACCAAGATCACTAAGGAATGGTGCACCGTCCCAGACTGGATAACAGAGCAGGGGAAAACCTTCGCTTCTGATAGTGGGAGGATCACGTGCCAGAATCCTGATGTGGCGTTTCCACTCTACAGGTCGCAACACGTATACCTTGCGAAAATCTTTTACTGATTGGGTGGATACCATGATTCTCGCTTAGGGTGCGAGAGGTCCCGGAATCGATCTCCGGCAAGGCCCATTTTGGGCTGGTTGCGGTGCGTCACTTGTGAGCGTCCCCGTGGCCCAATGGATAAGGCATCCGCCTACGAAGCGGGAGATTGCGGGTTCGAGTCCCGTCGGAGACTACCTTTTACAGAAGCATCAGTGGCACTTGCTAGAGGATTGACGATACGACTTCTGCATACGCGCACAAGACGCCGAAGTCGTCCAAAAGATTTCAGCACTTGTCGTGCTTACTGCCTCGCTTAGTGCTGACCGGTGTCTCACATGCTGCCGTTTCGTTCTTGCTGAGCAGCAGGTAACGTCCAGTGGACGGTGCCTACGTGTCAGCGGTGGGATTTGAACCCACGAGTGCGAACACAGTAGAACTTGAGTCTACCCCCTTAGACCACTCGGGCACACTGACGACGACATAGAAAGGACAAACAAAAACAAACAACAAACAACAACACAACAACCACGACACATCACACGACACACAGTGCGAACAGGCTCTATGCATCACCGGGTAGAGTGGCGCCAACTTGTAACGGAACGCTTCTGCCAGGTAGTAAGGTACGAGGGTTGTGACACGTGTGGTGGCGACACTATCCACAGGGTGTGGATGGCGCGCCCGTCTCAAACCAGGAGTCGACATTGTGGTGAGCTCCCGTGAGAGTTCACACCAAGGTCACTAAGGAATGGTGCACCGTCCCAGACTGGATAACAGAGCAGGGAAAAACCTCCGCTTCTGATAGTGGGAGGATCACGTGCCAGAATCCTGATGTGGCGTTTCCACTCTACAGGTCAACACGAATACCTTGCGAAAATCTTTTACTGATTGGGTGGATACCATGATTCTCGCTTAGGGTGCGAGAGGTCCCGGAATCGATCTCCGGCAAGGCCCATTTTGGGCTGGTTGCGGTGTGTCACTTGTGAAGCGTCCCCGTGGCCCAATGGATAAGGCATCCGCCTACGAAGCGGGAGATTGCGGGTTCGAGTCCCGTCGGAGACTACCTTTTACAGAAGCATCAGTGGCACTTGCCAGAGGATTGACGATACGACTTCTGCATACGCGCACAAGACGCCGAAGTCGTCCAAAAGATTTCAGCACTTGTCGTGCTTACTGCCTCGCTTAGTGCTGGCCGGTGTCTCACATGCTGCCGTTTCGTTCTTGCTGAGCAGCAGGTAACGTCCAGTGGACGGTGCCTACGTGTCAGCGGTGGGATTTGAACCCACGAGTGCGAACACAGTAGAACTTGAGTCTACCCCCTTAGACCACTCGGGCACACTGACGACGACATAGAAAGGACAAACAAAAACAAACAACACACAACAACACAACAACCACGACACATCACACGACACACAGTGCGAACAGGCTCTATGCATCACCGGGTGGGGTGGCGCCAACTTGTAACGGAACGCTTCTGCCAGGTAGTAAGGTACGAGGGTTGTGACACGTGTGGTGGCGACACTATCCACAGGGTGTGGATGGCGCGCCCGTTTCAAACCAGGAGTCGACATTGTGGTGAGCTCCCGTGAGAGTTCACACCAAGGTCACTAAGGAACGGTGCACCGCCCCAGACTGGATAACAGAGCAGGGGAAAACCTTCGCTTCTGATAGTGGGAGGATCACGTGCCAGAATCCTGATGTGGCGTTTCCACTCTACAGGTCGCAACACGTATACCTTGCGAAAATCTTTTACTGATTGGGTGGATACCATGATTCTCGCTTAGGGTGCGAGAGGTCCCGGAATCGATCTCCGGCAAGGCCCATTTTGGGCTGGTTGCGGTGCGTCACTTGTGAGCGTCCCCGTGGCCCAATGGATAAGGCATCCGCCTACGAAGCGGGAGATTGCGGGTTCGAGTCCCGTCGGAGACTACCTTTTACAGAAGCATCAGTGGCACTTGCTAGAGGATTGACGATACGACTTCTGCATACGCGCACAAGACGCCGAAGTCGTCCAAAAGATTTCAGCACTTGTCGTGCTTACTGCCTCGCTTAGTGCTGGCCGGTGTCTCACATGCTGCCGTTTCGTTCTTGCTGAGCAGCAGGTAACGTCCAGTGGACGGTGCCTACGTGTCAGCGGTGGGATTTGAACCCACGAGTGCGAACACAGTAGAACTTGAGTCTACCCCCTTAGACCACTCGGGCACACTGACGACGACATAGAAAGGACAAACAAAAACAAACAACACACAACAACACAACAACCACGACACATCACACGACACACAGTGCGAACAGGCTCTATGCATCACCGGGTGGGGTGGCGCCAACTTGTAACGGAACGCTTCTGCCAGGTAGTAAGGTACGAGGGTTGTGACACGTGTGGTGGCGACACTATCCACAGGGTGTGGATGGCGCGCCCGTCTCAAACCAGGAGTCGACATTGTGGTGAGCTCCCGTGAGAGTTCACACCAAGGTCACTAAGGAACGGTGCACCGCCCCAGACTGGATAACAGAGCAGGGGAAAACCTTCGCTTCTGATAGTGGGAGGATCACGTGCCAGAATCCTGATGTGGCGTTTCCACTCTACAGGTCGCAACACGTATACCTTGCGAAAATCTTTTACTGATTGGGTGGATACCATGATTCTCGCTTAGGGTGCGAGAGGTCCCGGAATCGATCTCCGGCAAGGCCCATTTTGGGCTGGTTGCGGTGCGTCACTTGTGAGCGTCCCCGTGGCCCAATGGATAAGGCATCCGCCTACGAAGCGGGAGATTGCGGGTTCGAGTCCCGTCGGAGACTACCTTTTACAGAAGCATCAGTGGCACTTGCTAGAGGATTGACGATACGACTTCTGCATACGCGCACAAGACGCCGAAGTCGTCCAAAAGATTTCAGCACTTGTCGTGCTTACTGCCTCGCTTAGTGCTGGCCAGTGTCTCACATGCTGCCGTTTCGTTCTTGCTGAGCAGCAGGTAACGTCCAGTGGTCGGTGCCTACGTGTCAGCGGTGGGATTTGAACCCACGAGTGCGAACACAGTAGAACTTGAGTCTACCCCCTTAGACCACTCGGGCACACTGACGACGACATAGAAAGGACAAACAAAACAAACAACACACAACAACACAACAACCACGACACATCACACGACACACAGTGCGAACAGGCTCTATGCATCACCGGGTGGGGTGGCGCCAACTTGTAACGGAACGCTTCTGCCAGGTAGTGAGGTACGAGGGTTGTGACACGTGTGGTGGCGACACTATCCACAGGGTGTGGATGGCGCGCCCGTCTCAAACCAGGAGTCGACATTGTGGTGAGCTCCCGTGAGAGTTCACACCAAGGTCACTAAGGAACGGTGCACCGCCCCAGACTGGATAACAGAGCAGGGAAAAACCTTCGCTTCTGATAGTGGGAGGATCACGTGCCAGAATCCTGATGTGGCGTTTCCACTCTACAGGTCGCAACACGTATACCTTGCGAAAATCTTTTACTGATTGGGTGGATACCATGATTCTCGCTTAGGGTGCGAGAAGTCCCGGAATCGATCTCCGGCAAGGCCCATTTTGGGCTGGTTGCGGTGCGTCACTTGTGAAGCGTCCCCGTGGCCCAATGGATAAGGCATCCGCCTACGAAGCGGGAGATTGCGGGTTCGAGTCCCGTCGGAGACTACCTTTTACAGAAGCATCAGTGGCACTTGCTAGAGGATTGACGATACGACTTCTGCATACGCGCACAAGACGCCGAAGTCGTCCAAAAGATTTCAGCACTTGTCGTGCTTACTGCCTCGCTTAGTGCTGGCCAGTGTCTCACATGCTGCCGTTTCGTTCTTGCTGAGCAGCAGGTAACGTCCAGTGGTCGGTGCCTACGTGTCAGCGGTGGGATTTGAACCCACGAGTGCGAACACAGTAGAACTTGAGTCTACCCCCTTAGACCACTCGGGCACACTGACGACGACATAGAAAGGACAAACAAAAACAAACAACACACAACAACACAACAACCACGACACATCACACGACACACAGTGCGAACAGGCTCTATGCATCACCGGGTGGGGTGGCGCCAACTTGTAACGGAACGCTTCTGCCAGGTAGTGAGGTACGAGGGTTGTGACACGTGTGGTGGCGACACTATCCACAGGGTGTGGATGGCGCGCCCGTCTCAAACCAGGAGTCGACATTGTGGTGAGCTCCCGTGAGAGTTCACACCAAGGTCACTAAGGAACGGTGCACCGCCCCAGACTGGATAACAGAGCAGGGAAAACCTTCGCTTCTGATAGTGGGAGGATCACGTGCCAGAATCCTGATGTGGCGTTTCCACTCTACAGGTCGCAACACGTATACCTTGCGAAAATCTTTTACTGATTGGGTGGATACCATGATTCTCGCTTAGGGTGCGAGAGGTCCCGGAATCGATCTCCGGCAAGGCCCATTTTGGGCTGGTTGCGGTGCGTCACTTGTGAGCGTCCCCGTGGCCCAATGGATAAGGCATCCGCCTACGAAGCGGGAGATTGCGGGTTCGAGTCCCGTCGGAGACTACCTTTTACAGAAGCATCAGTGGCACTTGCTAGAGGATTGACGATACGACTTCTGCATACGCGCACAAGACGCCGAAGTCGTCCAAAAGATTTCAGCACTTGTCGTGCTTACTGCCTCGCTTAGTGCTGGCCAGTGTCTCACATGCTGCCGTTTCGTTCTTGCTGAGCAGCAGGTAACGTCCAGTGGTCGGTGCCTACGTGTCAGCGGTGGGATTTGAACCCACGAGTGCGAACACAGTAGAACTTGAGTCTACCCCCTTACACCACTCGGGCACACTGACGACGACATAGAAAGGACAAACACAAACAAACACACACACAACAACACAACAACCACGACACATCACACGACACACAGTGCGAACAGGCTCTATGCATCACCGGGTGGGGGTGGCGCCAACTTGTAACGGAACGCTTCTGCCAGGTAGTGAGGTACGAGGGTTGTGACACGTGTGGTGGCGACACTATCCACAGGGTGTGGATGGCGCGCCCGTCTCAAACCAGGAGTCGACATTGTGGTGAGCTCCCGTGAGAGTTCACACCAAGGTCACTAAGGAACGGTGCACCGCCCCAGACTGGATAACAGAGCAGGGAAAACCTTCGCTTCTGATAGTGGGAGGATCACGTGCCAGAATCCTGATGTGGCGTTTCCACTCTACAGGTCGCAACACGTATACCTTGCGAAAATCTTTTACTGATTGGGTGGATACCATGATTCTCGCTTAGGGTGCGAGAGGTCCCGGAATCGATCTCCGGCAAGGCCCATTTTGGGCTGGTTGCGGTGCGTCACTTGTGAAGCGTCCCCGTGGCCCAATGGATAAGGCATCCGCCTACGAAGCGGGAGATTGCGGGTTCGAGTCCCGTCGGAGACTACCTTTTACAGAAGCATCAGTGGCACTTGCTAGAGGATTGACGATACGACTTCTGCATACGCGCACAAGACGCCGAAGTCGTCCAAAAGATTTCAGCACTTGTCGTGCTTACTGCCTCGCTTAGTGCTGGCCAGTGTCTCACATGCTGCCGTTTCGTTCTTGCTGAGCAGCAGGTAACGTCCAGTGGTCGGTGCCTACGTGTCAGCGGTGGGATTTGAACCCACGAGTGCGAACACAGTAGAACTTGAGTCTACCCCCTTAGACCACTCGGGCACACTGACGACGACATAGAAAGGACAAACAAAAACAAACAACACACAACAACACAACAACCACGACACATCACACGACACACAGTGCGAACAGGCTCTATGCATCACCGGGTGGGGTGGCGCCAACTTGTAACGGAACGCTTCTGCCAGGTAGTGAGGTACGAGGGTTGTGACACGTGTGGTGGCGACACTATCCACAGGGTGTGGATGGCGCGCCCGTCTCAAACCAGGAGTCGACATTGTGGTGAGCTCCCGTGAGAGTTCACACCAAGGTCACTAAGGAACGGTGCACCGCCCCAGACTGGATAACAGAGCAGGGAAAAACCTTCGCTTCTGATAGTGGGAGGATCACGTGCCAGAATCCTGATGTGGCGTTTCCACTCTACAGGTCGCAACACGTATACCTTGCGAAAATCTTTTACTGATTGGGTGGATACCATGATTCTCGCTTAGGGTGCGAGAAGTCCCGGAATCGATCTCCGGCAAGGCCCATTTTTGGGCTGGTTGCGGTGCGTCACTTGTGAAGCGTCCCCGTGGCCCAATGGATAAGGCATCCGCCTACGAAGCGGGAGATTGCGGGTTCGAGTCCCGTCGGAGACTACCTTTTACAGAAGCATCAGTGGCACTTGCTAGAGGATTGACGATACGACTTCTGCATACGCGCACAAGACGCCGAAGTCGTCCAAAAGATTTCAGCACTTGTCGTGCTTACTGCCTCGCTTAGTGCTGACCGGTGTCTCACATGCTGCCGTTTCGTTCTTGCTGAGCAGCAGGTAACGTCCAGTGGACGGTGCCTACGTGTCAGCGGTGGGATTTGAACCCACGAGTGCGAACACAGTAGAACTTGAGTCTACCCCCTTAGACCACTCGGGCACACTGACGACGACATAGAAAGGACAAACAAAAACAAACCACACACAACAACACAACAACCACGACACATCACACGACACACAGTGCGAACAGGCTCTATGCATCACCGGGTGGGGTGGCGCCAACTTGTAACGGAACGCTTCTGCCAGGTAGTGAGGTACGAGGGTTGTGACACGTGTGGTGGCGACACTATCCACAGGGTGTGGATGGCGCGCCCGTCTCAAACCAGGAGTCGACATTGTGGTGAGCTCCCGTGAGAGTTCACACCAAGGTCACTAAGGAACGGTGCACCGCCCCAGACTGGATAACAGAGCAGGGGAAAACCTTCGCTTCTGATAGTGGGAGGATCACGTGCCAGAATCCTGATGTGGCGTTTCCACTCTACAGGTCGCAACACGTATACCTTGCGAAAATCTTTTACTGATTGGGTGGATACCATGATTCTCGCTTAGGGTGCGAGAGGTCCCGGAATCGATCTCCGGCAAGGCCCATTTTGGGCTGGTTGCGGTGCGTCACTTGTGAGCGTCCCCGTGGCCCAATTGGTTAGGCATCCGCCTACGAAGCGGGAGATTGCGGGTTCGAGTCCCGTCGGAGACTACCTTTTACAGAAGCATCAGTGGCACTTGCTAGAGGATTGACGATACGACTTCTGCATACGCGCACAAGACGCCGAAGTCGTCCAAAAGATTTCAGCACTTGTCGTGCTTACTGCCTCGCTTAGTGCTGGCCAGTGTCTCACATGCTGCCGTTTCGTTCTTGCTGAGCAGCAGGTAACGTCCAGTGGTCGGTGCCTACGTGTCAGCGGTGGGATTTGAACCCACGAGTGCGAACACAGTAGAACTTGAGTCTACCCCCTTAGACCACTCGGGCACACTGACGACGACATAGAAAGGACAAACAAAAACAAACAACACACAACAACACAACAACCACGACACATCACACGACACACAGTGCGAACAGGCTCTATGCATCACCGGGTGGGGTGGCGCCAACTTGTAACGGAACGCTTCTGCCAGGTAGTGAGGTACGAGGGTTGTGACACGTGTGGTGGCGACACTATCCACAGGGTGTGGATGGCGCGCCCGTCTCAAACCAGGAGTCGACATTGTGGTGAGCTCCCGTGAGAGTTCACACCAAGGTCACTAAGGAACGGTGCACCGCCCCAGACTGGATAACAGAGCAGGGGAAAAACCTTCGCTTCTGATAGTGGGAGGATCACGTGCCAGAATCCTGATGTGGCGTTTCCACTCTACAGGTCGCAACACGTATACCTTGCGAAAATCTTTTACTGATTGGGTGGATACCATGATTCTCGCTTAGGGTGCGAGAGGTCCCGGAATCGATCTCCGGCAAGGCCCATTTTGGGCTGGTTGCGGTGCGTCACTTGTGAGCGTCCCCGTGGCCCAATGGATAAGGCATCCGCCTACGAAGCGGGAGATTGCGGGTTCGAGTCCCGTCGGAGACTACCTTTTACAGAAGCATCAGTGGCACTTGCTAGAGGATTGACGATACGACTTCTGCATACGCGCACAAGACGCCGAAGTCGTCCAAAAGATTTCAGCACTTGTCGTGCTTACTGCCTCGCTTAGTGCTGGCCAGTGTCTCACATGCTGCCGTTTCGTTCTTGCTGAGCAGCAGGTAACGTCCAGTGGTCGGTGCCTACGTGTCAGCGGTGGGATTTGAACCCACGAGTGCGAACACAGTAGAACTTGAGTCTACCCCCTTAGACCACTCGGGCACACTGACGACGACATAGAAAGGACAAACAAAAACAAACAACACACAACAACACAACAACCACGACACATCACACGACACACAGTGCGAACAGGCTCTATGCATCACCGGGTGGGGTGGCGCCAACTTGTAACGGAACGCTTCTGCCAGGTAGTGAGGTACGAGGGTTGTGACACGTGTGGTGGCGACACTATCCACAGGGTGTGGATGGCGCGCCCGTCTCAAACCAGGAGTCGACATTGTGGTGAGCTCCCGTGAGAGTTCACACCAAGGTCACTAAGGAACGGTGCACCGCCCCAGACTGGATAACAGAGCAGGGGAAAACCTTCGCTTCTGATAGTGGGAGGATCACGTGCCAGAATCCTGATGTGGCGTTTCCACTCTACAGGTCGCAACACGTATACCTTGCGAAAATCTTTTACTGATTGGGTGGATACCATGATTCTCGCTTAGGGTGCGAGAAGTCCCGGAATCGATCTCCGGCAAGGCCCATTTTGGGCTGGTTGCGGTGCGTCACCTGTGAAGCGTCCCCGTGGCCCAATGGATAAGGCATCCGCCTACGAAGCGGGAGATTGCGGGTTCGAGTCCCGTCGGAGACTACCTTTTACAGAAGCATCAGTGGCACTTGCTAGAGGATTGACGATACGACTTCTGCATACGCGCACAAGACGCCGAAGTCGTCCAAAAGATTTCAGCACTTGTCGTGCTTACTGCCTCGCTTAGTGCTGGCCAGTGTCTCACATGCTGCCGTTTCGTTCTTGCTGAGCAGCAGGTAACGTCCAGTGGTCGGTGCCTACGTGTCAGCGGTGGGATTTGAACCCACGAGTGCGAACACAGTAGAACTTGAGTCTACCCCCTTAGACCACTCGGGCACACTGACGACGACATAGAAAGGACAAACAAAAACAAACCACACACAACAACACAACAACCACGACACATCACACGACACACAGTGCGAACAGGCTCTATGCATCACCGGGTGGGGTGGCGCCAACTTGTAACGGAACGCTTCTGCCAGGTAGTGAGGTACGAGGGTTGTGACACGTGTGGTGGCGACACTATCCACAGGGTGTGGATGGCGCGCCCGTCTCAAACCAGGAGTCGACATTGTGGTGAGCTCCCGTGAGAGTTCACACCAAGGTCACTAAGGAACGGTGCACCGCCCCAGACTGGATAACAGAGCAGGGAAAACCTTCGCTTCTGATAGTGGGAGGATCACGTGCCAGAATCCTGATGTGGCGTTTCCACTCTACAGGTCGCAACACGTATACCTTGCGAAAATCTTTTACTGATTGGGTGGATACCATGATTCTCGCTTAGGGTGCGAGAGGTCCCGGAATCGATCTCCGGCAAGGCCCATTTTGGGCTGGTTGCGGTGCGTCACTTGTGAAGCGTCCCCGTGGCCCAATGGATAAGGCATCCGCCTACGAAGCGGGAGATTGCGGGTTCGAGTCCCGTCGGAGACTACCTTTTACAGAAGCATCAGTGGCACTTGCTAGAGGATTGACGATACGACTTCTGCATACGCGCACAAGACGCCGAAGTCGTCCAAAAGATTTCAGCACTTGTCGTGCTTACTGCCTCGCTTAGTGCTGGCCAGTGTCTCACATGCTGCCGTTTCGTTCTTGCTGAGCAGCAGGTAACGTCCAGTGGTCGGTGCCTACGTGTCAGCGGTGGGATTTGAACCCACGAGTGCGAACACAGTAGAACTTGAGTCTACCCCCTTAGACCACTCGGGCACACTGACGACGACATAGAAAGGACAAACAAAAACAAACAACACACAACAACACAACAACCACGACACATCACACGACACACAGTGCGAACAGGCTCTATGCATCACCGGGTGGGGTGGCGCCAACTTGTAACGGAACGCTTCTGCCAGGTAGTGAGGTACGAGGGTTGTGACACGTGTGGTGGCGACACTATCCACAGGGTGTGGATGGCGCGCCCGTCTCAAACCAGGAGTCGACATTGTGGTGAGCTCCCGTGAGAGTTCACACCAAGGTCACTAAGGAACGGTGCACCGCCCCAGACTGGATAACAGAGCAGGGAAAACCTTCGCTTCTGATAGTGGGAGGATCACGTGCCAGAATCCTGATGTGGCGTTTCCACTCTACAGGTCGCAACACGTATACCTTGCGAAAATCTTTTACTGATTGGGTGGATACCATGATTCTCGCTTAGGGTGCGAGAGGTCCCGGAATCGATCTCCGGCAAGGCCCATTTTGGGCTGGTTGCGGTGCGTCACTTGTGAAGCGTCCCCGTGGCCCAATGGATAAGGCATCCGCCTACGAAGCGGGAGATTGCGGGTTCGAGTCCCGTCGGAGACTACCTTTACAGAAGCATCAGTGGCACTTGCTAGAGGATTGACGATACGACTTCTGCATACGCGCACAAGACGCCGAAGTCGTCCAAAAGATTTCAGCACTTGTCGTGCTTACTGCCTCGCTTAGTGCTGGCCAGTGTCTCACATGCTGCCGTTTCGTTCTTGCTGAGCAGCAGGTAACGTCCAGTGGTCGGTGCCTACGTGTCAGCGGTGGGATTTGAACCCACGAGTGCGAACACAGTAGAACTTGAGTCTACCCCCTTAGACCACTCGGGCACACTGACGACGACATAGAAAGGACAAACAAAAACAAACAACACACAACAACACAACAACCACGACACATCACACGACACACAGTGCGAACAGGCTCTATGCATCACCGGGTGGGGTGGCGCCAACTTGTAACGGAACGCTTCTGCCAGGTAGTGAGGTACGAGGGTTGTGACACGTGTGGTGGCGACACTATCCACAGGGTGTGGATGGCGCGCCCGTCTCAAACCAGGAGTCGACATTGTGGTGAGCTCCCGTGAGAGTTCACACCAAGGTCACTAAGGAACGGTGCACCGCCCCAGACTGGATAACAGAGCAGGGGAAAACCTTCGCTTCTGATAGTGGGAGGATCACGTGCCAGAATCCTGATGTGGCGTTTCCACTCTACAGGTCGCAACACGTATACCTTGCGAAAATCTTTTACTGATTGGGTGGATACCATGATTCTCGCTTAGGGTGCGAGAGGTCCCGGAATCGATCTCCGGCAAGGCCCATTTTGGGCTGGTTGCGGTGCGTCACTTGTGAAGCGTCCCCGTGGCCCAATGGATAAGGCATCCGCCTACGAAGCGGAGATTGCGGGTTCGAGTCCCGTCGGAGACTACCTTTTACAGAAGCATCAGTGGCACTTGCTAGAGGATTGACGATACGACTTCTGCATACGCGCACAAGACGCCGAAGTCGTCCAAAAGATTTCAGCACTTGTCGTGCTTACTGCCTCGCTTAGTGCTGGCCAGTGTCTCACATGCTGCCGTTTCGTTCTTGCTGAGCAGCAGGTAACGTCCAGTGGTCGGTGCCTACGTGTCAGCGGTGGGATTTGAACCCACGAGTGCGAACACAGTAGAACTTGAGTCTACCCCCTTAGACCACTCGGGCACACTGACGACGACATAGAAAGGACAAACAAAAACAAACAACACACAACAACACAACAACCACGACACATCACACGACACACAGTGCGAACAGGCTCTATGCATCACCGGGTGGGGTGGCGCCAACTTGTAACGGAACGCTTCTGCCAGGTAGTGAGGTACGAGGGTTGTGACACGTGTGGTGGCGACACTATCCACAGGGTGTGGATGGCGCGCCCGTCTCAAACCAGGAGTCGACATTGTGGTGAGCTCCCGTGAGAGTTCACACCAAGGTCACTAAGGAACGGTGCACCGCCCCAGACTGGATAACAGAGCAGGGGAAAACCTTCGCTTCTGATAGTGGGAGGATCACGTGCCAGAATCCTGATGTGGCGTTTCCACTCTACAGGTCGCAACACGTATACCTTGCGAAAATCTTTTACTGATTGGGTGGATACCATGATTCTCGCTTAGGGTGCGAGAGGTCCCGGAATCGATCTCCGGCAAGGCCCATTTTGGGCTGGTTGCGGTGCGTCACCTGTGAAGCGTCCCCGTGGCCCAATGGATAAGGCATCCGCCTACGAAGCGGGAGATTGCGGGTTCGAGTCCCGTCGGAGACTACCTTTTACAGAAGCATCAGTGGCACTTGCTAGAGGATTGACGATACGACTTCTGCATACGCGCACAAGACGCCGAAGTCGTCCAAAAGATTTCAGCACTTGTCGTGCTTACTGCCTCGCTTAGTGCTGGCCAGTGTCTCACATGCTGCCGTTTCGTTCTTGCTGAGCAGCAGGTAACGTCCAGTGGTCGGTGCCTACGTGTCAGCGGTGGGATTTGAACCCACGAGTGCGAACACAGTAGAACTTGAGTCTACCCCCTTAGACCACTCGGGCACACTGACGACGACATAGAAAGGACAAACAAAAACAAACAACACACAACAACACAACAACCACGACACATCACACGACACACAGTGCGAACAGGCTCTATGCATCACCGGGTGGGGTGGCGCCAACTTGTAACGGAACGCTTCTGCCAGGTAGTGAGGTACGAGGGTTGTGACACGTGTGGTGGCGACACTATCCACAGGGTGTGGATGGCGCGCCCGTCTCAAACCAGGAGTCGACATTGTGGTGAGCTCCCGTGAGAGTTCACACCAAGGTCACTAAGGAACGGTGCACCGCCCCAGACTGGATAACAGAGCAGGGGAAAACCTTCGCTTCTGATAGTGGGAGGATCACGTGCCAGAATCCTGATGTGGCGTTTCCACTCTACAGGTCGCAACACGTATACCTTGCGAAAATCTTTTACTGATTGGGTGGATACCATGATTCTCGCTTAGGGTGCGAGAGGTCCCGGAATCGATCTCCGGCAAGGCCCATTTTGGGCTGGTTGCGGTGCGTCACCTGTGAAGCGTCCCCGTGGCCCAATGGATAAGGCATCCGCCTACGAAGCGGGAGATTGCGGGTTCGAGTCCCGTCGGAGACTACCTTTTACAGAAGCATCAGTGGCACTTGCTAGAGGATTGACGATACGACTTCTGCATACGCGCACAAGACGCCGAAGTCGTCCAAAAGATTTCAGCACTTGTCGTGCTTACTGCCTCGCTTAGTGCTGGCCAGTGTCTCACATGCTGCCGTTTCGTTCTTGCTGAGCAGCAGGTAACGTCCAGTGGTCGGTGCCTACGTGTCAGCGGTGGGATTTGAACCCACGAGTGCGAACACAGTAGAACTTGAGTCTACCCCCTTAGACCACTCGGGCACACTGACGACGACATAGAAAGGACAAACAAAAACAAACAACACACAACAACACAACAACCACGACACATCACACGACACACAGTGCGAACAGGCTCTATGCATCACCGGGTGGGGTGGCGCCAACTTGTAACGGAACGCTTCTGCCAGGTAGTGAGGTACGAGGGTTGTGACACGTGTGGTGGCGACACTATCCACAGGGTGTGGATGGCGCGCCCGTCTCAAACCAGGAGTCGACATTGTGGTGAGCTCCCGTGAGAGTTCACACCAAGGTCACTAAGGAACGGTGCACCGCCCCAGACTGGATAACAGAGCAGGGGAAAACCTTCGCTTCTGATAGTGGGAGGATCACGTGCCAGAATCCTGATGTGGCGTTTCCACTCTACAGGTCGCAACACGTATACCTTGCGAAAATCTTTTACTGATTGGGTGGATACCATGATTCTCGCTTAGGGTGCGAGAGGTCCCGGAATCGATCTCCGGCAAGGCCCATTTTGGGCTGGTTGCGGTGCGTCACCTGTGAAGCGTCCCCGTGGCCCAATGGATAAGGCATCCGCCTACGAAGCGGGAGATTGCGGGTTCGAGTCCCGTCGGAGACTACCTTTACAGAAGCATCAGTGGCACTTGCTAGAGGATTGACGATACGACTTCTGCATACGCGCACAAGACGCCGAAGTCGTCCAAAAGATTTCAGCACTTGTCGTGCTTACTGCCTCGCTTAGTGCTGGCCAGTGTCTCACATGCTGCCGTTTCGTTCTTGCTGAGCAGCAGGTAACGTCCAGTGGTCGGTGCCTACGTGTCAGCGGTGGGATTTGAACCCACGAGTGCGAACACAGTAGAACTTGAGTCTACCCCCTTAGACCACTCGGGCACACTGACGACGACATAGAAAGGACAAACAAAAACAAACAACACACAACAACACAACAACCACGACACATCACACGACACACAGTGCGAACAGGCTCTATGCATCACCGGGTGGGGTGGCGCCAACTTGTAACGGAACGCTTCTGCCAGGTAGTGAGGTACGAGGGTTGTGACACGTGTGGTGGCGACACTATCCACAGGGTGTGGATGGCGCGCCCGTCTCAAACCAGGAGTCGACATTGTGGTGAGCTCCCGTGAGAGTTCACACCAAGGTCACTAAGGAACGGTGCACCGCCCCAGACTGGATAACAGAGCAGGGAAAACCTTCGCTTCTGATAGTGGGAGGATCACGTGCCAGAATCCTGATGTGGCGTTTCCACTCTACAGGTCGCAACACGTATACCTTGCGAAAATCTTTTACTGATTGGGTGGATACCATGATTCTCGCTTAGGGTGCGAGAGGTCCCGGAATCGATCTCCGGCAAGGCCCATTTTGGGCTGGTTGCGGTGCGTCACTTGTGAGCGTCCCCGTGGCCCAATGGATAAGGCATCCGCCTACGAAGCGGGAGATTGCGGGTTCGAGTCCCGTCGGAGACTACCTTTTACAGAAGCATCAGTGGCACTTGCTAGAGGATTGACGATACGACTTCTGCATACGCGCACAAGACGCCGAAGTCGTCCAAAAGATTTCAGCACTTGTCGTGCTTACTGCCTCGCTTAGTGCTGGCCAGTGTCTCACATGCTGCCGTTTCGTTCTTGCTGAGCAGCAGGTAACGTCCAGTGGTCGGTGCCTACGTGTCAGCGGTGGGATTTGAACCCACGAGTGCGAACACAGTAGAACTTGAGTCTACCCCCTTAGACCACTCGGGCACACTGACGACGACATAGAAAGGACAAACAAAAACAAACAACACACAACAACACAACAACCACGACACATCACACGACACACAGTGCGAACAGGCTCTATGCATCACCGGGTGGGGTGGCGCCAACTTGTAACGGAACGCTTCTGCCAGGTAGTGAGGTACGAGGGTTGTGACACGTGTGGTGGCGACACTATCCACAGGGTGTGGATGGCGCGCCCGTCTCAAACCAGGAGTCGACATTGTGGTGAGCTCCCGTGAGAGTTCACACCAAGGTCACTAAGGAACGGTGCACCGCCCCAGACTGGATAACAGAGCAGGGGAAAACCTTCGCTTCTGATAGTGGGAGGATCACGTGCCAGAATCCTGATGTGGCGTTTCCACTCTACAGGTCGCAACACGTATACCTTGCGAAAATCTTTTACTGATTGGGTGGATACCATGATTCTCGCTTAGGGTGCGAGAGGTCCCGGAATCGATCTCCGGCAAGGCCCATTTTGGGCTGGTTGCGGTGCGTCACTTGTGAGCGTCCCCGTGGCCCAATGGATAAGGCATCCGCCTACGAAGCGGGAGATTGCGGGTTCGAGTCCCGTCGGAGACTACCTTTTACAGAAGCATCAGTGGCACTTGCTAGAGGATTGACGATACGACTTCTGCATACGCGCACAAGACGCCGAAGTCGTCCAAAAGATTTCAGCACTTGTCGTGCTTACTGCCTCGCTTAGTGCTGGCCAGTGTCTCACATGCTGCCGTTTCGTTCTTGCTGAGCAGCAGGTAACGTCCAGTGGTCGGTGCCTACGTGTCAGCGGTGGGATTTGAACCCACGAGTGCGAACACAGTAGAACTTGAGTCTACCCCCTTAGACCACTCGGGCACACTGACGACGACATAGAAAGGACAAACAAAAACAAACAACACACAACAACACAACAACCACGACACATCACACGACACACAGTGCGAACAGGCTCTATGCATCACCGGGTGGGGTGGCGCCAACTTGTAACGGAACGCTTCTGCCAGGTAGTGAGGTACGAGGGTTGTGACACGTGTGGTGGCGACACTATCCACAGGGTGTGGATGGCGCGCCCGTCTCAAACCAGGAGTCGACATTGTGGTGAGCTCCCGTGAGAGTTCACACCAAGGTCACTAAGGAACGGTGCACCGCCCCAGACTGGATAACAGAGCAGGGGAAAACCTTCGCTTCTGATAGTGGGAGGATCACGTGCCAGAATCCTGATGTGGCGTTTCCACTCTACAGGTCGCAACACGTATACCTTGCGAAAATCTTTTACTGATTGGGTGGATACCATGATTCTCGCTTAGGGTGCGAGAGGTCCCGGAATCGATCTCCGGCAAGGCCCATTTTGGGCTGGTTGCGGTGCGTCACTTGTGAGCGTCCCCGTGGCCCAATGGATAAGGCATCCGCCTACGAAGCGGGAGATTGCGGGTTCGAGTCCCGTCGGAGACTACCTTTTACAGAAGCATCAGTGGCACTTGCTAGAGGATTGACGATACGACTTCTGCATACGCGCACAAGACGCCGAAGTCGTCCAAAAGATTTCAGCACTTGTCGTGCTTACTGCCTCGCTTAGTGCTGGCCAGTGTCTCACATGCTGCCGTTTCGTTCTTGCTGAGCAGCAGGTAACGTCCAGTGGTCGGTGCCTACGTGTCAGCGGTGGGATTTGAACCCACGAGTGCGAACACAGTAGAACTTGAGTCTACCCCCTTAGACCACTCGGGCACACTGACGACGACATAGAAAGGACAAACAAAAACAAACAACACACAACAACACAACAACCACGACACATCACACGACACACAGTGCGAACAGGCTCTATGCATCACCGGGTGGGGTGGCGCCAACTTGTAACGGAACGCTTCTGCCAGGTAGTGAGGTACGAGGGTTGTGACACGTGTGGTGGCGACACTATCCACAGGGTGTGGATGGCGCGCCCGTCTCAAACCAGGAGTCGACATTGTGGTGAGCTCCCGTGAGAGTTCACACCAAGGTCACTAAGGAACGGTGCACCGCCCCAGACTGGATAACAGAGCAGGGGAAAACCTTCGCTTCTGATAGTGGGAGGATCACGTGCCAGAATCCTGATGTGGCGTTTCCACTCTACAGGTCGCAACACGTATACCTTGCGAAAATCTTTTACTGATTGGGTGGATACCATGATTCTCGCTTAGGGTGCGAGAGGTCCCGGAATCGATCTCCGGCAAGGCCCATTTTGGGCTGGTTGCGGTGCGTCACTTGTGAAGCGTCCCCGTGGCCCAATGGATAAGGCATCCGCCTACGAAGCGGGAGATTGCGGGTTCGAGTCCCGTCGGAGACTACCTTTTACAGAAGCATCAGTGGCACTTGCCAGAGGATTGACGATACGACTTCTGCATACGCGCACAAGACGCCGAAGTCGTCCAAAAGATTTCAGCACTTGTCGTGCTTACTGCCTCGCTTAGTGCTGGCCGGTGTCTCACATGCTGCCGTTTCGTTCTTGCTGAGCAGCAGGTAACGTCCAGTGGACGGTGCCTACGTGTCAGCGGTGGGATTTGAACCCACGAGTGCGAACACAGTAGAACTTGAGTCTACCCCCTTAGACCACTCGGGCACACTGACGACGACATAGAAAGGACAAACACAAACAAACACACACACAACAACACAACAACCACGACACATCACACGACACACAGTGCGAACAGGCTCTATGCATCACCGGGTGGGGTGGCGCCAACTTGTAACGGAACGCTTCTGCCAGGTAGTAAGGTACGAAGGTTGTGACACGTGTGGTGGCGACACTATCCACAGGGTGTGGATGGCGCGCCCGTTTCAAACCAGGAGTCGACATTGTGGTGAGCTCCCGTGAGAGTTCACACCAAGATCACTAAGGAACGGTGCACCGTCCCAGACTGGATAACAGAGCGGGGGAAAACCTTTGCTTCTGATAGTGGGAGGATCACGTGCCAGAATCCTGATGTGGCGTTTCCACTCTACAGGTCGCAACACGAATACCTTGCGAAAATCTTTTACTGATTGGGTGGATACCATGATTCTCGCTTAGGGTGCGAGAGGTCCCGGAATCGATCTCCGGCAAGGCCCATTTTGGGCTGGTTGCGGTGTGTCACTTGTGAAGCGTCCCCGTGGCCCAATGGATAAGGCATCCGCCTACGAAGCGGGAGATTGCGGGTTCGAGTCCCGTCGGAGACTACCTTTTACAGAAGCATCAGTGGCACTTGCCAGAGGATTGACGATACGACTTCTGCATACGCGCACAAGACGCCGAAGTCGTCCAAAAGATTTCAGCACTTGTCGTGCTTACTGCCTCGCTTAGTGCTGGCCGGTGTCTCACATGCTGCCGTTTCGTTCTTGCTGAGCAGCAGGTAACGTCCAGTGGACGGTGCCTACGTGTCAGCGGTGGGATTTGAACCCACGAGTGCGAACACAGTAGAACTTGAGTCTACCCCCTTAGACCACTCGGGCACACTGACGACGACATAGAAAGGACAAACACAAACAAACACAACAACACAACAACCACGACACATCACACGACACACAGTGCGAACAGGCTCTATGCATCACCGGGTGGGGTGGCGCCAACTTGTAACGGAACGCTTCTGCCAGGTAGTAAGGTACGAGGGTTGTGACACGTGTGGTGGCGACACTATCCACAGGGTGTGGATGGCGCGCCCGTTTCAAACCAGGAGTCGACATTGTGGTGAGCTCCCGTGAGAGTTCACACCAAGGTCACTAAGGAACGGTGCACCGTCCCAGACTGGATAACAGAGCAGGGGAAAACCTTCGCTTCTGATAGTGGGAGGATCACGTGCCAGAATCCTGATGTGGCGTTTCCACTCTACAGGTCAACACGAATACCTTGCGAAAATCTTTTACTGATTGGGTGGATACCATGATTCTCGCTTAGGGTGCGAGAGGTCCCGGAATCGATCTCCGGCAAGGCCCATTTTGGGCTGGTTGCGGTGTGTCACTTGTGAAGCGTCCCCGTGGCCCAATGGATAAGGCATCCGCCTACGAAGCGGGAGATTGCGGGTTCGAGTCCCGTCGGAGACTACCTTTTACAGAAGCATCAGTGGCACTTGCCAGAGGATTGACGATACGACTTCTGCATACGCGCACAAGACGCCGAAGTCATCCAAAAGATTTCAGCACTTGTCGTGCTTACTGCCTCGCTTAGTGCTGGCCGGTGTCTCACATGCTGCCGTTTCGTTCTTGCTGAGCAGCAGGTAACGTCCAGTGGACGGTGCCTACGTGTCAGCGGTGGGATTTGAACCCACGAGTGCGAACACAGTAGAACTTGAGTCTACCCCCTTAGACCACTCGGGCACACTGACGACGACATAGAAAGGACAAACACAAACAAACACAACAACACAACAACCACGACACATCACACGACACACAGTGCGAACAGGCTCTATGCATCACCGGGTGGGGTGGCGCCAACTTGTAACGGAACGCTTCTGCCAGGTAGTAAGGTACGAGGGTTGTGACACGTGTGGTGGCGACACTATCCACAGGGTGTGGATGGCGCGCCCGTTTCAAACCAGGAGTCGACATTGTGGTGAGCTCCCGTGAGAGTTCACACCAAGGTCACTAAGGAACGGTGCACCGTCCCAGACTGGATAACAGAGCAGGGAAAAACCTTCGCTTCTGATAGTGGGAGGATCACGTGCCAGAATCCTGATGTGGCGTTTCCACTCTACAGGTCAACACGAATACCTTGCGAAAATCTTTTACTGATTGGGTGGATACCATGATTCTCGCTTAGGGTGCGAGAGGTCCCGGAATCGATCTCCGGCAAGGCCCATTTTGGGCTGGTTGCGGTGTGTCACTTGTGAAGCGTCCCCGTGGCCCAATGGATAAGGCATCCGCCTACGAAGCGGGAGATTGCGGGTTCGAGTCCCGTCGGAGACTACCTTTTACAGAAGCATCAGTGGCACTTGCCAGAGGATTGACGATACGACTTCTGCATACGCGCACAAGACGCCGAAGTCATCCAAAAGATTTCAGCACTTGTCGTGCTTACTGCCTCGCTTAGTGCTGGCCGGTGTCTCACATGCTGCCGTTTCGTTCTTGCTGAGCAGCAGGTAACGTCCAGTGGACGGTGCCTACGTGTCAGCGGTGGGATTTGAACCCACGAGTGCGAACACAGTAGAACTTGAGTCTACCCCCTTAGACCACTCGGGCACACTGACGACGACATAGAAAGGACAAACACAAACAAACACACACACAACAACCACGACACATCACACGACACACAGTGCGAACAGGCTCTATGCATCACCGGGTGGGGTGGCGCCAACTTGTAACGGAACGCTTCTGCCAGGTAGTAAGGTACGAGGGTTGTGACACGTGTGGTGGCGACACTATCCACAGGGTGTGGATGGCGCGCCCGTTTCAAACCAGGAGTCGACATTGTGGTGAGCTCCCGTGAGAGTTCACACCAAGGTCACTAAGGAATGGTGCACCGTCCCAGACTGGATAACAGAGCAGGGAAAACCTTCGCTTCTGATAGTGGGAGGATCACGTGCCAGAATCCTGATGTGGCGTTTCCACTCTACAGGTCAACACGAATACCTTGCGAAAATCTTTTACTGATTGGGTGGATACCATGATTCTCGCTTAGGGTGCGAGAGGTCCCGGAATCGATCTCCGGCAAGGCCCATTTTGGGCTGGTTGCGGTGTGTCACTTGTGAAGCGTCCCCGTGGCCCAATGGATAAGGCATCCGCCTACGAAGCGGGAGATTGCGGGTTCGAGTCCCGTCGGAGACTACCTTTTACAGAAGCATCAGTGGCACTTGCCAGAGGATTGACGATACGACTTCTGCATACGCGCACAAGACGCCGAAGTCATCCAAAAGATTTCAGCACTTGTCGTGCTTACTGCCTCGCTTAGTGCTGGCCGGTGTCTCACATGCTGCCGTTTCGTTCTTGCTGAGCAGCAGGTAACGTCCAGTGGACGGTGCCTACGTGTCAGCGGTGGGATTTGAACCCACGAGTGCGAACACAGTAGAACTTGAGTCTACCCCCTTAGACCACTCGGGCACACTGACGACGACATAGAAAGGACAAACACAAACAATACACACACAACAACACAACAACCACGACACATCACACGACACACAGTGCGAACAGGCTCTATGCATCACCGGGTGGGGTGGCGCCAACTTGTAACGGAACGCTTCTGCCAGGTAGTAAGGTACGAGGGTTGTGACACGTGTGGTGGCGACACTATCCACAGGGTGTGGATGGCGCGCCCGTTTCAAACCAGGAGTCGACATTGTGGTGAGCTCCCGTGAGAGTTCACACCAAGGTCACTAAGGAATGGTGCACCGTCCCAGACTGGATAACAGAGCAGGGGAAAACCTTCGCTTCTGATAGTGGGAGGATCACGTGCCAGAATCCTGATGTGGCGTTTCCACTCTACAGGTCAACACGAATACCTTGCGAAAATCTTTTACTGATTGGGTGGATACCATGATTCTCGCTTAGGGTGCGAGAGGTCCCGGAATCGATCTCCGGCAAGGCCCATTTTGGGCTGGTTGCGGTGTGTCACTTGTGAAGCGTCCCCGTGGCCCAATGGATAAGGCATCCGCCTACGAAGCGGGAGATTGCGGGTTCGAGTCCCGTCGGAGACTACCTTTTACAGAAGCATCAGTGGCACTTGCCAGAGGATTGACGATACGACTTCTGCATACGCGCACAAGACGCCGAAGTCGTCCAAAAGATTTCAGTACTTGTCGTGCTTACTGCCTCGCTTAGTGCTGACCGGTGTCTCACATGCTGCCGTTTCGTTCTTGCTGAGCAGCAGGTAACGTCCAGTGGACGGTGCCTACGTGTCAGCGGTGGGATTTGAACCCACGAGTGCGAACACAGTAGAACTTGAGTCTACCCCCTTAGACCACTCGGGCACACTGACGACGACATAGAAAGGACAAACACAAACAAATACACACACAACAACACAACAACCACGACACATCACACGACACACAGTGCGAACAGGCTCTATGCATCACCGGGTGGGGTGGCGCCAACTTGTAACGGAACGCTTCTGCCAGGTAGTAAGGTACGAAGGTTGTGACACGTGTGGTGGCGACACT
Source organism: Peronospora matthiolae (assembly GCA_921007115.2). Classification (NCBI taxonomy): domain Eukaryota; phylum Oomycota; class Peronosporomycetes; order Peronosporales; family Peronosporaceae; genus Peronospora; species Peronospora matthiolae. Next base: position 1,336,152 of record CAKLBY020000193.1, read on the forward strand.
ATCCACAGGGTGTGGATGGCGCGCCCGTTTCAAACCAGGAGTCGACATTGTGGTGAGCTCCCGTGAGAGTTCACACCAAGGTCACTAAGGAATGGTGCACCGTCCCAGACTGGATAACAGAGCAGGGAAAAACCTTCGCTTCTGATAGTGGGAGGATCACGTGCCAGAATCCTGATGTGGCGTTTCCACTCTACAGGTCAACACGAATACCTTGCGAAAATCTTTTACTGATTGGGTGGATACCATGATTCTCGCTTAGGGTGCGAGAGGTCCCGGAATCGATCTCCGGCAAGGCCCATTTTGGGCTGGTTGCGGTGTGTCACTTGTGAAGCGTCCCCGTGGCCCAATGGATAAGGCATCCGCCTACGAAGCGGGAGATTGCGGGTTCGAGTCCCGTCGGAGACTACCTTTTACAGAAGCATCAGTGGCACTTGCCAGAGGATTGACGATACGACTTCTGCATACGCGCACAAGACGCCGAAGTCATCCAAAAGATTTCAGCACTTGTCGTGCTTACTGCCTCGCTTAGTGCTGGCCGGTGTCTCACATGCTGCCGTTTCGTTCTTGCTGAGCAGCAGGTAACGTCCAGTGGACGGTGCCTACGTGTCAGCGGTGGGATTTGAACCCACGAGTGCGAACACAGTAGAACTTGAGTCTACCCCCTTAGACCACTCGGGCACACTGACGACGACATAGAAAGGACAAACACAAACAAACACAACAACACAACAACCACGACACATCACACGACACACAGTGCGAACAGGCTCTATGCATCACCGGGTGGGGTGGCGCCAACTTGTAACGGAACGCTTCTGCCAGGTAGTAAGGTACGAGGGTTGTGACACGTGTGGTGGCGACACTATCCACAGGGTGTGGATGGCGCGCCCGTTTCAAACCAGGAGTCGACATTGTGGTGAGCTCCCGTGAGAGTTCACACCAAGATCACTAAGGAATGGTGCACCGTCCCAGACTGGATAACAGAGCAGGGGAAAACCTTCGCTTCTGATAGTGGGAGGATCACGTGCCAGAATCCTGATGTGGCGTTTCCACTCTACAGGTCAACACGAATACCTTGCGAAAATCTTTTACTGATTGGGTGGATACCATGATTCTCGCTTAGGGTGCGAGAGGTCCCGGAATCGATCTCCGGCAAGGCCCATTTTGGGCTGGTTGCGGTGTGTCACTTGTGAAGCGTCCCCGTGGCCCAATGGATAAGGCATCCGCCTACGAAGCGGGAGATTGCGGGTTCGAGTCCCGTCGGAGACTACCTTTTACAGAAGCATCAGTGGCACTTGCCAGAGGATTGACGATACGACTTCTGCATACGCGCACAAGACGCCGAAGTCATCCAAAAGATTTCAGCACTTGTCGTGCTTACTGCCTCGCTTAGTGCTGGCCGGTGTCTCACATGCTGCCGTTTCGTTCTTGCTGAGCAGCAGGTAACGTCCAGTGGACGGTGCCTACGTGTCAGCGGTGGGATTTGAACCCACGAGTGCGAACACAGTAGAACTTGAGTCTACCCCCTTAGACCACTCGGGCACACTGACGACGACATAGAAAGGACAAACACAAACAAACACACACACAACAACACAACAACCACGACACATCACACGACACACAGTGCGAACAGGCTCTATGCATCACCGGGTGGGGTGGCGCCAACTTGTAACGGAACGCTTCTGCCAGGTAGTAAGGTACGAAGGTTGTGACACGTGTGGTGGCGACACTATCCACAGGGTGTGGATGGCGCGCCCGTTTCAAACCAGGAGTCGACATTGTGGTGAGCTCCCGTGAGAGTTCACACCAAGATCACTAAGGAATGGTGCACCGTCCCAGACTGGATAACAGAGCAGGGGAAAACCTTCGCTTCTGATAGTGGGAGGATCACGTGCCAGAATCCTGATGTGGCGTTTCCACTCTACAGGTCAACACGAATACCTTGCGAAAATCTTTTACTGATTGGGTGGATACCATGATTCTCGCTTAGGGTGCGAGAGGTCCCGGAATCGATCTCCGGCAAGGCCCATTTTGGGCTGGTTGCGGTGTGTCACTTGTGAAGCGTCCCCGTGGCCCAATGGATAAGGCATCCGCCTACGAAGCGGGAGATTGCGGGTTCGAGTCCCGTCGGAGACTACCTTTTACAGAAGCATCAGTGGCACTTGCCAGAGGATTGACGATACGACTTCTGCATACGCGCACAAGACGCCGAAGTCATCCAAAAGATTTCAGCACTTGTCGTGCTTACTGCCTCGCTTAGTGCTGGCCGGTGTCTCACATGCTGCCGTTTCGTTCTTGCTGAGCAGCAGGTAACGTCCAGTGGACGGTGCCTACGTGTCAGCGGTGGGATTTGAACCCACGAGTGCGAACACAGTAGAACTTGAGTCTACCCCCTTAGACCACTCGGGCACACTGACGACGACATAGAAAGGACAAACACAAACAAACACACACACAACAACACAACAACCACGACACATCACACGACACACAGTGCGAACAGGCTCTATGCATCACCGGGTGGGGTGGCGCCAACTTGTAACGGAACGCTTCTGCCAGGTAGTAAGGTACGAGGGTTGTGACACGTGTGGTGGCGACACTATCCACAGGGTGTGGATGGCGCGCCCGTTTCAAACCAGGAGTCGACATTGTGGTGAGCTCCCGTGAGAGTTCACACCAAGGTCACTAAGGAACGGTGCACCGTCCCAGACTGGATAACAGAGCAGGGGAAAACCTTCGCTTCTGATAGTGGGAGGATCACGTGCCAGAATCCTGATGTGGCGTTTCCACTCTACAGGTCAACACGAATACCTTGCGAAAATCTTTTACTGATTGGGTGGATACCATGATTCTCGCTTAGGGTGCGAGAGGTCCCGGAATCGATCTCCGGCAAGGCCCATTTTGGGCTGGTTGCGGTGTGTCACTTGTGAAGCGTCCCCGTGGCCCAATGGATAAGGCATCCGCCTACGAAGCGGGAGATTGCGGGTTCGAGTCCCGTCGGAGACTACCTTTTACAGAAGCATCAGTGGCACTTGCCAGAGGATTGACGATACGACTTCTGCATACGCGCACAAGACGCCGAAGTCATCCAAAAGATTTCAGCACTTGTCGTGCTTACTGCCTCGCTTAGTGCTGGCCGGTGTCTCACATGCTGCCGTTTCGTTCTTGCTGAGCAGCAGGTAACGTCCAGTGGACGGTGCCTACGTGTCAGCGGTGGGATTTGAACCCACGAGTGCGAACACAGTAGAACTTGAGTCTACCCCCTTAGACCACTCGGGCACACTGACGACGACATAGAAAGGACAAACACAAACAATACACACACAACAACACAACAACCACGACACATCACACGACACACAGTGCGAACAGGCTCTATGCATCACCGGGTGGGGTGGCGCCAACTTGTAACGGAACGCTTCTGCCAGGTAGTAAGGTACGAGGGTTGTGACACGTGTGGTGGCGACACTATCCACAGGGTGTGGATGGCGCGCCCGTTTCAAACCAGGAGTCGACATTGTGGTGAGCTCCCGTGAGAGTTCACACCAAGGTCACTAAGGAACGGTGCACCGTCCCAGACTGGATAACAGAGCAGGGGAAAACCTTCGCTTCTGATAGTGGGAGGATCACGTGCCAGAATCCTGATGTGGCGTTTCCACTCTACAGGTCAACACGAATACCTTGCGAAAATCTTTTACTGATTGGGTGGATACCATGATTCTCGCTTAGGGTGCGAGAGGTCCCGGAATCGATCTCCGGCAAGGCCCATTTTGGGCTGGTTGCGGTGTGTCACTTGTGAAGCGTCCCCGTGGCCCAATGGATAAGGCATCCGCCTACGAAGCGGGAGATTGCGGGTTCGAGTCCCGTCGGAGACTACCTTTTACAGAAGCATCAGTGGCACTTGCCAGAGGATTGACGATACGACTTCTGCATACGCGCACAAGACGCCGAAGTCATCCAAAAGATTTCAGCACTTGTCGTGCTTACTGCCTCGCTTAGTGCTGGCCGGTGTCTCACATGCTGCCGTTTCGTTCTTGCTGAGCAGCAGGTAACGTCCAGTGGACGGTGCCTACGTGTCAGCGGTGGGATTTGAACCCACGAGTGCGAACACAGTAGAACTTGAGTCTACCCCCTTAGACCACTCGGGCACACTGACGACGACATAGAAAGGACAAACACAAACAAACACACACACAACAACACAACAACCACGACACATCACACGACACACAGTGCGAACAGGCTCTATGCATCACCGGGTGGGGTGGCGCCAACTTGTAACGGAACGCTTCTGCCAGGTAGTAAGGTACGAGGGTTGTGACACGTGTGGTGGCGACACTATCCACAGGGTGTGGATGGCGCGCCCGTTTCAAACCAGGAGTCGACATTGTGGTGAGCTCCCGTGAGAGTTCACACCAAGGTCACTAAGGAACGGTGCACCGTCCCAGACTGGATAACAGAGCAGGGGAAAACCTTCGCTTCTGATAGTGGGAGGATCACGTGCCAGAATCCTGATGTGGCGTTTCCACTCTACAGGTCAACACGAATACCTTGCGAAAATCTTTTACTGATTGGGTGGATACCATGATTCTCGCTTAGGGTGCGAGAGGTCCCGGAATCGATCTCCGGCAAGGCCCATTTTGGGCTGGTTGCGGTGTGTCACTTGTGAAGCGTCCCCGTGGCCCAATGGATAAGGCATCCGCCTACGAAGCGGGAGATTGCGGGTTCGAGTCCCGTCGGAGACTACCTTTTACAGAAGCATCAGTGGCACTTGCCAGAGGATTGACGATACGACTTCTGCATACGCGCACAAGACGCCGAAGTCATCCAAAAGATTTCAGCACTTGTCGTGCTTACTGCCTCGCTTAGTGCTGGCCGGTGTCTCACATGCTGCCGTTTCGTTCTTGCTGAGCAGCAGGTAACGTCCAGTGGACGGTGCCTACGTGTCAGCGGTGGGATTTGAACCCACGAGTGCGAACACAGTAGAACTTGAGTCTACCCCCTTAGACCACTCGGGCACACTGACGACGACATAGAAAGGACAAACACAAACAAATACACACACAACAACACAACAACCACGACACATCACACGACACACAGTGCGAACAGGCTCTATGCATCACCGGGTGGGGTGGCGCCAACTTGTAACGGAACGCTTCTGCCAGGTAGTAAGGTACGAGGGTTGTGACACGTGTGGTGGCGACACTATCCACAGGGTGTGGATGGCGCGCCCGTTTCAAACCAGGAGTCGACATTGTGGTGAGCTCCCGTGAGAGTTCACACCAAGGTCACTAAGGAACGGTGCACCGTCCCAGACTGGATAACAGAGCAGGGGAAAACCTTCGCTTCTGATAGTGGGAGGATCACGTGCCAGAATCCTGATGTGGCGTTTCCACTCTACAGGTCAACACGAATACCTTGCGAAAATCTTTTACTGATTGGGTGGATACCATGATTCTCGCTTAGGGTGCGAGAGGTCCCGGAATCGATCTCCGGCAAGGCCCATTTTGGGCTGGTTGCGGTGTGTCACTTGTGAAGCGTCCCCGTGGCCCAATGGATAAGGCATCCGCCTACGAAGCGGGAGATTGCGGGTTCGAGTCCCGTCGGAGACTACCTTTTACAGAAGCATCAGTGGCACTTGCCAGAGGATTGACGATACGACTTCTGCATACGCGCACAAGACGCCGAAGTCATCCAAAAGATTTCAGCACTTGTCGTGCTTACTGCCTCGCTTAGTGCTGGCCGGTGTCTCACATGCTGCCGTTTCGTTCTTGCTGAGCAGCAGGTAACGTCCAGTGGACGGTGCCTACGTGTCAGCGGTGGGATTTGAACCCACGAGTGCGAACACAGTAGAACTTGAGTCTACCCCCTTAGACCACTCGGGCACACTGACGACGACATAGAAAGGACAAACACAAACAAATACACACACAACAACACAACAACCACGACACATCACACGACACACAGTGCGAACAGGCTCTATGCATCACCGGGTGGGGTGGCGCCAACTTGTAACGGAACGCTTCTGCCAGGTAGTAAGGTACGAGGGTTGTGACACGTGTGGTGGCGACACTATCCACAGGGTGTGGATGGCGCGCCCGTTTCAAACCAGGAGTCGACATTGTGGTGAGCTCCCGTGAGAGTTCACACCAAGGTCACTAAGGAACGGTGCACCGTCCCAGACTGGATAACAGAGCAGGGAAAAACCTTCGCTTCTGATAGTGGGAGGATCACGTGCCAGAATCCTGATGTGGCGTTTCCACTCTACAGGTCAACACGAATACCTTGCGAAAATCTTTTACTGATTGGGTGGATACCATGATTCTCGCTTAGGGTGCGAGAGGTCCCGGAATCGATCTCCGGCAAGGCCCATTTTGGGCTGGTTGCGGTGTGTCACTTGTGAAGCGTCCCCGTGGCCCAATGGATAAGGCATCCGCCTACGAAGCGGGAGATTGCGGGTTCGAGTCCCGTCGGAGACTACCTTTTACAGAAGCATCAGTGGCACTTGCCAGAGGATTGACGATACGACTTCTGCATACGCGCACAAGACGCCGAAGTCATCCAAAAGATTTCAGCACTTGTCGTGCTTACTGCCTCGCTTAGTGCTGGCCGGTGTCTCACATGCTGCCGTTTCGTTCTTGCTGAGCAGCAGGTAACGTCCAGTGGACGGTGCCTACGTGTCAGCGGTGGGATTTGAACCCACGAGTGCGAACACAGTAGAACTTGAGTCTACCCCCTTAGACCACTCGGGCACACTGACGACGACATAGAAAGGACAAACACAAACAAATACACACACAACAACACAACAACCACGACACATCACACGACACACAGTGCGAACAGGCTCTATGCATCACCGGGTGGGGTGGCGCCAACTTGTAACGGAACGCTTCTGCCAGGTAGTAAGGTACGAGGGTTGTGACACGTGTGGTGGCGACACTATCCACAGGGTGTGGATGGCGCGCCCGTTTCAAACCAGGAGTCGACATTGTGGTGAGCTCCCGTGAGAGTTCACACCAAGGTCACTAAGGAACGGTGCACCGTCCCAGACTGGATAACAGAGCAGGGAAAACCTTCGCTTCTGATAGTGGGAGGATCACGTGCCAGAATCCTGATGTGGCGTTTCCACTCTACAGGTCAACACGAATACCTTGCGAAAATCTTTTACTGATTGGGTGGATACCATGATTCTCGCTTAGGGTGCGAGAGGTCCCGGAATCGATCTCCGGCAAGGCCCATTTTGGGCTGGTTGCGGTGTGTCACTTGTGAAGCGTCCCCGTGGCCCAATGGATAAGGCATCCGCCTACGAAGCGGGAGATTGCGGGTTCGAGTCCCGTCGGAGACTACCTTTTACAGAAGCATCAGTGGCACTTGCCAGAGGATTGACGATACGACTTCTGCATACGCGCACAAGACGCCGAAGTCATCCAAAAGATTTCAGCACTTGTCGTGCTTACTGCCTCGCTTAGTGCTGGCCGGTGTCTCACATGCTGCCGTTTCGTTCTTGCTGAGCAGCAGGTAACGTCCAGTGGACGGTGCCTACGTGTCAGCGGTGGGATTTGAACCCACGAGTGCGAACACAGTAGAACTTGAGTCTACCCCCTTAGACCACTCGGGCACACTGACGACGACATAGAAAGGACAAACACAAACAAATACACACACAACAACACAACAACCACGACACATCACACGACACACAGTGCGAACAGGCTCTATGCATCACCGGGTGGGGTGGCGCCAACTTGTAACGGAACGCTTCTGCCAGGTAGTAAGGTACGAGGGTTGTGACACGTGTGGTGGCGACACTATCCACAGGGTGTGGATGGCGCGCCCGTTTCAAACCAGGAGTCGACATTGTGGTGAGCTCCCGTGAGAGTTCACACCAAGGTCACTAAGGAACGGTGCACCGTCCCAGACTGGATAACAGAGCAGGGAAAAACCTTCGCTTCTGATAGTGGGAGGATCACGTGCCAGAATCCTGATGTGGCGTTTCCACTCTACAGGTCAACACGAATACCTTGCGAAAATCTTTTACTGATTGGGTGGATACCATGATTCTCGCTTAGGGTGCGAGAGGTCCCGGAATCGATCTCCGGCAAGGCCCATTTTGGGCTGGTTGCGGTGTGTCACTTGTGAAGCGTCCCCGTGGCCCAATGGATAAGGCATCCGCCTACGAAGCGGGAGATTGCGGGTTCGAGTCCCGTCGGAGACTACCTTTTACAGAAGCATCAGTGGCACTTGCCAGAGGATTGACGATACGACTTCTGCATACGCGCACAAGACGCCGAAGTCATCCAAAAGATTTCAGCACTTGTCGTGCTTACTGCCTCGCTTAGTGCTGGCCGGTGTCTCACATGCTGCCGTTTCGTTCTTGCTGAGCAGCAGGTAACGTCCAGTGGACGGTGCCTACGTGTCAGCGGTGGGATTTGAACCCACGAGTGCGAACACAGTAGAACTTGAGTCTACCCCCTTAGACCACTCGGGCACACTGACGACGACATAGAAAGGACAAACACAAACAAATACACACACAACAACACAACAACCACGACACATCACACGACACACAGTGCGAACAGGCTCTATGCATCACCGGGTGGGGTGGCGCCAACTTGTAACGGAACGCTTCTGCCAGGTAGTAAGGTACGAGGGTTGTGACACGTGTGGTGGCGACACTATCCACAGGGTGTGGATGGCGCGCCCGTTTCAAACCAGGAGTCGACATTGTGGTGAGCTCCCGTGAGAGTTCACACCAAGGTCACTAAGGAACGGTGCACCGTCCCAGACTGGATAACAGAGCAGGGAAAAACCTTCGCTTCTGATAGTGGGAGGATCACGTGCCAGAATCCTGATGTGGCGTTTCCACTCTACAGGTCAACACGAATACCTTGCGAAAATCTTTTACTGATTGGGTGGATACCATGATTCTCGCTTAGGGTGCGAGAGGTCCCGGAATCGATCTCCGGCAAGGCCCATTTTGGGCTGGTTGCGGTGTGTCACTTGTGAAGCGTCCCCGTGGCCCAATGGATAAGGCATCCGCCTACGAAGCGGGAGATTGCGGGTTCGAGTCCCGTCGGAGACTACCTTTTACAGAAGCATCAGTGGCACTTGCCAGAGGATTGACGATACGACTTCTGCATACGCGCACAAGACGCCGAAGTCATCCAAAAGATTTCAGCACTTGTCGTGCTTACTGCCTCGCTTAGTGCTGGCCGGTGTCTCACATGCTGCCGTTTCGTTCTTGCTGAGCAGCAGGTAACGTCCAGTGGACGGTGCCTACGTGTCAGCGGTGGGATTTGAACCCACGAGTGCGAACACAGTAGAACTTGAGTCTACCCCCTTAGACCACTCGGGCACACTGACGACGACATAGAAAGGACAAACACAAACAAATACACACAACACACAACAACCACGACACATCACACGACACACAGTGCGAACAGGCTCTATGCATCACCGGGTGGGGTGGCGCCAACTTGTAACGGAACGCTTCTGCCAGGTAGTAAGGTACGAGGGTTGTGACACGTGTGGTGGCGACACTATCCACAGGGTGTGGATGGCGCGCCCGTTTCAAACCAGGAGTCGACATTGTGGTGAGCTCCCGTGAGAGTTCACACCAAGGTCACTAAGGAACGGTGCACCGTCCCAGACTGGATAACAGAGCAGGGGAAAACCTTCGCTTCTGATAGTGGGAGGATCACGTGCCAGAATCCTGATGTGGCGTTTCCACTCTACAGGTCAACACGAATACCTTGCGAAAATCTTTTACTGATTGGGTGGATACCATGATTCTCGCTTAGGGTGCGAGAGGTCCCGGAATCGATCTCCGGCAAGGCCCATTTTGGGCTGGTTGCGGTGTGTCACTTGTGAAGCGTCCCCGTGGCCCAATGGATAAGGCATCCGCCTACGAAGCGGGAGATTGCGGGTTCGAGTCCCGTCGGAGACTACCTTTTACAGAAGCATCAGTGGCACTTGCCAGAGGATTGACGATACGACTTCTGCATACGCGCACAAGACGCCGAAGTCATCCAAAAGATTTCAGCACTTGTCGTGCTTACTGCCTCGCTTAGTGCTGGCCGGTGTCTCACATGCTGCCGTTTCGTTCTTGCTGAGCAGCAGGTAACGTCCAGTGGACGGTGCCTACGTGTCAGCGGTGGGATTTGAACCCACGAGTGCGAACACAGTAGAACTTGAGTCTACCCCCTTAGACCACTCGGGCACACTGACGACGACATAGAAAGGACAAACACAAACAAATACACACACAACAACACAACAACCACGACACATCACACGACACACAGTGCGAACAGGCTCTATGCATCACCGGGTGGGGTGGCGCCAACTTGTAACGGAACGCTTCTGCCAGGTAGTAAGGTACGAGGGTTGTGACACGTGTGGTGGCGACACTATCCACAGGGTGTGGATGGCGCGCCCGTTTCAAACCAGGAGTCGACATTGTGGTGAGCTCCCGTGAGAGTTCACACCAAGGTCACTAAGGAACGGTGCACCGTCCCAGACTGGATAACAGAGCAGGGAAAAACCTTCGCTTCTGATAGTGGGAGGATCACGTGCCAGAATCCTGATGTGGCGTTTCCACTCTACAGGTCAACACGAATACCTTGCGAAAATCTTTTACTGATTGGGTGGATACCATGATTCTCGCTTAGGGTGCGAGAGGTCCCGGAATCGATCTCCGGCAAGGCCCATTTTGGGCTGGTTGCGGTGTGTCACTTGTGAAGCGTCCCCGTGGCCCAATGGATAAGGCATCCGCCTACGAAGCGGGAGATTGCGGGTTCGAGTCCCGTCGGAGACTACCTTTTACAGAAGCATCAGTGGCACTTGCCAGAGGATTGACGATACGACTTCTGCATACGCGCACAAGACGCCGAAGTCATCCAAAAGATTTCAGCACTTGTCGTGCTTACTGCCTCGCTTAGTGCTGGCCGGTGTCTCACATGCTGCCGTTTCGTTCTTGCTGAGCAGCAGGTAACGTCCAGTGGACGGTGCCTACGTGTCAGCGGTGGGATTTGAACCCACGAGTGCGAACACAGTAGAACTTGAGTCTACCCCCTTAGACCACTCGGGCACACTGACGACGACATAGAAAGGACAAACACAAACAAACACACACACAACAACACAACAACCACGACACATCACACGACACACAGTGCGAACAGGCTCTATGCATCACCGGGTGGGGTGGCGCCAACTTGTAACGGAACGCTTCTGCCAGGTAGTAAGGTACGAGGGTTGTGACACGTGTGGTGGCGACACTATCCACAGGGTGTGGATGGCGCGCCCGTTTCAAACCAGGAGTCGACATTGTGGTGAGCTCCCGTGAGAGTTCACACCAAGGTCACTAAGGAACGGTGCACCGTCCCAGACTGGATAACAGAGCAGGGAAAACCTTCGCTTCTGATAGTGGGAGGATCACGTGCCAGAATCCTGATGTGGCGTTTCCACTCTACAGGTCAACACGAATACCTTGCGAAAATCTTTTACTGATTGGGTGGATACCATGATTCTCGCTTAGGGTGCGAGAGGTCCCGGAATCGATCTCCGGCAAGGCCCATTTTGGGCTGGTTGCGGTGTGTCACTTGTGAAGCGTCCCCGTGGCCCAATGGATAAGGCATCCGCCTACGAAGCGGGAGATTGCGGGTTCGAGTCCCGTCGGAGACTACCTTTTACAGAAGCATCAGTGGCACTTGCCAGAGGATTGACGATACGACTTCTGCATACGCGCACAAGACGCCGAAGTCATCCAAAAGATTTCAGCACTTGTCGTGCTTACTGCCTCGCTTAGTGCTGGCCGGTGTCTCACATGCTGCCGTTTCGTTCTTGCTGAGCAGCAGGTAACGTCCAGTGGACGGTGCCTACGTGTCAGCGGTGGGATTTGAACCCACGAGTGCGAACACAGTAGAACTTGAGTCTACCCCCTTAGACCACTCGGGCACACTGACGACGACATAGAAAGGACAAACACAAACAATACACACACAACAACACAACAACCACGACACATCACACGACACACAGTGCGAACAGGCTCTATGCATCACCGGGTGGGGTGGCGCCAACTTGTAACGGAACGCTTCTGCCAGGTAGTAAGGTACGAGGGTTGTGACACGTGTGGTGGCGACACTATCCACAGGGTGTGGATGGCGCGCCCGTTTCAAACCAGGAGTCGACATTGTGGTGAGCTCCCGTGAGAGTTCACACCAAGGTCACTAAGGAACGGTGCACCGTCCCAGACTGGATAACAGAGCAGGGAAAACCTTCGCTTCTGATAGTGGGAGGATCACGTGCCAGAATCCTGATGTGGCGTTTCCACTCTACAGGTCAACACGAATACCTTGCGAAAATCTTTTACTGATTGGGTGGATACCATGATTCTCGCTTAGGGTGCGAGAGGTCCCGGAATCGATCTCCGGCAAGGCCCATTTTGGGCTGGTTGCGGTGTGTCACTTGTGAAGCGTCCCCGTGGCCCAATGGATAAGGCATCCGCCTACGAAGCGGGAGATTGCGGGTTCGAGTCCCGTCGGAGACTACCTTTTACAGAAGCATCAGTGGCACTTGCCAGAGGATTGACGATACGACTTCTGCATACGCGCACAAGACGCCGAAGTCATCCAAAAGATTTCAGCACTTGTCGTGCTTACTGCCTCGCTTAGTGCTGGCCGGTGTCTCACATGCTGCCGTTTCGTTCTTGCTGAGCAGCAGGTAACGTCCAGTGGACGGTGCCTACGTGTCAGCGGTGGGATTTGAACCCACGAGTGCGAACACAGTAGAACTTGAGTCTACCCCCTTAGACCACTCGGGCACACTGACGACGACATAGAAAGGACAAACACAAACAATACACACACAACAACACAACAACCACGACACATCACACGACACACAGTGCGAACAGGCTCTATGCATCACCGGGTGGGGTGGCGCCAACTTGTAACGGAACGCTTCTGCCAGGTAGTAAGGTACGAGGGTTGTGACACGTGTGGTGGCGACACTATCCACAGGGTGTGGATGGCGCGCCCGTTTCAAACCAGGAGTCGACATTGTGGTGAGCTCCCGTGAGAGTTCACACCAAGGTCACTAAGGAACGGTGCACCGTCCCAGACTGGATAACAGAGCAGGGAAAACCTTCGCTTCTGATAGTGGGAGGATCACGTGCCAGAATCCTGATGTGGCGTTTCCACTCTACAGGTCAACACGAATACCTTGCGAAAATCTTTTACTGATTGGGTGGATACCATGATTCTCGCTTAGGGTGCGAGAGGTCCCGGAATCGATCTCCGGCAAGGCCCATTTTGGGCTGGTTGCGGTGTGTCACTTGTGAAGCGTCCCCGTGGCCCAATGGATAAGGCATCCGCCTACGAAGCGGGAGATTGCGGGTTCGAGTCCCGTCGGAGACTACCTTTACAGAAGCATCAGTGGCACTTGCCAGAGGATTGACGATACGACTTCTGCATACGCGCACAAGACGCCGAAGTCATCCAAAAGATTTCAGCACTTGTCGTGCTTACTGCCTCGCTTAGTGCTGGCCGGTGTCTCACATGCTGCCGTTTCGTTCTTGCTGAGCAGCAGGTAACGTCCAGTGGACGGTGCCTACGTGTCAGCGGTGGGATTTGAACCCACGAGTGCGAACACAGTAGAACTTGAGTCTACCCCCTTAGACCACTCGGGCACACTGACGACGACATAGAAAGGACAAACACAAACAAATACACACACAACAACACAACAACCACGACACATCACACGACACACAGTGCGAACAGGCTCTATGCATCACCGGGTAGAGTGGCGCCAACTTGTAACGGAACGCTTCTGCCAGGTAGTAAGGTACGAGGGTTGTGACACGTGTGGTGGCGACACTATCCACAGGGTGTGGATGGCGCGCCCGTTTCAAACCAGGAGTCGACATTGTGGTGAGCTCCCGTGAGAGTTCACACCAAGGTCACTAAGGAACGGTGCACCGTCCCAGACTGGATAACAGAGCAGGGAAAAGCCTTCGCTTCTGATAGTGGGAGGATCACGTGCCAGAATCCTGATGTGGCGTTTCCACTCTACAGGTCAACACGAATACCTTGCGAAAATCTTTTACTGATTGGGTGGATACCATGATTCTCGCTTAGGGTGCGAGAGGTCCCGGAATCGATCTCCGGCAAGGCCCATTTTGGGCTGGTTGCGGTGTGTCACTTGTGAAGCGTCCCCGTGGCCCAATGGATAAGGCATCCGCCTACGAAGCGGGAGATTGCGGGTACGAGTCCCGTCGGAGACTACCTTTACAGAAGCATCAGTGGCACTTGCCAGAGGATTGACGATACGACTTCTGCATACGCGCACAAGACGCCGAAGTCATCCAAAAGATTTCAGCACTTGTCGTGCTTACTGCCTCGCTTAGTGCTGGCCGGTGTCTCACATGCTGCCGTTTCGTTCTTGCTGAGCAGCAGGTAACGTCCAGTGGACGGTGCCTACGTGTCAGCGGTGGGATTTGAACCCACGAGTGCGAACACAGTAGAACTTGAGTCTACCCCCTTAGACCACTCGGGCACACTGACGACGACATAGAAAGGACAAACACAAACAAATACACACAACACACAACAACCACGACACATCACACGACACACAGTGCGAACAGGCTCTATGCATCACCGGGTAGAGTGGCGCCAACTTGTAACGGAACGCTTCTGCCAGGTAGTAAGGTACGAGGGTTGTGACACGTGTGGTGGCGACACTATCCACAGGGTGTGGATGGCGCGCCCGTTTCAAACCAGGAGTCGACATTGTGGTGAGCTCCCGTGAGAGTTCACACCAAGGTCACTAAGGAACGGTGCACCGTCCCAGACTGGATAACAGAGCAGGGAAAACCTTCGCTTCTGATAGTGGGAGGATCACGTGCCAGAATCCTGATGTGGCGTTTCCACTCTACAGGTCAACACGAATACCTTGCGAAAATCTTTTACTGATTGGGTGGATACCATGATTCTCGCTTAGGGTGCGAGAGGTCCCGGAATCGATCTCCGGCAAGGCCCATTTTGGGCTGGTTGCGGTGTGTCACTTGTGAAGCGTCCCCGTGGCCCAATGGATAAGGCATCCGCCTACGAAGCGGGAGATTGCGGGTTCGAGTCCCGTCGGAGACTACCTTTACAGAAGCATCAGTGGCACTTGCCAGAGGATTGACGATACGACTTCTGCATACGCGCACAAGACGCCGAAGTCATCCAAAAGATTTCAGCACTTGTCGTGCTTACTGCCTCGCTTAGTGCTGGCCGGTGTCTCACATGCTGCCGTTTCGTTCTTGCTGAGCAGCAGGTAACGTCCAGTGGACGGTGCCTACGTGTCAGCGGTGGGATTTGAACCCACGAGTGCGAACACAGTAGAACTTGAGTCTACCCCCTTAGACCACTCGGGCACACTGACGACGACATAGAAAGGACAAACACAAACAAATACACACACAACAACACAACAACCACGACACATCACACGACACACAGTGCGAACAGGCTCTATGCATCACCGGGTGGGGTGGCGCCAACTTGTAACGGAACGCTTCTGCCAGGTAGTAAGGTACGAGGGTTGTGACACGTGTGGTGGCGACACTATCCACAGGGTGTGGATGGCGCGCCCGTTTCAAACCAGGAGTCGACATTGTGGTGAGCTCCCGTGAGAGTTCACACCAAGGTCACTAAGGAACGGTGCACCGTCCCAGACTGGATAACAGAGCAGGGAAAAACCTTCGCTTCTGATAGTGGGAGGATCACGTGCCAGAATCCTGATGTGGCGTTTCCACTCTACAGGTCAACACGAATACCTTGCGAAAATCTTTTACTGATTGGGTGGATACCATGATTCTCGCTTAGGGTGCGAGAGGTCCCGGAATCGATCTCCGGCAAGGCCCATTTTGGGCTGGTTGCGGTGTGTCACTTGTGAAGCGTCCCCGTGGCCCAATGGATAAGGCATCCGCCTACGAAGCGGGAGATTGCGGGTTCGAGTCCCGTCGGAGACTACTTTTTACAGAAGCATCAGTGGCACTTGCGGGGATTGACGATACGACTTCTGCATACGCGCACAAGACGCCGAAGTTCCAAAAGATTTCAGCACTTGTCGTGCTTACTGCCTCGCTTAGTTGACGATACGACTTCTGCATACG